>OX038877.1:25035988-26462655 GCA_943789525.1 Agriphila geniculea
TAATGGCGGGTAGTGTTCGCAAAAGTGTTACATAGTGAATGGTTATAATTGAAAAACGTCAGAGGCAGCGTGACGCCCCGCCGCGCGGTGGGATTAGGGTCCGCTGTCAAAACACCGGCCTCGAGGTGGCGTGTGCCTTTAGGTACAGGCGCCGGCGGTTTTGAGAGATTGTTTTCCATTTGTTGGTTGTGACGGCATCTACCTACGCCCGCACATACCACAACACACGTTACAACAACGAATCATCACCGTGTTTCACTAGATTATTATTTATTACACTAGATAGAATGAAGATTACTATGGAATAGCACCTCGTAGTATGGAAAAAGCTACATCTCGCTAACGGAGTTCTCGCAGAGACTTAGCATATATATAACTTCCAATCATGATCGGCTAGACCGCGGTCTCTGGGCTACCCGGAGGATGATCTTCTCTTTGGCATTCCTAAAGTGGCGTACCATCCCCCCACCACTTCATACTATAATTTCTACATTGGAAAACAAACAATGAAAATCACTGTCACGTGTGAAGAGCTGCTATATGTTTGACAAAAAATATTATTCCATTGTTATGAAGACTATCATCGCCTTTAATAATTTCCTATTAAATTTTTAACAGTAAATGCCTTTGATGGAGTACGCAAGATCACTACTGCACCGACCAGTCACAACTAGAACCACGTGAAACTAATTTACATTTTTTGTTAAATTGTGAACAAGTTTATTACTCTGCTTACATGGCAGTTCAATAAAACAGCTCTATTGTAAACTCAATATCATCAATATCTTTCTAGCACGCTTATATTAGGTTGCTTTCTTGTTTGGTTGTTTGTCCAAAAATTTTGCAAACGGTTTTATACTAGCTTCCCGCTGAGCTAGAGACTTGAAGAATTTTGTAAGAATGACATTTACATGCGCCCCACGTTTTTATGTTTAAAACTTCTGTACTATAGGGATAAAAATCCCCCTCCGAGAAATTATTTCATACTTTTTAATTCGTTTTTTTTTATTTTAATTTTTAAAATAGTTTTTCATACTTTTTAGTCTGTTTTAAAAAATATATAATTTATCAACTGCAATCAACCGCCCAATTCGGTCTTTTGGGCCACCGTCCGAAAAGGAAATTATTAGGTCGCGTTCGCCCTTTGCAACCTTTCGCTGCGCAAAACTAGCAGATCACAAACTTATTTTTAATCATAAACGTCTTCTGCATAAAGCTGCGCTCGCGCCCGCCCGTAATGACGTTGTCACCGGCAGACTGTTTCGTTTCAAAAGAAATTTCGTTTGAGACCGTCCCGTTGAAACATTGCCTTCGTGATATTAAACGTGGTGCTGAGTGACTTTGAAATAGTTGACGTCCAGTTATTACGCGAAATGAGATTGGGACTCTTTGTAACCTGTCGTCCCCAGTACATTTTTATTCGCTAGCAATTTGGACTTTGGCACTGACTTGTTTTGTTGCTGCTGTAATATAATTTTCAACTAACTTGATTTCACCAAAGTATTTCAACAAACTATTGCGTTGTGTAAGTAAGAACCTCTAAGCAACCTTTAATATGACCTATGTGACTGACTTTATCAAAGGCCTGTACTAGTTAAGCCTTAGATTAGAGCATTTATTACGCTCTAAGAACTTTAGTATAATTGTTAACGGTAAAGTACGGAATCAGTTAATGTGCGAATTAACTAGTTAATCTGCACAATAACTGATCGAGTCACTTAAAGTACGAATTTTTCGTACTTTAAGGTTGCTCCCCCCGTTCCCCTACTTTTGTGTCTATCCCCTTTTATGTGATTGTACTATTTTTTCAATTAAAGAACCTGTTTTTTTACTTTAACTGATCCTTAGCCGTTTATGTGCAGATTACCTAGTTAATGTACGACTAGTTAATGTACGAGATGAAACAATATTCTCTACTTTAAAAGACTTGACCTGTTAATCTGCAGATTAACTAATTAAGTACTCTAACTGATTTACGCACTTTAACGGTAACATAATATATAAATTATTAGTTATAGTTCTTGCGAAGAGACTGGATTGACCTATTTATACACGCTGAAATTTTAGTCATTTGGTTCCCGCCGTGGGGTGGTTCCACTCATGATTACAAGCAACTTTTACTATGGGGCCAACTCTCCTGCTCGCAAAAAAAAAATCAGCTGTTCCATACATTAAGGTCGAGTAGGTACTGGACTTTTGTATGGAACAGCTGATTTTTTTTGCGAGCAGGAGAGTTGGCCCCTTAGTAAAAGTTGCTTATAATCATGAGTGGAACCACCACACGGCGGGAACCAGATGATAAAAATTTCAGCGTGTGTAAGTAATGAAATAATAAAGCTTCACTATAACTAAACTTGATCATTATTGCAGGTATCGAAGTTTTGAGTGCGCTAATGTTGCTCACTTTTCAGGCCACTGGCATTAACTTTTCCGAAGTAAGTTTTAATTGACTAAATTGATTAGTAATTTTCTATAACTTTCAAAACGTTTGGAATGTCTCAGATCACAGTCGCCAGTTTTAATCACTCTGATATTTCGAAGTAAAAAACTCAGTTCAACTGTATCGCAGCAATAAAACTACATACAGGAAGCTCCGCTTTGCTCCGATGCTTTATTATTTCCCAGAGAACGGTTTAACGAGCAATTATTATTGTCTCGGTCCTTTTGACCATCCGATAGCAGTTGACTGTTAATAGTACATTTGTAATTTTAAGTATTTTTGGTGATTTTACATTAACTCAATTTCTTTTATATAGGAATTTTAATGAAAACAAATTCACTTCCTTGAAACTGACAGATAAAAACTATGTTTATAGTTTACGTAATATTTTTTTTACTTTAATTTACAATTTTAACATTACAATTACAATAATGATAGGTGTAATTCGTCTTTAATAAGATAGTTAACAAGTTAAATTACAGATAGTCATGTTTGTTAAAGGAAAGAAACTAGGAAATACCAAAAAAAATGTTTCGACGATCCCCTGCACTACAGAAAGCTCGTTAAGCCTTTGGTACCGGCTGTTGTCATCAGATAGTCATTCAAAAAGGTCGAACATACTGCTAGAAGGGTTGTGAATCAAGCCGTTTCTATCATTATGAATGTGCACAGTTTTCTATCGGTTAATGTTCTAGAATAGGGTACAGTAACAAACAAATTTTATTGGGATTTCAGAGAAGATGAAAGATATGAATTAAAATATAAAAATAATACAGTTTTTTTTAAATAACTTGCCACTGACAATCTGACTAATGCTAATCCTTAAATACAAACCACACTCAAAGAGAAATTTATTTTCTTCCATTCAAATTTAGCTCTTAACGCTATGCGCAGAAGGGCGAAAAAAGTCCACAAAAGTATCCATAAATAAGAAGCAGCATTAATAGGGAATGGAACTTCATTGCCGTAAGTGGGTGAGAAAGTGCTTGCACATTGCGCTGCCGTTTAGCAGGCTGTATGCTTAAAGCGCTGTATTATTCAACGCTAGAACCAATGAGAATAATACACGGGCACTTTGCGCTTTTTGCGCCACAGCGGTCTAAGGCACATTTTCAATTCGCAAAGGAAGTTGAAACAGCTATTTGCGCTTTCTTTAGGAAATTGGACAAGTGTTTTGTCAGTGTTTCTTATTACTTTTTTGAATTTTAAATTAAGTTTGATTGCTATTATTACTTCAAAGAGGAATACATTTAGAAATGAATTTATTTTATTAATTGTATTTTAACAATCTATATTTTATTGTGACCAGCTCTATGTATAATATTGAATCCTGAAAGAAGATTCAGATAAAATTATATTGGTTTGCAGCGTCTGTCGTCTTTTACAAATATTGGGTGTTGACAAGCCTTACAAAATGAGTTCAAAGTAACGGCAAATACTGGCTCTTTTATTTGGTGCCAGAGTCAAACATTTGCCACACAATTAAGATGGTGGAAATCAGAGTCGTCGACCCCAAATAGTTGTCCGTACGCAACCACGGTATTGATGATCAAAAAAGGGTTGAAGAGGGGACACGGGACGCACTTACGCGTCGTTTAATTGGTCCAAGCATTTAACCCTGTGAAAGTCGAAACAGGCAAATTGGATTTGTGCCTGTAGCGGGGTAGCCTTTGACCGCTCTCAAAGTCACAATTCGACATTACCGCGTATCCGGACTGTAACTAACTTGATTACTTGTCAATTTCATAGGCACCAATCTTTCGCCTTTTACATTTGCTCGCGCGTGAGGCCCCGTTTTTGTAGGGTCTGCGGGTCGGGTATTTGAAACGCATGTTCGGCACGATTTTGGCCCTGATCTCGCTTTTAGTACGGGGGACTTTAGTTCATGAGATTGATCGGGGTCAGAACATCTTTTGTGTGTAGTGAAATATCTTTCTCGGGACTCCATACACATGAAATGCGAGACACAATAATTGATCGCTCACTTGGATTCTAGAAACGCCGTTTTTCCAGTTAGTCCTTATTCAGTATACCCACCTTATTATTTTAATATGTAATAAATTCTTGTGTATTTTTGTACTTTGTAGCTTGATACTTTGAATGTTAAGCTACATTCATTTCTCATACCAAAGAAATTGAGATCACGTTATATAAAGAAAACTCGTTCTATAAAAAACTCTAAAATGAAGACAATAGTGTGAAAGTTCATAGAGACTATTTTCCAATCTAAATATGTTTATAGGCCTAGTAGATGGAACCTGAGAAGTTGATTGGCCGACAAAATATATAATAACAAAATGCACCAATGAGAATGCACTGTAAGCACATAGTTGGCAGATTGCCAAACCTCCTTGCATTGGCTTCGCTGAATGTAGGCTTATTCTTGTGCCAGTTTCTTCAATGTTATGTAACTCAAAGAAAACCTTAACACCGTAGCAATAACTTTTAAAATTGTTTGCCATTCATCAACATCTCTTTGAACAATAAAATAGCCTAAAATATTCTTAAATTGTATTAATCTGTTAAACTAAATACCTGTTAAATAGAAATCATAGAGACCTCTATCAAATTTAAATTTGATAAAGTATGTAATGTAGGTATTCTTATAAAAGGTAGTACAGAACTACTTCTAAAAAACATTTATTACTTATACCTATTTATAAATTTTACGATATTCACCTTAGATTCCTAAATATCTGTAAAATAAAAGTGACACCAACAAAGAATCTATATAGCATTCGAGCATCCTATCCTCAAGTTAATCTGTCGCCATCCGTAATTGGCAATGTCCATCTCGGGAGTAATCGTCTGTTTAAACTTAACAGAGGTTAACTACAAGGTCCGCGCTCCTTCGGGACGGTGGGGTGGCTCAACATTTGAAGCTGGTCGAATTTACATTTATTGCTGTCTTGGATAATCATTTTAAGTTTTAGTTTTTAATGGACACAAGAAGTGTCAGTGGCTAAAGTGGCAAATCTTTAATAATTCTGGACATCTCTTGAGTAATTTTCTGTTTGAACTACTACAAGGTCCTCGCTTCTCAGGGAAGATAGGGCTCAACCTTTGATGCTGGGCGAATTTTCATTTATTGTTGTTTTGAACATTTTAAGTTTTTAATGGCTACAAGAAGTGTCAGTGGCTAAACCCTTAATGAAGCTAGCTTTACATTTTTTGTTGTTGTATTGGATATTTTAAGTTTTTATTAATGACAAAAACGTATCTTATAAACTTCTGACCCATGTATAACACTAGTGTCTGTTTAGTTTTCAAACAATTATAAATGTTATTCTATTTGTTTTTCAATAACATGACCAGTATTTTTTAATTTTATTTCAAACGACATAATATCCGACCTTGGAACTTTCTCGTCATAAATATTGGAAACATAATAGTGGTATTGTTCACTGTTGGTTGGTCAAGTTCTCTGTTAAAAAAAGCTAAAACGCGAATGACAAACCTGTGTTATAGTTAGAAGTGCTAATATCCTTCGAGTTCAATAAGCGTGGTTCCACTAGGTAGCGTGTCTACTGTCTACATCATCTAATGAACTCATCCTACCATGAAACCGTCAAGAGACGTCGATTTACCGTTTTAAAAGGTTGTACCATAGTTGTACGGATTACAACTCCAACTGCGATTTGGGAATAGCGTACTTATTTCTTCAGGTGATTTCTTTTAGATTTAGATTTCTAAAAACTTCTTCAAAAGTTCTTTCTTATCTGGAATTATTAAAAATGATCAAAGTCATGACATTCCTGCCGTCCAAGTATGTAACTTAACAAAATATCAAATGATCGTTAATCACTTGGCTATACAATTTTCGTTAACCCTTTTTGTTTTACCCAACCCGATATAACAGTTTTTTTCTATACATTGCAACATATTTTGCCGTTACTCTAAACCTCAAAATTAATACTAGAAAACGTAAAGAAACAACGAACTTATACCATAGCATGGAGTTTTAATAACGTATACGTGTTCAAGACGATAATGAGGCTGTTTATTCCCGTACCATCGTCAACTTTTTAATACGCGCACCAAACAGGGTGGGATTACACCAGTTGTCGAGGCTTAACGCGTATCGAAAGAAACGCAAGTGATGTTTGCGCTCGTGTGCACGGAGCTTAGCTGGAAGTTGCCGGAATCCACGCTACGTGACGTAATTAAGCCGGGCCCTTAAGGCGTAGGCTTACACGCCCTCTGTAAAGAAGTTCAAGGAGGTTAATTTGAGACGTTGATTATATTTCAGTTATTATTTTTTATGCCAAAAATGTTTTCATAATTGCTTTAGTAAATAAATATAATATGTTCTTTATACAGACGAATAGTATAATGAGTTGAGTTACAAAATCAGTCGTTCTACAGAGAATGTGTTTGTCGTACTCGTGTCCAGTAATTTGATGATTGTCCTTCAAAAGCTACATTAGCAAATGTGTATTGCAACTAAAATTTGATAGAAAACGAATCTAAAAATGGCACACATCGTGCGAGTTGTTGTATGGTTTGTTATAGAACTAGTCTACGACCGAGCAGAACCTTCGTCAGACGGCGTCGGTTATTTGCTGGACGCATTGTTAGCAACTCGTTTCGCGATGACAGCCGATACCTTTCTATTTGCACAGCTCGTTACCCAAACGAAAACAATGCTAGATTGACGTCGTTACCGGCACACGGTCTTGGTGAATAAATTATAAGTAATCAAACAAACATTGAAGCAGCTTTTATTTTGGCATACACAAGTTATGAATAAAAGGTTTTCTGGGTAAAGCATTTTATTTAGTTTTGCACAAAATTCAACTGACTGTTAAGAACTCTAGAAAAAATTGACAACAAAAAGTAGTAAATACTCTATGCGAAGAAAGAAATTAATTGCTGTTGAAAAATTTACTGCTCTAAAGCAAATTAACGAAATTGGAGTTCCTCAGGGTTGTTAATTAGGGCCATTTTTATTCAGATATTCATTTATTATTATCGCTGCATTTAAACACTATTTAACCAAGATTTATTTTCCAGCAGACAAAGAACATGATATGGCTTTTGTAATAAGATTCAAAGTTGCAATTTGCCGAGGGCTATGCAAATATACTAAAATTATTTCGCTCTCCATGTTGGTTTTCTGTTTAGCTGCTCCGCAATAACAGTGCAGAAAAACAAAACAATACCTAATCAGCCGAAAGCTTTGCACTCGCTTATTACATGCAAGGAGAGTGTGCCAATACCTATCCAAGTACGGACAACAAAAAACAAGAACACATAACTGACACTGCACCAAGAGCACGGGATGTTACTAAAATTGCATTATTTTTTTGGCATTTACTGGACTACCTTCGAGGAAAACAAGGAAAAGCTCAAAGCTTTTATTTTTCTTTCACAGCTACGGTAGCTTGAAAATAGGGGATCGGAATGTTGTGGCATCGAGAAACTTAAAGGTAAAATAAAATGATGCCGTCATTTCGTTTAGAACTATAAATGAATTGTGGTATTTTTTACAGTAAACCTAACTAGAAAAAAACCTAGTAGAAATATGGTGCGAGAATTAATACTTACCAATTTTTGCTGTCCGTACTGAGTACACCACATAACACCAATTTAGACGATGCACCTACACAATTTCAGCTTTAAAACAAAACATTTTACAAACATGTTTCGCAAAAATTCAGTATCAGTGCTGCTTTGAAGATAAATGAATATAAGTTGAAGAAAATCTGGACGCGCAAGATATATTTTCATTCATTTACTTATTACACAGAATAATTATGAATCCAAATAAAAAACAGTAATTCATAGATATTTATCTACTTTTGTAAAACAACTATAAGAAAATAAAATAAGTGATGAATAATATGAAATATTCTATCATAATTAAGAATCTTGATAATAATTAATATCTTGTGTTAATCTTTTGGCTATCAGGTTTTGATTGTCAGGTAAATGGTGTCGACGTGCCAACACAACATATCAGATTATGCTCTAAGAAGATATAACAATATGATGCCTAGAAATATCTAGGTGTTGTGTTGCTTTTTCGTCAGAAATTATGTTCTATTATAAATGATAACTAGACGGGCGATGGTCTTGATGTCTGTTATCTCTATCATCTTTGGTTATATAAAATAAATTCTAGACGTAAGTAAGAAGTAATAAGAAAATCTTTTTTGATTAGGCAAAAAATTCAGTAACCATTTGTTGTGAGAAATATTAGTTTACTTAAGTAACACTTGGCATATGGGATGGTAAATGCTGCCAGCCTGTCGTTTACGGACAGGACGACTTTTAATTTTATCTTATTTTATTTACTAAACACACTTAAGTGGCCTTACACGTTTTGCCGCTCTGTCGCTCGCACATATTATATTTTCTTAAGATTTCTTAAATCTGAGTGAGTAATTAAAAAACCGGCCAAGTGCGAGTCAGACTCGCGCACGAAGGTTTCCGTACTAAAAAACAGCAAAAAAATCACGTTTGTTGTATGGGAGCCCCCCTTAAATATTTATTTTATTCTGTTTTTAGCATTTGTTGTTATAGCATCAACAAAAATTCACGCTCTGTGAAAATTTCAACTGTCTACCTGTAGTCGTTATCAATATCGAGCAAAAAATGGTAAAAAAACACGTTTGTTGTATGGGAGCCCCCTTAAATATTTATTTTATTCTGTTTTTAGTATTTTTTGTTATAGCGGCAAAAGAAATACATCATCTGTGAAAATTTCAACTATCTAGCTATCACGGTTCATGAGGTACAGCCTGGTGACAGACAGACAGACAGACGGACAGCGGAGGCTTAGTAATAGGGTCCCGTTTTTACCCTTTGGGTACGGAACCCTAAAAATGTGTCTTGGCCACTTTCCGCAATATAAGATTACGGATTTTTTAAAATTTATTTCATTCAGCTTTCTGTTGCTGAAGTACAAAATGTTGTCGTCTCTGACAGTTAAAATAACTGTTGGAAACGATAACTTTTTATACTTCAGCAACACAAACCTGAAATATATTTTAAAATGTCCGTTATCTTTGCAAAAAGTGGCCGAGACACTTTTTCAATTACGCACTCAGACTTAAGAAATATTGAGAAAACATGAAATGAGCAAGCGAGAGAGCGACAATGACGACAGAAAATGTGTACGGACTCTTAAACAATGTGTGACTCGTTATGAATGGCAGGAGATAGACCATCGCACCTATAAACAAGTTAAATTTAATTTATTTTGTATTTCCATTGTAGGTAGTTAGCGTACAATCTTTTCACATTTTCGTGTTTGCGGTAGAAAGTATATCAATGTCGCATTTCGACAAAGTAGTCGTTTATTCTGCATCAGGCCCCAATTATACTACACTTAGTTATAATAATGACTTCACAGAGCTCGTTGCTCACAAGCAACAAACATTATCTTCCTAAAATAGAACTTTTAACAAAAAAGAACTTTGTAAGTAAATGTAATGTTCGGGGGTACCTTCGTAAAATTCATTAGTGAGCTCCCGTTGGTCGCACTCGCGTCCTCTGAATAATATATAGGAGAGAATAAAGAGAGCCTTCTTATCTATTAAACGCATTTGCCGTAACAAATCTTCGCTCTTGGTGGGATGCATGCATAAGCATCGGGTTGGGAAAGACGGTGCTGGGGTGAGCGGACGTGTTAAAGATTTTAGCGAAAACTGTTTCTCCTAGGGAAAGTGGTCACGTCATTTTTACGTGCAGAAGTGATTTTTATTTTAATAACGATGTTTTTAAAATATGAACAGAACAGATTTACTTATGTTTTTACTTACCAATTTAAGCGCAGGAAAGTGTGTTTAACAATTTTGAAAGAAACTGTTTTGTCTAAGCAATACCCTACTGTAGGTACTTTCATCCATCAGCCATTTTTAATGTACCCACTGCTGGGGCACAGGCCTTCCTTATAGGTGGATAAGGAGGATGGGCCATAACCCATTACGCGGGCCCAATACGGATTGGTGGGTGTTAACGACTGCAAATGCACCTGGGACAAACGGCTTGACGTGCCCTCCGAAACGAGGAGGAGCTCGAGATAATAAATTTTGACCACCCATCCCATGACCGACCCTTGCGAAAGTTGCTTATCCTCCGCAATTGTTGGGCTAGGCGCTAAACCACTGCGCCGTCGAGCTCCTCAGTAGGTACTTTACAACAATATAATCATTTACTAAGTCTTGATTTCTTAGATTATTTCCTTGATTCCAATGATCTTACCTTTCTTGCCGTATTATTTATTTTTAATAGCAGCAAAAGAAAATTGTATCTGTGCACTCCCTTGAGTATAACAATTCGCCACCGCTTACGCTCCCACCGTAACCAAAACCAAAAGGAAATGGCAGTCCCGGTACTACTCAGGTTGCATTTACGAATATGCCGCGCGAGCTTTATTTTGTTCTCCTTATAAACCTGTGCTTTACAATGCCGCGTTGTCAGTGGACATGATTGCTAGGATTCAGAGCCGGACTATTATTGAAAGCTGTTGACTGCAAAATTTTCTAGTGGTTTATGCCGGAGCGAGGTGCACGGCTAAGTTTGAGCGTGGCTTTGAAAGTCCGTATAACGAGATCAATAATCGCTTTTTCTGTTGTTTCAATAGATTCCTTCAAATTCGTTTGTAAGGAGTAAACTTTATGGAGGAAATGAGATTGAGATTATATCGAAAACGAAGGCAATTCAATTCCATACATATAAAGCGAAAAAACTTAACATTGACATACACTATAATAACAATAAAATTGACATCGTAGATAGCACAGTATTTTTAGGTATAAATCTAGATAAACATTGCAGTTGGAAAAAACATATAGACGGTCTCTGCACTAAACTAAATAAATTTGTATTTGCACTAAATAGAATCAAAAATATAACGTCTTTTCAAGTAGCCTTACAGGCGTACCACGGATACGTCTCTTCTCTACTGCGTTACGGCATAATAATATGGGGCAACAGTGTAGATGTAGACAGAGTTTTTAGAGCACAAAAGAAGTGCATTCGTGCCTTATGCGAGATAAAACAAAGAGAATCATGTAAGCCCCTATTTCAAAAACATAGAATATTACCTCTACCATGTATATATATATTAGAACTATGCTTGTTGGTTAAAAAGCACCCCGAATACTTTTTAAAATGTAGTGAAAAAAACGATAATTTACGGGCATCGAGAAAGAATAAACTAGCAATACCTAAATCCAATCTAGCTATATTTCGAAAGAATGTATATTGTATGGCTATCAAAATATTTAATAAGCTACCGCTGGACATTATTAATCAACCAATAGAGAAAAATATTTTCAAGAATAAATTATTTAATTGGCTCCTACAGCACAGTTTCTATTCGATCAAAGAATATTTGGAAAATAAATGACATCTCTACTCAATCTGACATAGTATTAAGGATAATTTTGCATAGCTGACATTTAATTTTGAATATGAGATTTCTATTGACAATTTTGTAATTATAATTGACATCAGTAATACTTAGTAGTAATAATATTCATTATATTTCATTCGCTTCATTCTTCAGATATAAATACCACAATGTAGTTTCTTTTCATCTTACTGGCAACTCGCACTTTTAGAGGGTATCACTGTATATATTTTTTTTTTTAACGCTCCCTGCTCGACCGCGCCCATCGTCGCGTTCGTTCATTCTTTTCTTTTGCGCGGCAACAGACGCACGACCTAAAAAAAGTTACATTATTTCTACGACTAATTGATCGTTGATCATGCCTAAACGTAAAACTGTGGAGTATTATGAAGAAAAAATAAGAAAGTTAAAAGAAAAGCCGAAAAGACGACGACGTCACTTGGTTTATTCTTCATCTTCAGATGCCGAAGCAAACGAAGGTAATTAAGTGCATTTACTACCGACATAATTTCGAAAACTAAGCATCTCTAAGCTACCGTAGATTTAATTATTATGTGATAACAAAAAAAAAAAAAAATCTAACTTTACCCATGTTTGGGGGGTAGCATGATGCTCAAAAAACCCGTAAGTTTGACAAAAGTCAATCAAGTGGGTACAAATTATTCTTGTTACGTTACGTAACTTTCTAAAGCACGTAATTTACATGCTAGAATTTTTATTTACATAGATGTCGGTACACACGAAGAATACACCGGTCCAACCACGGCGCCGGCGCCGGAACCGGAGCCCGTGAACATCGCTGGCGATGAAAACCCTGCTGACGTGGGAGGTGATCCGGCTTCGGGACCCGTACTCACACCTGAGGAACCTTCGGTGCCACAAACCCAGCCAGCCGATTCACTTGACCTCGACCCTGCACTGTTGTCTGCGTTGGGCGAAGCCGTCGTAGACACTCCGACCTTTGGTGAAAACATTCACACTAGCCTCGCACAGCGGTGGCTACCGATTCTTAAAAAAGGTTTATTAAAAGACTGTAGGACGAAACTTTTAAATGACTACCCAATCCCAGAAAATTGTAAATTGCTTAAAGCACCAACTTTGAATTTCGAAATATCAGCAGCAGTGGTCGAAGTAGTTCGAAATCGAGATAAGAGTATACAAACGAAACAGGACCAGTTAGGCCATGGTATTACAGCCATAAGCAAAGCCATCACAATATTACTCAGCAGTGACGACAAAGTCAACGCTATTAAAGTTCTTTCTGACGGTTGTCGGTTATTGACCGACTTACATTATAGTGAAACTGAACTTAGAACCAAACTCATAACACCCTGTCTCCAAAAATCCTTTTTGACAATAATTGAGACTCAGGATAGGGATGAAACCCTTTTTGGCGCTAATTTGTCCGACAAAATTAAATCCTCTCAAACTATCGAAAGGCAAGGCCACCAAATAAAAAAAGTCTGTTTTTCCTAAAACAACTGCGCAGGCGTCAACCTCATCCACAATAAAGCCCAGATATTCGGAAAACTGGCAGGGCCCCCCTCGTTACCCTCTAACGAGCAGAGGGGGCCGAGGGGGGACGCGCCGCGCTCCGATGTCGCAGTATCGGCGGTGGCCGCCCGCCAACGCGGCGCCAGCCCAAGCGGCGCCCGCGCCGCCAGCGCCGGCGGCGGCGCCTGCCCGGCCGGCGGCGGCCTACTCCGGCAAACGTGCCCAGCGGCACTGATACAGGTACACGCGGCTAGACTAAAATATTTTTCCGAGTGTTGGGCTTCCATCACTAACAACAAGGTTGTTCTTAATTGGATTTGTAATGGGTATAGAATTCCTTTATGTAAGGACATAACGCAACGTGGGGTACCACGTAATTCATTTTCTCATCATGAAATACACTTAGTATCGAAAGAAATCGAAAAATTACAATTTTTGGGCGCAATTTCAGAATGCCAACCGTGTTCAAATCAATTCATATCGAAAGTTTTTTTGACGATGAAGTCAAATGGAACATATAGATTTATTTTAAATTTAAAGCCATTTAACAAGTTTGTTCAACACGAACATTTTAAAATAGAAGACTTCAGAACGGTTTCTAAACTTATTCAACCATTTATGTATATGGCTTCTATAGATTTAAAAGAATCATATCTTCTTGTACCGATGAATGATGATCAGAAAAAACTTTTACGGTTCAATTTTGAAAATAAAATATACGAATTTAATGCATTACCTTACGGACTATCTTCGGCGCCCCGAACATTTACAAAAATTATGAAAGAGGTCATGTTATACCTTCGCAGTCGCGGTTTTTTATCCGTTATTTATTTAGATGACATATTATGTCTAGGATTAACCTATCAGGAGTGTAAGAAAAACGTCGAGACGACTTTAAAATTATTACATTGTTTGGGGTTAGTGGTTAATTATGAGAAGAGTTCATTGTGCCCATTACAAAACATTAAATTCCTCGGTTTTCATTTTGATTCCGTCAATATGACGATGTCCTTACCTTTTGAAAAACGTGTTTATATAGAAACACTCGCAAAAAAATATTATAACCTACCGTCCATCACAATAAGGGAATTTTGCCACTTTTTAGGCGTGTTAACAGCAGCTTGTCCCGCTGTACGGTATGGGTGGTTATACACTAAATGTTTGGAACGACAAAAATACCTTGCGCTTAAAAATTATCAAAATTATGAAATTAAATTTAGACCATCGAATGTGATTTTGCCCGATTTGAGATGGTGGATCGAGAATATTCACACGACACTTAAGCCACTTAATTCAGAAAATTACGAGTTAGAAATTTTTACTGATGCTTCTCGGTCTGGCTGGGGCGCATTTTGCAACGGCAAACGGGCAAATGGAAAATGGAAAGATAGTGAAAAATTACAACACATTAACTATTTAGAACTTTTAGCAGTATTTTTTGGACTGAAATGTTTCGCTCGCAATTATAATGATATTAACATTTTGTTACGGATCGATAATACTACAGCTTTAAGCTACATAAAGCGAATGGGAGGGATACAGTACCCTCACCTTAATAACTTAGCCCGCGAAATTTGGCAATGGTGCGAAAAGCGAAATATTTGGCTTACCCCTTCTTACATCAATACTAAAGATAATAAAGAAGCTGACGAAGAATCGAGGAAAACAAATCCCGATATCGAATGGTCACTAAATAATAATGGTTTCCAGAAAATAGTGAATTTCTTTGGAAAACCTAATATAGACTTATTCGCTTCTCGTACCAATGCTAAATGTAAAAAATATATCTCATGGAAGCCAGACCCGGAAGCACTAACCGTAGACGCGTTTACTATACCGTGGAAAGATTTCTTTTATGCGTTTCCACCCATAACATTAATTCTTAAATGTCTGCAAAAGATTAATAGTGATAAAGTTGAGGGTATTTTAGTATTCCCATATTGGCAGTCGCAACCCTGGTTTCCACTACTTAAAGCTATGCTTATATCAGACATACTTTTTTTAGAGGCAAATACGGATATGTCCATATCTCATTCCAGGAATCACCACTTCACCGACCTTACCCTGGGTGTAGCCAAGCTCTCCGGGAGGCGTTTGTCAAGCGAAACGCACCGGCCGCCTCGTTAGACATCATGATAACTTCACTAGCCAAAAATACCCTAACTCAATATAATGTTACTTACAAGCTCTGGTGGTCATATTGCGATAATCATTCTATTGATCCCTATACACATTCCATATCCAATGTAATGGCTTTTTTAACTGAACAGTTTAACCATGGTCAGGCCTATGGCAGTTTGAATAGTCACCGTTCCGCACTTTGCCTACTTTTAGGAAACGATCTCGGCTCTGATCAACAAATCAAAAGGCTGCTAAAAGGGGCCTTTAGATTAAGACCTTCCTTACCAATATATGGTTTCACTTGGGACCCCCAACTTGTGTTAAACTATGTTTCTAAATGGGTGCCCAATAAAGATCTGGATCTTCAAAAATTAACCAAGAAAATGATTATTATACTCGCTTTAAGTACTGCTCATAGAGCTCAAACCTTGTCATTAATCAAATTAGACGATATCGTACAAAATGTAAACGGCATTCAAATTATGATTAAAGATTTAATTAAAACTTCATCGGTCAATCGAGATCAACCGATACTGTCCCTACCGTATTTCACTGAAAACTTAAATATTTGTCCGGCTACTACCATAAGAGCCTATATATCAGCCACCGAATCCATTAGACCTAATTCCATAAAAAACTTTATATTAACAACTAAACAACCCTACCGCGCGGCAAGCGCACAGACTATTAGTCGGTGGATAAAGCAGGTGCTGGCTGAAAGCGGCGTGGATGTGGCACAGTTTAGCGCACACAGCACTCGTCACGCTGCGACATCCGCAGCGCACACAGCCGGCGTCTCGCTTGACATTATACGTAAAACCGCTGGCTGGACACACAGGTCCCAGACTTTCGCTAGGTTTTACAATAGGCCATTGGCCCAAGAAAATAACTTCGCCGCTGCTGTATGTTTACCCAATAAAAGTTAAATTATTGTAAGTTAAACTTGGTTACAATGTTGATTAATAGGACAACCCAATTTGTAATTGACTAAATACCTTTTTTTTTTCTGAAATTATAACAACTTATGATTTAAATTGTATCTGGTGATTATTACAGAATTGTAATTATGATGATTAAAAAAGAAAATATATTATGAAATCATTAAATACTTCTTTTATTCATAAAAGCATATTTAACCATTAACAAAATTCGTTACTCTAAATATCTACATTGTGGTATTTATATCTGAAGAATGAAGCGAATGAAATATAATAGGTGATCAAACGAACTTCCAAGTGAAGTTCGATCACTATTATATGAATTCGCTTCATTCGAAGATATAAGAACCCTCCCTGCCCAAACCCCCTAGTAAATTTTGTTAATGAACTCTAAAATAAATGAACGAACGCGACGATGGGCGCGGTCGAGCAGGGAGCGTTAAAAAAAAAATATATATACAGTGATACCCTCTAAAAGTGCGAGTTGCCAGTAAGATGAAAAGAAACTACATTGTGGTATTTATATCTTCGAATGAAGCGAATTCATATAATAGTGATCGAACTTCACTTGGAAGTTCGTTTGATCACCTATTATAGATAGCTTACACACTTACACTTACTAACATTTGCATGCCTACAGATTTAAGGCAGAATATTGTTGAAATTTTATTAGGAACATTGTCATCGATCTCAATGTAATGTACACAATATTGTGCAAATAAATATTCTGATTTCTGATTTCTGATTTCTGAGAAACTTAAAGATCCTACATCAAGGATGAATGAAATGATGATTTTGAAAAGGAAGTCATTTTTTCCAACGTTAAATTTATCAGTCATCATATTTTACAGCAATATTTGACGTTTCACAATACAATAGGGCAAGCTGAACTCAATCGCTCACCCAATGATGCCAAACAAATTTACTCGAAATTTACTGCCCCAAGGAGCCCGAAATGCAGTTCCCAGATAACGAGAGAAATATAAACCGAGTTGAAATTTCTATTGACCTGCAATGAACCAATATCATAGTATCTTAATAACAGTAAGTCAACTTTCGTCGCAGAACTAAGCGCGTTATGTGAAAGCGAAGATATTGGAGATGGCCGATGTCGTTCACTCTACTCGTTGCTCAAGTGGTAAAGTTTATACACCATACGTTTTGATTGCACTATGCCAATAGTTCCTACAGTTCAGCGAGATATCCGAGACGAGTGGAATTATTTTCAACGGTGCTGGACGCCAGCTGGTGCGATGCAGTTTACAAACGGTATGAAGTCTAAAAACTTGTCGAGGGCTTCAGCTTCGGCGTTCTTTTGTTTAGTGAGCTCGGCTTTGGTTAACAATCGGGGATGTTAAGCAAGTTGTGTTACGGCTACTCAACTGCTCATTGAATAAGGTCACGAGCAATATGGGAACATTGTAATAGCTTATATTTCAATTATATTATTCTGCCTTAATTTACTTCATTCATCAGAAAAGAAAGCAATAAAATCCTTCAAAAATTATTTGTAAGATACCTTTTAAACTATTATGTTCGCAGTAACATGGTAAGAACAAAAAGGAGTTTGAGAACTATAAGTTACAAAGTTGCCTTTTGGTACACGACACTGGGAATGAAGTAAGATTTTCCTAGACGTAAACATACCATTGAAGAATCTCCAAACGGCACAGAAGCATCAAAAGGAGAAAAGCGCAACCGGCAACAGTCACATCTAGTTGGAGCTACATCGCAACCAGTAAAAAGACCTCATTCTTTTGACAAACGCCTTCAAGCGCGGCCTCCGCGGATACAATTTGTGCAAAAGGTGGCGGTTTTTTTTCTCCGACTCGGCAGTAAGGAACTGAGCATTTCTAATGCAAATGTGCTACGTGGATCATTATGCCCTGATTTCAGACCGTTTAGAGTGCTGCTGAGTTCAAAGATGGTGTATTTCCCCCCTTTATAGAGGAGAGGTGCGTTTTTTCTACGAAATGTCATACGTTTGGCTTAGCGGTACATTGTTGTATTCATAGTCGTTTTTTTGTTTTCTTTAATTTCACGTCCTGATGCTCTAATTTGAGTATACTTTCAAACAAAAAAAATATGCTTCTATAATTTTTTGTACAAAATAAAGGAATTTGTTGTTTTTTAATATGTAGAATTACTACATCGTACAAGTTGCGATCATAATAACAGATCAAAAATATTTACGGAGAAAGAATTTATATAAAATAACCACAAATCAAAATACCCGAAGCACCTGTTTCATTCACTGTCACGCATTTAAAAGCACTTCGTAAAGAATCCTTACTCCGTAACGTAAATCAAAAGAGGCAATCGCAAACGCGGCGAGAGCTGAATTAAACTCACTATAGTCGGCGGTTTGCATTTTAATTAATTAAGAGCGGGCGACCGCGGGGGTGAGGGCGTGCGGGGGCGAGAAGCGCAACAGCCAGTGTTTACGCACTGAGACACCTCGCGACTCGGTAGCGACATTCGTTTCCCGTCGTGCGGCTTAGGGAAGCCTTACTCCATTAGGGAAATTAATGTTTTGAATTACGCTGGCTGAGCGAAGAAAGCGCTTAAAAATAGTATAGTGACGGGAGCAATAAAAGACTTTATTGCATCAAGTGCCGCGGTTCATGAGATACGGAGGGCTGTTCGTAAAAATAATTATACTTTAATCGCGTTAGTTGATACAGCAGTGCGATCGCAGACGTAGAATATGGAGTGGGATCTTAATTTGATCAAAGTTAACGGTTTTGTAAACAACAAGAAATTTTATGAGAATTGCCATTTAGAAACAGGACCGACGACTAACACGCTTATTTTCTAAACACAAAGTATTCAGAAACGGAGTGCCTACATTTTACTTTTGAGACAATTTGAAAATTTGTTACTAATTTCTCACAAAGTTACAAATCAGAACAAATTGATAGCCTACATAAATCAAAAGTATAGTTGGTACAAGAATGCAATTTCAAATCATTAAAGCTTTGTATTCAAATTATCCGAGATCAAACAGCAATTAGTCTCCGATATTGCATCCAGGGAGCGACAAAGTTTATTGGGGACGTTTGTACTTATTAGGCTCTCGGACACTCATTGTCAATCGTAGGTACATTTGTAATGCAGGGAATTTGAAACGGTCAAATTGTGTGGTTTCTATCTTCATTTTCTATGGTCTCTGCTGAATCGCAATACTTGACGTACGAATATCAAGTACATTTTACCCAATACTTGGTTCGATTTGAAAGTATCTACTCGGATTCCGGAACATAATTGTTATCAGTAATCTAAAAAGAATCTATGACTACAGTGATTCCTAAAACAATATTGACTTTTGGAAAATAATCCAAAACATAAATGGTTTCAATAAATCCCAAAATGGTGAAAAGATCCATCAAACCAAAAGCGTTTATCACCAACTTCATAATCCAAATTTAACTTTTCGCTGATTTAAGAACACGAGCACGAGTTTTGCATCAATCTAGCGGCCACACACGCTGTTGAATGTGACACATCATTATAAATCTCATTGAAGACGCGTCATCCATCACGTGGAGGAAATGAAGCCTCGCGAGTTGTCTGCGAAGCGGTCAGACTTGCGCCACCAGAATGGAAGGTGAAAATAGAGGAATTTACTTTGAAACATGTCAGCATGTGTTGACTTATGTTGTTTTAGTATAAAGTTTTGAAACCTAAAGATGGTAAGTCCTCTGCACTGACTGCAATGTCACAGTTTGCATTCGAGTTTAAAGGATATGCATGAGATTCAGATATTTTAGTTCTCGAGGTGGTAGCACAATGCTCTTCGTGTTTGAAATACATTAGGGCATGAACATAAAACACATTTAGACATGAATATATAGGTGATAAACTCGTTTAGTTGCCAAAAACTTCAACTTATAAAACTTTGGCTTTACAATAGAAAATAATTTGACAAGAAGAATAGAAAAAATCTACAACACCTAACAATAACTCTTTCTTTCAATTAATTAAATTAACGCAATGGCATTTTGGAAAACATTGTTATCTATTGATCAAATAGCGTCCTAATTTAGTTGCTACAGTCAAGTGGCCCTCAGTCAAGGGAGAATTTTCTTAAAAGGCCGGGCATAAGGGAGGGGCATGCGACTATTACTTATGCATTAACCTAGTCCGACGTAAGCGTTCCCTCAGGATACCGCTCTCATGATTTCATTTTACCACTCCGCCTCTATAAAACTGGGCAAGGGAACAAGTTTTGACAATCAATCTCTTACGTGAGCGCATGTTATTGGGTTTGCCGTGTTACTATAGAAGTTTAATGACAGTTTTTTTACTTTAGTACCAAATATATTTTATTGTTCAACTCGTTTATTTTAATCTGAGATTATTTTGATTAAGGATTGTTTATAACATAAACAATTCATTGCATTAATATTTGAAATAGATTTGAAATTGGGTAGGTTCATGTAACCGTTATCACGTATTGGAAAACGGTTACACGAGCTTGCGCGAGTTCAGAACAGAAAATCCACAAAGATTACGAATGCAAAATGTGTAAGTAATAAAATGGCATATTCAAAACGCAACTAAATACCAAGAATAGTTGTCTCAAAATAAACGTAGCGCATACAAATATGTATTCCGCTCGGTGGTTCGAAAGACGATTTCCTGCAAATCTGCAAGGCTTCGCCGGTAGATTGGATAGATCTATATTTGAAAGCAACGTACACTAAAGTGGAACTCGATATTTATGCGGAAATAAAGCAAAGGTTTTGTGGTTAACTTGTATTTATAAAGATGGGAATATAAATATGTTACCGGTCGGGTGCGGCGAAGTTATTGAAAGATGAAATCGTTTTGTACTTATTTTTCTGTTTCTTCCGTTGTCTCTGCGTTTGGTTATTGCTTGGCTGTTTTTTTACAACAAGGTTGCATCTAAATTTACTCACTTATGTAGCCTGAAGATCAAATGTAAAATGAGGTCACATGTGGTCTTCAGTCTAAATAAGTAAGCATAGCAAAGATAACTTTGGCATACTGTTGAAAATCCAACACTTACCCTCGTATGTATAAACGGATACGAGGGTTAGAAATAGTCTTGTACACATGAGTATTTATTTTTATCTTGTGTATAACAAGCACACTTAATTATTATACCCCATACTAGAGGATGCAAAATCATATCTATATAGTAATATGTTTGCTTTCATTAAATGTTTTATTGGTTGTAGAATAAATACCTGTTTTAAATGAATAATAATAAAAAACTAATTGTGTAATATAAAACTAAACAGAGTGGTTTTAAATCAAATTGGCGAATTATATCCACTTTCAAATTAATTGATATTAGTTTGTTACAAATGGAACGTAGCCAAAACATAAGTATTTGATTACAAAACAAAATTCAAGCTAGATTAGAAACTAATTGTAGCGTATACAAGAGGTAACATCAAATTAATTAGGTACTTTGTAAGTTTACATTTAATTAGTATTTACTTCTATCTACTTTAACAAAGTTGTTTGGCGACATGACGAAATTAATTAAAAACTTACAACTGATTATGATTTGCTACTAAAATAATATTCCTAATTTAAAAATACTAAGCCTCCCCGCTGACGGGCGATTAATCTCTGAGCGATTTTTGTCGCTGAGAATAGAACATACGGAGTTCTATACAGTGGCGGATACAGGGGGGGGGGCGCAGGGGGCGCGCGCCCCCCCTATGCGTGTCCCGCGTCACTCGCTTAATAAAAAATAATGAAAATAAAAATAATTTATTAGCTAAAAGCTAGTACCCATAATAAGACTAAAACAGTAAAAAAAGAGAAAACATTAATGCGGGACGCGGCAGGTAGCAGGCGGCCACTACTAGTATAATGAACACAATAAAACAAAACAATAGATAAAGAATTTGTCGGCAATCCTTATTGATAATAAAAGTTGGGGATTTTTGTACAACATCGCATCTGTGAAACATCTGTTTATTACGAAAAAGCAGCATGTTTTTAAAGAAATTAGTAGGTAAAATAGTTGTCCTTCAGTAGCATGTTGTTAGTCCGCGTCATCGTATTATATTATGGCAATGGCTGATACATTTGAGGGGGCGCGCGCTTGGCGCTAGATTTTAGTTATTACGAGTAATAAAAGGTTTTTTTCTGTTGTACTTACCATGAAATTGCCGATATTTTTTCACAAACAAAAACTTACATAATTTCTATGATATTCATCAATTTTGTTTGATAGGTATTTTATTGAATTATGAACATTAGTCATTTTAGTTTTCAAAATAGCTTGATAGTGACTCATTTGTTTGTTAGCAAAAATTACTATTTATCCAAAACTGTTTTTTTCTCTTCTTTTAATCAAAAAAGAATAACTTGGCATAATGTTCAAACATTATTACATAAAAGTTTTATAACATAGGTAAGCCTTCACCGAAAGAAAATTATTGCATGAAAAATGCTTTTCTTGGAAATCCTGGAGAAGATGGAGAAAGAAGCATTTTTATTAGCATTTTCTTAACAACCGTAAACGCGAATTTCAAAACTTTTGTGTAGGTAATACAAAATGTTTGAACACTCCTTTAGGTCAAGCGAAAAAAATTAGGATAATAAAATCTAAAAATTTAATAATTAGGTACGAAAAAATAAGGGTTGGGTAAGTTACACTGGTAATTTTTGATAACAAGTCTGTTTATTTTTCTTATTTACTAATTTTCTTATTTAGTCATCAGTTTTTGACAGTATCGTACGTCTTTCAAACTTCAATCACATCATTATAAAAAAAAAACATTTGTCTCATAAAATTAAAGTGTCATTTTGATGATTTCAAAAATTAATTCTAATGGAGCGCCCTCGCTACGTATTGTGGGTGGAGGAAAATAGTTTACCAAATCAAGACAAGCTATTTAAAAAAAACTTAAAATAAGGTTTTACTATTACTGATAGCTGACTATCATGGTCATAATTTGATAAATATAATAATAAAATATAATATTAAAAATATTGACATTTTCAATATTTTCAATACAAACTAAAAATATTTCCAATTGGAATATTGTTATTGGAATTTATTTAAATGCCCATAGCTCAATCAAGCCATCGTCCAGCAGCCCCCCCCCCCCCCGCTTCTCACCCCCTTGCGCCCCCCCGTTGATCTTTTTCTGTATCCGCCACTGGTTCTATACGTAAACCACGAGCTACTTTTTGTAGCTGTGCGATAAACGCGGCAATAATCGCGCGCGGCGCCTTTTTGTTGCTGGCTAAGTAAAACCCATAAACTTAATATTCCACTGGAATAGACGTACAGAGTTCGCTTGGCTGCGACACCTAAAGTGACATGAGCCAGTGTGTGAAAATTTGTCAACGTGTGCGTAAACTTTAGAGATGCCCTGAAGTCCATTTTAGATTGTCGATAACCATAATGTATTATTGCTCTAATAAATAAAACACAAACAAGATTTTGAACAATTTTATTTAAATAATTTCTTAAAGTCTCCTTTGAGGCTCCCAGCCTATTCTATTTATGACATTTATCCAGTAACTTAATCACTGGATTCACAGGAAACCTGGAAATATTGTTAAATCAGTACTTAAGTAGGTATAATTTACCATTTAAAAATTGTCGGTTAAAAGCAGCTTTAGATAAAACTATCAGTGTTCACAAAGACAAACAAAGTTATATTGGAAATCATCGACATGAGTGTCGATAATATAATAATTTTTGATCAATCTCTACGCCTTATTTTCTCAAGTTCACGGACATAATATCTTTTTATCTAACACATAATGTTTAGAAATCAGCCTTTATTTAGAAAATAGGCGGTTAATAGTAATATTAGTGTATCACTTAGTGTGTTTGGGAATATATTCAACTAAAATATGAAATATGAAAATGGTACTTGTACAATCTTATTTACCTGTGAAACGAGTATTTATTTGGGTTGTTGTCGTAAGTAACATTACAATTCAGTACAGAACACGACACAATTATTGATTTATATAGCTTTATGAGCCAAACCGACCCGATCGCGGTCAAAATTACAAAATAATCGTGTGGACGCTTTTCACCAAGATGATAACAGACGATAAATAAAGTCAAACTAGGTTCTGCTGTCATTTCTTTTAACTCTTTCTCGCACATCGCATAAGCCGTAAGAATGGGTTTCTCACTCGCACCATTGTCCGTCTACTTGAGCGTAGCGAAACATTTTCTATGTCTATGGTAAAACCTTTGTCGTGTCATGTCGCGGGCGATTGACGCCGCAATTATCGCAGCTACAAAAAGTCGCCCGTGAGTGGTTACGCATATTGGAACTATACATACTTAAATTATATTATTAATATAACCAATTTACAGATTGATTTACAATATTTCTATGAAGTTTCATGACCATCAGCCATTTTTAATGTCCCCACTGCTGGGGCACAGGCTTTCCTTATGGATGGATAAGGAGGATGCGCCATAACTCACCACGCGGGCCTAATGCGGGTTGATGGGTGTTAGCAACTGCAAATGCACCCGTCCAAAGCACGAAAGAGCTTAAGATAATAAATTTTTAGACTCCAATCCCATGACGGACCTTTGCTAAAGTATCGTTAGGCCAGGCGCTAAACTACTGCGCCATCGAACTCCTTTGAAGTTTGATAATTAAGGTTGTGATCACACAATTATAGGCCAGATTTAGCAGCTTTATTACGTTCGAAGTAATATCGAACTAGAAGGTTTAGCGTCCCCGCTGACGGGCGATTCGCTGAGCGATTTTTTGTCGCTGAGAATAGAACATACGGAGTTCTATACGTAAACACCCACGAGCTACTTTTTGTAGCTGCTATAGACGCGGCGTTAATCGCGGCGCTTTTTTGTCGCTAGAAGTAAAACCTTTGTCGTGTCATTTCGCGGCGCGACTAAGGCGATTCTCACACCGCCGGCGCGCGCCTTCGCGGGGCGCGGTTTGGCGTTTCACGCGCGCGGCGTCGGCGCAGCGCGCCGCCTATTCGGGCGGTTTTCGACGCACCCCCGCGCCGGTCGGCGTCAGACGACGGCCTCGCGCTTACGTACAAAAACCGGCATGATACTATGGAGCTCAGTGTGTTGTGCCCCGCGATTTCCGCGCCTTCTGGCGCGCGACGCCACGTGCCGCCGGCGACACGCGGCGTCGCGCGCTCCCGCGCCTCGGCACGGCCTCGGTGTGTGTCCAACACACCGGTTTTCTATACAAATTGATGTACTTGCATACAAAGTAAAAGACGGTGCCAGTGTAAGAACCGTCTAACGCCGCGTTTATCGCAGCTACAAAAAGTAGCTAGTGGGCGTTTACGTATAGAACTCCGTATGTTCTATTCTCAGCGACAAAAATTGCTCAGCGATTAATCGCCCGTCAGCGGGGACGCTTACGCTTAATGTTAAAGTACAAATAAACGCGTGCCCTAGCAGTTTTAAAACCTTACTAAACTTAAACATTTGATACTACTAATAATTTTTACTATTACGGAAATCTACATTGAGAAACAATAATATTATGATGTATATTCATTTGGTCGAATAACTTTAGAGATTATTGGTTTACAGTCTTAAAAATCTGCTAAAAAGGTGATTCGAAAAAAAATTATATTAAAAATTGAATTAAAAAAAACGACTTATTTTCTTTGTAAAAGGTATATCAATAACTTTCTCGTATTTTTCTGAGGACGGAATTATTTCTGCTTTTTGAGATAGTTAGCTCCTTATACAGCGAATTGTGTCAGTCTGACCTATGTAATTCCCTTAAACTATTCCGCTACAACGACCTCGAAACTTAATACAGTATAGTTTGATGAAAAGTTTTTATTAAAAATCAACAAGCTAGAAAATGAAGAAGCACGACTTTTCAACTTGTATCATTGTTTGTTGCGCAACTTAGTGAGACGTTAAGCAACAAACTTAATTAGGAGTTAAGTTGGAGTTGCTTTAAAAAAAAACTCAATCGTTGATTGTAGAAAGTTCTCTGGTGAAATGATTATTACAGAAAAGACTAAGTTGCAGTTTTAACAGTATGTCCGTTCCATAAACTCGTAGAATGTTAGTTCAAACATTGGGTTTCATGTTCAATATATTAACTAATTAATTTTGGATTATTTGGACTAGCTAGACACTTCTTTGTAGGTTTTTTTTTTGCGGCTGCTCCCCGCTTTTTGACAGGACCTTTTTTGCTACTCTTATTTTATTCTTGTGTTATCTTTTTTTTTCTCAGCTTTATAGCTTTTGCCATATTCTTTTTTATTGTTTCTATTCTTTTTTCTTTTCCCAATGTTACAATTCTCTTAGTTGCTAATACAGTTTCATTCTTAATTATAATACATTTTTACTTTGTTCTTATTTGTTAACATTATGTTTACACTGTGTGTAATATGCTTAATTTATTATATAATTACCTCTTTGTAGGTTTTAAACTGTTAAACTAGGTACTAATTTCCATTTTCAGAACCCTTTATTTGAAATTTGAATTAAAGAGTGAGTGTCTGTTTAGACGAGTCATAAGCTACACACACAAATTGGACTCGCACTGATCTGGGGGCTATTTGTCTAATTTCTAAATTTATCGCAATCGCTTTCATTTGACAGATGGATGTGACACGTTGCTACATTTTTTTGGTAAGTTTTTATTTATGCCAAAAAGAAGTATCAATGTATCACACCCTGAAAGCGATTGCGATAGAATTTGAAATTATCCAAAAGTATTGTGAATAATTTCAAGTATTTTTTTTCTTTATTCTTATGTTGCTTTACAGTTTATAGTGCGAAAACTATCAAACCAAACACTCGATTTCCCGGTACCTCTTTACGGTACTACCGAGAACAATAAAGCACGAACGCGCCTCGGCACAAAAGTGCTATCGTTTTGTACCGACATCCCCAGCGTGACATTACTCCAATTATATCAGTACATGCGACTTACACCGTCTGTTCTCAGCTTTACAATATATGCTGTGGCTCATATTGTTAGAGAAAAATTGCTGTTGTTTTAAAGTGTTTTGATGTTTCTAATAATAGTAACTCAAAAACAATAAATCTTTATCCCATAATATGCCAAACAACTACTAAGATGTTAAATAAGCTTTTTATTTTAAATTAAAAAACATTTTTCCCTTGTCTAAAGAGTAAAATACTCCATTTTACCGAGATCACGCCTATTAAAACGATTCCACATATTTTCAAGTTACATAGATGTACCTAACGTTCGGCCGTTCTTCTTGTCTATAAGGGTATGGGAATTACAGGAATAAAATACAATTTAGTATTTGCTTTTCAGGCATGAACACAGAAAGTGCGTTGCGTGCCAGTGACATGACAGATGTCACTGTCACTTCGCCTATAGTCTGCATTCACGTCTATGATATTTATTGGATACATTACAATAGACATTTCAACTACCTACGTAATTTTGTTGCTTGAGAAACAAAATTACAACGATTTTTATTACAATATGCACTTTGAACCACTTTAAAAAATTGGCCGGCCAAACGAAATTGACAAAATGGCACTACTAGCTTTATTATGAAATCTTAATATTTTTTGTGGAAACGTGGTCTTATTTTGTTACACATTACAAGAAACCTTTACTGCTTTATTTTTTTATTTTAACTGAGAATAACTGAATTTGCTTTGTTTTCTTTTGTTATGAGGAATTGTAAACAGTTGTCATTTAAAAAGCCATCGATCTAGGCCCGGCGGGCACGGTCCGTGCTTGTATTGCAACGGAAAGATTTAATTGTTTGAAACGAAACGTGACACGGGCACGCTACGTGCAATCTAGTGGCTTGGAACTTAGGTACAGGGCAATTCATTTAATTTAAAAAATAAACAGGATCGTTTTTCATTACTACTTAATTACGAAATAATTAGTTTTTGTCTTCACTATGACCTGTTTTTCCTTTAAGCAAAGGGACCGTGTGACATACAGCCAACGCCTAACTTCAAAACGACCGCAAATATTAGGTACCAAAAAGTTACTGTTTAAAACTTATTAATTAAGTTACGACACTTTGTGGGAAATCATATTTACGAGTGGCACATGCGCACATCGTATTCGGAACTTTCCCTCATAATTGTCTTAAGGACATTGTCTTTGCCTTTTGTGGTGGACACTCATGGGTATTATAGCTATTAGTATTGAGTACAAAGGCGTGTCTTGACTTAATGTCAGACTTTTTTGATATGAGACTTAAGGAGTGTCGTGATACATTAAGACAATAATAATATAATAATAATAAGAATTTATTTCAGACTAAGTCCATATGGTGTTAGTAACAATTTTCTTACGAACTAAGGTTAGTAACAACAATACGACATCCTTTAAAATTAACCTAACTGGGAAACATGAGCGACCCTCCACTACCCAGATGTTCTAGCAGGGCGCAACATGCAGGCGCATCCAGTGCTGTAGCAGTGGAGAGTCCCACCTGTTGGCCAGTGTGCTTACAATGCTGTTGGCGCTCTCCCGCAGACGTTTCAACAGTGATGCAACACGCTTCCTGATAATAGCATGGAACCCATCAGTACGTGCCTCTGTGAACATTCCAGATGCACTGCAGAAACGTGGCAGCCCCATCAGCATTCTAAACCCATTATTAAATTGGACACGCAGCGCGCCGTACACCCTCTGCGTGTAGTTGACCCATAGGCTGCTCGTATAAAAAGATTGACAATACGCCTTGAAAAGTGTTTTCTTTACTGGTCCAGAGCATCGAGCAAACCTACGAGCCAGCATGTTGCATCTGATGGACAGCGCCCTGCGTTCCCGCTCGATATCTACATTATCACGCAAATCATCAGTGACCCAGTGGCCCAGATACTTAAATTGTGATACACGATTGAGTGGAGTATTATTGAGAGTTAGTGGCGGCAAACTCGGACAAAATTTAGGTCCCGCCCTAAACACCATGAACTCACTTTTTTTCACATTGTATCTGAGCCCATGGGCCCCCGCATAGTTCTCACATATCTGCAGTAATTTACGCAAAGCACCAATGGAGGGGCTCAGCAACACCATGTCGTCCGCGTAGCTGATGTTATTGACACATACGCCATCTATGTGACAACCGACATTAGTGTTGCCGAGCTCCCTAATCAAACTATCAATATAAAAATTAAATAGCCTGGGAGATGTAAGCCCTCCCTGCCTTACGCCACACTCAAGCCCGTATACATCTGAGTATGAGCCTGCCCACTTTACACAATTGGTTTGCTGACCATACCAGGACCGTAGCAATGACACTATTTCATGCGGCACCTCAGTCTCGCGCTCAAGTTTTCCCCACATAATTTCATATGAAACCAGGTCGAAAGCCCTGGACAAGTCAAGAAAACAGGCGTAAATTGGGGTTTTTCTGACGGTGTAGTATTGGACAGTTTGCTTGAGACACAATACAGCGTTCTCGGTGGATAGACCTGGTCTAAAACCAAATTGCGCGTCACTTAAACTTATGTGCTCACCCAAACAACGGTCAAGCAAACTGTCCAACACCTTAGCCACCACAGTAGCCAGTGAAATTGGCCTGTAGTTTGACACGTCCGAAGGGTCACCCGTTTTGTTTTTTATAATTGGTACAACTATGGTGCGCATGAGATCCTCCGGCAGGTAAGAGTGACTTAGACAAAGATTGAACAGCAACGAAAGAACCCTCGGCAGATGGACGCCCGCGTACTGAAGATGCTCGACGCTGAGGTGGTCGTGTCCTGGAGATTTTCCCCGCACCATACCCTTAATCACGCGCTTCACTTCCAACGCAGAAAATCTTACACTCACTTTACCAGAACGACACTCAGAATCGCGCATCACAGCCGCAGTTCCGAGAGGCGAGTCCACCCTAAAGTGTGTTTGGAAGGCATTGGCTATCTCTTTATGATCATGCACGCCAGCGACGCTCACTGGGAGGCTTGATTTTGGGTTCAGCTTATTTGTTGATTTCCAAAAGCCCTTGAAATCCCGTCCGGAGTGGTGTTGCGCAATAATGTCCATTTTAATTTGCTGTTGGTTGTTTTGGCACCACTTGAGTTTAGCCTTGAACACTATTCTAGACTTTACCATATCCCGACATATTGGCCCTAAGACAATGCATTGTGGTCGGATTAACAGCTCATAAAATACTTTTTTTATTTCAAGATTTTGTTGTGACTACTAGCAGTCAAAAATATGAGTTTAAATCTATTCTTTTTTTAAAATAAATAAATATTTACGAGATATTTAAAGTGAATGTTTTATTAATAAATAGTACCTTGTCAAAAGTGCGCTTTCATCCCTATTTCATTTCATTTCCACATAATTAGTTAATAGTTTTTGCTCACTTTCTTCTGAGCATGTCCCTATTTAACTTGTCGTTTCACAACGTCGAATAATCCAGAAACAAATGAAACCTTATTTGTTGGTTGCACAAGTAACGCCACCTACTAAAATCTGGCGAGGTGAAACACTTTCGAAAATTCTAACCAAAGAAACTGTTCATTTAAGGCTTCGCTCGGCCTTTTATGAAGCAATCTCGGTGTCGTTTGGCAAACTTTACGCCCCTTTTGAATACTCACAATTACGGGCAATAACTCGTTGCGAAATTGATTCTGCTGGTTGCCACGGTGCTGAGTTAGGGCGGTTTGGAACTGCCCGCGATAACAGCTTTTGAGGAAGTTTGAAAATTTCTTCTTTGATTTTTACGTCCTTTGATGGAGGTTAGGTATTTTTATTTCAAGGGTAATTCGCAGGTAATTCAGACTTTAAAAATATTCCGAAAAAAAAATTCAGCCATTTAAAAAAAAAATTCAAACGCGAGGTCTACACCTCGCAAAGCCACTAGGTGTTTCCTGTTTAATCTTACAGTAAAGTAAGAGTTTAGTAAGTTTATAGCTTCATAGCTAATAATACCTATAGTACCTATATTTATTTATTCTTTCTATCTATAGGTATATACATTACCTGTCCTCTAATTTGCACCCATTCCCCTACTTCTACTTATTTATTTTCTCTCACCCAAGGTTGTCTGGAAGAGATTGCCATTTAGCAATAAGGCCGCCTTTTGTATGTTTTCTTTTGCCTTTTTCTGTTTGTGTTTGGTGTGCAATAAAGCTATTATTATTATTATTAAATTCAGTCCAAAAAACTGTATAAATCAAGGAACTTGTGTACCAATTTTTATCAAAATCGGTTGAAAAATACTACCTGTAGGCGAGAACAGACAGTCTTGAAACTGAAATGTTTCGCTAGCTTCGCTCGCTCGGTCAATTAAACTATTAATAAGAACAAAAATATTATTAATTAGACAAAGTATACAACAGATCAAAAGAAATCGATCTTTTAAGAATTAAAGAAGCTTCATCTAAACAACAATATAAAGCTATATGTGAAGCAAATAATAGATATTTAGTTAGACATTGTAAACAACGCAAAGTTTAAAGCAACATAAAGACGTTTTTAATATATTTTATATGTCAGAACAAGACTCGCTTACTCTGGACCACAAGCCCAATAAGGTACAAGACAAGAGTATAGTCGTTTTATGTAAAGACTTTTACGGTAGCAATGAAACGACCGCGAGATTTAACGGCGCAATGGGCACATTTCTCGTCCTAAGTTATAGGCAGGTAATTTTAATTTACTCAAAACTTTGTCTTTGACGTTCCTTCTTATACTCGAACATAAGTGCCTATATGATTGCAAATGCTAAGACATGATATGAACCTTCTTGTGTAAATAATAAGGTATATTAAAAGATAAGGCTAGTTCACTGTACACGTTTTTGTTTCCGCAACCCTTCGTTTCATATGGTAGATCGTTTACGATAGAACCGAAGGTGGAAACGCATGCACCGCACTCGGAACCCTAAACCAATGAGGAGGCTATCTTACCTCTAACAGCCAGAACACAGCAATGTTTAATTGTTGTTACAGCGTAAAATCTAGGTAGGCTTACAAAATTTTCAAAGAGAATACGCCTCAAAAAAGTCGACTACTGTGACGTACGACTTCTGAAGAAAGTTAAATTTATTTCTTTTTAAAGAAACCTTTGCTATTGGTCGGAGAAGGCTTTTGTAAATTCACCGGCGATCTGAAGGGGGAAGTTTGATGGCTTCTTGATATTCATTGGACGACTACCAATGGAAGTTTCTGTAATAAGTGGGGATTCGGCTTGTTAATTCATAACTAGATACGTTGTACTTAGATTTATTCGTACTTTTTAGTACAGTAGTTAACTACCATTAGGTTCTATCTCACGAAGTCCGTTCGGCTATGAATGTTGTTAGATTGAAGAACTATGAATACCTATTATGCTTTTGTAGTACATGATATTTTTTTATTACGTTTTGATGATGTTTGGTGGTCGACATATCGTTTAGAACTTCCGGTTCTCTCTATTTATCTGTTTTGTTTATGGCGGCAAATAGATCTCGTGGCGTACAAAATATTACTGCGCGTTTGGTTACCATAAGACACCAATAGAATAATATTTAGGTAACATACAGACCATGAAGATTGTCTGTTATTAATTTAAAACATGAAAAAATATTTATAAACCAGATAACAACCGCTGAAAATAGTAAAAATATTGATTTCAATTATTATCATAATATTATCTAGAAATCTCATGAAGCTAGAACCTAAGTAAGTAATACAGCTAACACTGCGTCTGCGAGAGAAATGCCTTTTTGTAATATAGCTGAAGCATTAGCGCCATAATAATAAAAGTGTGCTCTTTCTGACGCGACACAGTCTGATTCCCGTTTCCTTTATTAGCAAACATCCGAGCTTTATGCTGACGACTTTTTTATTTCCGTTTATCCGACCCGACGGTGCTTTCTGCTATTATTTTTTTTAAATTCGCCTCAGCGAGAAAATAATTTCGGGTGTAAACATTTTAGGGTTAAAGCTGTGCACGGGAAGTTGATCATGGGTGCAAGATAAAAGGCTCGGTTATTAATTTGCAATTAATAATGGCGTTTCGCATTTATATTGGATGAAAAATTATTAAGCTTTTTACAATTCCAATATGGGCATCAAATGAAAGGCCTTTATGAGCACATTTCAAAACTATATACATAATTTGGTACTAAAATGTGTGAAATAAAAAAAAAAATTAAAAAATATCAAAAACACGACTGCCCTGACTAGAACGAACTAAAAAGTTAAATAACAAGTGTCACTGCAGTCGGAGGAGCTCTTTGATTGAAAAATTGTACCATAGCACGGGCCCCCGACTGCAGTGACACTTGTTATTTAACTTTTTAGTTCGTTTTAGTCAGGGTAGTCGTGTTTTTGATGTTTTTTAAATTTATTTATTTTTATTTTACACATTTTAGTGACAAATTATATAGTTTTGAAATGTGCTCATTAAGGCCTTTCATTTGGTGCCCATATCGAAATAATTGAAGAAAGATTTTTTTTTCACATTCGAAAATAGCGTACTACAGTCGCCATATTGACTTTAAAAAAAATATAGCCAGTGTCAGTTGGATTGATGTAAGAATTCTAACGCTACCCCATACATCCAAATCCGGTTAGCCATTTAGAAGTTATGGTGGAATAAAGAAACTCACATACCCACAAACATACATGAACCCTGAACACATAAACACTCCTTTTAGGCAGTCGTGTAAACAAATTCAAATTAAAAATACATTTTTTAATTAACTTCCACATTGTCTATTTGAGCATATTTATTTTGGCCAATAATTTCTAAAATTATAAACCAATAAGTAAATATAAATTTTTACGAGAAAGAATTCCAGGAAATGTGAAACTAAAACTATTGTTATAGGTACAATTCCGTAGAATTGGCCTTAACAATACCTTTACCGGTACCTAAAAGAAAAGGCCAAGGCACTTCTGGACGTAAGAATTTTATAGAACATTTCGATTCAATGACCATAGAGGAAAGTTTCAATTGTATCGAGTCGGGATCACCATATTAAGCTCTACATTAGACTTTAGTGTCGGAACAAAATCGGACTAAACTTTTTCGCGTCCTCCAAAATTGCAGTATTGCACTAAACGTACTTAACTAAAGTTTGGGAATCGAATTCGGCGGAACAGAAGCGACTTTGCTCTCGTCGGCTCCTACTTAAAATATTGTCAAGCGATTGCGAGCCCTATTTCTTTGTGGATAAAGATAGCGATTAAGATGAGCGTTCAAGTAGGTGTATTTAGAGGAACTTTTGACATTAGAATGTACCTACAAGTTAAGACGGTAACAGGAGGCAGCGATGGTGTGTAATGGATGCGAAGGCAATTCCACTTTATCTGCTCGCAGTTAGAAATTTAAGTGTAACTTTAGACTTTGATCGTATTGCTGTTTCAGATTGTGGGGTTTGAGTTAAGTGCGTTGGAGTGCTTTTGATAGTTTATTATTTTGGCATTTGAATAAAAAAGGTAGGTACTTACGTTCTTTATATATTCCAAGATTATAATCATTAATTTTACATGCCTTACTTATGTAGGTATGATTTTGTTAGTGCAATTTTAAATTGATACAAAACAAGAAAACATTTTTTGGCAATGGTTTAAATTTACCAATTTTATAGCAAAAAAAATTGACAGTGACGTAAATAGTAAAAACCAGCCGAGTTCGTGAGGTTCCATACTAACCTCATACCATACCATCCTTATCCTTACTTCAGGTCTTAACTACTGAACTGATCGTCATCTAATTTTGCATACCTTCTCTGGGGTAGAGAGAAGGATGTAGGGTACCTTTTATCCAGAAAAAAAGTACTGTTCCCGAGGGATAGCAAAAAAACTTTCCACGCAGACAAAGTCACAGGTGGCCGCTATTAGTATGGCTATAAACTTAGATTTACTCCCTGTCGCATTGGGTCCACGTGGTGGAGTATGGCCCATAAGAATGGCCCGTGCGGTGTGCCCCAGCGGTGGGGACAGTAAAAAAAATGGCTGATGGTCATACTAAAAAGTAGACAGAAAGATAATGGAAACGCGAGGAAGTAATGACAAGGAACACAAAAAAGATTATAAACAAAAAACATGTAAATATAACTCTTTAAATTGTTGCCAGCCAGACACAAAAATTAAAAGAGGTTTCACGTCCAAAATATAAAACCAGTACACTGCAGTGCATGATAAACTAAACAGCGAGTATCACCGGTGCACCGAGTGGCGTGAAGATGCAATTGTTCCGGCTGGTGTGCACTAACAAGGTTGGCCTTCATTAAGGCCCTGTTAACGACTATGTGTACCTTCATACGGTCGTGTGTGACGTCATGTAATATCATCGCCTTTTAATTTGATCGCCAGTGTAAATTTGATATTGGTCGCTTGCTTTTTGCTTTCGTTTTGAGCTCAGACGTTTAATTTTGGAACTTTCTAAAATTGTATTTTTTTCTGTTGCACTTTTTTTACACATCTAACTTACAACGTTTTCCACAAAAAAAAAATTGTTTTAAAAAACAAAAAAACGACTTCAAAAATCCCACTCTACCTCTAAAAATCAATAAATAATATTGAAATCACTAGATACGCATTATCATTGTAATAAAACACGTGTATTGAAGTCGGGTGGGGCTGGAGGACAACTTGTTTTTTATTCTAACAGCCCCACCCGACTTCAATAGACGTGTTTTATTACAATGATAATGCGTATCTAGTGATTTCAATATTATTTATTGCTTTTTAGAGGTAGAGTGGGGTTTTGAAGTCGGTTTTTTGTTTTTTAAAACAATTTTTTTATTTTTTCCTTTTTAGTGTAAGTAATTTCTGTATTAGATATATTATCTAGGTAGGTAGATGGAAAAATCGGTTTGGCCAAACGTAAGATAATCGCGGACAACCATGCATACGGGTCAAACTGAGAAGAGATTCTCCTTTTTTAAGTCAACATACATACATACATACAGGTCAAACTGAGAACCTCCTTTTTTTTGTTTTTTGAAGTCGGTTAAATAGTAGTTGTTATTGATCTGAGACAATTAGTTTTGATGATTTCTTACTTTTTTCTGACGCCATTTTACGAGACACTGTTATTTTGTGTTTGAGTTTTCGGTAACTAAGGTTGTGTAATTCTTATGATTTCCATTCAAATTAATACATCTACTTTATTTACCCTTTCTAATAGTTGACTATATAGTTTATTCCAAGTTCTACGACAGTTTGGCCAAACAAAATATTTGCATCACGTAAGCGACCTATCGATCGCAGAGTATAATATGGTTTGCACACATCAGCTAGCACATTGACATCAACCATTTTTAATGTCCTTACTGCTGGGGCACAGGCCTTTCTTATGGGTGGATAAGGAGGATGGGCCATAACCCACCACGCAGGCCCAATGCGGATTGGTGGGTGTTAACGACTGCGAATGCCGGGACCAACGGCTTAACGTGCCTTCCGAAGCAGAGGAACTTGAGGTAATACATTTATGGTCACCCATCCAATGATTAACCCTTGCAAAAATTGCTTAACCTAACTAAGCACTAAGCAATCGTAAATTACTGCGCCACTGAGCTCCTTACATCTAGCACATACTCCAAAGTCAATAGTACTCGGAACTCAACGATCTTCCTACCTACATTATCATCTCCTATTTATGCCATTACCTACTATTTACGGTAAAGTTATTACAACGAGTTCTTTAGTAATTACACTTTAACCGTCCATTTATGCCAGTACAATTTCGCCTACAGTTATTCCAGAATATTCGGCCGTGGATGGGCCAGCCAAAATCAAGACAGAGGTTGGCAACCTTTAACTAATTTTGCACCTCACGCTTCCACATTCCAAAACCGCGCAACACGATTAAGTCCACTCTAGCTGCTATTACAACAAACTGCACCGAACCGGCACCAGCCAGATTAGGGCTGTCTATCATGAGACACCTACTGCTCGTGAGGATTCCAATTAATTATTGAACAATTAATAGATATATCAATTTTAGACAACCTTTTTTTATAGTTAATGGGTTTGCTCTTGACCCCAGTCTAGCCCAAAAGCAAAGATAGGGTCTACGAGGGAGCGAGCTTGTCCAGAAGGTGCTTATTTACTCTAGCCTTGAATAGAGTCAAGTTGTATGCGCTCGGAAACACAGACGCCGGCAGGGAATTCAATTCCATAGCTGTGCGCATTATGAAGGATGTTGACTAGCATTTGGTACGCAGAAAAGGTATATTAACCAAGAACCCGCAGTGCGTCTGGACGTCCGATGGTAGAAGGGAGAAGCTGGAATGAGCTCATGCAGCTCTTGAGCACACTCACCGAAGTACGATCTATAAAAGACCGATAAACAAGCAACTTTCGGCAGTGAGCCAAACTGTTAAGCATAGCTGCTACCAGTTCTCCAACGCCTATTAATCTCTTGGGTCTGCGTTCCACCGAGTCCAGAGCAGCAAGTTGATATTTCGCCGAACCGTCCCAAAGGTGGCAGCAGTACTCCATGCAAGATCGGATTGAGCTTTATAAAGGGTTAAGAGCTGCCCAGACGTAAAGTACCGCTTGACTTTATTTAGAACGCTCAGCTTCCTCGCTGCAGTTTGAGCCTTGGACTAGATGGAGGTGCCGAAGTTAAGGTCGGAAGATAACTCCATGCCAAGAAACTGGAGAGAATCGGTTACTATGCACCTTGGGAAGTAGGAGTTAAGATGAATGGAGTCCTTTTCGCGGTGAACAGACACGCCTGCGTTTTAGCAGCGTTGAAGCTGACGAGATTTTCATCACCCCATTGGGAGACGAGATTATTAAGAGCAACCTTAATAATTTAGTTCTTTGACCCCACAAGTTTGCGTCAGTCAGGAGCGTACTACAAACTTAATAAAATATTTAATAAAAAAATATAAATTCGGAAATGGCCACTAGCTTTTATCTGTTTTGAATTAATTTTCAAGCCATTTTGTTGTTTCTATTATATAGTTAAAGTCACAAAAGAAACATATTTACATTTCGATATATACTTTTATTAAATAATAACTAACTTATTCAAATTGCAGAAAACTTATCTTCTTGAGAGTTTCTAAATGGCTACTTATTATTTTACACTGTAATAATCTTGAGGCTATAGCAAGTGTCAACCCTATAATCTAAACCGGTTACGAGCAGTTCCGTCCGGAAATGTTCTTCGCTACTTGTTAATGTGATCGGACGGCGCAAACGCAATCGATGTCAGCTCTGGTTTTTCATGTAAATTATTGAACAAACTTTCACCATGAAATCCTCAAAGTTTCGGAATAATTTATTGCTGCAGACTATTTTGATTCCTCTGCTCACTATCGATTGTCTTTTGTTCGAGAGCTCGTATGTAAAAGTTACGTCTGTAGAACATAATATTGCAGTCACTTAAAATAATTGGGGTATTATTTTTTACCCTTTTTGGAATAATAATAAAAAATATAACCTTAATGCCATAGCAAGGGTATATGGTTGCACGATTGCGATTCTCTCGCTTGTAAATAATAAATTTGGTTTAATTAAAAAAAGCGAAGCGAAGCACTCATGGCGGAACTTGACAGACTGATCGTACTCGATCACGTTTGTTAAGCAACGCTCGATCCGGCCAGATGGGTGACCGTTAAGTGGCATTACAACTGAGCGCTTCTGTGCTTCTGAGGGCACGTTAAACCGTCGGTCCCGGCTGTTGTCATCTATAACAGTCGGTAAGCCAAGTTAGAGGCCTTAAAGGCGGCTTGATGAACTCTAACACCAGAGGTTGCCACTATTCCTCTAAAAAAGCTACGAAGACTTTGATATAAATAAAAAAGGCCAAAAGGCTGTGTGTTCTTACCTTAACTTTTCAAAAGTAAACTATCATAATTCAGCAGTAAAAAAATACCAACATTGCAACAGAAGATGTTGTAATTCCCACATCGGGCGTAAGTGGTCGGAATTTTCCTGGGGCGTTCGTCAAAATAACGCGCTCCTATTAGTCACGTCACCAAAACTTTTCTTTATTTGATTCCCCTGATCTTTTTTTAACGGACCGAGGAAGTGGTGTTGTTTTTCTGCGCACATACGTTTCAGTTAGTGGAGCAGTTTTGATTAGTTACGGTGATTTGGGAAGGTTGTGTTAGTATAAAAGGGCGAGCGTTTTTTTATATTAGGTACTAAAATATGCTACTGGAACAATTGAGTTGGGATGTTTTTATAAATATAAAACTTTTCACAGCAAAGTACTACTTTTAAAGACATTATTGTTCGGAGACGCTCTTGGCACTCAGGAATAATTACATTTTGTTTTTGTTTTTTACTGCAAGTTCTGTGTTTCTACAGGGTGAAATCAAAAATAGTTGACAAATTTTGTAGTGTGGCTTAGACCATGGGTCTCCAAACTTTTTAGCAAAAGGGCCAGACTTACTCCTCCACCAAGTTCCAAGGGCCAGAACCTAGCTAGCTCCGTACCAACATACTGTAAATTACAGTATTGTTGGTACGATCTGGCCTGCTTTTGCGGGCCGGATTGTTGGTGCTTGCGGGCCGGATCTGGCCCGCGGGCCGTAGTTTGGAGACCCCTGGCTTAGACCGTCAAACTGAACAACTTTGTCTATGGAACTAATTTCATCAAAGCAAAAAAAATCTCAGCTGTCAATACATTTTGATCGAGTAGATATAAACATTGTTCCATTGACAAAGTTGTGCAGACAACACCACAAAATTTGTCGACTGTTCAAAAAATCACCCAATTTGTAGTAAGTATACCACATTCGTACAGTGATGACTGTACTGTACTGTTTTGTTTATCTTTGAGGGAGAGTGCTTTCCTAATTAATTGACAGTTGCAAGACTTTGGAAGAATAGCACCAATAGACCAAAAACAAAGCACATTAGCTTTATTTCGTGCTTCAATTCACTAAACTTTATTACTCATTTCACATAAATTTTAAGCGTTTCTTGTCAACAATCACCTCAACGATGTATCCAGGCAAATGAACCTAGCACAATCAAATTGAAGCTTTATGATTACACCATAATAGAGACTATTAACGTGTAACAAGATTAACGTTTCCATAAAATCCACGCTGAGTGACGTGCGAGGGTAGATTAGCATTCTTCGTTATGAAACCCTCAGCATAATTGCCTGTTTATATGTTACAACATTATCTTTCCAACACGCATGACCTGACTTGATGAATATTTTTTAAGCAGAATATACTATATTATCTAATGACAGCTGGCTGAAAAAAAATTGGTCGCGCCTGTTACGCTGATCGCAGATTTTCAGCATCGTACACGCCGCGCGCGCCGCACTTATACCTTATGACTTGTTAAATGTGCGAGCTTTTATAATTATTTCATACAACGACAACCTTGGATGTGCGATCCATAAACACCGTTACTTTTTTAATATATCTAAAAATTAAATGGGGATATCACGTTTCTGAATATGAACGTGCAGTTAAAAGTAAAAAAGGATTATGCCGATTTTACTATACAAGCTAGGCCATGATGCACTTTGATGAAATTACCAAAATACTATAAAAGTCAAAGTGTTTATTTGCAAAGAATAGGTATTACACAAGATGTTATGATAGTAATTTTATAGTGATTGCGTGGGAAGAAGATCATTAAAATATAATGCGATAAAAAAGAGAAATCTCAATCTCAAGGAGCCGTTTGGGGTTACATTTTCCTATTATATGACATTTTGTTATCTACCCCTTTTTGACATGACATGAGTCTGTCACAGATATGTATAGTTAATGCGCATCATGGCCCAGAATGCGGCATGATCCTTTATGGTTTGAAAATATCGGACAGAAATCTTGATTAATCGACAAACTCACAAAAATAGCAAGACACGTGCGTAGATTCATTCTTTTCATTATTCTTCTTCTTAATATCTTGACCGAAGCGCTCATGGCGGAACTTGACAGACTGATCGTACTCGATCACGATGTTAAGCAACGCTCGGTCCGGTCAGGTGTCGGATGGGTGACCGTTAAAGTGGCATTACAACTGAGCGCTTCTGTGCTTCGGAAGGCACGTTAAACCGCGTCCCGGCTGTTGTCATCTGATAACAGTCGTTAAGCCAAGTTAGAGGCCTTACAGGCGGCTTGATAAACTCTAACACCAGAGGTGGCCACTAATCCTCATTCGATAAGAAGAAAAAGAATATCTTGACCAATTATAAAATATTGAAATCGATTAGAATAGTAAAGAAATACACTCTCACTCATTTCATTTTAGATATACCTACGTAAAAATTAACCGTGTATATGCGCTCCTTATATGTGATCTTTTGTGCGATTACCTTTCTATGAAATTACTCTGCTTAATGCAGTTATGTTTAATGCATTCAGCTTTTTGTCCTTTGCAGGGACTGACCTTTGCCAACCTATCGGTGATGTACTACCTACTTTTCTGAATAAAAAAAATATGAGAAGGGAACAAACTTTTTCGACATTTAGAAGGTCTCCTTTTGGGTTTACTGAAATAAAAAAATAGTTAACGGTATTCTTTATTTACTGGCTAACAATTTGAAAATTGATTGAAAAGTAAATATTAATCAATTTGTAAGAACAGTAAAATATTCCTGTTCCCAGAAATGCATTATTCTATTCAATTTGCGACCATTTATTCTGAACGGAGTTTTGTCTGATAGGTAGGTACTGTATTAATGAGAAATTGTTCGTTATTGTGCAACGGAAGTAAGATTCGTGTTTAAGCTCAGCTCAAAATTAACTTGACGTCTCGGAATGAGTATCCGAGGGGCAGATTAAAGCTGGGTTTTCACCAGAGAGGAAAATGAGCGATATGAACCGATGATGCGTAAAGCAGCTGTAAAATGGTCTTTTTACAAATCATATTATTATGCAAAGATATTGAATTACAGGAACTTCTGTGTACTGTGTAGCTGCGCGGCACGAAGAAAGATGTATAAAAGACTAAACATAGACCGTTCTGGTATGTAACAACACCACTAATATTATATTTCTCGCTTTATTTAGTACTAGCTTTTGATTAAGACTTTATTTTCTCGAGAAATTACAATATAGTACTTACTTAAAATGTTTTTTCCAATGTCTTATCAATTTCTACATTCAAATTTAACAAATTGGTTCAGCGGTTTAGAGGCCTAAGAAGGTCACAAATAAACGTAGTTACATTCACATTTTATAGCGTTGAACAAATATCTCACCATCACGCTATGCAACGCAAGCCCTTTTCTTCTAGAGCTATACCGCTGAGCTATAAAGCTAAGTTATTGGTGGATTTTTTTCGCACTTCGCTCAGCTGCCTCGCACATCTCTAGTGAATACACAGCTTTAAAGTGAAAACCGAAATGGAGAGTAAACACTGAAATACCATTAAGTCATCGGAGTATCTTTCGGCTGAACTTTTAATTTTACCAGACAAATCTTGTTGAGTAAGTGCTTTAGTAAAAAAAGTGAAAGAGGATCGAGATGATATTGCATTTTAAGTGATAAATCAAAACCAGTGTTTCCTCATTTTTTTTATTTAGAACTGTTAATATAAAAAAGTTTGAACTGAATTATTGAGATCAATTTTGATTATTAATTATTTGACTTTTATGGAAAAAAATTGAAAATGTAATTAAAAAAAAATGTGTTTTTACAAAACGAATGCCAGAGTGGAAACCCAAATGAAAAATAAATTAGGCTAAATATGGAATACCTTACAACACAAAACATGATAATGAAAACTTTCGTACCCTAAAATATTGCTTTTACTGGCTCTACTTTAGACCCTTATTAATGCATAATCCGAACTGTCATGTTTCAATCGAATGAAATTTCAAACCGAAAGTATCACACAAATTCCGACTTGTGAGCGTAATATAAGGAGTGACGTAAGCCAAATCGGGCCGCACCCCGCTTGTTTTCTCCGTACGAATATAATAAATAATAGAATGACTAGCAGTATTCGCTCATAGTGAACAAGATGTGGTAGACGTGAAATCTCATTTGGAATAGTGTACCGAGATGCGTAGTGTTGCGATTCGATGATCGATGTAATGAAAAAACATGGATTATTTTATTTTACGCGTCGATTTTACTTGTAAACTTCTGCTTTATTTAGTTGTCATTTTGAAAAACGAAAATGAGTTTACAATTAACTATTAAACCTTTTAACTACTCGATATTAAAGCTTAAAAACAATTTTAACAATACTAATTTAAATTGAGATAACAATATCTTATTTATAACAAGACTTTAGATTAGAAAAATGTACAGAACATTTTGATTTCATTTAACAGGACCGTTATAAAGACGTCATTCTTCGCAAATTTTCCAAGTAGGTATTTAGATTTACCCTTAACTTCATTACGGAATGAGGAAGTAAAACTGGGAAACAATACCCAAGTTATTTCAGGATGAAATTTAAATCAACCCTGACATTAAAAGCGCCATAAATAACAAGCAAGTTGACTTTTATTATTCGACAATCGAACTTTCAGATACCTTCCAATCGTCTACGAAATCATCACATAAATCAACCAATCAAACTTAACGATTCAATTAAAGCGGGAAAGGTGGATAGAGGGTGGGCCAATAAAATCCTTATATCGTCCCCTAACATGCGGTATAAATAACGATGAGAGGACGAATATTTGAAATATCGACTGAGGTTGAGGTTTAATCGATATCGAGGTGCGGTCACAAATTACCGCACTCGAAGATTGGTCTCGACTGGAGTGATACATTAGGGGGATAAAAATATTTCTTGGTGCGGAGACCTGTTGCTGTCGATATGGAGTGTGGCTTAGGCCGTATTTTAGTATTCAGATGGGTAGAACAGTACTGCTGGATGTGAGTGAAGGATTCTTCACAACTGAAGAGTCCGATTCCAAACTCAACACAATTATGTTGTAGTAAATAAAATAATATGTTTAAACTGTTGGTACTTAGTATCGAAACCAATGACGATGATTGGTACATCATGGTATCCGCAGTTACCGATAGCACCAACTTACCTGTAAGAAAACATAAAGAAGATGTAAATATAATGGATATTAATGATGCACTTACAACGAAGGAAGCAATCGAAACATTTTGAACTATGAAAGATGGCGACATTAATATTCAAATTGTGGTTCCAACTCCAGCGGTAGTTCAACATGAAGAAATCGAGTGGAAGGAAAGGGAAATCAGTGCGAGCAATAGGAAAATAATGGTTCTGGGTACGGAATGTGTTCGACTATTATGATTAATGATAAGAGTGGATAACAGAATAAGTTGGGTCCGCTCAGTAACTTGACTTACTCCAACAAAATGTTAACAAATGTAAAATGCTTCCTTGTAAGTTCAACAAGGTTATTTTGTACGACTTCTGCTTTGGAGTTTTTGAATGAAGTTTTCGTGTATTGCAAATTGTAGCATTGACTGATGAAACCTTTTTAAGTCGAGGGAAACTGCGGGAAGAAATTGAAAGAAAAATTCAAAATTAAACTTGAAACTGACATACCTCTTGCTAGAGTATTAAAGACGAATTCAAGGTTTTTTAACTGGCATTCCTGCTCATAATTTTACAGTGGAACTTGTAATTATTATATGCACATTACCAGAATTTTATTAATATTAATGAGTAGTGTGACATATAAGCTTATTTGAAACGTAATTCAAATTGTGGGCAATAATGCTTATTATTGTAATTTACTTATTCTGTGATAGCATTAGTCTTAAAATATAATAAAGTAATTGTTTTTCTAGAACAATATTACAAAATAAAACTCTAATAACGCAATTTGTGAACATCGCAAGCAAAGAAAATAACGTCCAATGCTTCACACCGTGTTGCATTATTTCCTTCTACGTAAACAAGAGTCAACTTTAAAAAGGTTGCACGCTAAAAAACTTCGTTTCCAAGTATATCATTTTGTAGCGAGGCTGCACAATATTATGTCTCAACTCGCTGTAGTTGTCTGCGTAAATTGCCGCTTCCAGAAATCCACAGTTTCCGCCGTGCACTTCCTTAGTTCACCGTGTAGAGCGGCCTTAATTTGCACCTTAGAAACGAGTAAGTAGGTGTCATGTGCTAAAGTTGAGTTATTACCTTAGAATTTACTCTTAACTTTAGTTATGGTGACTGTACCTCTGAGAGTTGGAGTTTCGAAGTCATTCGTAAGACGAAAATTGACACGAGTTCATTCTAGGCATATTCCTTTTGGGTATTGAAATAGATTTAGGTTGAAATTTACAGTACCACATAATCAATAAAATTATAACGTTGTCCAAAACGTATTTTGTTTGTACGACATTAAAACTCACTTGCAAGAAAGATTTTTATCTTTTTAATAGCACTTTAAACCCTAATATTTCATTAAAGTATTGTAGGAAAAAATCTCATTAGATAAAGGATCAAGTTTGTAGCCTAATTCATTAGCGATAAAGTGGCGTTAGCTAAAAAAGACTTAATGTGCAGCTTCTTGCACGTGAGTGTAAGTTTCTCTTTATACTTTTCTATAAAATCACCCTATTTATTATTATTTGATTGTTAGGGGCTATGCAGCTCAGATAAAGCTGTAGTCACTGCGACCTAAAAGATCTATTGTGACTCGCCACCTATTTATAGTAACTCTTTAAGCCCAGCGGCTTCCAAGAAGTCTAGTATCTTCCTGGTTTTCAGAGTTTTTATTTCCTCCGGGTCGATTACGTGTCGCCCCAGATGGATACTACGCTTGTGGATTAGAGGTCCACAGTCACATAAGAGGTGTTTGGGTGTTTCCTGCTCCTCATTACAATATCTGCAGATATTAGTATCACTCAATTTCATATGAAATAGGTGTCTATTTAGTTTGCAGTGTCCGGTTAAGGCCGGAACAGTCGCGCTGACTCACAAAATCACCTTAAGGTAGTATACTAAAAATATTAATATTAAATATACAAGTATATTCACAAACTACATTTCTAAAACAAAAATATCAAAGGAAAGAGCAATCAGAATTTCACATAGATTATTTAGCATCAGAAGAATCAGAAACGAAAAAATATAGGTAGGTACTTAAAATTACCAATTGTTTGGTTATTTCCGAGCATCGATTCTTATCAGAAAGCACGGCATGTAAAATCAGAATGTGCCAGTCGCTGGCGGCGAAGCGGTAATCCCGGCGTGTTTGAAACGCCGCAAACATTAAAAAAGGGCGAAAATGACATTTCCAATTTTCTACTGTTGCTCCCGGGCAAATTCATTTTATTTGTAGGCTCGGATTTGCCCGTCAGCCGCGTGAGGATCGGCCTCGCTAGTTGGCAATATTTCATTGCCATCAAAGGAATTTCGCTCGGCGCACTCGAGGCGACTTTATTAACGAATAATTTGAACTTCCCCTAAAAGGAATTCCTTAAGAAAATTAAAGAATTTCCGTGCTTTTTGATTCCGCCTTTTTTGGCGGATACAAAATAAATGAGTTGAGTGCTATAGAGTGTTTTCGTTGTACTTTCATATTTGACGGAATGTTAAACGGACGTTGCTTGTAAATTAGTTTGTTAAGAATTTATTGGGGACGGTATTTCCAGAAAGGAAAAGTAATGTTCTTGATAATTTATAAAACATAAGCTTTACTTAAAATAAGATCATATTTTTTTAGTATACAAATATTCACATAACATTTGATTTTTTGTTTGAGGAAATAAATGAAAGCGATATCAATTTAAAATACCGATCCGTAAAAATCACCACCAAAGATATCTGAAGTAAAACAGCAGAAACCTTAAACCTAAAATATGTTTGTGTTCACAATCGGGCCGCAAACAAGTTTTACTACCACCCGAAAATGAATGACTGAGCGTGTCACACAGATAGATTCATGTAAAATTCATGGCTTCCCCTAGGTGGCGCCCGCTCTCGCGAATTTGCGATAAAATTACTCGCATCTAATCACGTTAGGCGGGGTACAGAATTGCTGCAAACAAATTTAGACACTATATTTTTAACGTCAAGAGTTATAGCTGTAAGAATGAGAATTAGGTTGGCCATGTTTAAGATTTACTTTTATGGACGTTTTCATTTAAGTATGACAATAAAATTAGTAACACGATTATCTATACGCACCCCAAGTAACAAAATTTGGTACTATAAAAGTCCTGAGAACGCTTTAGGACGTGCTAATTAGTTTCATGATAAGCACTATAATGGTATTGTAAACCTTTACAGAACCCCAAATAGGCCCTAGTTTTATGACTGATTAATTCTATAAACATTACATAAAGCCTCTCACGGTAATAAATCAGCTCTATACTTGAAAACCAAAACATGTTTTTAGTGCTATTTTGATCTTTTTATCACACTATTGTTCGCCATTTTGTTCGTGCTGTGCACATGTCATCGTGAGTGTTCCCCAAGGAAACAAAATGTCATTCGCTATTACAATTTGTGATACAAAGGACATTCTACAAAACATCACCTTTGATCGACCATTGACCGTAACTCTACCGTAACTTGCACTTGCGAAAATAATTGTATCGATAAAATCACTACGCTGATTTCAAATTTGATAATGCGCCCTCATAATTTTCGTGATTTGATTAAATTTAAATCAATAAAATAAGGACTCGTCCCATTTGTGGCTGCTATAGTACACATTGGCTCCAGCCGTGCTACTAATGTGCATAAACAGCAGCCATATTTTCATCGAAAACGGATTAGTCCATTAATTATTCATTTTAGTGCTTTTATCTCACGCTTTAGTCAGGTAGCAGTAACACAAAAAGTTTAAGTTATTTAGCAACTGCACCAGAAGTCGCTATGATACTATTTAGTACCATAGAAGAGTTTTCATGACTTTTACAGAACTAGCCCCATAACGATATTGAGGGAGCATTTAAGAAGCTAAACCGTGACATAATGGTTGTGCAAAGTACTTTTATAGTGCAGATTGATTCTGTAATAGTGTTTTCGATACTGCTACAATACTAGTACTGTAAAAGTTATTTTGACGCACTATTAGTGCAAAATAGATACGTAAAAGTGACTGTAAAGTCGTCTATAGTACTGAATAGTACTATAATCGCTTTTTTCATATCTATTACAGTGCAACACTTTAAATATTCTTTTGTATGTCCTGTAAGTGTTCTAAGAGCTGCACCATAGAACTTAAATGCTCTTTAATATTATAGAACCAAAACGCTCTGTGGAAAACCTTTATAGCACAAGCAGTCACAACGGTTACCATTTAAGACCTACTATATCACTATTTGGTGATAAAACCCCTTGGTTATAGAAACTTTTGTTACTTGGGACATAGATAGACACAACATGGTCACAATATAATATATGGAACAGAAAGATCAGAAACGGGGAACCCCTTTTGTAAAAAAAACTTTTTAATACTCTTAAGGCATCTTGACGACCCGAGTGGTGCAGTGGTCAACATGCCGCCTACCACGCAAAGGTCCCGGGTTCGATTCCCGGCCAGGTATAAATTGAAATGATGAATTTTAATTTCTGTGACGGGTCTGGGTGTTACTATGTATAATAAGTATATATTTAAAAAAGTATATAAGTAGTATATCAGTTGTCTAGCACCCATATTACAAGCTTTGCTTAGTTTGGGGCTAGATGGCGCTGTGTGAAATTGACCAAGCATTTATTATTATTATTATTATCTACCATCACCGTTAAATGACTGGTGGGGCAACTATAAAATTCAGGCAGTCTAAAATTTAATACAACAAATCGTAGAATCTACGAAGTCCAAATGTCTGAATGCAAACAAAATAGAAATAATTTTAATTGAAGCCGTCGAGTCTCCGGTGTCTGGTATAACAAGTGTCAACAATAATAACGACTCTGATTGTTCGTAATAAAAACTCCAGGGACAGTGGACTGCCTTGGAATGAATTTGAAATCAAATCAGGCATCTATTCCATCTGGAGCACACAAAAATAATAATACTTTATGGAATGTAAACGAATTCATTTACATTTAGTTTGGGAAGTTGTAGTGTAGATAATAATATACTGTTAAATCTTGCTATATTTTTTAATTTGATATAATTTATGCTTCAGAAAACCATTATACATAAGAAAATGTTTTTACCCCCAGAAAACACTAAGGTACCTACTAGTAAACCCAAAATATTCGAACAAAACGAGACACAACGATGAATACAAACGCCTACAAATTGTGTGAATTCCTCTCCCGTATTCCCACAAAACATTAGAGGCACTGCATATTAAACTTTCAAACAAAAGCTTTAAAATTTCCAGTCCACCGCCTCTTTGAACTAGAAATCGTATAATATCACTTCAAAAGTACTTTGTTTATTGAAAAGCAGGCTCATAACTCGCACGTCCAAGTAAATTCACAAGAACAACTCAAATGGAAAACAGAACGGGATTGTGCGGGCATTAAAAAAATCTCTAAGTGTGAATAGTCACGGTTCGGTGGATACCACCAATATCAACGTTTTGTAATTGAGATCGAGCTTCGATTGTGAAGGATTTATGGAAAAATATCGTGAGAATCACACCGGTTGTGTCCAGTTTGTCTTATTGTTGTAAGTACTCAATGGCGCAAAATATTCGCGCGACCGCACGTGCGATCGGGGCGGTGTAGATTTTATGAAACGACTATGTCGGGAATGTATTGTCTCACTGCGACAAAGGCCGTATTAAATACGGAAAAGTTTTGTGATATTAATGATTTAGCATGGAAGTATTGTATTGTTGTCTGAATGATTCCACTTGTCTATTAAAATTTATTTATAAACTTTTGTTTTAAGAAAATAATTGCGGATTTATATTAGTTTATTAATTTAAAAAATAAAAAGTAAGCACTTAAAAGTTTTATTATTACGTTTCCTCTGCCACTAAAATTTAAAAAATAAGACTGAGTAGGTAATGGATGAGGCATCATATCTACATTTAGGTCTTCATCACTAAAAATATGACTAATTACTTAAGTATGGCTATATGATGACAAAACTTAATCAACACGTAGATCAATGATTACCATGACTTTTAGACAAATACGAAAAAAAAATAGAATCAAATGACTGCCTTTCCACGAGTGCGACAGAAACTTCCATTTCATTAATCGAGTTCCGAAGACTCACTTGATTGAGACCACGGCCGGCGGCAAATTGGCCACCCCGCACCTTGCACCCTTCAACAATTCGATTTGCATTCTCCTAGTGCCAATTACTTGACGTTTTGGCATGCACACTCAGTTGGAGTATTTCGTACGTTATAGATGCTACTTATCTTGTTCGCTTGTAACACCTATGTCAATGATCTTTTTATTGCATTATTAGTTTTATTGACCACTCCAGACGTCGATATTAACAATTCAATTTGCATTCTTCTAGCGCCAATTACTTGGCTTTTTTGGCATACGCACGCAGTTGGAGTATTTCGTACTGTATCAATTCCAATTTATCTTGTTTGCTAGTAATGTCGTCTTGTATGTAGAGTATGTCAAACTCAAGTATTATTTAATTGGCGTTAGGAGAATATGTGGATGGTCTTTACGTTACACTATAGTTTTATAGTCACTGTTCTCTACCCATAATAACTCGTAGTTAGCATTTTCGAGTATCTCGTAGGTACTGTATTCATAATTACATCGTTTTGTTCATTTGTGACACGTGTGGATGACTTGATGATCTTTGTTAAATTGTCAACCATTGAAACTAAAACAGATTGATCGTATCGTATCGTATACTTAATTGAAAACAATTTAGATTAGAAATTGTGAATAGAAAAATCATAACGAAACGTATCAGAACCCGAGGCTTGTGTGCTTTCCAAATGTTGAAAGCGTTTAAAAGGAGCCAGTTGTCCGTTTGAGTCTGAGGACTATACATTCCAGACTTCCACACCGCTGCTCTGCTTAACGATTTTCAGCCTACACCGCCTTTGATGTTACAAAGCGTTATAATATTAAACCTTCTGAACCAAATGAATTATTTCAACGGAAGTTGTCGCTCTAATTTGTATGATCACGGATTGTTTTGGGACAATCTGATCAGATGTGTTGAATCAGTCGCAACGCAACCCGTGAGTGTGGTGTAATGTTCTCTCGTATTACGTCTATTGTTATTACGCGTCAATGAACATGGTAATTATCTAATGAGTTGAATTGAGTTTCAGGTTTTGGTAGGGTTGAATTGCGTTGTGGAGTAAATGTTTTGTTAATCTGATAGTTGTATCTACTAAAATTTTTGTATCATTATATCAAACACAGTGGAGTTCATGTCCTTCGTGAAATAAAAGGTTCCATATTCTGCGAAGATTTTTTAAATACTGTTGTGGTTATATTTTATAATTTGTAGTTAGTTTTCTTATTATAGAATTATAGATTCAATCTATTGGTAAAAGCTTACATACGCTACGACTCATCGATGTAAAATAAACATGCCCATATAGAAGAATTTTCAAAGCATCAAGGATTCGAAACGCAAGAGAACCTAGAGATCTTACGACAAACAAATCACAAAGTCCATTTAAATGTACGTAGAGTCTTTCATCTTCGCCCCTGAGCTTAGCTTGACCCGGTTGTGGCCCACTGTCCGCATTATACAAATCCGCCCCATCCCGTCTTCTATTCTGACCTAAAATTTTATAAGGGTCTTCCTTCTTGCACAATCGTGGAATTTGATTTTTGAATAACGTCATCCGTTGCCGTCATGAAGACTGTACACAATGTAAATATGATGAATGTGAAAGTTTTATCACAAAAATAAACTTAAATATATAAAATATCTCATTTTTATTTGGTAAGTATGTAATGGGAGTTTTTGGCGCCATTTGTCAAGTTCGATTCGGTGTCTATTTTAATTATTTGCAAATTGATTCATAGTGGATATTGTGTCTTAAAATTGGTGCAGTTTTATGGTACAAGTGTCTACGCAACTGAACAATATGTGGGACAATTGAAATAGGCGCGATCTTGGTTGTGTGAAGCCGAGACTTTTATTGTAGTGGTGGCTACCTCGGCCGAACATACCGAGTAAACTGTCTTGATTTACTTGGTGCCAAATGCTCCAAGCAGCATTTGAATGCGATGCACCCGCATTTTAATGTAAACTGAAACAATCTATCACTGAAATATTCAACACTTGACACTGGCAAAAATTACTTCCAAGAGGAAAGTAGATTGCCAAAACAAAAACAAGAAGAAGAAGAAGTATTAAATGTCAGCTCAGCATCATGACCAATATTAGTGCTTATAATATTTAGATGGATTATTTTTGTCTTGTTTGACATTTAAATTTTACTTTTATCTATGTCTAAGATTTATTCACATGCTGAAAACAAAGAAAAATGCAATTGAAGTAGATGGGCTGACCCGTTTAATCCTAGTTGTCTATTGAATTTTAGAACAAACAATTATCGTAAAACAGATGCACATCAACATCGCAACAATTAAACATAACTCCACAGCCATAATTAACCAGTGCACGCGTTAACAGCGCCAATTACTAACTGCTCCATCATTACAAACTGGGGTATGTATAGGACAAACTGACTTGTAATTAATTGTCAATTAGGCCTGACCTTTATGTGAATACGAAACATGAGCCTGAACTTGGCAACGTTTTGTTGCGAACTGTGTTAAGACAGAAGTCGTTTGTGTTGTAACATTTGATAAGACTTAACGCTCGTAGTTCATAATAACAACAAGTTACGTTACAAGTTAGCCTCGAAAGTAGTAGTTTTCCAGATGTTTGCGGTGTTTTTTTTTATTTCTTGGTAGTGTGTAATTTTCCGTATACGAGATTAAAATAATAGAGGTCCAAAAGTCAATTTCTCAAAATACCGCTTATAGAATGCAAAAAATGCTGAGACGAATCCAAAAGAAAAATTAAAACTGCAACCATTTCTTCAAAATATACATATGCTTACGTGATGTTACACTTCCAACTTTATTAAAATTTATGCTGTTTCTTTTTCAGATTCTTCATTCAGACAAAATTGTTTGAAAATCACATAAATCTCAAATGTCTAAACTCCCAGCAGTTACATATGCATTGAAACACATCTACCACCTTCAGACCAACACATTCATAGATCTGACGATGTCTCCACTATAATTATTGAGCCTTAATTGATTTGCTTTGTATGTGGATTACCAATTAATTAGCCCATAATGCTACAAGGAGCATCTGGTGAATGGGCAAGCATGTATGTTTGAAATGCAATATATTAGATGCGAGTTACATCAAGCCTGACAGTCTTAATAGAAACATGTTGTTGACATTCTAATCACGTTTTGATGTGATATACAGGTACAATTACATTTGCAGAAATGGAAGACCGAGTCCCATTTCGTTGGTGAAAATATTATGATTATGGTAAACTAATCATAATATTTAACATATTTATTTATTGAAAATGAAGAATATTTTTCTTAGTATTTGTACTGTTTTCGTTATTTAAATTGATTCAACATAATCATTTGCAATTTTCATACTGTTGCTTTTATTGCAGAAATACAGCGATATAAAATACAATAATACATTTGAATTCAGTTAAAAAAATATACATTTTTATTAAAGTGGAGTACGAATAGAAACGCATAAAAAATAAAAGCATAACATGTAAAAAAACACAATTTAATAACAAATTACCTTAATGCATATGACCCGCGATGAAGGCTTAACTCACATAATGTTATACTAAATATAAATGAACAAACGCAAAAGGCGTATGCAAAGATACAAAGTCAACTGTAAGAACAACGGAACAAAAAACAGGCTAATGTAAGGAGTATTATCATGAATAATAAAAGTGTACGGTTCAGTATCATAAAGTGATGTTATAGAAGTAAATGGGGGAAAAATGTCCCATGGGATGGAGGGAACGCTTGCACAGTAACGCTTAATATTTAAATAGAGGAGGAGCCGTCATCGAATTTGCATTAGGATAATGAGTTATTTTAGGCGGTTATTAATAAAGGGATACTTTAGAAAGTAGGTTAAGTTTGTACTAATTATGAAGCACTTTTTGCATTCCTTTCAAAGGGTTTTGATGGTTTTGGTAAAGCTTAGAACAAGATAGTGGGTTGTAGCAAATAATGGTTCGATATAAATCCGATTATTTAATAGGTATTCAAATATTACCTTACATAGGTAACAAGAGTTAAATAAATATTAAGCATTTTAATAAAATACAGTTTCGAAATCATCTCTATTTTTCGTCATAAACAGTTTTCACTTATAACACCGCGAACTGTAAACGTAACGCAGAACCCTCTTCCAGAGCTCTTATTTTCGGGATCCACAATACGACAATCTCTCAAGGGCCACTGGTAAATTCAATCTGTAGGCTACACTCCCAAATCACCTGCACACTCGTGGCGGTATTAGGTTCGCGGCAAATCTAATTTGGATACATTTTCTTTCTCAAAAGTTACATCTTCAAAATTTGCTTTTAATATGGATATGGAAGACGTCAGGAATAAAGGAGTAGATGATCGATGAGGAAATAAATGCGAGGGATTTCGATGCGAGGTGTTATTTTTGTTTCAAAGATTGCTATATAATTTATATGTCAAGGACAGGGTTGCGAAGACTTTATTGACTGCAATCTCAGATACGGTAAAGTAGCTAAATATTTTAGTGCCGTGATATAAAACCAATTGGGCTTGTTCAAGGGAACGCAACAACGTAGGTATTGTTGTTCAGCCACTTTTAAGTCGGACTGTTCCTTCAATAACAACTATGCTTAAAGAAAAAAGTATAAAATAATCTTTGTGCTTCTGCGTGGGCTAATAATTTGTAAATATGGATATTAATTGTAAAAGATACGAGTATTTTAGATAAGTACAGATTTAGACAACGAAGAGACCATTATTCCTTCAATAAATTGCCATTTTAGGGACAAATACATATTTTCAAAAGTAGCTTTACTAAAGATATGTGTAAAAACCGTTTGCTATGGCTCCAATTTTAGAAACTTCATTTCCGTACGGTCGACGACTTTAGAAACGTCTAGAAGGGTGACTAGAAATTTTCACTGTAAATTGGAACCTATAGATTCTTTCTTTCGGGCAGAAATTGGCTGTAATAGTGTCGGCTCTCATATTGCGACGATATATCTTGCTTTGTCCCATTCGGTGTGGAGAGACTGAAACGACACTGGCATACTGATGTGTTACTTTTAAAATTTATTACTGCAGCTTCGGCTAGTGGTTGCAGCGGTTGTCGATAAAACGGCCGCATATCTGATTGAGACAAAGATACAAAATAGAATAAGAGTTGGAAACAAAGTAAGCAAATGCCGTATTAACAAAGGAAAGAGAAACTACTTACTTGATGATTTCATTTTATGTCAATTATAAAAAGTATACAGAAACGTTCGTATACAGAGAAGTATACAGTATACGAATCGTACCGACTATAACTCAGAAGCTGTAACTCAGAAATAACTTTTCCATAACCAAGTCAAATACAAATTATGAAAAATGTTTCTCAACTATATATGTCACGGTATTTAAACTTTTAGGGAAATATCAAGTTAAAGAATGCAGGAATTGATTTTTATCACTACTAGCGGCCGCCCGCAACTTCGTCTGTGTGAAAATTTTTTTGTTGTCCCTCGGGAATAATACTTTTTTCGGGATAGAAGTTACCCTACGTCCTTCTCTATACCCCTGGTAACAAAAATATAAAATTTCATGATAATCGGTTCAGTAGTTAAGATGTGAAGGTGTAACAAACAAACACACAAACAAACGGAGTTTCGCGTTTGACGGCTGAGTCGTCGTACGACTCTGTAAAAAGCCAGGGCTGGAAAACCTGGTTAAAATTCGCAACCAGGTTTCGCGCAGCTTCATACATTTTGGAAAGAGCGTTTTTATTTCGATCCTGCTCGTCGAAACCGGTATTATTCTGGTGAAGCTCGTAGATCGTTTTGATTTTGATTCTGCTCCCAAAACCTGGTTAATACCAAAATGATTTTGTTCGCTCCGCCCACACGATGCAAAGCAACGAAACGAAAGACGAGAAGTTCCAACTAAAAAAAGTTCCCACCCGCAGATAAAAAGGGACAAAATATATCGCTGCACTATTCACGCGCGTCATGGAATTAACCAGGTTTATCCCAGAAGCAATATCGCTCGCGAATCGGTTCCGCTCCGAGTGAACACTTACGAAAAAACCTGTTTGAGATCGTTATCCTACCTTCTTATTCAGCATGTCTGGACCCATTTCCTACACGTTTATAATATTAGTAAGATATCAACATGCTACTTTTTTGTCGATGCTATCAAACCGGTATCGATAAACATAGCATCAAAACGTCACTACTCGACCAACGTCGGTGAATAAGAAGTAATGAGTTTTCTTTTGCATCGTGCCACCTGACTTCTGGTCGACGCCTCGACTTTACTAAACAAGATTAAAATCTTTTTCCCCCATCGTTCCTTTTTCTATAGCATTGAATACGAACTCGTCTTTGAGATGTTGTGACATTCGACTGCTTAACCGATTAGAAAATTCTTTTTGATGTTAAAATATTCTCCCTTTATGTATTGAGATAAAAAAATATGAAAAAAGTAAGTAGGCATCTGATGGAAGCGATCGTTGGTGACTTGAAACATTATTATGCGCATTTTTCACTTTGGAATGTTGTTTTATCAACATTCTGGTAGCAAAATATTATCTTTTATTTACGGACCGTCTGCTTACTGAGTAGGTAATATCCCCAAATTTAATTTAGTTTTGCTGAAAGTGCTTTTTCGAAGATTATATGATATTTTGTGCGTTGAAAGAGTTTGGTCATTTTTGTTTTGGAAAAGTTTGAATATTTTAATGGTCATCGTACCTCCTGCTAAAAGTTTTTTTTTTCAAGTGATCCCTTATACCTAATTTTAAGGGTTCTATTTTATTGTCAAGTCAGCCCAGTGACACTCCGCACTTTTGGTATGAACCAATATATGTATGTACTATGGGCAACAGCGTCGCTTAACCAGCAACAAAATTCGTGTGCGCGCGTATCGCCTCTGCACGAACTAAACGTATGTGGCAGCGGGCGCGGCGTGCAAGGGATTTTAACCTTAGCAGTGGTTAAGCGACGCTGTTGCCCATGGTACAACTACAGTACAGCGGTGGGCTTGACCCTAAGGCCCTACACACATAACCGCGTTGCGGCGCCGCGCCGCATACAAGAAAGCTGTAATTTGTATTAAATATATTATATTTATCATGCCAAAAACATCGAAGAAAAAAACCTTAAAAAAATAATCTAAGTACTTCTCCGGCTCGTCCTCTCGTAAAGTAAGGATGAAACAATTTTTTTGTCGTCAATTTCATATTGTGGGGTGTTGTTGAATAGGTCTTTTGAAAATATTATATGTTTGTGAAGACCACTTTTCGATTAATGGATCCTTTGCAAAATATAAAGCTTGAAATTGCAATATTTTTTTAGAGTCAAGTGACCCCGCTTTTGGTAACGTGAAAAAAAAAACAGGACAGTAATACATTGATGAAGTTAAAAGGAAAACTATCACTGCTAGGTAGACTTAACAAGTAAACGAGTAAAGTCAATCAATTTACAATTTTAATAATGTAAAAGTTTTCGTAGAACAAATATCATTGAATATTTAGGTATGTTATAGTCGTTAGTTGTGTAAAACAGAGAGTAAATAAGCATAAGTTTATAGCCATATGGTAACTACGGAACCCTATAAGTACTGCGCGTGGCCCGAGATGCACAGACACTTAGCCAGTTTTTTATATTATTGCATTGGTTTACTAGTTTAGTTTTATGTTGAATTACACACACCCTTTTTCTATTTAACCTACTTTGTCACAAACATTCTAGATATTGGTGGGAAATATTTAAGTGTTGAAATGTTTATGACCAGACCAATTCTTACTCTATAGATATTTTCTAAAGTACCTATGAATAAAGATTAAAAAAATAGACAAAAACGTCGCAGACGCCACGTCGCTCGGCGCCGCTGACAGTGTGCCATTTGTAAACTATTTGTATGCAGGGGTGTGTTTGGAGCTCACTTTTTTACTCGCCAGAGGCTGGAGATGCCAAGCTTCTAATCTTACATAACGCGTTTTGTAGACAACGTATAATATGACAAGAAAACACGATAAAAATAAAAATCTAAATATGTTTTGTAAATATTGATATGGGTTTACTGTGACAATGTCAGTAAGTAACTGATGGTTATTGATCTCTATGGATTAAGTGCAAAACACACCAGATGTGTAAGCGTAAGCGTGCACGTACGCGTAGATGTACGTGCGTTGTAATGTATGAAACTTTATGAGACATGGCACACCGCTTGCGTAACGTACGCGTGCACGTAGACTGATGCGTAGCTCTACGCATTGCAGCTCCCATGAGACAACAGGCTGCGTACCTACGCAGAGCGGAACGCATTGATGCGTGCAGTAATGACGTTGTGCTCAATGGCATTCCCAATTGGACGTCACACCGAACAAATTCAAACACGCACGTATCTTTGCTGCGCGTCACTACGCGCGTGACCACGCGAGTGACTATGCCCGTGACTACGCATTCAATTATATTTGTTTAAAAATAGTACCGGTACTACCGGTAGTACGAGCGGTGTTATATTTTGTTTTTAAATAAGTGTGAAAAAAATTGCCCATTTACTCAATCTTCGTCTGACATCGCGCAGTAGATACGCAAACATGGCTGCCGCAGCAGCTGCATTGCGTTGCGTGCCCAGTACGTATGCGTAAGCGTATGCGTAAAAGTATGCGTGACCCAGTGTGTCAGGGGGCGTGACTACGCGCGTGTCTACGCAGTCGGTGTGCCCAGGCCTTTATTGTTTATGTATTTAGAAGGAAAAGAAGGAAAGAAAGACTAAAGATAAGTAGGTACAAAATTTAAGAAAAGAAGCTAATCGGTAAGTGTGGACTTTACCATCTGTCTAATAATTATCTATTCACATAATAATTATTACTTAAGTATGCAAAAAAACAATGCTACATCTATGCTATCTGAATATTATTTGCAGCAGTTTCTTTGACTATCAACAGACAAGTTACTTTACTACAAAAGGATTTCTCCATATCAACTAAAATCTAATCTGTCATTTGTAGAATCTGGCATTTGTAGAATCTGGGGCTCTATTTTTGAATCACTCGCCTGCCGTCGAGCGCTTGGTTTCTACTGATTTTCGTCCGACATTTGACTTTCCATATTTTTGAATCGCTCGACCACAACGAGTGCCTTCAACGCCCGATACTCTTCTATATAGGCGAGCGATATTCTTTTCTATTAAAAAGCAAAGATTTTTTAACAGCCAACAGAAACTTGGATATTACGTTCTTTTCGTTGCGGTAGTTACCGGTTTTCTCTAAATTCTGCGTGGAACGTATAAAATCCAATATTTCGTATTGTGTTGGCAGCACCGGAAACGAACGATTCAAAAATACGGAATATCGGCGTCATGCGACTTGGAAGACGAGTGTGACTTATGTCGCATGCGAAAGCACAATGTCGTATGAGTGATTCAAAAATAGGGCTCTGGAATTTGTAAAATGTGGCATTTGTCGACTAAATAGTTAAAAATGCCATTGGTGGAACTAGCGACATAAAGGTGTGTCAGTAGATATCAATGGTACTACTGACGTAAAGATGTGTCAGTAGTACCATCAATAGTACTTCTGACGGTAAGGAGAAATTAAGACCACTACTACAAACAAAAAAATCGTACTCGGTAACATTCGTGTCATCTTAAGCAGGCTTTACACGCTAGAATAAAACAGAGCTGCAAAACCGAGTTCAATAGAGGACACACACGCTAGGCTATGCATGACGGTTTTGACCACAGGCATAACCGAGCGGCAAGGTTGCATGAATAGGCATGGATAACTGCACAGTTTTGTCGCATACAAGCTAGGTTATGCATGACGGTTTTGACCACTGGCATAACCGAGCGGCTTGCATGAGCGGCTTGTATGAACAGGCATGCAGTTTTATCGCACACAAGCTAGGTTATGCATGACGGTTTTGACAGGCATAACCATCATGCATAACCCAGCGTGTATGGCCGGCTTTAAGTGTGCATGCTCGCCAAATTAAAGACTACTGCGAATACTTAATACTATCGAAACACGATTGAGACACGAATGCTACGTTACCATAAGCAGAATCGATATATTTTTTCATACTTGCAATAATGTTAATTCATTAATTACTTCGTTGGTTTAGCTAATTCATAGAAAAATCAACTCGTAAATAGTTTATGATGTTACAACTCTGGGCCTAACACCTGGGGCTTGGCCCAGAACGTCATGCTTTTAAACCAACTTCAAAAATTGAAAAGGAAGAGGTTATCTATTTGTTCTACTATTCGTTCGATCGTGTGATAGGTTGATTGAAAGCATTTTGGTACGTGCACGCTCACTATGATCTATTGTCGATGCATTCCACCCCGAGTTGTAGATCGCTAGGTATCTTTTCTCAGCGACGACGTGACTTATTTTAAACATACGACACGAATATTTGAAATTTGAAAGATTTGACTTCTGTTCTTCTAGGTTGGGTTACGTCACAATAAAACATTTATTGAAATGGAACATTTTATGGTTGCTTAAGTATAAACACTGCAGATTATGAATTTAGGTCCAATGCGAGAAATCACACAAAAATAAGGCTGAAGGTGGAAGCCAAAATACTTCAACCAAATACTTAGCTGATGAAGAACTTAATAACTAACCTATTGTGTACTTTGATAACATTATGTATTAGCTGGTGCTTTAAGGAGATGGTGATAAGTAACCACAAAATAATTGCGCGAATTATTTATAAGAAAATGTTGTTAGGAGCAAACTCAAATCTAGGGTATCTACCCACAAAAAGGTCAACGCCGCCATTTCCAACATGATCTGCATACCCCAAATCTCACAATTAGTCGTAAACCCGACATATCCATGAGTCATTTATAGCCGTACAAGTGCAATATAAATAACATTGTCAGGATGTGATATACCGTTTATGATCGAGCTAAGTGCGCTATTGTAGTTTTCGTCTCACCCGTTTCCTAGTTTATTGCTTTGCCCATAAAAATGCATCGAATGTTGCTATACTTTGGCTGCTTTAGAATGTTCTGGGTAAACGACCCCACTGCCATTGAGTTTGCATTGTTCTTGGGACTCTTTATGCGGTTTGTGTGGGACCTAGAGTTAACTCTAAGTTGTAGTGACGTGTCTGTTTCGAGTCGAATATAAAATAATATCAATTTTACTAATATTTGCAATACTTAAGCTAGGGTTTCCTATAAAAGAGGTGCCGTCACATAGCGGCCGTAATTTAACGGAAGTAAAAGACGGCCGTCTTTACGGTAGAGTCATGTGGAAAGTAACAACATCGTACGATACCGTTACGGCCGTACTTTTTTAGGGTTCCGTAGCCTAAATGGCAAAAAACGGAACCCTTATAGATTCGTCATGTCTGTCTGTCTGTCTGTCTGTCCGTATGTCACAGCTACTTTATTCCGAAAGCATTAAGACTACACAGTTGAAACTTGGTAGGTAGATGTATTCTGTTAACCGCTTATCGAATTTAGTACAAAAATAAGAAAAATAAAAGATTAAGGGGGGGCTCCCCATACATGGAACTGAAACTGAAAAATTTTTTTTTCTTCAAACCAACACGTGTTGGGTGTCTATAGATAGGTCTTTAAAAATGACATTGAGGTTTCTAAGACAACTTTTTCTCAAAGTTAACCGTTTCAAAGAAAACATCGCCAAAGTGGTAAAATGTGTGTCCCCCCCCCCCTTTAACTTTTGAAATAAGAGAGTGAAAAATCTAAAAAAAATATATGCTGTAGATCTTAATAAACACTTTCAACCAAAATTAGTTTGAATGAGATATAGTAATTAGTTTTTGAGATATAGCACATTTTCCAAAACCGCAAATATAACTTTGTCATTCATACCAACACTGTGAAAAACAAAGTTATTTTTGCATACGAAAAATGATAGGTGGTATTAAATATGGTATGGTATAAGGTAACTACGGAACCCTATGGCGCGTGGCCCGACACGCACTTGGCCGGTTTTTCCAGAAACGTACCTCTCTGAGAAGAAAATGGACCATCTTGATTTAGCATTAATTATACACTTGGAGCATGATCAATCATCAGGAGAGGAAAATAATTGTATTGAGGAAGATGATTTATTCCATGTTCGTGGTACAGATGCAAAAAAACTCAAATGTACTTATTGTATTTGAAATTTTTTTGCATCGTTGTTTTACTGTGAATGTGTAACGACGAGAAATTCAGGAAATACTTTTGTTTTACACCAGTTTAAACTCATTTTCTTTCACCGTCGCGGCGCCGCTATCCTGAAAAAACGGTGGCGAACTATTCTACACCGTCATGACGGCTGTCATGAAAATAGGGGCACCGGCACCGCTTTCTGACGATACGTTGTCCAGCACCGTTCTCTAGGAAACCCCGCGCCGTATTGTTTACATAGACACCATTAAACGCCGCTATATTACGGCCGTAAATATGACGGCACCCCTATCCGGAAACCCTAGCTTTACAGCACAGGCTGTATTTGGTCCCCACCTATGAAATCGGCGTTTTGTATAGAGAATTTTAAAGAAGTTGCATTTTCCATACTAACATTTCCTCAATTTATCAACACACGCACGATGGAAAGATGGATGGATAATCTATTGTGTCTCATTTTCCGGGGCTTGAATTTATTTAACAACAATGAATGCTAATGTTTTTAAACTATAATGCACTTAGATAAATGCCACGTAGGTTAAGAGAAGAAAATGAGTTATGGCTTAACAAAAAAATAACTATACGGGGTACAGTTTGCGTTGTAATAATAATTGAAATAACATACATTGTATCTACGTTGAGCTTTGGATTAAAAATTTTGCTACTCTACTGTAAAATATTCTTTTAGTTTCACATATCACATAATAATAAATTATTTTTCCTCGAACAATTTTTTGGCAAATTCGTTTATTTATTTATTAAGGTAAGCTTACAGCCATACACATGGTAACATTTTTACAGGATACTTATTTGATTTTCTAGATTGCATATATGCAGGCCAATTATAGGCTTACACAACTTTCGTTAAATAGATTTTGAACAAAATATGTATAATTATAAACTAAATAAAGCTACTTACTAGCTACATACAATGTAGTTGAATGCAAGTATAGGCATATTTAATATTAATGTCACAACAAAAGGTTTAATTAGTAATAAATATTCTTCAAAATAAGGTAAAGAAAGAGAATTTGCGCGAGTGAATTTAAAACAGTTTCAGCAGCATACTCTTAAAAAATTACTGCGACACCCCAAAAACCACTTCGTTTTCGTTAAAAAAGTATAACATTGTATACTTGACGAAATAAATATTATTACTCTTCTAACGATTTTTCGCGAAACTCGTTTTCGTTAATAATATGTAACATTATATAGGTACTTGGCAAAAATTTTAAAGCCCGCCTTTTAGATAATGAGGGATCTTGTACAAACAAACGAATTTGGAAACTTACATAAGTAATTTCATCATCTTCATCCGTTTTAACTTAACTTTCTTGGCTTACTTGGGTCGGGTTTTAGGGGTTTTTCGGGAATAACTTAGGCTGGAGGGGAGCCTTACTTATTTTTTCAACCGAGATTTGATGGCCGAGAGCGAAGATAAATTAAGACTTAGAATCAAGATAGGACAGTAGGAGGAAGTAAAATTCATTGACCTTTTCTTAAAAGTATGATTTTTCTAAAAGTTACTTTTCTTGAAAGCTAAAATATTCTCAATCGTTTAATATAACTTGTGTAAGTTTTTTTGAAGATTTTTCTAAGAAAATACCAGTATTATGTATTATGTTTTTAATCCGTCAAAAAAATTTATTGTAAGTAGTGTAAATCTAAAATCTAAATTTCAGAAAAAAAAATCCGATTTTTTGTTGGTGACAGTTTTAATCTAACCTAACAAAAAATATTTTTCAAACAAATCTTGTATTATAAATAGATATAAAGTTGGTAACTTTAGATTGAACTTGTGACTATAAAAATGAAATGTAAGTGGAGACGTGTAAGATTGGGCGAATTAATACCTAACATGCGCTAAGTACCTCTAAAATACCAACCAGCTAATTAAATTACAATGTAAGTTAAAATGAAATACATAATTTATTTTGATACGAGAATCAAGGATTATTGGCTCACGATCACGACACTTTGGACCTCGTTATTCTGAAATTTCATATTTCAGTGGTTTTCAGCGAAAGCATGTAAAATAATATTCAGTATTTATCGTGGACAGGCGAGCCACCCCGAGGCGTCATGTCAGTCTGCTATCTGCAGTCAGATTTATATTTGTGGCCCAATTAATAGACGTCTGGCGATTAAGGTAATGGGGAATGTCCGAAAAAAATCAAATTGGCTGAATATTTTTTTATAGATAAGCTCCCTTAGTAATAGAAAAAAATTCAGAATTTTCGGTAGCGGGAAAAAAATTTAAAAAATTAAAGTCTTTGTGACTTTTAAACTTTAAGATTTTTTATGCATTCACAATGCTATTTTTATATTATGATTATTAATATAATTGAAAAATATTAGAAAATATCGACTCACCCGTAGCAAAGCTCCCGTCTGAGCTGCTACGGGTGAGTCAATTTTTTCTAATATTTTTTAATTATATTAATAATCTCTTCGACTTCTCAAATGTAAGAAAGTAACAGCAGAATGGAAATTATACCTTTGCCAACACCTGCCACTATGACAACAAGAATTAAAAACAAAAAGTTTTGACATTTTGTATTGAATTTTTTTTTAATACCATGTTGTGGTTGTGGCAGGTGATGGCAAAGGTATAATATTAATCTAATCTGCTGTTAGTTAGGTATAAATTTAATCTGCTGTTAGTTTCCTATATCTGTGAAGACGAAGAGACTTTATTTTTTTTTTAATTTTTCACGCAACCGAAAATTCTGATATTTTTTTTCTATTACTAAGTGAGCTTATTCCTACCTTAAAAAAAATTTTCAGTCAATTTAATTTTTTTCGGACATTCCGCATTGTGTGGGTTCCGATTCAGATCCTCAGGATTAAAGATGTGCCGTTGCCGGGAATATTCCCAATATTTTCGGAAATATTCCCAATAGTGCCGGGAATATTCCCAATATTGCCGGATATATTCCCAATATTGCCAGGAATATTCCCACTCTAAGGCAACATTCCCAGCAACGGCACACCTTTACTCAGGATCCATAATAAGCACTAATTTTATAGAACAGAAACTTATTAAAAGTATGAAAAACTTAGGCTGTATTATTTTCTTAAGTTTGCACCTTCGAATTCACGTTTACTAAACACTATAATCATAATAATAAGTTGGTAAGATGACATTTTTGTTATGCATGCATAAGTTTGACTTGTTTAGATTACTAAATTCCAAGCGATGGTTATCAGTAAATTTTTTTTATAATAGCAATCTTATAAGTGCTTCTCAAAAGCAACACAAATTTTGAAAAAAGTATTCTGGCATTAATTTCAACTCGCTTAAACTTATCACCCCCGCCACTTCTGTAAGTGATAGCCGATACGCATTAAAAATATTTCACCGAACTGACTGCGAAGTTGTAAAACAAAATTTTAATAGCCAGATAAACACTGAATTGTTTGCAATCCGACACTGGCTCTCTGGCTTGTTACTACGGATTCCACAAACAATTGGCCAGCATTTTTGAATCCTAAATACGAGAACTAAATTCCACGTGGAGTTTCAACCAATCAGGAAAAAATGATTTTAAAAAGGGCCGTAGAAATTTTAGTTAAAAAATTGACAGAGTATTAAATAAAGGTTTGCTGTATTCTTTTTTGGTTGATTTTGAATGTCAGATATACGTGCCCTATAGAGTCAAATACAAATATATACGTGTACACTTAAATCTTTTATTTTTTTGGCTGTACTAAGTTTTCTGCTCCGTGGCCTTCATAAAAGATATTTTTTATAATAATACATGTTCAAGCGGCTTGAAATGGCGGCGTCAGTTGAAGCAAACAAGCAAACGGGTCAACATCGTCATATTATTCCGTCAGATTGCATGTCCTTCCAAACTTGTTCTTTCATTCGATCAAAATAGCTTGGATCTTACCACTGGATCAAGCAGCATGATCATTGGTGGCTACCATAACCATGGTATTAATGTTTGAACTTCAAGACATTCTAATGTCTGAACGTCTTTATAAGTGAATTTTGCAGTTCGATTTGCAAATGTCGAGCTGTCATCGTCTGGCCACGCAAAGTGGCGAACGTCGAAGCGACGAGCAAATTCACTCTTCATTGCGTGCCCGACTCGCTCACCCGCACAGCGGATAATTCACAACTCATGACATCACACGCCATGTATTAGAAATGTGTTCATCATGTCGCCGTTAACTGCTTCGTGTGGACATGCCTTATACTAATGTGATACCTACTAGCTCTCTCAAATCTTTGCACGGCAAAGAATATCAAAAACCTCAAGAAAAAAATTATTTGAGTCTACAACAGTAACTATGTCATCTTAACAGTCGAACATCTTAGTTAATTTCGCCTTCCTGAACATCGGGGTGATAACTGAATTCACAGGGAGCTCCGACTAACCATCACATACAATAGTCTGAGACTCTGCGTCAAGTTGGTTCTACGACTGCGAGCCGAGCTATGGCACTAACTTGCACAAATGTTTGCTTAGCTGTAGGTGCACCTCACTTACTAAGAAGACAGGACTTTGATTTTTAACTATTAAGTTAACTTTGAACGTATGTATCAAGTTAGTATTACGCAATCCATTAAATTATATAACTACCTCCTTACCATTTACTTAATAATTTGCTATGAATATACACTAAACAAATCTGACTACTTGGCTCCACATTTCTGTCCAACACTCTATAGTGATTCTGTGTAACGAAAAGAGAAATAGATTGGAGAATGTTCAACCTTCATTTTCGTGGAATGAATAAGTTCCGCGAATTGGCTAAAATATCATGGAGACATTCTTTAAGAAGATCATTGCACCAGGCTCATAACAAGAGGCATTTAAAAAATCAACGTCACAATCAAATGATTTTAATTTTTTATCGATTTACTATATTCTACGCCGAGTTGGCTCTATAAGCCGCGAGCTGAGCTCTGCCTCTAACTTGCACAAATGTTTGCTTGGATGTAGTTGGACCATGTTTTCTACTAATATGGGATTAAGTCTTCATGGAACTATTCTATAATGTGGTATATCAGCAGTTGGTTCAGTACCCATGAAGATTTATAAAAAATATATAAAACAAAATCTTGAAAAAAAGTCCACACGCAATTTTGTTAACAGCTGAAATATGGCATGTATTGTAGATGATAGAAATTTCTGAAAATATTTATAAAAATAGTGTTTTTCTGCCTACTTTAAGTTAGGTATCCCTTTTGAGCGATGTACCTAAAATGTACGATGCCACTGCTGCGTAATACCTAAAACTCGAAGTATCTAAAATGCACGATGCCTAAAAACTGAATTTGCCTGCAATGTAGGTACTTTGACAACAATGTTTAATGCCTAAGAATCGAAATGCCTAAAATGAAGATTGCCAGCACAAGTTACCTTCGGGTACGATCGGCCAAATAATTGGTTTACCACTTTTGACAACACTTCCCATGTAGCCAAAATATCGCTAAGGTTGAGCAGTATGTAACGTCAAAAAATTACGAGGCTTAATATCAAACAATCGATTTAACCTTATACACAAACTTAATATTCCGTACAGGATAAAGATCAAAATTTACATTTAAGATATTAAATCGAAACTTATGAGTTTACTTTGAGAAGTTTTCTACGTAAAATTTACTCGAAAGTAAGATCAATAGTTGATCTTCAAGACTCGGAACAAACAATGAGAGTAAAATTTCTGTAGACTTTACGAAATTTAACATTATTTATATTACCGAAAGGGGGTTCAGTTAAAAGCAAGTCAAACCTCTTAAAAGGATAACGTAAAATATTTTGTAAAATCATCTTTAAAGAAGCTTTGAACAGAGCTTTTTCGGTAAATTCTTACAATTGCAATTTGTATCTTTGAAGAATTTCAACTACACTTAATGACTAAAATATGATTCGAGATAGATTCTGCTTTAGTGTATTAAATAGTTTTTTAAAAATATGGTAGGAATACAAGACTGATCATTCTTATTGTCAAACTGACTAATCCATTTGTGGAACTAATGAATAAAATGTACCTACATGACTTTTATTTTAACAAATAAAATAAAAATCACGGTACACATTTTTAACACCGTAATTCACACAACAAAAGAAGATCTCTCTTGAGTTTCTGTGTTCAGTTTTTCCTCGATTACGTTTCGTTAAAAGTATTTCAGTATTTTCCACCTGACAACACAAACTAAATTCCTCCGTTTTGCATAAACTGAATATCGAAAATCATTGGAGCGGTCCCATTCGCGTTGGACGGAATCGAACGGGGGCCCGATGAATCGAGAGTAAATTAATAATCATATTACTTTTCAGTGGAATGCAAATATTTGACGATTGCGTTGCGGCGAGTGGAGAATGCCGATACTGTATCGGTGGGCGGTGGATGTTTGCTAAAAATGCCAAATAAATAGCACAAATGAATGATTGCATGAATGTGAATCAATGGATATTGAAAGTCATGAATATTCATATAAGAATTTTGAAATGAAGAATTTGTTAAAGCCTGCTAGTCACTTTGTGTTTGGTGATTTCTTTTGGAATTCTTTTTAAAGCAATTAATATAAATTTTAGGAACGAGTGCTTGAAATAAAGCCAGAGATATTTTGAGATATTAAATCATTTTGTTTTTATCTTCAATTACAAATTATACTATTAAAGAAACTTCTGTAAAACTATAATCTGAAATTAGCATTGATACTTTTTTGCACTAGCAATCCTTACTAATATAATATTATAAATGCGAAAGTCCGTTTGTTTGTTTGTTACGCCTTCACGTCTTAACTTCTGAACCAATCATCATGAAATTTTGTATACACGTTCTCAGGGGTACAGAGAAGGACATAGGGTACTTTTCATCCCAAAAAACAGTATTGTTCCCGAGGGATAGTAAAAAATCTTTCCACGCAGACGAAGTCGCGGGCGGCCGCTTGTATTTTATACATTTATTTTTGTTCCCGCATTTTAATTATATACTCGTTTATACCGGCATTGAGTTCCCGTACAATCCTTTCCAATCACACAGGGACCATTTAATTAAAAAACACCGCAAACTTTTCGGGAAGCACCCTTTTTAAAACGATTCAAGGATTTATTTTTACGATTCATGTTTATAAAATGAAAAAACATAAAATGCTAGGTGTTATCAAAGTCAAAGTCAAAAATAGCTTTATTCAAAAAACTTAATAATTAAGTACTTTTGAATCGTCCATAGTTTCCTACCACCCGTTCCAGACTTTTTTAACTGACAAGAAGAACGGGCGCAAGAAACTTATCAGCTTTACTAGCCATAAGTAACGATATTTACAAAATTAAATATATTAGTTATAAGTCCTTATTACTGTAATTTTAAGCCGAAAGATATAACTCGGACTTTGCGATGGCATAGTTTCCATGACATTGAAGTTGCAAAATAATCTACCTACTACTAATTAATAATCAGAATGCGAAATTGAAAATTAAGTACCCGTAGCATAAAAAAACCAGTCAAGTGCGACTCGGACTCGCGCACGAAGGGTTCCGTACCAAAAACGGCAAAAAAAAAATACGTTTGTTGTATGGGAGCCCCACTTAAATATTCATTTTATTCCGTTTTTAGTATTTGTTGTTATGGCGGCAGCAAAAATACATCATATGTGAAAATTTCAACTGTCTACCTGTTGTCGTTTTTAATTTCGAGCAGAAAACGGCAAAAAAATCACGTTTGTAGTATAGGAGCCCCCCTTAAAAAATAATTTTATTCTGTTTTTAGTATTTGTTGTTATAGCGACAATAGAAATACATCATATATGAGAATTTCAACTTTCTAGCTATCACGGTTCATGAGATACAGCCTGGTGACAGACAGACAGACAGACAGACGGACAGCGGAGGCTTAGTAATAGGGTCCCGTTTTTAAAAAGCGCCTTAAAGTACTTGAAAATGTAATAAAATTGTCAACAGGAAATTTAGTTTCGCTTTTCGGCGGTTGACGGCGCTGTACTTGCCATACAAAATTATTTACTCTATCGAATTTTTTTAAGCACGTTTTTTTTCTTTGTCGATGTTTGTGTTGCGGGTACAGTTCACGTTGTACGTATGGAAAAATGGATACAATCTTTGTAACAGCAGTGATAAAAGTAGTGCAAATGACCACAAATTCATTAATATTAGTGCAGTAATTATAGGTAGGCTGCAACCACTAATCATATAAATTACAATAACTAACACAGATGTTTGTGGTTACATATTTAATTCTTGGATACGCCTCATACTACTAATTTGTCCCATGTTATAATAATATACTACGCCAGTGAGACAGAAGACGTGGTGGGTAACAATTGCTTACGTCATATTTGCTACCGGTACTGAAAATTACGTTCATTTAACTTTAACATGAAGTGGTTTTCATTAAAATCACTATTAAAATGCACTATAATTTTATTGTAATGAGTGTGACAGAAAAAAAACTTTCATTCCTTGCTTGTCATTATAAAGTCGCGCAGTAGGATAGTGACGTAAGCAAGTTCACGCTGTTTTCTTGGGATCATCATCATAATTTCTTTAGGATTTAAACGATGTCAAAGATTATCACAATTTTACTTGGCAAAGCGTGCATTGCAGAAAGACTGCCTCCGATCCGAGGTGTTGGCCTATGAAGCGCACTAAATTATTCCCGCGGGTCTCTATGGACTGTTTAATGAATTTTATTTAATAATGAGTGTTACAGAAAAAAAATCTTTCATCTGAAAAGTCGCGCATCTAGATAGTGAAGTAAGCAAGTTCACGCCCAGAATGCCAGACCATTATGGCCAGACCTTGTTTTCTTCGATGCCAAAGCACAATCACAATTCTCGTTGACAGCTGCTTTGATGTTAACTGTCAACCACAGCCCACAAAATGGTAAAGCATGCATCACAAAAAGGCTGCCTCTGAGGTGTCGGGCTGTGAAGCGCACTAAATTATTCCCGCGGGCCTCTGTGGACGGTTTAATGAATTTTTAATCAAATTACAACACTGGGCCCCGTGAGAAATTTTACAAATAAATCTTTGCAATGTTATCGTGATATAATAGCTGGATCATTGTGTCTGACGCTTCGCCAGGGGTGCTTCGCAACGTAGATTTATGAAATGAGATTTTATTTGCGAGGCGGCTGTACAGTTTTATTAATCACACTTGGGATTGGCGTGGTTGGATTAAGGGGCAAGCTTGTACTTCCCTAACGAGCGGTATTGCAATTTTTTATAGTGATTAAAATCATTATAAAAAGAGTAAGTGGCAACCCTGACTGCTAAGCCCGTTTATGAGGCAGTTATTATTTGTGCATCTTTCAATAATTTAGCAACTATATGAAAGAAAAAATCCTTGTTATCACAAATACCATTTCTATTAAAAAATACTGAGAAAAAAACTCTTTTGCAATCCCTATCGCAGACTAGATCTCATTCAAACTAAATCTTGGTACACGACTGGAAGTGGCCGTGGCAACCGGCGACGGGAGCATTATTTATAATCTAATATGCATGGAACCGCTGGATGCGCCTCTCGCGAAAATATTAAGCAAATAGCGGTGCCTCGTACTGTAGAGCCCCTAGAGTCGCGGAATATTCTATGTTTATTAACGACCGATTTCAGTAAACTATTCTTAGTAAGAGATAGGCTTACCAAATATTTGTTGCCTAGATATTTCTGTTAAACGACGGGAAATAACAACAGTTTTTTTATTTATAACAAATTCAATACAAAATTAAATATATATCATAGGAAATTGTATGAGTGTAAGGAAATACTAGTGGAATGGTTGAAAAGTTTGACTTATGAAGAGACAGAAAATTTATTAAAGAGAATTATATAGATTATTTAAATATTTATATATGTTATTTAAATACTCATTATGGTATGACTTATGAAGCATAGATACACACAAAACTTTCACGTACCCACACACACACACACACACACACACACACACACACACACACACACACACACACACACATACACACACACTTACCTTCACAAAAAAAATGTTACCTTTGAATAGCTTTCCATTTCTTTATATTAGTTTTTGTCAACATATGTTATATTAAGTTGCAAGGGCATTGAGCGTAGCGCCCCAACACAAGTATTTTAGAATTACTTACTGGGGTCGTTCCATTATATGTTATTAATGTATGATTTATGTTAATAAAAAACATTTATTATTATTTATTATAGTTGTCTAGTAACAGATCTGAAGATAGATTATTGAAATGGGCCGAAAAAAGGATTATGCCGATTTTACTATACAAGCTAGGCCATGATGCGCTTTGATGAAAGTACCAAAATACTATAGTAATTTTATAGTGATTGCGTGGGAAGAATATCATTAAAATACAATGCGGGAAAAAAGAGAAATCTCAATCTCAAGGAGCCGTTTGGGGTTACATTTTCCTATTATATGACATTTTGTTATCTACCCCTTTTTTACATGACATGAGTCTGTCACAGATATGTATGGTTAATGCGCATCATGGCCCAGAATGCGGCATGATCCTTTCCAAATTTCCACATCGACGGACAGATCTTAACATTATGATTTTCTTCCTTAACAACACTAATTTAAGAATTTTGCCATCTAAAACGAATGTTTACATCAATATTAATCCTTTAATTCTTTAATGGACAATGCAACTAACTGGCGTAAAAAATTGGATATGTTGTATAAAAACGAAACCTATATCAATCAATAGATTGTAAATAATTACTTTTACTATCGGACAAAAAAATCTGTCCTGGAGAAAAAAATATATAGTTACCCAAAATATTAAAACTATATATTTTGAACAGTACCAAGTTTTTATTTTTAACTAGCGGCCACTTGCGACTTCGTCTGCGTGGTAACGTTTTTTGCTATCCCTCGGGAACAATACTTTTTTTCTGGATGAAAGGTACCCTATGTCTTTCTTTGTACCCCTGATAACGTGTATGCAAAATTTCATGATGATCGGTTCAGTAGTTAAGACGTGAAGGCGTAACAAACAAACAAACAAACGAACGGACTTTCGCGTTTATAATATTATTAGTAAGGATTCAATCTGCCTACTACAATATAAAGCTATAGCTTGGCACGGGTATATTTGCTGGCGTAGGAAAGAAAAGGACAGAAAAAGCTACCTGACTGAACACGGTTATATGATGCTAGTAAATAAGTGCATACCCACTTTCAAAAATACCTATTTTTAACTTTTTTGACTGATGATATCTTTTTATGGGTGAGTCAGATTTGTATGGTCTCTTTATAAAAAATGAAGCAAGAGACAATACGTGTCGCATGGATCCAGTATAGCGAGATATTATTCTATTTCAAATTTTTCTGTACTGTAGTAAAAGTATACTTTTATTACATTAGTAAACACAGGTTTTAAACGCGTTTTTAACTAACCTTTTCCCGACGTTTCAACCGAGTTGCATCGGCCGTGGTCACGGGCTGACTGGAGCTGCGGTGTTACGCCTCCTCCTCTGCGGTGGAATGTTCATCCACCGTCGAACAGTTTTTCCAACTACCGCCGCACACAATACTAACGGTGTCCCTATTCTGTATCATAGCCGTATTCTGGTAGTTAGCCGACCGCGAACAAAGAGGTAGTGCGTTTGCAATTACTGGATTCCACACTGCAGATAATTTGCAGATGCATTTGCAGATAATTTGCATTAAATTAAAAAACATCCAAATAACTTCAATCGGGAAGATGGCCACAAATTATCTGCAGTGTGGAATCCAGTAATTGCAAACGCACTACCTCTTTGTTCGCGGTCGGCTAACTACCAGAATACGGCTATGATACAGAATAGGGACACCGTTAGTATTGTGTGCGGCGGTAGTTGGAAAAACTGTTCGACGGTGGATGAAGATTCCACCGCAGAGGAGGAGGCGTAACACCGCAGCTCCAGTCAGCCTGTGACCACGGCCGATGCAACTCGGTTGAAACGTCGGGAAAATGTTAGTTAAAAACGCGTTTAAAACCTGTGTTTACTAATGTATTAAATGCAACGCGAAAGTTTAAAAGTGTATGTAAAAAGTATACTTTTTATATTTTGTGTGACTATATTTTAATACCTCCGGGAGATATTTTCTTTGTACCTTAGCAAAAGTTACTACTAACTATAATATCTATTCATCGATATCACCCACTGTTCCATACAACACATATATTTTTAGGCCAGATTACTATGGAAGAGTGGCATTGTCTTTTCGTCTTTGAAAATGTTAATTTTGATGCAAATTGACGACACGCAGAGAGGGTGCATTACGAAAATGCGTACTGACTTTCTGTCCAAAATAGATAGGTATTTACGTGTCATTTGCATGCATGCATAGACTCTAAAGCTGAAATATTAGAAGCTTACCTAGCAATGGAAATAAAACAACTTTTTTGTATATAAAATGAGCAAAATTTGAGTTATTAATCAATATTCAACTTTATCACACTATATGAGTACAATCTAATCTGTCATGCATATTAAACGAAGTTTTTCTAAATACCTAAGTACTCTATACTACAATTTTGTAAATAAGCCTATTCATTCACTACAATCTCTAAAATATTACTTATCGATTTTTAATATTTAATATTTAAAAAAAGGTTTACAAAGAATGCAGACTTAAGGTAGAAATAACACATAACTTGAAATCATTTACTTAAGGCGGATAGCCCACCGAAAGTGGCGCCCTCAGAGGTATTCAATAAGTTGTTAACAGTAAAGGATTTTAATAAAACTTTACCTGGGATTTTTAAAAAAATATGTGGAATTTATAAAATTTAGGGCCCAGAATTTACTTCTAGTAGTGACTACGAGGGAATGTAACGATACCGTCTAAAATACTAAACTTAAAAAATCCATGTAAAGTTTTATTAAAATGGTGTGTAGTTTTATTAATAAGTATTATATAAAATTCACCGCAGCGCCACTTTCGTTCAGGGTACCGCCTTAATTTTAAAACTGAAATTAATTATTTGCATCTACAAAACGCAATTTTAATGGCCCGTTCAAAATACACAAGCAGCAAAAACAAACATCGCCAGATTGAAATGTTTCAGCAAACACTTGATCAATAATGAGATCATTTGCTCGAAGACGTCGCTTTCCATTCTAAATTATTTATGTAATTTATTGTATCTTTAAAATTACTCGTTTATCTACAACTGTAATTTAAATGTCGTACAAAATAATGATGTCAATGAATTACCAAATATTAGGTACATAACAAAAATATAACAATCAAACAGTATTACCAGGGGGGCTACTCAAATGGCCACTTTTCTATTCGTTCGCAAACTTAAAAATTAAAAATATGCTATAAACACCAAAATAACGTGTCGTAGGCTTGTCAATTCCATACAATACAACATTGTCTGTGATTTAAATAAACTTGCAACGTGTGACTTGATCGTTTCATTGCTTATTTTTAAGCTTTAAGTTAGCGAACGAATAGAAAAGTGGCCATTTGAGTAGGGGGGCAGGTCTCCGGGGGGTCAGCCCGCTCGAGGGTAACCAGTCTTCTCCAAGCTAGTCTAATTTGGAGATATCACAGGCGTATGACGTCAGTCATTGCTGTGAGAAAAACGGCGCAAGCCAAACTCCACCCCTCAAAAATTACACTTGTACTATTAGTTATTCTGTGGTATTACTAATTATAATTAGATTATATTAAATTGTCAGTCATATCATAGCTCATACATAAGTAGTTCATCAGTATAATTATGAAAGATTTGACAAATGATAGAGTACTCGTATGTTGGAAATACCTTATCTAGGAACTTTCCTATAACCATCCTTACTAATATTATAAATGCGAAAGTCCGTTTGTTTGTTTATTTGTTTGTTTGTTACGCCTTCACGTCTTAACTACTGAACCGATCATCATGAAATTTTGCATACACGTTGTCAGGGTTACAGAAAAGGACATAGGGTACCTTTCATCCCGAAAAAAGTATTGTTCCCGACCCCGAGGGACAGCAAAAAATCTTTCCACGCAGACGAAGTCGCGGGCAGCCATTAGTAATATTATAAATGCGAAAGTCCGTTTGTTTGTTACGCCTTCACGTCTTAACTACTGAACCAATCATTATGAAATTTTGCATACACGTTGTCATGGGTACAGAGAAGGACATAAGGTACCATTCATCCCGAAAAAAATGTATGTTCCCGAGGGATAGCAAAAAAACTTTCCACGCAGACGAAGTCGCGGGCGGAAGCTAGTGTCCTTATAAATTAAATAAATCATTTATTATTATTATTAACCTTATTAATTTTATTCACAAATCAGCGCTGTGCCTGCAGTAGGAGCACAATTTTGTGGGTAATTGTAATACTTGTTTAAATATCTTGACTACATTATTTTTTCTTTCTTATAAAATGTATACCAATGTGAATGTAAGCGTAAAGAGGCGAGTGTCAGTGTGCGGACAAACCAATACTGGTTTTTGTCACATTGTTAGCTTATATCTTAATTTTAAGACCTTTGTAATTTCTTAATAAATAAAAATAATAACCTAACTAGCTTCCACACGCAACATCCTCCACGAGATTTTTTGAATTAAAATGTGGCTGTAACTCAAGGTAAGTGTGTTTTGCAATAGATGAAAAAAAAAATTAAAACCAGAGGAATAGTTTCAAAGATTGTATCTTACAGATTTATTATCTCTTTAAAATTAAGGGGTTTTTATGCACTATCATGGGATAGTGCTTGGCCTTCACCTCATCTGATGCTAAGTGACGATAAGGCCGAACGTGGAAGCGCACTACACCCGGAATCCTCATCACAGAGGAACTTGACTATCTTACCTAACTGTTGGAACACAACAATTTAAAAAATTGTTGTTATGGGTTGTTATGGCTCCAAACTTAGGTAAGTTGGTGGTAGCTAGGTCAGGGAGGCTTGAAATAAGCCCTACCACCAACAAAACCGAGTACAAATTGTACCTCCCCCCCCTGGGAATCGAACCGCAACCCCCTCTAGACCACAGAGGCGGCTAAAATTGTTGACGTAGATGGAAAAAAAAACTACACATTCATAAAAGTTACAAAGTTTGAGTCAATCCTACAAATAAAGGAAAGCTACCTTCTCTTTCTAAGAGAAACAAATCCGGGAACAGAACCAAAGACATTAAGATCGATGGAGCGTTCACGGGTAACACTGAATACGTCATTTAATTTTATCGCACAGCCCACGAGTAGGAAAGGGAATCATTCGAATAAAGCAGACCCGATTCACAAACCGAAGTTTATTCTCTAGAATCCAACGGCTGGAATTTATTTTGAAAATCCACGGCAACGCAGACCGTTCCACTTCCACTTGCTACAATGTAAGTGGGGAGGAATTCAATGGAATTGAATATTTTACAGTCGCGAATGAAGAACGGGGTTGTTATTAACGATTCATGTAAAAATGTTTGAAGCTTCGACCTTGTTCTCTTCTAGATCATTTTAAAGTGATAATAGTGTTAATATTATATTATTGTAGGATTAAGCAGACAGCAAAAAATATTTTAAACTAAGCGTTAGTACCAGTCGAAATACAAAAAATGTCGCATTCTAATAAAAAGATGTACTTACCAAAGATTGTAATTGTTTTGTCACATAAACTTAATATTCACTGCTTCATCGAAATTGAACTATTCAAATATAAATAAAGGCATTGAGTGAAATGGGGTCCACGTGTTTTGAAATTATTAGGCCAAAACAAGGATCTGACGCTAAATTTAAATCAAGTTTACGTAGAGTTTTGTTAAGATAAAGTTAAGAATATAAACAAAAAATGGTTTTCATATTCATGACGTAGTTTTATCACCATTTAAGTGACCAAACCAAATCTATAAGTATCCGTATCAATACCTAAGTGTTCCAAAAATTCGCCAGCCGAATTCCATTAGTCGCACCGTTCGAAGCAAACAATTCTCCAGAGTGTGAAGTTGAAGTTTGCGTTCGGATCGGTCCACGATCTCGCTGGTGCATGCGGGGTCACGCGCCGTGCGTATCGGCCTTTAGAGCTTAAACACAGGCTGCGATCCGGCCATACCGATCCGATTTCAGATCGCTGCGATCTATGCAATATATGGGATAGGCACACCTGTCGATTCTGTAGGGTATATATTGGAATGCCTAATTTTTTTTGTCCTGTCTTTGGCACACTAATTATTGGCCTAAAAACTTTTTGCACAATTTTCATTTGACCTAAATTTGTTTGGCCTATTTGCACTTCGCCTAAAATTTTTTCGCCGCATTTTTACTTCCTAAATTCATCATTAAGCATAACTATTCATAATCCCTATTGTTTAAAAGTACTAAATAACCATTTGCACAATTTTGTAACGCCTAATAATTTTTTCGCCGAATGTTCACTTCCCTTAATCATTATAGGAATAACCGTTCTTAAATCGTTTTGTTTACTACTTATAAATTGAAAATTACTCAATTTAATTAAACACTTTTGAACGATTTTACCAACAATTAATAACAATTGCACATGATATGAAACACTAAAAATTATGTTTTTGTTAATTAAAAATAAAGAATGAGCAGATAAACCTGTCGTTGTCTTTTTAATTGCCTATCTTATATTTTTCTTACAATCAAGAATGCAAGCATACAAGTGAGCAAGCATGCACGCATACAAGCAAGCAAGCGAGTATGCACACAAGCAAACATGATAATATGTTGGCGTTATGACAATACAAGTACATTCAAGATCAAATAGCATGCTTGCATGGCACGCATGCATGCATGCAAGCAAAGACATGCATACTTGCATGCAAGCAAGAGCAGGAATGCATGCATGCAAACAAAAGCATGGAATGCATGCATGCAAGCAAGCACACAGCATGCAAGCAAGCATGCAGCATGCAAGCAAGCATGAAGCATGCATGCAAGCATAAGAGAGCTCCGCTCACTTCGCTCGCTCCGCTGCAAGTGGTCAAAACACTAACGTAACCTAACCTATTGGTCTTCGCATTAAGAGTTTATCTTTATCCCCCGACCCCCCGAGGAGGGTGGCCAGCCCCCCTGCACCCATTTTTTGCAAGAAAACATGCAAGCAAGCAATAATACAGGCATGCAAGCGAGCAAGCATGCATGCATACAAGTGAGCAAGCATGCAATAAAAAGCATGCGTGCATGCATACAATCATGCAAGCATGCAGTATGCATGCATGCAAGCATGCAACGTGCATACCAGCATTATGGAAGTGTTCAAAACACTAACCTAAGGGTGGGTACTCACTTAGGTTCGCGAACCTCCGCGCTCCGCGAACCTGGAACAGTGCGTCCTAGCAAACATTTTATTTTCACTTTGGCTATAGTGTTTACGTGTTTGAACCAGGTTCGCATACGTGTTCGCACACGTGCACACTTTGGCGCACTGTTGCAATACAGGATAAACAGATTTTTTGGTACAGGTTCGCGGAGCGCGGAGGTTCGCGAACCTAAGTAGGGACACACCATAACCTAACGTAATGGTGTTCGCATTAAAAGTTTTTCTTTATTGCGGGGGGCCTCAGGCCCGTTTTTTGACGATTTGATTCTGTCACTTATTTGTATGCAATACAATATTATTATGCCAAAAATTATGTATGCAAGACAATATTAGGGTTAACAATACTTCGGCGTAGTCATTATTATGTCAAAAGATATGTATGCTAATAAATTTTAGGACAATTAACATTAGTGGTTTTGATAATTAGGGATTTTAACGTTTAGGCGAAACGACAAAAAGGCGAAAAAATCTATTAGGCCAAACAATAATTGTACCTAAGGAGTTTAGGCCAAAGAAATTCGGCCAAATGAAATTAGGACCAATGACTTTAGGCGAGTCAAGGGACACCCGATTCTGTAACCAAACTCGAACCTCACTTCAAATCTCAATTCACTGCGCGGGAATTTTAAATCAAAATTAAGTTAATGATAGGCTGTTTTTTAATCATAAAAGATTTTAAATAGCCACGGTAGCTATCTAAAACCTTTTCCAATCGGTTAAGTAGCTTATATTCAGCTAATTTCTAATAACAAACTCATGCAAATTGAAGTGAAGTTCGAAGTGAGATGAAGTTTGGTTACAAAATCGACAGGCAGTTCGTTCCGATCCTATAGATCGCAGCGATTTGAGATCGGATCGCATAAGCGGAACGCAGCCGGTGAAGCTCTTAGGGAGAATAATCAATTTGAGCTGTGCCGTGCAGTTCTGTACTATATTATCGAGGCGCTTGCAAATTTTATCAGTATGGATAGGCTTTTAGGGTAAATAATTAACGGGAACTGTACTGTGCAGTTCTGTGCTATTTTACTAACTTCAAATTCGATTAAAAGCAAAAGTAGGTTATATTCAGCTTATTTCTAATAACCAACTCACGTGAAATGAAGTAAAGTTTGAAGTGAGATGCGAGTTTGGTTACAGAGTAGACAGGTAGTGCGTTCTGATCCCATACATCGCATAGATCGCAGCGATCTAAGATCGGATCGCTGCGATCGGAATTAATGAAAAAATGAGGACCGGAACGCAGCCTATGTGTTTAAGCTCTTAGGGCACTGACGTCCATTATACAAGTGCGCTGGACAGGCGAACGTCACCAATCGTTTGTTCCGATTTGAAAATCGCCATATTGGCGCTGATAGCAGTAGATTCTACTATGGTAGTATTGAGTGTACTTGGAACTAATTGTATTGTATTGTAAAATGTAAGAGCGGATATAAATAAAATAAAAAATAGTTCCAAGTAGTTTCCAAGTAGAGGTAGCAAGTTCGACGACTTCCAACCTCCCGAACGAGCCGGGTTTCTAAAAGGCTTTAGCACCATAGACAACATCCATATGCTGCGACAGGTTATACAGAAGACCGAGGAGTATAATCTGCCACTATGCTTGGCGTTCGTGGACTATGAGAAAGCTTTTGATTCGATTGAAACCTGGGCAGTGCTGCAGTCTCTCCAAAGGTGCCAAGTGGACTGTAGGTATATCGAGGTGTTTAGGTACTTATACAAAAATGCCACCATGTCGAACCGAGTACAGAACCAGAGTACAAATCCTATCCAACTGCAGCGTAGTGTGAGACAGGGAGACGTTACTTCTCCGAAACTGTTCACAGCTGCGTTGTAGGACATCTTTAAGCTCTTGGACCGGAAAGGACTCGGCATCAACATTAATGGCCAGTACCTAACACACCTTCGTTTTGCCGATGATATAGTCCTTATGGCTGAGACCATGGAAGACCTGAACACTGCCAGTGGGAATGGGTCTGCTTCTGTCTGCTTGTATTAAGGGCGTCGTATATAGGAAATCTGTTTTATATTGTCTGTATGTATGGCACTTCTTACTCGAAACGTTTATATCATAATAACTTACCTTGTTTTGATTTATTTAATTGCAATATTTTTGCTTTCTATAGTCAGTATTTGTGTATTATAAAATTCATAAGTGCTGACTATGGAAAGTAAAATATAAAATACATAAATATTGCCTATGAAAAGCTTTTGGATATTAGTTTTCAATTCGATGCCTTAACATGGGTAGCCTTAGTATGTCATGCTCTCTTTAATCTTTTCTGCGGTGGTGTCGCGTGAGGCGGGTCGTTACGTTCCCTCAAATATGGTTGAGCGAAGCGATGGCTGGTTCATGCGTCATGCTCGTGAACGGGTGCTGCCAGTGGGAATGGGTCTGCTTCTGACTACCTATCTTAACGCATATAGAATTGTAAAGTTTTTTTTTTTCTCTCTTGTAACAGCCTAGACTGAATAATAACTTCAAACTTTGAATTTAGCTTGAAGCCTGTAAATTGATTAAGAAAATTTGTAATTCATTAAGTAATGATCTAATTAAATTTTATTTATTTGTTAATCTTTGTTAAAGTCTGGAAACGATATACATATTTGTAAATATCGTTCCATTTGATAAAGCTGGTAAGTTTTTTGCGCCCGTTTTTCTTGTCAGCTAAAAGACGTCATAATGGGTGGTAGGGCAAAAAAATTTTTTGACGATTTAAAAACGCACATTATGTGAGCTTATTTGAATAAAGATTTTTTCATTTCATTTTCATTTCATTTCATTTCATTTCACAATGCTCGAAGTTCGCTAGTATTTTTGTTGCCTCATTGTTTAAATACTAGTTTCCCATTCATTGTTTTTATTTTTAAGTCGTCACATAAGCTTGGTTACTATGTTATCATAACATACATACGCATACACAAGTATCTGCTAATAATTAAAATAACTTTAATCCAACGTGGCAGACACAGGTGACCAGTATTACGGGTTTAAGAAAAAAACTATCTCTGGCGCCAGTCTCTTACACTAGGGGTTATTATTGCATTCATCCTGTAAGAAGCCATAGAAATTATGCCTGCACTTGTATCATCTAACACTGATGTAATGTAATCTTTGTGTGAAAGACAATTATATAAAAAAAATATTATAAATATTATTATAAATCTCCGTAGTGCTTCCCAAAGAGTGGGTCTCGGGATGAACATGGATAAGACGAAAATTATGTCAAATGCCCATGTTGTACCCTCTCCAGTTCATGTTGGGAACACTACACTTGAAGTTGTTGACCATTACGTATACCTAGGACAGGCAGTCCAGTTAGGTAAGACCAACTTTGAGAAAGAGATCTCTCGTCAAATCCAACTCGGGTGGGCAGCATTCGGGAAGCTTCGAAAAATCTTCGCCTCTGATTTCCCTCAATGTCTCAAGACGAAAGTCTGTGAACAGTGTGTGTTGCCAGTGATGACTAATGACAGTGAAACGTGGTCGCTAACTATGGGTCTCATTAGGAGGCTCAAGGTCACCCAGCGTGCAATGGAGAGAGCCATGCTCGGAGTTTCCCTGCGTGATCGAATCAGATACGAGGAGATCCGCAGGAGAACTGAAGTAACCGACATCGCTCGAAGGATTGCTCAGCTGAAGTGGCAATGGGCGAGACACACAGCGAGAAGAACTGATGGCCGTTGGGGCGGTAAGGTTCTGGAATGGCGACCACGCACCGGACAACGCTCCGTGGGTAGGCCCCCGACAAGGTAGACCAAGGTAAACATAATCATCGTGAACTGTACTGTGCAGTTCTGTGGTATTTTACTGACTTCTTTGATTAGCAAGTCATTTCTCTTAAGTGGGAATATTTCAGTGTGAATTTCATTTCATAAAATGATTACATACCCATATTAGGGTACATAGAAAACTACATAGTGTACCTGCGGTGGCAAGATATGCCAACATTATTTTAAATGTGTGTATTTATTGTTTTATAGCAACAAAGATCACGTTACAGTCTTTCGTCAATATTGTTTGCACAGCATAGCTCGATGTAGACCGTTTACTTTTATGCTCTTCATACTTTATATTCATTTTTTTAAAGATATTTTCTTTAAAGCCTCATTATGGAGTATATATTTGGAAGCACACTTTTGAAGTCTTAAAGACTCTGCATTTTGTTTATTACGATATATTCAGTGTTTCTTTCAGGTACTAATCCGGGGGGGGGGGGGGGGGGGGGGCGGTGCCCCCCCGGAGCAGCCTTAGTGCCCCCCCGGAGCAAAATGAATTGTGTGTAGGTAGACGGGCAAACTAGTGCAGTAATCGACGGACGAGCTCCCCCGAACTTCTTAATTGCCCCCCGGAGAATTTTGTCTGAAAGAAACACTGATTATATTTGACTTTGGTGTTATTATGTAAACTAATAATGTTGAAAATGTGTTGTACTTTAAAAAAATATATTTATTGCAACAATCACAATTTACAGATAAATATAGCTCTGACTTCCAAAATAAGTAAACTTGTGTATCAGAAGCCAGTTCCTTCCTAGTTGACAAAGTTTATTGTATCTAAATCGATTCATATAATAAATAGTAATATTATGTGCATAATTTTAGCACATATCGTATAAGAATGTTAGCAAGGTACAATAATATTATTTAAATTGATTGTTAAAATTTGAAACTGTTTTTATATTTTTTATTTATTAATCTTTATTGCACAACAATACACGAAGTAAGGTACAAAGGTGGACTTAATGCTAAAAGCATTCTATACTAGTCAACCATCAATAAAAAGACATTCATGAATTTGCGGTACATATAAAGGAGTTACAGAACCTTAAAAAATATAAAAATAATACATAGATCCATAATATACACCGTTAATTTTTAAGTATATCTAAAAATGAAAAGGGGATTTCAGACCACGTAAATGAACAACTCTTACTATGGGGCCAACCACGAAACCGCGAAAAAAAAAATCAGCTGTTTCATTCATTATAGTCGAGTCGATGTTGTACTTTACGTGGTCTGAAATCCCCATATTATTTTTCGGGTTCCGTACCCAAAGGGTAAAAACGGGACCCTATTACTAAGACTCCGCTGTCCGTCTGTCTGTCTGTCTGTCACCAGGCTCTATCTCATGAACCGAGATAGCTAAAAAGTTGAGTGTCACAAGCCGTGTATGCCTCAGTCAAACGCAGTGCAGTGCTCGCTCGGCCAGCGCAAAGTTTGATTACTCCGAGCCAAAGCAAATAGACATATCTCCTTTTATAGCATTCCCCGTTTCATGATTTTGTACATCGAGTTTTATGATTATTTTTATTTTAGGGTTATGGTTCGAAATATTATCCGAGGAGTTTCACTTGCCCATAGTAGAGTGACCCTTATAATGGCCTCGCTTATGGCGTCGTAAAAAGGTGATCGGGCCTCCTTTTTTTTCAATATCCCGGCTTTGGTGGCTTATTCGGGGCTGTAAACTTCGTAAAATTAATTATTAGATGGGATTTTTGATAATGTACTTTCGATTGTTCTTTGTAATTTCTTTTAGTGGGAAGATTTTTTATGTAATGGAAGTATTATTTTGCGTCGCTGAGTTTAAGTATTTATTGATGATACTAATAAAAATTTTACGATATTGAAAGTACCTATTGAAATAAAGATTTAAGTTTCATTTTTAAAGATAGTAGTAAATAAAAATACAACTGAAATAACTATATAATATACTCTTTAATAATTTAATATAGTAACAAAGAACATGTAACATGTTTACGGAACCGGGAGTGGAGTAACTTTCGTACATTATCCTACGAAAACACGAATTGATTGACCCTTAGTCATAATATACGATGTTATACATATTTGCGGAGCTATCTACAGCGTCGATTGCTATCCTTCGCCTGTAGCCGATATTAAATGTTTGCATATGAACGTGGGTAAACGCAAACAATGTGCTGTGTGCGCACAGGCTTGGATTTTCGCCCAATATAACCTAATCCCTTGATATTTTTGAGCGCATAATTTATTCCTTTTGTGACATCAAAGACGCGATTCGACGTTTTTACAGAGAAGCATCAGTTTAACTTAATTCTATATGTATGATGGAATAAGTATGTTGTACTAACAAAATTGTTGTTCGTAAGTATTTTTATCATATTAGCTTACACAGTCTTCGAATAATCTTTTTACCTTCGATTTAATTCATATAACTGAATTGTGATTTTATGATGAAACATTTACCTAATTTTGTCATGTTTTAGTAAATAAGTAGTTATACCTACAATTTATGCAAAATAGTATAAAGTTTTCAACGAAAGAGTGGAGTTGCCTGCCACAAGTATATTATTATGCTTACTAGGTACAAGATAGCCTCCAATAATACAAGTATGTTTAATGTATTGTGTTATTGCAAAAATAATATTTTTTTCATTTTTCATGATTTAATTTTGGAATCTCTGGTAGAGCAAAAAATACCCTTTCTCAATAAATATACAACCTGACAACATTCCTGATGGGGCACTTGCATTTTTGTTCGAGATATTCCACTTATACTTTCTGTAAATAATATTAACTCATTATTAAACAAATAATATTTTTTTTTGTTTTCCACTATTAATACTGAACCTGCTCACGGCTATCATGTATTGCATTTTTTAAGAAAAAATATCAATCATACTTATAATTATAAATAATGCTATTTTCAGTTAGTGACTAAAGGCTTTTAAGAATTAACATTTCAGTCAAATTATGGAAGACCTTTATGTTCATAAATGGTGATATCAAATATGAATACCGACACAGCTCGAATGTTCCTAGATCCATCTTCAAGAATGTTGGTTTCAAAGCAACAGAATCTAATTAACTCGAAGATATAGCAAACCCGATTTTGCTCATGCGGAAAATAAACTAAGTTTGGCAGAGATATAATGGATGTGTGTATGTTGCCGAAGATTCGAATACGCATATTAATAATGTGTTTGTATTAGAACTAAAACATTTACCCATTACTAAAGTGATCGGAGGCTTTCACTCGTCAAATGTGATTAAAGTCACTTATGGATAATAATAACTTTCTATTAATTTATGATTGTTTGTTACAATTTATAAATAGGCCGGCATGTTGACCACTGCATGACCCAGGTTATCAGAAGTCAATCTTAGAAGACAAATACATTTCTGTGTCGACAAAGAAAAGTAAATTTCTAAGTGGGTAATTAAGTTCTAGGCTATTTCAATTATTTAGGCCATAAACAGTTGAGTTATTTTGGGGGAACCTATATTAAAAATTTAACAGTACTTGATAGCAGAGTCTTCTGACAAAAAATTTTTCAGAAAAGGTAAAAAATGAGATGATCCACCTAATCAATTTCATAATAATGAAATCAACTATCCTTTTTTATTTATCAACGAGATTTACCAGACTTTTTTCACAGACTGACTTTAGATCCATATCTTCCTATATACAAGTTGAAAGCGGCTTACACTAAGCCAATTAGCGTGGAAATGTTACAAGGAAAATTAACACTACGCAATATTCCGATAACTAGCTTGTGAACACACCTATAGTGATAGAGACTCCGATTTTAAGCATCACTTCACATCGATAATTGACGGATCCTCTATTAATATTGACTCGAGAACATGGGACGCACAGACTTACAAGCCGTCTGTTAGCATTAGTATTACGAAAGTTTGTATAATTTTCTACCCCGTTCAATTACCTCGGGGCTTAGCGATATACATAGTGCCGTGTAACTTTTATGGAGTTTAATTGTGCGTGATTTCAACCCTCCGAATAGTTTCGGTACTGAACAAGTTTCTTTGGGAATATATTTTTTCTTATATGTTTGCTTAAAGTTTCGGTTAACATTTTAGAAAAGAGATGATATGAGTATATTCTAAAAACAAACTGAAACTTGAAAAGTCAAACTAAATCGAAAATACCTGACGACTTCGCTAACAAAATTGATGAAATGGAAATTCAGAATAACTCGCATCATTTAACTGATGACTAAAACTTTTTAATGATAATCATCAATTTTTAGTCACAACGAAACAATCAAACTTAGGGACACGGTCTTTCAACCTGAAAAGTTTGCTTTAAAGACCAAAATTATACCGTTATTGTTTTTCCCCAATACTAAGACTGATGATCTTTGCTTAGACGTTTATTTCTCCAATCCAAACAGCTTAATCGCCCCACGGACACGAATTGAGATTAACTGCTAATCGATACAGTAGACTAATAGAGACAAAAAACAAGAACAGTTCGGTAGGTGGCCATAGATTTTGTAATTTGCTCTGGGGGTATTACGAGAGTCAATTAAAACGATCCTTCTTTTGGATGTACCCGAGTTGGATTTGGTGAAAAAATCTAGTTGGATTATTTGAAATTGGAATCCAAATACCTAATTAAGGAGGTCAACAACCTGCAATTTGTATGACAAAATATCTTAAGGCGATTCCCTGACCGAAAATGGCGCCGTCAGATATTTTTATCAAATAAGTTGTTAATAGAAAATTATTTTAATAAAACTTCTCGTGGTATTTTAGGGCCCATAGTCTAGTATTTTTATACGGTATCACTACATTCCCTCGCAGTCATTCGTAGAAGTAGATAGCAAATGTGGCAAAAACGGCCAGTTTTAGCAGTTTTGCTATCTACTTCTAGCTGTGACTACGAGGGAATGTAAAGATACCGTCTTAAAATACCACACTATGGGCCCTAAAATTCCACAAAAAGTTTTATTAAAATTGTGTATTAGAATTACAACATTAAATAAAATTCATCTCGGCGCCACTTTCGGTCACTAAAGCGACTTAAAAGTTATTTTGTAACTTACTAAGCAACTTTTTAAATGAATGCAGACTGTAATCTTTACGTAAACTTCTATCACATAGAATTATTTCAGATTTTTCTCTTTGCAAACTTCGGAGATAAGGGGGGGGAACGGTATTTTTTTTTACATTTTTCATCATAAGTCGAAAACTATGCGGCCTAAGAAAAAAGAAAAAAATGTTTTAAAATGTGCAAACAGCGCTCTTTCATATGATACCCCACACGCCCTAGTCACTTCACTTCAAATTTTTAAGACCCCTTTTCAGTCCCTGTTGTAAAAAAAATATTAATTTTATTATTTCTTTCTTATTTGCAAAATAGTTGGGCAAATGTCATCTAAAACTATTCCAAATTTCAAGTTGATGCTATTAGTAGTTCTCGAGATATCCAGCTGTGACAGACAGACAGACAGACTGAGTCACACCATAAGGGTTCCTTTTTTACCATTTTGGTACGGAACCCTAAAAAAGAAGTTATACGACTGATCATCGAGGTAGTTCACACAAAATCATACTATTTTCGTGCTTTTTTCAAGATTACTTGAAAAGTACTGAACCGATTTCAAAATTTTAAAAAATGGGACCAACTTGAAAGTTTACCTAATGTAATAACGTTTGAATCATTTTAATCGGTCCAGCCGTCTTCGAGTAATCGGTGTACATACAAAAAACAAAAAAAAAAAAAAAAAAACGGGTCGAATTGAGTACCTCCCTCCTTTTGAAGTCGGTAAAAACAAATGACTATCATTTCGAAGTCATCGATACTGTTTGGGACAGTAATTTTATAAAATGTATTCTAGAGGTTTGTTTATATTTCATTTATCAGTTTCTTAACATTCAAACATCTTAAGTATAAAATTGAAATAAAAAGCACTAAACTAGTTCCTCCGTATCAAAATGGACCCTAAGTTGTAAGTTGGAAACAAAGCTGGTGCAGTAAAGATGGCGGGAGAGCCAACGTTCCCATTGACCTCGCTTGAGATGCATCTAGTTGCACAATCCCTTTAACAGGGTCCCGGGGAGACGCTGAAGCGATTTGTTTGGGACACTTAATGCACTTACTACAAAGAATTAACATAAATACTGTTTGGAAAATTATAGATATTCAATTCAATTCACTTTATTGCATTTCCACAATGCTAACAAGATGGTAGGTAAAATGACAAAGTACATTGTAGACCCTGAAAAGGGCATAGCAAATTATTTGGAGAGGAGTATTCATCTAATTCAAATGAAATACGTGTTACAAAAAAAACCTAATACCGAATATGGTAGATAGAGAACATCAAATTCAATAACTTTTATAATGGGACCAACTCTGAAATCGTGAAAAAAATATCAGCTGTTTCATACAAAAAATAATAACGAAAATATTAGAGATGTACCGGATCCTATTTTTGCCGGGTACCCGGCAACCGAATACCCGGCGCAAGTTTATGCCGGGTAGCCGGATACCCGGCAAAATTACCCGGCGTGAAAAGACGTTTATTCCACTACCCTGTTTGGGCGCAACTAACGGTCAAGTGAGTGAAGCGGTTTAGATCACTATCTCAACTCAGCAAAGGCTCGTATGGATCCTGAAAAAGTGCCGGATCCGCCGGGTACCGGATCCACACCGGGTACCCGTCTCATCTCTAGAAAATATCAAAATGTTATGAAACACCTGTTTTTTTTGCGATTTCAGAGTACGTCCCGTACGAATAGTAAAAGTTGTTCAGTTTGATGGTCCCTATCTACCATATTCAGCATTAGGGGTTTTTTTGTGACACGTAGTATAGCAGGTTTTTGAGGACATTAAAATGGCTGCAGCAAACAGAATGATTGGCTCACATGTTTTACTAATTTGTTTTTACACAAAATTTATGTTAGTAACGGCGGCGGTGCGCAGCGTGTAAGAGATTTTTTAACTTTAGAAGTGGTAAAGCGCAAGTGTTGGCGATAGTACATTATTTTTAGTAATAAATTATATTTCAAGTTAGTGAAATTCTAATACCTGCTATGCACAAATGAGAATAACTAATTTCGGACAATTTGCACAAACAATGGTTGGTAATGTTTACCTCTTATTTTGAAACACGTGTCAAAGTCAGAGTGCAATAATCTGTATTTTATTAACTTTAAAATAAACAACTTGAGTTTATTCAACAACTAATCTAATAATTACATTCCTGCACTAAAACGTGAAGGATCAAGTAGATTTCAATAAACTAAATTGTGTAATCTGAATTAGACAATCATCCTCAACGTTGAGAACTTTCCTAAATCTATTGTTTTAGAATTCCTACACAGATCCAGGTCAATAGTTCTTGAAGTTCGCTATCTCCCCTGTTGTGTGCTTGGATCTAGAAACAGTGTAATTCTCTTTGTCGAAAACGTCGAAATCTGCAGAGCAGCGTTGGTTACGGTCGCTGTGAGCAAGGAAGCTTAATCTTTAAAGTTAAAACTTGACTAATTGGAATTTGGCACACACCTTATTAAAATGTTAAAGATTTTGTTCAACTGAAAATTCCTTAAGACAAAAACCAATTTTCATTTAAAGACACGTCTTGTGACAAAACTTTCAAGAGGTATTTATAATACACACAGCGGTACACGGGGTTATCTAAAACACACAAATTCACTCAAATAGCTTTGAAGCAATATTAATCTTTGATATTTATCAAAAAATTAAAGATCAAGAGACTAACCAAATTCAGAGAAATATAATAGGATCTAATTAAGATAAAAACAAACTATTCACTTGGAAATTGTTACTCGTTTCAACAAAAAAGGTTATATCCGGGTGTTATCATATTTAACGATGATGGCACGCAACTTCCAGTGTGGTTCAAATGGGACGCTAGTACTTACCAAGTTTACTACAGCGGTTCCCCTTTTATTTTTTAATTCACAATAGAAAAACAAATAAAACGAGGCCGTAAAAACACACGAAATGGTGTCAACTTCAATTAGAGCTATAAAAAACGCGGTAAAACTAATAACAAAGCGCTGTTGGAGGCTTAATATGGTCCTTTTGCGTTATAAAGGAAATATTTTCAGTAAACTTCTATTTCCTGGCTAGTAATTACTGATTCGTTCGTGATAAAGTTTTAGTATACTCCGTTTTGTAGTGTTGTCGCTTATCTCACTTGTGGTTTGTAAAATTATTTAGCATTAAAGTTTATGTCGTACTTCTTCCTAATTAGATACTTATTTATATAAACAGTAACTATGTACTCTTGTTAGTTAACATCATATTTATAAGAAAAAAACACTCACATAAAGAGAAAAATAGCAGAAACTAAAACAATAAATACTTAATACAAAGAATTGATTTCCAATATGATTATTTTTTTAGCACAAATCCTCTACAAATAAAAACAGAAAAGGTGCTTTCGATTAAAAAAAGACAAATTTCATTTCTTACAAGTTTCTATTATCATAAAATATTCATTCATATGACATTATGCAAAATTATGTGCATTAGTATAGAACAAGTGGTTGTTATGAAATGAATTGTATTTTAAAAGCAGTTGAAATTCTATTTTCTGAGAACTAAGAGACTTGATACAAATGATTTTAAAAATAGCTCACTTCTGTTTTTATTATACGAACTCAATTTACGTACAGCAATTTAAGGTCACCAAATCTGATTTTTGCACCTTATAAAATAAAACCTGGAAGGCAACATTCGATTTTCAGTCAGTTGCACTCTCGGACAAAGCCAAAGCTTGTCACGCCAGCCGTCAAATGCTGCACCGCAACTTTTTCCGTTAGAGCTTTTCAGCATTAACAGTACAGCGTTTGACACCCTGTCGCCCACTGGTTCGCACCCTATTTCCAATTTACGCCTATCAATCAGGACCAATCTCACTGAGTGGATTACTCGCAAATGAAATTTGCATAGGCTGCCGTGCCACTTGGGCAGTTGTAGCTAGTATTTACAAGGCTGCCTCTTGAACAATGCCATCGGTTCCGCTTGAGACGGGTTCCTCAGGGATCAATGTTAGGTCCAAATGTTCTTATGGCAGAATTTGGAGATATATCAAAAAATATTTTGTATCTACTTTACATAAATTTACTAGTAGATAGTAATTAGCTAGTAACTATTTAGTACACTAATTTTTCAGTTTGTTTGAAGGAAAACTTACTAATACTACCTTTTAATTATTTATCGTACACGTAGATAGCCTATACTATGGGAATGTCAGTATCCTGATTAAGGTGATCACCTTAATCAGGATACTGACATTTTGTATCTCAAAATTGTATTTCATCACATATAATATTTCAAGTACCTACAACTTTTAAAATGTTAAGTTTTTTTTTATAATTAAATGGATTTTAGTTTATAAAACCATCTGTAAATTTACATAAACCAGTAGTCTTTGTAGATATGCCTACTTAATGTTAAATTATATGCAAAATGCCGAGATAATATTTGGGTTAAGCTAAGTAACCGAGTAAACTGAACTTCGCAAAGTAAGCAAAAACAGATAGTGATTTCGTAGCTTATTTGAGCAGGTATATTACTTAACCAATCTAAACAAAGTAAATTATTATCAGATATTAGACTTTGCTTTGTCTTATAAAAAGTAGTGGATTTGATTATACAAAATTTCGCGATAAATGATAGTTAATCTTAATTTATTTTCAATCCACTCATATTATGTTAAGCTCAGTTTTTAAGCCAGGTAATAAAACTAACTGTAATCGTAATTAAATCAATACGAATTAAAAAAAAACCGGCCAAGTGCGAGTCGGACTCGCGCACGAAGGGTTCCGTACCAAAAAACGGCAAAAAATTACGTTTATCGTATGGGAGCCCCCCTTAAATATTTATTTTATTCTGTTTTTAGTATTTGTTGTTATAGCGGCAACAAAAATACATTATCTGTGAAAATTTCAAGTGTCTACCTGTTGTTTTTATTAATATCGAGCAAAAAACAGCAAAAAAATCACGTTTGTTGTATGGGAGCCCCCCTTAAATATTAATTTTATTCTGTTTTTAGTATTTGTTGTTATAGCGGCAACAGAAATACATCATCTGTGAAAATTTCAACTTTCTAGCTATCACGGTTCATGAGATACAGCCTGGTGACAGACAGACAGACAGACAGACAGACAGACGGACAGCGGAGTCTTAGTAATAGGGTCCCGTTTTTACCCTTTGGGTACGGAACCCTAAAAAATCATAATCAATGAAATGTCAATGTATAAATAGGTAAAAACAAACGGCTAACGATTTAATAGAGTTTTCAAACACGACTAGAAAAAAACAAATAAAAAATTAAGCGTACCTAATTAATAAATAAAGAAAGTAAGCAACCACAGTTAATGAAATTGTTCGATTCACATAATCTTGAATGCAGACGTTAGCTGCACACGTGTCGTCTCCATCTTATCAATTGTTTTCATTTCAATAATTACATACATCACGTCCACACTTTCAAAAGTTCGAAGTTCCGGTTAAAGTGTTACAAATAGATAAACTAATTGATATCATTATTATAAATTAATCTAGAATTAGTGTTATTACTGCAGATAGATTTCATAGCCTCGATCTTGCAGTTGTAGTTATAGTAAAGCATAAAATATTATAGTTATTTTGAATATTTTTAGTCTATATGGTCTCTCTTTGTAATATTGAGTGTTTTCTGCCATTTCTTGGCCGTGATCCCCCGATCTAAGTTCCCTTGGGGTACCACGAGCAAATATTTCAGCCTGTGGAACACCCAAGGGGGACAAAGGGGTACCATCGAAACCCTTGGTACCCCTACTCTTTTTTAAGTCAGATTGATATGGGGTACCACGGACAAAATAAAATATTTATTAAGGAGATTGTTACTTAGAGGGTTTCAGGGCAAAAATATTTGCTCGTGGTACCCCAAGGGGAACTAAGACTGGGGGACCACAGTCGAGTAACGTTTTTTCGTCGAAATTTAAAAGTTGGGATATTAAATGTTTACTTGTCTACAGAAGTATACTATGTGAAATTGTTAAAAAAATCTGCATTAAAAATATATTAAGTGCAGTTTCTTGTAAAAAAAAAGTTGCAAGTCAACCATCACAGTCAGATAAGTTATACCTAACTAATAATGCTATTACTGGTATAGGATAGGTTGGATCTTAAATCGCCAAAAGCATTTTGTTTGTCGGCTCAAAAGACTTTAGTAAAAACAGGTCTGCTCTAAATCCCTCGTCTCCACCGAATAGTTTCCTATTAATTTCGCTAAATTCTGTGGACTCGGCCTCGAAGCGACCAAATACTCAATTATGTTTTTAATTGAGCTGCGCATTGGATTTGACACCACTCAGCCTCACCCCAGCCGTGGAGGGATATTATGTGTTATTGTTTCTATATAGAACCTTTGTTTTTTATATAAATCGTTCTGAAAAGCGGTTTTTTTATTTCTAACTTTTGTGTATTCTAAATTACTAGCTTCCGCTTGCGACTTCGTCTGCATGGACATTCGGAAAATCTTTAGGGAACCTTAGACCGATATTAAAATCATTATATGTTTTGATTCAAGTTATAAACTATCTGCCATATTTTATCCAAATCCATTCAGCCGTTTTTACATGATTAAGTTACTAACATCCAAACATCTAAACACCCAAACTTTCACACATATAATATAAGTAAGATTAAGTCAAAGCATTCTTTTTATTTGTAGCTAAGTAATATGTTTAAAAACTAATCTTTTTACACATTATTCATATTTTTTTAATGTACGCAACGCTGTGAGTGCGGTAACCAAATCAGTGAGATACTTACAAGAAATATACAGAATTATTTGTAAAACTCCAACAACCTCGCAGGAGTATAAATTACAAACATCATAAACAACAACATTTATTAATTGTTCTCGACTTTTCCGAAAACAGTCAAAAAATCAGCTTTCCATACAAATGTGCGAACAGCTGATCAAATTTTGTATGAAAAGTGGTTTTTTGTCTGTTTTCGGAAGTCGTAGAACAAATGTTGTTGTTATGATGTTAGTAATAAATTATTGAAAGTTGTTGATGTTTTAAAAAAAACCTTGTATATTATGCCAGAATCTCACTCTTTTGTCTAAATTCTATCACTTAGCTGCGTTCAAACGATAACACACGACCCGACCTCAACCCGAACTCAAACTCACCTCAACCGCAACGCAACCCACCTTGAAATACATCGCTTACAATTTTGAATCTTATGACACATTAATAAGCTCTTGTGTAATATGCCGGTGAGTTTGAGGTGAGTTCGGGTTGAGTTTGTGTTGAGTTTGAGATGAGTTTGGGTTGTGTTTGGGTTGAGTTTGAGTTGAGTTCAGGTTGAGGTCGAGGCGTGTGCAGTTGCATCGACAAAATATAACGAAGCTTATTAATGTGTAATTAAACTCAAAATTGTAAGCGCTGTATTTCAAGGAGTGGGCTCCGGTTGAGTTGAGTTCGAGTTGAGTTTGAGTTGAGTTCGGGTTGAGGGCGAGTCGTACGTTATCGTTTGAACGCAGCCTCTCAGAATCAAATACTTGTTTCGTGAAAGTATGCACAATATATATTTGGTCCGCTTGAGGGGAAATCGTTTTATACTCGTTTCTCGCTTGAATAGAATGTTTTGTTGCATCGATAAAGTTTTCAATGTGTGTAGTGTTGCAAAATATTTTAAGAAATTTAAAAGTGCTGTCTCCATTTCATCACTATTGAAATATTTAATTTTGCCTGTAGTTGGTTTATTGACTTTATCTTAGACGCTAGAATTCCTGTCTAAGATTCTTCAAGTGGGTTTCATGTGAAATTGCTCTAAATACACGTCTTGTGACTGATGTTAAAGTAAATATCCAAAAATAATTTTTCCTCGCTTTGAAATATAATTTTTGTCACTAGCTTATGTATTTACAATTATTCCAATTAGAAAATTATTATTTACAAGAATAACAGTGAAAATTTGTGACAATTTATAAATCAGTCATTTGTATGAATTTATTAGTTTTTGGATTATCAGACGTTTTAAAGGGCCGTGGTCACGGAATGACTAAAGCAAAAGGGCTGCTCATAATTTTATGAAACTACCTACTCGAAACTTTATAAATAATTTGTATGAGTATCTAAACTAAGAAAGGAAAGTTTAAATACATCCATTTTTAATAGAACGGCATTCAATTTCCACTCTTCTAAAACGATTTTCCTATAATGCATTAAAATATTTCGCAAACATCCACTTGGGTGATTCTGTAACAGCAAATTTTTCGCATACAATACTTGGTTGGGTCATTCTGCAACGGCAGCTCGCCCGCAGTGTACCCGAACGTCCCGATACACACGAGTGAGCCCGTGACACCTGTTCCCGTCGCTATCGAGTTCGGAAGACATATTATTGGGCCATGTCACTTCTGCGTACGATTTACTTCGAACAGCTGTCGAGTTGTACCATTGATTTACAAATTGTGTAGTTTTATTTGATGATTATTATATTTTAGTAGTTGACTACTAAAACAAAGAATGAGGTTTTGTGAGAAATTATCAAAACTGACTCTATGGATTTAAAGTTTTTCAGAAAAACAGCGAAATTACTCCAAGAAAAGTGTCAGTATTCTTATTAAGGTGATATTTTTAAACAACATATTTTATAATTTAACATAGGCTATTAAAATAAATATATATACGACAGCTTTAAAACTTGTAGGTAGTCTAAAAGAATACAAATCAAATAACCAGAAGATTAAAATTACTACTACATATTACATGCTTTCTGAAATGTTTGATGACATAACTATAATAGGAGGATAGGGAAGAATAAGCTAATATAAGAGATATAATATTTACGAAGCTATCGCTGTTAATATGTCGTGTTTAATCAGCGTCAATATCTTATTAATACTAATAGGTACTTATTACAACAACTCATAACGAGGTAATGCGGAGGAAATATACAGTCGACTGAATGCGAAAGCAATTTGCTACTAAATTATCAGCTCCTTAGTTCGTTTTGCACCTGAGCAGACATCAAAACTTGTGATCAGTACCTAATTAACGGTTTAATTATGAGTTGCGAATTCAGCAATTTGTCCCTTCAATTTTGTCGCTTATTTCAAACTGTGATTCGTTTAATGAGAGACGTTTGAGGGCGTTTGATTGCGAGCAGAATCACCCTATTGAAAGGCAATTTTGTTTTGAACTCTTGTTGTTGATAGGTGTACAATATTATAATTGGATTGTTTCTTTTTATATATTTTTTGGATCAACACTTTCAAAGTTCGAATCTCTTATAGGATCACCTGTCTATCTGACTGCCTCTTAATTTTTGAAGTGAAAACTTCTTTAGCGGCGTTGTACACTTTTTTTGTACTGGGGAAAAAATGTTAAACTCGCGTCAGTTAGGGTCACGTGACCCTGATCGAAAGTTCGTAAGACGAATTTAGCGTAGACAGCCGGCGGCGGAAGTATCCCCCTCTCTTTCTACGGGGCGCGGCGAAAATGGCGGCGCGTCTTTTTGGCGTTCGGCGGGTTGATTTTTCTGAGAGATAAACTTTTTAATGTTATATAAATTGTCATGTTTGTGTACGATAGCGCAATAAATAAATATTGTATTTTACCTCATAAATGATTGTACTTTTATACTGATAATTAAAGCAATTCGTGGAAAATTATTCCCTAACCATTCCAAAATATCAAAAATGCACAACGTTAATATTCAAGTTTTCACTTCTGCCGGCACTCCCGGAGTGCAAACCGAATTTTTTTAAGAGTGAGTGGGAGTGGTTTTTTGAAGTGAATACTTCTTTAGCGGCGTTGTACGCTTTTTTGTAATGGGGAAAAAATGCTAAACTCGCGTCAGTAAGAATCACGTGGCTGATCGAAAATGCGTAAGACGGATGTGACGGATGGAGAGTAGACAGCTGGCAGCGGAAGTATCCCCCTCTCTTTCTACGGGGCGCGTTGAAAATGGCAGCGCGTCATTTTAAGACGTAAACACTTGCGTCACCAGCAACGCGCTAATATTGAAAATGGAACTAATAGCAGCGATCTCTTCGGTGAAATCATAAACCTATTTATACTCTGTGTCTATAAGTTTAAATCGTAGAATGCGTGCATGTAGAAATTAAAAAGGCCACTGGCGCGAAATCTTTAGAATTTTTCTCTAATTACAAACTGATTGAATTGTGTGACTGTATAGTAATAGGAAAGAAATAATTTTAATCCTTTGCCGCTTATTTCAAAATATCAAAAATGCGCAACGTTAATATGCAAGTTTTCACTTCAGCCGGCACTCCCGGAGTGCAACCCGATTTTTTTTTCTAAAATAATAAATTAATGTATAGTTTACAAACACAGAGCTGTTTCATGGTTTAAGATGCCAGATCATGCCTCTAAATTACTCTTTTAAAATATTTCAATAATAAGTAATTAAAATACCAATTTATTCTAAAATAAATAAATTAAGATTTTTACTAATGAAAAAGCTGAAATTTTACATTATTCCGTAATATTTTATAGCTTACGAAAAAAACTTTCAGTTGATTAGGCCATCTTAAATTAAATTCACAAACTTGAACTAGGTACTTTTCTAGATAAGATCGTTAGCCTAATCCGATTTTACATGTCTTGATAAAATTATTCCGCCATTAAAAGGCGGCTCCAAACAAGATTACAGAATTCTGTTAAAATGCTAATTCGTATCAAAATCTAATAGAGTCACTAATGTTTAGAAACTCGCGCTTGCTCGCTGGATACCTGCCTATTTTATTTACCTAGAATAGGCAAAATATTTTTTTCCTTATTGACTGACCGAGTCTCCGTTTCGGCTTGGGCAAAAATTATTTCGTATGTCTGACTGTCCGGCTGTTCTCCTCTACAGGTCGCATTTGTCAACATAACTGAGATTCAATAATTATGTATTATTAGATCGATTCAGTTTTTCGAAAATTTTCGAAAAAAATACCTACTTCCTTTAGTCATTTAGAAAATTGTTCAAAAATGTTACAAACGCCAGGTCCACAACTCATAGAGGCACTACTTATAACTTAGATGTATAAAATATACGTATGGTACGTATGTATGGGAGATGTTAACGAATTCATAATATTAAAGTATATTTTAAATTTTAATAAGTAATTTTAAAATCGAAGTATGAATCACTGTAAAATAATTCATAACAATAGTGTCCAACGATTCTCTTCATTTAAGAATCTTAATTACTAAAGCAGATTAACTGAGTAAATACAAAATATTTCTTATTAGGGTTCCGTACCCAAAGGGTAAAAACGGGACCATTACTCAGACTCCGCTGTCCGTCTGTCTGTCTGTCTGTCACCGGGCTGTATCTCATGAACCGTGATAGCTAGAAAGTTGAAATTTTCACAGATGATGTATTTTTATTGCCGCTATAACAACAAGTACTAAAACAGAATAAAATTAATATTTAAGGGGGGCTCCCATACAACAAACGTAATTTTTTTTGCCGTTTTTTGGTACGGAACCCTTCGTGCGCGAGTCCGACTCGCACTTGGCCGGCTTTTTCTTTACGTTTTCATACCGTATTGTAGCTTAAGTAGGTATGTATTTCTTAATTAGTCAAAAATGTTTCTTTACGTTATGTCCTTTCTTTTGTGAAGTAGTAATTGTTACGTAACCAATCGCAGACTAGCGACGTAATAACAATAAAATTTGAAATGAGTTCAATAATATTGAGTCCTTTTCTTGCTAAAGCTAGTGGAGTTCCCGAGCTCGGACTGAGCTGAGGCCATCAATTGCAACAACTGCAGACTTCTTTGTCTACAGAATAAAGAGGGGATGGGGGGACCCATTTGGGCGCCTGTTACCATTCTGTTGGAGTTGGAGTTGTTTAAATGACAACCTTAATTACCTTTTGTAAGAAATTCTAAGTTTTTTTAATATAGGTAATCCACCTGATCCATAAGCCACTTTTGTTAAAATTAGTTAGGAATTGTCGGTCTAACTTTAACATGCTGGTCGTCTGGCTTACCTGTAACAAAAATAAAGAAATATTATTTTTTTGTAGAGTAAGAAACTTATACAATGTGTTAAAAATAACTCCTAATGCCAAATATGGTAGATAGGGACCATCATACTGAACCACTTTTACTATGGAACCAATTCTGAAATCGCGAAAAAAAACTGCTGTTTCCACGTTGTAATATATGCGTTCTTTGTAAAATAGAACAGAAATTGATAAACAAAATTGCTGAAAATAAATGTAATGGCATTTTGTAGATTATCTGTTTTGTACGTATCCTGTGTATGTATGTAGACTTATTAATATACTTTTGAACTGTTTGAATAATACTCAAAAATCAATATCAAAACCCTGAATCCACTTAAGCTCAAAACTTCTCGCCAAATTTGCCAAAGCAGCGAGGCTACCTGTTATTTTTACTTGTTTGTTTTTCTAGAAATGCTTTACTTAATCAAGTGTAATCCATCAAACTGTCAGGGTAGACGGTACACCTTCTGGCAACACCTTTATTCGATATTCGTTGGGATTTCGATACAAAAACAAAGAGCCGATGAATAGGTCTCGAGTTTCCAATCACTCATTTAGGACTGCCAACGGTGCGTTGACGTGACCACAAAATAATTTTAACGCCGAAGTACCGCGGAAGTTGAAAAATGGAATGTATTTCAACTTGCATAAGGTAGGAATTGGAATTTTGGCGGAAATACACCGTGCAGAAAAAGTAAAATATATTTGTGTGCTGTAAAATATGTTTTTTTTTTGTTTATAAGGATGACATTATGCTTGTTGCCGAAGCTCAGCTGAAGTAAAATAATGCCTTTACAACACTTATCTATTATACTATACATACATCCTAAATTTTTAACTAATATTATAAGTCAGGGGTTTTTAGGGACAATTCATCGCGAAATTTACTAGCGACTACCCGCGAAAGTAAATTATAATAATATTATATACCTATGTGATGATGCTTATAAACTTCACAATTAAATATTAAAAGTAAACCTAGATCACAAAAATTTAACAAATACACAAGGAACAAGGATAAACTGGTCAATATTGTTGTTAAAGAAATCAGAAATAAACTGGATACGAAGTATATACTAGTTCTCAAGGCCCAAGATATCGTCATTTCCGCAAGAATCCATCCAAGAACGGTACGGAAGAAATTCAAATACTTGAACGGTAAAAGCATTTCTGATATGGATTTTTCTAGAGGAGCCTTAAAATTTCATACTCACAGAGTTTTCTAGGAAATAATAGAGAAATTGGTTCTGATAAGAGTCCTTGCGTCTTTATTTTACTACCGAGACGAAGTTCATTTAATTAGTTTTGGTATTTGAAGCGTACTATATAAACAGGTTAGTTTATTTTTAGTTTTAGGAATTTGTAGGTAGTTTGTTTCATAAGTCATTGATTGGTTGATTCTGAGTTAGTATTTTTTTTTAAATAATAGATAGACAAGCGCTTGCTCGCTATCACACCTGTTGATAAGCGATGATGCGATCTACGACGAAACGCGCTTGCCTAGAAGATACCTATTCACTCGCGACTTGAAAGCCCCCAGAGTGTACCTATCGAGAAACAAAGACTCAGGCAAGGAGTTCCATTCTCTAGTGGTACAGATGATAAAATTTGAAGCAAAACGTTTAGTGCGAGTCTTTGGAATATCCACCAAAAAACAGTGAGGCTGATTCGTACGTCTGGTTGTCCGTAATTTTAAGCTGCAATGTAACTTTCTTCATAGACGACAACGTTGCAGTGTTTCTTTAACTGTCCAATTCGGTAAATAAACCCATTGCGCGGGACTTGCACAAATTGTTACGATCACGTGTCCACAACTAATCTTGCGGAGCTCTTAGCGTAGTTTCGTTGCAGCGGATATTGCTGCACTGGCAGTATTTGTTGTTTTGGACGAGACATCGACGAGGCAAACATTGGCGACTCTATAAGAACTAGTTAAATATTTTTTTAGTTTAGGGCCTGTTTCAAGAATTTCCATTATCGGGTTTAAAAATGCAACATACGATTAATATTAATGAAAGTGAAGTATACGAAACTGGACTTAATCATCATCATCATGAGCCTCTTTGTGTCCATTTCTGGACATAGGCCTCTCCCAAATTCTTTTACTGGGTCCGGTTCTGCGCGACCGTCATCCAGTTGTGTCCTGCGTATCCTCTAATGTCGTCAACCCATCGTTTTTTAGGGCAGCCTCGTGGTCTTTTGTTTGCCCATGGTCTCCATACAAGGATGCTTCTAGCTCGAAACAGGACCTAAAAATGTCTTAAATTAATATTTGGTTATTCATCGCGCTATGAATATTTTCTGAAGATTAAATAACAAATGTTATTTTAAAATAGTTGTATTTCTCTCTAGTTACTTATCTAACTAAGAATGGACTTAACTAACTAAGTAATATCAGGGATCGGATAAAATCTAGCCCCGAAGAGTTTCGCTATGCCAAAGTAAATAACTTCTACTATAGTCAAATAAAACTGAAATGAACACTATTATATAAATAACGACTGTTCACTCTGGAGTTTTAATTTAGTTCTAAATTCTAGTTGTTTATTTTGTGAAGATAGCAGTAACTTCTTTTGAATCACCAATTTAGTTTATATGAACTGTGAATTTTAAGTTTATATATCCCGAGATTTATATTATTCATGAAAAGTATGAAGTATGATACACACTTAGCTTGGAATATCTGTATTTTCCGATACCGGTATCAGTGGCATGGACAACAAACCGGTATATTTGTTCAACCGGTAATAAAAATATAGGTATTATTGCTATCAACATCTTCCAAGCCAGCTGCTGGTCACCGTGGAAGATAAAGACCAAAACCCTTCACAGAAAAAGACAGACACAAAGCTCTATATCCTAAAGTACAATGTGAAAACTCTTTCTTTATACGAAAAACTAATTGAATCACAAGACTCTATAAAACACGTTAAATATGATATAATTGGTCTATCGGAAGTAAGGAGAGTCGGAACAAAAATAGAAGAGTATGAAGACTTTATGTTATAAAGGAGAGACACCCGGTAATTACGGAGTAAGCTTTATTATTAATAAAAGACTGAAATACAGCATAGAAAGCTTTTATAGAATCAATGAACGTGTCGTTGTTCTAAACCTAAACTTACAAGGATATACAAATATAACTCTAATTGAAGTCTATGCACCAACAGAAGCAGCAGATGAAGATGAAACCAATAATTTCTTCACAACGCTCAACAAGGCCATGGTGGGAGCACACAAGGACATTTTAATAATAGGCGACTTCAATGTTAAAATAGGTTACCCAAAACAGAAAGAACATTTAATAATGAAACAATATGGTTATGGCCAAAAATACAACAGAGGACAGCGCTTAGTGGACTTTTCTTTGGAAAATAAACTAGCCATTCTGAATACTTTTTTCAAAAAAAAAAGACATAGCTGACGTTGGACTTGGCAATCACCAAATGGACAATATAGAAATGAGATCGACTTCGTATTATCAAATAAACCAAATATGTTTACGAATTTAGAAACATTGAGCTTGAGCTACTCTTCGGATCACAGACCTTTCAGAGCAACAATCACGCTGAAAAAACAAAAGAAAAGTAGAGTTAATTACAATTCTACCCAAATCAGCTCTCTAAAAAGTGAAGAGGAAATAAATTCTTATAAAAAATGCTTATTGGAAATTATACAAAATTTAGACCGCCATGAACCCGACTCAGTACAGTCTTACCACTACAACATATTAAACGCAAGCACCCACAGTCTAGAAAATGCAAAAATAAACCACCAGCAAAGAGAACAGGGAGAGATATCGGAACGAACATCAGCACTTATTAAAAGAAGACAAGAACTACAAAGTAAAAAAACAAAAAATAGATCTATGAAAAATGAGCTTTCAGCACTATACAAACTTATTAGTAAATATATAAAAAGAGACTACAAACAACGAAGACAAAACATATTACAAAAGCTCACCATGCAGACCGGTGGTGGCACGAAGAAAGCTTTTAAGGAATTACGCACAAATAAAGTCGCTCAGGAAAAAAGTGTATAGTCGAGAAGAAATAATAAATATAGCTACGGAATTTTATAAAAATCTTTATAGTATGAAGAAATTAGGAGTCGACCACCAAAACAACAAATATCACTCAGAAGAGACCAGCACCGAAAACATAAGCGAAATAAAACTAATAGACGAATTGGAAGTTACATCTGCTATAAAAAGATTAAAGTCAGACAAAAGCCCTGGCTCTGACAAGATTACAAACGAAGCAATTAAACTAGCTGACACGATTTTAGCTCTACCATTAACACGTCTATTTAAACTTATATTAAAAATCGGACGGACGCACTCTGATATTATCCTATTGTACAAAAAGGGCGATCCATGTGATATTGGAAATAATAGACTAATAAGTTTGTTGCCTTGTCTATATAAGCTTTTTTATCTATTTTAAATCAAACAATAAGTACAAATCTACAAAACAAGCAACCAGTCGAGCAAGCTGGCTTTATAAGAGGCTTTTCAACCACAGACCACATACATACCTTAGAACTACTTATTGAAAAATATCAAGAACTTAATAGACCGCTCTACATTGTTTTTATTGATTACCAGAAAGCTTTTGATTCCGTTTCACACAAAAGTATTTGGGATTGGGACACATTGCAGGCGCAGAAGGTAGAAAACGAGTACATACAGATAATCAAAAATATTTACAACGACAGCACAAGTAGAGTGAAATTGGTGAGCGTCGGCCCAAGTTTTTCTGTAAAAAGAGGTGTAAGACAGGGAGACCCACAGAACATAGAAAATTTTTCTTTGTTCTGTGGGGAGACCCACTCTCTCCGTTATTGTTCATTGCTGTACTGGAAACAGTAATTAGCGGTTTAGATTGGAAACGCAAAGGAATACAAATACAAGGAAATTATCTAAGCAACCTCTGCTTTGCTGACGACTTGGTACTGCTGTCTGAAAAAAGCTCAGTACTACAAAACATGATAAATGATAGTTCATTGAAATTGAATTGTATTGTGTATAGTGTAATTGTAATGTAACTTTTATTATTTTAATCATTTAAAAGTTATGTTAAATTTATTAATAAAAAAATGCATAATAAGTTTTACTATATTATATTGAATTTATTGTTTTAAAACTATTAAGTACTACATATTTACAAATGAATTTCAAAATTATTATTAAGTCAATAGATCTATTTTTTTTAAATTAAGTAATGTATTTTAATTAAGTATCATGCATGCAATATTTAATTCAAATTAAAACTATGAATGAAATCAAATAAATTAAGTATTAATAATAATCAATTTTTTTGAGTTACGAATATTGCAATGTAAAATGTTTATGCAAGAAATAAAAGGCTTTTCTATTTTATTATTATTAATTTTATTATTATTGCTATACCGGTATACAAAATACCAGTAGTACTTTTATAAATACCGGTATTGACCATGGGCAAAAATGTGCGAGTAAGACAGATGTAGCGCCTCCGCGCCGGTGCGCAGTTAAAAATCTGTCGCACTTGTACATAATTTTAAAAACATGATTTAAAAGAAACCGGTATTCACAAGTATAATACCGGTACAGTTTGCGATACCTGTTAGCAGGAACCGAAATGGGAAATAACATCATACCTTTACAATATCTGTATTTTAGATACCGGTTCCAAGCCCTGTACACACCATAGTCATGATTATTAGTCAGTCATTGACTGACTTTTATGATGATGCTACGATCGTAAGACGATATGCTTCTCCTTTTTTTAACATATATGGGTTTGCTCTTGACCCCAGTCTAGCCCAAAAGCAAAGACAGGGCCTACGATGGAGCGAGCTTGCCCAGAAGGTGATTATTCATTCTGGCCTTGAATAGAGTCAGGTTGTATGCACTCGGAAACACAGACGCCGGCAGGGAATTCCATTCCATAGCTGTGCGCATTAAAAACGATGTGGAGTAGCGCTTGGTACGCAGAAAAGATATATCAACCAAGAAAGGGTCTCCCATGGTATTCCACGCTTTGCACGAAAGTCGGAGATTGCTGTGCTGGACTGTTTTCGTCGACAAAAGCTGCTAACCGATTCGCCTCAGTGTGAAGGGACAATCATAAAAATCCTTAAACCAATGTAAATAAGTTTTGATTCGTTATATGGTCTTTGGTTTTGTTGTTAGATTGTAAAGCCCACCGGTAACGATCAATTGCGATTGTCAATTTTTCCGCAATAGACGCCCATTGACGGAAAAATTGATCGTTTACGCGTGCAATTGAAGCGATTGTCAATTGTTCCAACAATGGCATTGACGGAAAAATTGACAATCGCAATTGATCGTTACCGGCGGGCTTTAAACAGGCATCTATTACAAAACAGTTTGAAAACAGGTTATGATTCTAACAAAGTATATTTAAAAGGGAAATACTATTTTTAGTCTTATGTATTCCTATAAGTAAGTATATAACTAAGATATAAAGTACTTTATGGCACTGTTGATTTTCTTAATAAATAAAAATAAATTTTAAATTAAAGCAGAACACATTAAAAAAAACTCGTAACCCAATCACAGTTTCATTAAAAACTTAACATCCTGGAATCCGAATTCTCGTGCCAGCATTTCATAAAATGAACAATTAAAACTTACTCAAACACGGAATGCTCTCAGAGTTAGACACTCCGCAAAATTAGAACTAATTGGCTTATTCGCTGCACCGCCCGATACCGGCCGCTGCCTCCGATGATATGCGGAACAAACGCTAATTCTGTTCAGAGTAAGCGTCATTTCCGTGGCACTGTTGAGCAGGAGTGGACTCAGCTGAGTTTTAACCAATATAAGGAAAAAATTCAATATTTTTATTTATTACACGACTGTCCAAAAAAGCAATGACTGTAATGTGTTCAGAGTACATGTATGTTTGTGGGTATGCGAGTTTCTTTATTCCACTATAACTTTTAAATGCCTTAATGGATTTGAATGTATGGGGTATTGTTGGAATCCTTACATCATCCCAAGTGACACTGGCTATATTTTCTTTAAAAAACTATATATAATTTGTTACTAAAATGTGTGAAATAAAAGTGTTCCACATTACGTTCTCCAACTGTAGTTCGGTTTCGTTTTTTGGCAGGGCAGTCGTGTTTTCAATATTTTTTTTTAAATATTTTTTTTAAGATGTGGTATTTCGAATCGTAAAGTACTGGATGGATAATGAATCCACTGATTATGCGGATCAAACGCTAGTTCTGTTCACTACCTACACAGTTAGTATAATTTCTTGATGGAACTATTGAGAACAAGTGTACTCAGGACCATACTTTGAGATTTTCTCCATAATCATCATCACCAAATAATTGAAAATTGTTTGCCGCTTTATGATTAAGTTAAGCTTCCTGAATAACTTGGTTAACTTAGCATTACGAGAGCTTTTAACCCAAATTTTTGAAGTGAAAAGTTCTTTAGCGGCGTTGTGCGCTTTTTGTATGGGGAAAAAATGCTAAACTCGCGTCAGGAATCACGTGGCTGATCGAAAATGCGTTAGAGGGATGTGACGGATGGAGAGAAGACAGCTGACGGCTCCCCCTCTCTTTCTACGGGGCGCGTTGAAAATGGCGGCGCGTCATTTTAAGACGTCATGTAAACACTTGTGTCACCAGCAACGCGCTAATTTTGAAAATGGAACTAATAGCAGCGATCTCTTCGGTGAAATCATAGACTTATTTATACTCTGTGACTATAAGTTTAAATAAGAAAGAAATAATTTTAATCTTTTGCCGCTAATTTCAATATATCAAAAATCAAAGTTAATATTCAAGTTTTCACTTCTGCCGGCACTCCCGGAGTGCCAACCGATTTTTTTATTTTGACCATTAGGTCAAATGGTATTTATTTTCTAATTCCGACCCTGAAAACAGCTTAAGGCCAGAAGACAGCCGTCATTCCAAGTAGGTTCCCTATTACACGAAATTAGATTTAACTACAACGCACGCGCGGCCTGCATTCATGATTCACTTTGCAATATTAAAAGCGTAGCAGCGTCGGAAGTATGCAGTTTTTTTTCTCATAGATCCAATATATTTACACAGTAAATTTAGTCACCATAACCAATAGATTAAACTAATATTCGAATATTCTAATTAAAGAAGGTTTTTTATAAACATGATAATATCATGGCAACTTTCGTGCAAATATTATACTACAAATTAAATTATGTAGGTACTTCTACGGCCTGTTTCACAATAGTTTTGAGTAGCTTAATAGACAGATTGTATGACATATTTATTCATAGCACAGCACTGTCAAATTATCTGTCAAGTTAGCTACTCAGAATTTTACTTATAAATTGTGAAACATATTGCGTAGAATACGTAACTATAATGTTACGTTTGTAACGTTTTGTAACTATTCAAAAAAGGAAAGGTGAAAAACAAAAGAAAAACGTTTCCCAATGTAAACAACTTACAGAAACGCAAAGACGTTGCAATTTATACATTAAAACAAAAGAACTCGAAAGCCCCATACGAAATTACTGTAACACCAAACGAAAAATGCTCTCGCATCTCGAGCACTGCGAGTAACAAACCATTATGTCTCGTTCCACCTTTAAGTCGCCGCTTCCACAAAAGAAATTACTTCATTCTTTCTAAATTTCAACCTCCACTTTGGCGGGGCGAACGTCTAACAGCGAGGGAGTTATTTATCTTTGTGTCGTATAATAGAATTTAATTAAGTTACGTGCGACATGGTTCACGCGCAAGGAATTCCTCAAAGTTCAGACAAAGTAGGTACATAGTCGATTTCGATTTTATCCTACTCCGATGTGCTCGAAGTGAATGAAATGTTGTTGAGGTTTCGTTTCGGATCGACGCCGACGCCGTTGCAATGCTTATCGAAACAAATGGCTATCGATAATTTGTTTGAGTTCAAGTTCGAATAATGAATTAAGCCTTGCTTGAGATCTGTACCACTAGCAGAGCTCTGTCGCTCCGCGCGTGAGTATGAAGCGCTCGGCGTCCTGAGAGGACAAATTTCATACGTCAGAAAAGATAAGACTTACGCGATAGAAAGAGAGGCAACTACTAAGTGAATGTTTTGGAGCGAAGAGAGCTCAGTGGGACCTGAATTGCACTTTATTGTATCGGAGCAAGAGTCGCAATTTATTAAACGTTTTTGCGGAGTCCAACTTCTGTACGCTTGTACTAATCTATTCTGTGGCACTAGTCTTATTCGTGTTTTTTTAAAACTATGTGAATGCCAAAGGTACAACATGGCACTCCAACCCTGAATTTGTCCTCCATAATATTGTACATTTTCATACTGCGCTAAAAAGGAAATTACAAAAATTTTGAAGTACGAGTAATTTTAGTGTTTTTGTCGCTATTTTATATGCTTATTTAGCTGTTTCCTCAAAAGAAAATACTTCCACATAACATCGTTCTCATTTTTTTAATCTAAGGTGACGTCACCACCATACAAGCCATTAAACTCAACCACTGAGCAATTCATTTCCAATTTCTAACTGTCTAGTGAACAACAAAAGGAATATTTTTAACGGAATCTCTGCCACTTTAATCACGACCCTGATCAAATTTCCTCTTACAAAGTTTCAATGCGGAACAGGATATTATTATACTTTGCATCCATGTTTACCCACAGACTGTGGGGATGGCTAGATGTAAATTTCAATGTAGAAATTCTACATTGATGTAGTCGGGACCCTCTTATTTTTTAATGAGAAATAATAATGAGGAATGTTTGAAAAAAATCAAATTGGCTGAATATTTTTTATAGGTAGGAATAAGCTCCCTTAGTAATAGAAAAAAAATTCAGGATTGGGTTGCGTGAAAAAATTTAAATAATTGAAGTAACTTCGTCTTCACAAATGTACGGAAGTAACAGCAGAATGGAGATTATACCTTAGCCACCACTAGGCACAACCACAACACATATTAAAAAAAAGTTTTAACATTTTGTGTCGTCCTCCTCCTGAGGATGCTCCTCCTGAGGATTGGGGCGAAACACGTATAGAATAGTCTGATTAGTGAAGATGCAATGTGTGTTGCTGTCTGGCTAAATGCAGGTTTGTGCACTGATATTTTGTGGTGTGCATGTGCATATTTTTGCGGGCGGGCGGGCGGTGCATCTTGCATATATTGTTTGCGGAAGTAAGCTACATAAATTTACTTTTTTACAATGGTTTTAGATTTCCGCCAAGTGACGCCTGTTTCAATCAAATATCATTGTTTCATGCGGGAATCGAACCTGTGACCTTTGGAAGTCCGGTCCAATGCTCTTCCATCTGAGCTTCCGATTCCTGCTAGTAATTATATAATAGAGAAAAACTGAGTCGTTACTAGCGGGAATCGGAATAATATTCGTCGAATTAAAATCCAAACTATCTTAAACATAACAAGCCTTGTCAATTTGCTCACAAAAAATGCAACTCTAGTATACATAAATAATTATATGATATTAATAATCACACATTAATAAAACACGATCAATGCTTGAAAATTCTACTTTCTCACATTTGGCTCATCTATTTTCAGCATACCATCAAAATAGAATTTATGAGAACCCCCCTCCCTCCCTTGTGGAGGTAAAAGGGGGGAGGGGATGGGTTAATCGCGTTACGTGTACGCGTGTTTACGTCGGCGCGACTCACGCTTGACTTGATCTTTAGTTCCTTGCGAATGAATTAAGCAGCAAATTATGTCACTGGGGTCTCGACTGCTCAGAATTAAAAGTAAGTAAAAGCTTCGACTTTTATTGATTTACATACTAGACACCGCCCGCGACTTCATCTGCATGGAAAGATTTTTTGCTATCCCTCGGGAACAGTACATTTTTTCTCGATAAAAGGTATCGTATTTCCTTATATGTACCCGTGAGAACGTGTAAGTATGCAACGTTTCATGATGATCGGTTCAGTAGTTAAGACGTGAAAGCGTAACAAAAACACAAACAAACGGACTTTCGCATTTTTAATATTAGTAAGGATTTATTTTATTTATCCGACCCAACCGGGAATCAAACCCGGGACCTCAGAGATGACAACACCTCAAAAATCAGTATTAAAACCACTCGGCCACGGAGGTCGTAAATTATATTGTCGTATAATATATTATACTATTAACATTTGTATATTTTGTACTACCAATTTATACTACGAGATTAAGCTTTTTTATCATTCTACGAGAAGCTCGATGGCGCAGTGGTTTAGCGCCCGGCCCAGCGATTGCGGAGGTTAACCAAGTTTCGCAAGGGTCGGTCATGGGATGGGTGACCAAAAATTTATTATCTTGAGCTTCTCCGTGCTTCGGAAGGCACGTTAAGCCGTTGCTCCCGGGTGCAAATGCAGTCGTTAGCACCCAACAATCCGCATTGGGCCCGCGTGGTGGGTTATGGCCCATCCTCCTTATCCACCCATAAGGAAGGCCTGTGCCCCAGCAGTGGGGACATTAAAATGGCTGATGATGATCATTCTACGCTGAACATACATCTACAGGATACCTATTTTAACAATTATTTTGTTACCATAATTATAATTAATCAATTACCATTGGCTACAATTGTTGAAAGTTAGATTTATATAGTACAACTAAAATATCATTAAATTCAACTCAATTTTTTTTCTTATAATAATTTTATTACGTCGTTTTTGTTTAGAGCTAACGAAATCCTTCAAAGGATTTCGCAACTACGTAACTTGATTGGATTATAAATTAATTAATAACATACAATATTTATACTAAGTTCTGTTAAATGACAAATTGCTTTATCCAAGAGTTACTTTACTTTGAAAGATGATTATTTTGAAGTGCTATTTATCTTTAATTTAAAAAATAAAACAAAATTTCATTCCCGTGATTTGAGTACTACACTTGAAATGCAACTGATATAGCAACCAAACCATTATTGCTAAATAAATTAAGAATAAAAATACGAAACAATGCGAGATTAGGGATTAATATAAATTGTTAAACAAGTGTCCCTAGAGATAGGAGCTATTACTTGATAATGCTACAAAAACAAAAAACAATATCTGCACGAGTTTTTAGGATTACCTACTTGCTTAGTAACATGGTCTGTGCTTAGTAACAATTGAACATTTTAATTCTTTTCATTTCATGATCCTAATAACACGCATGACTTTTGACTTGATGATTAGATTAATTCAATTCGCTTATCTGTGGTCAAAAGGGGATGACGAAATGACGTGACATAAGATGTTTTGTGATTGGTCGAATAGTCGGAAGGTATGGTATGTCGGATTTAGTTATCTCAAGTTGTATTAACATTTGACGACGGGTATTTTAACGAGCGAATCCGTGCTTTCCTCCCAGTCGTGTCTGGTCCAAACCGCGTGGATATTCACAATGAATTCTTCCGTCGAAAAGTGTTATCAATTCCAAGGATCAGCGATAGACACGTTGTCCTCAATAGATTTGTGCGAATCAACCTTTAAGATTTCATTATTCTTCGTCATATTCAACCCGATTTTCTGGAACACAATCTCCAGATTGGAATACTACACGCATTTCATGACGAAGTTGACGAAAAATCCAAGGATCGGCTGTTACATCTTAGCTGTGACCATCTTCAGTTTGGGAATTGTGAGGAATTACTTCTTCGAACAAGCGTTGTACAAGCAGGTTGAATCTCAAGTGTTGCAAAATGATGTTGCTAAGACTTTGGGTGTGATTTGCATTATCTTTGGACAGATCCTTGTTCTGACGTCGATGTACCAACTAGGAATTGTTGGGACATATTGTGGAGACTATTTTGGGATTTTGATGAAGGAAAGAGTGAGAGCGTTCCCATTCAATATTTGTGAAAATCCAATGTATAGAGGTTCAACGTTGTCCTTCCTCGGGTTTTCTCTCTTACAAGGAAAAGCTGCAGGCTTATTGATTACATTTTGTGTTCACATGGTTTACGAGATCGCATTGAAGTTCGAAGAACCATTTACCATGAAAATTTACTCATTTTCCAAGAAGATTGATTAATTAAATCTCCAAGGAATTCATTTGGGCATTTTTTAAAGACAATGAAGAATCTATAGTATACTTTGATAAATTAACAACAGGATTAATATGAAAAGACGAAGTGCAATCCGTGATACCATCTTTGGGATGGTTAGATATCTTAGTAGCTAAAGATTACAGCTCTGTTATTTTAGATTACAGCTCTGTTATTTTAGATTACAGTTCTGTTATTTTACTGATTTATGAAGAATTTTTTTCAATTTGATAAATTGGTCAGTGCACATTCCTAACATGAAAATTTTCATGTTCGTTTAATGTATGTAAAAGACAGTGTCTTCACTAAATTAATATTTTTCGCTGTTACTGTATTACCGTTATTTTTGTATTATTAAGTATAATTATTTAAAATAAATTTGTTTCTTTGAACCTCCACACCTTATGTGATTTAGGTACTTAAAATTTTTGTAATAGTACGGGTCCATAACTTAACATGCGGTCCCATCCGGAAGAAAAAATGAAACTTGGCATGAATGTAGCTTTCATAATAATATATGATTCAATGTCGATATGGAAACACGCTGAGAAATGATTGTTTCTCCCTCTCTCACTCTTTTATTTCCCTCGTCCTGGTTTTTTTCGTTTTCTACAAAAAACGGTAGAGCCAAGGAGTTTACTCTTCAAGGACCAAATCATTGTCGATAAATTACCTACAAAACCATACTTAATTTATAGAGGTAAGATAAATATTTTTTTTATACAGCCACCAACATATTATCTAAACATTTAAAAGAAGAAACAGATTGGTGACTGACATATCAACGCATAGCCCAAACCGCTGGGTCTTGAGACTCTAAATTTGGCACATAGGTTTCTTATGAGGCCTAAAGGTGCACTAAGAAAGGATTTTTTTTAAACTCACCCCCCAAGGGGGTCAAACGGGGGTTCAAAGTTTGTATGAAAGTCCTTCAATTTCGAAGCTAGGATATTCAAATTTTGTGTTTAGGCTGACGATTGAAAATTAACATATATGTGTCTCAGGGTTTTTGGAAATTCTGTTCTCGAAGGAGTGAAAAGGGGGATCAAGTTGTGTATTCTTCATATTCGAAGTATACACCGCTAAATATATTTATGGCTGTATTTACAAAAAAAAATCTTACCACTATAAATTAAGTAGGTATCGTTTTGTAGGTAACTTATCGACGATGATTTGGTCCTTAAAGAATAAATTCCTTGGTCCTACCGTTTTTTGTAGAAAATGAAGAAAACCAGAACGAGGGAGATAAAAGGGAGTGAGGGGGGGAGAAGCAATCATTTCTCAGAGTGTTTTCATATCGACATTGAAGCACATAATATGTGTAAGAATGAAACTTGGCATGAATATAGTTTTCACATATTATGTGAAAGCTACATTCATGCCAAGTTTCATTCTTTCTTCCGGATGGGACCATAAAAAAGTTTTTTGATCGGTCAAGGACCCGTACTATAATGATTAGTATACAACGTATTACAAAATAACCCCTAATGCCGAATATGGTAGATAGGGACCATCAAACTGAACAACTTTTACTATCGAAAAAAATCAGCTGTTTCATACATTTTTATATATTAATTTTTCTATGAAACAGCAGTTTTTTTTTCGCGATTTCAGAGTTGGTTCAATAGCAAAAGTTGTTCAGTTTGATGGTCCCTATCTACCATATAAGGCACTTATGCCGACTGACGAAAATAACCCCCTTATATGTACATACAATACATCTAACTTGGTGATTTAACAAAACATATTTTGTTAAATGACCAAGTCAGATGTTATTTTTCCACTTCTACCATTACTGATATTGTTAAATTTTTTGATTTAATTTAGGCACTTTTTTCCTGTATATGAATGAATGAAAATTTTAAATCAAATCTCTAGAATCTAAAAAAAAAACGAAAAAAAAAAACTAGTTGGCAAATTTAAATCTCTTTAAACCAACTTCCATTCAAATATCTTTTTTATTTCAGAAATAACTGTTTATATGAGTTAAGAACAGACAATGTATTGATATTAATTACATTTTCATATAAATCATGCGCTACATTGATGATGATGATGATCTATCATTAGTACTAATAAGGTGTTGATATTATATTATAGGGTCAACTCAAAACAAGCGCAGAAATAACTAGATATTTTTGTCCGACATAAATCGACCTTATGTTATTCAAATACAGTTGGCAATTGTTTATCAAATTATTGAACGTTGAAGACAGTAGCATAATAAATTTGTGACTCAATCGGACTCTATCTGCGTTAAAATAAAGTTGATATTATTTTATCAACGAGACACGGGTTCTTCCAGACATAGGTTATCGATACAAACACGTGCGATGTAAGTAATATCGCACGAGTTTCTCTCTTATGTCATTAATTTTGTTTCCGAGTAGATAAAACTATCACTATTGATTATATCAATTGAATTTCTAAGTATACCTATAACATTTTATTTATTATGTTGTTTTAACAAATTGTTTTGTTGCAAAGCGCAATGGATGCATTTAAAATTGTGCTGGTTTTCTTTATTTTATTGTTTCTGATATTTGATACCTTTTTATAATAATTTTGACATGTCGTCGATTGATCAATATTATTGTTATAGGTACTTTGTATTGTCAGTTGTTATATTTTACCACTGCCGAACCAATTTTATTACTCATCTAAGATATTGCATAAATTGAGGACTATATTACTTCTGAAATTAACTATAAAATATTTTATTCCAGTATTATTAGGCATTCTGTAAGTTTATAGCGCTAAAGGAAGTAGTAAAAATGTATGTTTGCTTACCTACTTGAATTTATTTTCAATAAAATTTTTTTTTTGTGGAAATAACAAGGGTCAATTCACAATGATTTTTGCATTCACATACCTAGATAAAGTACATGAAATAAAACACTTTTATTAGAAGAAAGTACATATTTGGCTTCTGCATAAAAAATCGTTTGTATATAATTTGTAACAGAATTAATGGCTAAATCAGAATAATGGTAGACTAACTTTGAAATCGTGAAAAAAAAGGTCAGCTGTTTCATACAAAAAATAATAACGAAAATATGAAAATGTATGGAACATCTCAATTTTTTGCGATTTCAGAGTTGAACCCATAGTAAAAGTTGTTAAGTTTTATGGCTCCTATCTACCATAATTTTGGTTTAGCCATTAATTCTGTTACATATTGTATACAGGGTTATTTGTAAAATACCAACAACCTCGCAGGATTAGATTTCTAACATCATAAACAATAACATTTGTTTTACGACTTTTCCGAAAACAGACAAAAAATATTCGACTAACAAAACTCGAACAGAAGTTCAGACATTTGTATGGAAAATTGATTTTTTTGTCTGTTTTCGGAAAAGTCGTAGATCAAATGTTCTTGTTTATGATGTTAGTAATCTACTCCTGCGTGTTTGGTGGTGTTTTACAAATAACCCTGTATATCTATATTAATACAATTATCATACAGGGTCAATTTGTATCCACCATCCAAATTTTGAGGATGTGTTCAGTCCATGAAACTGAACAACTTTCTCTAAGGAACACATGGTCAAATATGTAAAATAAAAATCGACTTTCTATACAAATCAAAGAGATCACGTGATCAATTTAGTTTGGGATGACCAAAATTTTTTGGCGAAATTTGACACATGTTTCTTAGAGAAAGTTGTTTAGTTTCATGGACTGGACACATCCTTAAAATTTGGATGGTAAGTTCAAAATGACCCGATATAAGAAAAATAAGTTGTAGAATAAAGTTTGCCGTAGTTGGTCGTTTCTAAATACTCTCTTACACAATTTCAATTACAACAATTCCATTAAAAAAAGCATTGTAATCAACAAAAAATGCAGGAGTGCGCAAACAAAAAACAACCGCTTATTAGAGTGGCAAAACCCTCAACTAACAGAGTTTTATCAGCTGCGAACTCTCTCTCATAAATATTCGATTGGGCCGCGCCCCGGGCCGCTCTTTGTAATATTGAGATTCATAATTTGACCCGCAACTAAGTTGGGAACCCCTGAATTCGTGAAACACTAATAAGCCAATATAAAGTCTTAAGACAATAATAATTAAATGGTTTGGGATTTTGATATCATAGGGTTCGTTGATGTTATTGAAAACGTTTTGGGAATGTTATGATAATATTATAAGTATGATGTTAGAATTAGAGATGAAACAGATAGCAGTTTGGCCGGATAACGGATACCGGATATTCGGCCAACCATGTGGCCGGATAGCCGGATATCCGGCGGAACTTAGCCGTTTGGTGCATCGCACACACAAACACTTGCGTAGGCGGCGCGCGAACGATCGGGTGGACTGGACTCGGTTCGATTCGAAATTAGTATTTATTCACCATAACTTAGTGCAGTATGAGTACTAATTAATTCATTTTCTATTACATTCATTTAATATTGTGTGATTAAAAATTTAAAACTAAAACGTATTTTATTTCTTAAGTGATACTACGACTAACTAAATAAAGCAAATAAATACTTAAAAATATTTTTTTTCCAGTTTTCTTTTTAATTCAGCCGGATTTTCCGGATTTTTCTTTTTAATTCAGGCCACCGGATAGGCCGGATACCGGATTGTTACCGGATATCCGTTTCATCTCTAATTAGAATGCTGTTTGAGTGTTCGTCCTCATTCACATTTTGAGCAAAGTAAATACTCTTTTTACTGTAGAACGAGTTTCCAAAAGGCTCAAATCTTAATTTAGGAGCCAAGTCTAATGACATAATTCAAGGAAGTCACTTTTGCATTGTACATTATTATCTATTCTGTGATTGTACTAAAACACGATTAGGTTGATATTTTTACTATTTCCTTGGCCAAATAGATATTTAAATGACTATGGTAATGTATAAAAATAAACGCAGTTACATAATCTCGTAGTTATTCGCTGCACAGTGTTTCATCTTCTTCTTAATTTCAGTAGCTTAACTTATGGTCTATTTACATGGGTTGATTGTAGTCACCTGTAATGGTAACGGTCGACTTTAGTCATCTCTCAAGTCGCTTGTAAAATTGAATCACATGTACATTGGTGACGGTAGCGCCGTCGTCTTAATAGTCGATGACGTAACCTAGGTAACATGGTATAATAACACTTAGCTCCAGTTTTGGCCACCGGATCAGATAAGTTTGTTCAGTCACCTGCGTTCTAAGCCAAACTGCCATTTGACATTAATTAAACACGTAATACCTATTGTAGTTGCACGCGTTTAATTCCTGTCATTTTAACCAAGTATAATTTTTGCCGTGCGGTAAAAGTCGTGCGGCTTTAGTCACCCGTGTAAATCCCACATCAATAACAGTTGTATTAAGAGACGGCAATTTTTTTATTACTTTTTTACTACTTTTCCTTCTCGATAATAATAGTATAAGATAACATGACACTAAACTAAGTCTTACTACTAATACACGCTGGTAGTCTAGGTACTAGTAATACACGCTGAAATTTTAATCATTTGGTTCCCGTAGTAGGGTGGTTCCACTTATGATTACAAGAAACTTTTACTATGGGGCAAACTCTGACATGACGAAAAAAATTCTGCTGTTCCATACATTAAGGTCGAGTAGGTATGCGCTTTTGTATGGAACAGCTGGTTTGTTTCACGTTATCAGAGTTGGCCCCATACAGTAAAAGTTGCTTGTAAAAGTGGAATCGTCCCACTGCGGGAACCAAATGAATAAAAATTCAGCGTTTATAATGAGGGGTATTAAAACACGAAAGTGTTTTAATACCTAATTATGTACAGTTGCATACAAGACTTTATCTACACCCATTTTTTTTATTATTTTTATTAGGGAAACAAACAATATTTTAATACATATAGATTGAAAACACCCATGATATTTATCTAAACCCATGATATGTATCCTCTATAAAGGTTTTGACTTTGACTTTGTCTTTGACTTTCCTCTCCCTCCTCGTCATTATGTCTTCCGCAAGAGTGTTAAAATGTTGTACTGAATTTCATAATGCAACGCTCGCGCGTGGGCGCGCGGCGCTGCAGGACCAGCTCGCTCGGGATATTGTAATGATGCCAGTAAGCTAACTGTTTCAGAACCCCTTACAGAGGATTTAAAGCATGAGTGTAGATAAAATACCTAATCAAATATAGTTGCATACAAGACTTTATCTACACCCATGGTATGAACCCTCTATAAAGGGTTTTGAAACAGTATTATAGCCAACATTAAAACAATCAATGTCATGTTGGCCATAATATCCGAGCGAGATGTCGCGCGCCCCGCGCCCACGCCCGCCGCGCGTTCGTACGTCATAAGATAATCCAAACGAGTGTTTTAAGGCTGTAGAGTCGCATATCGTTCCATTTTTAAATTTTCAATACAAATGATTAAAACAACTCTACGCGAGCCGTAATGAGGGTGAACTTTGAAAATTCCTATTAAATTATTAAATAGATATAAGTATATACAAAACACGCAATACATTAGACAAATACCTCATTATTCCTAAGAAAAATAAAAAATTACTTTAGATTCTGTAAATACCAGTAAAAAAACGTCAAAGTGTACCAATTTGAGCATTTTTAAATATTTTATTTCTCTGTGATTAAAAGCATTTTTTAAATTTTCGCTCTATAGGGAACTCCTTGACAATAGAAACAATAAGTGAAAAAATAAATATGAGTCGTATTCTTATTTGTTACAGCTGAAACGTTTTTGAAAAATACCACTGACAAGCAAATTTGAAATTCCACTTGAACAGATTGTCTTCGTTTTAAAAAATACCTGACAATTTATTATGTCTTTCTCTCTATACGGCACTAATTTAACAATTTTGCTTCCTAAAACTAAAGTTTACATTAATAATAATGCTTTCATTCTTTAGAAAACTTAATTGTAAAAACACTAATTTCGTTGAAATGCAAATACACAGCCTTAATGCTGTACTGAATTTCACAACGTAACTCCTTCCGGCGTGGGTGCGGGGAGTGCGACATGTTCTCGTTCGGACGTTGTGGTTTCTATGACACTGGTTGTTTTAATGTAGGCTATAAGGCAACTGTTTCAGAACCTTTTATAGAGGATTTAATGAATAGGTGTTTTGTAGGTATATAAAGTAACATACTACGCCATGTACCTATAGCATTCCGAGACAGGCAGTTACGTGGGTAACACTAGCGTACGTCATCTCCGTTATGGGTACTGAAAATTACGTTCATTCTTTGCTTGTTACTATAAAGTCGCGCAACTGGATAGTGACGCAGGCAAGCAAGTTTTACTCCCGGAATGCTTTGTTTTCTTGGACCATGTTCTGTGTTCTTCAGTCATGAGACGGAAGGTCGCCTTTTTCGGACACATGCAGAGAGGTTCCTTGTACGAGTTTCCACGGCTAATTCTCGAAGGCAAAAGTCCGGGAAAGAGAGGACCGGGACGTCCGAGACGCAAATGGCTGGACGACATCAAACAGTGGACTGGACTTGGCTATCATCAGTTAAAAGATGCTACATGGGATCGCAAAATCTTTTGTCTGCTGACCGCCAAACTTCAATATAAAGATGGCACGAGATGATGATGATGTTCTTTGTAAAGTATTAAAATTAATTGACGTTTCTTAGTACGTCTGTTAAATTCTCGTATCAATATCGTATAAAAATTTAAATTGCACTAATTAAGGTTTCACAACGTAAGCCATTTATTAAAGTTGCTTTTCAGGAATTAAAACCTGAAACTTAATAAAATGCAACGGAAATAATGCTCTAAGTAGCACTCGAAATGCATGAACCTAAGGCGAGTTGTCGGTGTTTAGCTGTCAAACTTTTTAATTGGTGCTACAAGTGACAGGCGGAAAGCGAGAAAAATGACCCTGTCTCTAGATAATAGGTCCACTTTAAGGTCTAAATATTATTTGTTATGTGTTGACATAAACTTTATATCACAGAAGATCACAACCTTTCACAGTCTAAATAAAAAATACAGATTTCACGCTCCACGCAACTATCAGAGTATTGAAAATTAACATAAAAATAACAATTAATTACTAGTAATAATTATTACGATCATTATAAAAAACTGACATTAAACTATTGAATTAACTAGCGACCGTCCGCGACATCATCGGCGAGGATCCTAGGGAGAATTGGAGCAGAATAAAAAGTAGGTACCCTATGTTTTAATGTAAGTTATTAACTATTTTTGTGCCAAATTTCATCCAAATCCGTTCAGCTGTTTAGACGTGAAGAGGTAACAAATACACACACATACAAAACACCCCCGCAAAAACTTTCGCATTTGTAATAATATTAGATTCAAATCTTATTGTGATTATTATGTGTGGAGCCAAATTTTATTTTTTATTTTTTAAGATGTTCTAGATAAATTAAATTTTAAGGAGAGATTCATACTTTATTGTCCCCCAATAATGTGTGTACCATGTTTACAAATTATAACAGCTTCTCTGCACCACGCATGGCAGGCGCGTTGAAAATTGGTCCACGGATGCGTTAGATGCGAGTTAGGCGCAGACAAAGTCGCGAGTATCAGCTAGTTATGAAATAAAAATGTAGCTTTTCAAAATTATGACTAAGAATTTTGAAAAGCTACATTTTTATTTCATAAATGTCTTTTACAACACTCTAAAGTTTGAAGAGAAGCTCGATGGCGCAGTGGCAGCAGTGCTGGGCCAGGCGCTAAACCACTTTTCAGGTTCAGCAAATTTTGCGAGAGTCGGTCATGGGATGGGTGACCAAAAATTTATTATCTTGAGCTCCTCCGTGCTTCGGAAGGCATGTTAAGCTGTTAGTCCCGGTTGCACCGCGTGGTGGGTTATGGCCCATTCTCCATATCCACCCATAAGGAAGGCCTGTGCCCAAACAGTGGGGACAATAAGAATGGCTGATGGGCAAAGTTTAAAGGGTGAGTGCTGTTCTACTCTACCGGATTCCACACGGCTAATAATTTCTCATTTGTCTTTTGACTCGAATCGCTTTTCGCTCATGACTTACTCACCCGTCATTTTCAGTAGAAAAGCGTTCGATGCTACCTGCTCGGAGCTCCTTTGACTCCCAGCAACTATTCACTAAGTACTTTGCTGAAAATGTTCAGAACTTGTCACCTCCTGATGCCTGCATAATTTTTAAGTGACGTTTTGGTTAAATGAAAGCAGAAATTCACGGCAACAAGTAAATAATGTGGATCATTAAAATGTGATTAATCTGACAATGTGCACGAGGTGTGGTCACACCTCGTGCACTTTAGTTTAGTAACTTCAGTTTAGTGCGCTTGTAATATAAAAGGTATCTCTATGTTGCGATGTGGACCCTACTTCTAGGGTTGCCACCTTTTTTTGCAACAAATATAGTAGTTTCAAGATTATTACGTGTAAAAATATAGTAGATGGCGAAAAAGTAAAAATAATTTAGTAGGTCATCGTTTTGTATGGAGGATTTAAAGAAGTTGCATTTTTCATAGGTACTAACATTTTCATAATTTATTCAACAACTATAAATACAAGTGTTCAAACACAAGTATTTAAACACAAACATTACTATGCAATTACTTATGTTCATAAGATTAAGTATAAGTAATTTTTTTTGCTGCTTTTGTTTAATTTTTTCACTTGAAAAAATATAGTAATTTGCCTACTATATATTTTTGCAAAAAATATAGTAGGTGAGCCCTCAATATAGTAGGATACTATATTAAATAGAAGGGTTGGCAACCCTACCTACTTCATCGAGTGAAGTTGTCGGGGACTGACAACATTGTCAGATTAAACACATAGTAAATAGTTTCTCTTGTCCATCCACAGAAAAGGAATAAAATGGCTGATGATTAGATGAAACAGTTTTAGTATTTTACAGTGCTATTCTACACGCTGAAATTTTAATCATTTGGTTCCCCCAGTGGGGTGGTTTCACTCATGATTACAAGCAACTTTTACTATGGGGCCAACTCTGAAATCGAAAAAAATCTGCTGTTCCACACAGGAGCGCAATACCTACTCGACTTTAATATATGGAACAGCTGAATTATTTTCACGATATCAGAGTTGGCCCTATAGTGAAAGTTGCTTGTAATCATAAGTGGAACCACCTCACTGCGGGTACCAATCATTAAAATTTCACGATGTATACGTTTTCTTCTTCTAAACTATGTAGTCTATGTTTCTCAGTCAGTCTACGGTTAGCATTAACTTTTGATTTAACTTTAACAATGAAAATTTGACGAAACCTTGTTAAAACAGGTCCTTTTTCCTTTGCTTTCTTTTTAGTATGAGTACCTATATTATTTGATAAGCATTTTTTATTTATTTTATTTATTTATTGTTCAAGACATACATAAATACAGATTATATTATACGTTACTCATTAGCAAAAACCACTAGGGTTTGTGTGCCCATGAGAGTTCGCAAGTTTTGAGCATACTGTGACGTACAAATAAAGAGTGTGCAGCCATAGATGCCATGGATAGTCTGTGTCGAGCGTTATCTATGCTATGTCCTGCCACGGATGGTCTGTGTCGTGCGTTGTTTATGCTATGGCCATAGACAACGCACAGGTTATAAAGAGGCCGGCAATGCCGCGCCAGGCAGTCATGTGTTAGCTACCGTACGGAGCGGACGAGTCTGTCCAAGGCAACTGTGGCTCACCACACGTTGAAAGTGAAGAAGTGTTTTATTTCTAGAACCCCACATTGGCGACGAGGATGGGATGTACGTAAGTACTGAATACTTTATATTCACTCGTTGGAAAAATTGCTCCAAAAGAAAAAAATACACGTAATCGTTTGATCCCCTTATTGAGCTGAAATTGCGAAATTAAGTTGGGTAGTTCAAGCTTAATTACATTTAAGAAATTCTTATTATTAAAATAAATTTGCACAACACGTGGCCGAGTTTACTCTTCGGTCAAGCATACAAAATTTACACTCATTGTACGTGGTCGAGGCTACTCTTCGACAGTACACACATACTTTACAATCATTGCACTTGGTCGAGTCCACTCTTCGACAGTGCATACACACTTCACAATCATTGCACGTGGTCGAGGCTACTCTTCGACAGTGCATACATACTTTACAATCATTGCACGTGGTCGAGGCTACTCTTCGACAGTGCATACACACTTCACAATCATTGCACGTGGTCGAGGCTACTCTTCGACAGTGCATAAATACTTCACAACTATTGCACGTGATCGAGGCTACACTTCGGTCGTGCACATACACTGTACACTCTTTCTCCAGAGTAGAAATAACTAGATTGGAACAGCAATTTTCATGACTGTAAGACAAGTTCCTTGTAAACGAAATCTTTTTATATTTACTACCCAACTATAACATTCGTAATTTGAACTCAAGTGCAAGTGCAGGAAAACGATTCTAAAATAGAAATTGTATGGTCGATATAAAGAAAGAAGGAACTTAGGTTACAATGAAATAATAACCTTACTGTTCTATTCCTCTAGTAATGAGAATAATTAAAATGGCATAAGACTGACAAACAACATAATTGCTATTGAATATTAGCTTCCGAATCCAATAGCCTATTGAACGTATGAATTAGTATTCTTAGTAGTATTCTTAGTACTTAGTAGTCACAAGTTTTCGCCGTCATATTAACCAATTAGTTTGCATTAAACATAGTAAAAATTTACCTTCTTTACTACTATCTATGTTTGAGGAAATAGAAACCTTTTAAAGGGATGGAAATATCTTAATATCCTCCAGTATTTTGTTATACATCTCAATGGCCACCACATAATTATAAATTTTTAACTGAGTAGTTTCTGTTTCTAAATTTTGACAATGCCACTAGTGGCTCAGTAGCTCAGTTGGCAGAGCATTGGATCGGGTTTCCATAGGTCGCGGGTTCAATTCCCACTCGATAAAAGATCTCGTGACGACTAGATTTTTTTTTCTAGTACATTACTTGGTATTAAAAAAGAAAGCTAATAAGTATATAGTTAGTATTAAACAATATCATTGTAAATGTTATTAAATAACGCTGAGTTGCAGCGAAAGAGTAGAATATACTAGAAAAATTTCGACGATGCAACTAGTGACTCGGTAGCTCAGTTGGAAGAGCATTAGACTGGATTTATTCCAAAGGTTGCGGGTTCGATTCCCGCCTGAGAAACGACGACGTGGCAAGTAGTCTTTCTAGTATAAAAAAAGAGAAGTCTGGTTCTGTTTCTTAGTTGCCGTTTTTATTTTAAGATTTACAACATCTATAGTCCTTGCAGTATTTATGAACCGTTTTCAAACGAAGCTATTTAATATATAATAGCTAGTTTAAAGATCTATCTGAAAAAAAATATAATAAAGATTGGAAGTAAAATTTATGGTTGCGAAAATTCGCTTCCAATTCCAATGGAGAACAGCCCGAGGCTGGATGTCCTTCCGAGGTTGGTGTACAGTCCGAGGCTGGATGTGAACAGTCCGAGGCTGGGTGTCCTTCCGAGGTTGGTGTACAGTCCGTGGCTAGATGTGAACGGTCCGAGGCTGGGTGTCCTTCCAAGGTTGGTGTACAGTCCGAGGCTGGATGTGAACAGTCCGAGGCTGGGTGTCCTTCCGAGGTTGGTGTACAGTCCGTGGCTAGATGTGAACGGTCCGAGGCTGGGTGTCCTTCCAAGGTTGGTGTACAGTCCGAGGCTGGATGTGAACAGTCCGAGGCTGGGTGTCCTTCCGAGGTTGGTGTACAGTCCGTGGCTAGAAGTGAATGGTCCGAGGTTGGGTGTCCTTCCGAGGTTGGTGTACAGTCCGAGGCTGGATGTGAACAGTCCGAGGCTGGGTGTCCTTCCGAGGTTGGTGTACAGTCCGTGGCTAGATGTGAATGATCCGAGGCTGGGTGTCCTCCCAAGGTTGGTGTACAGTCCGAGGCTGGATGTGAACAGTCCGAGGCTGGGTGTCCTTCCGAGGTTGGTGTACAGTCCGTGACTAGATGTAACAGTCAAGGCAGGTTGTGAACTGTCAAAACAGATACTGTCAACGAGGCTGGTTGTGAACAGTCAAAGCTGGTTGTAAACAGTCGAGGCAGGTTGTAAACGGTCATAATATTGAGTTTACTTGTATATATGCCATTGTCCTTCCGAGGTTGGTGTACAGTCCGTGGCTAGATGTAACAGTCAAGGCAGGTTGTGAACTGTCAAAACAGATTACTGTCAACGAGGCTGGTTGGGGACAGTCAAATCTGGTTGTAAACAGTCGAGGCAGGTTGTAAACGGTCATAAAATTGGGTTTACTTGTAGATTTGCCATAACTCCTTTGATTTGAAATATTCATCAAATTGCTTGATATAATATTGAGTAACGACCACGATGGTCAACTGTAAATAAAAAAGTCCTATGGCTAGTTGTGAATAGTCAAGGCGGGTTGTGAACTGTCAAAACAGATTACTATCAACGAGACTGGTTGTGAACAGTCGAGGAAGGTTGTGAACTGTGATTATAATGGGTTTACTTATAAATTTGCCTTAACTCTTTTGATTTGAAATATTCATCAAATTGCTATCAAGCAATATATCAATATTATCGAGTAATGACCTCGATATTCAATTGTAAATGATTAATAAAGTCCTTATTTTATCACTTTTCTTGTTGTTAGTGTTACTTAGTATGAAACTTATTATTTTTGGTTAGCCTTAATGGAATAAGTCAGCTTAGTGTTCAAAATTTGTATGTACATCAAAGTCTTGTAACATTGGCATTCTCGGTAGGTAAATGGAAAATAGGTATATATAAATGATTTATTTTGTCTTCAATGTAACAAAATGCTCTTAAAGACTACTTAAATATAATACAGTTTGAACACAAGAATTTTAAGAGGTAAACGTTGATAACTGTACTAGTAGGTATAAACTGTGTCACAGCTGTCGGCGTGGAGGCGCCCAAGGGCGTTTTACATACTTTTATATTTTATTCGAGTTTATCCAAAAAAAAAAAAAACTTTGTTACAAACAATTAAGCCATTACATCAAAGTAATACAAACATGATTAAAAATGGAGACGTAAATACATACCTACCACAGTTCTGTAATATGAATATGAGAAAGAGTTCTGTAATATGAATATGAGAAAGAGTTCTGTAACATGAATATGAGAAAGATGTGTAATAAAGTGTATGTGTGATGTTTAATTATATCACGGAGAATATCTTCTGTTTCCAAATAATTTAATTTTTGAAGCCATTCCAAGAGGTTTAATGACCACCTATAACATGAAAAGTGATAGTATAGAAAATAGAACTAATTCTTGAAAATTTTCTATTCAAATCGGGGCGGTTTTATACCCAGGTGAAAACCTGTTATGCCAATTAGTTAACCAAGAGGCCGAAAGTTATGTATTGTAAAAATGGCTGCAGACTGTTTTGCTTTGACTAAATGGTAACGAGCAAATTCAGTGCACAAATCGACCAAGGGTTGAATATTACACTACTTTATTCTTCTACTAGGTAGTGATGTTGCGATAAGTGGTTGAGAAATTTGACAAAAGTCAACTGGTAATTTTTAAGCACACATTGTGTGTAATGGTACTTTCCCAAGTCCATAAATAATCAAAAAACGAAAGTTTTGTTAACAATTAATAGGTTAAAATTAAGATGGAAGTCGGCAACCCTTTCCAAGTTTTCTTTCGCCAGTTCTTTCTTGAAGGGTCCTTCCAATTTGTAAACTGGTGGTAGATTCAAAAATTTCTTTATTTAACAATTAAAAATACATTTATTATATAAAATTTACTCCTAGGAACAATTGAAATAATTAAACTTCATAACGTTCAGACTGATTGCTGGCCTCAACTACTTAACTATTTACAAATTATAAATACTAGCTGATCAGCAGGTACTTTACCTACTTAACCAGATGTATATGTATTATTATACATATACATACACATCTTATTTATGTTATTAAATAAATAGATAGACATCAAAATAGTATGTATTAGATTTGGATCCTAATAATGTCTAGTGATCAAAATGTAAGTAAGGTAATATAATGTAATTTAATGTAATGTAATAAGTAATGTTATCATTCACCTCGAATTTTGTGCAAGGCTCCGCAAAAAAAATCTAAAGAAAAATAAATAAATTTCTTAATATTTATTCACTGATCTAATATTTATTTAAAAAAAAAGTCACAGGCTTAAGCGATTGACTGGATCCCTATTCTAAAATAGTTTTCAATGTTCCGCGACAATTTTCAAGTTCTGGCTGTATAAAACTCTTCCCTGCACCAAAGTGTACAACTAATTTAAAGTCGCATTGCTTTTTATCGTGTGCAATATTTCTGTTTATAAAGGATTATTACGATAAAATTGATATTTCCATAACTAGTAAGCATTAAGAAATTGATAATTACGTAGAATTGTTGTCTAATGTATACTTTTATATTTAAGTAACATAACATAATATTGTTTATTAGGGCATGTGGTAGGTACCTTGCCCTTCTATTAGAAATAAGACTTTAAACTAAATGGTTTAAGAGCCGTATCGCTAACGATTATACTGTCAGTAATTAGTGTAAATAAAGAAATTTTATTTTATTATATTAAGGAAAAAAGACCTACTATTAGGTCAAGAAAATTGTAAATGATTGAGTTAAGAAGTTTTATCATTATTATGATTTAATTATTGATTGAAAGTGGCTGACAAAGCTCTTACAGCTCTTGCCAGCAGCAGAGTGATAATGCTTTATAATGTTTTGATAGCATTTTAAGGTACAGAAGTTTTAATTGTAATGATTTATTAATGTACATAGAGTTGAGACGTTTTAATCTCGTGTCATATCAACATAAAGTTAATACTTTATGTTGATATGATATTCATCTTATGATGAACAAAGAAAAAAAATATAGAACATTAGCTGGACTCAATACTGTATAAGTTGTATTAGCTCGATTATTACACGGTAAACATAATGAATGTGCTTGTGCAATTGAATTGCAGTCATATGGTAATAAAGAACAATAATATTATTGGAAAATTGTATCAAGATGAAATGGTGTGGTTAGATATTGATTCTGTTGAACACTCAAATGTAGTAAAGTGGACTACATCTACAATGCAGTAGAAAAAAAAAAGGTCAATTGATAGGTTCGTTTATCCTATTTGATTACAAAAACAATAGACCACATTAATAAAATTGTAGAAACTTAACCCACATAAAAATATTAAAAGTAAGAAGTTTGTGAAAATGATGGAAAAAAGGGGATTGAAATTGAAGCTGATATTTATTGTAATATGCAATTTACATTTTATGTAATTAAATAATATTGTAGTAAAAGATAATGAAGATAATATGATCCATACATGTTGTCATATCCAAAGCATCAATCGTGCTTAAAATCTTTTAATAACAAGGAAGAGATGTGACGTACAAATAAAGAGTGTGCAGCCATAGATGCCATGGATAGTCTGTGTCGAGCGTTATCTATGCTATGTCCTGCCACGGATGGTCTGTGTCGTGCGTTGTTTATGCTATGGCCATAGACAACGCACAGGTTATAAAGAGGCCGGCAATGCCGCGCCAGGCAGTCATGTGTTAGCTACCGTACGGAGCGGACGAGTCTGTCCAAGGCAACTGTGGCTCACCACACGTTGAAAGTGAAGAAGTGTTTTATTTCTAGAACCCCACACATACTATACTTTATTTAGAACATAACATGAAAATGGAAAGGTAAACATGCTTAACTAACATTATAAATACACAGACTGTAATTGCACGAACATTAGTCCTTATTTAGATTTTATTGATTTATTTAAAATTTGATTTATTTTTAAGGTAAGTATTTTTTGTTTTTTTATTATTATTTTGGAATAGGCTAAATGACCAATGTTGGTGCAAGCACCCTAGCATAAACATACCTAGCTAATTATTATACACTGTCCAGTGTGTGTCCCATGTCTTACAAAAAATAATAGTAAAGTATTATATTATAAGTAAAAACCATAATTATACTGGTACATAACCACAATTAATCATTTTGTAACTACATTTCAACTGTAACTCCGCAATATTTAATTACTTGGATACCCGAGGCAATTTATATAATTAAATTGATTTCAAGAGCACTCGAAGAACCAGTCAATTTGTTCATAAATATTCGATTTATCTGCTCTATTTCAAATAAAACAGTTACTGTGAATATTTTTGAGACGAACAATTATTTAGTTCGGTAATTAAATTCAATCATTTTGTAATCTGAATGTTTCATTTTACTCAGGTTTTGCTGTTCATTATAATTGATCAAATATTATTTAAGTAGGTATAATACTTCGATCAAGAATATCCTAGATAACGCTTCACGAGCTAAAACAGTACGCAATAAAACCGGTCAAGAGCGAGTCGGACTCGCACACCGAGGGTTACGTACCATCATAATAAATACACAGCAGAGTGGAATAATAAAATTATTATTGCAATTTTAGGTCAGCGCCATCTCTTGGCCGATGGTGGAACTAATGTTAACTTTTTTAGAGATTTGATAATTTCAAAAAAATATGCTATATTGAGACAACGTTTTATTTTTCCTGTAACGGTAATTTTTTTACGTTTTTCATCATAAGTCAAAAACTATGCAGCCTAAAAAAAAAGAAAAAATGATTAAAAACGTGCAAACGGCGTTCTTTCATATGATACCCCACATGCTCTAGTAGCTCCACTTCAAATTTTTAAGACCCCTTTTCAGTCCCTGTTATAAAAAAGATATTTATTTTTTTATTTCTTTCTTATTTGCAAAATAGTTGTGCAAATGTCATCTTAAACTATTCCAAATTTGAAGTTAATATCATTAGTAGTTCTCGAGATATCCAGCTGTGACTGACAAACAGACAGACTGAGTCACACCATAAGGGTTCCTTTTTTACTATTTTGGTACGGAACCCTAAAAATGGCACCTCAAATAGCGTCCCACTTACAAACTTGGCGCTTATTTTGTACATAATCACCTCTTATTTTGTACAAACTCACATTTTATATCACTTGCTTGTACAAAATAAGCTTATTTTGTACAAAAGCACATCTTTTATCAATTACTTTGTGCAAAATAAGCGCCCAGGTTGTAAGTGGGACGCTATTAGAGGTGCCATTTTTGAGACTCTGACCGGACATCTTATTCTTGATCGAAGGTATAATATTCTATTATATTCATGCTAATTATTATGATGGTTTGATAACATGATCAATAGCCTTCTGCCGCCTGTTAACAAAAACCACATTCATAACTTCGAATCAGATTCTATTTAGGCAAATCCAGAGCTTATGCTTTATTGAATTTGGGCCTTTTATTTGTGTTCGGTTCTTTATTTTCCAAAGTACTTAGCAGTAGAATGTTCAGTCTTTATTGCGAAATTGACCAATAAAACAGACGATAAAAAATCATTAAAAACTTTTGTAAAGATTCAAAATAGATCTAAAAAAATTTTTCGCTTTTCGTTCGCTTTTAAAAGATTCCCACTCGAATCATATAAGTTTTGTCTAACTTTGGATATTTTTGAATGTCAAATGTATCGAAAGTGACGCAATGGCGAAGATATTCAAATGTTTACATATTGGCTAAAGCTTCTGGTTTTGATATCGTTTAAAAACTTCGTCATCATTATCGTAACAGTCGTCATCATCATATCAGCCGCACAAGACCCACTACTGGGTATAGGCCTTCTCCAAGGATCTCCACAACGATCGGTTCTGCTTGGTCCGCATCCAGCGACTACCCGTGACCTTCACCCTCACGTCGTCGGTCCATCTTGTCGGGAGTCTACCCACGGAGCATCATCACCAGATGCGTACCTACGCAGTCGCCATTTTAGAACCTTACTGCCCCAACGGCCATCGGTTCTTCTCGCTATGTGTCCTGCCTACTGCCACATCAGCTGATCATAATTATCATAGCAGTAGCTTAATGATACTCCACTGCAAGGCGTTAGGCCTCTCCGATGAGAAGACGTTACCATAATCATCAAGCATGACCGGCAGGTTATAGATAGGATCGTTGAGAAGCTTTTAATGTCCCCACTGCTGGAGCACAGGACTTCCTTATGGGCGGATAAGGAGGATGTACCATAACCCACCACGTAGGTGTGAACGACTGCAAATGCAGCTGGGACCAACGGCTTAACGTTCCTTCCAAAGCACGGAGGAGCTCAAGATTATAAAAATTTGGTAACCCATCCCGTGACTGACCCTTGCGAAGGTTTAACTTCCGCAATCACAGGACCAGGCGCTAAACCACTGCACCACCCTCCTTGATAGGACCGTATTCATTGGAAAATGTTACTGTTCCTTTTCTGAACCACGAAGAGTTAGATGTAATGACCTCTCGAGTTATTAGTCTGCCTTTATAGCACTCCTTAGTGCGAATGTTTAATCCTTTTCTACTTTGCTTACATGGCAAAAATCTCACTAAGCCATTCTTTTCTTTCTTTCTTATCGAATGAGGATTAGTGGCCACCTCTGATGTTAGAGTTTATCAAGCCGCCTGTAAGGCTTCTAACTTGGCTAAACGACTGTTATCAGATGACAACAGCCAGGACAAACTGTTTAACGTGCCCTCCGAAGCACGGAAACGCTTATTTGTAATGCCACTTAACGGTCACCCATCCGACACCTGACCGGACCGAGCTTTGCTTAATAAACGTGATCGAGTACAATCAGTCTATCAAGTTCCGCCATGAGCGCTTCGTACTAACTAATAACCCATCAAAATATGATTTTTATAATCCATAAGCAAAATACAATGGGCGAGTCAATATAATTTTTAAAGTTACAGCCCATCAGAATTTGATTTGCGAGAATAACGAAGCGCTCGCCTCTCATATGTTATTAGTACTTGAGTCGCACTGGATCCTCTGGCTTGACACAATAAAGCTCATATGAAAAGTTTCATAAGACCAGTATCGTGCCACAGTCTATTCAAAGACGTAGAACCGCATCTTTTAAAGCAAAACCGATTTACACGAGGTGTCATAATTACATTGCCTTTAGCTGTTTTTAATTTTGAGATTTTAACATTCACAATGCTATTTTTATACAAAACTAAATAATACACTAGAAAAAAATCGATTCACACCAGATAATGTCTCAGGTGGGAATCGAACCCCCGACCTTTGGAAGTCCGATCCAACGCTCTTACCAACTGAACTACCGAACGAGTCACTGCTAAAATTAAATTATAGCTGTTGTTTACCTACTTAAATGAAATTTAATTGATAGTTAACTTTGTTTCATATTTTTAGTTTATGTTTGAATATACACATTTATGATAGCTTTGCCCATAAGGAAGACCTGTACCCCAGCAGTGGGGACATTAAAAGTGACGGTTGTGCAATAATAACTTTACAAAGGAATAAGAAGTGGCATTAGCTACCTACTCATAGATACCATTAACTTGTTATCCATATAATGAGAAAGGACCGATGAAATGCATATAAGTAGGATAGTGATAAAACGATAAAAAAACATATTATGATGTAAACAATTTGATGAAAGTATCTTTACTTTCATGGCGCCGGCTAACTTTTCGAACTTCGGCGGGTCTGCCGAGCTTCAACTTTAAAACAGATAAATCTAAGTAAGGAATTTTGTATTGTATTATTTACCGAAGTTATTTGGAAGATATCGATGTTCGTGTGACATCATAAATTGGGGTTCGCCATTTTGGCCTGATTGGGGCTCGATTTAACTGTTTTAATTTGAAGCCCGGCAGACTTGCCGGATTTCTATGCGTTAGGCAATACGGCGCCAGATAGGAAAGAATGGAAGAACAAGAGGTACTTCCAATAAATTGGAAGAAAAAGAATAGGAAAAATAAGATTTAATACAATATGTATGAAGTCTGAGTTCAAAGGTTTAACCCCAACTTGTCTTTCTGAGATAATATTATTCACGGTCACACCGCACTTTCAATAGAGTCGTCTCGCCGTAAATAATAAACCGATAAAGGGTCTGTATACATTTTTTTATTTATGTATACGTAATTGAATATTGGAGTCACTCGTGATCGTAGTCCCGGGGTCACGTCCGACCTACCCACAATATCGTCTCCGAGCGATATTACAGTTTTATCATATCTTTTATAAGATTTTCATTTCGAAGTTTCATCAAAGCTGTGTAGTGACTTTTTAAAATCTTTTATGTGTTGTCTTTTGGTCTTGTTTTTAAAGTTAAAATTAAAAGTGACGTTTTTTATTTAGCAGTGTTGTTTGTTTTATAATGATACGAAATTTTGCACTGACGTTTTTTGTCTCTCTTTGATTTATTTTATATTTTCAGTACACATAATTGTTTTTACCCTACATTAAGGCCGATGAAAATGTATATGGCAAACAGTTTCATAACCATTTTTGCGATTAATTTCTGTTTCGCATTTGTCTGTTTTATTAGGTACCTTTTATAGATATATTTTTTTATATTGACCAGTTAAAAAATAAATTAATTCATTAATACACTTTGAAATCGGATAAGTGCACCTTTATGAAATCAAAAACTAGAACAGCCTTCACGGAACCCTGCAATACATCACCGAAAAACTGCAGCCGTGGGCCTACAATATGCTTTGACACTTCCCAATTTGTTTTTATTTCACCTTGCCGCCCCGGGCGTACGGTCGATAAATTTCATAGTACTTAGGCGGACGTCAGTGGCAGTGCCGACCTCGAGGACTCTCCTGCAAATTGGGCTGGCGAAGGTACGTCGCCCTTTGCTCCACTCGATGCCACTTCTAGACTTGATTTGTTTCAATTTCTACAGCAAACCTAAGGCAATACCATTGTTAATACCTATTTGAAGTAGCTTTTAAATAAATACTATTCCGTGGCGGAAAAAGTATGATGTCATCATTCTTTGGAAAATGACGGGAGTTATTTCTTGGCTTAAAAAAAATAATTGATTCCAGTCAACTAACAACAGTTATTGACGATGTTTACTACTTAAAAACATCATCTTGCGCGATTTTCCAAACCGCCAATAAGATTTAAATTGTATCACCATCACGATGCCAATATTTACTCATTGGTACTACAGTACTTATGCCAAACAAATTTACAAAAATAACATTTTTGGGCCAAAGTAGCCTTAATTCTTAAATCTCTATTGTTAGTACTATCTCATCGTATGACCTATGTAAAACAGATGTAAATCAGTCAGCACTAAATTCTGTTGAGACATATTTCAAAGTCAACTTTTCAAACAACCAACAAAGCTTATGAAAAACCCCTTCAAACATCTATTTTAAACCAAGTTCCCACGCTAAAAGCCTACCGAAATTCAAAGAGGTAATAGCACTATTGAAAATAATAACTCCATCAGTTTCGTTGCAATATTCAGCTCTGAGAGGGCGCACCGGAACTTCCTGTTTGTTGCGGACCACGGAAATTCAATTACCCGGCGATAAAAGTGCGGGAGTGGGGGGTAGTGGGGATGAACTTGAACCCCCACTCTAGAAAATCGGACGTCTTTTGAATTCGTTCGAACTGTAAATAATGAGGATCACGCTCTGGTCGGGGGATGTTTATTTTACGTTAACTAGTTGAGTGGTAGTATGTCGGTTATCTAAAAACCTTAGGCTTGCAAAGCCAATTGGCAGTACGAAAAAAACATCCATACCTAGCGCTTTGCCAATACGTTTCTTACGCGAACTGATAAAAAATGGAATGCGCTGCCTGCTTATGTGTTCCCCGAATAGTTCCAACCTTGGTCTCTTCAAAGCAAGAATGAATAGGCATTCCTGGGCAAGCGATGCTACACCTTAGACCACATCCTGTTTACCAAGCAAGATGGTGGTCAAATGCCTGCCCAGTTTACAATAAAAAAAAATCCATTTCGTTCGGCTCCGTTGCACTTACATCTCATATAACTAGTGGCTCCGTGAACTGTAGACCTCGCGATAAAAAGTGGCTCAAATTGTACAAAAATAAAATGTCGCCATGAAGTTTTCAAAAGACAAAGTACGTGAGTTATTCGCAGCTAGATGGTGCTTCTAATTTAGATCATTTTTCGAAATGGGTAATTATTTTTGTTTATTTTTGTTATATACAGGCTGGATTTTTAAGACGGTACATTAAGGGCAGGTACCTTCTCCGATATAGTTACAGGAAAACGTTTCTTGGAGACCATCCATAGCTTTTTAAGATATTATGAACTGCATTCACAGATTTTGGAAAAAATTACGGTTAGCAAAAAAATGCTAAATACCAAAAAAAATTTTTTTATGCCCATCGATCCTATTTCGTGTGGGTATCAGAATACTCCATGGGACCATTTAAGGTATGAGTACTAGAAACGACAGAAATCACCAAAAACTTTTCCCATCCATTTTGTACTGAAAAACGAGAAATCAACTCGAAATATTTTTTATTGCCAAATGATCCTATTTCTTACTGTGATCAAAATGCTCTTTAAGGCCAACTGAAATTTGAGTACAGAAACTACATTAAGTCTCAACACCGGCTTCACACGCAGGCAAAAACTTCTACAACATTAGATCTAAAAAAAACAGTTTCTGTACTCAAATTTCAGTTATCCTAAAAGAGTATTTTGATCACAGTAAGAAATAGGATCGTTTGGCAATAAAAAATATTTCGAGTTGATTTATCGTTTTTCAGTACAAAATGTATGGGAAAAGTTTTTGCCAAATTCTGTCGTTTCTAGTACTCATACCTTAAATGATCCCATAGAGTATTTTGACTCCCACACAAAATAGGATCGATTGGCATAAAAAAATTTTTTTTTGGTATTTTAGCTATTTTTTTGCTAACCGTAATTTTTTCCAAAATCTGTGAATGCAGTTCATAATATCTTAAAAAGTTATGGATGGTCTCCTAGGAACGTTTTCCTGTAACTATGACGGTTAAGGTACCTGCCCTTAATGTACCGTCTCAAAAATCCACCCCGTATAATTATCGAACCTGCTCACAAAATTTCGCCAGAATCGGTTGAGAAATGCGACCTGTAGAGGAGAATAAACACCCGGAAAGCCGGGTTGAAATGTGTTTTTTTTTTCTTCGTCATTTTAATAAATTTCAAAAACTGTCTCGACAAAAAAAAATATATACTTATCAAACCTGCTCACAAAATTTCACCGGGATCGGTTAAGAAATGCGACCTGTAGACGAGAACAGACAGCGCCCGGAAAGCCAGACTGAAATATGATGTTTTATTTCCACCATTTTAGAAAAGATCAAAAAACTGGCTTGAAATAATAAAATCTACACATTTTTCAACTAATGTTAAATCAATAGCTTACACTAAATGACTCTGATTAACGAATAATTATCCATACTTATTTTACAAATGCGAAAGTAACTGTCTGTTTGTCTGTCTGTTAAGTTTTCGTGCCTAGACCGCTGGACCGATTTTAACGAAATTTGATACGGATATTGATGGGATCTTGGGAAAGAACATAGGCTACTTTTTATCCCACTGCTGGGCACGGGTTTCCGCCCGCACGATATAACCTGTAGTCCAAGCGAGCGAAGCTACGGGTGGAACGGAAAGCTAGTATAAAAACAGAAATAGAAAATACAAGAACACTTAGTGGTCATCTTTCTTATTATCTACCATTTTCAGACGGGACTCAAAATACAACTACAAAAAATAAACCTTTGAAACGAACCGTGAGTGCCAGTAAATAACCAATTGCTGTAACTAATCGCCTAAATTTACCTAAAATAAATATATTTCACACTTCAACCACGCGTATTATAGGGTGGGTACCAACTTAGGTTGGCGAACCTCCGCGCTCCGCGAACCTGCACCGAACAAATTTGTTTATCCTGTGTTTCAACAGTGCGCTAGTGCGCAAGTGTTCGAACACGTGTGCGAACCAGTGTACTTATTGTCTAATTCCTAAACCTATCGCAATCGCTTTCAGGACGCGATACATTGATGCTTCTTTTAGGCACAAATAAAAACTTCCCTAAGAAATGCAGCAGTGTATCACATCCATCTGTCAAATGAAAGCGATTGCGATAGATTTAGAAAATTAGTCAATAAGTACCAAGGTTCGCAAACGTACAAAACTATAGCCTGAAAATAAAATGTTTGCTATTGTACACTGTTCCAAGTTCGCGGAGTGCGGAGGTTCGCGAACCTAAGTGAGTACTCACCCTTATAATCCGATATGAACCTTCGGATCCCGCAGTTGTTCGTAGTTCGTACATTCCCGCCGATTGCCTACAAAGCCTCTTTAAATAGTTTTCGAAAGCATCCACAAGGCTGCTCGCTCTTATTTACACTGTTCGAGCGAAAGAGACTTTTATACGTAACGATTTATTTTTGTAGGTGACGATTTTGAGAATAAAAATGTTTTATCACAATTAATTACCTATGAGAAATGAAATAAAGTTCAAAATCTATTTTTTTTAATTAACTCAGAGTTGAGCATGAAAAACAAGTGCAAGCTAATCAACGTGTGTGTTTTTATTAAAATGATGGTAGGTACCATAGGTACCTATGGTAATACTAACTATTTTGTTAATAGTAGATTTTTTGTATATAATTTATTAATAACAAAAATAACATAAAAATCAAAACGGCAACTATTTTCACATATGTAAACATTGGTGTCCAAAACAAACAATTTCAAAATATTAGTTTATTAGAAAGCCATAGGAATATAGCCATTCAATATAAACTTGCTTATTTGTTTACTGATACATAATAATAAAATATGTTTTTTTACGCTAAAAAGATCGTCCGGCGTAAAAGTACATTAACTGTCTTGTTAGGTGAACTTAGTAGAAAACGGAAAATAACGGACATTGCAAGTGATAGGCGAACTCAAGAGCATGCCGACAGCACAATACGCTCGTTCGATCCTTTTAAAACCTACTTTGTGGAATAAAGACTGGAAAATGAAAGGAAATGCTCTGTATAAATGAAGAAATGTCATTTAGAGTGGCATTGAAGAAAATGAGGAATACAATAATTTGATAGTTCATTACGGTTACTTATTTTTTATGCAACTCCGTAAATATATACTTAAGTAACGCGAAAACTTTACCACAACTTTGGAACATTCAATGTCAGATGTGGACTGGAGACGGTCATTGCACCTTGTTAAAAACAATATAAGTGATAAACATTATTGTTCTTCTTGATCGCTTTGAATGTTTCCAAATGATGTTGCCAAAATACTTAATTGTTTTTATGCAACTCCGTAAGTATTTATATAACGTACTTGAGAAAACTTTAGCCATAAAACTGTTTTTATGCCTTGATACTTTTTTCGAAATTACTACATTTACTTGGTTTGGCAAAATAACAATTATTTTGGCAACATAATTTTGGAAACATTCGAAGCGATCATTATGGAACATTTTGATTTATGTTTTTAATTAGTACCTGTATGATAATAATAATAAAAATGCTTGGACAATTTCACACAGCGCCATCTAGCCCCAAACTAAGCAAAGCTTGGAAAATAGGTGCTATAATAGACAATTGATATATTACTTATATACTTTTAAATATACACTTTTTCTGCACCCAGTAGTCACCGAAAATAAAATCCATCATTTCAATTTCTGCCCGGCCGGGATTCGAACCCGGGACCTCTTACGAGGTACACTAGCATGTTGACCACTGAACCAGTCAGGTCATCATAGATGTAGTGGCAGTCTCCAGTTCACAAAATACCTATATGACATTGAATGTACCAAGAAGGTACAATTATGCGAAACTTATGCATTGACTACTACATCTATTGGACCGTCGGCCAAGGAGCTCATTTTCAATCTATCGCATATTGGGACCAGACTACATTGATAAGATAGCCATTAGTTTGGTGTTATCAAATATTCTTGTCTGGGTTGCGAAGTAGGAAGCTTCTGGGAGATATGCCTACCTGAACATATGGCCTCCCATACAATGGTCTCCAATCGCTAAAAATAATCGATCGAATATTGATATAAATGTTGAACAGGGTCGTAGGTGGCATCATAACAAACATGTTAGACATCGGCTTGGTTAGTTTTCAGGAAGCATGCGCGCAGCCAGGGTAGAAACATAGAGACTTTTTTTCCAAAAAATAATCGACTACATTTTGGCATGTAATTACATTCAGGTGGTGAGGCAGGTCCCAGGCGTAACCACATAAAACCACAGTATTGCGTCGCTTTCAGGAAACGTCTAGGAGGTCAGGCCAGGAAAGTACATTTCACATATATGCTCTTGTGATCCTTGTTTTTTATTCGATCGATATGAAAGCACAAAAAATTGTTCAGGTAATGATGCCACCCACGACCCTGTTCACCATTTATTTGACCTCTCTACTGCTTTGATACCATAAAATGGTGCCATTTTTTCATCCCTCAAATGCTAGTACGCCATATTATGGCAGCTATATTTTAAGTCTGTTTTCTCCGTTCTATTGAGTGTTTGTTGCGTGTTGAAGGGTCAGATGGGTTGTCTAATCTGTGTACTTATTGCATATGAGTCAATGAGAACAGACTTGCCTAAGGAAAAAATCTATGGTTTTTTACTCTGTAGGAAGTGACCATTTATTATCAAGTCACTCTCGGCTTGATAATAAATAAAGTGATAATGTTATTTTGTGTTTAATAATACGAAGCCTAGGTAAGTGCTTTACCGTTTTTTGTCAAAGTTATATATTCGTGCCTGATTTTTTTTATTCGATACCAAAATCAGATATAACCTTATTTTCACTTTCACTTGCATACTATTTGATCATAGTACATTATTTTTTATTGAACTGCTATAATAATGTAGATAATTTATCTAGGAATCCAACGATATACAATATATGTGGTATTAGTAAACAGGAAGGCCACAAAAACCAAAAGAGTGGACCACTTGACTCACGACGCGGTACCCGCGCTAGACCCAAAGCAGTTGACGGCTTAGCGTCCGCGCGGAGCCAAAGCAGGTGATGGGCTTAGTGATGGGATAAATATGCGATCGATATTTTTTTAGCGATGGGTGACCATGTTCATGGTTGCATATTAGGGTGGGCCGATTTTAAACATTTTTCGAATTTTGCTTCACGAGACCCCTCAAAAGTTGCGTAATGCGACGTAGATTATAGGAAAAATAATATAAAAAAATAAAATAATCACTTTTAGCCCTCTACTAGCGTTTGAATTTTTATAAATTACCTGTATTTGGTGTAAATCAGACTTAAGAATTTTGCATTAAAAAACCCCTCAAAAGTTGCGTAATGCGACGTAGGTTCTAGGAAAAATAATTAAAAAAATAAGCTTATTACTTTGAAACAGGAACTTTATCAAAACCCGATTGGAAAAATCGAATTTTGTTTAATAATTTTTTACAAAATTCGGTTCCTATCTACTATTTTTTTATTATTTTTCCTAGAACCTATGTCGCATTACGCAACTTTTGAGGGGTCATTTAATGCAAAATTATTAAGTCTAATATACACGAAACACAGGTATTTTATAAAAATTCGAACGCTAGTAGAGGGCTAAAAGTGATAATCGTATTTTTTTATATTATTTTTCCTATAACCTACGTCGCATTACGCAACTTTTGAGGGGTCTCGTGAAGCAAAATTCGAAAAATGATCAAAATCGACCCACCCTATTGCATATCTCCCAGAAGCATCCTACTTCGCAACCCAGATGATGATATTTGATAACACCAAGCTTATGGCTATCTTGCGAATTTGGTCTGATGCCAAGTCTGATGCTAATATGCGATAGATCGAAAATGACCCTGGTTGGCCGACGGTCCATATAAATTATTTCTCTTTGACCGATGTTCCTAGAACATCCTGTTACATTATGCTAATATAAGACACGAACAACTTTCCTTCATGAGTCATCTAACGACGTAGAATTTGAAATAGTTTCAACCTTCGACGCTGCATTCTATTCTACATAACTATTCTTTAGTATTCATTTTAAATTCACGCATTTAATATTCTTACTCAAGTTTGTAAGTTTCGATGTAAGAGGAACTCTGAAACTATTAATTGGATTTAAAAAATCTTTTAAGGCGGTTGTATGACCGAAAGTAGGGCCCTCAGAGGTTTTTATTTAATAAGTTATTATAGAAAGAGATTTAAATAATGTTTTATGTGGAGTTTTTAGGGCCCATGGTCTAGTATTTTTAGAAGGTTTCACTATATGCTCTCGCAGTCATTCGTAGTTAAGTAGATAGCAAATGAGTCACAAACGGCCACTTTTAGCAGTTTTGCTATCTACTTCTAGCAGTTATTACGAGGGAATGTAACGATACTGTCTATAAATACGAGACTGTGGGCCCTAAAATTCCACGTAAAACATTAAAAATTGTGTATTAGAATTTTAAAATTCACCGCAGCGCCACTTTCGCTCAGGGTACCACCTTGACTTTAAAAAGGTAAATTAACCTTTACTTACAATGCTATAATACACACATCAACTTTGTGTAGAGATACCAGGTGTTATTTTCATACAAACGAGGTAACTTTGAAGCCTTGGTTTTCTGCCAGAGATGTACTGTGCTGTAATCTGATGACGGCTATCCAGGAGTGAATGGAGGAGATTCAGATCGCTATACACACCCAACTGATCTGACCAGCATTCTAAAAACGTAATGGACATGTTTAAAAAAAATCGCGAAAATAGCATGAAAATGTATGGAAATCCTCAAACTGAGAACTCTAACCCATTAATCTTTTAAAATACTGATTAGATCAGTTGGGTGTGTATAGCGATCTGAATCTACTCCATTCAGTCCTTGGATGGCCGTTATCAAATTACAGCACGGTACATCCCTGGCAGAAAACCAAGCCTTCAAAGTTACCTCGTTTGTATGAAAATAACACCTGTATCCCTAGACAAAGATGATGTGTATATTTTAATGACTCAATATTCCTACAGAAAATTAGGAAACAAGCGGATAAAGTCACGGTTGCAAACTAGTATAGTACATTGATAAATAAAACTTCAGGAATACCAAATCCTGAAACACATAATATACAACTTCTATACTAATTTAACAGAATCACTTTTCCTTAACATCTAAGCTGCACAAAAGCGACACTTACAAATTAAATTGCATTAAATCACAAATATAATCTGCACTTTACATTTAATTAACTCCTATTTGCCGCACAAATATTTAAATAGCTTACCTATAGTGCTTCCACCGAAGTTGCCGAGCATGTAACCAACTTAGACTTTAAAGAGAATTATTAACTTGCATGTCTAGTTGGAAAACATTCTGCTAACCCTTAGGTGAACGCAAATGTTTTGAGAGGATTTTAGCGATTCACCAAAGTAAGTTTAGACGGCTGTTATGACAAGTTGCGTTAGTGGATTTTGGAGATTAAATCGTGTTATTACGGAAGAATGAATAGCTTTTCGGAGATTTTGTACTATTAGAGAATATTTAATTATAAATATTTTGTTATATTAATGAGTTACGCACGATGACGCGATGTCCGCTGCTGGGAATAAGTTTTCCACGACAACTGATCATGCGTGTTAAGAAAGCGATCTTCTGTTAGGGTTCCGTACACAAAGAGTAAAAACGGGACTCTACTACTAAGATTCCACTGTCCATCTGTCTGTCGCTGTCAATCACCAGGCTGTATCTCATGAACCATGAAAGATAGAAAGTTGAAATTTTCACAGATGATGTATTTCTGTTGCCGCTATAACAACAAACACCAAAAACAGAATAAAATAAATATTTAAGTGGGGCTCCCATACAACAAATGTTTTTTTTTTGCCGTTTTTTGGTACGGAACCCTTTGTTCGCGAGTCCGACTCGCACTCGACTGGTTTTTAGGGTTCCGTACCCAAAGGGTAAAAATGGGACCCTATTACTAAGACTTCGCTGTCCGTCTGTCTGTCTGTCACCAGGCTGTATCTCATGAACCATGATAGCTAAAAAGTTGAAATTTTCACAGATGATATATTTCTATTACCGCTATAACTAAAAATACTAAAAACAGAATAAAATTAATATTTAAGGGGGGCTCCCATACAACAAATGTGATTTTTTTGCCGTTTTTTGCTCGATATTAATAATGACAACAGGTAGACGACAGTTGAAATTTTCACAGATGATGTATTTTTGTTGCCGTTCTAACAAAAAATACTAAAAACATAATAATATTAATATTTAAAGGGGCTCCCATACAATTAACGTAATTTTTTGCCGTTTTTTGGTACGGAACCCTTCGTGCGCGAGTCCGACTCGCACTCGACTGGTCTTTTTAAAGGCTTTCACTCTAAAATACTCATGAATTAGTTACTGCAGACACAACTAGAAGAGCCTCTTTCACAGGTTTTCAGTTAATTCCAGGATACCTTGTTTTATAGATAATTTCATAGAAAGATCAATTTTGAAATTTAAACTAAAAGATGTGTGATAATAATCTCAAACCCATAAAATAAGCCTAACCTATAAAACCTTGCGGATTTTAAACCGAAATATTTTTGGAACTCGATCCAAAGACAAAAGCGAAATAGGTAGTTATCAAAAACGGTTCAACATCGCCCCAACAATCCTTACTAGCAACGAACGCCGGGGATTATGTGTGTTTCGTTCAGATATCTCTTACCGATGTCTCTTCCTAATTGTGGATTACAGAGCTCATGTTTTCATCTGTTCCCTTCGGGGGCAACTTTTTACAACCGTTTTTATGCTCAACGGAAACGTACGAACGAGCTTGTTTTTTATTTGTCGATTCATGTAGTTTTCGTTAACGCATATCGTGTTCGCTAATTTAATCGTAAATATGGGACTGTGATGGGACTTAAATGTGTTTTACGACATACTTTTTGTTGTAAACATCGTTTTTAATAATAAAACATTCGTCGTTTTCAGTGTTTTTTGCACTTTTATTGCTAATTAGCGGCCGCTCGCGACTTCGTCTGTGTGTAAAGTTTTTTTGCTATCCCTCGGGAACAATACTTTTTTTCGGGATGAAAGGTATATTTGTATATTTGTCTCTGTATGTACTCCTGACTACGTGTATGTAAAATTTCATAATTATCGGTTCAGTAGTTAAGACGTAAAGGCGTAACAAAAAAACAAACGGACTTTTGCATTTATAATATTAGTAAGGATATCTTAACCAATAAGAGCATTATAAATTACCCCACCTTCGATTAACCCCAATATTTTCAAATAAAGTCCAAAACTAAAATGCCAAATGAATGTAGTTTCTTTCTTTCTTTTCTTACTTTCTTTTAAATCAGACATAACTGAATAGATATGTAACCTACTCGTAAATAAATACTCATTTCTACATAATACGACAATTCTGAGCGTTACATTTGTCGCAGATCCGCCGCCGATATTCCGCCATCGCCCATGGGAGTTGGACATGAAATTCCTGGTACAATCGCCGATAAAAGCGGATGGAATTAGGGCGATTTGTTAAACCAACCGGATTGGAAAAGATTGTCAGTTTTCATACCACAGTTGGTGTGCTTTAGATATATATTTTTAGTAAATAACATAGGTAGTTTTGCATATGGTTATTTTAAAAATTGTCTGTTAAAAATAAAAATAGATGACTGTCTGAAATATAAATAGAATACTTTGTTATTGTAATATTCAGCATAATAATAATAATAATAATATTAGCATTTTTTATCTTATTTTTTTTTGGTTGCATTCGCATAATTGTGGTTTTGTTTGTATTTTTTATCATTCTGTTACATAGTTCAGTGATATAAAAACGACAAAAAATACTTTTCACTCTAACTAAAGTAAGGAAGTATAATTATGAATTTCGGCAGACTATCAGTTGCAATAAATGATCTTTCTCGTCTGCTATATACTGCTATATACTAAGCCGAGGTCAGTCTTGGCATCACATAGCACTGCACAGTGTGACTTGCTTTTTTTTCCGTGTAATTTTAGTGCTGTCCTTATATTTTTTTGTTACGCTTTGTGTATGTGATATGTGCTGCCAATAAAATGCTATTCTATTCTATTCATTTATTGAAAGTAATTGTTAATAAAAAATATTTTGAAACATTATTACTTTTACAAACTAGTTTTAAACATTTTTTTTTATTAATTAACTCACTCAATTCTGTTATGTTATGAATTATGATAGAAGCAAATAATTAATTTTAGTACTGTTGTGTCGTAGATTCTTTAGTGTTCTGCCTACCTAATACATTATTAATTTGATGTCTTTTTCTGCCTACCCAATATATTATTAACTTAATGTCTTACATTTTCAATCTTTCAGTATACACGCAGTAATTGTATCACAAAATCATTAAGGTGGCACCCTGAGCGAAAGTGGCGCCGCGGTGAATTTTATTTAACTATAAATCTAATAAACAATTTTAATAATGTTTTACGTGGAATTTTTGGGGCCCACAATCTAATATTTTTAGATGGTATCGTTACATTCCCTCATAGTCACTGCTAGAAGTAGATAGCAAAACTGCTAAAAGTGTCCGTTTTTAACACATTCGCTATCTACTTCTACGAATGACTACGAGGGCATGTAGTGATAACTTTTAAAAATATTAGACAATGTTGCCTAAAAACTTCACGTTATTAAATTCTTCTTCTATTAATAACTTATTAAAAAAAACCTCTGAGGGTGCCACTTTCGGTCATACAGCCGCCTTACGCAGGAAAATAAGCCGTAAAACCTTTCTATCCTCAACTGTACCCGACATTGTTACCGGCGACTTCAGAACTAAAGATCCACTCCTATTTTCCGATAGGGAGGGCATAGTATCATTCAACTTTTTTTATTATCTCGTCGGGTCAGTCGATCGATGCCCAGTCAAATAATACGGCCTGCCTTTAAGGGTTATATTTGATGGCCATAAATTTTTAAGCGACTGGAGTTTCTTTGACGTGTTTAGGCTACTGTTGGAAATTTGTGGGTTAGGGATATTTTTTTTATAACCCGTTAGAAGCAGTGTTGTGGGCAGATGTTTTATTTGCGATACGCATTGTAGAGTTGAATTTTTATTACATTTTAACAGAAGTAATTTTGTTGTAGATTTTGTATTTTTGTAACAAGTTACAAACCTAAGATTAAAGATTTTTAGAATAAAATATTAACAAGAATTCACCTAAAAAGTTCAGTTAATTTAATGACCCTAATATTATTATGTAAATCAGATTTACATCAAACCTACATTCGCTAAACAACCAATTACGTGAAGGATGTTACATTTTCAGTGTATGTCAAATTTTCCCATTATCGACCCAAAACGTCCCAAATGGAATCATTCTCTACCTTACCATTTGACCTTTCGGATTCAACCAAAATTCTCACAGTATCCGTTTCATCTGAAAATCAGCCAAATCTATTTAAGAGCCACATCGAATCTGCACTCTGAACGCCGTCCCACGAACGGTTTAAACCAATTATCGGTTGACGGACTACGTCCAAATTCGATTTTTCAACACCTCCGACATAATCCGGGTTAATTTTGAATCAGCCTATCCTACTGTTAGTTTTCGTTAGCAAATTAAATTTTTCACCGGCAAATGGACGCGATTGGATAGCCTAATGGTCAGCGACGTTCCTTTCTCTGTAGCGTATGGGTTTAAACTGATTTGGAGTTGAAACAGGTAAAAGCTTACTGTCAAATGGAATTTTCTGTGGGTAAGTATTAATTCTTTCGTAGGGCCATCGGGCTTGGATGTTTTTCTGAGTATAATTTTATAGAGTTTATGGCTATAATATAGCATGTTTGTGCTCTTCATTTAACGTATTCTAGAATTAAAATTATTTCTGCTTTTTAAAGGGCTAAATGTTGGATAATAAAAAACGAATTAGAAGTAGACACGTGCTTAGATAAGTATCTATGATTAGAATAAGACTGGTATACAGGGTGTCCCAAAACTTTGCCACACGGAGGGAAAGTACCTTAAATATTGAAGATGGGAAATTTTACTGAAAGAAGTCCTCATTTTGTTTTTAAAAATAATTGGAACGGCAATTAAAGATTTTTGAAAAATCGCCTGCCTTAACCAGGCATTGAACCCACCAAAAACGAAAAAAATATTTATTTATTTTTACGATATCAATCGAAAGGTTTACTCAATAGGTTTCTTAAGTGACACAAAGTCCATGAAATTTAACATTTGAATTCTAAAAATGAAATTCTAGAAATGATTACGGATTGTATCAATTTGTATCGAATCTTAAGCGATTTAAAAAAAACCTTGAATGCAGTTCCGTTTCTTTTTAAAAACTAAAATTGTTTAAAAAAACAAAAAACCGACTTCAAAAAACCTACCTCTAAAAAGCTAGAAAATAATATTCGTAATAATAAAACACGTCTATTGAAGTCGGGTGGGGCTGGAGTACAAATTCTTTTTTTTTTATTCTAAAAGCCACACCCGACTTCAATAGACGTGTTTTATTATTACGAATATTATTTTCTGGCTTTTTAGAGGTAGGTTTTTTGAAGTCGGTTTTTTGTTTTTTTAAACAATTTTTATTTTTTTTTTATTTTTAGTGTAGCTACCTTTTGTATTAGGTAGTGTAGGTATATTATTTAGGTAGAAAACTCGGGTCAGCCAAACGTGAGTTAATCGCGGAGAAACATACATACATGCGGGTCAAACTGAGAACCTCCTTTTTTTAAGTCAGTTAAAGAACTACACATAAGATATCCCTTTTCCAATAAAAAATAATTATCTTATTCAGTTCATAAACAAAGAAGTTATACGACTGATCATCGAGGTAGTTCACATAAAATCATACTATTTTCGTGCTTTTGTTCAAGGTTACTTGAAAAGTACTGAACCGATTTCAAAATTTTAAAAAATGGGACCAACTTGAATTTTTACCTAATGTAATAACGTTTGAATCATTTCAATCGGTTCAGCCGTATTCGAGTAATCGGTGTACATACAAAAAAAAACGGGTTGAATTGAGTACCTCCCTCCTTTTGAAGTTGGTAAAAATGAAGTCGTTTTTCAGTAAAACTTCATAACTTCAATATTTAAGGTACTTACTTTCCCTTCATGTGGCAAAGTTTTGGGACACCCTGTATATCTTTTAATTTTTGCAATTACGTAGCATTTCTGAAATATTCTTTGAACAAATTAGAGGAGTATAAAAATGTGCAATAAATAGCAGAAAAACATTGTAGGGTTTTCTTGGCTGATCATTAAAAGAATCATACCAGACCAATATTCGTCAACATTATCATAGTTGCATGAAAGAAACAGTTGTGTTAGGGTAAGGTCTTCCACCTTTTAAGGCAGCCCTTACATAACAACGATTCGTCTTCCATCTCAGACGCCGCCGTCTTAAAGTCTCCTCACACCCAACGTCGGATTAGCTGATCCGCTTACTCCCGTAATGTGTGCGATGGTCCGAACCTAATTGGACTTAATTAACATCTGAGTCTGTTTGCCGGCTGATGGTAACACAATTGCAGACGTCTCTTTGATGTCCAAATTTGTACCGTGGACATCACGGTCAGATGGCTCCGAAAAGCCTGTGACTCATGTGACAAATGAAATTGGGTCATCAAATTAAGAGGCAAAATCGGTCAAGTGCGGTTCCGAACTATTTTCACCTATTCTTTTGCAGTGAATAGCCTATGGTCATCAGTGTGTTTTATTAGTAATGTCATTATGGTGTAATTGTTACTTTGGCAACAATAAACATTTTAAGTGATACTAAAGCAAATTGTGTATCCAATTCCATCGGCATTCTCATATCCATGTCCCCGTTGCACACCAATAGTTGCACTTTACGTCAGTACTCACGGTCAAATGGATATCAAAAGATAAATCTGTATGTAAACTCAGGAAGGCTTTGACGTCGTTCATGGGCCAGGGTAATGAGAATTGGCAGCGTTGTTGACTTTAGACGGGATATTAATATTGACAGTGTGCGTCACCTAGCCCGCTTGTGTATTACAGTACATAACAAGAGAAAACTTCCGCTGTTCATTGCTGATTGGGTTGGGAGGGCTTTTCAAAGTGGTATTTAAAAAATAAAATAGTGACTATTTGCCTCACTAGATGGGGTTGATAGAAAGATAAGTGTCAAAATTGGCTTTTAAAATAAACAGCCTCTACCAAAAAGGCAAGTAAGCGTTCGCTGGCTGACATCTACCCAAAGAGAAACATTTCAGGGTATCTAGAGTGCGTTTCATCGGTTATTACCTATGGCGCTTAGATTATTTATATGTCCAGATAGAGTCTTACGCTGTTGACGTACTAAACAAAACAAGCCAACTTTTTGAGGTTGGTGTGCATTTTTAGCATCATTGCGCCCAAAGAGTATTGTAATAAAAACTATGGCCGGGTCACACTACTGACAATGTGTGCGTGTTTTGGTCACCCAACTGTTGGGTGATATTTTTTTAGACGCTTTCGTTGCTTCGACTGTCTATCTTGACATATAAATAATCTAAGCTATGGCGTTATGTTGGTACCCTGTAAATTTATTATTATTGCGATGGAATAAGGTTTAAAATTGAATAAATGTCCGGGGTACCAACATAACGCCATAGGTAATAATAACCAATGAAACGCACTCTAACCCAGGCAGGCAGATGTCTGCCTGCCTACCTGAGTACTCTTCGAAGCTTAGTAAAAAAATCACATTGACACATACATTTTTATCAACGCCATCTATCGAGCCTACAGTTTTTTGCTATTTTGCAAATTTCAAAATTAAAATCGAAATGAACTGAATAGGTACATCTCTATCGTTCTGTGTCTATCGTCCTATTATTTATTCTGTGCTATCGTTCGGATATGACTCTGTGCGATAGAAAGGAATAAAAAGCTATACTAAATGTCAAAGGGCACGCACAAATGTGGTTAGCGCTATCGCACACAGGCAACTTAGTCTCCCAGCAACTGTTTTGTCTCTCACATCAAGTCCACGGGTTTATATGGAAGCGCGCACACGAAGCGACACAGTCGTCTGCAACTTTTCATACAAATCACGTGAGAGACAAAAAAGTTGCGGAGACAAAAGTTGCCCGTGTGCGATAGCGCTTATTCCCTCATAGTGTTTACTTACTAAAATAATTCAAGGTACAGACATTTTATTGACTTTTTTTACGGCAAACGATATCTCATTTGGTTCATAGTAAAAGTAAAACAGCGTTTCCAAGTTTTTTTATATTCCAACTACCTAGTTTCGTGCCTTTTTCCTTAGAGGCTTCTCACAGACGGCAATAGGTAGGTACATTCTTTTTATTAGTTAAAAAGTTTGAATTACGTCTGATTAGTAAGGTTTCTTGCAATCAGAACTTACGGGTCTGCTAAATAGAATTTCTTTAGAGTTGGCAAAAGAAACCATAGTAAGTCAGCCTTTCATCTCTCCTTTGCTTTTGAGTTTGAAAATCATATCGGCAGAAAAAACCTTGAGTTTCCAAATTTCTTTTATAATCATACTTTGAACGGTTTAATTTTAGACTTAGCTATTATTTATTCTGTGTTCTTAAAAATATTGAGCGGTGACTTTATGAGCCTGTGACTATTAAGTCTATTCTGTGCTATTACAACAATTACTTAAGTCTCGGCTATGCGGAAACATATTATCCCTGTCTTTTTCTTTACGTGTAAAGAGAATGGAAAATAACCTCACTTCTGCACTTTTTCGATGTTTTTCGTTGTTTTTTCACCATTACCTTTAGCAAAACTATCTTTCTTGAGTAAAAGTTATTGGAGCTACTGCACAGTAAGTTAAAGTGTATTTTGATGTAGAATTCAATACGTTTCCGCTAATATCAACGCCAAAAATATGACCGTACGCAAGCGTTTATTCTGATTTTTTTACAATCATCTGTGAGGTTTATACTCAATTTAATAGGTACTTGTAGCTACTAGAGAATATCTTAAGCTTGTCGTATGATTTTACTATACAACTTTACGTTTTCTATAAAAAAATTGGCCCCCGCAAACCATGTTTTCCTGTTAAACACCCTTAATAGAAAAATGGCATTCAAAATAGTTACTGTCATATATACAGGGTCACTGGAAATATGACGTATTCCTGTTAAGGGGTTATAGATGAGGTCAAAACAAATATTTTTTGTCTTATAACTTTTTCTCAAAAAATAAATAGTTTTTGAGTTAATTGAAATTAAGTATTTTTTTACCAAAAGTACGTTTTCAGACAGAAAAATTTAGAATAAAAGATAACTACTCATTCGATTCCGGAATTTTTATTATTTTGGGATAGAAAAGAATCTGAGTGTTGATAATGAATAAAAAAAAATAATAAAATACAGGTGTTTATAAAAAATTCAATCCTTAAATGCATTTTTTATTTTTATTTTTTCAGATTTTTTAGAAATAGTTTCAAATATCTTTAAAAAAATCCTAGTAACTAAGCGTGCATAATATTTTAAAAACATCACCATCTATTTAGCTTTCAGTTGAGGTATAAAACTTAATAATAGCTTAAATAAAAAATGAGAAATTAAGACTTAACTAAATAGCAGTCCCATTTCATGTAGCAAAAATTTCCTACTTCAAGCGCTTCGGAGGTGGCCGTATTATCCTACTTATTCCATAAATGTGAAAGTTTTCTTGTTTGGATGATTGTTAATCAATCACGCAAAACGGCTGAACGAATTTGGATGAAATTCGGCACACAGATAGTTTATAAGCCGGATTAAAACATAGGAGGATATTATCTTGGTTAAAGGTTCCCTAGGGATTTTCTCAAATGTAAATGCGAATGAAGTCGCGGGCGGAAGCTAGTTTGCCATAAATGATCGTGCTTACTAAAAATACTTTCGTCCGAGTGAGTTTGAAACAGGATTATTTTCCGCCGATGAGTAAAAATTTTATACAGACAGCATCAAAAATAACCATGCATATCAGTAATTTTCAATGCCCCGCTGCTGGGGAACTGGCCTTCCTTTTGGCTTGTGGATGGATAAAGCGGACGGGCCATACCCACCACTTGGGCCCAATGTGGATTGGTCAGTGTTAACGACTGTAAATGCAGCCAGAACCAAGGGCTGAATGTAAGGTACATTGAGTTAACACCGACCAATCCACATTGGGCCCACGTGGTGGGTTATGGCCCGTCTGCTTTATCCCAAAAGAAAAGGAAGGCCTGTTCCCTAGCAGCGGGTCATTAAAAATGGCTGATATGCATGGTTATTTTTGATGCTGTCTGTATAAAATTTTTACTCATCGGCGGAAAATAATCCTGTTTCAAAATCACTCGGACGAAAGTATTTTTAGTAAGCACGATCATTTATGGCAAACTAGCTTCCGCCCGCGACTTTATACGCATTTATGTTTGAGAAAATCCCTAGGGAACCTTTAACCAAGATAATAGTATCCTCCTATGTTTTAATCCGGCTTATAAACTATCTGTGTGCCAAATTTCATCCAAATTCGTTTAGCCGTTTTACGTGATTGATTAACAATCATCCAAACAAGAAAACTTTCACATTTATGGAATAGGTAGGATAATACGGCCACCTCCGAAGCGCTTGAAGTAGGAAATTTTTGCTACATGAAATGGGACTGCTATTTAGTTAAGTCTTAATTTCTCATTTTTTATTTAATCTATTATTAAGTTTTATACCTCAACTGAAAGTTAAATAGATGGTGATGTTTTTAAAATATTATGCACGCTTAGTTACTAGCATTTTTTTAAAGATATTTGAAACTATTTCTAAAAAATCTGAAAAAATAAAAATAAAAAATGCATTTAAGAATTGAATTTTTTATGATTTTTTTTTTATTCATTATCAACACTCAGATTCTTTTCTATCCTAAAATAATAAAAAATCCGGAATCGAATAAGTAGTTACCTTTTATTTAAAATTTTCGTGTCTGAAAACGTACTTTTGGAAAAAATACTTAATTTCAATTAACTCAAAAACTATTTCTTTTTTGAGAAAAAGTTATATGACAAAAAATATTTGTTTTGACCTCATCTATAACCCCTTAACAGGAATACGTCATATTTCCAGTGACCCTGTATAACAGAGAGGTCTCTTGTTGATTAACGCTATATCGATAAGTAACATAGGCTTTAAGCCTCTTATTAATAAACGGCTAAGTAACTTCCAAAGGTACAAATAGCGGTCAAGCACAATCGCCAGATTTGTTAATAATAAAGCGGGTCTTCAGCGGGATTAACTTTATATAGGTTTTGTTTACTTTGGTAATCCTTTTGCAGTACGCTAGTGGGGCCATTTGGGCCTCAGGCTAGACGTTGGTCTAAGTGATAACCTGATGGTCTTTTTACAGTTAGGTCTTTATTCATTTAAAGGGAAAAAGTATTATTTTAGCAAAGAATGATGCTCAGGCGGCGCAAACATATCCACTTGACGTATTGTCACAGACAGAATACATAATAGTACAAGTGTATTATGCGGGCTTACACTCTTGATTTTGTAACTTATAAGCTTTTACTAATGATTTTAAATGTGGTGTGATCCTTATCGATAATACGCATTGTTTCTACTTAAATCGAATCTGCCTTTCGATAACTCACAAGGTTACCTATAGCCAGATAAATGATAAATATCTTATTTTTTACGATAACTACAGTTAAACGGCGTTTTCAGAATTTACCAATACTTATTCAATTTATTGTCGGCCACAGAAGCATCTGAAAATTTCAGTACCGTGCGGTGCAAACTACTGGGTTCACATGGTAGAATTATTTATCTTACCTATCACGATTTATATTTAGTATGCCAAATTACTGAGATGTTTAGCTCCTAGCTACTCTTGGCATTGACCGTACAAGCACTTTATATTGAAAATTTAAGTAGGTCCGCTACCTCCTGTGACTTAAACCTCATCATAAAGAGCGTCCAGAAAAGCGACCTCCTCTCTAATTAGAGAACATGAAGACTACCCCATGTTGCCTGCAGCGGTCCCGAACGGATTTTTAATTTGATCAGGATTTTGCGGACTACTATAGGGGGAGAAAGCCATGGATAGGGAGCCTGTGTAGTTAGTATAGTTTGTTAGTCAAATTGGGGATTGATATGAATGATATTGACAGTAGGGCTGCAATGTTATTTTTATGGGACTAAAAGGGAGCACACTCTAGTACCAGTGGATTTCATTTAACTTGTAAAATAGTTAGTTTTTTATAGGACTCTAGCGGCCTTCCGCGACTTCGTCTGCGTGGACAATTTTTTATCTATCCCGCGAAAACCTTTGTTTTTTTCGGGATAAACGGTACCCTATATCCTTCTCTGTACCCTTGACAACGTGTATGTAAAATTTCATGATGATCGGTTGAGTAGTTAAGACGTGAAAGCGTGACAAACAAGCAAAACATTCAGACTTTCGCATTTATAATATTAGTAAGAATAAAAATATTAGTAAGAAGCGAGATAGTTTTCTCTTGTAATAGTCTCACTCACCTGCTTTTCATATCCCTCAAGTGGTGCCCTCATCTTAATGAATGAATAAATGAAAAATATCTTTATTTAAATGAGTTTATTATAAACGTTTTTAAATCGTCAGATTTTTTACCCTACCACCCATTATGACGTCTTTTAGCTGACAAAAAAAATGGGCACAAAAAACTTGTCAACGTTATCAGATAGAACGATATTTACACAATAATTAAAGGATGATGCTGATTTTACTATACAAGCTAGGCCATGCTGCGCTTTGATGAAATTACCGATATACTATAGTAATTTTCTTGTGATTGTGTTGGAAGAATATCATTAAACTATAATCTGGGAGAAAAGAGAAATCTCAATATCAAGGAACCGTTTTGAGGTTATAATTGTTTGACATTTTCGTGTTATAAAACATTTTGTTATCTACCCCTTTTGATATGACATGGGTTTTTAAATTTGAGATTTTTGCATTTACAATGCTATTTTTAAACAATACTAAATAATATACTAGAAAAAATACGTGTGTATAAGTGACTCGGTAGCTCAGCGGTCAGAGCATTGGACCGGATATCCAAAGGTCGCGGGTTCGATTCCCGTCTGAGTATTGATCTGGTGCGAGGCGTATTTTTTCTAGTATATTATTTAGTATGACATGGGTTGGTCACAGATTAACTAGTTAGTAGTTGGTAAATAATGTCAAACATACACGATCAATCAACAATCGATTCACTTCTTCATGCGCACAACAATAGTAGGTTATTGCATCGAGCACAAAGTAATTTATTATTGCACCGAGTGCCTGATTTAGAGCCCGAGCGTTAGCGAGGGCTCTAACCTAACAGGCACGAGGGCCATATAAATTACTTAAGGTGAGGTGCATAATCTGCTTTTCTTTCAACTATTTACCTATAGGAATAGTAGATAAAAGAAACACATATTAAACAGTTAAAATAGAAGTTTAATTATTGAAATTAAAAGTTATGCTTGAACAATTATGAAACGTAAGGTTAAGAGTTTTGTTGGGCAAATTTATATTTGTTTGTTACATTTGTTGTTGGATAGTATCACACTTTATCTTTTCCAAAAATATTGTCAAGCAAAATTAACAAAGTTCCCGCCAAATCACTTTTTTTAATTTCTTTCATTTTTAAATCAGAGTTAGCAGCAATCATTTTTTAAATTTGGAACAAGTAGGATAGAAATGAATAATACGTACGTAAAAAAAAGTATTGATATCGGCTGAATAGAGCTAATCCATTGAGATTGGCACCTTTTGGTGCGATTAAAAAAAACTGTGCAATAATGAAATTTCATACATTTTTATTGCTCTAGAGCATTAAAGACTCGCTTTGTACTGAGTTTTTAGTGTGATTGTGACGAAATTAAAGCATAGTTGGAAGAAAAGAATATTTAATCATGATTTAATCAAAAAACAAAGAGAGAGTAAACTAATTTCAAAGCAACGACGGCTTCTGTCCAAAGAATAAAATTGCTTCTGTCTGTCGGACCACAGCTCAGAAGAATAAGCACAGATTAAGACACAGTCTAATAATCTCAATCTGACCAAAGAGTGAGATAGTACTGTCAAGTATCGTAAACTGGTATAAGTATGACTAGCAAAGATGATTTTAATTTAAATTTGAAAAGACATAGACAGAATATTGACAAGACATTTTATATTAAGACACTATTTCCTTATAACTTTTTAACGCCAAATTCGTTTTAATATTTTCTTCTTTATTTTGTTACCATTTTTTATTTCCTTTTTTTGAGGTATGAATGGTTAAGACGCATGATGGCCCAGAATCCGGCAGGATTCTTTATTGTTCGCTTAGTACATAATGTATAGAAAATGCCAAGGTTCTCTAGTTTAATTACAAAGAATAACATTAGTATATAATAGGGGTTAAAGTATAAAATTGCCTATTTTTTCTTACACACAGAGGCTATTATATCTTCTATGATGCTGAAGATGCTTCGGTTACAGTACAAGGCATATAACTTGAAATCGGGTGGGGATTGCGCGAAACGCGTATTTTGGGTATGCGTAGCGGTGAAGTTTGAAATATGATTATAACGACCCACTGAATCCACTCCTGAATGTAAACAAACCTTCTTAAAAGTGACTCCTTTTTTTGTTTGGAGAAATGACCACTTAATTAGTTGTAACTTAGCTGATACTTATTTTTTCACTTAACACATGGGGCATTAGTTAGCTGAGTGTTTAAACTTTTGTACATAAAAGTTTTAAAACATTAGCGTTCATGGTTGTTAAGTAAACTAAGAAAATGTCAGTAAGGAAAATGCATTTTTTACACGACTGCCCAAAGCAAAAAGAGTGTATATTTGTTCAGGATTCATGTATGTTTGTGGGTATGTAAGTTTCTTTATTCCACCATAACTTCTAAATGGCTCAACAAATTTGAATGTATGGGGTATCGTTAGAATTCTTACATCATTCCGAGTGACACTGGCTATATTTTTTTTTTGAAAAAAGTTGATATGGCGACTGTAGCATGCCATTTTCAAATGTGAAAAAAATTTCTTTTCTTCAATTATTACAATATAGACATCAAATGAAAGGCCATAATGAGCACATTTGAAAACTATATAATTTGTCACTAAAATGTGTAAAATAAAAATAAATAAATTCAAAAAAATATTAAAAACACGACTGCCCAGCCAAAAACGAACTGAAAAGATAATATGCTGAATAAATTGCAGTCGGGGGACCTCTTTAATTGAAAATTGTACCACAAAACGGTCCCCCGACTGCAATGACACCTTGTTATTTATCTTTTTAGTTCGTTTTTGGCTGGGCAGTCGTGTTTTTAATATTTTCTATTTTTTATGTACTATAAAAAACGGCTATTTTTATTCTTAAACCCCTAATAACTCCACAGGAGCTGCAGTTAGAAACCATACGTCGTCCTTCGTACTCGCCAGACTTTGCTCCAACGGACTACCATTTTTTTTTGTGATTTAGAAAATTTTCTACGTGGTAAAAAATTGTCTTCCCAAGAGGAAGTACAAAATGCTTTCACACGGTTGGTCGAATCTAAATCCCCAGAGTTCTATTGCAAAGGCATAAATGAACTTCCGATTAAAATATGGCAGCAATGTATAGATAATGAGGGTAAATACTTTGATCAAATAAATATGTAACATTTTAGAAAAAGACGAGTTTTTAGTATAAAATCGGCAATTTCATACTTTAACCCCTAATATAATTCACTGTATTAGTTGTAGGCAAAAGTGCTTAAAGTGGCCACTATATTTTACTGAGATTATTTTTTGTATTAAACTAGAGAAATTTTCGATTCATTGTGTACTAAGTGCCACTTTGGGGCCATATAGGGCCTTAAACGGACTTGAAAATTAATCACCTTTTTAAACCAATCTAAGAAAGGATTTTTTATGAAGGTAGGATGAGTTAAAAATGTATAGGTACTTCATTAAAAAACAACAATTAATAATAGTTAAGGCTTAACTTTACAATTATTAAGTGAAAATAAATCTATCAGTCTGTGAAACCTTTTCTTTGACCAATGGCAAGTGACAGCAGACTCGAATAAAGAGATCCTTTTTTACTTATTCTAGAAAAGCTCCATTCTTTCTGGTTTAATTAGGTCGTCTATTGGTAGCACCTGAGGTTCATTTAGGTAAGAGTAAATTGATATAAAAAAATCAAGGCATTTCTCTTCAAAATTGATTAGGTTAGAACCAGCTCAAGTTCTCTTATGTTTTAAATTAGAAACCTGAAAAAATATGCAAATCGATAATGACCTTATTTTTAAATAATCTAAAAATGTAAATGATATTTTATTTCTAAAATAAAGATTCAAACAATTTGTTACATAAGAATTAATTCGTTTGTTAGATGAGGCTTTTTCTAAAAAAGAACCTAATTTGTGTTCGGATTAATTTGTTATTAATAACACAATATATTATTAGTTTTTTTATACAGAGGTACGGTAGAGGTAGAGACAACCGACAATTCATGCCATAATAAAAATCTGATCCCAAGCTTCAAGAAATGCAAGTAACGACGTACTACGTTGTCATGACGGATATTGTCATGACAACGTGCACGCGAGTAAAAGCCAATTAGGCACAAATTGTCCCCCATCAAACTTTTCTTGCGAGCAGTAAACTTGTTACGGCACGGTGTGACATAACTCCATTTCACGGTTAATGGAAGTGCAAGGAGTATTGCGACGTTACGCGAGATGCGTTCGATGAAAGGGGTTTCGTGCTCGGCATAGCTGCGTGCTAAGCCAGCCGTACTGATTGGTGTAATTGGTGACGTCTTGCCAATCTATCTTGTTCAGTCTTGTGTAAATTTCAATAATTATATCGTGTTCTCAAACGTTCGAAACTTTCCATATCCGATGCTATGCTTTTACCTAAACATATTTTAATAAAGCTGTGCAAAAAGTTGTGGCTGTACAAAGGAAATATTTTGAAAACAAGTGGTTTGGGTGAAGAGCCCATTTCAAAAATTTTTGGAATTTTTGTTTTATCTGTTTGTCTCTATGTTTGTGCGCTAATAACGTAAAAAGCGGTAACCCAATTGTAATGACGTTTACATACAAATATACTGTGTATCTTGCAGAACCATAGAAATAGAATGTCAAAGAACAACAATGTCAATAAACAGGTGATCCGAAAAACGAATGAATACATATTATATGAGATACGTAAAATAAGACTTAGATACATAAAATATGACTATATATGGCAAAAGAAATTAATAAACTATGTTCCATACTGTTTTCTTTGTCGATAAACGAATAAAATATGTAGCGAAATTTGGTTTAAGAGAAATGTGTGGCAATATCTTATTTACCTGTGTAAAGTGTGATTACTTGGATTGTTTCTTTTTGTCACATCACAATTACTTAGAGCACAAGACACCATGGCTCCACGATACTTTTATTTTAAATTCTAATTAAGATTATCAAATATTTTAAGCAAATCGTGATTGCTCCTTTGCAAGGCGGGCCGCTAGGGCCTCTTACTGTAAACAATATTGGCACATGTCACTTGATCCTATTTGTCTCTTTTTTACATAGACCGTGTCCGTATGATGTTAATTTCTTTTTCCCACGCTCTGTTGGTCTTCTTGAGTGCAGCGAAAATTTTTCTATGTCTATGTGCAGAACAATCAATTTTTTCTTAAACGCCTGGCTAGCAACCACTATTTTACCTAAGTCTGACGCCATAACAACAATTTGAAAATTGTTGTGTTCCGGCAGTTAGAGGTAAGATAGCGAGTTCTTCAGTGAGAGGATTTCGGGTGTAGTGCACATCCACCTTCGGCCTTATCGTCACTTAACATCAGGTGAGGTGAGGCCAAGCACTACCTCGTTTTGCATAAAAAATAACAATAATTTGACGCAAAAATAAAGGTTTATACTTAGACCAAATGGACATAAAGAAATAATCGTAAAGTCATACCAAAAGATGATCAAAACAAAAGAACTCAAGGTGCTCCAACCACCGACTTAAAATTAACGAACGAACATCAGTCATATTTGCAAATTCATCAACAAAAGCTTGTTTTAAAGTGGGGAGTAAAATGCAGCATTCTGAGGGACAATACCACGTACCGACTAATACTGTGAAACGAATTGAGAGCGGGACAAGTTCATTGTAGCTTGAACATAAATAAGCATTTGCTTGAAGCCTTGCTGTGTGGTACAAGGTAAGTCCTCGTGCGAAAGGTAAGTAATTCGTAAAAAAGATAATAAATACGACAAATGAAGGATAAAATAATTATGTACCCAACTGTTTTTGGATCCAAATGAGCATAAAATTTTAAGTCATAATATAGGTAATAAGGTTTTTTGCCAAAATTATCAATTTGCATAACATTAATACCGAATAAATATTTACGCAATTAACCATAAAAATTGTCTTAAGCATCACAGTTCTACCAAAAAACTATTCATATTACTTATGTATTAATGTGGGATTTAATAATTTGTACCTGTTTTTTCACCGCGACTCATAGTTGTAGACTTACCTGTAAACAAAGACGAAATAATTAAATACACACATTTATTTCTTCGAAAACCACCAAAAGCTAATTTATTAAGATAAGCAATAAAACAATAGAGTTTTCTTTGTGTAGTCACTAGCTTTCTCTACTCTCTTATTACTTACACTCTACCTCAGGGGCATCAGGGCTGTCCCAAGAATTAAGATCGCACTGCCGGTGATATATTGAAACGGTTGAACGCATAATAAATCATAAGCAATTATTTTAAACAATACCCGCGCGTTTGTGTTTTAGTAAATGAGTCGTCGTTATTCGGCGGTGAAATATTTGGTCGTGAGCGCCATTTTATTGACATTCTGAGCGTATGTGAGCGGGGGAAGTAAATTAATTGTATTTATTATGCGTTGACTAAACTGCTTCATCGTTTTGAGAGTTGGACCAACCCTAATGACGTATTATAATGTGTTGAATTTATATGTTGATTTTGAAGGTGTGTCTGGTCATATGTTTTTTGTTTTTCTCGTTTTACAGTTACGTGATGACTGTATCACAGGATCTAAAGTTAGTAATCATCTCTCGTTTCGTATAGTTAATAGTCTTTCTTTGTAGTGCCTCCTAAAGAGTAGGTGTAGTGCCTTCCAAAGAGGGGTCTTAGAATGAACATGGATAAGACGAAAATCATGCCCATGTTGTACCCACTTCAGCTCATGTTGGGAACACTACACTCGATGTTATTGACTATTACGTATACCTACCTACATAGGACAGACAGTACAGTAAGGTAAGTCCAATTTCGAGAAAGAGATCTCTCGTCGAATACAACTTGGATGGGCAGCATTCGGGAAGCTTCAAAAAACTTCGCGTTCAACTTACCTCTGTGTCTCAAGACGAAAGTGACCAGTATGTGTTGCCAGTGATAACTTACAACAGTGGAACGTGGTCGCTAACTATGGGTCTCAAAAGTAGGCTCAAGATCACCCAGCGTGCAATGGAGAGAGCCATGCTCGGCGTTTCCCTACGTGATCGAATCAAAAACGAGGAGAACCGTAGGAGAACTAAAGTAACCGACATCACTCGAAGTATTGCTCAGGTGAAGTGGCAGTGGGCGAAATACATAGCGAGAAGAACATCAGTTCTTCTCGCTATTTACCTAACGGCTATCAAGCCGTTGAGGCAGAAATGTTCTTAAAAGGCAACCGTGCACTGGGTGAGATTCCGTGGGTAGGCCCCCGACAAGATGGACCGATGATCTGGAGATCCTTGGGGAGGCCTACACTCAGCAGTGGGTGTCGTGTAGCTGATATGATATTAATGATGATGAATTGTCTTTCATAGATATAAAATATATAAAAAACAAATATTTATCACTAAAAAGCAAACTTGACAATAATTTTAAATGAAATAAACAAACATGGTAATTATTTGGATTATTAAGTAAAAGGTGTCTAAAGTCCATGTAACTAAATCATTACGCCAACAAAAATATTACTTTACTATATAAACAATAACGACCGACCGCGTTTTCAAAAACCAAACTATGCCTACAACAAATCGCAAACAATGATGTTTATAACATATAAAAAGCCAATTAGCGCAGTCCAAAAAGAAAACTCGCAAAACAACGTGAAACAGGAACACCTAAAAACAATTTTACTTTTACCAAATTTAGAGCGAAAAGTTTTGCACTTAAAAGAAAACAGAACACAGTCGTTTTCATAAATAACGGATTCTTTCTCCCTCCTACTCTGACGTATCGTTTGTTATAATATAACATGTTATACATAATTGCGTTTAAAAAAATATAACTGTAGAAGTGTGCTTATTTAAACTGGTGTGAAACGAATATACCATTATTGGTGCATTCTACGAGATATCCTCATTCGGTTATTAATAGTTTGGAAAAACTGCAAAGATACATGAGTTTTTTTTTACTTTTACTATCATTTAAGTGTTGTAATTTTTTGAAAACAGCATTTTATGTGGCCATATTTTATTGATTTTCATTTACCTTTCTTTATAATAATCTAAGTATTGGGCTACGCCGTAAACGTCACTAAATAGTAAATGAATACAATACCACAAAAATTAAGAGCGAGATCACTATATTCCTTTTTTTTCCTTTATTCTTTTGGCAACAGTCATTTAAACATAAGCACTTATATCTATCTTACTAGCTATAACAGACGTATAGTGCCGATAAGGATAATTATTCGGACAAGTTATGTGATATTATAATACTTAACGAAAAATAAAACAGTAGCAAAAACATCAATTATTAGTCTAAACTAATTTACACTTCAGTAGTACCTACACATCAGTCGCTTCGTGTACTATGGTTTGCACATATTAAACGTTTAAATTTAGAAAGAAAAATCTCCAACATTAAAATATCAAAATAATAATTTCTAAATAGAAACACCTAAAACTAGAAACAGATAAAGCGATGAGCTCGAAATAATCTCAAATAGCTCACAGGCTCACAGTTCTATCGCTCACAGTAAACAGGTGTATCCGTCCAAATTATGTTGACAGTTGAAGTTTGCGCCTCATGCCGGCCGTGTGTCTGCGGCCTCTCCCGGGATTATACCCTCGTGCTATTAACGTTTACCCACAACTGTGGATATGCAGTTATACATATAGTAATGAGGAACGGTAAACTAATTACTAATGATGTTAATAGTAAAGAAGATGATACAATAATCGTAGAAGTGCTAAATGAACAATAATTTCTATCTACTTCCAAACTGCTTGGATATATCAAAATACTACCCACAACAACTGTTGTAGCCATCTAAATAATTGTCAATAGAAATCAATCATCATAAGATAAATACTTAAGAGACACATTTTGTAAATTAACCAACTTGACATGAGGCAGTTAAAAAGATAAAAAATATACTCTCAGAATTTTAATTTTAAGCACAAGTTTTCTGAGAGTAACATTGATATTTGATAAGAGATAATGTATGCCATGGAGAGAGCTCGCTAAGCCTTGTGGGTACATCTCTAATCGAGATCAATCGTCCTAAGGTACGATAATCCGGCAGCCGAACTTCGCCGGGACTCAATCTGGGTCCATTATAACTTTATATTTGTCGAGGAAACGCTGTCTCACTCCCCTGTAATCCCGATTGGTGTGTATTAGTTTCGGTGATATTATTAGATGTGTTTTCTTTGTTTAAGGTATATCAAATTTTAATATCTTTACTTTTTGTCTTGTCACGATTATGACTAAGATCTTTCTTGCCTTGATCATTATATTCTTCTTTATAGTCATGCCTATTCCAGTTTTAATAAGATGTCTCTTCTACCATTGGTCAGTTTCTATCAAAAGTACATTTAAATAAGTTTACTATCTACTATCTAGTTCTTATTCTAACTAGAACGACTCCCTAAAAGCTATTTCAAATACAAAACTTGAAATCAATTCGCAATTCTGACTTCACCTCTCATACAATTTTTTAAGGCTCGTAGTTTCTTCTTTATAGCTAATTAGACGTTTAAAACATGGGCCATATACTAATTCATATAACGGTAAAACGGGGTCAATAGAAATTCACGGGGTGATTAGAAACCAAAGCAAAAACCCAAATTATCCGAGTGACATTAGTTTAAAGAACATATTAGTATTGAATATACAGTGCCTTTGGTCTTGAACTAGCGATAATTTAAAGGCGTGTAATACACCTAATTTTATCGACAAAAACACCCACATGTTGGGGTCTATCCCCACTCCTGTTGGAATGGCCGCCATTTTAAATTTGACTTTTTATTTTTGATGACCCTGCAGAAAAATATTAATTTCTCCGGATTTAGAAGTCCTACAGTTATAACAAAAATATTGTTTGAAAGATAATAATATCACCTAGTAATTTAAAAATAAAATGTTTAAATTTTTGATTTAAATACGTCATAAAAAATTACTGAAATAAAATTTTATACGAAATTTGTGCGATTTTTTTGAGTTTTTATTACATTTCTCAAAAACTAGGACATTAATGTCCATTTTTTTTGCACTATTCAAATACACAGGAATATTATCTACAAAACAGTTTTAAAATTTATTGCTCTATGTTGCATATTTTGAGAGTTATTTTTGTTTGAACTATGACCCTTACGTCACCAAATAATGATTATTTTCGAAAATGGACATAATTACAAGCATTTTGAACATATTTTAAATTAGGTTGATAATATTATCTGAATACTAATTTCATCAAATGATAAAATCTAGTTTTTAGGAATTTTGTTTTTTTTTATATTTTCGAAAATAACCATTTAGTACTTGTAAGGGTCATATTCAAACATCAATAGCTCTCGAAATATGCAACATAGAGCAATAAATTTTTAAGTCGTTCTGTAGATAATACCTCTGTGTATTTGAATAATGCAAAAAAAGTGAACATTAATGTCCTAGTTTTTGAGAAATGTAATAAAAAGTAAAAAAAATCGCACAAATTTCGTATAAAATTTTATTTCAGTAATTTTTTATGACGTATTTAAACCAAAAATTTAAACATAGATGATATTATTAGCTTTTGAACAGTATTTTTGTTATAACTGTAAGACTTCTAAATCCGGAGAAATTAATATTTTTCTGCAGGGTCATCTAAAATAAAAAGTCAAATTTAAAATGGCAGCCATTCCAACAGGAGTGGGGATAGACCCCAACATATGGGTGTTTTTATCGATAAAATTAGGTGTATTGCACGCCTTTAAATTATCGCTAGTTCAAGATCAAAGGCACTGTATATATTAGCTTAAAAAATTAACGCATATGTTCTTTAAGCTAATGTCACTCGGATAATTTGGGTTGTAAAACTTTTTTGCTTTGGTGTCTAATCACCCCGTGAATTTCTATTAGCCCCGTTTTACATAAAAAATAGATTGTCATTTTGTTTCTAGCTTCTAATTATAAAGACTCCCTAAAATATCGAGTTTCAGGACTAATTTCAATAACAAAACTTGGAATCGATTTGCCCTCCTGGCCTGATCTGGATGCAAGCCACGTGATTTATTTCACGTCAAAGTTGAAATTAATTCACAACACCGCGCCAAGCCGTGAGCCTATTTAAGAGGATATACAGGTACCGTGTTTTGGATACTGGTGCTTCATCGTTGGGTAGGGTGAATGAAAGGTAATTGATTTCCAACTTTAGTTTTTTTTTTCAATTTTTTGGCAACCTTGTCTAATCATTGGTTCTCAAGTGTGGGTGTAGTTCAAAGATTGTTACCTACTAGAGATGGGCAAAAGACCCAGTTTAAACCCGACCATTGGGTTTAAATTCAATAAAAACCCACACGTTATAGAAACTTTTTACAGTTTTTTTTTTTATTTCTATTGATATGCCAAATGAAACGTTGATAGGAAACAATTTCTTGTTAAATCAATACAGAAAAATATTCTTAGGACGAAACATCACTTATTTCTAAAGATTTTATTAAGTTCAACAAAATTAGGAGATAACGTCAAAGTCAAAGTCAAAGTCAAAATTAGCTTTATTCAAATAAACTTAATTATTAAGTACTTTTGAATCGTCTATATTTTCCTACCACCCGTTCAAGACTTTTTTAACTGACAAGAAGAACGGGCGCAAGAAACTTATCAGCTTTAATAGCAATAAGTAACGATATTTACAAACTTAAATATATCGTTACCAGATAATTACAACAGGGTGACAGGATTATTGGCAACAAACATAGACTTAGACATAGACTTATAGATATTACTATCATTGGCAACAAAGTACTTACAGTAGTTATGTGTTACATCATTTCCACGCATTTTGATCTTTAAGATAATCGTCTACTTTATAATAACCTTTACCCATGAGCGTTTTTTTAACTGGGTTTAAACCTAGCAGTCGGGTCAAAATTGGGTACTTTTCCCATATTCAATAACAAAACTTATTGCTCTATTTAGGCGGAAAAAGTTTCTATTGCTTTGAAGGAGACGATTAAATCACATGTCGCAAGCTATAATAATGCAAGAAAAATCCACAAAACAAAGAAACAATTTTGAAAAATCAATCACAAACATTGACGTATTTTGTGTAGTTATCGAGTAGGTGTTGTACTTAAGCCGATAGACGTGATAATTTTAGATCTTCAGTAGTTGAGTTTATTTATTAAGCTCATAAACTTAACTAAGTGATATAAAACACCAACTATGTTTAATTAAGTGATATTAAAACACGCTCTAAAGATACTTTAAAGTACTATTAGTACACACACCAGTTTCAGTAAACAATTAGAGCCCTGGGACCTCTATTTCGCAGTCACAACACTAAAGCATTCCTGTCTTAACAAGAAGATAATTAGCACTGTTCCTTCTACCGTGTAGTTCATTCATAAAGGACAAAACTTGTAGGAAATCAAGTTTTGCACAAAATAATTTTTGCACGCTACTAAAATAAAATTCACCTTATTTCCTAGAAAATAATCAACACCATGACGGTATAAAGTGCAGGTAGCTTCCCTATTTAAATCATGTTCGCATGAAAATTAATATAGTTGACAACTAAATAATAAACTTTATATTAAAACGGTGCGTCATATTCGTTTCAAACTCGTTACAACATGGTTCAGTTACTTTCAAATGAATATGAATATTGTACTGACACTAACTTTCGAAATACAAATAAGTAGTAACATATTAAAGAGGTAGTTTGTAGAGGATTTGTTGTTATTTATGTGTCGTATATGAGATTTTATGTATGTAATTGTGCCTAATGAAGTAGGACAATTGACATTTTAATTATTTGGAATTTCGTTTGTACCTACGATAAAACACGTTTGTAAGTATAAGATAGCGTGAAGTTCTGTATTATACCTACTGACACTGTTTAAAATGTAACTATGCGGCGATCCAAAATTTACTACTTTTCAAGGAAAATTTAAATTTCGAAAAAATTTACACAACGATTCCGTGTTAAATTCCGCCCCAAAGTTTAAATTCCACTTAGTATTAAACCATACAGCAACAAATCATATAGCCGTAACGATTAAAAATAAAACCCCGTGCAATTGTTCTGGCCATAAATAAAAATTGTTGGGGAAACACCTCAGCAGTTTTAATATTTTAATCCTCGACACGGGAGAGCATAAATTTTGTTTGGCTGTTTCATCGGGGGCCTATTCTGTGAATGCGTGTGAAAATTAAAACTCTGAGATGGGATGTTGGGCAGTTTTTGTTGATTATTTTTATCGTCATATTACCAGTAAAGATTTAAAATATTTTTAGGGCTTTTTTTAACACGAACATGCCTAGAAAGGTTAAAAATATAGCTTCATTTTTAAAGATTGAAGAATATAGTTATTTATTTCTCTAATACAACATTAAAAAAGAAAATACAATATTATGCTTTTTCCTACGAATTTACACCCTGGTAAATTTTCAGGAAATATTTATTTGAGTCAATCATTAATATGTAAACGTGAAGGGTCAAAACAGAAATAGAAAAGGCATTTATAAGTCGCATATGACGCGGCTTGGGGACTGAGTCTATTAAAATATTCACAATATGCAGTGCCCGTAAAGTGGTCAATGGAAAGTTAGAGGTTTCAGCGGACTTCACGAGAGCTTTCACGGATAAAATGTGCCTCGGACGTGAGACCCATACATTTTAAAAAGAACACCGCACAGTAATTTAGTAGCGGGAAAATTAAAATCATTCTGTTCTTTTGATTGATTGAAAGAGTTTCGTTTTCAGAAATTCAGAGATCAAGCTATTCGTAAATATTGTGTGCAAAACATAGCAGCACTGTTTAAAACAGCAAGAGCTTAGGATAAAATTATCATTGCTATCATTTAACGACATGTCGTTTTCTTTTTTTTGTTCCTTAAGCATAGATAATTTTTAGCTTTTTTAGGGAGTGTGTGTGCTACACTTTTACAGCAGCATTGCAAAAAGTGTAGCTTTTTTAACTCCACTCGAGAATTGAGTTGGCAGGGATTGTTAGCCGGTATGCGGTATATTTATCCGCTCTCCAAACATTCGGCTGTAGGCAATAAATCATAACCGTTTGTCAGCCTTGCCTAACCGAAGATTATTTTCCGAACGCCGGTCAGTTGTGTTTAATTTTTTTTTTTAGATCAATGTCTTACTGATTTATTCCTTGACTTGTATTCGTTATTACGCAGATTAAAATTAGATATCTAAAAAAAAAATATAAAAACTTATAGACCATGAATCACTCTAATTTAAATATTTCATACTTACGTATGAAAGGCTAACCTCTTTTTATCATCACATTTTTAGAGAAATGTTGGCTAAAAAGTGGACATTTTACGCTTTGAATGAAAAATTGAATCGACAGAAAATTTTATAAATTTAACTATCAAACCTGCTCACAAAATTTCACGAGAATTGGTTAGAAATGCGGCCTGTAGAGAAGAATAGCCGGGCAGACATACGAAAGAATTTTTGCCCAAGTTGCAACAGAGACGCTTCGCTCGCACTTTGCGCTCGCTCGGTCAACTATGTCAAGTCCAAAGTTTACCAGGACCAAGACCAAGATTGTGAATATTAAGAAAATAACAAATAAAGTCTGTAGACTTTATTTGTTATTTTCTTAACAACGTATTACGTATTTTTGAGTCAAAACTTAGGTAATTTACCAAATACATTTTCATGTAAAATGTTGCCAAAACTTCCTTAAAGCTCGCACTGTCAAAAAGTTATCAGACCTTATGTAGAGCCTAGTATTTTACTCTACACGCCCTAACTTCACAAACTCTATACCTTAGTCAAAACATGTGGCTTGGCCATTTTCGCTACATTCGCATGGGCGTTTGGTGAAAAATTTATTCACTGTTAATAATTTTTCCGTTATAACTACAATAGTTCTTGTAGTAACGAAATGGTCAAGTCACATATTTTGACTAAGGTGTAGAGTTTGCTGTTTAAGTTAGCGCGTTAAGTTGGCTAAGGTGACTCTTATTCAAGTACAAAAATACGCCTCTACAGTTAGTTATTCTAATAATTGAAGCGGGAAAATCCGCTGCCATGATTGCATCACTCTTGTCAATATAACCTATGAGTCCTACGACTAAGATAGATAAATAATGAAAACTGAAGCATTCGACGGCAGTCGGCTCCTTGCACATTTGTTTAAACAGCCGCAAGTGGTGCAAATATTTAAACAAAGCTACGAAGCGGCCTGTTTGATTCCCTAACTGCAGACATTTCTGTGGAGATCTAATATTGGTCTAATATTTTTAAAATGAGAAGGAACTTGATAGAACCTGTGTTTTTAAATTATGGTGGAAGTTTAACATTATACTCGTATAGATATCACCAAAAGTATCCTCAAGTCAGTTTCCTGTGTATGTGATAGAAATAATTAATATGGATTGTTGATTATTAAAGCTAAAATTTAAAAAGTGCTAATTAAATTTTACTTTGCACTACCTAAAAACCGAGTTTAATTAGTCACTGAGTCTGTTTTTTGCAATAAAGAATCATTTTCTATCACACGAACTGCCACAAACGAAATATCATGCACAAAATATAAAAGGTACCCCAATCCCGACTCCAATCACACAAGCTCTGGTTTTTTATTGCTTGTAAACCCTGTGAAAAAGCTTAATATTTGTCACAGGAAATACCCTCTATTTACCCTATAGGTACACATCCGGCCTGTAGGGCAGTCTCATTGATTCCCTTCGAGGGGTACCCTTTCATATTTGTATCGCAGGGCCAGTAAATAACGTGTATATCTAATATTTGACTCGCCTAGCGCATATTTTGCTTTTATCGCTCTGGGTCATTCTTTTTAGGGTATTCATTGAAAGGGTTTTGAGAAAGGTTCGGTGCAATCGAAAGAATTAATTAAAATGTACGAGTAAATTTTGTCGTAACGTTTAAATTCTTTAGCTTCCATAAAATTATCAATCATTTACATCATACGTCAGACAATAACCATACGTTTGATAATTTTGCTCTGTTTAAAGTTCATTTCATTATACTCAAGTATGATTTCAAATAGCGTCAAATACTTTAACTAGTAAGTCATTGTGTATAGATTCCTTATCAATCATATTTATTTTATTATTATTAGCTTCAACATTTCCGATTCTAAGGTTGAAAACAAAATTGCTATCGCAAGTATATCACTATGCTAACTATTTATCAATACCCGAACAGAGTCACTCCAAGCATCTTGGCATCCAAAATTATGCTCGAGATATTCAAAATAAAATTCAGTTTAGAAGCAATAGCCAGAAGATAGCCCCTTCGGCCCTGAGCATAGTGAAAGCTGATGCAGTGTCGCTAACGTTTTATTAAAAAACTTCTGAGTATGGAATAAAAAAAACAATGGTAATTTTGATTTACTGAGTTCATAAGAAATAGACATGTCTCTATTAAACATTTCTTTGATAAGTCCAAATGTTTTAAGAAGTTCATAATAAAAAAGTCTGAAATACTTCTAACGCATTTTAAAGTAATACAAATCTATACAGTTGAGTATTTTGACATTATCTAAATAACGTCTTTAAAAATACCAGTGTTAAATATCCCTACTGTTTATTTAAGTCTTCTATGTCCCGGAGTGTTCGGAATTCATTACGTTCAAAATTTGTTTGGGATATGAAATTCCTAAGACGCCTCTACAGTTTTCAAACAATTTGCGTTACTTTCAAGTCACCGATATTCGTTCGGAAATTCTCGGAGATAGATAATATTGAAGAGAAGCATTTGAAAGTGTTTCAGTCGTAATGACGAAATTACACAATGATGATCATGCAAGTACTATTTGTAAAAAAAACCGGTCAAGAGCGAGTCGGACTCGCGCACCGAGGTTTCCGTACAATCATAAATATATTTGGATATATTACTTTAAGTACAGTCTTTAAAAAAGTAGAATAAACGGCAGACATGGAAAGGCGAACAGGCGGACAGTTAATTTACAAATCTTAACCACAGCTGCTTATGGTGACTGAAAAACGTTTCAGCCACTCCACATTGCAAACTGTTTATATTACTAAGTAGGAAATTATTCTTCGTTTATTCGTACGGCAGAACCAGCTACCAATTATTATTGTAGTATTAGGTTGCGCCATCTCTTGACCGATAGTGGAACTATTTTTTTTTCTTAGGTCAGCATTCTTAGGACAGCGCCATCTGTTGACTGGTAGTGAAACTAAAGAATATTTGTTTGTTATTTTAATTTCTAAAAAATTGTGTTATATTGAGACATCGTTTTATTTTTCTTGTAATCTTTACATAAACTACTATCACATAGAATTATTTCAGATTTTTCTCTTTGCAAAATTTGGAGATAAGGGGGGGGACGGTATTTTTTTACATTTTTTATCATAAGTCGAAAACTACGTGGCCTAAGAAAAAAGAAAAAAAAGATTTAAAATGTGCAAACAGCGCTCTTTCATATGATACCCCACATGCTCTAGTCACCTCACTTCAAAATTTTAAGACCCCTTTTCATTCCCTGTTGTAAAAATTTTTGTTTTTATTTCTTTCTTATTTGCAAAATAGTTGGGCAAATGTCATCTTGAACTATTCCAAATTTCAAGTTGATACCATTAGTAGTTCTCGAGATATCCAGCTGTGACCGACGGACAGACTGAGTCACACTATAAGGGTTCCTTTTTTACCATTTTGGTAAGGAACCCTAAAAAGGACATTATAACAAAGTGTATCATTACTTATTTCATTTAAAATTTGATGTACGTCCGCAGATACTACATTGAAATCATATCTGTTAAATGTTTAGTATCTTGCTCTGTCTCGCCTCTCTTATTTGGCAATCAGTAAGGAGCAATACAATATTTGTTATGACATCATAAAATTGACGATAAATGCGAAAATATTGTGCACTCATAAAATGACTTACAAACATTCGAGAGCCCCTACTCAAGTCCCGTTTTAATTAAATAGCATCTTCAGTTTCAAACCTTGCGCCCTTACATTCCGCCATTCATTTGTTTCCAGAATTTAAATATTTTACTCCTGAAAAGGTTCTTCGATCGTTACCTTAGGCGTTTTAATGTTTCACTGCCATTACTCGAAGTTCAATTAGATGATATCTGACGTTTATAGTTCTTTATGCATTCAAGGAGTCAGATTATGCTCCAACAGTGTCAGATAATGCCATTTAACGGCCGTCCGATCATTACACCACTTTAAAGGGTCTAATGAAAATTTCACTCTGGTTTTACGACGGTTTCCTAAGAGTTCCTTTTAATAGCCATTTTTGTGTGTGCCTGTTTATTTTTTAAGATTCGATAAATCATAAGAGCCAGTTTGTTCTTTGGACGACTCTATAAAATGGTGCTTTTTTATAGGAAATTTGGTATAAGGGGCGCTGACTTCATATTTTTTGGTGTGAAGGTGAAAAAGTTTATGATACTCGGAAATAAAGGAACTCGAGTTCCTTTGATAAAAAAATATAATTATATCCCTACTAATATTATAAATACGAAAGTCAATTTGTTTGTCTGTTAAGTTTTTAAAAAATAATATTGATAAGAGATGTTACTAAAAAATCTGGAAGTATTAGTTTTGAACCACACCTTGTAAAAACCTACTTAAATCATTACTAATTTCTGATATTATCAAACAATTAATACATCAAACAAATTAATACATTATCAAGAACCTATTCTTACAGAACGAAAACGATTCTTATTTCATTTTGTCAAGATTGAAATTCTACTGGCAGATTCAGTTATAAAGTGCAAATAGTGAGTCCGTAGTAAACATCGTAACTCGTCCGTCTCATAAACAGCACTGCTGGGATTTTCTGGTGCAAGCGAAAAGAATCGAGAGACAGGGATGAATAGATAAAGTCTGCGGCTTTATTAACTTACAGCTATATCATGATGTTTGTTATTTAGTAGCATCCGGATTTTGGCACAGTTTCAAACACCATTATCTTGGATAAACTGCAATTTGTTAGTACTTCATAAGTCATGATGCATTTTATCTGTTGTACTGTACGTTTCGGGCATTTGTTTTATGGGAACTTTTGTTTGTTATACTCATGAGAATGATAGTAGATTATACACTTCAAACTTTCTTCCAGATTAGTTCCAAGAGATTGTTATAGGTTTTTAATCATTCGTGAAATAGTATTTTGAATAACACAATTATCTAATAAACTAGTGATAAAGTATATAAATAAAGTAGGTCAAATTGTATGTTGTTTGTAAAAAATAATCTAATAGATATCGCCACCAAAAAGCTCAACATTAATAATCGAGCCTGCTCACACAATTTCACGAGAATCGGTTGAGAAATGCGAGGAGAACAGACAGCCGGAAAGAATTTTTCCTCAAGCTGAAGCAGAGACGCTTCGCGCTCGCTCGGTCAATTAGAATACCAAAATTTTGTGTCCTACATTTAGCAAATGTGGTGGTTCTGATTAAATACCCATTCCCCTCAATCATTATTAAAACTACTTTAAATGTTAATAATAGGGAATGATACAACGATATGAAAACCCCGCTCCAATGTTATATCTTGTTCGGATCAGGAGGGAATCAATCAGTGATCCTCTGTCCCTCGATCATTTATCCAGATTTTATGCGACGCCCGCCCGGCTCGGCTTTACGAGCCATCAGCAAGCGTTTGTTTTACATGAGTCTAAAACGCAGATTCGGGTACAGGGATTGTTTGAATTTGGGAGTAGTCTCTACAAGATTTGGGATTTTTGTTAACATTTTTTTGTGAATGCCCTCTTTTGAATTTGAGTATTATCAGTTGGTATAGGTATCATTAAGTTGGTTACTTATACTTTCTTTACGTCTAAACTTTTTTTTTAACTTGATTTTGCTAACATTCGTATCATATTTTATTGTAGCATCATTCAGAATCAGTGCTATCTGACATTTTTTTTGTTTGGCTCAAAAAACTGGTTATAATCTGAGAGCTTACACTACTTAACAGTTAAATTTAAGATACGACCTTCTCGATGTAAGCACAACATTCATATCTAAAGTAAAAACACAATTTTGGACTACCTTAGTCACTTACCCATTCTGTTTTCTTTATACCTCTTTGTTAAAATCAATTTTATATTCACGTGCGTGTTATTTTAGGAACTGTCATCAAAGTCATTGAACTTCTATGTATTTTCTTCTATATATCACATATCTTTACAACAAATTCTCTCTCTTATCGCATACTTGAGGAGATTGTACAAAATTTAAATTTAATCATAGCATATCTCACACTTTTTAATATCCCACAGCCCACGATTTCCACGAAAGATAAAGCACTTGTTTCGATGGCGGTAATCAATTCGTTATTACTCAGTACCGAATATGAACAACGGTATGCATACCTTGTCCTCGTATTTATGATTAGGCTGGTACACCCAGGGAATACCAATGAGCCCGATATTGTATTTACACTCCATCCATCATACTCTTGTCTGCACTCTAATCAGTGCGAGTCGTGACAAAACAAAATTATGGCAAAAGTGTTATATGATTTTGGTGTATTTTTCAAAGTTACTAGTGGTAAAAGTATTAAGACTCACACAATGGTAAAGATAAAAGTTCATAATACTGGATCTAATTTATCTCTGTTTACAGTGGATACGGCTTTAAGCGTTTATTTACATATCTGGATATACTGAAAGTTGTAAATGTTGGGCAAGTATTTTTTTTGTTATACTCTCTAATGAGTATCTGTTAGCAACAGAGTGTAACTTCCTCCTTACAAAAGTTATACTTGAACATATTTTGCCTCCAACCAAACCATTTAATTTGTCCATGTTTTAAAAATACCTCAGAAGCAATTTTCATAAACGCTCTAATATTTTACAATTCATAAAGACCACGACGACTGCCGGGACACTCTGAGGGCGTTTAGTGTTTTATATGCCGAAGGGATTTATGTTATTACCGTCCATATTTCTGCGGACTCAAGCCGCTGAGAGGTCACGAAATCTCGCTGAGTTGCGTTGTTTCTTTCTGCCGCGATGTTGTATCCCTTTCGCACTCTTCTGGCGCTTTAAAGCGATGAATATTAGGTTGGGGCTCATTCTAATCACGTACGAACGCAGCGTGCGGACCCTCGCGAACTCTGATCTCCAGCAGCGAGATATAACGCTAACAATGAAAAAATTTCGCCCGCGAGCGAAGGTGGAGGTTGCGATGACAACTTCTCGCAAACTTCGTAATCAGTTGTAACAAATTTATGTTGTGTGCGTGCCACGCCGACCAAGTTTTCGGTTAGTCTCGAAATTATTTATCATGAGCATGCGATGCGAAGTATGTTACGGGTTAATTAATGGTTCGGTATCTCAACGTGACTTTATTCCTCCGTCGTACTTTATTAATATTATATTCTCTTTACCTACTCATGAACTGAATTGATGTAAGAGAGTAAAAATATTTTTAGCCACTCGATTACATAGGTCATTAGTTTACAGACTAATAAGATTATGAGATTCAATGAAAGTGAAATTGAAAATCACATTGAGATTGCTTAATAAATCCCTAAGAATTTCAGACAAAACTATATTTTGTTCAAAAGTACAAAGACAAAAACTTTTGCTTAGTCCATTGAAAACTTTGTTATCAAACAAGATAAACAGTTTAATCCTTTCACGTCGGGTGAAAATCCTAAATCGACGAACTTAAGAAACTCATGCAAAACAAAGTTGCGATGCAAGAGACCTTAGAATGGCATTCTGCTTACTTTTCTTATTTCTTAATACGACATAATGCGTGGTTGTAAGAGAGAAGCGTAAGCGAATAAAAAATATTGTCGAGCGATGATATAACTATGGCATTTTGAATGTTATGGCATGGCATCTTCAATATCATGATTTAGTGTATGTTGCTCGATAAATTTGAAACAGCTATCAGAGCAGTAGTATATTCATACAATACGCATTTAAATGCTTTGACTTCGAAGTCTTTCAAAGCTTTCGATAATTTCGTATGAAAAATCTGAATTACACTCAATAGCATTAACATATTGTAATAATATTATCTTTTACAATAGTTAGCGTCTTGCCTGCGGGGTAGCAGTGGTGGGGGGACGCCCCCCTGCCCCACACTCCACCTTATCGTTGCCCTGTCAACACTGCAGAGGGTGACCTATTGTTATCATTACCACTACGCTATGTCAAAGTCAAAATGTCAAATAATTCAAATAAACTTAATAATTTACTTTTGAGTCGTCTATATTTTCCTACCACCCGTTCCAGAGGTTTTAACTGACAAGAAGAACGGGTGCAAGATACTTATCAGCTTTGGAAGAAATAAGTAACGATATTTACAAACATTAATAAATCGTTACCATAATATAGTTCAACATGATTATTGGCAACAAAGTACTTATAATAGCAAGCTATGTGTTACGTCTAGTTTATAATAACCTTTACCCATAAGCGTCTTTTGAAGATGATTTTTAAATTCATGCAAAGGAAGATCAATCACTTGTTGTGGAACTTTATTAATAAAGGCACTTATGATGGTCTTATGATGACCACTCGCTGCCGCTTAACACTAGCACCAAAACCCAAGAGCTGAGCTGGGATGAAAGAAACTGCACCTTAAGCGAATACGTGGAGTCAATTTGCGAGTAAAGTTGAGCAGTTGGGTGCCGTTGCAACGCCACGCCGCCGTCGAGACTCCACAGAGTCCTAACTAAATAGTTGGTGTTGTTACAACTTACAACTAAGTTTTTTATCTAAGCATTTGTAAATATTGTAAATATCACAGTATTGTCGAAGTTTCAAATATGTTTTTCGTTTAATATCAAATATGGCCGTGATACTACGGGTAGAAGATACTCGTATTGTTTTTAAGTTTATATGGAGCTGTTTCTGTAGGAATACAATAAAATAATATGGGTTAAAGTATGAAATTGCCGATTATTTTCTAATACACAGATGCTTTCATATCTTCTTTAATGTTTAAGATGCGTCTGCTACTTGTTATTATATCTAATTATGATCAAATGGCATGATGTGGCATTAGTTAGTTGAGTGTCTAAACATTTGTGTGTTAAAATGCAAATTTTTTGATATTCTTCATAGAAACGGCAATTTTATACTTAAACACCCAAATTGTCTTTGCAAAGTTCAATTTTGTGAAAACGATTTACTTGTTATAAATTATTTATAAAGAAAAAAGAAGATAAAGATTTTAAAAAAAGAAGATGAACTTATTTGAAAAGAAAATGTTTTAAAGCGAATTAATCCGTTTCAAATCACTTTTTAGAAAATATTGTTAACAGATTTTTGAGTTTAAATCGTTTATATCATAATTAAAGTCACACCGCAACAAAAGACATCTGATTCCGAGAATTCGTGTGAAATCAGATACTCTTGGTTTCAAAAGAATCGAGCTCGTTGCGTATCACGTACGGCGGTAATATGGCCATGAATATTAATGTTTGTCAGTTTATTTGCTTATTTATTAGCTGTGGGCCCGATAATAACCGAGCGACGTGAACTGATGACATTTGGCCATATAATGCGATGTAACTACGTATGCAGTTGAATAATGATGATGTTCGATCCGGTAGTTTTGGTAGTACTTTTCTGGGAGGACTACAACACAGATTGACACCTATGTGGTTCTAGTTGTTCGCCCACCCGTGAAAGACGCAGGGGTCCCGGGTTGTACCTCCTGGTTGTACGCAATTGTACCCAGTTTGTACCAGGTCCAATTTGTACTCAGTTTGGTTGGTGGTAGGGCTTATTTCAAGTCCGTTTGGCTCTACCACCATCTTAACTAAGTTTGAGGCCATAACAACAATTTAAAAATGGTTGTGTTCCAGCAGTTAGAGGTAAGATAGCCAGTTCCTCAGTGATGAGGGTGCCGAGTGTAGTACGCGTTCACCTTCGGCCTTATCGTCAATTAACATCAGGTGAGGTGAAGGCCAAGCTGTCCTGTGTATAAAAAAAACTTTACATCGGTGATTAGAATTATTGTTATTGGACTGATGCTGCATCTCGTTTTGAAGACTTTGCGGTCGAGCATTGAAAACGCGCTTGTGGCTCCAGAAATACTTTACCGTGTTTTTCGAAAACAGGTAAATATTGTGTGTATAATAAGACCTCAGTACGGTCTTAAATCATTGTTTCTGATACATAGTTCTTTAATGCATTTAAGTATCACTTAGTGTATTGGTAGTGATCCTGCTGACGGTGCTAATGGTCCTTGACAGAGTTCGAATTCTGCTAAGAGCTTGTTCGTATGATGACCAAAAGCATTTATTTTATTGCAATGTGGATGTTTGTATTCTTATTTATGTGTGCTATCCGTTATTTAGTCACCAGAAATATGTTATCTTTTTTAAGTGAATGGTAAACAATATTATCTGCAAATAAATTATCTCTTTATCGCTTTATACATCGTTTTTCTTCCGCGTCCCAACAAACTGAAGTCCATGTTGAAGTAAAATATTTTCCGTAAAAAATCTCGATCAGGTATTTCCCCAAAGAAAACTTTGCGCCGACAAGATTAGTTCCGATGTCAATGAGAAAACATACGAACTCCACAGAAGTTTATTTATATCAGAAACTCAGAAAAATTATTATAATGTATTTTGGAGAAAGATTCACGGGACCAGAGCAGAGATATAGAGGTTTTCTAGATATGATCAAACAAGTCTTATTTTGTTACATAAATGCATTTGTGTACTCTTTTTAGGGTTCCGTACCCAAAGGGTAAAAACGGGACCTATTACTAAGCCTCCGCTGTCCGTCTGTCCGTCTGTCCGTCTGTCCGTCTGTCCGTCTGTCCGTCTGTCCGTCTGTCCGTCTGTCCGTCTGTCCGTCTGTCCGTCTGTCTGTCTATCTGTCTGTCTGTCTGTCTGTCTGTCTGTCTGTCTGTCTGTCTGTCTGTCCGTCTGTCCGTCTGTCTGTCTGTCACCAGGCTGTATCTCATGAACCGTGATAGCTAGACAGCTGAAATTTTCACATATGATGTATTTCTGTTGCCGCTACAACAACAAATACTAAAAAGAAAATAAAATAAATATTTAAGGGGGGCTCCCATACAACAAACGTGTTTTTTTGCCGTTTTTTGCTTGATATTAATAACGACAACAGGTAGACAGTTGAAATTTTCACAGATGATGTATTTCTGATGCCGCTATAATAATAAATACTAAAATCAGAATAAAATAAATATTTAAGGGGCGCTCCCATACAACAAACGTGATTTTTTTGCCGTTTCGTGCGTACGGAACCTTTCGTGCGTGAGTCCGACTCGCACTTGGCCGGTTTTTTATGAACTTGTATACTATTGACAACACTTCCGCTTTACCACTCCTAAGGTTAAAATGCTTGCACGCCGCGCTGTCACTAACATAAGTTTAGTTCGAGTCAAAGGCGATATGCACGTACAAGAATTTTGCTGCAAGTGGTACACGTGCCGATCGTACCTATGAAATGGCATATCTTAGAAAAACCAGTTGGCCAAAAATAAATTTTCTTTTGTAACTGTCTGCGCTCTAAATAGAATTAAGTAAATCAAACACAAAGGGAAAAAAAACATTGACCTGCAATTACATTAGTTTCAGTGTTTTGTCAAAAGAAGTAGAAATAACGATATATTTGATAAAAAGTGATTTCGTTATACCTATACAACGAGGATGAATATTAATTAAATATTACATTTTGTCCAAAGTATAAAAGCTTTGTGAGGGCAGTTTTTGAAGTCATAGAACACAAAAAACATGCAAGTTTGAATGTCATGATTATATTTAAAATTGAGATAAAAATCATTGGTTCTCAACATACAAGTTTGGCATCAAAATATGCAAATAATAAATATAAAAATAAAAAAGTTTTCTGGAAAAGTACGCTAAATAATAAATAAAACTTTATCAAAGATATGATAACTTTAGCTTATAAAATGGAGCTCATAAAATATGCCAATTTCTGTAGAGAAACTTAGTAAGTTTTATGCTTCAACTTGAAATCTCAAATGACTACTAAAATATTTTTGTCGTGAATATTTTTAGTTTTGACAATTTAACTAAAAATTTAGAAAACTAGCAGAGCTTAGGTACATATTAAATAATCAAGTTCCATTACTTTAATTTTAGAAGCTACTTCAAATTCGTCTTATGTAAGATTCTATTAGTTCAGACAATAGGATCCATTTTATATCTTTTTATTTTGCACATAGTATAAATACATGTACAGTCTAGTACATTTAGTATTAGTACACCCTTTCTCTGACATAACATAAAGCGAGTCTCCCGTGGGACAGAGCTGTTGCATGTAAAGTCCATTTGATTTATAATATCCGAGATTCTGGGTCTGATGATAAGCGGTGGTTGTCAAATAAGATAAATTATTGTTCTCGATCTGCTTATTGTTATTTAGGAAGATTTAAAGCTGCAGTGGTCAGAGATCATGAAGCTTAATATACATCAGTTACACGTATCGAAGACCTCCGTGGTCAAGTAAGAGTTTTAAGGTGTGGCCATCTGGGTTTGTTGAGGCTGGGTTAATTGAGAAAAGGAACTTTTTTATATTGACTCAGGCATTGGATGTATGTGCTACCACATTTGTCTCTGTTATCCATACGGAAGTGCTTTGGCTACTTACTTTGGAATCGGAAAAACGTATGTGATGTTTAATAAAGAAATGTATGTTGTAAGGAGGTAAAAAGTATTCAGTTTAGGACTTCTACTATTAACTATTCTGTGGTTTAGGTTAATATTATGTAGTTAATCACCAAAACTACTCATACCATGTCAGTCAATAGAAAGCTACACTGGAAACCTTGAGTGCCATCTAGATTTTTTGCCGAATTTCTTACGGTATGTGGGATTACAGTAAACCTGTAATTCCATATACCGTAAGAAATTTGGTTAAGGCGAGGCCAGTTCACGATCTGATGAAAAGATTGATTTTTGAACTTGCAATGTGAAGAACGGATGTAGAATTTTACTTCACAAAATTTAATGTAAACTGAAAAAGAAACAAAGAAACACAATAACCGAACAGAATATTTAAAAATGGCTTGGTAACTCTGTAAAAAAATCCTGAATAACACCATAAAAACTTATAAAAATAAACTTCAAATCGTCAGATTTCGTAATATTCAACGACAATGATATTATTTTTATACAAAAAGGATAGCTTTCTTATCGATCTAAAACAATAACCGAGTACATTTTTAATAAATGATCCAGTATTTAAGAAATCAATAAAAATGTACTAAATTTCGTCAAATTTCTGACGAAGCGTCAATTAAAGCTATGCAATATTCAACCTTATTCTAAAGACATAGTGAAAGAGTAAATTTCGTGAACTGCCTCGCCTTAAATTTGGTTTACGAAGTCGCGGGTAAGCTAGTAAGTATGTTGACCATTCCTGATTTTGTGGAACGTGAATTAAATTATTAATCAAAGATTAAATGTGACAAATACTTAATAATTGAGAAACAAAAGATTGGATAACATACATACACTCTTATAGATAAGTAGTAAGATAAATCAAAATGAAAAAATGCACCCCCATATGTTTTTAAAATCGGGAGCTTTTGCCACCAAAAATCTTAAAGCATGTCTTTCACAACTACTAGTCTTTCATTAAAATGATAGTTGACAATCAAAATCACGTTTAGATTCAACAAAGTATAAAGATTTCCGCAAGGTAAAAGAAAATGTTACTTCCAGCTCCAAACCGAATCAACGTGAGCGGTATCAGTAAGTATATTGATTCTATGCTTCAGCAAACACCTGCGTCGAAACTTTGATAAAGAGGGATCTTAGCATAACTCGTCAAATTCGAATCGAGTAACTCACTCCGTCACGGGACAACACTCTCAGCTTTACGACCAGTGTGTTTTTCTACTGGGAAAACTATGGCGCGCGGCGGAGTGTCTTATCTTGTTAAAAGTTCGTATTTTCTTATGACTTCGACTTTGGAGGAAAATGAACGTGGATCGTACTTTGATGTGGTACAGGCAAATGTGTTCGATGATGGTTCGATCAGTGGATGTTTTGTGACACTTTTTGTAATTTTTGGATGTCAGAGCTTAGGTACTAATTATGCAAAATAATTATGATTACAAAGATGTTCCATGATTTATCACTACATAGTATAAAACAAAGCTTTCTTCTGTCTGTCCCTATGTATGCTTAGATCTTTAAAACTACGCAACGGATCTTGATGCGGTTTTTTATATAGATAGAGATTCAAGAGGAAGGTTTATATGTATAATACATGGTGTCAAATTCCACACTACACCGAAGCAAAGCAAGGGCGAGTTGCTAGTTAAGGATAAACATGAACAATTTCAAAATATCAATTTAGACCTATAAACTAAGTTTATTCTAGTAACGTCAATAACCATGGAAATTTAAAACAATAGAGTATTTGGACCGTGTGAATCACACTCGTTGTTATAATAAAGTTCTTCCTGTTTGATGAATGGGAGGTATAAGTTACACACTGTACACGCTTAGAAGTATATAACCTTAAAAATACTGTAACGAATGAATCAAAAGTTATATAAATCACTAAAATCAACTTTGATCCTACAAACTTATCCTTTCACATAGGAGGTACTTTGAATTGGAGTAATTTAAGAATTTCTGATTCCACCAAACATCTGTTTGCAGGACCCGAAGACAAGCAGAGAGTCCATCTCTTGAAAGTCCACGAACTGAAACGTGTTCGGAAAATAAACCGACGGATCCCGACGGATTCCGATGAAACGAATTACATAGTGATCCGGAGCGGGACGTTTGTTTTGATGCAACCGGTTCAGATTGCGAACGAAACTTGTGTAAATAAGTGATTTGTGTAATTTAGTGCGATTTGAGTTTCGAACAAAGTAAGTCTTAATACTTACTAGTAGGTAGTAACCTAAAGTAGTAAATGAACAAAACAGTAAAACATTGAAATTATGTTTTTGTTTACCCGTGGCATTCCTCTCTAATGGCAAAGAAATATGAGTAGATATTTTTTTTTCATTTTAAAAAAGGGGCTGTCGGAAACAGTGAAAAGCACAGAGTATACAAATATCACTTGTGTGGGTAAAAATTTTACTTCTCGTTCAATAATTATGTACTGGGGGGTATTACAACCTCTTAAAACTTGCCAGGTTTATGAATTGCTATAGTTACACCGCTTTCTCGCTGTATAGCAAATAAAAGAGATAGATTGACAACCAGTCAGAAAACTGCCAGGAAATAAGAGGTCATAATACGGCCCCTGTCAACTGCACAGAAAATATTAAAACCATTTTCTTTCTCATTACCGTAATAAAAATATTGGGAAGCAGACTATAAAAATACGAATATTGGCTATGGCTGCGATTCGAAGATACCAACTGCCTGATACCTGGTTTATACGGGGTCAGTAACATGGCTATACAGTAACCCAGTCCAGTACTGACTTGCTACTACTGGGCTCGTGTAGACACTAGTTTCAATCCAGTCCAGTGCTGACTTCTCGTTCGCAAATCAGTCCAGCTGACTCGCCGCCCGTTCGATTTTCAGTCACAGTACGACTTATTGTCGATCCCTCTACATGTACCCAATTACTGGATCCGAAATTTCAAATCACTGGGTCCAGACACTGACCCCGTATAAACTAGCCCATATTCTAATTTCAAAATCTGTCAGCTCCAATTCTAATGATGAATGAATTACCCAGTCAGTACCGGTTTGTACTGGCGCAGACTGGTTATTTGTTTGGTTGCAATCTCTTCCCGTATATGATTAAAACAGCGCATAGGACAAGCTCCTGAGGGAAATCAGTGGCGAATGCACTGCATAATTAGCTGCTAAGGCGTGCAGTTGGGGCGTATTTTCATATCACACGATTTATTGCCTTATAATGAGAAACTGACTACAAGCAGGTTAGGAAACTGGTACTATAAACTCAAATTAGCCTTAATTTTCAGATTATCATTTAAGAATCATATTTATGTTCTATTTTATTCAATCAGGTATCTAAGTAATTAGGTTAGTATCTAAAAAAATTCCATGAATGTTTAATTTACGAAAGTAATATAATAATTTCGTGTATTTTTAAGGTTTTTCCTTAACAATAATCTTTTAATCAACTTTTAAACTAGATACTAGGCACATTAGTAAATTGATTTTATCAAAATTTTTTTTTATTCCATTGTATACAAACGACAATGGTAATTTTCAATCTCAGATATTTACCTAATTACTAATAACCAGACCCCGGATTTGCGGTAGCACGAATAAAATGACGTTTAATAGTGTGTGGACAACTTGATTATCTATTTGTGTAATTTATCGATAAAAAAAATATAATTATGTAACGTGATATATAGACTTACTGTCGGAAATAGTAGAAATTACCTACCTACATTAAGAAAAGTGAAAATCGTGAAATGTATGAATAATAAAATTCACTGCAGTTTTTCTTGATGCAAAGATAGCAAAGTCAAAATGAGTGAAGTAGAATGTCAAATTTTTAAGAAATACATCCTCCTTGGTAAAAAACAAAAAATAAACACAAACGCGATCAAAAAACTTCCACTTCGAAAATATTTTCAAAACATCGATATATAAAAACATTTACGATAATTTATTAATCACTAGCAAGTTTGTATTCCTGCCACCGCAAATCCGGCCTTTACTAATAACTTATTAGATAAAATAAAACATAAGTAAGAAAGAGAGAGAAAGGATAGAAGAAATAGTAATAGGATAGATAGAACAAAGCTTTCATGACTAATTTAATATTTTTTTGAAAATAAACAAAGAACGTTAGATGTACCTATTTTCAAAGTACAAATAACTTTATGAAGAAGAATCATAATTCAAAAAGTCGAAGGAAAAAATTTCATATCTTTATAATTAGTTCTACATTCTCATCCACAGAAGGCCGTGCAAACGTCCAACAGTCATACACAAATAAGTCGCAGAGGGAGCGGAAATAAAACCGAGTTGACTACATATTCCGCTTCTTCAATTATATCAGAGTTGCAAATATGGTGGCCAGTGTAAAATTTAAAATTAATTTTGCATTTTAAGAGCCTTGCGGAGCGAGGATGCAATGTTTTATGGAATCTGACGCATGGATGCTTGAATGGTTTTAATAAGGATCGACTTTTGAGACTGTATGGAAAGATTAATGATTCGAAACTTAAATGTAGGTATTAAGCAATAAAATTAAAAAGGTAAATAAAATACATATAAGTATTTAATTTTTGTCATTAAACTTATGGTGGAGTAGTTAAGACGCGAAGGCGAAACAAACAAATAAACAAACAAACAAATAATTACTTGTAAATAAATAATTACTTACTAATCACATTTATTTTCTTTTCTTTTTTGACAACCCTTGCACATTCGGGACTACTACACGGGCGGTGGCATGCGGCGGCATCGTCCGACATCAAAGGCGTTTAACAACTGTATGGATTGTAAAACTGTGGCCAAGACCTTGCTTTCTTGGACCATGCAAATACATTGAGAATTGTGTCAAAGTTAAAATGAGGTCACCTAACAATAAATATCGACTAAGATAATATGATCCTATTTGTTTTATTTTTATTTAAAAACTGGGTAAATCCTCTTACTAAATTCAAAGGTCAAAACTGGTGCAATGGTATGGCCACATAGGTGAAAAGTGGCCAAAACTTTTATTATTGTCTCTTATCTTATCCACATCTCTTCAAAACATGAAATATAAATGAATATTGTTTCATTTGGATGTAATGACTTAAACCGACATTTTACTCATTTTTTGCAATAATAGCGAATTTTCCAACAGAATAAAATCTCTCTTTCTCTCTTGCCAACAAGGCAAAATAAGTGAAAAAATAATTACCTCTTTAATAATAAATGTTATTACTATTATTGTAATCTAACAACATCATTTAATAGTTATAAGTACCTTAATATTAAGTACAATAACAATACAATTTGAGTAAATTATCCGTAATACAGTGGCTTTGATTTCCGTAGAGGTTGAGTCGACTAACAGTGCCCATAATCATCCAGCCCCTACCGTTCTCCCCTCTCAGAGTGGCTTCAAATACTCCATCTCCAGGGGTTGTCTTTACCACCACCATTAACTCCCGCCAGCTGTCACTTTCACCGACCTCCTTACTTCCTACCACCATTTCATTCGCCTCAATGACATCAGAGAGCGCCAGTGTAGCGCATCTGTCGTAAACAGACAAGCGAAAATTCAAATGGCCCACAAGCGTAGCTGCTGCACTCCAAACCACTTCACTCTTTTTTGATATAACAATGCGACTGTGGCACGTGCAAAGGTGGTCGCTGATACCGGCTACCTCGCAAGTTCGGTTACTAGGTATTGGTAAAAAAAGACTAATACTTCTTTTTTTACTATAGTTTTGTTCACTTCGATGAATTATATTTTCAGTTCTCACATTTTCTAAGTTTGTCAAGTCCTTTAAAGTAGAGTAAATATCATATGGAGTAGTAAGACGCTTGCTGTTACTTTGCAAGTTTTCGTATGCCATACTATATTTTTCTTTGAAAGTTTGCGGTAATAATATAAAGACAAAAGGTAGACGCTCCTCCAATCGACCTTGTTTTGTATATCTCATATTCCCCCATCGCATGCCATGGTCACTCAATACAAATACTATAGAGGTATTCAGATAACCTGATTTTTTAAAGTTTTGGAACAGTTTTACATAATCGTCATCCATTGCCATAGGATAGTTTAAATAATCATGACTAGCTGTGACTTCCCAAAAAAACCCAAAAAGCTTCGTATCGCGTAAGGTGTGAGTGATATCTTGAATGTAATCTAATAACACTTGATATAAGTATTTGTCATTTAAACACAATCCACATCTGGTATATTTTTCTGCTTCGTTTATGAAGGTATGTGCATAATAATCAGTGGGCTCACTGCTGAATCCGGCTCTATTAAAATTGAATAAGGGCATTCCGTCTTCGGCGAACGCTGTATAATAGCCTGCCTGCTTAAACCACTCCCAGATAAAAGGACAATTGTCAAACTTCGCATCCCGGTGAGGCAGACAGGTCGTTTTCATTTCGGTAGCTGATATACCCAACAACATTGGCATCAAATTTGGAAATGTGTTATCACCGACTTTGTTATATCCAGCTAAATCTATAGCATCATTGTCTAGCAAAAATTTTACGGCTTTTGGCATTGTTCTAAAAAAATTGAGTCGGGATACTGAATCTATACCTAGTATTAGGATGTTAAATGCTGTTGCATTCCTGGCGATCTCTTTATTATCATTGTGTTTTGTGAACGTTTTCTTCGGAGCAAACAAGAAATACTCTTCAATAACATGCTTTCCAATTGTACAATTAATCTTCACAAATTCGTGTTGCACTTTAATTGCATCGACGAAATATATGCAGTCATCGTATTTAACTCTGTTATTAACTTTAAGATTAATATTGTCGATTGACACTGGTCTATAAAATTGTCTATAACAACATAAAATATCTTTTTTACTTTTACTTAACTTTTTATTTTTCTTGATCCAAATCCAAGTTTGGTTATGAGCAAGCACTGAAGTTGCATTGCATCGTGGAAACTTGGGGTATTTCACGTATTTCTTAATTTTGTCATCAAATGGTTTCATGAAAGGTATGCTGCAACCCTCGGTTTGGATAGTGAAAGTTTCTCCACCTGTATAGCTTTCGTCACAATAATGATTGCCTTCAGTTGAATTAATATACGCACACATGTACTGAAAATGTCTCAAACCTGTGCTTCTTTTCAGATTAAGGAAAAATAAACTTGTGCTTATTAATATAGCAACGAAAAATAAATGTTTTAAGCGTCTAGGACTTATAAGTCTAACAACGAATCGTCTGTTTAAAATGTTACCTGACGCTACCATTGGAAATCATGTATTTCACTAATCTGCATTAAACACTTGATCACATATCACAGGATGTCTCTTGTAGGTACTGTACCACGATCGTTGAACATCTTTTAAGTAAGTGGACTGGTTGTATTATAGGCACTCTTTATTATACGTCTAACATTTTGTTTGATTGTAAACAAGTGTCGTTATATAGTTAGTGTAATTATAATAATGGAAATGTTACGGACGGCCCTAGTATCGTCGCGGTTGATATTACACGCTTACTGCTGTCTATACGTAAGTATCTCATAATTATACAGTCTTTGAATTGTAACAAATATTTGAAAAGACTATTTCATAAGCCTTTGTTCGCTTTAGGACAGAGTGTTTCCATTTAAAAAATATTCATCAATTGCGCCAATCCTACATGCGCTAAAAATAAGAAAAAACTAGATTCATGTAGCGGATATTATTGACTATATTTTAAGACCAAACTCAACTGTTTACAAGTTCAGCATTTTTTTCTATGGGATGTGTCGGGTCTCCTTTGACGTATTCAATATTGCTTTTCCCTTTAACTTTCTACTTTATAAAGAGGTTTTTTGAGAAGATAAGGCATGCGATATTGAATGCAATGAAGCATGCCTCTGTTAAAAACCAAAGAGGAACGGAAAAGTGACTGTCAGGACATATTTAACGATTTTCATGTATTGACTCTGCTTCGTGCAAAAAGCTACAGATCTCACACTACGCGCAACTATCAAAAGTATTGAAAATGTAATTTAGAAATAAATCAAAAGCACATGACAAAATTTGACAATCTGTATCGTACTGACGATAAAGTGACCGAAGCGCAGACTGACCTCGCGCGTAGAGGACCCGCTACAGCCTACAATTTTTGTCCGCCCGCCTCCTAAGATGGCTCAAACGGTAGCTTAATTCAATCCCAAAATTAATATTTTTTCCATTTCTTGTATAGTGAGCTCAAAAAAAGTTATTGGGAAATTCTCGATCCAAGTCGGCGAAAAAATGTCAAATTTTGTAATTTTGACAAATTTTGTAAAATCCAAAGACTTCTATATTGTATTCAAAGACTTCTGTGTAGAATACAACATAGAAGTCTTTGCTTCTATGTTGTATTCTGTAAAATTTCAAAAAAATTACCGACTGATTTTGGGAATTCAAATTGCACTTTGAAGCCCTTTGGCAGAGGCACATTTTGACTAATGGCTAATTTTGATATCTCTTATATCTGCGAAACTATATGCAAATGTCACAATTTCATAAACCGGGGCAATTTACTCAATCACAAAAGCATAAACATTTTCAATGTTAAAATACAACCAACAAAGTAACACACGTTAATGACTTACTTAAAAATCTTATTTGACTTTCATCAAAGTCAACACAATCATAATGAAGCTAGTGTTTTAATAAAAGATACGCAAGCTATTTTAAAGGTTATACAGGGTCACTGGAAATATGACGTATTCCTGCTAAGGGGTTATAGATGAGGTCAAAATAAATATTTTTTGTTAAATAACTTTTTCTCAAAAAATTAATAGTTTTTGAGTTAATTGAAATTAAGTACATTTTTACCAAAAGTACGTTTTCGGACACAAAAATTAAAAATAAAAGATAACTACTCATTCGATTCCGGATTTTTTACTATTTTGGGATAGAAAACAATCTGAGTGTTGATAATGAATAAAAAAAATTCATAAAATACTGGTGTTTATAAAAAAATCAATCCTTAAATGCATTTATATTTTATTTATTTTTTCAGATTTTTTAAAAATAGCATCAAATATCTTTAAAAAAATCCTAGTAACTAAGCGTGCATAATATTTTAAAAACATCACCATCTATTCAGCTTTCAGTTGAGGTATAAAACTTAATAATAACTTAGATAAAAAATGAGAAATTAAGACTTAAGTGAATTGCAGTCCCATTTCATGTAGCAAAAATTTCCTACTTCGAGCGCTTCGGAGGTGGCCGTATTATCCTACTTATACCATAAATGTGAAAATTTGCTTGTTTGTATGATTGTTAATCAATCACGCAAAACGGCTGAACGGATTTGGATGAAATTTGGCACACAGATAGTTTATAAGCCGGATTAAAACATATGAGGATACTATTATCTTGGTTAAGGGTTCCCTAGGGATTTTCTCGAATATAAATGTGAATGCAGTCACGGGCGGCAACTAGTTTGCCATAAATGGTCGTACTTACTAAAAATACTTTCGTCGGAGTGAGTTTGAGACAGGATTATTTTCCGCCGATGAGTCAAAATTTGTGTCACAAATAACCATGCATATCAGCTATATTTAATGCCCCGCTGCTGGGGAACTGGCCTACCTTTTGGCTTGTGGATGGATGAAGCGGACGGGTCATACCCACCACGTGGACCCAATGTGGATTGGTCAGTGTTAACGACTGTAAATGCAGCCAGAACCAAGGGCTCAATGTAAGGTACATTGAGTTAACACCGACCAATCCGCATTGGGCCCACGTGGTGGGTTATGGCCCGTCCGCTTTATCCCAAAAGGAAAGGAAGGCCTGTTCCTCAGCAGCGGGTCATTAAAAATGGCTGATATGCATGGTTATTTTTGATGCTGTCTGTATACCATTTTGACTCATCGGCGGAAAATAATTCTGTTTCAAACTCACTCGGACGAAAGTATTTTTAGTAAGCACGATCATTTATGGCAAACTAGCTTCCGCCCGCGACTTTGTCCGCAATTACATTCGCGAAAATCCCTAGGGAAAGTTTAACCAAGATAATAGTATCCTCCTATATTTAAATCCTGTTTATAAACTGTCTGTGTGCCAAATTTCATCCAAATCCGTTCAGTCGTTTTTGATGATGAATGTGATTGATTAACAATTATCCAAACAAGCAAACTTTCACATTTATGATATAAGTAGGATAATACGGCCACCTCCGAAGCGCTTGAAGTAGGAAATTTTTGCTACATAAAATGAGACTGCTATTTAGTTAAGTCTTAATTTCTTATTTTTTATTTAAGTTATTATTAAGTTTTATACCTCAACTGAAAGCTGAATAGATGGTGATGTTTTTAAAATATTATGCACGCTTAGTTACTAGGATTTTTTTAAAGATATTTGATGATATTTCTTAAAAATCTGAAAAAAAAATACAAAATAAATGCATTTAAGGATTGATTTTTTTGTAAACACCTGTACATTTTCTATTTTTTTTATTCATTATCAACACTTAGATTGTTTTCTATCCCAAAATAATGAAAAAACCGGAATCGAATGAATAGTTATCTTTTATTTTAAATTTTTGTGTCTGAAAACGTACTTTTGGTAAAAAAATACTTAATTTCAATTAACTCAAAAACTATTAATTTTTTGAGAAAAAGTTATATCACAAAAAATATTTGTTTTGACCTCATCTATAACCCCTTAGCAGGAATACGTCATATTTCCAGTGACCCTGTATAACCGACTATTTGACCTTTTAATCCTGTTAGGACAAACTTTGTTACATAAATCTTCATTACATTAGTCGTAGAAATTAGTGAAGGCACCGCGCCTCCGAGCGGTGAAAGGACTCACATTTAGTGGGTGTCAACGCAGATGATTAAAAACCGTTGCTTATCACAATAACAATGCCATTAGCTGCAGGCATTTATTGTGAGCACTTTACACATGACGATTGTTTAATAATTTAATGAACTAAAAACTAAAATAAAGTCACTTCCCGCTGTCTGTCCCTATGTATGCTTAGATCTTTAAAATTACGCAGCGGATTTTGATGCGTTTTTTCAAAAGATAGAGTAATTCAAGAGGAAGATTTTATGTATAATACATGGATATTGCACCCGTACGGAGCCGGGGCGGGTCGCTAGTTTTATTATAATTAACACAGACACAATCTTTTAATAGCGTTTTTTTTTGGGTTGGACCTAGATATATTTTTAGGAACTAAATTTTTGTTACAATTTAAAAGGTAATGGTTGAATTAAGTTTGTCTTTTCTGTTTGTTTCTATTATTATTTATTTATAGTCTTTTTATAATTAGATTACGAGTATTTCTTTTACAACATTTTATTACTAGCATCGTAAAGTTCTCTATGAGACGGAGATCCATAATTATTTCAAAAGGAATTTTAACTGTTGAATTTTTTTTTATTAGAAAATAATATCAATATGATTTAAATTGAGAAACCCTAAGCATCAAACAATTTTTGGGCCTATGGGCTTCAGCCCCCCTAGCATGATCGCCGAAACACGATATATATCGCGTGATATAGCGTTTTATCACGTTTAACTGTCAAAAGACAATGGATTTTGACAGCTGAGTGTTGATAAAATGCTATATCACGCGATATGTATTGTGTTTGGTCGGTCATGCTAGACAGGCAGGATCGGATCGTACCTGAATCGTGAACTATAAACACGATCATAGTTCACAACCAACTTTTATGATTGATGACTGGAGCAGACAATTTTTCCATTCATCATTGTTAATTTTATTGAAGTGTCGTATGTACCTCATTGTGATGAATTGGCGGGCGTGCCGTTTATTTACTAATCCAGGTGTGCTAATTCACCTGTCAAATGGTACCCCTGATGAGTTTCGGAATTGTCTTTTAATCTTTTATCAATATTTTTGATGAACTGTGTTGTTGTACTTTTCTTTATTACCATTACTTTCATTAAAATTTAATAAATTAGATTGTGTGAATTTAGGTGTTTGTTTAATTCATCATGTTTACAGGTGATGGATAAACACCTGTATTTTACTTTTTATACAGAATTGCATTCCAAAATCGAAATCAGTATTACTTTTATATACTTCCAAGGCTTTGGCCATAAAAATAATGAAAACGATAAAATGTACACATCAACTTTGTCTAGGGATACAGGTGTTATTTTCATACAAACGAGGTATCTTTGAAGCCTTGGTTTTCTGCCAGGGATGTACCGTGCTGTAATCTGATGATGGCCATCCAGGAAGTAAATGGAGTAGGTTCAGATCGATATACACACCCAACTGATCTGATCAGCATTCTAAAAGATTAATGGGTCAGAGTTCTCAGTTTAAGGATTTCCATACACTTTCATGCTATTTTCGCGGTTTTTTTAAACATCTCCATTACGTTTTTAGAATGCTGATCAGATCAGTTGGAAGTGTATAGCGATCTGAATCTCCTCCATTCACTCCCTGGATAGCCATCATCAGATCACAGCACAGTACATCCCTGGCAGGAAACCAAGGCTTCAAAGTTACCTCGTTTGTACGAAAATAGCACCTGTATCCCTTGACAAAGTTGATGTGTGTACAAAAAATAAAAGTTTTTAAAGAAAAATTAAACAACATGTTACAATAAACCCGTAATGCCGAATATGGTAGATAGGGACCATCAAACTGAACAATTTTGACCATAACCGTCAGCTATTTTTGATGGCCCAACTACTGGGTCACAGGCCTCCCTTATGGGTGAATAAGGAGGATGGGCCATAACTCACCACGCGGGCCCAATGCGGATGGCGGGTGTTAACGACTGCAAATGCAGCCGAGACCAACGGCTTAAGGTGCTTTCCGAAGCACGGAGGAGATCGCGATAATTAATTTTCGGTCACCCATCCCATGACCGACCCTTGCGAAAGTTACTTAACCTCCGCCATCACTGGGCCAGGCGCCAAATCACTGCGCCATCGAGTTCCAAGACCAACTCTAAAATCGCGACAAAAAATCAGCTGTTTCATGCCTTTTGATATTTTCGTTATAATTTTTTGTATGAAACAGCTGTTTTTTTGCGATTTCAGAGTTGGTCCCATAGTAAAAGCTGTTCAGTTTGATGGTTTCTATCTACCATTTTCGGCATTAGGGGTTTATTTTGTAACACGTAGTATAAATAAAAGTAAATATAGCTTGCTTCGGGCTTTACTTTCGGAGACTAACTACAATAAAATTGTAAGAGACCCTTTGCAGAACTTATCGTTAACAGACGTCTAGTCCATCTTCCCAGAAATTCCCGTTTAATGCCTGCTCGACGCAGCTTAGTGTAGCTAAACCTTGATTTATTTGTAGCATATGCATTCCGCACTACGGCCCAAGATTTGGTAGTTCTGCAAACTATTTGTAGATCCAAGGAAATGCAAATATCGACGTTTGCGCTATATGCAACTTTAGGGTTGAAGTTTTAGAGAGGTAAAAAGCAATATTTGTGTTATATGTATTTAATATATTTTAGTAATCCTTACTTAATATTATAAATGCGAAAGTCCGTTTGTTTGTTTATTTGTTTGTTTGTTTGTTACTTCTTCACGTCTTAACTACTGAACCAATCATCATGAAATTTTATATACACGTTGCCAGGGGTACAGTGAAGGACATAGGGTACCTTTCATACCGAAAAAAAGTATTGTTCCCGAGGGAAACGAAAAAACTTTCCACGCAGACGAAGTCGCGGGCGGCCGCTAGTAAATTATATTATAGCAAAGACGTCTATGTGTATAATACACATAGAAATCTTTGTATTATAGTTATGGAATGGGCTCATGGCCTTTAAATTGATATTGTAATAATTGACGAAAAAAATTGTTTTCATATTGCAAATTGGCGTTATGCATGCAGCCGCCATATTGAATTAAAAAAAAAACATAGCCAATGTAACTTGTGATGGTTTCTATGGAATGATTTTAACGATACATCACACATACAAATCTGTTAAGACATTTAGAAGAAATTCATGGTGGAATAAAAATAAATCACATACATGCAACACCATAATACAGGTACGTACATGAACCCAGAACACAATGCATTCCTTCTTTTGAAAGTGTAATAAAAACAGTTTAACATCAACAGACCAAGCAATTACAAGATTCAAGTCAACGCAATTTACCATTGCGAAAATAAATTAAGGAGAAATTCTTAAGCAAAACTCTCAAAGGTTCATTTCACTCGAGCTCTTTTAATTCACGTTACAACCTGAAAAATGAATACGTCTCGAAAATGACGACGGGTGTGCCAAATTTTAGCACTTCTCGAATAGAATAAGCTACGAACACACGCGGCACGTTTTCCAAAGAGGCACCCAGACAGAGCGACGAGGAATGGGAGTAAAAAGTGCAGTTGGAGATGAGTGAAACTTTAAGGCCCTGTCCCAATTGGCATCGGTCGTGCGATCATGCGTTGCTATTTCATCGTGCGATGAAACTGAACAATAGACAATCTGGTCGCATCGCATGATTGCGCGACCGTCAATTAGGACATTCAATACATATCATTAACTTTGACCGCACGGTCGCACGACCAGTTTTGTCGGACGGACGCACCATCGCATGACCGATGGCCAATAAGGTCAAGGCCTTATACTTTTTTAAACAGAAAAGGATAATTAGCTATTTACTTATGTTGATTTTAGTCACCTATGACGTTTAGTCACCTAGCAAGTCGCTTCCAAAATTGAATCGCAGATGATGGCGTCGCTGTCATCTATATAGTTGATGGCGTAACCTAGGTAACAATATGTAATAACGTGGTTCCAGTTTCGGACACCGGATCAAACAATTTTGTTCAATCGCCTCCGGCCTAGGCCGAATTGTCATTTACATCGTCGATTTTCGCCGTGCGGCGAAAGTTGTGCGGCTTTAGTCACTCATGTATATACCCCATAAGAAAGATGTGAGGTAACAATTATGAAACAATTCGCGTTAAATCTATTTTTACTTGAGTTATTAAAGTTTGTAAGTCAAAAAGTTTACAAAAAAGATATCGCAGAACCCAAATAAGTTGAACGATTCCCTTAGTCCACGTTGGTAACTAAACTTAGCTAGCCAGTTACAGTAGAAGATTTTTCTTTCACTGTTTGGTAACTAGTTGTGAGAGAATAATTATTTTTCCATTTTCATAGATCAAATTATTTCCATTTTAGTTCATTCTAAAATTACTTTACTATCACACCTAGATCAACACTGAATATAAAGTTGACTACTAATATTTCAAAGCTTTGTAAAGTACAGTTTTTAATATGACATTGAAATACCGACAAAATTTAACTTTTTAATTTAAGCTCAACTTCACGTTTCACAACACGATTTCAACTGTTGTAACAGTATCAACACCATTTCGAAATTGGAACACTATTTCGCGGAGCTTTCAAGCGACCTAAAAAGCATCAAATCCGTTCCGTGTCAACACAATTTGGAAACCCTTCTTCGCAGAATACCCAGTAATGAAGACGCGAGCTGCGTTTAACACCCTTTTGTTTTGGGTGCCTGTATTTTAGGGCTCATTAAATTAAAGGATGGGATTTAGACTCGTTAGAGAACATCATTCTCCGGAGTTTCAGTCGGTTTCTGTGTACTTTGTTGCTCTGTTCGTTTTGAATGCGTGCGCTAAACAGGTGTCGCTTGTGGTTGTTTGAAAGGCGAGATATGTTTTTGCCGAGCTTAAAGGAATGTAGGAAAAGGAAAATAATGAGTGTGGTATTAAAATGTGAAGAAGCTTGTTCTTCTAAAAGATGGATCAAAGTGTTCAACATTTATGTGGGCACTTCGAAAGAAACTTTTATATTAATGTCTTTCATCTATACTCCCTTAATTTTTAAGTATATCTATAAATTAAACGGGGATATCAGACCACGATTTTTAAGAATTTAGGGTATGTGCGGTTAAAAGTAAACAAATAATACAAACCAAAAATCAAACCAAATACCAACTAAATACCAAAGTACATTCAATAAAACCGCGCTAGTATCCGTTAAAAAGTGTTTTATTTCATGTCTAGTGAGCGCGAAAGCTTGAGAAGTGAATAAACAAATAATAGTTTGAAAGGATCGCAAAAAATCTTGAATAATCGGCAAACTCACAAAGCTAGCAAGAAGCGTGCGTAGGCGCATTCATTATTTTCATAATTTACATAAACAAGATAGTCTCTTTTGATTACGCGCGTGTAAGTGTGTGCTCTAAATCCAGAAATCAGTAATATTTTAGGACGCAAACAAACCTCAATATCTTGACTAATTATTAAATATTAAAACTTTCAACTGCACAATTGCACATATTTGATAAGAAAAGAGAAGATATTACTATTTTTAATATCCTTAAAAATTAAACGAGTATACTTATATTTGAAAAGAACTTTTAGATGAACTTAAAATATTATTAAGGGCTAGCTGTTACCAAAACATGACTTAATTTACTTACAATTTACAAATAACTTGAATTCCTGTCAACCATTATGATAAAAGTTAATTCAGATTACTCTGTTCCTGCTCAAAAAGATGTAACGCTTACCTGAAACAAAGATACATAATTTATTAAAATATGTTTTAAGTTTGACTTTTAGCTTGAAATAAAGAGATGGGGGTTACTCCTTAAACACGAGCGAGAAACTGAGATTGAATAGGTATCCGGCAAACGTCAAAACAGTACAATGGAAACCATGGCAATGGCAACCGTTTTCAATGTACTAAAATAACACATTTTTTACGTTTATTCGATCCTGATTTGAACTCGATCTCGTTAATTCTCATCAAGATTAGGGGGGATGGTTAGGGAAGGTCAGCTCAATGCGGCCATAGCAGGCAAAGCGGCCACGCCTTATTTTTCGGCAACTTATAACGATAGCACGATATTGTATGTTGTGATATGCAGCAAGCCCTCCAGCCCACACCGAGCAGCTATTTGGTTGTGGTTGGAGCGAGCGCGTGGCCGCGGCGAGACGCCAAAGGTTTCTGTTCATTTAGATAAAAAAACCCAGGTTAAATTCAACCTGTTTTCGTCAAACCTCTATAAAACTAAATGTTTTTATTACACGTCTATTATTACTTATCCATTTAGCTTTGATTGTGTAATATTTGTTCCGACATGGGATAAATATTATAAGCTGAGTTCCTTTTTTTGAACAAAATGGTGAGAAAAGGCAAAGCGGTTCGGGCAAAGTGGCCAAGTGCTTTGCCGCAGCTGTTGCTTATTTTAATTTATTTAAAAGAATTGTTGGTAAGTGAAAATTGTCGCGTACCTCTAACAGATATAAAATATTTTTTAGTTTATAAAATTAAAAATAAATCTAGGAATATTCGAAGATTTAAAGACTGAAGTGTTAATTTTCTCATTTGAAACTTTATAACAGTTTTTTTTTATAAATTAAGTTTTTTTAATCTACTTAAGTCTTATTGTTTTTAAGCACCATGTTTTTCAACTAAATCTGCATTTATTGATATTTTTTTGGAATGGCCACTTTGCCCTTACCCACATGGCCGCTTTAGGCCACTCACTTGGGCAAAGCGGTTTTTCGACAAGTTTTTGTAATTTACAAATTATAAGAAATCATTTGAGTTTTTGCAAAATGTGATTACATGTTATAAAAGAACGATGAATTCTCTATCTATTGATATAAAATAACTTTCAAATAACTTTTCTTTAACGGTATTTTTTTAAAGTCAAAGTTAAGGTGGCCGCGCTGAGATGACCTCCCCTATTAGTTCAAGCTGTAGTACATTTGACTTTATTAATTAGTATTATGTTACTGTTACTATTGTTCTAAATAATGTTCTTCACAGAGTGCATGGTTTTAAAATAATGACATTTCATTTTTGTGATATATTTTTATAAATCACAAAAATGAAATGTTATTATTTTATAGAAGCTTTTGCTTTTAACATCTTTAAAGCTCGTCTTCTGTAAATTAAAGTAAATGTTTTATAAATTACTAGCGACCCGCCCTCGTTTCGCTTCGGTGTAGTGTGGAATTTAACACCATGTATTATACATATAAACCTTCCTCTTGAATCACTCTATCTATTTAAAGAAATCGCATCAAAATCCGTTGCGTAGTTTTAAAGATCTAAATACATAGGGACAGAAAACGGGAAGCGACTTAGTTTTATACTATGCAGTGTTTTGTAAGGAGCCAATACTATCCTTATACAAGACGTCCTGAATAGAAGAACCTCACTCAGATCAAAATACAACTTTCGCTTCAACTGAAGTCCACCACAGCATTGCGAACGAAAACCTTTAACTTCAAAACGCAACATACATCTTGAAAGGGCGAGCGGATCCGATCGGCCAAAGCTGTGTTACGTCGTCGTGATTCAATTTACATGCAAATGGAGGAGGGGATGGCGGCGAAACCGTGCCAATAGTACGCTGATGTATCGCGTCAGAACGTGTCCTGTGAAAACAGGGGGAGGTAGCAATGCATAAGCTGAAGCGATGCGTTTTGTAGCGTGACGTATGTGAGAGCAAAGAGCAAATAGCCCTTCTACTAAAATTAACGAATAGAATGACAATGTATGGGATTGCATTAGCTTATGTCATCCCCATACATTGTTATTGTCAAGTGGCCATTCTACTAAAATTAAAATGACAGTGTACGGGATTGACAGGAGCTAAGCGTTAGCTTATGTCATTTCTATACATTATTGTTCTATTCTACTAACGTCAATTTTAGTAGAATGGCCATTTGAATAGGGGGGCTGAGTAGAAAGTGTAGGTACAAATAAAATATGCTGAAATCCTATTTCAAATAACGTTGTATAAGGAAACAATAAAATTCTATCCTCATTTCCTTTTTACTGAACTATTGGTAGTTATTTCAGTAAAAATCTGTATATAAAAAATTTACACTCAAGTGTACCAGTTAGTATACTTAATTCACCTAGGTGATTTGGCCTAGGTGAATTAAGTATAGAGATTAGTTTTTCAAATTCTATACCGAGCTTAAACGTATGTATCTGATGAATACGTTTTATTGTGTTTAATGAAACTGCAGTCTGGTTTGATACAAGTCACTGTTATCTCTTTTTATATAAATAAAGATTAAGATATAATATTATGATTTATGATTTATGATAATTTTTATATTTATCTTATTGGGTAAATGGGAAGACTACAATACTTAGTTCAAAATGGATGTTTCACAATTTCAGACACTATTCCTAAGCTTGTACATTAGACCAAACCTCAAGGCGTGTAAAATATGACGCTACAGTAGGTAGGTGTCTCGGATATTGATAGGGCATATCGGGTCAGCTCAAATCGGGTCTGGTTCGGGTTTTTTAATAATGTCTAAGTAGACCCAAAAAGGTTTTGCTGCAAAAGTATTCTAAAGAAAAATCTAGAGCGCCTTTTCGCAAATCTAAATTAAGACTGTAAGACCTCGTTTACGGAGACGCGGGGCGTCGCGCGACGCGAGCGGCGGCGCGGCCCGCACTGAATTCAAACATATGGCGTTGTATGAGTGTGTTTACGGAGAGGCGATTTTACACGCGTTTGCTTGAAATCGGCGCTCGCGGTGGCGCTCGCGGCGGCGCCCGCGGCGCCTCCCGCGAGTCCCGCGGCGACACCCGTGACGGCAATTCTCGATGAAGTGATGCCCGCGGCCGGCGGAACCTTCTGCCATCTCTCGCTAAACTAAAACTAAATTAGTCGGTTTGATTGAGCACCGCCCCCGCCCGCCGTAGTGAGGCCCGTCGCGTGCATCGCTACTCGTTTGAAGATTCGCCGCGGGCGCCGCCGCGGGCACCGCCACGCTGCCAGCTACGCGTCTCTATGAACAGCATCGTATAGTGTCATATGTTTGTGTTTACGCGTGCGATGCTAAGTGCCGCTTCACGCGCCGCCTCTCCGTAAACAGAAAAATCGCCCGACGCGCCGCGAGAGGCCCCGTCGCCCGCGCCGCCTGACGCCCCGCGTCTCCGTAAATGAGCACTAATGTTCACGTGTGTACATACGTCAAATTAAACATATTATAGGCGTGATATTAATTTAGTACTTAATTTAAACGTGTATGTAATTAAATTGAAATTACACATTCAAAACTAGTGGCTCGGTGAGCTGTAGACCTCGCTTGTCTCCGCTATTTGGAAAAAAATCGAAGAACTCAATCGACAAAAAAAAAATATTATTATCTAACTTGACAATTATTCTGCCACTGTTCCATTTTGTTTGTACATTTTTTTACGTTTTGTATAATTTTTTGATCTAAAAACATTATTTTAAAATATATTTTTTTATCAAAAGAATTTCTCGTTTATTTTTTTATTGTATATTATGAAAGCTGTAATTTTCTACAATCGTTTTTCTTATTGTTCCTTTATTTTTAGTGTTTAACTCATGAATCGTTAAAAATATGTTTATATGGTGGCGGTTAAGGTGTTAACTTCTCTACATTTTGTTTCACACACTCCAATAGTAATACAACATTCTCTACCGCCCATTCGAATAGTAATTTCCGCCTTGATTCAGAGTGCAAGTCTGTTTCTAATTACGCCGAGAGATTGCTCCGATAATGTGGTCGCCTAGAGATACGTTGTGGTCGCCAAGAGATACGTTGTGGTCACCGTGGAAATGGCTGTTACTTTTGAGGCTCTGTCGCTTCATTGGTGTGGAATGGGATGTGAATTTCCGCTTTCGGATTGCTTCGTTTGAACTGTAAGTATTTGTAATACCAATATCTTATGTAGACTAGTGTTAATAGTTCAGTGTTTTGTGTTTGAATATCCGCGGAAATTTGTTGATTTGACAGATTTTTACTTTATCGTTTTATACAACTACCATAATTAGGCTGCGTTCAAACGATAACGCACGACTCGCCCTAAACCCGAACTCAACTCAAACTCAACTCGAACTCAACTCAACCGGAGCCCACTCCTTGAAATACAGCGCTTACAATTTTGAGTTTTATAACACACTAGCGGCCGCCCGTGACTTCGTCTGCGTGGAAAGTTTTTTTGCTTTCCCTCGGGAACAATACTTTTTTTCGGGATGAATGATACCTTATGTCCTTCTCTGTACCCCTGACAATATGTATGCAAAATTTCAAGACGATCGGTTCAGTAGTTGAGACGTGAAGGCGTAACAAACAAACAAACAAACGGACTTTCGCATTTATAATATTAGTAAGACACATTAATAAGCTCCGTTATATTTTGTCGATACAACTGCACACGCCTCGCCCTCAACCCGAACTCAACTCAAACTCAACTCAAACTCAACCCGAACTCACCTCAAACTCACCTGAACATTACACAAGAGCTTATTAATGTGTCATAAGACTCAAAATTGTAAGCGATGTATTTCAAGGTGGGCTGCGGTTGAGGTGAGTTTGAGTTGAGTTCGGGTTGAGGTCGGGTCGTGTGTTATTGTTCGAACGCAGCCTTATAGATTGAAAGATTTCGCCCTAACAAAGTTGGATCAAGTTGATGACAAACATTTTCTCCCCTAAATTATAAAATACCATCTAACATTGTCTTAACACCTTTTTCAGAACTGTATGATTATTAGAGCGTTAGTTTGCTGAATTATGGTAATTCTCTCCATTTGTTTCAATAAAAACATTATTATATAACTAACTAGCTGCCGCCCGCGACTTCGTCTGCGTGGAAAGTTTTTTTGCTATCCCTCGGGAACAATACTTTTTTTCGGGATGAATGGTACCCTATGTCCTTCTCTGTACCCCTGACAACGTGTATGCAAAATTTCATGACGATTGGTTCAGTAGTTGAGACGTGAAGGCGTAACAAACAAACAAACAAACAAACAAACGGACTTTCGCATTTATAATATTAGTAAGGATTTTGTGAATTTTGGTATATTTACAGATTCAATAAAAATTGCGGGAAAATTACGACCGACACAAAAAAATGTTTAAGCTAAAATTAATTTCAGTTTGCACTTGGTTTGCACCAAACGTATGAAGCATCTTACAGCACAGTTAACCACAGAAACTGATGGCGTGATGAAACTATTACTGTCTATGGTTGCCTAAGAGGCACGACTATCGGCTATAGTCAATTCATTACTGTATTGGTTCGTCTTCACCGAGTCGCTTCAACTTTCAAAACAATTAGTGTCAAACACATGCAATATTGCCTCCAAACCGAGCGTTTTCCCTTTCAACTTTCAACTCAACTTGCGTCAAACGCATGCAATATTGCCTCCAAACCTAGCGTTTTCCCTTTCAACTTTTAACTCAACTTGCGTCAAACGCATGCAAATTAATAGTCTACAAACCATGCGCTTTCACGTTCAACTTTCTCCCACACTTTGACGTTTTTGAGAAGATGACATGCCTCTTTTGAAAGCGCAAAAGGAAAGCGACGGTCACTGTCAGCGTGCGCTATTGAACATCTTGAGGCATGCGTTGGATGAAAGGGAACGGGAAAGCGATCGTATGAAGACACACCTTAGACTACCTATATGGGAGATATTATGACCATATCGTAGGATCTTGCCAACCGATATAAACGAAAATTGGCACACAACTTCCTTGATTGTTTTTTATAAGATCGCGTTAGTTAACGACAGATTTTAACAAAGTATTCATTCTACACAAGATGTTGCAAAAAAATCCAAAAGGTTACTACGAGTATATTTGTGAGGGACTGTGGTGCCCGAAATAGGTTTTAGAAATAGAAACCTGTAACACAGGTAAAATAGAAATGGAAATATAATTAACCAATTTTAGCGGTTAAGTGACATGAAACAAAACTATCTGAAAATCTCGTTATATCACATCAGATTTGTGTAATATTCAAATAATTTTTAATCCAAACTCCCTTTTCAATCTTTCCCGATGTGACCGTAAAAACAGCAAAGGATTTTTCCACATATTGCGGTAGCGACCGCACGCGCCCCGTCAAAGAGACACTGACAATTCTGGCTCCACTTAAATAAACATCCCGTATAAACACTGTCCCGCCATTTTATTTTAATTAGCATGTCCCAACTTGTTCCCTCCACGTAAATGTTGGCGGAACAAACGCCAAACCGCAGTGTTGCCAGTCTCAGCTACGTAGCTTATTACCACGGGCGGCTTGATGTAACAGCTGACAAAACCAACGTCAAGATTGTTTTCTGTTATATTTAAACCTTTAATTTAACTCATCGTTAAGTGAAAATCTTCTAGGATGTCTTTCACAATCTATGATTAGGTACTAATTTCTGGTTTGATTTAAAAATTGAAGAGATTTTATATGGAATTACTCGTCAACCATAATAATAAGAGCCTAAAGAGAGCCTTCCTAAAAGAGCGGGTATCCAACGGGTTACAAAAAACACTAATGAATAAAAGCAAAACCTCTTAGGTGGTGATTATGCTCATGAATATAAACAATTCTTACTATGGGGCCAACTCTACAACTCAACAAAAAAATCAACTGTTTCATACAAGTTGTCAATACCTACTCGACCAGAATGTATGAAACAGTTGATTTTTTTGTTGAGATGCAGAGTTGGCCCCATAGTAAATGTTGTTCATATTCATGAGCACAATCACCACCTTCAGATCGGTCTTTGAGTCAAAAATTATACAATACAACTAATAATGATGCCATTATATAAACTAATGATCTTAACGCAAAAACTAATTTGATCAAACAAAAGTTTCTCAACAGTAGCTATGTCAGTCACGAACTATTGATAGAATGTTTTATTACTTTTAAATCAGCCAAAAAGAAAACAATATAGCGTATAGTCCGTTTCTTGTCTTATTAAGTAAACAATCTTCACCCAACTCTTTATTGTAATATTAATTTATAAAATAAAACAAATGGTTTTCCCCAATAGTTAATTTATGACAATTTGATTAGACCACATAATTTTAAATGACGATATAAATTTAAAAGTCGTATAACAAACTGTTTACATAGCATAAGTAAGATAAACAGACTTCAACTAAAGTTAAATTGTACGTTTTAAGAAGATTTAATGTACAAAGTACCTACATTGCTTTTAACGTCAGAGGTCTTCATTTGATGACCAAACGAGACCTGGATTTAAACGCACAGCTTATTAGTCACGTCCCTAAAGAATTGTTCGCAAAGCAAAAATTCTACTTTCCCAGAACGATACGTTCCAGAAATTTCGTTAGTGGCATTGCTTTTTTTGCTGGCGAAATTTTCGTGGACAGAATTGGGAGGGCAACATTATTGCTCCGAACTATTGTTCAGCAGAAGTAGGATTAAAATTTTGCACCTGCACGGGTTTAAAATTTGTTAAGGTTTTATTGTCATCGAGTACGAGACTAGTTGAAGGTTGGAAAGGCATTAAGACTTTGTCAAGACAAAAGTCTTGTTGGAAGTAGGTTTAAAAGGTACAATATCTAGCTAACAGTTTGCATTTGGGATTAAGTAGCTTATTCTTGATATAGGTATTCTAAAATTTTTTTTCAAAGATCTTATTCAGTTATTATTTTGTAGTCACTTTGGTTTTGCTTACAAATAAAACAGAAGTGATAAAGTAAATGCAACTGTTCGCAGTGTCAAAGATAACCGACTTCAAAAAACCTGCCTCTAAAAAGCAAGAAATAATATTCAAATCATTAGATACGCATTATCATTGTTATAATAACAAGACGTCTATTGAAGTCGGGTGGGGCTGGAGTACAACTTCCTTTTTTTTATTCTAAAAGCCCCACCCGACTTCAATAGACGTCTTGTTATTATAACAATGATAATGCGTATCTAATGATTTGAATATTATTTCTTGCTTTTTAGAAGCAGGTTTTTTGAAGTTGTTTTTTTGTTTTTTAAAACAATTTTTTATTTTTTTATTTTTAGTGTAAGTACCTTCTCTTTTAGGTAGTGTAGGTATATTATTTCGTATAAAAATTGGCTCAGTCAAACGTGAGATATTCGCGGAGAAACATACATTTATACAAGTCAAATTGAGAGAGAACCCTCTTTTTTTTGAAGTCGGTTAAAAAGACTACACTAAAAGTACCCTTTCTCAACAAAAAGAAACATCGAATTCGATTTATTAATAACAAAGTCGTCAAGGTAGTTGATGCAAAATCATAGTATTTTCAGGATTTCTTGAAAACTACTAAACCGATTGAAATAAAAATTAAATGGAACTATTTCGCAGGAAAACTCAATCGAACAAAAAAAGAATTATCAAAATCGGTCCATAAATGTCGAAGATACGCGCGAACAACGATAAAAAAAAAGTATACAATCGAATTGTGAACCTCCTCCTTTTTGTAAAGTCGGTTAAAAATACTCTGACTTTTGCAACAAATTATTCCTAAGATGTCTTACTCTGAATAACGTTGAAGTTTCCAAATAATAACAATTGAAATTCAACACCAAGCAACCGGCATCACACGTCTCTGACACAAAAGGCGTCTTAAGGCGGCCTATACGCTAAAACATCCGAGTACAAAACGGTTAAGAACCCCTTCACTGTCTTATTACACCTTCGTCATAACTGATTAATTATTTACTTTACAAAGGAACTATATTATTGTGAGATCCTGTAACAAGATACCTTTAGCAATAGCGTAGAGGAAAAGCAGCGTTGCCTGTCGAAAATTAGGTACGTTTTTGCATGGCGGCTTCACGTAACAAACAAAAGACTGCTAATGGTGTGTGAACTGATTTAATCTAGCTTTATGTCTGTCTCGAACTGGTTGCTTGCCTTTACGACAGTGGTTTTTGTTCTCGGAATATATTTTTATTTGCGTCTATATACGCGTTTACGTTAAAGACATTACAAAGTAATATAAAATCTTACCAACTCAAATGAGATGTACGGAGGCATATTTTTATCATTGGTAATTTTGATAACTTAATATTTTGAACAAACAAAGAACAGAATTAAAAGCGTATATTCGCTAAACTGTGTTTTGTATTTATCCAGACTTTCATCATTTTTAATTAGGTAGTGATTCGTACCTTGTAATAAGCCCATAGGTAAAAGAAAAAACACTTTAAAAGCACTTACTTGATTAGAAGAAGCTACGAGTAAATTCTAGTTTTAAAACATTATCTAATTGGGTATTTACATGGTCGACTAAAGTCGCACAACTTTCGCCGCACGGCGAAAATCGACCGTATAAATGGCAATTCGGCCTAGGTCGCAGGTGACTGAACAAAATTATCTGATACGGTGACTAAAACTGGAACTACGTTAGCACCTATTGTTACCTAGGTTACGCCATCAACTAAATAGACGACAGCGACGCCTTCACCTGCGATAAAATTTTGGAAGCGACTTGCTAGGTCGGTGACTAAAGTCGACCGTCACAGGTGACTAAAATTGACCCATGTAAATAGTAAATCACATGCAGTTGTATGCTAATAGAGACATTAAGTCAAGACACAATGAAACTAGAAATCACTATTTCAGATCTTACAGACAAGTCTCTTTAATTAGAAACCTCGTCAAAAATCATGTTTAAACATAAACGAACAAGTAAATACCCAACTAGCAAAAAGATCGTTCAAGCAATTACTCTCACGACTATGGATCGTAAAACACTCGTATGAAAGATCCTATCATTTCAAAAAGCAGCATAAAAGCAGCTTTCTAGATCTTTCAGCATTCAATGCTTTTTGGCTCTATAAATATGTCTAGTAAACGTGGACTCGACGAATTCATATCGCATTTACTCAACAATTGTATAAAGATATCTCTCAATCGCATTCAGACAACCTTTAGTCTTATGACAGGTCTTTAAAAGCAACCAAATTGCTAATTTGTCGTAAAACTAGCTTTTATAGCACCGTCTTTAGTCACCTAATTTTTACAGCAATATTGTGGAGTAAAAGCTGTTCATTCAACAAAATAGCTTCTCAGTTACTATTACAGCATCTAATGTCATATCACAGTTTTTGGCAAGGCTTTAATTCGACTTTACTATTAAAGTTGAGAAAACGCTATCAAATGATCTACTACAGGTCCAAAGGTGCACAAAGATAATTTTGGAAGCCATCATGCAGCATAATAGTGGTATGAAAGTTAAATAAAATCTTTTACAGCAGTGTGGAAAATGGACAATAATCGGTAGAAAAAAACTTAAAAGAAGTGAGGGTTCCGACGGAAAGTTAATAAGATGTTGAAACAATTAAACAATCAACATCAACCAACGGATGAAGAACAAATACTTAATATTAGTGCGGATTCAGTAGGAAATATTACGCTACTACAGATTGTTTGTAAACCGTATGATAGATTGACGATTTAACATTGCGCTAAGGAACCCTAAACTAACTGCAATGGCGCTCTTAGAAGTCGTAAAATGGAAACCTCATGTCTATTTTTCGGCTAAGAGCTGAGTGAATGCTTTGTGATGATAATTGAAATGCTATTAATGGCGAATTTATTTTATCTATTATATTAATATTATTTGCGATCCATTATTTACTAGAAATCTTGTGGCCCATGAAAATATTAAATACAAATGTAAGGATTATAGACGAAAAAATTAATTCCGCATATGAAAGTAAGACTTATGAGCTAACTTTAATAGCTTACCTTTATTGTCATTATGGCTGTAAAATCGTAAAGGTATACTTAGCATGGCCATAATATTGCAACATACATTTATTTTTATTTCCTTCGTTTACGCGAACACAACAGTGACAACACGCACTGTCTATGAGTGGTGCTTGGTTGCATTCACACGATCAAAGTGTCGAGTGATTGTAACCGCACTCCTATTATTACCACTAATAAGTCGAATGAAAGAGGTTCTACTGACTATTATAGCACCAGTAGCACTTGAGTTGCGATTACTCTACATTCTTTCAATTAAAACGCAATTCAGACGATAATCTTACGATATTTACAGCATTTAAAGCAGAGAGAAGTGCGCCCAAATCGCGTTGAGAGAACGTTCACAGAACGTTTACTCAACATTTTGTAAATCCATCTCACTACTAATAGCTGAAATAGAAACGTGCTGCTGATTTTTTTACGACATATTTTGCTAGTTGGGTAGGCTTTGAAAGCACTCGCAAACCAGCTAAAATATTACTTACATTCCTCAAATCTGAGTTTCGAGGGTACAAACTACTTGGTCATGTTTCTACCTCATTCTAACTTGTAATTTGTTGCTAACACAATTATACAGGGTACGCTGGAAGGTAATAACTGGGAATTTCGAGACCGCGTCCCCCGATCTACTTCGCAACAACAGGATTTACTTGATACCGAAATATTTGGATGCAACTTCTTGCTTATAAAACAATTTTATAAACATACTTGGATGAAATTATTTGTATTTTTTCCCTATAACTTTTGGTTTAAAAGTAAGTTCTGAAGTGTTAATTAAATGGGTTGAAAATATATGAGATGAAATCTTCGATGAAGAATATCCTAGATAACGCTTCACGAACTAAAACAGTACTCAAAAACCGCTCAAGAGCGAGTCGGACTCGCGCACCGAGGGTTCCGTACAATCATAAATATATTTGAGTATGTTACTTTAGTACAGTCTTTAAAAAAGTAGGATAAACGGCGGACAGGTGGAAGGGCGAACAGGCGGACAGTTAATTTACAAATCTTAACCACAGCTGCTTATGGTGACTGAAAAACATTTCAGCCACTCCACATTGCAAACTATTTATATTACTAAGTAGGAACTTATTCTTTGTTTATTCGTACGGCAAATAGTAGGTAATTATATTAGAACCAGCTACCAATTAGGTATTATTGTAGTATTAGGTTGCGCCATCTCTTGACCGATAGTGGAACAATTTTTTTTCTTAGGTTAGCATTCCTAGGACAGCGCCATCTGTTGACTGGTAGCGAAACTAAAGAATTTGTGTTTGTTTTTTAAATTTCTAAAAAAGTGTGTTACATTGAGACATCGTTTTATTTTTCCTGTAATTTTTACATAAACTACTATCACATAGAATTCTTTCAGATTTTTCTCTTTGCAAACTTTGAAGATAAGGGCGGTATTTTTTTTACATTTTTCATCATAAGCCGAAAACTATGCGCCCTAAGAAAAAATGTTTTTAAATGTGTAAACAGCGCTCTTTCATAATGATACCCCACATGCCCTAGTCACCTCACTTCAAATTTTTAAGACCCCTTTTCAGTCCCTGTTGTAAAAATTTTTTTTTTTTTATTTCTTTCTTATTTGCAAAATAGTTGAGCAAATGTCATCTTAAACTATTACAAATTTCAAGTTAATACCATTAGTAGATCTCGAGATATCCAGCTGTGACAGACAGACAGACAGACTGAGTCACACCATAAGGTTTCCTTTTTTACCATTTTGGTACGGAACCCTAAAAATGGCACCCCAAATAGCGTCCCAACTTCCAACTTAGCGCTTATTTTGCAAATAATCATGTTTTATTTTGTACAAACTCACGTTTTATATCCCTTATTTTGTACAAAAACACATCTTTTTCACTTACTTTGTGCAAAATAAACGCCTTGTTTGTAAGTGGGACGCTTTTTGAGGTGCCATTTTTGAGACTGACTGGACATCTAGAGTATTCTTGATCGAAGGATAAAATATTGAAAAAATCTGTAAAAAAAAAGATTGAACAAGTGAATTCAATCTCGTTTTAAGTCAAAAACTATTGAAGAAACATAAGCTTTTAATAAAAACTTAAAACATATTTGTTCTAAAGCTATTCGTCTTGCTGAGCAACGGCACAGACACTGCATAAAACTGTTTGTGGAGCTGATGAAAAATCAACATAGCCCAACTTTTATACACACATAAAACAGTCAATGTAGTCAAAGTTGATATGTTTGACTCAATTTCGGTTTATTTGAACGGATAAAATAGGGTGCCCAGTTGAAAACAGTGATTTTGAATCTTGAAGTTTTACGAACTTTGGTCGGATTTCAAAAATGTATTGATAAAATAAATGTTTTGAGCAAAAGGACTGTCTATTTTGAACTTTGGATAAGTAAAGTTCAGGTTGGCGAGGGAAAGGACGAAAGCAGACAGAGTATTTGCATTATGCATTTTTACGTTTAAGAAAATATTGTTAAAATGTTTTCTATAGCCGATGAAAGTTTACTTTGAAAGAATTGGCCACATATTTAATGCTTTTGGCAAATATTGACGATTCAAATGCGCTACGTATTTAAATTGTATACACGCTGAAATTTTAATCATTTGGTTCACGCCGTGGGGTGGTTCCACTCATGATTACAAGCAACTTTTACTATGAGGCCAACTCTCCTGCTCTCAAAAAAAATCAGCTGTTCCATACAAAAGTGCAGTACCTACGCGGCCTTAATGTATGGAACAGCTGATTTTTTTTTTGCAAGCAGGAGAGTTGGCCCCATAGTAAAAGTCGCTTGTAATCATGAGTGGAACCACCCCACGGCGGGAACCAAATGATTAAAATTTCAGCATGTATAAATATAAGTAGGTATTTTTACTTTTGAATTTTAACACAGAATAATTACAAATACTTTAAAGTATATAAAAAGCACTCTTCCTTTTTTGCGTTATCATATACAATACTACACGAATTGTTTCATAATAAAAAGTAACTATTTTCTGTGATGCTTTTACATTGATGCTACTATGTAGAATTTAAATATGTATCTCGTAGAAATTATTCAATACAATCATTAAAATTATTAAAGCAAAGGATAGAGAGCTGTCAACTCCAATACATGTCCTCGTGATAAATATAACACCCTACCATACGGAACTTTACCAACAATACACTATTGAAAACGGGGCACGAGTATTCCGGACAGAGCATTACCGGACGCCTGAGTATTACCGGACGCCGAGTATTACTGGACAGGTGGGGGTAAGTCTCGTTGAGCACTCTGCGCAGTATATCAAACGGCCCGTTCATTTCTCGCAGTAATTTAATACTGTCTTAGTGTCTCCTAAAACATTTATTAGGGAGCTCGTGTGATTAAAATATTATATTTTTGATGAAAGCGTCATTATTTTTATTGATCTACCACTTCAAAATGCTTTATAAATTGTTGTTGCGAAAATTGATAAAACCTTCATAACACAAAAAATATAATTATTAAATTGTTAAACACCACAATAATTTGTTTAATATTAGGTATGACTTGAGAGCGGTTTATACCTACCAGTAGACGTCATACGGATGACGATGATGTTGAGGTGATAGATAAAATCATTGTTATTATTGAAATAAATATTGTTATTATTAAAATCTTGAGAGAATTGTTCAAAGAAATAAATATTTTAACTTTGGCAGGCCAATACATTTATGAAAATTTAGTTTATGTAAGGAAACACTATGATTCATTTGCTAAGAACAGCAATATTCACCAGTTTAATACAAGAAATAAAGATAAACTTTCCGTTCCAAGATTTAGGCTTGCAAAAACTAGAGGTTCATTTATGGGGAAAGGCATAGCCTTTATTAATAAAGTTCCATAACAAGTGATTGATCTTCCTTTGCATGAATTTAAAAACCATGTTAAAAATTCGCTCATGGGTAAAGGTTATTATAAATTAGACGATTATCTTAAAGATCAAAATGCGTGGAAATGATGTAACACAACTTGCTACTATTAGTACTTTTTTGAATAATAATAATAATAATAAAACTTTATTTGCTAAAAACATGGTAATATGGTCTTGGTACACTTTAAAGGGCTCATGTTTTGCTTTTTAGTATTCAGCATGCAAATACATATAGTATGAAGTAATATAATAAGTCTATGTTGTTGCCAATAATCCTGTCACCCTGTTGTAATTATCTGGTAACGATATATTAAAGTTTGTAAATATCGTTACTTATGACTGTTACAGCTGATAAGTTACTTGCGCCCGTTCTTCTTGTCAGCTAAAAAAGTCTGGAACTGGTGGTAGAAAAATATAGACGATTCAAGAGTACTTAATAATTAAGTTTATTTGAGTTAAGCTTATTTGACTTTGACATTAAACGAAGTTTTTAAGGTATCAAAACAAAAGATATTACAAACCAAAAGAATATCTTTGCGTTTACGTTAGGGACTGACGGCATGAACTGACTGGGGACCAAATTTACTCCCCCTCCTTCCGCTGGGAGTCAAAACCGTTACTGATGGTTTGTACATGTATCTATATTTCCATAAAGTTTTTGCATTTGTGTTTATATTTTCAAACGAACGGAGATAAAAATAATCTTAAATGAAAAAAACTCATAGATTATAAATTATCTTTCAAAGGAAATCTTACTTCATTTTACCTGTGTGAAGTTAAATCAGACACTATTCTTAAATAGTCTGCAAGAAAAAAGCCTAAAGCATGATATCTTGCTAAGAATATTAACTTCAACACAAAATTAAACTTTGTCTCGGCGAAGAATTTGAATCTCACAAAAGAATCGGCAAAGTCATCTTACAAAGTAATAGCAACCGATAATCAAAAGTTGTTTGTTAATTAAGCAACGTGAAAACCAAATTAAACCGATCGAAATGCGACGTGGCATAGTTGCAAACTTAAAAGTATTCGAAGCCCGCGTTCTTAATTTAAAAACGGCCGGTCCAATTTGGAGGCCTTCCCTAATTAATTGATCTGAAGATCCGCGGAAATTGCTCCCGCCTCCCTCCCCCCTAGTGTATCTTTGGCTTTAATTTAGAATTGTTAGCGCAAAGGGAATGCAATTTACGTAAAATAATTGTTTGATTTCGGATACTACGTCGCTTACCCTTCCGTTGCGGCTCGCAATTCGGTTTATGGTTGGTTTTTGGGTTTCGTGGCGAGATAGTGGAAACCGATCTTGATGGGATGTCCTTTTTTATGCGATAATCACCAATAGTGTACGTGCGTCTAATTTCAATTTAAATATTCCAGTAGAATCAGAGATTTAACAACAAAAGAACACCAGAAATCACAATGTTAATTTTTCTTCTTTTAGATAGTCGGCTATAACAGCCATTAGGGGATTCGAAAGTGGAAAAGTGAAATCTGTAAAGTAAACAACCGTAAACTCAGTTTTCTCTACAGATTATACAATAATCCCAATATCGGAAAATTTCAAGTAAATAAACTTGATTAGACTAAACCAGTGTTTTAAAATGAAGTGAATACTTTTTTGTTCAGTTCAGTACTCCAGATTTTGTTCCCTTAGGGGATTTTCCACTTACGAAGCAGGTTTTAACGTAACGAGATCAGAACTCATGACTCTAATAGACGGTAATAATAAAAGACATCGGATCTTACCCTAATTTTGTAAATCCAGTTACTGTAAAAAAGTCGAATCATGACGTTCCGAAGTGAAAGCATGATAGGCAAAAACCTTACAACATTCAAGGGATAAATAGGGTGTTTTTATATTCACTGGAGATGAGTTTAACAATACAGGAGGTTCGTAAATAACTACTTACCTTTTTTGCTTTAAACGTGACAAAACTAAAATACTAGAACAGATAATATCGTTTAGATTCGAGATTCAACCAAACAGAAGATCGTATGGTAAGAGTAACAGGTTAGGTATATTAACGACAATTCCAGTTCAAATTTCAAACTTTCTACATGATACAGAAGACTGAGTCGTTGGACCATATAAGAGCTTAATTTATAGTAACAATGATAAAAGAAAAATTACCAAAGCAAATCATTTAAAACAGAACTTTAGAAAACTCAAATCGGTATTCTACAAAAATACAGAAGATATGAGGTTCGCAGACACCCATCTGAAATGATAGTGTATGCAAATCACCATTAAAAAAGCAATCTGAATTTGTTACTCCCGTTTTCTACATTCGCTATTGAAAAAATGCACTGCAATCTACATTTTAAAAATGTCTGCTGCAGAAATCTCAAGAGACAAAGAAGATAACATATCTATGAACAAAATTTTGGTATGTTCCATGTTAAATAGGTACATATTTCTTACTTTGATGTTTTTTGTTTGTAGTACCTATACTCAAATATCATACCGATGAAATCTGTTTCATTTTAGGGTTCCGTACCCAAAGAGTAAAAACGGGACCCTATTACTAAGACTCCGCTGTCCGTCTGTCTGTCTGTCACCAGGCTGTATCTCATGAACCGTGATAGCTAGAAAATTTTCACAGAAGATGTATTTCTGTTGCTGCTATAACAACAAATATTAAAAACAGAATAAAATTAATATTTAAGGGGGCTCCCATACAACAAACGTATTTTAGTACGGAACCCTTCGTGCGCGAGTCCGACTCGCACTTGGCCGGTTTTTTGAAAAAGAGCTTGTTGCTATTATAAAGTTTTTTATTGGCAAATCATCAATCATGAGGACAACACTACACTACTAGAAAGATTGAGTCGGCTGGAAGCAGGAAATGCAAATTACGCATGGCATCAGTACGATTATTTTTGATGCTTATTACATCGACAAAGCTTGTTTAAACATAGATATCAGCAGTATATTTTATACAAACTTGAGGGACTAAATTCTAGTTAGACGAAGAGACCAAAATCCTTAAATTATCGCAACAGTGATGTTAATGATTTGACAGATTACATAAACCGATCTAAAAAGAAATCATAATAATTTTACTGATAATGCAGATGACAGAGTTATAGGTAATAAGTGACTAACAGTGATGTAAATGATTCAATAGATGATTGACAGTTTTCTAGAAGAAGTTTAATTGAAAGCACTTCAAAACTATCTTACTGATTTTAAGGCCTAAATTCTTAAGAGCAAATCAGACATAACTGAACACACGTCTGTATATCCACTATAGGATATGTACCGCGACAACTGGAGTCGCGCCCACCTGGGATGGTAATGTATGTAAATTGCCGTTAACTCGGCGCGCAGTCTGCGAGCGCTGTATCAAACTTGTTATTTGTGTGTTTTAAGTTGCGATGATTTACGCGGAGATTACTGCGGGTTGCAGGATGCGAAGAGTAGTTTGGAGCAACCTGGATTGGATATACTAGACTACCAATTTTGATTTTTTTACAGTTATTACTTCTTTTTGGACAGAGTTCTTTCTTCTTTTTGGAGAGAGACATGGGAAATTTTGTCTGTAAAATTGCTGATTTAGAATTGTCATTGTATCTATTCCCAAAATTTCATGTTTGTTTTCGATATTTATAATGATGTAAGTTCTTCAGTTAAACAAAGTTTATTGTCGATACAATTTTCAATATCACACAAACCAAACTTTGAATGACCGGTAGTTTACTCTTTTTCTAGTTGTATTTAATATCAGTGCTATTATAACATTTCTCAGGATGAGTAATTTGTCGATCGCAAGATTATTATCATTTAGCATCTTTTTATCCCCAAAGCTCTTTATTAGGTCTTTTGTCTGTATGTATATTTACAATTGCGTCACTATAATTGTCTGAGTGTAGCAGGTGACGGTGACTTACAGCGTTTACCGCTGGCAAATCTGTACTCACGTCCCAGTAACGAGATTACTTGTTTATCAGCATAGTATAGTCTTGAATTATATTATGGGGAGGATAAATGGATCAGCAGTCAAAACGTGCTGAATTTGGAGTTGTTAGTGTGGAATTAGTATTCAAGTGATATAAAGTTATTATAAGACATGTTTTATCAGAACTTAATAGTTATTTATGCAACTGTAGTATAATGAGGGGTATTAAAACACGAATGTGAGTTTATCACACGGCTTATTGCCAACATTAAAACAACCAGTGTCATGGTAGCCGTAATATCCGAGCGAGAGCATGTCGCACCCCCCGCGCTCGCCGCCCGCGTTTCTGTCATAAGAACATCCAAACGAATGTTTTAATGTTGTTCTGAATTTCATAATGTAACTTGTTCGGGCGTTGCCGCGGAGAACGCAACAAACTCAGGATTGTGGTTACTATGACACTGGTTGTTTTAATGTTGGCTATAAAACTGTTTCAGAACCTTTAATAGACGATTTAAGGCATGAGTGTAGATAAACTTATTTAAGAGTCAACACCTTGTCCAATGCATCGATCATTCTTATTTCATTTTGTTTAATACTGGTAAGAAACTTTTAAATATAAAATTTTTAAACGAAATTAAATCATAAATGATAATCTCTTTCACATTCACGCAACGAAATTTCTTATTTCATCCAAAATATAATTTCCATCGTTTATGAAACACGAAATAAAACCGACATCTTTTATACACCTTTATCCGGTATTTGTCCAAATACTCAATGCGGAGGGCATAAATGTTCCTCCCGATGAATAGGACGATTAAAATCTCCCTTCAAAGAGGAGTGCCTTTAAATAAAACGTTTCAGATCTTAGCCGCTACGTGGACGGGAGCAAAAGGAAAATAAAAAACAACAATGTTATGAAAAGGAATAACAGCTTAAGTCGAGAGACTTTCACATTGAGAGCCCTTGATCTACTTCAAGATAAGTGTAAATATGCTCAGGATGGATAATAATTCCAATCAAAATTGTCTCTTGCTTTTGCAATGGAAACGTAAGGGAAAAAAGTATGTAAAAATATAACTTGCCACATAAGCAATCAAAGGCATAAAATTGATCACCTACCAATTGAAATACACGAAGCGATCTGAATCTCCTCCATTCACTGCCTGGCAGCCATCATCAGATCACAGCACGGTACATCCCTTGCAGAAAACTAAGGCTTCAAAGTTACCTCGTTTGTATGAAAAAAACACCTGTATCCCTAAACAAAGTTGATGAGTATTTGAAACCAAATCTTCGAATAATATGTTTTAAGTTTTTTTTATTTTATTGGGGATTCCCTTTTTTAAATATATACGTATTTTTTACTTTGATTAAAACAAATTATTTTTGCTGGTGATGCAGAAAAGACGAGACGACATTTTTTTTAAATCCTTATTCGTTCTAGCGAAATCGTAATTTGTATTGCAGGACAGATAAATTACAGCAAATTTAAAAACTCCAGTATTCTAAAAACAAATAGAAGAAGTTTCTATGTTAAAAAAAAAAACTGGTTTTACTTTTCCTTGCAAATTAGCAGTACGGCAAAACAAAAACAATGTCTTATAATTGAAATCACGAGAAAGGTCTTATATAAACAAACTCAATAACAATATCTCGTACCTATTTGTTTTCTAGTCTTTAACTAATCCTTTTGTAAACACTAATCTACCTACTCATATTGCCTTTGGCATTCAGAAGATTCATTAGAATGAGTTTTATGATGGAACCATCTTCAGAATATTTTGGTGATTAGATTACTAATACCTTCGTTGTTTCTCTTGCTTTCTATTGCAAGGTCTAGACACAAACCAACCAGATAGGGCCAGGCTGCGTTCAAACGATAACGCACGACTCGCCCTCAACCCGAACTCAACTCAAACTCAACTCAACCGGAGCCCACTCCTTAAAATACAGCGCTTACAATTTTGAATTTTATAACACATTAATAAGCTCCGTTATATTTTGTCGATGCAACTGCACACGCCTCGCCTTCAACCCGAACTCAACTCAAACTCAACCCGAACACAACCCGAACTCAACTCAAACTCAACTTAAACTCAACCCGAACTCACCTCAAACTCACCTGAACATTACACAAGAGCTTATTAATGTGTCATAAGACTCAAAATTGTAAGCGATGTATTTCAGGGTGGGCTCGGTTGAGTTTGAGTTGAATTCGTGTTGAGGGCGAGTCTTGCGTTATCGTTGAAACGCAGCCTCATGCTATATTGGATCACTCAGCTCCCTTTCCCTTAACTCTATTTATTTTGGCCGTTTAGAAACATCGTTACTTAAAAACAATATTTCTTCAACACGACAAAACGACTTTCTGAAGTTTTGTTAATCCTATTAATATTACAAATGCGAAAGCGTGTGTTTGTGTTTTTTTTATTACCTCTTCACGCCTAAACGGCTGGACGGATTTGAATGAAATTTGGTTGGTAGACAGATTAGGACCTGGATTAACATATAGGCTACTTTTTTCGTGTTTAAGGGTTCCCTAGGCGGGCGGCCGCTAGTAATAACTAAATCATCTTTATTGGTTTAGCACTAAGATTAATATAGATGCTGAAATTTTAATCATTTGGTTCCCGCTGTGGGGTGGTTCCACTCATGATTACAAGCAATTTTTACTATGGGGCTAACTCTGATAGCGCGAAAAAAAACCTACTCGACCTTAATGTAGCGAACAGCTATTTTTTTTTTCGCGCTATCAGAGTTGGTTGTAAAAGTTGCTTGTAATCATAAGTGGAACCACTCCACAGTAGAAACTAAATGACTATAATTTCACGCTGAATAGCCATTCCTATCCTATTGAAGAACTTAATGAAGGGATAGAGCCGATTGATAGATTCAGTTAGTAAATTAGTCGGAATTGAGCCAATTGTGACGCTCACGGCGGTGTTCTCGCAGGCTTAGCGGCTAGACTCTCATCAATCATCCCGCTCAAAACGCACAGCCACTGGAAAATCTATATTAAAATCTGTCAATTTATGTCCTTAGGGTTTGCGAGGTAATCAAAATTTTCTGAAAACATTTCTAATAGACTTTCAGTTTGATTTATTTTAACGAACACCAAAAAATTTTGATTGAAAAAATATAATCAGTTTTGATCTACGCAAGAGAAGTAGGGTCATTCGCAATACAAGTATCGTTAGATTACTAACATAGAAGTCTCAGCAATATGTTGTAACAAAGATTATTGAAATAAATTCATTTTTATTTGTTTATTTAATTGGTAATGCAAAGGTGATTTAAATGAGAATGTGTTTTTTAAAAAAAAAATCGCAAGAAGATGGTATTATAAATTGAAAGAGAAAAAAAAACTGTGTAGTAAATATTGAACAAAATGTATGCCCATTCAACATTGTATGTGGTACCTAAAGTGGCGATCATAAATTACAACTATTTAAGCTATGATCAAAGGTAAGTACACCATTAAATACATTTTATGGGAATGAAGGATATTGAATGCGTTTGGAACGGTTCCAACGAACGCTGCGAGAAAACAAACACACAAAACATGGACTATCTTTGATGCGACCTGCACGAAAAGATTGGGATTACTTTTCATGTTTTTTTATTCTTCTATGGATTTTTATATCAAAATTTTATTTTAAAGACGAAAAGTAAAATGCTACATTATGAACAGAACTAACCGCCAGCGCACATGAGCAACTTTTGTCTCCGCAACTATTTTGTCTCTCACATGAAGTCTACGGGTTTGTATGAAAGTAGCGACGCGACTGCCAGCCGTAGCCGACGACTTTTCATACAAACCATGTGAGAGACAAATTAGTTATGGAGATAAAGTTGCCCGTGGGCGCTAGCGCTGAGATAAGTATACAAATATTGCATAATGTTATTTTTTAAATTTCGTACCATTTTATATTATAGCAAACATTTTAAAACTCCAAGCAACGTAAGAAAGAATGAACCTTCGCCAACTTTCAGTCACAGCCACCTAACAAAAGAAGCTCTAGATTTTTGCAACTGCTCCTTACAAAAATTCTGCTTACATAACGATAGGGGAGAGGGCGCTCCGTTTTGAGCTGCATACAACGCTGGGTACCATATAAGTTGCATTTATATAGAGCTAAGTGAAGCTGCGATGCACTACATTCCGTCTAGAGCACCGTTTCTTGACCGGTCTAACTCAATAATAAAACCTCTTTGGTAGGTAGGTACACCTCCTTTTTTGGGGTTCCACGAAGTTTGCACAATATTGCGATTTCCGTAAGTTGATTTGGCAATAATATGAGAGTCACCGTTTCCTAGAGTAATATTTAATCTGACACGAGAGATGTGTACACGAATGTATACGAAAATATTGATATACATATTTTATGAATATGCAAGTAACATGAATGCGAAAAGTATATTTTGCAATAACTAAGTAAATTCAGAGTGCAAATTCTATACCTTTTTTTAATTGAAAATAAGTGAGCATTTGTCCACAATCACAATTGGTGTTAAGTGAGAATGGACTACGCTGGAGCATGCTCACTTAGATAAAGCCTATTCACTCTAACTTTGAAAAGGCCCAAGTTATAACTATTAGGAAACATATCGGCAGGCAGCCTGTTCCACTCCTTAGCTGTTCGCATTATAAAAGTGTTAGCAAAATGCTTTGTGCGGATGGTTGGAAGTACGCTAATCTGCGTCTAGTGCTTCGATGGTGGAATGGGGCTGGAGGAAATAATTCGTGAAATTCCTTCGCACACTCTGCAAAGTGCATCTTGTAAAATACCGACAAACAAGCTATTCTACGGCGGTGGTCAAGGCTACTTAGTTTTGCATTCGTAAGTTCGAGGTCTCCAATAAGTCGCCTAGCCCGTTTTTCGACCGAGTCCAGAGCGGCAAGCTGATATTTGGCTGATCCGTCCCAAAGGTGACTGCAGTACTCCATGACCGGTCTTATTTGCGCTTAGTAAAGTTGAAGCAGCTGATGCGGGGAGAAGTAACGCTTAACCTTTGAGAGGATTCCAAGCTTTTTCGCAGCGGTTCCAGCTATGGACTCTATACAGGGTCATTTTGAACTTACCATCCAAATTTTGAGGATGTGTTCAGTCCATGAAACTGAACAACTTTCTCTAAAGAACACATGGTTAAATATGTAAAATAAAAATCAACTTTCCATACAAATCAAAGAGATCACGTGATCAATTTAGTATGGGATGACCAAAATTTTCTAGCGAAATTTGACACATGTTTCTTAGAGAAAGTTGTTTAGTTTCATGGACTGGCCACATCCTTAAAATTTGGATGGTAAGTTCAAAATGACCCGATATACCTGCGTAATTGGGACTACTTTACAAAAATGTATAAGTAAAGTATATACCTACCTAACCTAGTAAAGATAATTTGCCAGTTTTGATAAACCTTATGCAATTATATGCAATAAAAAAAATTGGAAATGAAAACTAAACAAATTTTTTATCGTGAATTTGTAATAAAAAGTATTCTCAATATAAAGTAAAAGTGCAACTTCATCCCGTCCCAAAACGAAAAGGCAATTTACAAATGAATTTGCAGTGACACGAAACGAACGGAACCCTTTATCCGCTGCGAGTGTACACATTTTTTCCGCGCCTCATTTTACTTTCGCAAGGTTCTCGGGAACGGAACGGAAAACGTTCCTTCCTTCCTTATTTGTCTAAAACTGACGTGGACTCCAGAGAGGGTATTGGAGTAACTTTATTTAGTTTAGTTTTCTATTTCACTCTGTGTACATCGTGTAAATGAAAAAGGGTCGGTGCGAGTGCATTTGTCATTTGGTTTCGGGTGTTTTTGTTGGATTTATAGCCTTTTTCGGGTAAACTCCGCGGTAAATATATTTATCTGGTAAGATTGTGGGGTTTTGCGTATAATGAAATGATTTACGTCTGTGAACCTTTATCAGACCCCTTTTATTTTGGCCCCACGTTTCTTTCAGATTTAATTCATTAAACAAAACACATAGAAGAATGTTAATGCTCGAATCTTGAGATTTTACAATTTTTATACTCATAAATCATAGAATTCTTAATTCATAATTAAGAATTCTGTGATTTATGTATTTGTGAATGTGTTTTTATTATTCTGGAATGCTAGGCACCTTTGTTATTTCTATTGGAACGTAAATAATTATAATGTAGGTAAAATATGCCTTCTTATCATGAGTTACTGAAATATTAATATTCATAAAATACACAAAATCATTATTAGGTATCTCTATTTCCACTATGTGTATTGTGGCTACGTCCAAACGCACCGGCCTGTCCATTCACATGTCATTTATTGAGTTCATTGACTGCCAACTATAGTTTACCGTAATATTGTATTAAATTCACGTTTTAATTATCAGATCGGTTACGTTAATTAAATTTTACGTGTTTACAGAACTTGTTGTGCGGTTTCCACTGGGAAATATATCAGTTACGCTTTTGTGAAGTTAATCTAATGGTTTAGCGTATGGTAAAAGTTTGGGCATTTTTGTGTCTTCCAATGTTTAAACCACAGCTTTAATGTTTTAATAAATTTGAATGATGCTGAAATTTTTATTAAAGCTGAAGAGATTTTATTGAGTAAACGCCAAATAATTGTCAAATGTTTCAATAAAGCAGACAGTGACAACATACTTGAAAGATGCGAACAAAATCACGAAGTCTGAAGGGTACCGGCCCCAGAGCGCTACCCGGGAGAACTCCGTACATCTGTCGCCGACGGGCCGTAATGCACATTTAATCTCCCAACCACTTCAAAATCTGCCAAAATGCTTTATTGCTTTCCTGAACAAGTTCTCAAGCTGGCTCTCGGTGCTGAAGATAAAACTTTACAAGCACAATGAATCCAAATCGCGCCGCCAATTTCCAAAATTATTCGAAAGTTTTGTTTAAAATAAAACTCGAATTTATTTCGTCTGAAGAAATTAATTTCGCCTTTTGTTATTGCGTAATCGGTTACCTGCCTGCGTTTTTAATCTTACTCTTAATGGAATAATGTTTTGTAATAAGATTTGAGCGGTGTAAAATTTGCAATTCCTTTTCTGCTCTGAGTTGAAATGTCTATCTAAATAATAATTTAATACTTAACGATTTTTTCTGACCTTCAGTTTATTTGTGCCGAATGGAATGAAAGAAAAACGTTGTACCAATTTTAGCTATTTCAACTATTGTAAGCTATTGTAAAAAATACTTCCTAATCTGAAACTTTCATTGAAAGTCAATAGACTAAAGTCAAACTGACCTAAACCACACAAAATCTTGTTCTGAGTAAAAATCCATATTACTTTGTATGAAGATTCTATTTAACAAAGCAAAGACCTACAAGAGCAGCGGCTTTGGCATCAAGTCTAGACTAACTTTTAATCCCTAATATCCGTTTCTAGGAAATGAAGTTTAAAGTCGGCATCCGTGGCCTTGTGGACGGAACCAGGCTTAGACAGGACGAAACAAATCCTTTAGAGAGTGTGAGGTAATGTTTAGTTATAGATATGTTTTAATAAGAAACTATTACTATGGGACATTATAAAAACGATGTTGATGAACATGCAGTGGTAATAGTTTCAATGATAATAACAAATAAGTACTTCAACTGATGTCAAAACAATTAATGGAAGCGTATGGCAGGCATATTTCAATTAGAACTATGTACACGTTCATATTAAATCACAGTTTACTAACATTACGGGCCTCTGAGCTAAACCGTGGATGGGAGGACGGACGGACAGTCGGACATGGCGAAAAAGGAGAAAGTATACTAAGTTCCTTGTTGACTTGACTATGGAACACTGAAGTGATACTCGTAGTTTCAATGCTAACAACAAATACTTCAGTTGATATCAAACAATTCTTGAAAGAAGGAATGAGATTTAAGATACGAGTCTAAAATACTCACATCATTATAAAATTCTAGTTTAACTTTTGCGTCAACCAAAATTAAACCATTTGCCCGCCCACTAATCCCTAGAGTCCGGCGTACTGTCATGAAATCCAGTCTTCGAAGTGTAAAGTACCCAAACTAAATTATGAATAGCCAAGTCTGTTTGATAACATTCTGTTATTAAACCTTTTACAAAGCGAAACTGCTTCTGTGATTCCCTTAATTCCAGGGTTGTCATTCTCAATGTGATAGAAAAGTTACTTTTTACTGAACTTTGATTTCTGACTGTTGACAAATATTTAATAATATAAATCTAATAAACCAGCCAAATGCGCGTCGGACTTGCGCACGAAGGGTCCCGTACCAAAAAACGGCAAAAAAAATATGTTTATGGTCCTTGGAGCATTTTGATCTAGCGCGCGGGAAGGTCAAAAAGCGGGATCACGTGTATCGGCAACGTGACATGGTGAACAGTTTGTGTGCACGTGGAACGTGTGACTTGGGAGGCCCATTTAAATATTTATTTCATTCTATTTTTAGTATTTGTTGTTATAACAGGCAACAGAAATAATACATCATCTGTGAAAATTTAAAATGTTGAGCTATCACGGTTCATTAGATACAGCTTGGTGACAGACAGACGGACAGTGGATTCTTAGTAATAGTTTTTTTTACTTTTGGGTATGGAACCCTAAAAGTATGTTTGAACTGAAGCAGTAAAAGTACTAATATATTTTAAGTGGTAATTCAGAATGGATGCTAGAATAATCCACTGTAAAATGTAACGAAGAAGAGTTAGACAATTTTTTTGTGACAACTGTAGTGTTTGGTATGTTCATTGTCCAAAAACTTAGTGACTGATTATCATCTTCAACATTAAGAAATCAACGTACCTACAGGTAGATTTTACCTACTGTCAGTATTGTCATTGTTGTCAAGGTGTATTTATATGGAGCGATTTGACAATTAGCGTTTTTTATCGACAGTCGCTTGTAAATCTAATCGCAAACCTAATTTTAATGAAGAGGCGATTCGATTATACAAGCGATTGTCGATAAAAAGGGCTAATTGACTAAAGTTGCCTGCCAAGTTGCCTATCAAGTCGATTCGTATTTAATAGCACACAATAAATAATAGTATTAGAGTAGTTGAATTAGTATAGTTAAATTATTATTAACAGTTAAATTACTATAATTAAGCCTATAAGCAACTGTCAAGAAAATAACTACAAAGTTTTCGATTCAATATTAAAAATGTCACTAGTGGTTAGTGATCTCACAGTTGGCAACCCTGCTTAAATCACGTAAGCCCCGAACTTCCCCGGGCGGTCAATGGGTCCGCGGGCCGTTGCCGGGGATTTGCTGTCAACTCCCCTCATTAGTTTGATTGCATGAATCTGCAGCTATGTCAAAGAGGTACGGACGCGAGAGAGACAAGGATTGGACTTTTGCTAATACAATTGGGATTGGAATAATCCTAAATGTCCACGCGAACGAAGTAGCGGGCAAAAGCTAGTGTATAATAAAATCGATGCTTGACAAGAGCAATTTCGTTATAAACCTTTTTTTACTTTAAAATTGTAAGCACATTTTATGATAATAAATAAATATCTATATATTAATGATGACCTTAGTCGATTAACGTAATTCATACTTTTGCTAACAAGGATACTTTAAATAAAACATATTTTAAACTTTTTATGGAGTATTTACATTGGTTGACCTGGCAGGCGATTTTAGTCAATTAGAGGTTTTTTTGACAATTGCTTGTAAAATTTAATCGCCATCTCATCGAAATTAGGTTGGCGATTAAATTTTACAAGCGATTGTCGATTAAAATCGCTTGCCAAGTTGCCTGTCAAGTCGACTCGTATAAATACCACATAAGTTAAAAAAACGAACTTATAAAGTCAACTAATCAAATAATCCAATATCCATTACCTACCATATAATACATACATTAACGGCAAAGCAGAAACCAAAAAGGGCTTCGAAATATCGCACCTAAGGGCGTATCTCATTAACATTCGTGAGTAGCCAACAAATCATACGAAAGAACTACGCTTTAAAGCCGAATACACAATAATGGCCCTTGAAGGCAAATACTTCACGGCAATAAGTCAGCCGGCATTTTCACACCACCCATTTGCGTGCTTTCGCACCTTCAAAGTTGAAATAAACAAGGTAACTTTTGCCATTCCGCATTGTGCGGATGGAAAAGGCTTTTATGCTGAGCCCTAGTCAAATTAAACTTGTCAGATTACATAACTGCATCCAGTTGATATAGACAATTGTGTTGAAGGCGCTGCAGTTTTTGAGATACTAAAGATGATTGTAATAGTATAACTTTGTACCAAGTTTTACGTTTGAGATAGTACATTTTGTATTACACTTTTTAAGCACTTAAACAGGTAAGTACTTACCTTGTCTTAGAGTAAACCTTATTTTATTTTTCATCATATTATCCTCATGACTGAGGTGCAATACTATAGCAAAATTTCCTTCATTTTACAACTTTTGACATAAAAAAATTTCAGAAAACACAAACAATCAAAATTTAATTCTAGAGAAAGAAAATGATTCATTTAGTAAATTACAGTTCATTATTGACTTCTGTAAATAAATTAATGCTGAAGTCAAAGTTAATCATTTATTTTGAGTCAATGAAGACTCCAGATAAAAACACAAACAATCAGAAAATATCATCAAAATTTAATTCTAGAGAAAGAAAACGACTAATGTAGTACATTACAGTTCATTATTGACTTCTGTAAATAAATTGATGCTGAAGTCAAAGTTAATCATTCATTTTGAGTCAGTGAAGACTCCATATAAAAACACAAACAATCAGAAAATATCATCAACATTTAATTCTAGAGAAAGAAAACGACTAATGTAGTAAATTACAGTTCATTATAGACTTCTGTAAATAAATTAATGCTAAAGTCAAAGTTAATCATTCATCTTGAGTCAATGAAGACTCCAGATAAATAAAACTTTTTCCTTTAAACAAACTCAAAATATTTTTAAGGGGCTGGGTAAATACCGCGCCTATTCTACTTTATTACAGTACCATTCAGATTTTAATTAATTGTCAGAAACTGAGGAGCGTTTGATTGAAACACTTCGAAAACTTGTTAGATATTGTTTGGACAGGTTTCGTGAGCAAACCTTGTCTATTCCGATTACAAGCGTCTTGCCAAGTATTTTCGATTAATCTGACTTTATTTGGGCTTCAATCGCAAAATAGCTTTAGCATTTTTCATATACAAAAAACAAATTCAAACAACAGTTCCTACTAGTAACGAACTGCAAAGCACAGATTCAATTTCAAACACAGTTTTACCTGTAGTGATTTTAGTCTTAGCCAAGATAAATATGTTCTAACGACTTTCAAAAGTTATTGATATGACCTCAGTATCTTTAAAGCTGAATTGAACCAAACAAATTCAACCACATAATCAAAATGTAAGTATCGTTAGAACTCAATCAAAAAACCTATTAAACACCCCGAAATGAGCTGAAATAAGCTTCAACATTAATAACGTTTGCCTAAGAGTAATTTTAACAGAGACATTTACGAGTGTTTAAATGTAGTTGGTGATATATTATGAAATTATAGTACCAACGCCTAGTGGATGAAGAGAAATTTACAGAGCACCGCAAACAATCTAATTTACATCTAGGAGAGCTGACGTATGGGCCAATTTGGTACGTCTCGCACGCTTAAGCCGTATGCATACTAACTACACAAGACAGAATTGAACATTATCAAATTTCACTGAAAGATGTAAATTGACATTTATGATAAAGGTTAATAAAGCTATATTTATCTTTGGTTGAGGTATGTATTCATCAAGGTAAGCTATATTTGAAACCACAGAACAAAGAAAAATTTTTTCCCCCAGTAGAAGTCGCAAGTAGGCGGGACCCGTGTAACCTCAAGTGAGCGTAGCTCCGCATACTTCTGAATTTTGCTACGTCAGTCGTGTGAGCGAACGCCAAACAAAAATCAAACAATACGATTGAATCTAAATAAATAAACTTTGTGATTTATGGCCTTTTGGATATTATACATTTTTAATTTTTACCCAATTACGTGTTCACAAAGTATGTGTGCGTAGCATGTAACTATTAAATGGGGGGCTTGGCTTCGATTTTTAATGTGTTAGTTTGGTTACACTGGTTTTCATACTAAATTGAGCTCATACTACTTCTAACTACTTCTATGTTCTGTGTTTGAAACATTTAAAAATGTTGTGGTTCTCATTATTAGGTAATTATTATTTGGTATTGGTATAAACTCATATATTAGATATCATTTGGTATGTACAAACGCTAAAGGGACATAAATGTGATAGCTTATTATCATTATTATGATTATGAGGACCTTGAATAAACATGATTTTCACAATAGTCAACATAGGTAACAAAAAATAATTATTTCAATAGGTAGGCAGTTTTGTTTATGACTTTGATATTTTCATATAATTTTCGTGACGTTGACTGTTTTAACATAATATAAAACCACAATATTTGAAGAAATTAATATCTATAGGTACTAAGACTGCGGCCGAAACATGTAAAATTTTCATGAAAACAGAACAAGTGGCGCCACATCTTTTCTGTTTTCGGAACTAGAAGCAGAAGCATTTAGTTTTCGTTTGTAGAAAAATGTGAACGTATTTAATAGTCATTTAGTAAAAAAATAGTGATAAATTGAAATGTTTTTGAAATTCCTTTACATTTTGACATTTTTAATCGAATAGTGTAAGTCTTACCTATGATAATGTCATCCAGTTATCCGAAAAACAAAATTCTGTAGCTGTTATATCTTTCACTTTACTTGAAATACTCGTAGGAACATTAATTTAGGTAAGGGCATTGTTGAAGGCATTAGTACCTGATGCTGCAAGTCTTCATGAACTTGCACGAGCGGGATGTAGTCACGACGACGCGTGCGTTGGAACGAGACGGTGACAATACTTGTACGCTTGTTCATAAAGTCTATAATGTTTCGCACCTTTAAAATTGGATCATAATGATTTTATTGTTTACAGTCCTGTTGTTTGTTATGATGTTTTGTGTGGTCCATGAGGGCCAAAGAATGACTGGCGTGCGTCGGACGCGGCAGCAACAGGCGGTCATAGGGGCGGAGCGAGCGCGGCCCGCGCCTGCGTGTGAACCCACTCGTTACTATGACAACGCCTCTTTCGAATGTTTGTGATTACGCGCTGTATCCAGCCTCTGGAAGGAAACTTCTCTGTGATTGACGCGTGATGTTCAATAATTGTGTTTGGATGTTGGGCAGCTTTTTATGAGGTATTAGCTGGGCTTTAAGTTCAGCTGATGTATACGTTCCGAAGTAACTCATAATGAAATTGGGTAAAGTAAAAGTTTTGTATAAGAATGAATCTTGGGATCTGATGTTTAATTTTTCCCACTGAAGTAGAACAAAAACTTTTTTCTAAAAGTATTAGAAAGTATTTCATCATAATTATCACCAAAAATATTTTCACGTAAATGTTGCCAAGACTTTATTTCCAAGATATAGCAAAAAGTTATCAGACCTCATGTGGAGCCAAGCTTCTAGGTGTAACCGATCTGCTTTACTCCTGTAGGTCCCGAATATAGGTTACCAAACACACACCAAATTTCAGCTTTCTAGGACTTCAGGACCCAACTAGCACACACTAGTTGCATATCAGCTTTGGAGCGTATCCAGTTGTAACTACGGGTTACATAAGAGGTCTAGAAATATAGGTCTAGACTAGAGCATGCTTGTTCTAGACCCCTTAAGTCACCAAAATGGGCACAGCGCATAAGAGGTCCGGAGCGTATCCAATTGTGCCGCAAGGTGGCAATGGCAGCTCTTGTAGCCCTTATATGGCACCTTAAGAATGAACGTTCGAGTGAATGATATTCACTAAGATTCATTTCATATTTTGGAATACATTCAAATAGATGGGATTAATAATTATGTGCTGCAGCAGTGGTGGATATGTGTGACAGTTAATTAGTCAAGTGCTGAGATTTAACAAAAATGTAACTATCTGTCTTTTCAAGTTTCAGCATGTGAACAATGACAAATTACGTGGGATCATCAGTTTAATGATAAATGTGTATGTGTTTTATAAGTAAAGTTTCACGCGCCATCGATTTGATGAGGATTTCGACTAAAAAATAATATACTTAAATAAAAATAGTCGACATAGTTTTGATGAAATGGGGAGAGATTATAATTAGTATTTATTCATAATTTAATAAGGGAAGTTTAAAAATAAGTATTTTAGTTATCAAATGAAACATAGTTAACGAAAATATGTGAAAAGAAGCATTACCTTACCGAAAAAAATGGCAGACAATATTGTGCTTATTGGTTCCAATTTTCACTTCTTTGCATCCAATTTAAACTTTTTTGCTTCCTCTTTACAGACTCAAGTTTTTAAAATTATCCTTTTATTACTATGTGATCCAAACAAGGGCCTAATGAGTGAAATTTATTACCTTAAGTCACAATTTGCTCTATCATACATACCTAGATATCATTAACGATTTGAAGTTACATCTCAGACTCTAATGCAGCTTTGAGTAGTAAAAAGGTTGCAAGATCCGCTACTGTAGATCTTGAGTAGTAAAATGGTTGCAAGATTCGCTACTGTACTTCTTAAGGTAGTAAAAAGGTTACAGAATCCAATACTGTACTTCTTGAGTAATAAAAAGGTTGCAAGATCCGCTAATGTACTTCTTTTGGTTTTAATGGTGGTGGTTTAAATTACAAATATGGAACCCAAAGTTCATTTTGTAGGTCTAACTCTCATATCTTCCACTCTAAAGCAGCCGAAGGCTGCATTTTCCACCTATATGGAACTTTGAGTAATATGATTAGCTGCAATTATTACTAATGTGCTAATTGGGGAAGTACCCTAAGAATATTGATGATTATCAGTGAGTTTTGACGAAATCTAGTATTTTTAGATATAAATAAAATCTATATTATAAGAGTTATGCAAATGAAACTTTATAAATGTTTATTAAGTTTACTACTGACATCATATCCCGAGAAATTTGTTTAGTTGGTATACTCCAAACCCAAGATATGGGCATAGTAGAACCAAATAAGTAAGTCATCTTACTCTTTATACGCATGAACGCGGTTTGTATGTGAGCGGGCCCGTACGTATGCGTCGTCGCACGCACACACTGACAAAATTTAAAGGTGATAAAGGTGCAACAGTCATGGCTGCACCGTACGTAATCCCGCCCGCGCTCACGCACGCTTCACGCCGCCGCGCCGTTCGTAATAATTTTAACGTGTACCTACCTACAGTACATACCATGCTTTCCAAAGATATTATTGCAAAAAGATTTGTGAGAATGAGGATATATTTTACATTAACTTTAAATAATAAGGCATTTCGTGCTTGTCGAAACAGACGAATTTTTTTTTATATCAATTGTGTAATATTGTTATAAAATCACAAATTCCTATAGAAAAAAGCCTATTATGCATGCCTATTATGGAAAGTAAACAATTTCCGAATTTAAAGATTATTATTTTAATAAGTGTAGGTAAATGAAAAAGTAAGAAACAGTTAATAGTGTAAAAAATAAAATTTCATAATCATTTTATTTTATTTGAATAAATACATTATTTAGTAAAGCCACGTTTTAATTAATCCTATTTCGTTTGTAAGTTTTCAAATCACATAACATGACGTAGGTAATGAAAACATTGTAGTCAGTTCCTGAAAACAATGAATTTAATGTAAATTGTAATTTGACAGATAAATGTGATACATTGCTACTTTTCTTTAGTAAGTTTTTATTGGTGTCAAAACGAAAGAGCCAATGTATCACATACATCTGTCAAATTACAATTAACATTAACTTCATTATTTTAGTCGATAGACCCGCTGGTCTACGTACAAAAAAATATAAAAAAAAAACTTTGAATTATAGATCCCTGATGCTTACCCTATAAGAAAAAAATATTTTGTATAGAGATTGACTATGCATTTTTTGACGACTGAATAAACTAGCGATGTGACAGCCCTACGTGTTTAAGCTGTATCGCTCGCTCGAGGCTCGAGTTGGCCTACTTATTTGGTTCTACTATGATATGGGGCTACAAAAACGACGAAGCGCTTCGAGAAAAGGTATGTAATGCCCATGCGCTTCACTTGGTCGTCTTGGCGGGGGCACTACCGTGGCCCCAGATACAAATAGTGCGGTCAGTTGGATTAAATTTAACAAGCACGTATTTAAATGAATAGTATCTTCTTGTTTTTTTTTCAAACCTCTTGAAGAGATCAGATGCATTAGAGCTTTTAGCACAACTACTTTAACCGTTATAGTAATGTCATTCACATATTTTCAACCTGACTTGACCCGCTCCATCTCCATACGGTATTGGCTATATCCATAAGAGTAACTATCCGGAGCTCACTCAAAGTGAAACAAAACTTTATAGCCTGAAGCTCTTAGCTGGAGCACCGTAATATTGCAGAGTGGCCCCTACTATTGGCAAGTTCTTTGGTGAGACACATTCTAATTATTCCTTTTACATTTAATCTTAGTAACACATTCAGCATGCAGCCCACTTACGTGTTATATTTCGTTGTTTATTGTTTTTTTTTTTACATACAATACGATATTTGAAAAAAGAAAATATATTGATCAAACTGCACATAGAAATAACAATGTATAACGAATTGTCATTGTAATATACAATTGTAACGTTTATTTAATTAAATTGAGCACCAATGCTATACCAAAAAAACCGGTCAAGAGCGAGTCGGACTCGCGCACCGAGGGTTCCGTATCATCATAATTGCACCATTAAACCAAAACCACACTGCAGAGTAAAATAATAAAATTAGTATTGCAGTTTTAGGTCAGCGCCATCTCTTGACCAATAGTGGAACTAATGTTAACTTATATTAGAAATTTGATAATTTCTAAAGAAGTGTGCTTTATTGAAACATCGTTTTATTTTTCCTGTAATCTTTATATAAACTGCTATCACATAGAATTATTTCAGATTTTTTTCTCTTTGCAAACTTCGGAGATAAGGGGGGGGGGGGGGGGGACAGTATTTTTTTACATTTTTCATCATTAGTCGAAAACTATGCAGTCTATAAAAAAAAGAAAAAATGATTGAAAACGTGCAAACGGCGTTCTTTCATTATGATACCCCACATGCCCTAATAGCTCCACTTCAATTTTTTAAGACCCTTTTCAGGCCCTGTTGTAATAAATATATTTATTTTTTTATTTATTTCTTAATTGCAAAATAGTTGGGCAAATGTCATCTTAAACTATTCCAAATTTCAAGTTAATTCCATTAGTAGTTCTCGAGATATCCAGCTGTGACAGACAGACAGACTGAGTTACACCATAAGGGTTCCTTTTTTACCATTTTGGTACGGAACCCAAAAAACCAAATTCGTTCCGTATGAAGGTAAAAACCTTTCAAATTACCGTGATTAAGTTCCTGTACCCTGTTTATCTATCTACAAGTAAAATTTACAATCAATTTTTCTAAGTTTATTTTAATTAAGTCTTTTTCCAAATAATTAATGCAAGACACTTGTAAAAATTGTCAGACGGAATGGAGAGTCACCGGACACCCTCAGAAATACTCATAATTTTCCATTGAGGTTTTTCACAAGTTGTAAATTTTTAACAAGTTTTTTTTATTAACGAAGTCACTAAGATAAGGGTAAACATATTAATTAAATAAACAAAAACCTTTGTAGCGTTTAATTTAACGTGTCTTAATAAAAGGATCTGTGGAATAATTATTTTGCATAAGGAAAATGCTTGTTTTTAAAAAGTACAAAAACTTGTAAGTTTTGATAAACAGGGCACTGAGCTCAAATGTGTAGCCAAAGCACTTGTATTATAGAAATTGGAATGTACGATTTTAAAAGGTTAATATTAAAACTAAGTAAGTTCATCTCAGTTAAAGAAATAAAAACCTGTATAAGTACATCAATATTTAAAACTTGTAAACACTGTGGCCAGAAGATCTTTTTCATCAGCTTACTATCAACTTTACTACAATTACATTTTAAGATAACAATACCTGAACAAGGCGCTTATAAAATATTAACCAATTAAATGTATTGTAAAGATTAATATGAAAACAAAATCTAGAACAACTCTCGAAACGTTTTCAACCAAATGAAAAATTGTAATTTAATTTGCAGCGAGATCCTCTTAACACTAATCGCTCTTTTGATGTCCATTGCTGTGCTAATAAATTGATGGTAGCATTATTAGGGGAAAGCCTAAAAGGGTAATTCTTTCATGCGTCTATAGCAATATGAATTTCATTAATACCAGGATTTATTCCGAAATTAATTAATTTGCATGATCTGTTTATTAAAATAATTTTATACTAAATAACACCTCTTATAAGAATTGAACGTGTTTAATTTATTTTGTCAATTTTCTGCCAAAGTCTTTCTATAGATACTATCTGAGAGTACCATTGAAATTGAGCTGAAACGGCAAAAGTGCCAAAACCCCTTTTAATTAACATAATCATCATCAGCCTATCATCGTCCACTGCTGAACAAAGGCTTCTCCGAGTGCACGCCACCCAGCACCTTCCTCGGCTATTCTCATCCAGTTGCGGCCAAAAAACTAGGCATCTTGAACTTCACGCCGGGACAGCTTCTAACTCTTTACAAAGCGCAAGTCCGGTCGTGCATGGAATATTGCTGCCACCTGTGGGATGGGTCCGCACAGTACCAGCTAGCCGCACTCGACTCGGTTGAACACAGAGCCAGAAAACTCATAGGGGATAGTGCGCTACTAAAAACCAAGCTTGACAGTCTTTCTCACCGCCGTGAAGTAGCTTGTCTGGCGGTGTTCTACAGACTATATTTCGGAGAGTGTGCTCTTGAGCTGCATGAGCTCATTCAGCCATCACCGTTCTACCATCGGACATCCAGACGCACGGCGGGGTTTCACACCTATTTGGTTGACATTCCATGCATGCGCACGAAGTGTTTTTCATCTTCCTTCTTAATGCGCAGCGATATTTAAAGCCCGAGTAAATAGGCTTCTTCTGGGCAAGCTCGCTTCATCTTCGGCCTCTTCTTAGCCTTATGATTCTCGAATGTGGCCAAGAGTAAGCCCATTTAATGTAAAAAAAAGTTTTTGCCAGCCACCTTGCGAAGATCGTCGCTCCACCTTGTCCGAGGGCGTCCCACACTACGTTTGCCGGTACGCGGTCTCCACTCAAACACTCGTCTGCCCCAGCGGCCATCGGTTCTACGGCTAATATGGCCGGCCCACTGCCACTTCAGCTTGTTTGTCCGATGAGTTATGTCGATGACTTTAGCTCTCTGTTGGATCACCTCGTTAGTGATTCAACGGATCTCTGTTTCTGAAGGAAGTTCCGCGCAATTTTTAACATCCGTTTCTGCTTCTGTTTCCGCAAGTTTTATAACGGAGATTTAAACGGAAGTTTACAACCGACGGCTGAGAGTTACGCATGCGCAGCGCGAGGCGCGTGCGAGTCGCTGGACGGGTGAGCACGCGTGGGAGGGGTCAGCCAGCCAGATTTGGAGTGTTTGATACTTAATAAAAAATTGTATTTGTAAATTTGTTTTTTTTTTCATATTATTTACACTTCTGTTTCTGCATCCGTTTCCGTTTCTGCTAAAATTTACTTTTGACTACTGTTTCCGTTTCTGGTACCGCTAAGACACTTCCGTTGCATCACTACACCTCGTGAGAGAACTTAAATAACAAGCTAAGGTCAAAATAGGATGGTCTCCTATTAAAAACTAAATAATTTTTACCAAGTTCTGAAATAATAATGCTGATAAAACCAGATTCCCGCTACCAACTAGTTCTATTTCTAATTCTAACCTAAATAAAGTCATCCGAGGAAGATCTCAATAAAAACTTGGCACATCAAGAGCTTTACTGTTCATTAAGTTGGAATTAAGTGGGATGTGCTATACGCCGATACATACGTGTTGTTACGTCGGATTTTATCGTCCAAGTTGTATCGTAATCGTTAACATACATATAGGGATAACGTTTCAAAATGAAATTGTATCTTTATTAGGTTTTGCTTATAATTTACATTTCTGCGAATATGTCAATCAATATACATTGCACACAAAGGTATTGGTACATCTTAAAAAATAACGATATTGTATCAATCGATTTTTCGTACGAACGAGAATCGGCCAATAATTGCACACTCGACTATGATTTTACTTATAGAAGAACTATAACCATCAGCCATTTTTAATGTCCCTACTGCTAGGGCACAGGCCTTTCTTAAGGGTGGATAAGGAAGACGGGCCATAACCCACCACGCGGGCCCAATGCGGATTGGTGGGTATTAACAAATGCAAATGCACCCGGGGCCAACGGCTTAACGTGCCGACCGAAGTACGGAGGAGCTTGAGATAAAAAATTTTTGGTCACCCATCCCATGACTGACACTTGCGAAAGTTGCTTAACCTATCACTGCCTGGGCTAGGTGCTAATCCACTTCCCTCCGAGCTTATGTTATGTATTATGATTCTTCTTCAAGGGAAGAAGAAACATAATATCTCCCATAATGACTGTACACACTGCCCAGAAGACTGGTTTTCTTTGTTAAATTGCGGACGCGCATCATAATACTTACTTGAGTTATTTTTCGGTACATTTTATTATACGGCCTTCATCGTTCCACTTAGGTGGTCGCAACTTGTCCGTATGAAATAGGAGGGTTTCTTTCCAAAAGTTAGGTTTTTCCGAGAAATGTAGCCTGCCTTTTAGTTTGGAGTCGATCGGTACAGATACTTTATCGAGGCCATACAAAATATATCGAAACGAAAACGTACCGAGCCAACCTTTAAGGTGCGCGTCCAGTGTCCACTGCATCGGCACGGAGTGACCGGAGCGGGTCTGTGACTTTGTATGGATTTCTATGGCGCGGAAATCCCGAGGCCGGCGCGAGTGCGCAAAATCCATACAAGTGACAGATCTAGCCGCTTCGTCTGCTCTAATGCCGCTGCAGTGGACGCGCAACTTTAAGGTGCGCGTCCACTGCATCGGAATCAGGCCGGACGGAGCATCGGCATTTGTCACTTTGTATGGATTTCTACGCGTGGAAATGCCGATTCACATTTACGCATCGATTTCGCATCAGTGTACGTGCACGCGTGCGTTGCGCAAGCGGTGTGCCATGTCGCATAAAGTTTTATACATTACAACGTCATGGTACGTCTACGTGCAGGTCTACGCTTACGCTTACGCATCTGGTGTGTTTCGCACTTTAGTATTCGGTTTTCAAACCGGACTCCTTTCATAGTAACTTTTTATCCCTAAACATTTCTTCAAAACTCAATAACGAGTACTAACACCCAAGTTGTTTTTAAAGCAAGTGTCATTACTTGCGTCTACATCAGGTAAGATTGCGGTGAACTTTCGACTCATCGGAGAACTTCCTTCATGGCCGATAAATTGCCGAGTCACTTTTACAGCTCCCGAGAACATATGACTAAACTTTTGGGAGCCCGTCTAAGTTAGCAGCTAGTGCGGCTAATAAATCAGGAGATTAGCGTTGGCTGTTAAAAGAAAACGTTGGTTGCGATAGTCGCAATGGGTGCTGCAGCCAAAATCTGAAATTTATATGTTCCGAGTTTCGTGTTGTTTGTAATGGGATTTGCCGTTTTGTTGAAGTTCTGTACGGAGTATTTCTGTTCTTTGACAGATTTTTTTTTATAAAAACAAATGAAGGGCCCAAACTGATCTTCGATAGTTTTCAGCACATGAGTGAATTACGTTTTTTTACTCATGCGGTTTTCAGCACATGAGCGTTTTTTTACTCATGTGGTTTTCAGGTTTATACTTTATAATTTACTAGCGACCCGTCCTCGCTTCGCTTCGGTGTAGTATGGAATTTGACACCATGTATTTATACATATAAACCTTCCTCTTGAATCACTATATCTATTAAAAAGAAATTGCATCAAAATCCGTTGCGTAGTAAAGATCTAAGCATACATATTGACATACAGCGAGAAGCGATTTTGTTTTATACTAGTGATTTGAAGGCGCTTACAGCAGTATATCGGGTTTACATTTTTATATTAGATATCGCCTCTTAACGATGACAACGTGACATTTCCAAAACCGCAACCTTCCAGGAACCTACTTCCAAATAATAAAATAAACGTTTTCAATGAGATGGCACGTTGTCATCGCATCGCATAGAAGCGACGCCTTTTTGCGATGATATTGTGACATCTCATTGATAACGTTTTTATTTTTATTTTGGAAGTAGCCTCCTGGACGGTTGCGGTTTTGGAAATGTCACGTTGTCATCGCAAAGAGGCGATATATAGTTTTAAAGCCACCCTCAATAATATTGACCCAAGCTTTAGCTTCCAAAAAACTTGCGTTTTTACATTTAAAAACCCTAGCTTGTGTGGAATAAAATCACCCGCTACGCTTGTGGCTTGCGACACTTGTAAGCCCCAGTTGCATTAAGTGGATAATCCCAAAGTTCATACTTTCATCTCTCTAATGGATGCAGCAAAACCATTTATTGCCAACGGATGTTTTTATGCTCAGTCGATTGGAGTGACAATATTGAGTTTTTACCGAGCGTCGTAAAAACTGACACGCATGAAAATTCGGTTTGAGAATTTTACACCGCACAGCTGCCGACATGTTCGATTAAATTTGTGATTACGTCCATTCACTTTTATAGATTTAAATAAGTGAGAATGAAGTTGGTATGAAAAGTTGTTTCGAGTTTTTATTTAAAAGGATTCGTGGATACCTACTATCGGGGAAATGTTATTAAAAGCCCTTCATTTTGGCGCTGATTTCCGCTATCTCGCGCACACATTTCATGTTATATCAAGATTTCTTAAATCTGAGTGCGTAATAAAAAAATGTGTCTCGGCCACTCTTGGCAATATAAGATTACGGACATATTAATAGTACATTATGAGACAAGTTAGCTTAGGTTGGTCACTGCACACAAGGGTGTGGGTTGCAGCCCGAGCCGCAGGCGAGGGCGTAACTCAGCCGAGTGTGCAATGAGTAAAAGCTCACGAGTTTCATACGACGTTTTTCAACACATTTGCGAGGAAAATACAAAGTAATTTACCACACAACAACAAATACGACAAAAACAAAATATGACAACTATGGGAAAAGGCGCGTAAGTTTCTTTTTTATTTTTTCACACGCCCAATGCAAGAATATTTTGCGAACAAAGGGGTGAGTGAGCATACAGCCTACTTCAAAACTATAATTTTAAGTGATAAAATGCAAATATTTTAAAATTTTACAACAAAATATTATGAATTATGAATTATTTTATAATTATAAATATTTGTTTGACTTAATTAAAGACTTACACATTTATTTATTTTAAAAATGAATATGAACTTTCAGCGGCATAAAACCCCTTTGTTGTTACTAAAAAAAATAACTGTATAACCCAGTTAAATTGGGAATGCGCTGTTTACTCGCATAGAACTTGCAGTAAGGTACTAATTTAACTTTGTAGGGATAATTCTATAACAACCTAGTGTTTTATATATTATTGCACGCGTTTGTTATAGCTCGGTTTATGGCCCTAAAAGCGATGTATTAGGGCTCACTTTACGAGCAAGTGTGTTGAAAAATATATTTCAGTATTTTGTTGCTAAAGTACAAAAACTTGTCGTTTCTAACAGTTATTTGAACTGGAAATAAAACCGGTCAAGAGCGAGTTGGAATCGCGCACCGAAGGTTCCGTACCATCATAATACAGTAAAATTTATTATTGCAGTTTTAGGTCTGCGCCATCTCTTAACCGATAGTGGAACTAATGTTAACTTTTTTAGAAATTTGATAATTTCTAAAAAAGTGTGCTATATTGAGACATCGTTTTATTTTTCCTGTAATTTTTATATAAACTGCTATCACATAGAATTATTTCAGATTTTTCTCTTTGCAAACTTCGGAGATAAGGGGGAACGGTATTTTTTTACCTTTTTCATTATAAGTCGAAAACAAGAAAGAAAAAAGTATTCAAAACGTACATCTCTTTCATATGATACCTCACATGCCCTAGTAGCTCCACGTCAAATTTTTATGACCCCTTTTCAGTCCCTGTTGTAAAAAAGATATTTATTTTTCTATTTCTTATTGCTAAATAAAAATAGAAAAATAAAATAGTTGGGCAAATGTCATCTTAAACTATTCCAAATTTCAAGTTAATATCATTAGTAGTTCTAGAAATATCCAGCTGTGACAGATAGACAGACTGAGTCACACCATAAGGGTTCCTTTTTTACCATTTTGGTACGGAACCCTAAAAACGATAACTTTTTGTACTTCAGCAACTCGAAACTGAAATATATGTTGAAATTTCCGTAATCGTATATTGTGAAAAGTGACCAAAACACATTTTAGACACACTCAGATTTAAGAAATCTTGAGAAAACATGAAATCTGCGAGCCTGAGAGCGGCAGTCAGCGGCAAAATGTGTACGTCCTAATAAGGACTTTTTCAATTCAGAAGTTCAACTGAAGCATTCTTATAAGGACCTTTTCCTATTGTTTAAAGACATGGCTTGTCAAAAATGTTCTCAAAAGTTACCTATGACAAATGCTTCATTGAAAATAATTGCATCCTTTAAGTTTGCAAGCACAGGTAAACTTATATCTGAACCGTGTTAGATGAAGGTAGTTTTCCAACTCTTTGTTAATGCATAACTGTCTTGACATTTACTTACTCCGTGGATAGTTAGACGGACACATCTCGACAGCAAACAGCAATGAAATATACCAGCTTGCAGACAGTTTAAAAAGCAGCAAGCTACGCCACGTCAGCGTTTAGTTTTATCAGAACAAGTTTGTGCTTGTAACTGGAGCTTTTAGAAGCTGATTAAAGTAGTTTTACTAAGCAAATGCTTAGTAAAAGCTAGCTTGCTTATTTATTTGTAGTCGTTTACCGTTGGAAATAGACGTTTATTAAATAGCAGAAATATTCAAAATTAAAGAAAAAAAAAAAATATAAAACCGTTGATAAACATTGACACTAATGAAGACACAACAACACAACTTTAAGAAAGCAATTTTACAGGTAACATCAAAAATCATTATCTGCTTCGAGAAATTTCGAGTTTCGAGAAGTAAATAGGTTTTTTGAACAAATTCACTCAGGTCTTTTATGTCACAATTAATTTTGATTTGGCGTATGTATGTGTATATACAGAAGACAGTACATCAGATTATACATGTTGACCTTGAGACTCTCTTTATGCCCCACGTCATAAAAGCTGTTTTCGCAGTTCAGCTATTTAACTTAACTGAAATATCGGGTGTAGGTACTTATTAGCTTATTCATACTTACTACTAATAATTTTAATTATGTTTAAATGATCACCATAGTAAGCTAACTTAACCCAGAATTAGTAAATGCTCACCAAATCTTTTTGGGCAGCTTAGGGTATTGGTGATCATTTACTAATTTTTGATAACATAATGGGTTTTTTTGTTGAAACGCTTAAATATTAATTCCCTAATTTTAATGCGGTCTTTCAATATAATGTTCTTGCATCTATTAAGAAGCTTCAAACTTCGTCGTAACCAGCTTAAGAGCTTATATGACATGATGTTGGAAATGCAGAACATCTATCATGTTGAATTTACAAGCAAGTTATGCTCAAGCAAATGTTTACTATGTGAAATTTATTTGCTTTGCTCAGATAATAATTACATGTAATATATTAAACGGACAAGTATTACTTAGTCCACAATTCTTCCGTAAAGTCCCAACCACTAATATACTACTACTGAAGCTACTTTTTTTGGTGCAATCCCGATATAACCACATGGTTCATTTGAGCACGCTCGAAACTTCCGTTTTTTTTAACAACATGTTGTTAAAAAAAATCGCAAAATCTAGGCTTTCCATTCCGGTCATGGCCTATAAAATAATGATCAAATTTATTTTACGAGGACGATAATTTTGTCTGTAATTTTACATTGTATCATGCAATGCTGTGACAAAAAATATTTTTTACGGGGAAAAAATATTTTTTTTTCGCTTTTTTGTACGGGGAAAAAATGTTGAACTCGCGTCAGTCAGTCAGGATCACGTGACCATAGAGGAATTGATCACTACGTTTTACACGTGACCCTGATCGAAAATTCGTAAGAATAGGTAAACACTTGTGTCACCATAGCAACGCGCTAATTTTTTAATTCAATGTCAAAACTCTAGATTTTCTGTCAAGCTATGGATAAGACTTTCGTACAATACCAAGAACCTTATATATGACTCTGGACATTGCGTCACCTTTTGGGGCTTGAAGAACGAAAAAATAACCTTGAATGTCGTCAACTTAGAGTAAGACGCGCTTCTGTCCCAGAAAGAGAAGCCATACGAAGCTTTCCCCTCTGCCGAAGTACAAGCCCAAATGGGCATATGCAGTTGATAAAACCAGTTGCGCCCGGATTTCTTTCTAGACCGAGTCCAGTCGCGCATGTGAACGCTGCAGTGTTTAAAATGCCGAATTGATGAGTTTTTTACTGTTAAAAGAGGTCTGGAACATCAAAGTTTACAAAAAGTCGGTGTTAAATTTCACATGAAAGTAATTTTGTGTCGTATTATTGCTATTTGTTTACATTTAAACATTAAATTCGTATATTTTATTCTTGAATAGTTGTCAAATTTATTCAGTGACATCGGGTCTGCTCGTCCATGGCTCCTCCGTACAAATTTCAGATCTGTCGCTAGATAAATCCGAGTTCTCGCCGATGAGCAACTTAGTGATGTTACCGTATCACAATGTTTGTCGATAAAGGATATGGCCTGGTCCTGTGGGGCTACCGCCCAAGTAGCGTCGACTTCGCCGTCGGCTTCATTTGACAGATGATTGTAATACATTGCTTTTTGTCTTTGCTAAGTTTTTATTTGTACCAAAAAGAAGTAGCAATGTATCTCATCCATCTGTCAAATGAAGCCGACGGCGAAGTCGACGACACTTAGGCGGTAGGGCCCCTGCTCCAGGCATTCTCATAAATGTGATATACCTGAAAATTCTTAAATATTTATTAATTCTTTTTAACTTCTGACAGACTCAATTTGGTCTTTGCAGTTTTGCACTGTTACATTCTGCGTCAAAGAGTAAAATAAAATCACAGCATAAATTAATTGGTTCTCTCACAGAATAAATAATCTTTTTGATACATCTTATATTATTATATAAAAAACCGGTCAAGAGCGAGTCGGACTCGCGCACCGAGGGTTCCGTACCATCATAAATATAAATATTTGGACATGTTACTGTAGAACAGTCTTTCAAAAGTAGGATAGACGGGGGACAGGCAAAAAGGTGGATGGGCGACCAGGCGGAGAGGTGAAAGGGCGAATAGGCGGACAGTTAATTTACAAATCTTAACAGCGGCTTGTGGTGACTGAAAAACGAGTGGCTGACACTCCACATTGCAAACTGTTTATATTCATTGATGTACTATGGGCAACAGCGTCGCTTAACCAGTTTGCAACAAAATTCGTGTGGGCGCGTATCACCCCAGCCCCTAACTACGTATGTGACAGCGGGCGGCGCGGCGTGCAAGCGATTTTAACCTTAGCAGTGGTTAAGCGACGCTGTTGCCTATGGTACATTTGACTTTCGCATCCAGTTCAGCTTCCGCTTCCACTTCAGCTTCCGCTTCCTCGTCCACTTACACTTACCGTCACCGTAACCGTCAATCTTTTTATTTATCTATACATCGCCATCCTCCGTCCCAGTCCCTCCTCCCCTCCCCTTTCCCCTTATAATTTTTAATCGTCATCGCGCAATAACGTACGCATCCTGAGACTTTTCTGCTCCTTCCGGACCATCTGACCACCAAATCCTACCACCAGTGGTTGGTTGGAACTCCAATTTCTCAACTGACTATCCGTTATTAAATAACACCATCTTACTCCCATTTCACCACTGGTGTGGTGACCAAACCAAAAATATTATATTTATAAAATATTCAAATCTGACTGCGATGTCTGCGATATGATTATTTCCCAACTTCTGCTGACAAGGAGTTTCAGTTTTTAGGGTTCCGTAGCCTAAATGGCAAAAAACGGAACCCTTATAGATTCGTCATGTCTGTCTGTCTGTCTGTCTGTTTGTCTGTCTGTCTGTCTGTCTGTCTGTCTGTCTGTCTGTCCGTATGTCACAGCCACTTTATTCCGAAAGTATTAAGACTACACAGTTGAAACTTAGTAAGTAGATGTATTCTGTTAACCGCTTAACGAATTTAATACAAAAATAAGAAAAATAAAAGATTAAGGGGGGGGCTCTCCATACATGGAACTGAAACTGAAAAAAATTTTTTCTTCAAACCAACACGTGTTGGGTGTTTATAGATAGGTCTTTAAAAATGACTTTGAGGTTCCTAAGACAACTTTTTCTCAAAGTCAACCGTTTGAAAGATATTCACCGCCAAAGTGGTAAAATGTGTGTCCCCCCCCCCCTTTAACTTTTGAAATAAGAAAGTGAAAAATCTAAAAAAAATATATGCTGTAGATCTTAATAAACACTTTCAACCAAAATTGGTTTGAACGAGATATAGTAATTAGTTTTTGAGATATAGCATATTTTCCAAAACCGCAAATATAACTTTGTCATTCATACCAACACTGTGAAAAACAAAGTTATTTTTGCAAACGAAAAATGATAGGTGGTATTAAATATGGTATGGTATAAGGTAACTACGGAACCCTATGGCGCGTGGCCCGACACGCACTTTGCCGGTTTTTTTTATATATTTTTAATTACTTACGTTTCCAAAGTACCAGGATCATATAAATACGGAGAAGGTTAACTTCTATAATTTTCTGTGTTATTTTTATTTTATAATTAACTAGCAACGTGTCCTCGCTTCGCTTTGGTTCAAAATGAAATATTTTCAATCACTTGCATCTCCAAATTACCAGGATCACATAAATATGGAAAAGGTTAACTTATGGTGGTTAAATTATGATTTAATGAAATAGAGGCTTACATAGTTTTCAAAAGGTCATCCGTAGTCAGTTGAAACAAAAAAACCCCCCCACTTCATCAGTTTCATCATTGGTGATGAATTAGGGATAAATTGCTCCCAATTCACCTCCAGTGGTCAGATGAGAAATTCATTTCTCAACTGACCACTGGTGATGAGATTTAGTGGTCAGTTGGTCCAAAAGGTTTTTGCTTGTTGGGCTCTTTGTTGTTATTCACCCCATGTAAAATGTTTGAGTTTGTTACCTTTATTCCTTTTTCCGTATCGATATTGCTGCAACGACAATTGAGCCCAGCCCTTTATGTCAAAAACGTGTCATATTTTGATGTGTGACTCATCCGTACACAAATTTTAGCTGTTTTGTTTTATTTTTTATGTGTTGGTGTCGTCTTTACAGTGTTGTTTTTGTATGTGAGTATGCGGCACTGCACTTGTGTGCACTTTCCCCCCCCCGCAAAAAATGCCAGAAAAAATTGAATAGAGTAATAATCGCTAAGGCTGCTCCCTTCCGCGATGCTCTAAGGTCGTCAACGATATTTTCCATCTCTTTCATTAGGGTGACAACAATGTTGTCCATTCGTAGGACAGTCACTACAAATAGGTACTTACTACAGACTATCAACTTATGCCTACGGCGTAAGTTTTTTGGACGACCAATCCAAACATTCAAAAGTGTTTAGATTCTAAACATTTGAATGTTTAGAATAGTTTAGATGTTAGTTAGTGCCAAAGTTTGTATGTTTGCGTATCTCTAAACGTACAAACATTCGCATTTAGAATATTACTGCATTTAAAGGATTATTACTACTCTTGACCAACCATATTATAACCTTTCTATATATTCATTCAAACCCCCCTTTTGGCCAGCGGCGGCGCGCAACACAAAATATTTACTTAATGATTATTTTCGGTTGGCTCCTCTCCGGATGGACGATACTATTTTGGAATGGTGGTCACACTGGGGGTCAAGTCTGCTATTGTTAACATCATATAATCGTGTTTCAATGGTGTTTGAACGGTAATGCTTTTTAACACAGTTCTTGATTCTTAAACCCAAAACTGAGACACAGTGTCTAACGGGTTTGGATTTTTAGGAAAATAATGTGTTTCAATTTTGGGTTTACAAAAACAAGAATTGTGTCAAAAAGCATTACCATCCAAACACCATTGAAACACGATTACGGCGTTAGTCACGATAATAGCAAACTTGACCCCTTGGTCCTGTACGGTCCGGCTGGTTAAAAGTCAAAACATGGAGATACGTGGTGAAGGTTTAAGACTTAGGTACAGATGCCGGCATATATATTGGCAAGAAAATGAAAGAGACAAAAGATGCGCAGTAGCCATAAACTTAGTGTTTATGGCTACTGCGCATCTTTTGTCCCTTTCTTTCTCTTGCCAATATATATGCCGGGCAGTATACACACCTGCCCTTCCACCCTAAAGTCACGTGTATTTTTATTTTGTACAATGAGGAATGTCCAAAAAAACAAATTTGCTGAATATTTTTATAGGCAGGAATAAGCGCCCTTAGTAATTGAAAAAAATTTTAGAATTTTCGGTTGTGTGAAAAAGAAAATTAAGTCTCATTATTAGTCATTGTATTAAAAAAAGTTGCAATATAAAATGTCAAAACTGCATTATTTTGGCCGTTGAAAATAATTTCCCTCTAATGGTAATTGGGATATACTATAATTGTTTCTTTTCCTCATCGTTTCGGAATCTGAAAAATAAAATAAGATTAATTTTTATTTTGTTACTACGAATAAACAATGGGTGTCAAAGACCATAATAACTAGTATAGTAGTAAGGTAGTAAGTTAGATAGGTCCGATTCTTAGCTGAAACTGATCTAAATTGTTTAACTCAACTCCGTAAGATAATATTTTAGTTTACATTACATTTTTTCTCTCTGTTAAGAATACAAAAAAATTCCGCTCTCAAAGTTAAATGTGGCATAAAAACATAAAATGTAATGTTAGGTAGGATAAACGTAAATTTTTCATCCAAATCTTTCTTTCTTATTCAAAAGTTCTGCTGTGATTATGGTCACCCTGCGATATGCAGATAATATTTCTAAAGCTTCTTATGTGTCGAAAATGAATACAGATTTGTACATATTATATTTATTATATTGAAAAAAAAAATACGTAATTAAGGTGGAATTATAATTAACTTCTATAATATTTCCGAATTAGATCGGAAACAATCTTTGAAATCTGCTAAAATTCAGATTTCTGAGAAGGAAAAATTGAATGCTGAAAATACTTAAAAAAACACTTACTTGTGAAATATAATGTTAGAATTTGGTTTTGAAACACTTTTGCAATTTTGCACAATGCAACACATGCTTTGTAACGCGAATTTTATTTAAATAATTTTATATTTTTGTACATAAACGTGAGATGCGGTGGAAAATCATTGACATTAGTGACATGTCAAATCAAAGACAATTCCATCAGTGATGCCACCTTATTTTTATTTGGTAACTTATGAAATATGGAGAAATTACTGTTAAACGTAAAATATTGTAATAACAAAATGGACTCATCTGTCCTCTAAATAATTACTTTGGCATGTACTAATAAATTTTTACATCATGTAACTAATTTAAAGTGTGCCGATATTTACATTTATTTAGAAAATCTAATTAATTTTTGTACATGACCTGGGTAAATTGACTATGGATTGGGATATTTTGTACTTAGCATGGCAATTCCAGTCACAGTGTGAGAGGGATAAAAGATATCTGCAAAGGTGAATGACCTCATCCCCAACCATCCTTCAGTAGTAGAATGTCCAGTGTCATAGAATATGAATATAAGGTTCTTGTACAATACTGTTCTGTATTCGTAAATTCAAATGCAGAGTAAATTCGTAAGACAACAATTCGTGCAAAAAGTTTTCACTTCTGCCGGCACTCCCGGAGTGTAACCAGATTTTTTTATGAAATAAGTACATACCTAAATACGCATTTCTGCGACAAAATATCACGCCTGAAAATCGTGGCAAAAGGTGCTCGGTATTTTATGGGTATTTAATTGCCAATTACACAAAATACTCCTAATAACATATAACAGGGACCTTTGGTACGGAGGAAGTGATATTTACCGTTGCACCAGTTAGTCGCCAGTGTAATGTTGTCAAACTTACCTGAAACAAATCAAAACGCATCTCATTTAATTATGAAGACAAAGCATATTTGAATGAATGTGCGCGTGCACTGCATCGGAATCGGAGCGACCGGCGCGGATGTATTTGTTGTTTTGTAGGTGCGTGCACTGTATCGCACTGCATCGGCATATCCGTGCCATAAAATCCATACAAAGTGGATCCGCTCCATCCGCTCCGATGCCGATGCAGTGGACGCGCACGTTAAAGATATAAGTATCTTAGTTTCTTCTGTTTAATAATATGAATCTGCCCACCCCACATTCGACGGGAATTGACCGGGATCGAGTTCACATCAGGATCGAATAAACGTCAATAATCTGTTATTTTGGTACATCTAAAACGGTTTCCATGGTTTCCAAAGTAACGTTTTGACGTTTACTCGATAACAACTCGATATTCTCAATCGAGTCAGGAGTAACCCCCTGCAGCTCTAAGATTAAAAAATCATATTCAGATTTCACTTTTGCGATTAAGACAACTTATATCTTAACCCGAAAGTAATAAGAACTAATTTGGACAGCTAACGCAGAGGGTGTGTAGCAGTCATTTATTACGAGCTTATTAGCGTAGCCTTGTGGGTGAGATAGGTTGTCTAGGGAACAACGAGAATATAGTGTGACTGGATATGACAATATGAAAATCTACTTTTAAGACTTACGGCCGAATACTCAAAGGCTTCTCTTAACTAAAATCTTAAGTTAAGGCGAGGTGGTAGTGAAAGTGGCGCCGCCACTACATGTATTTTTATTACTCGTAAACCAAGTCAATATTTAAAAAAAGCTCAAGTAATAATGTCTTAAATTGTCTCTAATATTTTTTGAATAACTCTTCAACAGTTTTCATTCTTTCTGTAAGTTTTAAAATCCATTTTAGCTCAAAGTGGCCACTTTTGGCAATTATGGATTATAAAACTTACAGAATGAATAATAACTGTTGAAGAGTTATTCAAAAAATATTAAAGACAATTTAAGACAGTATTACTTGAGCTTTTTTTAAATATTGACTTGGTTTACGAGTAATAAAAATAAATGTAGTGGCGGCGCCACTTTCACTACCACTTCGCCTTAAGCAGGTGAAGCAGGTCTCCTTAACTTTAAGGAAGCTGTCAGTTTCATAGAGTTTCTGTCAAATCTGACAACTTTTTTGAATTTAAGGTAGCCTTAACTTTAAGATTCGTTTGAGTATTTGATCGTTACTCACGTAATAAAACGCTTTTTGATTGGTGGTCAAATGACGGGAAAGCCAAACATCAAACAACCAAAATAAACTTTACGCGCTGCTCAATTTATTTGTTTTTAAATGAAATTGCAACATTTAATGTTGCAAACATTATGTAAAAAATATTTTTATTTTAGCTGAACTGAAATCCTTTTGTTTTGCCGTTATTATCTGTATTTAAACATCAAAAAATTACAGTTTTCTATCATAATATTATAGGTAATTCCTCAGTAAAATACAAAGAATATCTTATCAAAAACATGCCATGAAATAAAACACTTTTAGTGGATACTAGCGCGGTCTTATTGAAAGTGCTTTGGTAGTTAGTTGGTATTTGATTTGATTTTTTATTTTCCCGACGTTTCGGCAGCTCTGCAACTGTAGTGATCAGTGTTTTATTTCATGTCTAATGAGCGCGTAAGCTTGAGACTCTCAAGCTAAAATAAATAAAGGTGAATGAAAACATGCCACTTCCAGTGTCTGTATAGAAATACAAAGATTTTAAATTACACTCCGTTGATTGTGAGCAGTTTGCATATTGCAGTAATTGGTTGTGATGGATCCGGGGTGGGTAGCAAACGGCAGTTCTCATCAACTAATCTAGAATAACGCAATTATAATCTATGTTTATGGTATGAGGTACGAAATGAAATATTAAATACTGTCATACAGGTTCAATGAGCTTTCGTTAACTATGACTTTAAGATTAAATTTATGCTTACTGTAAGTACCTATAGTTAAAAAATCATTGATTTTCTGTGATTTTACTGCACAAATTACTGTAGGTAGTATAATTATCTAAGAGTCGGTCCACACGGCACGTTATGTTACGTCAGCGTTGCGTCGAGACGCAGCGTTGTCCAAAAATAAAGAGACAACGCGTTGCGTCGCCGCAACTAAAATATTTTGCATGCATAATATTTGCGGCCCTTAGTCTTAGAAACATAAAAAATCATTTGCATTAATAAGCATTACTGTAGACATACCAAACCCCAACGACATCAAAACAAAGAACTCTTCAAAAATGCAAGCAAAAAGAATAGTTTCGTGGAACCTTGCATAAATCTTCCAGATGTTGTTCCATCGAATCCAATAACCATTCGCGTAGTAATATTTATTATTTACCGGGTTCTCAGCGCGGATGATACAGGGCGCCCATGCGTCAATACCGAATAAAGGTGTATTCAATTTGTTAGAAACTCGTTGCTGTGATATACGCGAATGGTTGGTGTGTGCTTGTACAGAATTTATGCTGAAACACATGTCTTGTTGGTATTTGGAAGGAAATGGGACTCACGGATTGTGAGGATGGAAAGCTAATGAGTAATAATTGTACATAACTCTATATTGAATAATTTTAAATAAATATGTGTGCTGAATCATTATTATAAGGGGTTTTAGCTATTTTTATGTAACATAAAGTTTGATTCGAGCCAAAGCATGTTTTGACAACAAAGTAATTTTATTGTTTAACTAGCTGCCGCCCGCGACTTCATCTGCGTGGAAAGGTTTTTTTGCTATCCCTCGGGAACAATATATTTTTCGGGATAAATGGTACCTTATGTCCTTCTCTGTACCCCTGACAACGTGTATACAAAATTAATGATGATCGGTTCAGTAGTTAAGACGTGAAGGCGTAACAAACAAACAAACAAATAAACAAACAAACGGACTTTCGCATTTATAATATTAGTAAGGATTTCATGGATTTAGTTGTCACTACTTTGATTTCGTTAAAATAAAAATAAAATATCAAGTGGAAAATATCACCTCAAAATCGATCTAAGCCTACTCACCGAGTTTATCTGTTGCATTCACGTCAGTCGGCACATAACTAATTTGGCACGATGCACTAAAGCAAATATATTTTTTTTGAAAAAACTTTCTGACATTCACCATTATGCACGATCGAGACGTGTTACTCACGCGGCTCCGTCACGATTAGTGACGTGGCGTCGTCACCAACGAGAGTATTATGAAAATTACCAAACTACCCTCACTTTGCGAGCGACTAACTAAACTGTCATTATGGATGGATGCGTTTCAGTATAACCAACACGATCAAAACAAAACATAAAATTTATATTATAACATTACAAAAAAGAGTGTTTGGCCTAGAAATAATGAATCGTGTAAATAAATAAATACAGTTTCACACAGGTGTTTAAAGTAGAAAATTATAAGGATAACTATCAAAGAATTATTTTAATAACGTTATGAATGTTGTTATCATAAAAAACAGACAAATTATTATTAGTGATGTAATCCCGTTTAATCTGTATATCCCTTAAACCTCAAAAAGAAGTGTCAACACAAAAATATTAAAAATAAAAACTATGACGTCATCCAAATAAGCTATCCGAATCACATAGTCGCGTGTATCGCCTCGAATGTTGGATAACTTAGGTCTTAGAGCGTCGTTAGTTTGCTTTGAGATGGGTTATTTATGTTGCTTACTACAAACGTACAGGTTCATTAGGGGTTTTGTTGCTCCAGAGATATTGATGGATCCATGGGTAGATAGGAGTATTAGGTACAGAATATTATAAACAAGTAGATAAGAACACGTTTTGAAAAACGTAATTGTTGAAACAACATATGCTATACGAGAATAAAACTATGTTGTAGTCAAAGTCAAAGTCAAAATTAGCTTTATTCAAATAAACTTAATCATTAAGTACTTTTGAATCGTCTATATTTTCCTACCACCCGTTCAAGACTTTTTTAACTGACAAGAAGAACGGGCGCAAGAAACTTATCAGCTTTAATAGCAATAAGTAACGATATTTATAAACTTAAATAATATATCGTTACCAGATAATTACAACAGGGTGACAGGATTATTGGCAACAAACATAGACTTATTATATTACCTACTATCATTGACAACAAAGTACTTATAGTAGTTATGTGTTACATCATTTCCACGCATTTTGATCTTTAAGATAATCGTCTACTTTATAATAACCTTTACCCATGAGCGATTTTTTAACATGGTTTTTAAATTCATGCAAAGGAAGATCAATTACTTGTTGTGGAACTTTATTAATAAAGGCTATGCCTTTTTCCATAAATGAACCTCTAGTTTTTGCAAGCCTAAATCTTGGAACGGCAAGTTTATCTTTATTTCTTGTATTAAACTGGTGATTATTGCTGTTCTTAGCAAATGAATCATAGTGTTTTCTTACATAAACAAAATTTTCATATATGTATTGGCCTACCAAAGTTAAAATATTTATTTCTTTAAACAGTTCTCTCAAGGTATCTCTCCGCCGAAGATTGTATATGCCGCGAATAGCTCTTTTTTGGAGTACAAAAATATCTTCAATACTGGCAGCTGAGCCCCACAATAGCAGTCCATAAGACATTACACTATGAAAATAACTAAAATATACTAACCTTGCCGTTTCAATATAAGTTAAAAGCCTAATTTTCTTAACAGCGAATGCCGCTGAACTAAGTCTACTTGACAAGGCTTCGATATGTGGATCCCATTGCAGTCGAGAATCTAGTGTGATACCTAGAAATTTTGTACTTTCAATAAACTCGACTTCATCGTCATTCAAATTAATATTTAATTCTGTCTGCTCAACATTAGGCAATGAGAATTTAACACATTTAGTTTTTTTGGGGTTAAGTGCTAAATTATTACTATTAAACCAGTATGAAACTTTAGAGAGGGCACTATTTACTTCGTCCGAACAGTTGCTACCTCTGTTTACTTTGAAAACTAAAGAAGTATCATCCGCAAATAGTACTGTCTCAATAAATTATTTGCGTAGTTGGGAAGGTCATTTATATAAATTAGAAACAGCAATGGGCCCAATATTGATCCCTGCGGCACACCCATGTTGATGGGGGCTCCAGTAGATTCAGTTTTATTTATCACTACTTTCTGAGTTCTATTAAACAAATACGATTTCATAAGGCTAACTGATTTATCAGAGACACCATAATGTTCTAGCTTCTTTAATAGTGTTTGGTGATCAACGCAATCGAATGCCTTAGAAAGGTCACAGAAAATACCAATTACATCTTGCTTTTCTTCCCAAGCGTCAAGAATATGTTTGAGAAGTGCAATTCCAGCATCAGTAGTATTTTTCCCCTTGGAAAATCCAAACTGATTTTTATGAAGTATATGATTGTTTGTGAAGTAATCTAATAATTGGGAATATATATTTTTTTCAAATATTTTACTAAGTGCTGGAAGTATTGATATTGGCCTAAAGTTAGCTGGGTCACTTTTATCCCCAGATTTAAAAAGAGGAATCAATTTACTATATTTCATTAAGTCAGGAAAGACCCCTTCATCAATACATTTTTTAAAAATAAAAGCCAAGTAAGGGGCTAGTATATCAATAATTGATTTAATAATGCTTGTTGACATGCCCCAAAGATCTTCAGTTTTTTTAACATTCATTGTTTTAAATGCTTTAATGATATCTGCACTATTTATATATTTAAAGGAAAAAGCTTCATTGCACTTATCAACACTAGACTTCAGGAGGGAGACAGCGATGTTGGGACAAGCACTAAGAGTACTGGTAGTTTCTGCTGGTATCCTAGCAAAGAAATCTTCAAAAACTTTAGCGACCTCATTGTCAGACTCAAAAGTTTGATTACCAGATTTTAAATAGAAGGAATTTATATTGGATTTTGATTTGCCCGTTTCTTTATTAATAATATTCCAAGTAGCCTTAATTTTATTATCAGCTAATTTTATTTTATTTGCAAAGTACTTGGACTTTGCTAGGATAGGATACAAACCTGTCTGAATGTTTGTGAATACTTCTTGACAAATTCAATGAAGTTAGGATCACAGGAAGTAGCTTTTTCTGCATAAAGTTCGTATAATTTCCTTCTGCTCTTATATATACCGGGTGTGGCCCAGTCACTAAATTTCGTACTATCGTTACATTTGATGACTTTTTGCTTAAAAGTTTCACTAAATTCAGTTTGAACTACGCTAAATAAATGATAATATAAGTTATTGGCTTTAAAATTTGGTTCTGGTAATGTTTCAATTTTACTTGTGACATTGGTTCTGAAGTGTGTTTTTTTATTGGTCTACAGTGTTTTTTTATTGGTCTACACATTATTTCCCGTTTAGGCGGAACATGATGGTGCTCAATAGAGGCTAATTGTCCACTGTGGTCGGATTTAATACAATTTAAAATTGATTTTTCAATAATATTACAGTTACAAAAAATATTATCTAAGCAGGTTGCCGATGTCGGTGTGATTCGCGATGGTTCATTAAAAGTATGTAGTAAATTAAATGATTTAAATAGGTTTATGAACCTACTCGATAGCTTGGCTAATTTAGGATCTAAGATGTCGACGTTAAAATCTCCACAAATCGCGACTTTTTTATTCTTCCTACAAGTTATTTTTAAGACTTCCTCCATAGTGGACTCAAACTCAGAGTAATTCGCGGTGGTGGTGGTAGAATTAAGAATCCGTTGAAATTAGTTCAAATGCTACGTGTCTGCATTACAGCAAAAAAAATGTAGCAGGGTAATTCGCTTTTTTAAATGATATTGGATTACGGCTGCATTCCGAAATGAACCTAATGAACTAGTCGGAATTCCATTAGATGAAAAATGTGTCTAATGGTTTTAATCAAATGAATTATTTAACTATTTCTTGTTTATAGTCTGCAAAACGACCCCTTTGATCCGAAACTTGGCAAGGTCCACACATATCATAGCGGTGGGGCTATTAGATTTTTACAACCACCCGTTGAAGTCTAAATCTGTTTTATGGTTGGAACGTGAGGCTGGGCCACTACCAGGCTACTTAGTCGGTCGTAAATCTCTGTACTGGCTAGTTTATACCCGTACCGGTTATCGCAAGGAATTGAAGCTTTATACTTAAGGCTCCGTTATGCGAAATCATTTGTCTCTGTCTTTTTCTTTACGTGTAAAGAGTATGGAAAATAACCTCACTTCTGCACTTTTTCGATGTTTTTCGTTGTTATTTCATCATTGTCTTTAGCACAATTATCTTTCTTGAAAAAAGTTATTGGAGCAACTGCACAGTACGTTAAAGTGTATATTGATGTAGAATTCAATACGTTTCTGCGATTATTTACGCCAAAAATATGGCCCGCGACCAATGATATATTAAAAAAGTAAAGATACGTTACCCGCACTCCAAAATGGCAAGACGAAAGTCAGGTAATTGCCCGACTTTCAACTAGTCAGGCACAGTCTCGCGACACGGAAACACACGCGGCTCTCGTCAGTCAGCCGCGATAAAATTGTGAAAGTCCATTAAAAAATGTCTACTTGCGTCTTTAGACAATGTTCAAATTATACAGCAACAGTCAGAGATCGGAAAAATGCTTAATTTCACACGTAAGTACTGTATTTAATAAAAATATGTATTTTCTATTACTTTATTCGGCCATATTGTACAAAGAGCGAGCTGTCTGCTTTGCGTGTGTGAGTGAAGGAGACAGCTGACGCGCTGTCAATTGGCGGCCAATGCGCATGCAGCGGTTAATGTGTGTATCTATAGTACCTTTACGCTGTTTTAAATAGCAATGATGTTGGCGTATAACTCATCTTTACTTTTAATACCATTGCCCGCGACAAGCGCTTTTCATGATATTCTGTTTTTTTTTACAATCATCTGTGATGTTTATACGCAATGTAATACTTATAGCTACTGGATTATCTCTTTAGCTTGTCATATGTTTTTTTGTGGCTACAACTTTACGTTTTCTATATAAAAATATGGCCCGCGCAAACCATGTTTTCCTATTATGGCCCCTTAAGTTGTTTGTTAATCTGAAACTAAAATAAGATTAAATTACTTTGTGATTAAATTACTATTACGGACTGTTCCGTATTGTTTTGTCAATAGTTTCGACTTTATGGGCCTTACGAAATAGCTAGGAGCTCGAGATTATATGTTTTTGGTCACTCATCCTACGGCTGAACCTTTAGCCTTTGCTCAACCACCGCAATTGCAGGCTGAATGAGCTAAGCCTCTGGGTCATCGAGGTTGTTGAAAATAGTACATAGTTAAACCTTATTTAAAATTAATCCTTTTAGTACTGTTACGGCTAATATCTGAAGTGCGGCTAAACCTAGTTTTAGCTGGCTATAGCGATAGCTGTTGGTTAAAACTAGATGTAACCAATCTGCTTTACTTCTCTAGGTCCTAGGAATATAGGTTAAAAACTTAAGCGAGCGCGAAGCGCAGCAGAGCCTTAAATTTCGTGGTTATTTTTGTAACAGACAATAGAAACACCTTTCCTAATACTTCATAAATTACTCTCTCTTAGTAGAAGCACAAAGAAGGCTAGACCTAGTTTTGACCGGCTACATCTAGTATTAGCCGCGTGCAAATCGGCTACACCAAGGTTTAACCAACACTGCTCGAGCCACATTTCGGATGTTAGCCGTAACATATCTAAATGAATATAAGGGCCTGTTTTCCAATCAAAAAGAAAGTTCTGAATAGTTTAATCAACACTTATATTTTTCATATCACAACTGTCATATAAGCTATGCCGAGCTTATTCAGCGATCGTGAAACAGGACCCTAAGTTACATTATAACCTTATGACAGTGTGAATGTTCAAGAGTAGGTAGTACCTAATCTCTCTTCACTAACTCTGACTTTATAAGCTCTTAATAACAAGTCATCAAAAAAATCAAGCTTTTGTAAAACTTAATCCTCCTTTAAATTTTAATCTAAAATTTCATTGCCGTCCGGTTTTTATTTCGCGCCGTACAAAAGCAATAACTAGACCGAAATAAATTGACCTCCAATATAAAAAGCGAGTTTAAATTGTTCAGTTCTGCCTAGCAAGCACTGATTCGGGTCGCACGACGAAACGAAAAAGTGGAAAAAAGGGCAGGTATCGGTCGAAAGCCGACAGTTTTCCGGCTGGATTTTTTTCTCTCGTCTATTTTTCGGGTTTCCCGTTCGAAATCATTGACTGCTTCGAGTTTTGCAGTTGCATGCGAATGTAACTTCGTGTGCTTCGTGAAAATAGCTGAGGATTGGGGAAATGAGTTTTGTTTTGGTAATTTTACAGCGTATTTCGTGTGTCCAGCGCAGAACAACCCTTTTTGAGAGTGGCGGACAAAATTGATGATTGGTTATATTCACAGATAGTACAATAACAATAATAATAATAATATAATTGGTGACTATTGGTTGGGATTTCAATGCCTTTGATTGAACTCATTTCAAAAGAATGATTAGGTTAAACCCTAGACTAAACTAGGTCTCATTCGCAAGTTGTTAGACCCCTAGTCCCCTAATCAAATACTTTTAAAGTATACGTATTTATTACAAATTGCATTTAGACTAATTTTGAGTCTCCCATTCTAAATAATTTAAGTACCTACGGATAGTATACTTTAATTAAAATACCAACAATTTGCTCAAAATGAAATACCTAGAACTGAATTTATATAATTATTCCAACAGCCATTTCCCCGAACAAGAACCCGTATCAAACAATATTGAAATATCAAATCATCGTACCGCGTCGCACATATCATACATACAAGATTTTCACAACATTCAGTGTATGACTGTTGATGTTACTACGCAATTCGAATAGAAATGGATGAACACCGATTTTGTGACGTCCTCCTAAACTACCTAAAATCTTAGAATAATAACACCTAGAACGATATAGTTCTCTACAAAGCGCACTGTCAAAAGTGAGGCAACTAAAACAGCCAAAATGGCGCCGTTTTCAGATTTTTATTCTCCATTATTACCTAATCATACCGAATAAGTACAAAACAGTTTCAATTTTCATACATTAAGGAGATTAATTACTATGTTATTGGATTTTAGTTACGATTAAGTAACGTATGAAGGATATAAATCTGAAAACTAAGCCATTTCGGCTTAGTATTAGTTGCCTCACTTTGCATACGAGGACACGGCTTCTAGGTGTTATTATTCTAAACCTAAAATGTTCAGGTAGACCATTTGCAACACCAAGGGATGTTTCACAAGTTCTAGATAGTTTTAGTTTCTGGATAAATTAAAAAGGCATAATTTTTACTTCCTCTGCGTGGATAGTATTTTGTCTATCTCTCGGGAACAGTTCCTTTTTTCTGGATGAAAGGGAACCTTATGTTCTATTCTGCACCCCGACAACATGTATGCAAAATTTCACGATGATCGGTTGAGTAGTTAAGGCGTGACGGCGTAACAAACAAACTGATTTCTGCATTTATATTATATTAAAAAGGATTATTTAAACAAGCCTTCAGAGTGTCAAATTTATGACAGCCAAAGTTTAGCTCGTTTTTCCTTATAAACGCAGCCTTCTAATATTCTATTATACTATATATATTATACTACATAATACATAATTATGTAATGTAATTCTATTGCACTGCAGACAGTGTGAGTTGCACCAAAACGCTGTCAAAGTTAAAGTTATCGTCAAATTTAATGATAATGCTACCTATTTGTCGTCAAACTTGTCAAAGGACATCATGCTGGTAGACAACCTCTTTTTTTGCTGACTTATGCTTAACCGGTGCTAAAACAAGCTAGTTATAAGATGGTGAAACTCAGCCTTAGTGTGAGTGAGTGCACCAAAACGCTGTCAAAGTTAAAGTTCAAATGTTCAAATGATAATGCTGCCTATTTGTCACGTCAAAGTTGTTAAAGTACATCATGCTGGCTGGCAACCTCTTTTTTTGGCTAACTTGTGCTCAACGCAGCTAAAATTTTTCTATGTCTATGGCTTAACCGGTACTTTAACAAGCTTGTTATCGTTAAAGTTAGGTGGTGTAATTTATCATAACCTTGTTATGTATTACGCATATGCAATAGAATATTATGATCTTTCGTATTATGTATACCTTTCACTTTCATTATAGCAGCTAAAGTTCGGATGGCGATATAAAAATTCTCATAATGCTGTTTGCAGCTGATGCAATATTAAATTTTAAATATCGAACGCCCACCGCGCCAACCGCCCGCCGCTCAATTTGCCGCGAAATCCTGTCGCATCAAACTTTAGGCGCGCTACAAACTGCTATTTTATTTACTAAGGTCATTTTAATACAAGTTTAACAGAATACTTAACACTTTTCGAAATAATACATATTTCCGATGTATTGACTTTTTTTTTGCATTGACCAATGTTACAGCACCTTTGCGTTTGGTTTTTCAGTAGTAATGTAATAAATCATCATAAAAATAAAAAATATTATTGTTATTTTTGGATGTTTTCCTAATAACTTAATAGTATATTATGAGGCAAGTTAGCTTAGGTTGCTCATTGCACACAAGGCTGTGGGTTGCAGCCCCAGCCGCAGGCGAGGGCGTAACTTAGCCGAGTGTGCAATAAGCAAGAGCTCATGTGTTTCGTAGGACGTTTTTCAACACATTTGCGAGGAAAAAACAAAGAAATTTACCACACAGCAACAAATACGACAAAAACAAAATATGTTATTAACAGAAAAAGCGCGTAGGTTTCTTTTTTTGTTTTTTTTTTCCACACGCTCAATGCAAGAATATTTTGCGAACAAAGGGGTGACCATAGCTTACTTCAACATTATAATTTTAAGTGATAAATGCAAATATATTAATATTTTATAACAAAATATTGTGAATCATGAATAATTTGATAATAATAAATATTTGTTTGACATATTTAAGGACTGACGCATCTATTTATTCCAAAAAATATATAATTGAATTTTCAGCGGCATAAAACCTCTTTGTTGTTATTAAAAAAAAACTGTATTACCCGGTTAAATTGGGAATGCTCCTGTTTACTCGGATAGAACTTGCAGTAAGGTACTAATTTAACTTTGTAGAGTTAATTCTATAACGTACTAATGTTTTATATATTATTGCACGCGTTTGTTATAGGTAGCTTGTTTTATGACCCTAAAAGCGATGTGTTAGGGCTCACTTTACGAGCAAGTGTGTTGAAAAATATATTTTAGCACACTAATTTACTTTAGTAACCGTGTTATTGCTAAAATGTAGTCACTTATATGAGATTTTTAAAATAAATGAATTTCATCCAAGCTTTTTTTCAGAATGTGATCGATTGTTCAACGATTTGAGAACAAATCAATTTTTATTCACTAGCCACCTTCTCTACATAAACTTAAGTTCTATCCTTTGACAGGCTAATAAAAGTCGACGTCAGTTGGCGGCATTCTCAGTTTAAACTCGCGTCTATAAAATAACTATAAGACAGTGATGGCATCGTCTCCTACGGATAGTGGTCGTAGAAGCGTTTGATAGTTTTCTTTGCGTGTGTGATTATTGGCTTTCTAAGCACATACCACAAAACTTTCTCAATGGCATAAAAATAAGATTACAATTGCATGTCTTTGGCTTTATTAGCTACTATGTACCATGGGCAACAGCGTCGTTTAACCACTGCTAAGGTCAAAATCGCTTGCACGCCGCGCCCGCTGTCACATACGTTTAGTTTGTACAGAGGCAATACGCGTGCGCACGAATTTTGTTGCAAACTGGTTAAGCGATGCTGTTGCCCATAGTACGCCAGTTATTATAAAAAAATAATAGTCATAAACAACTTTACTGCACAAATATAAAGAGATATTTCGATCATTTATATCTGGTATAAATGATCGAAGAAGAGATATCATAAATGTTAATTTGTCTTCTTAAAATCATCAGTTTTGTAAATAAAACCTTGTTTTGTCAGAAAAAAAACATTAACCTAACCTAAAAAATAAACATTTTGGAAATAGTACTATAAAAGTGACTGGTCCAAAATTTCAGAGTACCCAAATGTCAAAAACATGGTAATACCTCCTCATTCCAAACGTAAAGATTACACGTGTTCAACATTCAATAACGAAAATGTCGAGGAAACCACTTAAAATACAACAATCAAAGATCAATCGACGCGGTCTTTAGATTCGAAACCCACAAAGTTGTTGAATACAAAAAAAAAAGTTGTCAAAGATATATTTTTCGATAGAATCTAATGAAAAAAAAAATCAAGACAGTTTCAAACTGGAGTTGTAGGTATTATTAAAATGAGATAAAATCCTTAATGATAAAATAAATAGTACATAATGGAAAAAATATCATAATCCTTACTAATATTATAAATGCGAAAGTCCGTTTGTTTGTTTGTTACGCCTTCACGTCCTAACTACTGAACCGGTCATCATAAAATTTTGCATACACGTTGTCAGGGGAACAGAGAAGGATATAGGGCACCTTTCATCCCGAAAAAAGTATAGCTTTCTAGGGATAGCAAAAAACTTTCCACGCAGACGAAGTCGCGGGCAGCCGCTAGTCACTTATATTTTCTACCATAATTATAAAAAAATAAGATTACTTTTAAATTTTTAATATGCAACTATCGTTCCTAATTTTATACTCGATTTAATTGTCACAAAACACAAAATGGTGAATTTGAAACATAAATCATAAATTCCTTAATTAATCTAATAGCTATAAATAACAAAAAATAAGAATACTTAAGCATTTAATTTTACTTAAATAAGTAAATTAAATGGACAAACATTTATTGCAAAGAAACTATCGAATTATTGTTTTTATTTTTTATTTTTAGGCATTCACAATTCTACTTTTATATTAAGATAAATAAATTAATAGAAAAAATACTAGAAAAAATCGACTCACCGGTAGCAGCTCAGACGGGATTCGAACCCTTGGGATTCTGGCTAAATTATAATATCTTTGGATTCTGGCCCAATGACAAGGGTGCGGTTTCGAATCCCATCTCAGCTGCTATGGATGAGTAGATTTTTTCTATTTTTCTATTAAATTATTCAAGTATCGATTTTTTCAATACTTAAAAATATTTCATGATAATGTGCAATAAATAGAAGCTTAATCGTCGATCATTTATTCCTGCCTATAATAATCAAAAAAATATAATCGCGATGGCTGCCCAATGTGTACCCACCCTACCTGCCCCAGAAGCCGCTTGGAGTCGCTACCGTCGAGCAATCGATAGGCGTTGCTAAGCAACGCTCATGTTGCAAAATAAACAATCACAGCCGATCCGTGCCGTGAGCAAATTTACTTTCTTATTTTATTACTTGTACCAACATTTTAGATCTATATTATTTGATTATTTACTTGTAACATGTTATTGTGATCTGTTGGGATATCAATATGGTGTTGTTACCTCCGTGCGCGCCGGATATTTGCGGGAAGGACTTTAGGCAGTCTCTGAAGAAGCCTAGCCCTAACTATCCTCATGGAAATAAGACTAAAAAGCTGAGGCTAGTGCCTGCGTTTACTATTCAAGGTATTTATTTAGTTTTTTAAGGCATGAAATAATTTTTAGTTAGATCGCGTCCCGATAAAATACCGCTGATAAGCGAACGTATGAGCGTCAGTAGCTCAGCCATAGACATAGAAAAATGTTCGCTGCGCTGCTCAGTGTTTTTTTTACTATAAAGAATCGCGATAATAAGGCGCAATCGTGTATTCCCAGACAGAAGTCCCGTTAAAGTTGTTCCACTACGGGACTTTTGGGATTTTTCTTCCCAGAGGTTTCATTAATGGTACTAGTGGGACTTCGATTCCCAGAAGTTCCTTGTGACGAACGACAAAATTTTTGACACACTGTCACCGAGGCCAAAATCGACTAAGAACCTATGATGACGATAAATATAATGTCAATAAAACACTCGACGTCAGAAAAACCGCACCTCATCGAAAATAAGTTTAGACTTGGCCACCTGCTATTGCTAGCTAACGTTTTATTCTGTAAATGTTGATATTTATTGGGAGCACATTTAATGAGCTTCCAACTAATAATTGATTGATTTAATTAACATAACAGTTACCATAATTAAACGCTTGAAGCGTTATTGCTTGCGCCGCCATAAAAGGGAAATAAAAGGAGTCAATTCAGGAAATGCAGGTAAATTCGCTATCGAGATGATGGAGAAAACACACTTCAACAACAACAAACTGAATCTCAATAATTGATTTCGTTCGACGAGTATTCTAACGGTTTTTAGAGCCTGTAGGCTATGTCCGAAGGGGAAGAAGTATATCAATTAGATAAGATTAAATAAATATTGAAGAAATATTTGATGTGGTGCGATTTTTCTGACGCCGAGTGTATGTATTGTGTCTGATCGTCATAAGAAACTTCTGGGAATCAAAATCCCACTAGTGTCATTAATGGAACCTCTGGGAAGAAAAATTCCAAAAGTCCCGTAATTGAACAACTTTAATGGGACTTCTGGGAATACACGAGCGCAATTCGTCGTTCAATTTACTTGATATTGAACCTTGTTCGTGAGTTAATAGCGTCACGGAGTGAGAAGAACATCGTCCGATTATCGCGATTGTTTTTATGTAATTGGCCAGCTGATGTCACCTAGTCCCGGGTCTCCGTTTCGATTCCCAGGGAGGGTACAATTAATTGTTCTCAGTTCGGTTGGTGGCACGGCTTATTTCAAGTCCGCCTGGCTAGCTACCACCATCTTACCTAAGTCTCACGCCATAACAACAATTTAAAAATTGTTGTGTTCCGGCAGTTAGAGGTAAGATAGCCAGTTCTTCCAGTGATGAGGATTCGTGATGTAGTGAGCTTCCACCTTCGGCCTTATCGTCACTTAACATCAGGTGAGGTGAAGGCCAAGCATTATCCCCTTGTGCATAAAAGAACCCTAAAATAGCATTTAATGTGAGATCCATATTTTTTCAAAGATTCACATTGCTAACATTTAATACAAATAGAAAGTACAGTAAAATAAGCAAGATCGGTGTCGAATTTGCAGTACCTATAACAAAGTAAAATCGTTCAGTGCCTAAAAATATAAAATGTGTGATAATTTTGAGTAAAGTCACCATATAAAATTACTGTTAGCATTAGTCACCTAGAGAAAAGCTCCTATCTCACCAGTCAAACTATAATACCATAGTTTTAGGGAAATAAATTACTTGTTACTTATACAACTACTGTTAAAAAAATCGGGTTGCACTCCAGGAGTGCCGGCAGAAGTGAAAACTTGAAAATTAACGTAGTGCATTTTTGATATTTTGAAATTAGCGGCAAAGGTTTAAAATTATTTCTTTCCTATTACTATACAGTGACACAATTCAATCAGTTTGTAATTAGAGAAAATTTCTAAAGATTTCGCGCCAGTGGCCTTTTTAATTTCTACATGCACGCATTCTACGATTTAAACTTATAGTCACAGAGTATAGATAAGTCTATGATTTCAACGAAGAGATCGCTGCTATTAGTTCCATTTTCAAAATTAGCGCGTTGCTAGTGACACAAGTGTTTAGGTCTTAAAATGACGCGCCGCCATTATCAACGCGCCCCGTAGAAAGAGAGGGGGATGCTTTCACCGCCAGCTGTCTACTCTCCATCCGTCACATCCGTCTTATGCATTTTCGATCAGCCACGTGATTCTTACTGATGCGAGTTTAGCATTTTTCCCCATTACAAAAAAGCGTACAACGCCGCTAAAGAAGTTTTCACTTCAAAAATATTTTTAATCCTAAAACCATTTTCCTTTGCAGCATTACAAAAGAACACAAAAGTAATACCACCACGCAAATGTGGTATCTATGATCCACAGCCTCCAAGACCGACTATGTTTAGAAAATGCTATCAAAGAGGAGAGTTTCCTGTCAGCATTGAGTTCACCAATGCTGGGAAGAGGCTGTCATGGAGGGTAACATATTTTTTTATAAGCTTGGTGAAATTAATGGTTTTCTTGAGGAACTTAAAAAGGATGAAAACGGGCAATATCCTTGGTAGGGGCAACAATTTAATTATGTACGATTAAGCGGCTGTTTGCACAAAACTTTTTCCTAACTACAAGGTGTCATGAACTTAGCTGTCATGCGCCTAATAATATATCTTGTTGGAGTTGTACTTATTTTTGAAAAAGACTTGGCGGTGACAGCAGTTTATATAAATATTACAGGAAAAATAAAACGATGTCTCAATATTTTAGAACACTTTTTTAGAAATTTTCAAATTTCTCAAAAAGTTAACATCAAGCCATCTCTTGACCGATAGTGGAACTACCACTATCGGTCAAGAGATGGCGCTGACCTAAAACTGCAATACTAATTTTATTATTCTACTCTGCAGTGTGGTTTGATGGTGCAATTATGATGGTACCCTCGGTGCGCGAGTTTGACTCGCTCTTGACCGGTTTTTTTTATAAGTGTGTCAACATTAAATATAACTCTTTAAGAACACTGATAAGAATATTTATCTAAGATACCAATTAAATTTTGTTTATTTTTAGAAACCTTTTCTATACATTTTCTATTTCCCTAATTGGATAAACAGATCTTAATCCATAAGATGAACGGCAAAAAGCCCAATCAAATATTTAAGTACCTACTTTAATGAGGTGGTGTTTTTCAAAACAAATGGTTTATTTATGGATGGAACACGAGGACAATTTGATGAAGCCATGACTAAGTTAAAACAAACAATGTTTTTTATAATTTATTATTGTTTCATAAAAAGAAACTCCTTATGAAGTTTCATCCTACATTTTTTTTCAATTTTGGCAAACGATTATTTTGGAAACAAAAAGCTCAAGCGACTTCTATCTGTCGACGAGTGGGCCCACATTTCAGTTACCACATTTTTCAGGCGATGAAAGAAAAAAGAATGGGTTAAAGAGGTAGAAACTTTGTTGGACTCGCTTGCGGACTTAGTAGAAAAAAGATTATGTAGAAAAATAAAAAAAAACCTCAAAAAAGTGTATCTTCTTTACAAAGTCTGGACTTATCAAACCACCCTCGTACATCATTTGATTTATGATAATAAGTTTTCAAAACTAATTAGTATAAAGTTCAAATTCCTCTGACAGGTGCCGATTGAGAAGTTGGATTTCCACCACTACCTCCCCATGTTCTTCGACGGCCTGGCGGAAGAGGCGTATCCATTCAGCTTCATCGTGGAGCAGGGTATCAACGATTTGGTCTCAAAAGGGTCGTATAAGATACTACCTGTTGTGCCACAACTGGTTATACCCATCAAAAGTAAGTTCCGATTTATTGACTTGAAATTTCCGGACATTTCATATTCTGGCTTTGAGCTTTATCAACCAAGCTGTAAGGTTTTAACTGGTTCAGAAAACAAAGGTTTTCAGAGTGCAATCTCTGAGGTGAGGGTTCATGCTCCTTTTAATAACTGCTTTTTCTCGTCTGGGTGTTTGTGGAAGCGTAGTTGTGTGGTTATAAAAAAATCTTGATTAAAATTTACGTTTTAATATGAGTATTTATTGAAGAGATAAATATAATTTATATCCGTGATAGTTTTTAAGTCAGTAGTATCTGTTCTGTAAATTGCATTGATTACTGTACAGTCAACGGCACGCTGGGCTACCACAACAGGGTTATCAATTTTATTTAATTTTAAACTTAAATGCGAAGAAATTAATGTTCAAAATAATATATTGAATTTTTTGTCAGTTTAATAGAACTTGGCGTGTTGCTGACTGTATATATTTTTATCGATGGAATGCATTTTCTATTTATGTGCTACGTTGGCGCTTTACAAACAACAACGATAATGTTACTTGTCCCTAATAATTTTTCAAATACTCCTTTACTCAAAACATAATTTTGAATTTTGAACTTATAAAAAGTTACATTTAAATCGAGTCATTCTAAAATTCCACCGAAAAACTTCGTGATAGTGTTGTCAACAGCCAAAGTTGTATCTCGAAATCAAAGTTTAACACAAATTGCCTCGAGTCAGTTCGATATTCGGCTCGTTGGTTATCGGTGCCAGCGACACCGGATCTCCTCACAATCAAACAGCTTGCAACTCGATCGGCCCTATTCAGATAGGACCGACCCTCCATCCGTACACGTCAAAAATAATGAAATTCCCCGTAATCTCGGGATTATTGCTTAAAACAACATCTGTATTGGATTACGTTTAGAGGATCTTCTTTTTCAGTTCATGATGATTTGGATTCTTTAACGCTCATTCAGTTTTTTTTGCTTTCTTTAAACGAAATCTTGCTCTTTGGTGTCAATTTACTTGAGTGATGCTTTAATCGTATTTTCAATGTAAAATTTTCCAGCTTTTTTCCGGCTTTCATGCCATCAATATTTTATAATAGATTTTACTTTTGCTTTTCTCTTTACCTTTATTTTTTAACAGTTTAATATGTACTTACAGTCTTCTTATAATTTTGTAACTAACATCTTTCATCGAACTAAACTTATATTATAAAGAGGAATTAGTCTTTTTATGTTTGTTCGTTTGTTTGTAATAAGGAAACTTAAGAACAACTGATCCGATTTTAATCTTTTTTCACTAATAGAGAACTACATTATCAGTGAGCTATATTTTATTTTCAAAAATAATTTCTATCCCTACGATAATTTCAATAAAAAACCCAGAGTATCAACTTTTTGCCTATAAAAGTTTTTTGATAGGCAAAAGTTTGACGTGCGCTGCGAAAACTATTGATGATATATAAAAAAGTGTTCTGTTATGTTGATAATTTACATACGTCAATTCTTCTTTGAATTATTCTAACGGACCTTTTGGAATTTACGACGGTAATTAAAATGCTAAAAGTATGAAAAATGCGCTGTGCACGCAAATAGCCCTACGAATAATGCTGAAATTTTGAATATAGATTATTTTATAGTGTTCTTTTTAAAGGTAGGAACAAAAACATTTTAAACATTAATCTATAAGTACAAAATTAATAGTTTACACCGAAACGAAGCGAGGGCGGGTCACTAGTTGATTATAAAATTGTTAAATGGGTTTAGTATGAGGGTCTGGCATAGTGGTAACCATATTTTTTTTTAAATTCGACGGGGATTTCGAAAATATAGCGGCGCACGATGAAACCTGCGTATATCGATAGAATATCTATACAGGGTAATTTTGTATTCACCATCCAAATTTTGAGGATGTGTTCAGTCCATGAAACTGAACAACTTTCTCTAAGGAACACATGGTCAAATATGTAAAATAAAAATCGACTTTTCATACAAATCAAAGAGATCACATGATCAATTTAGTATGGGATGACCAAAATTTTTTGGCGAAATTTGACACGTTTCTTAGAGAAAGTTGTTTAGTTTCATGGATTGGACACATCCTTAAAATTTGGATGGTAAGTTCAAAATGACCCGATAATATATGAATAAGAAATGGCATTTGATATAAACTTCTGAAGCGCAGCGTTTCCGAGATAATCCATGTTAAAGATCATGTATAGACAAAAATCCAAACTTATTCTCCGGTTTATCTCGAAAATGTTGCTTTTTAGGACTTTATAATTTTTTGTTCGTCTATAGATTACCTATCAATATAAATTAGTATCATCGTGTGCCGCTATTATTTCCGAAAGCCCGTTAAAAATAAAAAAAATATTTTTACCACATGCCCAAATGTTTAAAGCCCTTTTCAGGTATTTTTAATGTTTTACTAAAAATACTATCGGCTGCCCGCGACTTTGACTGCGTGGACATTTTATATCCCCCGGGAACAGTGTATCCGTTAGTTTCGTATAACGGAAACAGTTACCGGATAAATAGTCCCCTGACAGTGCAGAATATAATGACGATCGGTTGAGTAGTTAGACTTGAAAGCGTACCTAATAAAACAAACTCAATTATACAGGGTTATTTGTAAAACACCAAAAATCTCACACGAGTAGATTACTACTATCATAAACAACAACATTTTGTTCTACGACTTTTCCAAAAACCGACAAATAATTCGACTCTCCATCAGGGACCGGAAAATCCCTTTTTTTGGTTAACCCAATTGATAGGGAAACCCTATTAAAAAGCTTACCAAATGATAGGGTTTCCCTTTCGTTAGGGTTAGTCAACATCATGCTTACCGTTTTGATAGGGTTTTTGAAAATAAGACTATCAAACACCCTTTTAACGGTTAGCGGTTCATGAAATACCCAATGAAAACCACTTTAATGGTAAGCGGTTCCGGTCCTTCGGCCCAGGTGGAACTAGGTATAAATTTCTTGAACACGTTTTAAAACCCCTTCATAAAGCCTTCATAGGGTTTCCCCGATAGGGTTTTCGTATTCGGTAAGTCTTTACTTGGGTTACCCTTTCGATAGGGTTACCGTATTGATAGGGTTTTTGAAAACAAGTTTATGAAATACCTAATCAAAACCCCTTTAACGGTAAGCGGTTCCGGTCCTTGCTCTCCATACGAATGTCCCGAACAGCTGATCAAGTTTTGTATTAAAAGTCTATTCTTTTGTCTGTTTTCGGGAAAGTAGTAGAACAAATGATGTTGTTTAAGATGTTAGTAATTTACTCCGGCGAGTTTGTTGGTGTTTTACAAATAACCCGGTATCATTTTTTTTTTGGGTAGTATTTAATCGGGTAACAGTAAATTTTCATAATTGGGTATCAAAAATAATGAATATAGGGTGCTGAAGTACGAAGTGGGCGATGGACTGAGGGTGACTAAAATGTTGAAAAAGGGTGAATTTAAAATATAAAATTGAGTAACTAGTTATTCAGAACAGGTGACCAAATTTATATTTAGGCGACAACCGTAGCGCACACAAATTATTTAAATGGGTTGGAATATCCTAGTATGGAGGGTGGCATACTTAATTTCCGAAATTTTGTTTTTTTTTTTTCAAAATAGCGGACACGCATGAAACTTGTGTAAATCGATAGCTAGTACCATGACGACCTGAGTGGTGCAGTGGTCAACATGCCGCCTACCACGCAAGAGGTCCCGGGTTCGATTCCCGGCCGGGCAGAAATTGAAATGATGAATTTTAATTTCTGTGACGGGTCTGGGTGTTACTATGTATATAATAAGTATATATTTAAAAAGTATATAAGTAGTATTATCAGTTGTCTAGCACCCATATTACAAGCTTTGCTTAGTTTGGGGCTAGATGGCGCTGTGTGAAATTGTCCAAGCATTTATTATTATTATTATTTTTCAATACAGTTGCTCGAAAATGTGAGCTTACGCTGACAGGCCAGCGTGCGGAAAGTTGATTTTACCGCACGCCGTGCGTTTTTGTTTACGAACGTTTTTTTTAATTTCTACTAGCTTTCGCATGCGGCTTCATCCGCGTGGACAGTAGAAAAATACAGCAACCAGTTTAAAGTGACCTCTTTAATGTATGAAAGCTAGTATGTACTACTGCTACTAGCTGTTTCCCTGGTTCCACCCATCTGAATTTGACAAAACATAGCTTTGATTTTAATTTGGACCCCAATATATTAAATGTCAAAAGCCCATCAAAATTCGTTTAGCGGTTTTTGCGTAATTCGCGCACAAATATTTAGAATTTACAGTTTTATTACCTATATGTAGGGCTGCCATCCGTTCGGGTTTCCCCGGATTTGTCCTAGTTTGGAGGGCGTCCGGGGAGCGTCCGGGCGGGGCTCTGATTGTAGTCCGGGTAAAACCCGGACTTTAATTAAAATCCGGGTTTTTGGATCAAACTCCGTTCAAAAAACTACTACATTCAGCGCACGTGCTACCGGTCGCCTCACTTCACAACGCGTGGCGCACCGCGCAACCCGCAAAAAATCGAGCTGCGCGGCCCACTTTTTTTTACTAAAACAAGCAAGATTTCAAGATTAATGGAAGAAACTGACTAAAAATTGCGCTGCGCGGCCGTATTTTCTATAAACAGGCAAGATCACAATACAACACAAGGTTAGTGGATGAAACTGACTAAAAACCGCGCTGCGCGGCCGTTCTTTCTATAAACAGGCAAGATCACAAATCACAACACAAGGTTACTGGATGAAACTGACTAAAAATCGTATTGCGCGGCCCATTTTTTTTTAAATATAAATAAGCAAGGTTAGTGGATGAAACTGACAAAAATAGCGCTGCGCGGCCATTTTTTTTATTACGGGCCGTCCCTGGCTATTTGGGCATTTATTTTGTAACGCTACGGTTACAACCTACTAAAACTGGAACCTGGCCATACACAAAATTGTGTTGGACACCCCAGCTCTACATCATAACTAGAACACACTATTTAATGCGAAAAATGGCTTAAAATTCCATTTTTTTTTTCAGTCAAGTATTGGGTAAAATGCATTTTTTAACCAAGCTAAAGTGAATATAAAAAATCAAATGTCCGGGGTCAAGGCTCCAAAGTCCGGGGTTTTTACGCTTCTGGTCCGGGGCGGCAGGTTTTAGAGATGGCAGCCCTACCTATATGTATAGATTACAATTTAAGTAGTTATGTATTCTGTGGTAGTACCTATAATGTTTTCTCGCAAATGTATTGAAAAACGTTGTATGGCACACGGTTGTTAAGGTTTTTTAAAACCTCCTTACCAACCTTGTATCATAAACTACTAATAATACGAACAAGAATTGTTAACGACATAATCGGCTAAAACGTCACGTTTTTGAGCTGTAAGCTATTTAAGTTGAACTGGTGGCAACACAACAGGTAGATTTGAAGCTAAAATAAAACGTATATATGGGCTTTAAAATATTGTTTTACGGCCATCCAAGTCTGGAATACTCTGGATTAAGTGTCAAGGTCAAAAATAGAACCCTTTTCTTACCTCGTTGGCTAATCGCGTCATTCATTTGCGGAGACACGCACACGATAGGTGAGTTATATTATCACAAGACCGAGTTGAACCGGTAACACATATTAAAAAATCTTTTAATACCTACGAAAGCCTATTAAAATGTCTTTTTTTAACTGGTTACCCTTTCCCTACCACTTGTTGATTTTTACTCTAGTCTAGACCTAGATGACCGTAAAACAATATTTTAGAGCCCATGCATACGTTTTATTTTAGCTTCAAATCTACCCAGTGGTGTCGCCACCAGTTCAACTTTAATAGATTACAACTCGAAAACGTGAAGTTTTAGGCGATTATGTCGTTAACAATTCTTGTTCGTATTGCTACTAACTACCGATTTACACAGGTTCCATGCGTGTCCGCTAGTTTGAAAAAAAAAACAAAATGGCGGACAGTAGGTATGCCAAAATATTCAAACCCCTTTGGTATATATTTTTTTTATAAAAGGCGACTATTAACCTAATCGAGGTAACAAAAATACCATGTTGGGCAGCTTTGATCAGTTATAGTTACCTACTTGGTATAAAAGTTACCCACTCAGTATTTTTGTAACTCATATAAATTTATTAATTAATCTCCCACATGTAGCTCGTTTTACGTATTTTTTTGTAATGCACAGTTTGTCGCCCGTTTAGTTATTTTGTCGCCAACAAAATAAAGTGCTGCCGGGTTTAGTATTAAGTATCCCATTAACAGTCGCTGTATATTATTTCCAGTCACCCAATTAAAAATATCCCTTTTTTATGTCCAGACGCGTTGTCAACAAAGAGACCTTCAGTGCTCTGCCACGTGCTAAAGTGCATCCAGATGATAGTCACCGGCTCGGACAAGGTGGGGGAGGCACTCGTCCCATACTACAGGCAGATACTGCCAATACTCAACCTCTTCAAAACGCGGAATCGTAAGTCAACCTTTTTTTACACGACTGCACAGAAAAGAAAGGTTCATGTATATTTGTATGTATGTGAGTTTCTTTATTCCACCATAATTGAATGAATGTCTTCCTTAGTATTGGTTGACTGATAGAGAATGTTTTTAGCATTAAATCCGCCCTTGTACCATACTTTGTGTATTGTGGTACAATAAAGATATATAAAAAAAATCTAAATGCCTGAACAGATTTGGATGTGTGAGGTATAAAGTATCATTAGAATCCTTATTAATATATTACCCCGAGTGACAATGGCTATGCATTTAAAAAAATAAGTCAATATGTCGAGTGAGGAAACGAACGACAAATTGAATTTAGTTTTTTTAATTTTATATTCACTATTGTATTTGGCTTAATTTTGCCAATGAATTTAATAGATTTTTTAAATTCAGTTTGAGCTATCGCTTGATTATTTTAACTAAACTAGGTAGATTAAATAAAAATCATACATGAATCCGACGCCTTATATCCTTAACGAAAACATAGAAGAGCTTTAATGAGGCTGTTCACAAAACATTAGCTTTAGACGCCATTGCAATTGAGAAAAACGATACTGTGCCGTCGGCCACAACTATTTGCAGGGAAGCATTAGGGCCGGGAAGCGTCGCGTAATACAGGAATGTTTATGTTGAGCCTAATGAAGTCACTTGTAAATAACTGAAGCAAACCTTGTTTTATAAATAACATGAGCAGAATATCGAATTTGTGTCCAAACAAGGTCATTCTGAATGTTTAATGGTTATATTATGATATCCAAATGCCATGAACATTTTGTTTAATCAATCACAAACAAAATATTTTTGTATCTTTTTGTATTTATCAAGAGAAGATCTATCTTACTTATAGTTTTATAAATAAAAATATTGAATTAGCAATATAATTGAATTAATTCTTCATTTTTGTAGTCACCTATTAAGATTTCAAACTTGTATAAAACTAGATTTGCAAGTTAAGTTAATTAATGCACAAATACAGTCCTATTTGTGCATGATCTGCTTAAGCATGACAAATATTCACTTGTATCAAGTATGCCACAGAGTGGATGGAACGTTTAGAATTCGCGCAACAATGCCACCGTGACGCGGAGTTGTCGCGCAACACGAGCCACGTCACACGTAATTAATCTGCTCTCAAGCCTGACATTCTGTTATGTTGAAAACAATGCGTCTTGAGGTCTTTTCAGTGTCAATATTGTTGGGAATCATGGCTTGCGAAAGAGTTACGTTAATGTCATTAGGGTGTTTATTAATGGTATGATAGTAACTTCTAATGTTACTCTTTGGTTTTTAAAACATTATATTATAGAAATAGAAAATGGTATCCCAAATAATTTAGTTTCGGAAAGCTTTACTTTTCCACAGCGCCGTCACTGCTCACGAGATCAAAAATCTTTACTTTGGAAGTTTCATGTTTGTTAACCCAGCGGCACAGCGACAAAATCCAGCGTTATCTTTTAATTTTTCATGACAATGTCATACAGCATTAGCATTGTCTTATCATAATCTTCTAAATCTTCTTATAGTTTTGTAAAGCTATATCTATTTTAAATCCAAGAAATATTTACTAGTGTGGTAACTAAAGTGTTGGGTGACGCTCACCGCCGACGCGTAACAGGAGCACAGTTCGGTCCCGTTGATTGGGTCGCATCCATCATGCGCAAAATAATTGACACCCACGGCTCAGGAGATATTGTTTTCGACGTAATAGACTTGTCAGCGGTAGATTAATTACATGCATCCTATGGTGCCATGCGTCAACCTTGACAGCGGTTACGTCGACGGATTGATGCGGTTTTGAGAATTTCGATTTAATCATATTGTGATATAGGTCAAGAAGTTTTTTTTTTTGTTTTGGAGAAATCATCATGGCCGTCGTTTTAAATAGTTTGATAAAATATCTAACTATAAGTTGAAAATGGTACATAAATAATATTTCATTAAAATCTAAAGCATGGTCAAAACAATAACATACCTAAGTCTTGAAACTTATTCCTTCCAATCAACATTTCGCTACATAGAAACATCGAAATATGACCCAAAAATAAATTCAACTGATTGCAATAGCGGAGAATATTTCTCCAAAATAAAACTTAATGTTTTGTTTTCTATCTTTTTATGATTTGCAGGATTATTGGCAATGCAGATACAACTATTGTTGTCTTCAAAAAGGACAATGGGTTCATCGATTTGTATTCAAATACTATCTTACGTTATTTTCTCATCTGTGACGAGAACAAGTCTTTCAGAAGTATACTACCAAGAGTCGAATAAAGTGCTAGCGTCACTTATCTTTTCTTTCCAATCACAGGTAATCTGGGTCCCGAAATAGATCACACGACCAGCCGCGACGAGAATGTCGCTGACCTCATCGAAGACACACTTCAGATCCTCGAACGCTACGGAGGACCTGACGCCTTTATCAACATCAAATACATGGTACCCACCTATGAATCTTGTGTCCAAAACTAATTCAGGTGGGATTATCTATGATCCAAATTGTTTACTTGTTTATAGTTTTAAATTTGAAAGTGATCTCGAATGATAACTTAGGGTTTACATTATTTAACAACAAAGGAATTTATGCTTTCAGCCATTATTTTAAAAGAATTCACATTATTCCTTTACACAATATTATCAACGAATATTTTGTAAAAGGATTTATTGATTCTAAATTCTCTTTTGGTAGCGTAAATGTAATTATAGTAATGTTTACTGTTAAAAAACATTAACAAATATTTACACTATTGTAGTTCTTACATCACACATTTCCAACTTATTTATCAACATAATGACAATATTCAGTTTTTAGTAAATGTTCTAATGTACTGTCCATATTAAAGAAAAATCAATACCTATAATCCAGCTTATGGAGGTTTACTTTTCAAATCTAGATTACCTACATCGCGTTTTTTCTATGAGTACTGACGTTTTTTTATTTATTTTTAGAAAGAGCAATAGCAACATATTGAAATATTAAATCAGATATATCAGTAGATGGTCAATGAAAGGTCCTCACAAATAACACAGATTGAAAAATATCATGCTTATTCCAGAAATCCATTATAGAGTTACCTACATTCAAAGCTCTTCAAATGTAAATAAAACAATAATAGAAGGAATAAAGCAAGAAATACTAGTTTTCCATAGAATTTTTGGAGAGAAAATTCGCGTATATTTTGTATATTTGATATATAAATTTTCTCCTTTAATTTACGATTCTACATTCCTCTTACTTTGCGGTAACAATGTCGTATGTTGATTAGTGAGTTGGCGGCACGGGGTAAGACGAATCGTCGTATTGTCAACACCACATCCGACGCATCACTTTAATTTAAAAACTTATACAGGGTTATTTGTAAAACACCAACAACCTCGCAGGAATAAATTACTAACAATATAAACAACAACATTTGTTCTACGAGTTTTCCGAAAACAGACAAAAAAAATCGACTTTCCATACAAAATGTCCGAACAGTTGAGTTTTGTATGAAAAGTCGGAATTTTTTGGTCTGTTTTTGGAAAAGTTGTAGAACAATTGTTGTTGTTAATGATGGTAGTAATTTACTTCTGCGAGGTTGTTGGTGTTTTACAAATAACCTTGTATAAGGAGCGAAATAAAGACCAATTTTTATTAGTATGTTATGTTTGCTCTGTTGTTGGTATTACCGCGGCCTAAATTTGCACCACGCGTGTATACATGCTTAAAATTTGTCGGGTGTCGTGCGTAGGCGGCTTTTAATTTTAATGGGTGCGCTTGTATGGATAATGCAATATTAGATATTACTAAAAATTATTTGAATGATATTGTACGTAGGTACTATAAGGCATAACGAGATATTTTTACCGAAGGTAATAAAGTTGGAGCAGTGAATGAATTTTAAGATTTTGTGTACAAAATATTGATAGATATGAAGCTTTTTTATGACTATCTTGATGTTAAAATAGCATAGTTCATAATTAAAAAAAGCAATGAAATGTTTGTCAAAAGACGGATGGTATTAAAATAATATTAAAGAATTCCAAGTTCTAATCATGAACTGTATTGATCTCAACAGATCTGTTTAAAGTTTTACTATGTATCTTTTAATTAATTTGATCTCAATATTGTTTGTAACTATTTAATTTAATACTCATTATGTTTTAAAAATTTATGGAAACGTTATTTTTAATATTTTATCAATAAAATTTGGTAAATTTATTTATTAGTGTTTAAATGTTGTTTTATTTATATTATACAAGGTTATTTTTAGTTTATACAAAACCTCTCGTGGGGTTGATCAGACCATCAAACTGAACAACTTTCATTATGGGACAACCTTAAAATCGCGAAAAAAAAAATCTGCTGTTCCATACAAAAGTACAATCCTAATCCATCGAAATGTATGAAACAGCTGATTTTTTTTCACGAAAAAATGTCCGGCCCGTCAGCGAGATGGAGGCACTTCCTTTACAATCACTGACATGATTTTTTTTTACAATAAAGTAATTTGTTTGAGAAATTGCAAGGAGTTGATTGCTATATAGCAATACTACTTTGTACTATTATGTATTCTGTGGCAATACCCTTAAAATCATATAAAATTCTTGCCACGTGTATTATCCAAAGAGAATTTAAAAGAACTAGCGTTTATCTATGATTGCCACATCAAAAATAAGAAGAAGAAAGTGCTCCATTCACTGACGTCCATTTATAATCGACGCAAGGAAATTGTAAGTACTTCGTACAGTACTTAAAATTTCCTTGAATTGACGTCAGTGGCTGTGGCTCCATACTTGAGAGGCTTGGTATCAAAATCGGCCAGCTCCAAAATTTTACTTTTTTAAAATAAATACACAGATAACTTCATAGCATTGAAACCAACCATTTCGTAATTTCAAAATCGGTCAAATGCGCTCCTGTTCTATGATAAATCGTTACAAAAATCTACCTTAGAATCAAAACTGGTCAAATCCATGGAAATAGTACTATAAACCGGAATGACCGCTTCGCCCCAAAACGAGCCGACAGAGAGGTCAAGTAGATGTATGTGTCCTTTTCTTCATTAGGGTGACCAAAATTGTATGGTTGGCCGGAGACATACATAATACTTTAAACTGTTTAATATAAACTTAAATACCTAGGTAGTTCTTTATTTATAATTAACACTTTTTACCGCGTTTTTATTAGGTTGCTTGCTCTTTTGTTTGTTTGAGCACAAATTTTGCAAACGATTTTATACTGAATTCCCGATGAGCTAGAGACTTGAAACTTTGAACACAGGTCAGAAATGGAAGGAAATGCAATATTACAATGTCATTGAGCTGATCTGATGATGGAGCCGGAAGAACGCCACAGGAACTCTATGATGAATGAAACTATACAACCCCATCGTGTTTGGGCTTGTTAGAATTGTCTTGACAAGTACTCTGATGGGAGACGAGGTTCAGGGTTGGATGATGAAGTCTGGAGGCCATGCCATAGGAACTCAATATTGAAATCATGCAACCCCATCGAGTTTGTGCTCGTTTGAGTCGTCTTGACGAGTGCTCTGTTGGGTAATAGTATCCAAGAGTCTGATGAAGGAAGCCGGAAGAAGGCCACAGGAACTTTGTAATAAAACCTTTCAACCCCATCGAGTTTGGACTCGTTTGAATGGTCTTGACGAGTACTCTGATAGGCGGTGAACAGAAAATAATTATTTATTTAAAAAAAATTTGGAACAATTTATTTATCACGTTTTTATTAAATTGCTTTTTTGTTTTTATTTTTTAAATATGGTAATTCAACCAATACAAAATCTAGTTTATTCAATTCAATTTAAGTTCAAGTGTAAATAATTACGCAACTTTAAAGTTTATTCCATTTTTTTTATAAAAATACAATGTGCGTGAACTTCGGAAAAACAAATGAATGTTGGAAAAACAAGTAAAAGTAGGAAAACATTGTCTAGTGATCTGTAGTCAAAAAAAGATGCAAACGATTTTCGACTTTATTGACCTTTGAAATTCGGTTGCTTTTTCCCATAATTATACTTGTTCATTTACTTTGCTGTTTCATTAAAAACTGTTATTTTGGTAAATATGTCAATAAGGTCTAAAATTCTTGCACCAATTTCTTTACTTGTGAAGTTAATAAAATGGGTGCATGAGATTTACGACGACACAATGTTAAAAATATAAAAAGAAACCAAGATGGCGGCCAACTATATTGTTCGTGGGCCGATTTTGATGAAACTCGATTTTGCTACTATTTTGATAAAAAATAACAACGAAATGTTAAAAATATAAACAAATATGGCAACCAACTCTTTTATTTGTGATTGGGGCTGATTTTAATGAAACTCGGTTTTAGGACTAATTTGACAAGAAAATAATAACACAATATTGAAAAAAATAAAAATCCAAGATGGCAGCCAACTTTTTTGTTTTTGGGCCGATTTCGATGAAACTCGGTTTTTGGTAATATTTTGACAAAATAATAACAACGCAATTTTTTAAAATACTAAAAATCTTAGGCGGCAGCCAACTTTTTTGTTTTTTGGGCCGATTTCGATGAAACTCGGTTTTTGGTACTATTTTGACAAGAAAAAACAACTCAATGTAAACTGATGGAAAAATAAAAAAAAGATCAAAATGGCTGCTAATTTGTTTTTGAAATCGGCCCAAGAACAAAAAAGTTGGCCACCATCTTGAATTTTGTAAGTTTTCAACATTGCGTTGTTATTTTCTTGTCAAAATCGTACCAAAAACAGAGTTTCATCAAAATCGGCCCTAAAACAAAAAAGTTGGCCGCCATCTTGAATTTTTAGTTTTTTTTAAATTGCGTTGTTATTTTCTTGTCAAAATAGTTCCAAAAACCGAGTTCCATCAAAATCGGCCCAAAAACAAAAAAGTTGGCCGCCATCTTGGATTTTTAGTTTTTTTTAAATTGCGTTGTTATTTTCTTGTCAAAATAGTTCCAAAAACCGAGTTTTATTGAAATCGGCCCAAAAACAAAAAAGTTGGCCGCCATCTTGGATTTTTTAATTTTCAAAATTGCGTTGTTATTTTCTTGTCAAAATAGTACCGAAAACCGAGTTTCATCGAAATCGGCCCATAAACAAAAAAGTTGGCCGCCATCTTGGATTTTTAGTTTTTTAAAAATTGCGTTGTTATTTTCTTGTCAAAATAGTTCCAAAAACCGAGTTTCATCGAAATTGGCCCAAAAACAAAAACCGGCCAAGTGCGTGTCGGGCCACGCGCCATAGGGTTCCGTAGTTACCTTATACCATACCATATTTAATACCACCTATCATTTTTCGTTTGCAAAAATAACTTTGTTTTTCACAGTGTTGGTATGAATGACAAAGTTATATTTGCGGTTTCGGAAAATGTGCTATATCTCAAAAACTAATTACTATATCTCGTTCAAACTAATTTTGGTTGAAAGTCTTTATTAAGATCTACAGCATATATTTTTTTTAGATTTTTCACTTTCTTATTTCAAAAGTTAAAGGGGGGGGACACACATTTTACCACTTTGGCGCTGAATATCTTTCAAACAGTTGACTTTGAGAAAAAGTTGTCTTAAAAACCTCAATGTCATTTTTAAAGACCTATCTATAGACACCCAACACGTGTGGGTTTGAAGGAAAAAAAATTTTTCAGTTTCAGTTCCATGTATGGGGAGCCCCCCCTTAATCTTTTATTTTTCTTATTTTTGTATTAAATTCGTTAAGCGGTTAACAGAATACATCTACCTACCAAGTTTCAACTGTGTAGTCTTAATACTTTCGGAATAAAGTGGCTGTGACATACGGACAGACAGACAGACAGACAGACAGACAGACAGACAGACAGACAGACAGACAGACAGACAGACAGACAGACAGACATGACGAATCTATAAGGGTTCCGTTTTTTGCCATTTAGGCTACGGAACCCTAAAAAGTAGGCCGCCATCTTGGATTTTTAAAATTTTCAACATTGCGTTGTTATTTCATGTTGAAATAGTACCAGAAACCGAGTTTCATCGAAATAGGCGCACAAAAATGAATTTGATTATTATTATTAATTTTACCGTCTCGCCTGCGACCTCTAGCCATTTCAATAGAACAATTTCGTTTTTTTTGGAAATCTGAAATGGTGAAGTATTTATGGTCACACTAGTTTTGTAAAGTTACATTTCCTATATATTGAAATTCTTAAATTGAAATTCAAGGTCAAAATCGGAGTTGCCAGGATTGACACTTCTATTTATTACCACCTCACCGATGATTGCTGATTAGCATTATTGTTGATATCTAATTAAATCAAAAAAGTTCTGTTTTATATTACAATTATTATGTGTCATTCTAAAATTAATATTTAAATAGTATATATTCGACTTCCCACTCCGAATCATTAATTTTGATACACTACTTGATTGGTAACGTACATATTTTTAGTCCTACTATCGTAGTATTATTGTTTAGTAATGGAAACTGTGCGAACGAGACACCGACCTCCACCTGGTGTTGTCTCATTCACACAGTAGTGCCTTCAGTCAATGTCGTCGATAGAATTTCAACTCTATGAGCAATTCAATAAAGTTGAATTTCTTTTAAACCATAGGTGAAAATTTTTGAAGTGTACTCACTCCCTATTATAAACCTCCTTGGTTTTGACCCGTGTACGATTTGTCGTACACGGGTCACTTTCAAAACTAGACAGATCTACACAGCCAATCAGATTCAAGAATTTAGTATGGGAGGTCAGCCATATTAGTTTTACGTCAGTTCTGTGAGTCGTGGTGTGAATCGGTGTTTCTTAAGTTTTTAATCAATTTGAAAAGATAAAATGGATGAAAATATAGAAAATATAGTGGAAACTCCTCCAGATTTATCCAGAAAACGGATACAACAAAAATCTTCGTGGAAGTGCAACCAGAAAAAAGTTTCTCGGTATGTAAACTTTGTTGCCTAAAGTAGTTTACTTCTAACAGACAGAGGTATTCAATCTTTTATAACGGTCACGTATGAAGGAGAAATTACTTTCTTTGCTTTGGTATGGTTATGGTTAAGGGTGTGTCGGGAATGGTTTTATAGATTTATTTTAATTATTGCGAGGTTAATTATTGCCTGAAAGAGATTACTATTTAGCAATAAGGCTCCCTTTTATTTGCTTTCTTTCTATAATTTGTATCTCTGTAATGTTTTTACGTGTACCTAATATGCAATAAAGTATCTAAGATTATTATTATTAATAATACCAATACCATTTATCAAATAACATGCTGATCTTTGCACTATAGGGATAATTTTTGATTGCGCACAAGTTCATTATTTTATTGACAAGCTTTCTTGGCGATGGTAAAATGGGTGATTAAGGTATTGCTCAGGCATTCGGTCCATGTTGCGCGAAAATTTATGTTTTTACTCTGCACATTTAGGTACTCTTTTTGTTTCTATGCTTTCTTAACGCTTAATTTAAATAAATTTTTACTTCAGGTATACACCGAAAGCACCACCTAACATCAGAATCCCTTGCGAGCATTACTCCAAATCTTATAGATGCACATCGTTACGCAAGAAGGACATTATTAAATTCCATACAGCGTTCTACAGTACTAAATCGAAAATAGATCAAGATAATTTTATTTTACAACATTCAAAATCATCTCAAGTAAATCGTCGCCGACCTAAATCAGGTACTGGAAACAAGAAAAACATAAACATTGTGTACTATGCTCGAAGAAGAAACAATCTGATCCCAGTATGCCGAAAAACATTCTTGCATATTTTAAATTTAAAAAAAGGTAGGGTCAATGGTGTTATAAGTCGCAATTTCAAGAGCAACGGAGCTTCTGCTCGTGAAACTCGGGGTGGCAACCGCAAAGAAAGAAAATTTGCTGATCAAAATTATCAATAAATTTTTTTATTAAAAAATTTAAGCCGTTAGAAATGCATTACTGTAGAAATTCTATTAAGTGCCGCCAATTCCTTTCATCTGATTTAAATATAAGTAAATTATATAAGCTGTACATATCTGAAGCCGCACAAGAATTCAAAAACGTTAAACCTTCTTACTTCCGACGTGTCTTTAATACTTCGTTTAATATTGGTTTTGGAAGTCCACGCACTGATGTGTGTTCTACATGCCTACTCTACCAGGAGCAAATTAAGTTTGAAAAAGATGAAAACAAAAAGAAAGATTTAATGATAAACAAAAGAGTACACAATTTGCGAGCAAAGGCTTTCTATAATTTACTTAAAGAGAATAGTGAGAATCTGCTTATAATCAGCTTTGATTGCCAAAAAAACCAGCCAATGCCCAAAGTTCCAGACCAAATAACATATTATTCGCGGCAATTGTATATTTATAATTTCACCATTGTCGTTGGTCATTCCAAATCACGACTGAATCCTGATAATGTATTTGCATACACCTGGACGGAAGACCTGCTGCCAAAGGCGTCTAGTGAAATTGCTAGTGCTTTGTTTCATTGCCTTTGCGCCACAGTTGAAAAACATGAAAAAGTAACAACTATACGGCTGGTGGCAGATGGATGCAGTGGCCAGAATAAAAATACGACTATACTTGGCATGGCATCTAAATATCTGATGGACTATGCACCGCAGCGTATCAAAAGTATAGAAATAGTTTTTCCGATAGTCGGTCACTCATTCCTGCCTGCAGACCGCGTGTTTGCTCAAATTGAGAAGAAAATCAAGAAGGTTGATACAATACCTGGCCCCGATGGCTATAAGCATTTTTTTAAAGAACATGCCACTGTTCCCTGTCTAGGAATAGACGTAGAAGCTAAAAACTGGAAGGAAGCGTGTACTAAAGTTTTTAAAGGAACCAGTGCAATGCATTTCTCCATAAAAAAATGTAAACGGTTCTTCTTAAAAAGGAACAAACAAAAAACTAACGTCTTAGTGCGCGGTGAAGAGTTTTACAATAACCGACAGAATGTATTTCAAAGTATTTGCAAGAAAGGAAAATCTGTAAGTCAGATTAATCCCGAAGCTACGCCACTATACGTCAAAATAAAAGATGCGAAATTAAATGACGTTAAAAATTTACTGTGCAAGCACTACGGAGTCGAATGGGAGTCACTACCGGAACTACAATATTTCAAAGATGTTGTGTCAAGACTTATTGAACTACAAAATGAGCATGAAGATGAGAATTGTGAAATGCTGGAAGAAGCACCTACACTAACAGTTTAACTTTTTTTAAATTTTGAAATAAAGTTTTTTTTAAGTACACACTTTAAATTCGTTTTATCGGTACCACCATTGAAATTTTACCTAAAAGTTGACAACACCTGGCCTTTACAACTATCTGTAACAAAATCGGTTAAATCCTGGTAGTGCTTTTCAGAATCAGTCAAATCCAAGAAACTCACTATCAGAATCAGTCATATCCATGCTTTCGTATCAATAACGGTCAAATCCAAATTTCAATCAAGGATTTCCGAATTTATTTGTATGGGGCTATGGTTTTTAATAAATAAAATAAAATCAAAAAACTAGTTTGAATCACGCGCGCCTTAAATCAGACATCAGTGGTGTTGCCATGTACGGAATTTGGTTTTCAGCCGCTACTGTCATTTTAGTAAAAGTGGAGTTGGCCGAATTTGATTCTAATCTACTCACTTCTGAGAAGATAGTATGTCCCACCCATAAAGTTAATATTATTAACTTTATCGTCCCACCCCCGGGGCGTTACCAAGCAACGCTCTTGTTCTAAAATAAACAATTGGGAATTACACCATTTTTTGAAAACTGTTTTAAATTAATCCTGAGGTCGAAATAAGCCAGCAGAATTTTTAATTTAATTTTATAAAACCATTAAATGCCCTAAAACACGTTTTTAATTTATGATTTTGAATTTTCGCGCGGAAACACTAGCCGCCATGCTGTTTAGGCTCGTGACGTCACTCCGTTAGTAAACAAACAATAGTGCGAAAGACCAAGTATAAAGTAACAAGAATTAATGAGTCATAAAATGTAAATCTTTGGTGTTTTGTGCCTGAATCCAATAATACAAGTGTAAAAACGCCACAAAATTGTGGATTCAAGTGCCAAGTGATAATAAAATGAGAAACACTAAACTGGCAAGAGAGATAATAGTATCCAAAATCATTGTCCCCAAAAACTAGACTAGAATGTATTTCTGTGAAGACCACTTTGAGTTTGATGTAAGTACCTACCTATGCGCTAGAAATGGTAAATAAACTATGGAATAAACAAAATAAAACTTCATGTTAGTATTACAAAACAATCGTCATATTTTGTGACCTATGTATTTATAGGTTATGTTTTGCTATATTGTGATTTGAAAATTTCAAAAATAGGTACTTATTATATTCTATATTTTAGCAAAAAAAAATTATACCAGTATAAGGTAGTGGGTTCTGCTAAACTCAGATGAAACCAAACTGCGTACCATCCAGATTTGATTGCCAAGCTATAGGAAACACAAGTCCACAGAGTCCACTCCAAGTGAACATCCGCATGCCTTTATTGAAAGGCAAAGAATGTCTACAATACAAAATGAAAATTATGGTAAATCAAAGTACCATCTTGTAATCAAGGTAATTTATTTTTAGTATTTTATGCAGTTGTAATAAATTATTAACATTATCACTAGGCTAGGACAGATATTATACTAATCATATTGTACTATTATTTCTAGATTTTTTGACACCTGAAATTAAGAAGTGTGATGATAGAGCGGTCCAAGTAGTACAAAGCTGAAGTGCGGCAGGCGGCAGACGAAACAAATTGCCAGTTTTGTAGAGGGTCATTCGAATATTGAGAGAGTTTGCCATGTTTTAAAGATGCGTTCAGTGATCTGGTGACTTATTTTAAGTAGAAATTGTGTTTCTTTTTGTTGATATTTTTAAATGTGTGTGTGTGTGTGTACGCCTGCAAAGTTAGAAACTAGTGATACCTCTATTTGTAATTGACAAGATTCGTTTTTGTAACCTTGTTTCTATGCACAATAAAGCACTTACTTACCTGCCTCGGTCGGCCTAGACCAGCTATCTACACACACACATTATAGTCAAAATATCAAAACATTGATTTTATAAAATGTAGTTATTATTAATATAGCGGTCAAATAAATATATCAAATATTATGTACATTTTTTTTTATTTCCATTGCGTACTGTATAAAAGATGATGTTGGTGAACACATAGCCGAGTTGATTTAAAGAATGTAATAGATGTGTATTTATCTCATGTGCATGAGTGCAAAATATGTGAAAAAGTACCTACATAATATGCACTATCTATACTATACATAAGGACATAAGGTAGGGTACGGTAGGATACTCAGAAGCAAAACTCATTTCTTTGATCTGTGGTAGGATAGGAGTAGAGAAGGTAGGCTTAAATTATAAAAAAAACAGTTATTCTTATAACATGAAAAGTGTATTTTCAGTAGTTTACAAACTTTAAAGTTGGAAAAATAGTCCTGTGCTTTTTTTCACTAGACAGACACTTAATTTCAAAAGTAGGGTTGTTTAATTTGTAAATGTTAATGCCTCAGAAATAATATATAGACTGTATTTTTCTATCTTCATTTCATTTTCTTTTCCACTGTTTTCCTGACTTCCTCCAGTTTCTTACCTCTTGATATTGCTGAAGTTCCTAGAATTTTTGCACAAAAATCATAGCGACCCTCTGGTCGCATCTGGTACCATCCACTGTGTTGCACTGGCTCAATAGCATTTCGAGGCTGTGATTCTGCCATAATTTTAGTAAATGCCACAAACAAAAGCCACTTTTATTGTTGATCTCTAGTTTTAATTTCTAGGAATGATATGGTTTTTTGATTGAAAAGATGGGAGATCTTACTTATAAAACATCAGTCTTCATCATTATTTTAATTATTAGGTGATACAGCGCTAAAGTTGACTTTCTCCGTCCTCCCAGAACCTGATAACAAAAAAATAGGTTATGTTAGATTGTTAGAGATAACACATGGTATCATCGTGTTGTATTGTTATTGTGCTTATTGTTAGACAAAACTTGATATATGCTAAGTACTTACATTGCTGTTTTAACATTTCTTGCAGAACAGAAATCGGGATTGGATTGGACGCAAAAAATTTCGCCACCATGAATGAATCTATTTATCCTTGGTAGATTTGTACTTTCTGCTTTAACAAAACTATATTTCATGATGCTATTTAATAAAATAAAGGATAATAGTCCACAGATGTAGTAATCACTTATAAGATTTCAAAATAAATCGATGAAAATCTAATTTGTTTAATATCACAATCACAGAGAGAAGAGAGCTGTCAATGTTTGTTTACTATCGGAGTGACGTCACATCGTAATCCAATATGGCGAAGGGCGTTTTTAACATTTGATGAATAGATTAAAAAAGACGATTTTTAAAATTGAATTATAAAATTTATATTGCATTTTTATGAATAAATATCGACGTTTCTCGTTTACTATTTATGAAATCTATCTTAAATATGCATTTTTATACTTTACCTTACATGGTGTAAAATAGCCTATTTATAAACAATCACAGCCAACGTGCAGCTACAGAATACATAATAGTAAGTGTACAGCCTAAAAAGTAATGTATTACATTCTCTTTGGTGCAGCCAATCACACAGCCATAGAGAAAAGTAAAAAAACAGCCAACTGCCAAATCACAGCTGAGTCGTTCGTGCCCCTTGAGCAAATCTCACAATATAGATTTATCTTTATTACTTGTGTCAACATTTAGAACTGTAGTATTGGATTATTTACTGTGATCTAGTGGGTTATCAATATGTCGTTGATACCTCCGTGCGCGCCCGATATGTGCGGGAAGGACTTTAGGCGGTCTCTGAAGAAGCCTAGCCCTAACTATACTCATGGAAATAAGACGAGAAAGCCGAGGATAGTGCCTGCGTTTACTATTCAAGGTACTTATTTACTATACCATTATATGATAGCTTCTGATACTTCCTTGATATAGACTATAGCATTCACTCTGAGATCAATTCTTTCAAAGACTTATTAGGTACTAAAATTTAGAGCACTTTATCTAACCGAGGGTTAGACACTAAGGCCCGTATTTATAAACCGTTGTCAACATTGAGAAGATTATACTTCAGATGCTCTTCTTATAGAAACAGCATTTCAGGTATGCTCTTAAGATAACTCTCAACGTTAAGAGTGGTTTATAAATACAGGCCTAGGTTATGCATGATGGTAATGCCTGTAAGGTCAAAACCGTCATGCATAACCTAGCGTGTATGCGATAAAACTGCATGCCTGTTCATGCAAACCGCTCGGTTATGCCTGTGGTCAAAACCGTCATGCATAACCTAGCGTGTATGCGACAAAACTGTGCAGTTATCCTATATAACCTAGCGTGTGTGTCCTCTATTGAACTCGGCTTTGCATAAAGGTTTTGCAGCTCAGTTAAAACTGTCATGCATAACCTAGCGTGTATGGCCTGCTTAAGTACTAACGCATCATATCGGTTGAGTCAGTAAGGATACGTTCACATAAGGTCCGTATTAACAAGATCGTTGTTAACGGATCCGTCACTACTGGAGGTTATGTTCACACTGCCTTTTATACTTTAACATGATACAGTAAAATAATGCATTGGATTGTGTGTTTAGTGGATCCGGAATATTGTGGTGGTGAACTCGCTCGTAGAAAAGCATACACTTAGTAATATAAGCACGATGAATTAAGTAAAAATATGTTAAGGTCACCATAATTACTGTTAGCATAAGTCATTTCACCAGTCAAACTAAAATACCATAGTTGGATAGGAAAGACATAACTTGGTACTTACTAGTGGCTCTGTAGAGTTGTAGACCTCACGTTCGTGAGTGGGGCCATTTTGAAAATTTTCGAAAAACTAACGACTAATTATAGAACCTACTCACATTTTTTTTGTGAAAATCGGTTGATACATGCGACCTGTAGAGGAGAACATACGGACAGCCGGAAAGCCGGATCGGGATAGACGTATGCAAAAGATTTTTTGTCCAAACTGAAACGGAGACGCTTGGTGCTCGCTCAGTCAACTATGTATTCTGTGCTAAAACTAATAAAAGTACCTACTATACTAAATAATATACTAGAAAAAATACGACTCGCACTAGATCAATTCTCAGACGGGAATCAAACCCGCAACCTTTGGATGTCCGGCACAATGCTTTGACCGCTAAACTACCAGTGGATCAATTGCGATTGTCAATTTTTCCGTCAATTCCATTGTTGGAGCAATTGACAATCGCGTCAATTGCGGAAAAATTTACGCTGTAAGCCAGCGTTTCTAGTATATTATTTAGTATTGTATAAAATAGCTTTGTGATTGTTAAGATTCGGAAGGGCACAAATGTCAAATTTGAAAATGTACCTACTATTATTATATTAAAATATATCCTTATTCCAAAAAAACAAAATTTCCTTTACAGCATTACAAAAGAACACAAGAGTAATACCACCACCCAAATGTGGTGTCTATGATCCACAGCCTCCAAGACCGACTATGTTTAGAAAATGCTATCAAAGAGGAGAGTTTCCTGTCAGCATTGAGTTTACCAGTGCTGGGAAGAGGCTGTCATGGAGGGTAACATAAATTTTCTGGAACCTTTTGGCATAGTGGTAGCCATTTTTTTTGTTATTTTGACGGGATTTCGGAAATATAGCGGCGCATGATGAATCCTATGCATATCGATTGAGGATCTATAGATGAGCAAAAAATATCATTTAATAAAAAGTCCTAAAGTGCAACGATTCCGAGATAATTCATGTTAAAGATCCTGTCTAGATAAAAATACAGACTTATTCCCCGGATCATCTCGAAAACGTTACGTTTTAGGACTTTATATCATAAGAAATTTTTTGTTCATCTATATCGTTCTCCCCATCGATGTAAACAGGATTCATCTTGCTGTGCTATATTTCCGAATCCCCGTCAAATATAAAAAATATGGTTACCACTATGCCAGCCTCTCATACTAAGAGGTTCAAACCCCTTTGGTGAAGTTAATGGTTTTCTTGAGGAACTCTGAAGGAAGAAAACGGGTAACATCCTTGGTCACTACCAAAGATATTACCCGTTTTCATCCTTGAGAGTTCAAGCAGAAAAGCCAAGCATTTTGCCTGTATCCCGCTATTGTTGTATGCAAAGAAGAAAGAAGATGAAAATATGATTCGCAGCTTGTTATCTTGAGTCTCTGGTGAAATTACAGCTTCGATAAACATTCTAAATCCAGTGGAACTACAATGACCGACTTAAACCACGAAAAAACAGTTTTCCTAAAAATTCATAAGGTCTTTATAAAGCTATTTAGAATAATGAGAGTGCGTTTTTTAAGGTTTTTGTTAGTTTGCCATTTTAGACTTTTTCTTGAAAAACACTGATTAGAATTGTTTATCGAAGATACCAATTACTTGATTTTTGTTTTTTCTAAACCTTTTTTTGTACTTTTTCTTTCTCCCTAATTGGATAAACAGATCGAAAGGTAAAAGCCAAATCAAATATTTAAATTCTATAATGAGGTAGTGTTTTTCATAACAAATAGCTTCTGTCTTTTTATTTAATGAAATATCTCTGCATCATTTACTTTATCGTGTTATTATATACAAGGCCATTACAAAAAATAAAGTGCCTCGGAATGGGACGAACATCTTACGCCTATCGCGATGCTTTTTGTAATAGGCCCTGAGTTCTATTTTATGACTGGGTGAAATACATTATTTATTGATCAAAAAGCTTTTAAAGCTTTTCACACTGTCAGGTGCCGATAGAAAAGTTGGATTTCCACCACTACTTGCCCATGTTCTTCGATGGTCTGGCGGAAGGGACGTATCCATTCAGCTTCATTGTGGACCAGGGAATCGACGATTTGGTCACAAAAGGGTCGTATAAAATACTACCTGTTGTGCCACAATTGATAATACCCATAAAAAGTTAGTTCTGATTTTATTAAATTGAAACTTTTTGAGATTCAGGCTTGGAGATTTATCAACCGAGCTCTTAGGTTTTAAATTATTTAGAAAATACAGGTTTTCAGAGTGCCAGCTCTGTGAAGCTTTATCCTCCACTATGGAAAAAGTAACTGGCCGCGTGACATTCTTAATACTCCTTGGGTACGGTGTTTCCGTTAGTTTCGTATTATAACGGAAACAGTTTCTGAATAAAAGATCCTCCCCTGACAACGTGTTATGCAAAATTTCATGATGATCGGTTGAGTAGTTGAGACGTGAATGCGCAACAAACAAAATTTTCCCATTTATAATACTAGTAAGGTTTTTTTTAAAGGAGCAATGGAGACAAAGCGACCTTCAGTGCTCATCCACGCGTTAAAGTGCATCCAGATGATCGTCGTCGGTTCCGACAAGGTGGGGGAGGCACTCGTCCCCTACTACAGGCAGATACTGCCGATACTCAACCTCTTCAAAACGCGAAATCGTAAGTCAACCTCTTTTTTTACGATTCCCCAAAAAAGGAGGGTAAAGGAATGATTCTAATCTTGGCAGCAAGCAGCAGTGCGCTCCAAATTGAACCGTAAAGTTATGAACATTTTAATCATATTATAACGGTTCAATTTGGAGCGCACTGCTGTGGCAATACTGCTGCTTGCTGCCGAGATCGGAATCATACCTTAATACAGTATGTGTAAATTAACTTGGCGGCATTTCGCACAGGGTACATATCGAGTTCCATGGTTCCGTTCCAAGTGCTTCCGCCCGCGCCCCGTCCGTCCCTGCGCCAGTCTGTATTCGTCTACTGCGCAGCGTTCCGCGCGAAGTTCAAAACCGCCAGTTATTTTGCACATATTGTACGGGGTTTTTTTAAAGTGATATGTCACGTATCATATTTAAATCCGCTATACAGCTTTGTTATGCAACATTATTAACAGCCGCTTGACGCTAAAATTACTTAATTGTCTTTTCTATCTTTTATTTGGCTTTTGCTAATGATTTTAATAGATCTTTGAAATCTAATCTAATTAAGCTAATCAATAACTTAACTAGATTAAGGGCTGATTTTACCATGCTTAGATAAAGCTTTTTCTGTTTGATAGCGTTTTACACTGCCAAATTGAAAATGTTTGTCATTCATTTGTCTGTATTGAGGAAAATTCAAAACAGGTTGAAATATTTCAGTTTTGAGTGAAATTTATTTAGTACTAGAAATCCCTTATTTTCTGAATAAGTTTACTATTTTAATGTATTAAATGAAAATTAAAAACATAATTTAGATTTTACTGTTGAGCAAATTCATCAAACTATTTATCGAGCTAAATCATTAGAAATTTTAACTTAGCTATTTAGTAATATCACAAGAATTATGTTTTACACGTAGCCATTTTGTAATGTTATGAGACGTATGTTATGAATGAGATAAAAATACACTTTACTATTGTTGTTTTGCGGTCGGGATTCCTCAAAAGCACCCTTGTACACGAGGCTGTACTTACTTTTCTTTATATTTTTATTATAATTTTAAAGGTGATGGTCCGTTATTGTTCAAATTTGAGTCAAAGTACAGTTTTATTGTTAAACATAATAATGTTGATTGTTTATCTCTCGAACTTCACTGAACATTTTGGTATTTAAAGTTGTAAAATAGCCAAAGTTATTCATAATTTAAGTCAACTTACTTGTTTATTGTTTTATTCTATAATTATGTTGATTATATTGACCTTAGGGCAGTTGAAATTCAAAAATAAATTTCACTCTAAAGTGAAATATTTCAAACCAAAATGAAACTTATTCTAAATATTTCACAGACTGAAATTTTTCGTGAAATTTACCCAACCCTAATCACAGGTAATACTGGTCTTGAGATAGATAACACGACCAGCCGCGACGAGAGTATCCCTGACCTCATCGAAGACACTCTTCAGATCCTCGAGCGCTACGGAGGACCCGACGCCTTTATCAATATCAAGTACATGATACCCACCTATGAATCATGCGTCCTAAACTAATTCAAAGTCTGATAGGTAGTTTCAAATTTTAAACTGGGTTTTTATTATTTCAACAAAGGAATTTATCGATTCAAATTAATCTTACATTAACCTTACCTTTACTATTAGATTTCAGACGAATATTTATAAAAGAATTTATAGAAAAGAAATTTCTTTCGGTAGCGTTAATAATCACTGTAATGCGTACAATTTATAAAAGGTGCATTTTGCGAAATGTACGATTTTTGCGAGGGGTGCATTTTGTGAAAGGTACATTCTGTGACTGAACCATTACATAAGGCGTAAAAAAATTATGTGACTATACTGCAATAGATGATAGTGTTTCTAAAACTGAATGGAAAGACGAAAAAAAAAGAAATCGTTTTTCAAGTTCATTCGTTTTTCATTATGGGTAAAATATGACGAACTCAATATTGTACCTCTTGTGACCTTTTATGTACTCATATTTATGCAAAAATAAATTAATTGAATTGAATTGAATCAACTTATGTTCTATTCTGTTATATAAGAGAAAGTTGTTCAGTTTTAGTAACACTATCACCTGTTTCATTATTTTGTTAAACCTTATAATAACTATTACATAATTTAACCAAGGTGCTTAGCTAGGTGGATCTATCTAGTATTGTATGTGTTTTTGCCTATCTATTATTTAGAAAAGGTTGGATATTTAATAATACAAATTTTATTGGTTGTGAGAAAGATACTCCTTTATTTTATAATGTTTTAATTAAGCCGAAGTTCTATTGTTTGATCAATTTCAGCATCCGATCTAACATGCTTTTATAGGCATCTCGTGTTTCCAGCTACATCTAGATACCAGATTTCTTTTTGTTTGTTTGTTTGTTGGTTAAAAGATGAAGGTATCTTGTCTCAGTAATGCTGAACAATATTTTTGGTTAAACCAGGTGTAATTATGACCAGCAGCCATTTAAAAACCTACTCTTGTTTTATTTATAAGGCCGTTAGTGTTTACATGCAAAAAGGTCTTTATGATTAATTAGTTTCAGTGGTGAATAAGAAGAATATGGCCACCTCTGTGGTCTAGTGGTTCACCCACACGTGTAAGACGCAGGAGTCCCGGGTTCTATTCCCAGGAAAGAAGTACATTTGTGCTCAGTTTGGTTGGTGGTAGGGCTTATTTCAAGTCCGCTTGCTAGCTACCACCGTCTTTTGATCCACTGGTGGAGCCTCGTCGGTGGATCGTAGAGGAATGAGGGGTCTTACCTAAGTCTGACGCCAAAGCAAACATTTGAAAATTGTTGTTTTGACAGTTTCAGGTAAGATAGCCAGTTCCTCAGTGGTGAGGATCCGGGTGTAGTGCGCTTACACTTTCGGCCTTATCGTCACTTAACATCAGGTGAGGTGAAGGCCGTGCACTATCCCGCTGTGGATATAAATATATATAGAAGGTTTTAAAAAAACGTCTTGATATCAAAAAGCATAATTATGTTACCACGCATTATAAATACTAAGTAAACGAGCATATCTTTCTAGCTCTAATTTTAGACAACAACGGAACTGTATAAGGCTTTATTAGTTATATTCTAATTGATTTGATCTCAATTCTATTTGTATTTATTTAATAAGTACTCATTACTTATGTTCAAAAAATTTTATGGAAGCGTTATTTTTAATATTTTATTTAAGTATGATTTTGGTTAATTTGTTTATTAGTGTCATATAATTATTTTGTATGCAGTAGATGTTTAATTAATAAATAAAGTGAGTCTATAATTCATGTTTTATTGGTTTATTTTTATAATAGATATATCGGCTACTTACCACAGTCGCGTAAACATAAAGTTCGTTTTTCATACATTTTTGCATACGGAGTCACACTATTTCTGAATGAGCTGTTTTATAATGTCATCAACACGGGAAAAAAATGTAAAATTCATTCTAAAATATCAAAATTATTGAAAACATTACAAGCGTTTTTTAATACTAAACTAATACATTAATATTATTTTGGAAAACTGTCAATCACAAAACTAGAAAACTAGCTAAGGATTTTTTATATAAAGATTATTGGTTTACTAGCTTCCGCCCGCGACTTCATCCGCGTGGATATTAGAGACCAGCCATTTTTCCGCGATTAGGCAGGTCCACCTAATAAACATTCATTCTAATACCCACGTGGACGAAGTTGCGGGCGGAAGCTAGTTAACATATATTTGATGTTCACCTCTTTGTGTTGAAACATGGGTACGATACTGCTACTTTTTTAAGATAAAAATTTATCCCTCTCCCTTTACGATCCCCCTTCCCGTCTCCGACCACTTAACAAAAATTTGAACCCCCCTTTCACCTTTTTAGGGGCTGAATCATGTCCACCGTGTTGTACTTCAAAATAAATGTCATTATCGCAATCACCATCCCATAAAACCTCTAGAACGACATCCATATCGACTTTTATGTTTACTAACCCCACTTACCCCCTAAGGCAAGATTTTCAAAATAACGAAATATGTGTTTGCCTATTTATTTTTAGATGTGCTCCTACGAATTTTAAAGTTGTAATGTCTATTTTATATTCTTTTTCCATACAACATTTGAACCCCATTTTCACCCATTTAGGGGTTAAATCATGTCCACCTTGTTGGACTCCAAAATAAATGTTATTTTCGCAATCACCATGCCATAAAACCTGAAGAACGACATCCATATCGATTTTTATGTTTACTTACCTCTTAAGGGGTTAATTTTCAAAACCACAAAATATATTGTTTGCTTATTTATTTTAAGACATGCTCCTACGAAGTTTAAAGTTGTAAATGTTTATTTTATATTCTTTTTCCATACAAAAATTTGAACCTCAACTTCACCCCTATATTGAATGAATCATGTCCACCGTGTTGGACTTCAAAATAAATGGTATTTCCGCAATCGTCATCCCCGAAAACCCCAATAACGACATCCATATCGATTTTTAGGTTTATTTACCCCATTGCACCCATATTTCATCCCCATGGGTATTGAAATACTAACAATAAAACGCAACGTATATTGACGTTGCGTTAGATTTACACCGATAAGCCTAAATAATAAATTTACCTATTTTTACTTTGAAAATTAAGGATTTTCCATACATAACTTCATCTCCCTTTTCACCCCTTCGGGAGTAGAATTTTCAAAAACACCGAAACACGTGTAAATTAATTTTCAATCGTCAGTCTAAACACAAAATTTGAAGATCCTAGCTTTGAAACTGACGGACTTTCATACAAACTTTGGACCCCCGTTTCACTCCCTTAGGGGGTGAATTATGAAAAATCCTTTCTTAGTGCACCCTTAAACCTTGTAAGGAACCTATGTGCCAAATTTGGAGTCTCTAGACCCAGCGGTTTGGGCTGTGCGTTGATACGTGAGTCACCAATCAGTATCTTCTTTTATAAGATTATTGGTTGGCATAGCATTGAAAAACTATAAAATTGGAGGTCACTTTACGTTTTTCTCTTCGGAGAAAACTTTTAGCTATCATGTTTCTTCAATGACATAACTGAGTAGATACCATAATCTATTATAACTACATTATTTTTTGGGGCTGATAAATCAAGTAATACTGTGTGAAAGCGTTGCTTATAATATGTGTAACTGACGTTGTACGACCCATTTAATTGTTAAGGTCTTCATGACATCAGCCATTTTTAATGTGTCTACTGCTGGGGCACAGGCCCTTTTAGGGTTCCATACCAAAATGGTAAAAAAGGAACCCTTATGGTGTGACTCAGTCTGTCTGTCTGTCTGTCACAGCTGGATATCTCGAGAACTACTAATGGTATCAACTTGAAATTTGGAATAGTTTTAGATGACATTTGCCCAACTATTTTGCAAATAAGAAAGAAATAATAAAATTAATATTTTTTTTACAACAGGGACTGAAAAGGGGTCTTAAAAATTTTAAGTGAGGTGATTAGGGCATGTGGGGTATCATATGAAAGAGCTGTTTGCACATTTTAAAACATTTTTTCTTTTTTTTTAGGCCGCATAGTTTTCGACTTATGATGAAAAATGTAAAAAAAATACCGTTCCCCCCCCCCTTATCTCCGAAGTTTGCAAAGAGAAAAATCTGAAATAATTCTATGTGATAGTAGTTTATGTAAAGATTACAGGAAAAATAAAACGATGTCTCAATATAACACACTTTTTTAGAAATTCAAAAAACAAATATATATTTTTTTAGTTTCACTACCAGTCAACAGATGGCGCTGTCCTAAGCATGCTAACCTAAGGGCAAAAAGTAGTTCCACTATGGGTCAAGAGATGGCGCAACCTAACACTACAATAATAAATTGGTGGCTGGTTCAAATATAATTACCTACTATTTGCCGTACGAATAAACGAAGAATAAGTTCATACTTTACTAAGTAATTATATATATTACTATATAGTAATATAATAATAACGAGGAGCTCGGTGGCGCAGTGGTTTAGCGCCTGGACCAGCGATTGCGGATGTTAAGCAACTTTCGCAAGGTTCGGTCATGGGATGGGTGACCAAAAATTTATTATCTCGAGCTCCTCCGTGCTTCGGAAGGCACGTTAAGCCGTTGGTCCCAGCTGCATTTGCAGTCGTTAACACCCACCAATCCGCATTGGGCCCGCGTGGTGGGTTATGGCCCGTCCTCCTTATCCACCCATAAGGAAGGCCTGTGCCCCAGCAGTGGGGACATTAAAATGGCTGATGGACTAGTAATATAAACATTTTGCAATGTGGAGTGGCTGAAACGTTTTTCAGTCACCATAAGCAGCATTTGTAAATTAACTGTCCGCCTGTTCGCCCTTCCACCTGTCTGCCGATTATCCTACTTTTTTAAAGACTGTCCTAAAATAACATATCCAAATATATTTATGATTGTACGGAACCCTCGGTGCGCGAGTCCGACTCGCTCTTGACCGGTTTTTTTATGAATGGACAAGGAGGATGGGCTAAGGCTCTCAATCGCAGGGCCAGGTGCTTAACGACTGCGCTACCGAGCTTAATAATATTTATTAATGGTATCGATTTGGTGCAGCTCGACTTAACTAAAGGACATCATCCATTTTGGTCCTTTCACATTTGGACCGTGCCGGCCAAAAAGCAAAAGTGCTTTATTCTGATAGATTTTATCCACCTAAGCATTTCTTATTATGGCACCGAAGATGTAGCACCGCTTCACATTTGTGTTAAAATGTATGAAAAGACAGACTTTTTGAACTCAATTAAAATCAAGTACAGCGGGGCTATAGCTTCGGTGCCATAATAAGAAATGCTTAGGCAGACAAAATCTACTAGAATTTGCTTTTTGGCCAACTTTTTACATTTGTGCCAAAATGTATGAAAAGTCAGACTTTTTGAACTTATTTAAAATCAAGTGTAGCGGTGCTACAGCTTCGGTGCCATAATAAGAAATGCTAAGGTGGACAAAATCTATCAGAATAAAGCGCTTTTACTTTTTGGCCGGCACTTTCATATTTTGGACCAAAATGGATGATGTCCTTTCCAGGACTAAACTTAAGTTTGCATCCTATTCTTTCCGTATCGAAAAGACAAGAACAGAATGTAGTAACATTCAAATTTATGCTATGTCCTGTTAATTTAGTTTAGTCGTTTGTGGGTGAATCACCTTTTTGATGTCTTGTGGCATTTCTTAAAATATCTACGTTAACCATTTTTATATGAAGTTAATCTGTAGTTGCTTATACTCTCAGCTAATTATCTTATAAGAAAACTTAAAAGACATGAAAATTTTTAGGTGATTTTAAAGAAAAACATAGGTGACCCAGGAGACAACTCCTATTCAATACTCAATACTCAATACTTTATTTGCAACCATAATGTGGGTACAGAGGATGGTACATTTTTATATATAAGATCATTATGGATTCCCCTGGGTCACCCATGTTTTTCTTTAAACTATTGATTATTTTTGTACAAAACTAAGTATGTTTTATTGGCTATGAATCTAAATATCGTAAAATAGAGATTTTTTACAAATGAATTATCTAGTTTTGTTTTAATTTATAAAAATTTACACATGGGTCGATTTTTTCCTGACAAAAAAAAGTTGATTCACCCAGGTACCAAATCGACACCATTATCCAATTTGTAACAAAAAGACCCATCACTTATCGACATCGGGCATAATTAATGAGGATTGGTGGGTGTTGACGACTGCAAATGCAGCCGGGAGCAACGGCTTAACGTGCCTTCCGAAGCACGAAGGAACTCAAGATACAGTACATTTTTGGTCACCTATCCCATGACCTTTCAAAAGATGCTTTACCTCCGCAATCACAAGGCCAGGGGGCCTATTACAAAAATAACGTACGCAATTGCGTATCCTTAAGGTATTTGTTGACAGATGGGACATGCCTCTGATCCAAAGATGGGTTCATGCTCACACTGTGGCAAACACGATGCTTTAATATTTATGTAATATTTAGATTTAATTTAATTTGATTGAATTTAATTTGATTCTGCTATTGATTTGTATTAATTAATGTAATTTACTAACACTAGTCTTAAGATATTGTTACTAACATTTTTATGGGCCTTGCCTGAAATAAATTATTTGAATTGAATTGAATTGTAACGCAATCACTTGGCTACGATAGTCGTCCGCAGTTTGTTGGTTCTAGTTATAACAAACATTTTGAATTTGGCTATCGTAGCCCATAGACTACTGAACGAACGATGTTGGATACGCTAGAGAGAAACTGTCAAACTCACGCAATCCCTTCGCAATATCGCATACGAAAGTGATTTGTAATAGGAAACAAAACGAAGCACGGACGCAGCTGCGTGTATCGCGTTACGCTTTTCGTAGGGTTACCTCTATCTGGCAGAAACTTGATGCTCCGAAATTTATTTGGCAGAACACACTTGGCAGAATCTTTTTTAAACGAATATTTTTTAGGCATAAAAATTGTTTGATATAATTATTGTTTGGCAGAATGTTTACATGTCCGAATTTACAATGGCATACTATTCAAATGGCAGAATTTCATTAGGCATAAATACCTTTGGCAAAATTTTTATTCGCAGAATTTCGTTTGGCATAATGTTTATTTAGTCGACAATTATTTGGTATAATTTTCACATGGTATACTACAAATATGGCAGAATTTCATTAAGAATAATGTGATTAGGCATATTGTAATTTCTAAAAAAATGCATTTTAACCTTAAATTGAATTAAATATTTGTCTTAAAAGTCAATATGTTGAATTTTTGTAAATGTTGTGCTTCAAAAGTCAACAACAGAATGAATCGCTGATAAACCGACATGCATGCTGCTTGCTTGCATGCATGCTTGAATGCTTGTTTGCATGCATGATGCTTGCATGCTTGCCGGGGGTGCAGGGGGGTTGGCCCCCCTGCTCGGGGGGGTCGGGGGGCCTGAGGCCCCCGCTATAAAGAAAAACTTTTAATGCACCTACCAGTAGGTTAGGTTAGGTTAGTGTTTTGACCACTCGCAGCGGAGCGAGCGAAGCGAGCGGAGCTTCACAATGCCTGCATGCTTGCTTGCATGCGCATATGCTTGCTTGCATGCTTGCTTGCATGCTGCACGCTTGCTTACATGCTGCTTGCTTGCATGCATGCTGCATGCTTGATTGCATGCTGCATGCTTGCTTGCATGCTACATGCTTGCATGCATGTTTATTTGCCTGCATGTAAGGATGCATGCAGCATGAATCATGCGTGTAAGAAATACAGATGATTCTGACTATAAACTGTCGGCGATATTATAGTTCTGCCTTATAATGACTATAGATTATGAACTGTATGCCAAAAGATGATTCTGACTTTAAACTGTCTGCGATATGAAAGTTCTGACTGTGAACTTTCTGCGATATGATGGTTCTATTATTTAATTATTAAGGATATGAAATTTATGCCAAAAGATGATTCTGGCTTACAAAATTATGCGTTTTAAGTGTATGATAAATGAGTGTATGCCAAACGATTTTCTGCGACATGAAGTTTATGCCATTAGTTGTTATGCATAATAAAATTATGACATAAAAAGTTCTGCCATAAAGGGTAGACTCCTTTTCGTAATAGACCCCCAGGCGCTGAACCACTGCGCCACCGAACTCCATCCTCACCCATCACTTGATTTCAAGGATTTGAGCCTGCCAAAGCAATTTGCATCTTGCATACTTGGTATTATAATAACACGGTCACAATATTGATGGATCTCGCTGATGGAATGCGATTCCCTTCTGCTTCCCCATTCCGCTTCAAAAAATAAAATAAATATTCACAATATAAAAAGTGAGCTTTAATAATTGTTATTTACTTTCTTATTTCTAGCGATGCTTTTTTAGGATTGCGTACCCAAAAGGTAAAAACCGGACCCTATTAATAAGACTCCACTGTCCGTCCGACTATCTGTGTCTGCCTGTCTGTCATCAAGCTGTATCTCATGAACGGTGATAGCTAGACAGCTGAGACAGTTGAAATTTACACAGTTGATGTATTTCTGTTGCTGCTATAACAACAAATACTAAAAACAGAATAAAATAAATATTTAAGTAGGACTCCCATACAAAAAACGTGTTTATTTTGCCGTTTTTTGGTACAGGGTTGATCATTGACGCTAAGTTCATGGATATTGTGACCGTTTCATACAGTCTGATGCAGTTTGCATCTGCCTCTTTGATATACCAATATGCATGTAATTTTGGGCAGATTGCTTCTCTGTTGGTGTGACATCGTTGATTAGAGTACACTGAGTCATATTGAAGAGTGTTAAAGTTCTCTTTAGATTGTGAGTTCATTTCCTAAAGTCTGCTATATGCCTGATTGGTCACGAGCGTGTTTGCAATTAATATCTAAAATATATATATTTTTTTACACGACTGCCCGCCCAAAAAGTAGTGTATATGTGTTCAGGATTCATGTATGTTTGTGGATATGTGAGTTTCTTTATTCCACCATATCTTCTAAATGCCTGAACTGATTTGGATGTATGGGGTATCGAGGATTTTTACAGCATACCGAGTGACACTGGCTCTATTTTTTTTGAAAAATTTCAATATGGCGACTGTACGACGCCACTTTGGAAAAATTAAAAAAAATAAAAACACGACTGCCCTGCCACCTCTTTCATCAAAAATTGTTACATAAAACAGTCCCCCGACTGCAATGACACTTGTTATTTATCTTTTTAGTTCGTTTTTGGCAGGGCAGTTGAAGGTTCATTTATATGTTTGTATATTTAATAGTTTCTTTATTCCACCAAAATTTTGATTTGGATGTGTGAGGTATGGTTTGAATCCTTATCACCTAGAGTGACACTAGCTATAGATTTTTTGAAAAAAGTCAATATGTCAGCTGCATGACGCCATTTTGCCTCTAAGCATTTTGCAGTGAAAAATACATATTTTTTTTATTGTTGCAAGATGGATATCAAATGAAAGCGGCCATAATGAGCACATTCATAAAATTAATAAATTGTTACTTCTTCTTCTATATCGAATGAGGATTAGTGGCCACCTCTGGTGTTAGAGTTTATGAAGCCGCCTGTAAGGCCTCTAACTTGGCTTAACGACTGTTATCAGATAACAACAGCCGGGACCGACGGTTTAACGTGTCCTCCGAAGCACGGAAACGCTCAGTTGTAATAGCACTTTAACGGTCACCCATCCGACACCTGACCGGACCGAGCGTTGCTTAACAAACGTGATCGAGTACGATCAGTCTGTCAAGTTCCGCCATGAGCTACTGTTCCGCCATGTTACTAAAATGTACAAAATATATTATTTTAAAATAAAAAAACACGATTGCTCTGCCAAAAACGAACTAAAAAGTTTAATAACAAGTACCATTGCAACCGGGGGACCTCTTTGATTAAAAACTGTTTCACAGAACGGTCCGCCGACTGCAATGACACTTGTTATTTAACTTTTTATTTCTTTTTTGGCAGGGCTGTCACGTTTTTAATATTTTCTTAGTCCCACTTGGTAGTCCCCAGTAGATTTTAGGTTTATTCAAAGTCGAATGAGACATAAATGATTGTATCTTTGGTTTGAGATACTCTAGCTAGAAGCTTGATATTTTTACAGCTCCAAAAAAAATTTGATGCCTTTTATTTTGATTAGATTCAAGATTTTTCTCTTCTAAAATTTGGAAAGACAGAAACAGACGGATAACTATTATTAAGACTCAGTTTTTTTTTCAAAGGTCCGTAATTTTAAACATTCCAAATGCAGTGTTGAATACTCAATTTGACACCTGTAAGTGAAATTCCAACATTTCAAACGTCTGATGCATCTGGTGCAAATAGTTCGGCGGCTCGGTACACGACGTTCTACCGTATTGGCAAAGGGCTGAATGATATACGTGACTTCAAAGGATCAGATTTCCATTCGCTTTTCTCAATGTCACACTTACATTTTACCGTTCTAGTAACGGTGACGGTGCAAATTGAAAAAGATTAATCTTAGTTTAAGTAAGAAAATGCTGAAAAATATTATTAAAAAACTGATCTCATTATAGTTATGAAGTGTTTTGTTTTACTTTTTAAGCTTATCTTACTTTTGTTAATAGTTATTCCTATCCGCGACTTCATCCGCGTGGACATTTGAAAAATCCCTAGGGAACCTTTGACCGGTATAAAAAGTATCCTATTTTAATCAAGGCTATAAACCAAGGCTGGCCAATAAAATTTACAGCTGAGCAAAATTTTTTAGACTGTGGCGGCGTCGGGCAAAAAATTTTAGGTTTTCATTAGGTGGAAGCGGTGCCACAGTGCACTGGTCAGCCGGCCGACTGCTGGCAGGCAAATTCAAATGTCTTGGCGGGCCACTTAGTGGCCCGCGGGCCTGGGTTTGGCCGGCCTTGCTATAAACTGTATGTGAGTCAAATTTCATCCACATTTGTTCAGCCGTTTTTGCGTGATTGAGGAACAAACATCCAAACCCACAAACTTTCACATTTATAATATTAATAGGATAGGTACTATAATCTTACTAATATACTATAATATACTAACATTATCTAGATAAGTGAGTGTCTTGTCAGTCACTGTAATCGTTTTAATTCATTTTTTATAAAAAATGTTAAATGACTATTTCGGCTGCTCTAGGCAAAAAGAAAGTAAAGGACTTTAACTGTAAAATTAAGCTTTATAGATGGTTGAATCAGAAATATAGTGACGAATCTAACGTTATTTTTAACTTTTATTTTACTCATTTGGTTTGTAAGATAGGAAAGGTCATGAAAACAGTAACTACACAAATTTTCAAACAACACAGAGTAAAATTACAGTAACTAACTGCTATAGTTCAAAAAGAAAGTATAAGTATAAGATTGTGGTTTGCTTTGTTTTTCTGTGGATACCCAGTAACCACGCAATAACAAAGCAAACCACAATGATAGAAGTTACTGCACAGCTACTTTTTTGTAGTCAATGTGTTGTGAGATAAACGTTAGTCTGTTGGAATGCGCCCACTGTCATTGGGTGCATTCCAGCAGACCAATCGCTAAGTCATCGATCATGAGAGTATATACTTCAATCTTGGAAAGTAATTTGTTTTTAATGTAAAAAAATGTCATTTACTTTGTTATTGCCATAGACATAGAAAAATTATATTTCTATGGTTATTGCTCTGTGGATAAAATTTAGTAGACTAGTAATTACTGACACTTTTCTGAAATTTAAAAAGAAACTGAAATCCTCCCATTATTTCAAAATGCCTAATTTATTTCTTAAAAGATTGCCTTCATAGAATTTATTAAAAATAAACTTGAATGATTGTTACATTATAATTATTTAAAACGAATGATGTTAATAATATAGTCTTCCTGCAAAATAGCTTTGTGGTTATTTACTTTCTTTTTTGGTTAAAGTAGACGATTTACTCCTGTTGACAATTAGGTATTCAAAACATTGAACGTTAAAAATACTCGTAAAAGATATTGTAAAATATTATTTCAGAAATCCAAAAATTAGAGTCTGGGGGTCTATTACGAAAAGTTTAATGCGATACACGCAGCTGCGTCCGTTCTTCGTTTTGATTGTTTCCTATTACAAATCACTTTCGTATGCGATATTGCGAAGAAATTGCGTGAGTTTGACAGTTTTTCTCTAGTGTATCCGACATTGTTCATTTAGTAGTCTATGAACTACGGTAGCCAAATTCAAAATGTTTGTTATAACTACAAGCAGCAAACTGCGGACGATTATCGTAGCCAAGTGATTGCGGTACGCAATTGCGTACGCTATTTTCGTAATAGGCCTCCTGTACCGTCAGTTCAAAATTAGCAATAAATTTGTTTATACCCACCAAAAGGCTGTATAACCTTAAATGGTTTAACCCCTGTTTTACGAGGTTTCTCTCACAATTTTATCACCATCACGTCACGGTGCACTTATACATAATAAATATTAATACAAATTGAGTAAAGCCTCGCGGTAGATTTATCAGCTAGTAGCAGACGAAGCTCAGGCGACACCTTTTTACTCGGCCAACATTTATAATGTCCAGGACCTGAGTGTTAATAGATGTGAACCATTTGTTCTGCTGCTCCGTGGAGAATTCAAATTTGGACTCAAACTTTTTGTTTTGGAAAACAAAGAAAGAATGGATGGAATGAAGGTGGAATGCGTTTTCACTCTATTTTATTTCTTGGAAAAGTTATAGTTTTATATGTGGACGAGTGATCGACTTCTTTAAGTCGTCTGGATTGGATATACACCCTGAGTAAGACATAAATTTATGAATAATGCAAGTATTGGACTAATATTCTTTTTTATATGTTGGAGGTCTTGCACACGACTACCATCCAAACCTGGTGACTTTCTCAAGCTAAGGTTATACGTACATGGAGCAACTTGACAGGTGATGTTTGTAAATTAGCGCTTTATATCGACAAAGACACAATAAAAGGTGTGCTTTATATATTTCTTAATATACCTTTTCCATTTCGATAATATAATAAGCACACGCATGAATAATTGTTTAATAAAATAAAGGATGATTAGAAAAATGTAGAGTTTATAAAAATAATGTAGAAAAAATTACTATTACACACTCATATTGATGACAGTAAGCTTTAACAACCATACCACCACATTATATATTTTCTCTAAATACTGTGACATATTTTGTCGGGCAAAATAAACGAGGGCATTTCTAGTTCTAATTTAGTTCAATGTTTCAAGACTTGAGAATGGAATAATTTATCTTGAGTTTCTTGAGAGCAATCAAGGCGGTAATATTCGTGAGGAGTACGTTTTTCAACTATTTCGAAGACAACATTTAAATCATTGACGAATAATAACGTTTTACGAATAACGAATTTATTTTATTACTTTGAGAATTAAGTGAAATAATAATTTAATATTTCCTATATCTTCCTATTTTTTACTAATGCTACATTTTAAATTTTAAAACAATAGTCATTATTGCATAGTTTTAATTTATGTTATTAAGGTACAAAGGATAAAAACAATCATAGCATATCACGACTTCCTAAATACATTTATATAATATACATAATTTAAGTAAATAGGTAAGTTCAATAAAATTCAATTTTGCAATTTTGTGGGATGAAAGTTGCTGTTTGAAACTGATTTTATAAGTCTTCTTTAAAACGAAACTTGAACAATTCTAAAGGCCCTACCAACACGTGCTAGCCTTTTCAGCTACACGTTCTGATCACTTTTGGGAAGCTCAAATATTTCGAATCGAATTCTAAAGCCAAGCGTCCATTGTTCCGCATCTTACGGAATCAGTTTCGTGTGTCCGTACTCTACGATCGGTGGAGAGAGTAGAATTTATACTGCCGCGAAAAGAAAGTTTAAAGCAATTTGTGTAAAACCTCCGATGTTTTGCAGTCCAGGAACCAGTATTTCATTCCCAAGTTTCACTTACAATTAACTTTGCACAAAGTGCCAAGGAAAACATAGAAACATCAAAGTTCGTTCAGGACACAACAAACTTTGTTGACCCCGGCCAATAAAATAAAAGAAAGTACACACAGACGGCAAAAAAGTAGACGAGCAGAAAAATTGCGACTATTAATATCAGGGTAGGGTGGACTGCCATATTTTTCATCATTACGTTCTCATTAAAAATAAGGCTACCACGAGAAATTCGGATCAGGAAAGGCGGAAGGCAACTCGAGATATTTTATTCAGAACTCAAACGACTGTTTGAATCCTTATAAATTTCAATCGGAGCCTTTTCTCTGTGATTTATTGTGATCGAAAGAGGGCAATTAAATGATAGTATTTTATGAAACTGCTACCTTTGTGCTTGCGGTGACAATTCTTGGCGTTGAGAAATTCATATTCTGCTTAACGATGTGTTTTATACTAACTTTTATGTTTTAGTTACGATTCCATTGGTAATAAGTTTAAATTCAATTTATTTCGTTAGAGAAAACTATATTGGCGTTAGAAACTTTTTTTTACTAGTTCTTATAAATTAGACGTTATTTTAATCTACTTGAATTGATGTATTTTGTCTAGTTTACTATTTTGATAATTAAATAAATTTGTTTATTGCCTTTCCTATGAGTAGAAAGTTTGTGTCTAGGGTATATTTCACAGAGCTACCTATATCTACAAAGGATAGGTTTTATATCTACAAAGCATCGGTTTTATTTAATCCCTTAAATACTGGGCCAATATTAAAGAATTATGGCGAGGAAGTTGGGTCCGATACCGCAAAGGTGTAGTGTACATCAGTGGCGAGGGGTGAAGTTATGGCGAAGGTAAGCCGTTCTACAAAAATGTTATGTTCTGCATAGTGGATCGATGGGGTAGAATTTCTAAAAAAATCCAGTAAAAAAAAAAGTCCAAATTACTTTGGCATAACAAACAAGGAAAACAATATCTTTAATAAACAGAAATTTTCATCAAACAAAGCAATGCTAATTGAGCTACGAGCAAATGGACCAATATAAAAATAAAATGAAGCAACACCTTTGATGGGGGAATAAGGCTCGCCGCAAACATTTATTGGTTTCTTTTCTCTTTGTTTGATTTTTAATCGACAAGAACATTGAGAAATTGGAAATTTATCTCGTCTATTGTTTCGTTAAAAAATATGACGTTGAAAAACATTATTTGGTTAGAAGAACTGGTGAGGAATAAAAGTAGGTATTTTATTGCTTCGTTTTTATGTTGTATATAGTATTTTTCAATTTGTCTATGTTAACCTACCATGTTCTTAGTGTGTGTGCCGACTATCTGATGCTTTAGAAATAGCCACATAAGATAGCCACTTATAATGTTAAACATGTTTCTCATTTTATGTAAACTTCATGTTTTTATGACAAATAAATTCTTTAAACCTAAAAATATGTATGTGCTTTTTATGCCGGAATTGTTAACCTAGCGAGAAAGAAAAACTGGGAAACTATGATCTGCAGTGATATAGGGCCTAAAGTTCAGTAAACAGTATAAATTGAACTATGTTTTACATTTGAACTCAAAAATATATCTTTATATTTGCCTCAGCAATGGGTAGGTTAAAAAATCTGATAATAACATACAAATAGACCGTTCTTTGATCAGGACCTTGGTCCTACGGCAACCAGCCAGCCTAATACATGAAAGGTGCCTATTTATTTTTTATCCAAAATATTTTGATTAGTACAAGCAAAACCCAGATTATTCCATAAAATAAATCCCTAGATGAATTTTAAATTAACAATATTTCCTTTATCAATACCTATTTCAATCGGCATATTCAGAATGTTTTAACAGTGAATTTCGCTAATTAAATTGCACAAAGAATTTACAATGCAATGATTAATATTTCACAAACATGAACACAACGTTTCTTTCTTTTTAATACTGGAAAGGGTGTAGTCCATTAATGGATTACAATTTGATTAAAAAAAACAGATACTCTTGTCAATGTGGTGGTATTAATTATAGGTTTCACTAATAGGTCCTTTGTTAACGCTTTCTTTGAATGGGAATAAATATGGCTGCCGTAATGTGAAATAGATTATTCGTACAAGCTTATTTAAAAAAAAATACATGAAAAGGAGTTTTATTTCTGCAGTATAAGTTGAGTTAGATATTTTCTTCTATCAACTTACGTTTTTCATTGTTTAAAACTTTTTATAACTAAGGAAGCAATTATTTTTGTAATAGTATAAAAACTTTTTTATTAAATTCTTTTTGACAAAGATTTATCAAAATGGCACAATGCATGTAAACAAATGAAATCGCAACGTCATACTCTTTTGTCTAGTTTCATAAAAAAATATACATCCTACAATGATAATCTAACTTGTACATAATATTACATACAATTTCTAAGTAATCGTTCTTAGTAAAACGTATGTACGTGTAATAATTTCAAACTCCAAAAACTTGTACCAACAACTTTATGACATCAGATAACGTTGGTTTTCATTAGTTTAGCAAAAACGGGGGATCCCATTTTAACAAGCACAGCAATAAAGGCTGCACCGTCTAAAATAAATCGTGGTAAGAGCATCCCGGCGAGGTATCTGCCACTTAAACTGACAGCCTGTTACACCGAACACTTTAGGGAGATGTAAGCGAACGTTTAATTTAAATTGAATGCACTTATATAATTCAACATGCAATCAGACCACTGAAAAAGGAAAAAAATCCTCATCGTTCTTTGTTCTGTGCTCAGCCTATAAGCAGTAGTGGAATCAAAATAGATAAGTAGCTTTCACTATTGTAAAAAAACCCGCCTGCATAAAAAGACAAGTGAACTGAAATTATGGAAACAAGATTAAATATTAAAGGCAACATTATAACTTATAACATGCAGTCGGAGGCATGCAAAAAGAAAGTGACATGTTACAGTTGACAGTTATATGCCTCCGACTGCATGTTATAAGTTTGCCTTAATATTTTATCTATCTATGTAATTTAATTATAATGTTGCCTTTAATATTTAATCTTGTTTCCATCTTTTCAGTTGACTTGTCTTTTTATGCAGGCGGGTTTTTATTTCTTTTAATTTATTTTTTTATTTATTTCTTTTTAGTTATTATATATTACGGTCATGATATACCTTTTTGAATAGGTTTGGGTGTCAAATTAAAGGGCTTATTATAAACCTTATAATAAGCCCTTTAATTTGACACCCATATTGCAGTAATCTAAAAAAAAACTTTTTTCCACTACTTATAATAGCACCGTACAGCCGCCATGTTGGTTTTTTTATAACGCCACCATCTTAAGAACACTTGAGCTGACAAGACAAATCTAACGATATGTTAATCATGGAAATCCGTTCAGCCCTTTGAAAGATATGAGGTAATAAATAATATTACATACAAACAAACATACATACAAACAAGATACGCGCGAAAAACATAACCCTCTTGCAGTCGGGTAAAAATGATTAGGTAAAAAAACAATATTAAATGCCTGCTACATGGCTGCCAACTACGTCCTAGCCACCGTGACCTTAATTAGCATCCGACATAACTTGTATCGAAATTAGGTTGTAAACCTCCATATACACGGCTGTAAACCACCAATGTCACTTTGGTTGGGACGTGGTTGGCAGCTGTGTAGCAGGCACGACCTAATTTATTTAGGAACAATACTTACAAGTTGTATAAAAACGACAATCTAATAACATTTTCATTTCAGTTGGTGAAAACAATACGGGATCAAAAGTATATAACTAAATACTATTAATTTGTCACAATTATTTTATTTTGGCCAACCATGATGTTTAGTAACTTTTATCCCCCCTTTTATAATAATGTCTTATAAATCTACAATGTTGTGCATATTATTTATACAGGCTATATTTTTATTCACTATAAGGACTGAACCAACTTTCTCTAGAAAAACATGGGGTCGTATGGTTAATAAATACTATCCATACAAATCAAAGAGATCACGTGATCACTTTAGTAAAGGAGAACCAAAATTGTACAGTGTATTTTTTTTTAATTATAATGGGTTTGCTCTTGACCCTAGTCTAGCCCGAAAGTATAGACAGGGTCTACGATGGAGCGAGCTTGCCCAGAAGGTGCCTATTCACTCTGGCCTTAAAAAGAGTCAGGTTGTATGCGCTCGGAAACACAGACGCTGGCAGGGAATTCCATTCATTAGCTGTGCGCATTATAAACGATGATGAATAGCGTTTGGTACGCATAAGAGGTATATCAACCAAGAACGGGTCGTAGCCTGCAGTGCGTCTGGATGACCGATGGTAGAAAGGAGAAGGTGGAATGAGCTCATGCAGCTGAGCTTGAGCTCACTCGCCAAAGTACAATCTATAGAAGACTGATAGGCAGGCAACGTTTTCGTCTTTTTTCAACATTTCAATTCAACACATGGAGAAATTTGTTCATAGAATGAACACATCCTTAAAATTTGGAGAGTGAATAAAAATACAACCTCTATTTATTACGTCCGTACGCTTCAACATTGAGAACCTCCATCATTTACAGCAAACGGTGTGACACAAGGAAATTTTTAGACTATTTTACGGCATCGCCTAGACAAATTTTGCAGCGAGATAAGAAAGAAACAGGACACAAGCCGCATTATAGCCGCTTGTGGCCCTAATGGGGATTACCCGGGAACGAATGACGGGGTCGATGTACCCGGCTTTGTTTTTGGAGATAGCTGTAATTAAGTGAATTTGGACTGATTTACACTTCGTTGTATAAAGGATAACATCAGAATCAGATTTTTCCGTGATCTTCAAATGTTAGTACCTAATATCAAGAGATGATACCATTAAGAAAAATATTTCTGGGTACATACCTACATTAAATAATATTGTGGCGTTGGACCGTGTGTTAATTTTATGGTCCACGGAAATTTACTTAAACCTGTATCATGGTTTGGTGGAATAAAAGATGGAATGAAATAATTGTTATTATTATCATAATGATTATGATTATCATTATGACTATGACTATCATTATGATTATGATTATCATTAAGATTATGATTAAGTCACTAGTCACGTTCTACGATATAATGATGTGTGAATAGTTAGTACTATCTATCTATATAGTCTATCTTTCTATCTAGTCTGTTGGACGCCAAAAACTAAAAGAGATAATGCAATAACAAAAACGGAACAGTGTGTTTGAAGGAAGTTTGATAATTTCTTATAAACCAACACATTTCCATTACCTAGAGTAGCAATTCACTATCACGTTTGAAATAAAACACAGGCCTATATTTTCGCTATTTATTAAGATATATAGTGATATAGTGTGTAGAGGCTCCTGGAAGTCATAACAGGTTATTATTTGTAGTTGCAGACATCCGTTAGACGTAGTTAGCGAGCGCAGCCATGCGATTCACCCGCCCGGTTGTTAGCAAGTTGCAGTTACAAATAACTGAGAATATCATCCTTAACATTCCTGTTTTGTTTATTACTTTATTGTGTATTTTTCTTTTTGTTATTGCTAGCGTTCGATATGCTTTTTATACACATATATCTATTCTCAATGTTGGTAAGTCAATGTTTGAAACTGTAAAAGAAAGGGAATAATGTCAATCCCACTAAAAACATTTTCATGTAAAATGTTGCCTAAACGAGACCATATAGCTCACACTGTCAAAAGGTTATCAGACCTCATGTAGAGCCAAGCTTACAAACTCTACACCTTAGTCAAAACGTGGCTTGGCCATTTTGCTACATTCACATGGACGTAAGGTGATGAAATTCATTACTTTTTTGTGAAACAAATAGTTCTTAAAAGGCCAAGCCATATATTTTGAACAAGGTGTAGAGTATGGGATTTACTTTTTGAAAGGCATAATCGTGTAGAGGTATTAAAAATAAAACCGGTCAAGAGCGAGTCGGACTCGCGCACCGAGGGTTCCGTACCATCATAATTGCACCATTAAACCACACTGCAGAGTAGAATAATAAAATTAGTATTGCAGTTTTAGGTCAGCGCCATCTCTTGACCGATAGTGGAACTAATGTTAACTTTTTTAGAAAGGAGTTTGAATATTTTGGCATACCTACCTGTCCGCCATTTTGCCTTTTATTCAAAATAGCGGCCACGCGTGACACTTGTATAAATTGATAGCTAGTACTAATACAAATAACAATTGTTTACGTCATAATCCCCTAAAACGTCACGTTTCCGAGTTATGAGCTATTAAAGTCAAACTGGTGAAGACAACACTGGGTAGATTTAAAGCTAAAATAAAACGTATGCATGGGCTCTAAAATATTATTTTATGGTCATCTAGGTCTAGACAAGTGTAAATGTCAACAAGCGGTAGGGAAAGGGTTACCATGTTAAAAAATGAGTAATTTTTATAGGCTTTAACACATATTAAGAGAGATTTTGATATGTATTAACGAATCAACTCCACAAAAATGACACGATCTTGCGCCGACCTCTTTGTTTTCACCCATTTTATAAAAATAAAGTGCCAAACAAAACAAATAACTTAAAACTCAACAGGAATATTTAAACTCATATTTTTTATGCCACCGAAAAAGACAAGATAAAGAAAGAAAAGACATTGTTTTTCTTTTTATCTGCTTAGAGGACACGCAAAAAGATCTCAGCCTATTCAGCCTTGTTTAATGTATAGTAAATAGTTCAAAATGTTCTAATTTTTGGCCTTGACACTTAATCTAGACTTGGATGGCGTAAAACAATATTTTAAAGCCCACGCATACATTTTATTTTAACTTCAAATTTACCCAATGTTGTCACCACCAGTTCGACTTTTTAAGCTTATAACACGAAAACGTGACGTTTTAGGAGATAATGTCATAAACAATTTTTGTTCGTATTGGTACTAGCTATCGATTTACACAGGTTAAATGCGTGACTGCTAATTATAAAAAAAAAAAAATAGCGAACAGTAGGTATGCCACCCTCTATACTAGGATATTCAAACCCAGTGTGCTTTGAGACATCGTTTTATTTTTCCTGTAATCTTTATATAAACTGCTATCACATAGAATTATTTCAGATTTTTCTCTTTGCAAACTTCGGATATAAGGGGGGGGAACGGGTTTTTTTTTTGCATTTTTCATCATAAGTCGAAAACTATGCAGTCTAGAAAAAAAATGATTGAAAACGTGCAAACGGCGCTCTTTTATATGATACCCCACATGCCCTAGTAGCCCCTCTTCTTTTTAAGACCCCTTTTGAGGCCCTATTGTAAAAAAGATATTTATTTTTTATTTATTTCTTATTTGCAAAATAGTTGGGCAAATGTCATCTTAAACTATTCCAAATTTCAAGTTGATACCATTAGTAGTTCTCGAGATATCCAGCTGTGACAGACAGACAGACGAACTGAGTCACATCATAAGGGTTTCTTTTTTACCATTTTGATACGGAACCCGGAAAAAGACATTAATTATTATGAAACAACTTTTCTTATTGGTCAAAAATAATTTGATACCGATAGTCGTAAGTATTATTCTTTTTTATGATGAGTTATAATTTATTTATATAAATAAAAAGTTCGCCCATAAAAAGGCGTTTTGATAACCGTATAATAGAGCAAAGGCCCTAAGTAGGAACATCGTGCAATACGATAAGGACATTCTATATTTTGTTGTGTTGTATCGCCATTGGAGCGTATATAAATATAATATGATCAGCAAAGAAAGTCGCTTAGCTTTAAGTGTACTTTGTCATAGCATCTTTTTTAGGGTTCCGTGCCCAAAGGGTAAAAACGGGACCCTATTACTAAGACTCCGCTGTCCGTCTGTCTGTCTGTCTGTCACCAGGCTGAATCTCATGAATCGTGATAGCTAGACAGTTGAAATTTTCACAGATGATGTATTTCTATTGCCACTATAACAACAAATACTAAAAACAGAATAAAATAAATATTGAAGGGGGCTCCCATACAACAAACGTGTTTTTTTGCCGTTTTTTGGTACGGAACCCTTCGTGCGCGAGTCCGACTCGCACTTGGCCGGTTTTTTTTTCAAACTGTAAAGTGTTAAGCGACTTTCGTTTCGGACTGTACCTATGTGCAGTTCCACTTGTCGTACTTATAGAATATAAATTTCCTGCGAAGCCTTTTGATGGATTTCTTTGAAGTTATTAACTTATTTCTGTATTAAACTTACAAGGAAAATAAACATGATATTTTATTTCAAATAGGTATAAAAAGAATATTTTTGGAAAATATCATAAATTATCTAATGAAGAGCTCGTTTGTTGTGAGAACATGTTCCTGTAATCTACTCTTTGATAACAATATAGGTGAACAAACTAAATAATAAGTATTTTTTTTAATATCATAAAGTTTTTTTATTTTAAATAATTACCCACTAAAAACTTCAATAAAAAGAAATAACTTGATGTAGAGTTATTTCACATATAAGTAAATATAAATTTTTTGACATATTCTGAAACCGTATAATCTTAGCGTATTTTTTCCCTATTCACCTAATGATATGATAGGTTGTTTTACAGATTGTGCAGATGATACATACCTATGCTAGTAATCTGACAATATTTAGTGCATTGAATCAAATATGTATCGAATTTATGCCAAGGCTGGCCTTTTGAACTTTGCCTTACTTACTCTTTGAGTACCAATATTTACAGCTCGTAAACTCTTCTCAATGAGGATAAGCGTATTATTTTCATAATTGTTAACTTCAAGTGTAGCTTAAACATAATTTAAAATTGTTCAGCATTATTTTAATAAAACCTCTTTTAATAACATCGCGAGTAAAATTCACCAACAAAATTCCACCCATCAAAAAACTGACCACCGGTAACTCAATACGATATTGCATTACCACCTCATCATGCAACCACCCACTGACCCGATTCCAGGTGACCTGAACTAAATAATCCAACCAATAGGAAACCAGCCTGCTGTCAATTGGTTAATAATTTTAACCAATAGCAGGCCTAGGCGTGGCGTGGCAAACTGCCAGGAATGCGCTATTGCAGTTCACTTGTTGATATCTCAGTTTCACGAGAGGGCGGTGAAACGTTTTTAGGTCATGTTGTAGGCCTTCTAGGAATTGAATAGGTAATCTGATGGCTTAGCGGTCTTCTTGTTTAATTATTTCTATTGTTTCAATTAAGCCTTGTTCATTACGCAACATTTTGGTCGCACTAAATTTATTTAGCAAGTTTCACAAAAAAGCGTCATTTTGCGCCCCATTAATGTTGCGTTGCAAGATGTGGTGCATCGGCACGGATCATGTTTCAACGCGTAAATCAACACCATTCGGTGTTGGTTTACGCACGATCTAACTCCTGAGGATGCTCCGGGTTGGGGCGAAACACGTGTAGAGTAGCCTAATTGGTGAAGGTGCAAGGTGTGTTGCTGTCTTGCTAAATGCAGGTTTGTGCACTGATATTTTGTGGTGTGCATGTGCATATTTTTGCGGGCGGGCGGGCGGTGCATCTTGCATACATTGTTTGCGGAAGTAAGCTACATATATTTCTTTTTTCAAAAAAAAAAAAAATAATATTTTTGTTGTGTAAGTCAATTTTGTTATTAAACATAATAACAATTTTTTTTTATCTTACCGTTAATTTATTCAACATAATAATTAATAATTAATTCAAGAAGTTTTTCCATACTACTTAACAAAGTCTTAGTAGTATGGAAAAACTTCTTGAAATAACAGTAAGATAAAAAATGCAGTTCAAAGTAATGTTTAAATACACAGCTTTTTAATTTGTTTCATAATAGCGGGATAATACTCAATGAGATCATTCCTCTTATTACGCGTTTCATTTAAATTCCTAGTGCCTCGCTATTCGTTTGAGTAAAACAACACCGATCGTAATAATGTTCATCTGTCAAAGAGCTTCCATGCCTCCACTTTAATTTAAAAAGAAACCCGAGACAGATAATAAATTTTAAACTGCTCTTTGCAGTTTAAAATTTATTCTAGAGTTGCGTTAGTTTTGAGAAATATTTTTTTCAATGTCTTTGATTCCAAAGCTCGAGAGCTAACAACAGAACTTGGATTGAACGAGCTCATCCAGAATGCACAAAATATAAAATCTGTGCAGAAAGTACTTATTCACCCTGGCTTTTTAAATTTTTAGGCACAACGGCACCTTGGTTAAGGCCGAAGGTGGAAGCACATTACACCCGGAATCCTCATCACTGAGGAACTGGCTATCTTACCTCTAACTGCCGGAACACAACAATTTTTAAATTGCTGTTATAGCGTCAGACTTAGGCAAGATGATGGTAGCTAGCCAGGCGGACTTCAAAGAAGCCCTAGGTACCACCAACCAAACCGAGTACAAATTGTACCCCCCTGGGAATCGAACCCGGAACCCCTGCGTCTTACACGGGTGGGCGAACCACTAGACCACAGAGGCGGTTAAAATTATACTTCAGTTGCGTTTTGTACTTAGAGTTGATATTTACTTCTTAACCCGGCGTCATTGTGGCGGAAAAAAGTTACACTAACGTTGAGGGGGGTCATTATGACCCTGGTTACAATTGTTAAAATTTGGCATAGTATAAAATAATTTTTTATTTTAAACATTTTATATTTATTATAAATACTGTATTTATAATCAGTAGCAGCAATAAAACACATTGGTAATGAGTGAAATAATTTTTATTTTTAATTTTTCCTATAGACTGTTAATTATACAACAAAACTGTAACTCTTTTCTTAATTTTCTTTTATCAACAAAAAACAATATCGTTTCTAACAAAAATGATACTTAAATCAAATTTATACTACCTAACCTCTCTATCATTAGAAGATTACGAACACTAACATAATCTTTATATAAAATATATAAAAAAGTATATGGCACCAAAACAGCAACGTCACCGTTGAGCTGGGTCATAATTACCCTGTCGCAGGTTTACACACGTTTTGCTCCTTGCGCGGGTGATGGACGAATGAAGTGAAGTACGTGGCGGGGAGGGGTGATCCTTAGCTGCAGCTACTGAGACAGACAGTTGTGTGTGGCAAATATTTCTAAGCATTTTTTCATATGCAAAACATGCAGGGTCATGTTGACCCTGCATCAATGACGCCGGGTTAAAAGAGCAGACAAGACTGGTTTCTGACCACAAGGGAAAAGTCATGACGACATGATCATTTCATAACTATACTTATAATGTAACTAAACTAGACTGTCTTCACGCTACACTCAAACCATTTATGTTTAATCATTATGAAATTGATATGTACAAACGACGGCATAGATAGACAACATTACCTCTTTCAAGAATCTCCACGAGATGATTTTTAGGGTTCCGTACCCAAAGGGTAAAAACGGGACCCTATTACTAAGACTCCGCTGTCCGTCTGTCTGTCTGTCACCAGGCTGTACCTCATGAACCGTGATAGCTAGAAAGTCTGTTGCCGCTATAATAACAAATACTAAAAACAGAATAAAAATAATATTTGAGGGGGGCTCCCATACAACGAACGTGATTTTTTTGCCGTTTTTTGCTCGATATTAATAACGACGACAGGTAGACAGTTGAAATTTTCACGTTTGATGTATTTTTGTTGACGCTATAACAATAAATACTAAAAACAGAATAAAATTAATATTTAAGGGGGCTCCCATACAACAAACGTAATTTTTTTTGCCGTTTTTTGGTACGGAACCCTTCGTGCGCGAGTCCGACTCGCACTTGGCCGGTTTTTTTTCAGCACTGCCTATTATCCCGGTCACTAACATTCGAGCGAATACGTGAATCCACAAGTGTAAGACGACATTCGCAAATGAGTATGCGAAGTTTTCGATGCATTCGCGTTCCATGCTGTCTGTGGACAGTCCTTCTCATGCGTGCAAACATTCGTACAATTAATATTTGCGCGCATGTGAGTGAAACCATAGAAAAAAATGCAAAACATTTAAGTACCTATTTATTATGTCGTTCTCACGTATTTTTGAGCTTTCTCTGTAAAAATACTGAGTTGCAAAACAAAAGGTTTACATTGAAGGGGATTTGAAAATATCATAGCAGATTCCAGATAGGGAATATTATGCTCAGAGTCGTTTGGCTGCGAGCCTGGACGTGAAAATAATGTTCGCGTGTGGTCCAAGTCATAGAGTTTTTTTTTATCTAGGTGAAAAGATCGGGATTTTTGTCTTTTAGACATGCCAATGCTATCGTTACCTTATACTTCAGTTTCTGTTTTTCCATTGAAATGAGAGGAAGCTATTGTAAAAACGTAACCAAGAGACGAAGTTTTTTTGTTGTAACATCTGATCTTGGTTCTGACAAAATACTTTGAACAATGTCAATATCAAGACTGTTTAAATCGTATTATTTCATAATAATCACTAATAACACGTTAGGTATTATGTGATAGTTATCTGAAGTTGTATTTTTAAAAGAAAACTTTCAAAGCTTTTCGGAAGTAATTTCGTAATTAGGTACTGAAAATCGTTAAAAAAATATTATATGAAATAAGTAAAATTTAAAGACCCGCTTGCCTAGTTTAGTCAAATTTAATTTCGTATTAGAAAATGAGATAAAAACTTTAGCATTATACCTAAGTATAAATTGTACTTATTTTGTAACTTTACCGACTTAGCGTTCCCGCCGACGAGCGCTTTTTTGTAGCTGCGATTATCGTGGTGATAATCGCGGCGTTTATTGCCCGCGAAATGACACGATAAAGTTTTACTTAGCCAGCGACAAAAAAGCGCCGCGATTATCGTAGCTACAAAAAGTCGCTCGTGGGCGGTTTACGTATTGAACTCTATAATTGTTCTATTCTCGGCGACATAAAATCGCTCAGCCATTAATCGCTCGTGGCGTGGGCGTTAAGCATTATGGCTATCAATCGACTTTTCTTTTCATTGTGATTTTTAACTTTGTTGACTGAGTTTTTATTAACTAGCGACATCTTATAACTTGCACCAAACAATGAGATCACATGCACGCCATTTGTTTGAGAAAACTATAAGGTTGCACTTTTTATTATAAAGCTTTGGTATCACCATCGCCGTTACATTTTTATCCTTTTTCCTTTCTGCAGACAGAGTGGAACAATTTGTTTACAAAATAGGGCATTTTCGTGTAACATAGGATACTAGGGGCAAAGCATGGAAATAAGTTTTTGGGGTTTAATCATTATTTTTGTTATAGTGATAATCAATGATTAAACAAGACCGTAACTTGTAGATAAAGACTGACATTTAAGTTTAATCCAGAAATAGTGTGATGTAAATAAACAAATTAAAGCAGTTGTGGCTTAAAAAATTCCAATATCTTTGGTTGTGGCCATGCTGGGTAATATCACACCAGAAATTGACAGCTGATGTCACAAAATAGGGAACGTGTGCCCAAAAAACGGATCCATATGAAAAATATTTCATATTGTTTTCATCCAAAATCTGATCGTCGTCAGTAAAAAAGTCGTTTTCCATTAGAACAGTGTTTTGAGAAATTTTCGAAGATTAAAAAAACGAATAGGTACCTAAAAATAAAGTCTCCAATACATATAAATAAGAGTAATTTATCGTAAAATATGCAAAAAAACAAATTGATCAAATAATAAGGTGTAATACGTGTGTCAAAAATCGTACACGTAGGTATTATTACAATAAGTTACACGTGTCCAATAAAACACGCGACCCATTTTCACATCAATGGCAGTTCAATCAAGGGCTCATAATTCGAAGTAATTTTCCTTGAGATACCGTAATTGGTAGGAATATTATATTGATTGGGCGTAATTTGGCCGGGAATTGTAATCATATCAAGAAAAAGATACTATATTAAATAAAAATACGCCGCCTATTCTTGAACTAGTCATGTGGCGTCCGGGATAATACAATAGCACAAAACGTTCACACTTACTGGTCACGCTAACGCCTCGGCCACGACATCACCGCGCGCGCGTCCTGCGTCTCAGCAACCACTGCGCGCTGTCTCGATATCGGCCCACGTCGTCGTCGCGACCGCCTAGTGATGCAGGACGCGCGCTTAGTGATATCGTGTCCGAGGCGTTATCAGCCTGGCCACATGAATAGGCGAATGGCGGAGGCGAAACGAGCGATTTCTCTCTTCGTTACTCACCGCACCGCACGGTAAATATTGGCATCACACGCCATGAATCGGGAATCACTACGTCGCCATTCACTTTTTCGTGTGGCCAGGACGAAGGTTGTCTTAGGAGGTGGATAATGACATTGTGGCATCTAACACCTCCATTGATCCAAAATAGAAAGAATAATAAAAAATAAGAAGAAAGAAGAAGAAAGAAGGAGAAATAGGCAGCAACATGTTCCCATTTCCTCCTACGGAAGAGCTTCGACTTAGGCTACTCCGGTAGGAGGAAATGGGAATGCATACAGCAGGCTGTAGTGGACTATTAATGGTCCTGTTATGATGATACCAGTGTTTGCATGATAGATTTATCATTCGGTTGCTATAGTATTGTTTATTGCAATGAAGAGCAGGAAACGCCCAAGCACCTCTTATGTGATTGTGATCCCCTAATCCACAGGCGCAACATCCATCTGGTGGGGTGACGCGTAATCGACCCGGAGGAAATAAAAACTCTTAAAACCAGGAAGATACTGGACTTCCTGGAAGCCGCTGGGCTTACAGAGTTACTATAATTAGGTGGCGAGTCACAATATATCTTTTAGGTCGCAGTGACTACAGCTTTATCTGAGCTGCATAGCCCCTAACACTCAAATAATTATTATGAATGATAATGGTAGGTATAGTCTGCACACTAGCGCTGCCATTGGAGATGAGAATCAGCGAGATCTGAGCAAGAATCATAGTGCTTAAATAAAGACGAAATTGTGAATTATCTCTCTGTAGTGCACTCCAAGGAAACTTTCTGGTACTTTTTATCGCTTAAACAATTTTATAAGGTCTGTCATTTAGTTTATAGAGTTTTTTGCGAAAAATGGCCACTTTTAGCAAAAACTGCTCTATTAAACTTAAGGTTAATGCAGCTTTTGCAACACCAACTTAATTTGAAAATTTAAAACAAGTTAACATGCATACTTGTAGTTCTAAACTTCATAGAAAGTAAATTGAAGCGGATTTGACTTAATTACAAAATGACAAAATGAATATAATACAGCAGGAATGCTCAAAATAAAAATGTTCTCTGAAAAATCTACCCTGCACTGGCAATGTCTTTCATGAAGAATGTATGTGCACAATATCTCTTACAATATTCGTTTTAATTAACATTGAAATTGAACGCATGGACAAAAGACAGTCGAATATCCACTCAGGGGTGACACAGAAGCCAAAATACAACTCACGACCCGACGGCGATCCGACTACAGTTTTAGAACTAATCATAAGTAAGTCTCCACGTGAAGTGTGAAGTTTTCAACAAAACCTAATCAGTAAAGCCCACCGGTAACGATCAATTGCGATTGTCAATTTTTCCGCAATTGCCGCCCATTGACGGAAAAATTGATCGTTTACGCGTGCAATTGAAGCGACTGTCAATTGCTCCAACAATGGAATTGACGGAAAAATTGACAATCGCAATTGATCGTTACCGGCGGGCTTAAGTGTACTAAAAAATATTTTTATAACATATTTGCTCGTAAAGGGTCTCTTATTACACCAATTTCAATATCGTATTGTATCTCATTACGAACTTGTGCGGTAATGTAAAGTAAAACGCACGGTTTCCTTGATAAACCGTGCGTTTTACTTTACATTACCGCACGGTTTATCAAGATACTTCGTCTAAAACGAACGGTACTTTTTTAAATCTTAGCAAAGAGTTTTTATGTCAGAAAAAGAGGTCAACATTTTATGGATAAAATTAACTTTGGGAGATAAAATATAATAAATAAACATTTAATTATTCAATTTAATTAATGTTGACAATAAATTACAACCATTTATCTGTAACAAAAACACAAAAATATTAATTTACTTTATTAGTAATACTGGCTGTTTTTATGCCTTTGCCTTAGAAAAAGCGCGGATGCGCGCGCATTGCTAATTTTTTTTTTTTTTTGCCGTATTGTTTTTATTTGAAAATGTCGTCAAGTAGTGATGAATTTATTAATTCAACACCGCCAGAAGTCTCAGAGGCAGCGAAAAAGGCTACTCTAAGCCTCTTGCCCGAAAAATTGACCGATAAGATACTTACAAGCGTGTCAAAATTTAATCATATGGAAAACAAGCAAAGGTGCAAAGTCCGAGTTTTATTTATTTCCTCGCAAATATGTTATAAAACGTCGTATGACATACGTGCGCTTTGATAATTACAGCCTCTGCTTTCTTGTAGCCCTCGCCTACGGCTCGGGCTAGCAATATCGCCTCGGCTGTAATTTTCAACGTACCGCACTTATATCATAATGTACTATAACACATTTTAGTAACAAATTATTTAGTATGGAATGTGCTCATCAAGGCCTTTCATTAATGCCCGCCCATATTGTAACACAAGTTGTAACATTTGGGGATTTTCTTCACATTTACAAGTAGTGTCTTACAGTCGCCGTATGGTTTTTTTATATATAGCTAATGTCACTCGGAATAATGTAAGGATTCTAACGATACCTCATACATCTAAATCTTAAAAAAAATTTTAAAATAGCATTGTAAATGCAAAAATCTCAAATTTAAAAACATCTAAATCTGTTAAGGCATTTAGATGTTATGGTGGAATAAAGAAACTCACATAGTTACCCACAAACATACTTGAACCCTGAACTTAAACTTGTTATATTATATACAGGGTGAAAAGCAAGACGGTAGTTGAGGAAAAGTACCTACCCTAAATATTCTAAAAGGAAACATGCCTTTATTTTTGAAAAAAAAAAAATCATTTCAAAATTTTTGATAAATCATTTGTCTCGCCTAGGAATTAGTGATGTACAAAACTCGGGTCATCGAGTTCTACTTTTGACGACTCGAGGCGGACGGCAGGACTCGGTGAGCTCGGTAGGCTCGTAAGCCCGAGCCTAGCCGAGACTCGCCTCGAGGCTTCAAAAGAGTTCGAGCCTTTAAAAGAGCTCGAACCTTTCAAAAGAGCTCGAGCCTTCAAAAAAGCTAGGAGTTAATGTTTATGACTTTAATATATTTACTGAGATATTAAGGCCGAGCCTATCGAGCACACAGAGCCCTGAAAATATGACTCTAGTCTCCAAAATTAGTACTCATAAAGATGAATGTCTTATGTTATACAGAGCACCGAAGATGCTTAATTTACTGTGCTTTAGCTTTACTATCCTCATTCATCAGCAGCCCTCACAACTAGTGCGCCGAAAAAGACTCGAGCCGTTAAAAAGCCTCGAGATCGACCGAGCTCTCAAAAAGGCTCGAGCCGTGAAAATGGCTCGAAATCGGCCGAGCTCTGAAAAAGGTTCGAGCTCTGAAAAAGACTCCCGAGTCGTCGAGCTTCATACAAACGAGGCGAGCCCTCTAAAACGACTCTGAACTCTAGACAAAAGGGCTCGGAGGACTCGAGTGTACATCACTACTAGAAATCGAAAATCCGAAAAAATAGCATCTTGTACTTTTATTGACCGAGCGAGCACGAAGTGCGAGCGAAGCGTCTCTGCTTCAGCTTGGGCAAAAATTCTTTCGTATGTCCGGCTGTCTGTTCCAGCCTACAGGTCGCATTTCTCAACCGATTCTTGTGAAATTTAGTGAGCAGGTTCGAAAATTATGTATAAATTTTTTGTCACGCCAGTTTTTTGAAATTATTCAAAATGGCGGAGATATGTTAAAAAAAACAGATTTCAGTCCGTTTTCCAGCTCTGCCTGTTTTCCTCTACAGGTCGCATTTTTCAACCGATTCTAGTCAAATTTTGTAAGCAGGTTTAAAAATGATGTATAATTTTTTGTCAAACCGGTTTTTTGAAATTTTTCAAAATAGCGGAGATATGTTAAAACAACTTATTTCAGTCCGGTTTTCCAGCGGTGTATGTTCTCCTCTACAGGTCGCATTTCTCGTAAAGTTTTGTGAGCAGGTTTGAAAATAATATAGATTTTTTATATCATGCCAGTTTTTTGAAATTTTTCAAAATGACGGAGAAATGTTAAAAATAAATATTTCAGTCCGGCTTTCCAGTGCTGTCTGTTTTCCTCTACAGGTCGCATTTCTCAACCGATTCTCGTGAAATTTTGTAAGCAGGTTTGAAAATTGTATAGATTTTTTTTTGTCAAGCCAGTTTTTTTTTTTTTTTTTAAATGGCGGAGATAATGTAAAATATCATATTTCAGTCCGGATTTCCGGCGCTGTCTGTTCTCCTCTATAGGTCGCATTTCTCAACCGATCCCGGTGAAATTTTGTGATCAGATTTGATAAATATATGGAATTTTTTTGTCGAGGCAATTTTTCGATTTTTTTTAAAATGACGGATATATGTAAAAAAACATATTTCAGTCCAGCTTTCCGGCTATTTGATCTCTTCTACAGGTCGCATTTCTCAACCAATTCTGGTGAAATTTTGTGAGTACGTTCGATAATTATATATAACTGTTTAGTCAAGCCAATTTTTCCAAATTTATAAAAAAAAAGTATTCACCCATTTTGAAAAATTATCAAAATTAGAAGCACCATCTAGCTGCGAATACTCACGTACCTACTGTGTTTTCAAAACTTCATGGCGACATTTTATTTTATTTTATCGCGAGGTCTACAGCTCACGGAGCCAGTAGTGATACTTATCGATAGGGTCAATTTTTTTAACTTAACATAGTATCTTAAATAAAAGGCAGACTCGACAAAGATAAAAAAACCGGCCAAGTGCGTGTCGGGCCACGTGCCGTAGGGTTCCGTAGTTACCTTATACCATACCATATTTAATACCACCTATCATTTTTCGTCTGCAAAAATAACTTTGTTTTTCACAGTGCTGGTATGAATGACAAAGTTATATTTGCGGTTTTGGAAAATGTGCTATATCTCAAAAACTAATTACTATATCTCGTTCAAACCAATTTTGATTGAAAGTGTTTATTAAGATCTACAGCATATATTTTTTTTTAGATTTTTCACTCTCTTATTTCAAAAGTTAAAGGGGGGGGGGGACACACATTTTACCACTTTGGCGGTGTATATCTTTCAAACGGTTGACTTTGAGAAAAAGTTGTCTTTGAAACCTCAATGTCATTTTTAAAGACCTATCTATAGACACCCAACACGTGTTGGTTTGAAGAAAAAAATTTTTTCAGTTTCAGTTGCATGTATGGGGAGCCCCCCCCTTAATCTTTTTTTTTCTTACTTTTGTATTAAATTCGTTAAGCGGTTAACAGAATACATCTACCCACCAAGTTTCAATGGTGTAGTCTTAATACTTTCGGAATAAAGTGGCTGTGACATACGGACAGACAGACAGACAGACAGACATGACGAATCTATAAGGGTTCCGTTTTTTGCCATTTAGGCTACGGAACCCTAAAAAGACAATAAAAAATTTGGAACTATACTCTGTTCACGGAAACGACTTAGTATAGCGCCTTCTCTATCACACATTTTCATATAAATGACAAAGTCAAAAAAAACTTTTTCAGGGTCAGTGGGCGTTAACAATACCTTAGAAAAATAAATGCGCGCTCACACTGCGCTTCTTAAAAGTTCGCTTAGCTTATACCCGCGGCTTCATCTGTCCTATTTGAGAGCCATTCATTACAGAGAATAACAATGGAACTAGCACACCTGGGCTAGTTTATTGTACAAAAATTGGAAAAAGTATTTTCTTAAGATAAATCTCATTTATGACAAAAAAACAATAAACGGGTTAAACATTAGCACACCTGCGCTGCCTTGGGCTTTAAAATTCAATTTAGATTTTCTATTGTACTTTTAGTAGATGCTTGTTTTCAGCTTTGCATAAAGCCATAGAATATGGTCCTTACAACTATAAAATAAATACATAGAAATCAAGTATCTGCTAATCTATTTTAAATACAAGTATCTTGATAAGACTTGCTTGTTTTTAAGTTAGAAACGGGAAATATATTTTGTTTTAGCGTAAATTTTGCAAACGGAAAAATATTCTTGAAATGAAATGAAATGAAATAATTCTTTCTTTCTTTTTCTTTTTATAATTCTTTATTGCTGTAAATGTGGTCAGTACAAGATTATAACATTTATCAGTTTTGTTTCTCACATTTAACCAAATAACTTTGGTATGCAAATTAGAGATAGGCCAAGACTAATAAATTAAAAATGTCGAAAAATAATCATAAATAAAATTAAATAAAAATAATTAAAACATGTCCAAATAGTAATCAAATTGAATTATCAATCTTCTAACAAATTATTGGCTATATTTTCCGAATAAAACCGAATTTAAATAAAATAAAAAACGGTAGATGCGACTTGCTTTGCTTAAACAGAAAATGAAATAAAAATTTCTGCGTAGGGCAGCCGAAGTAAGAGCACGTCTGCACCGTACGGGGAATATGAGTAGACTAAAAAGTACTCGTACTATGTACACCGCCTTTGCGTTTATCACTGACCAATCACAGTTAAAAAATTATGTGAGTGAGATAGCGCTCTACTAACTCGTTTCCGTGAACAGACTATAAACTATTTTACAAATTATTTTATCTTTCTTGGGTGGCCTTTAATTTAAGAAACTATTTCGGATTTAAGCTTGATCGATTCCCAGGCTAGACAAGCTAAGCTATTTATAAAAAATCTTTAAATGCAGTTTTACTTATTTATTTAGAATAAAGGAATGTTTCTTTTCAGCAATATTTGCCATCTATCATCAATAATATGGGTACTTTTCCTTCAACTACCATCCATTTTTACACCCTGTATAGTAGACTTAATTATAAAATTTGTATATTATGTAGTAGGTAATTTTACTTTTTGCATTTATAATCTAAGATATTTCAAAAACTACCTACGAATGAGGAATAGTAATTAATTAGAAAATAGGATGATCTAAAAGGGTTTCTAGTTAAATTATTCGGGCTCCTCCGACAGAGGGCGTCAGTGGCATTGACAAAGGTCATTCATATTGTGCTTCACGCTCAGCCGCTCGCACTAATTCGGATTATCTCTATTTGAGCCTAGGTACGCTTTAGATACACTGCATTGTCAACCAAAACTAAACCATAATACCGCAACATACAGCTGAATGTCCAAACACTGCAACAGTTGCATAAGTTCATGCTATTGTTTCCAATGGTAGGAATGTATCGAATTTCAATATCATATTAATTTGATGAACGTAATGCATTTTGAGTGAAGTCACGCACGATCCTATATTGTAGTGACGCTTAAATAGGCTTTTTGTTGTTAAGTGCTTTTTATGCCTTATTTTATGTAAAGGTCTTATTGACTTCTACCAATTTTATTGGCATAGCAACATACAGTCGTCAATTATAGGAGCGGGGCGGTCAATTGGTCATATATATTTTCTATTAACATTGTTATTGCTTAATCTTTAATCCTGAAATTATATTGCTTAAGTTCACCTTCTTCTTTATACTAGGTGTATCAAGCATACATAATGTGTAGGTAAAACTATTGTCAATGGGTGGGCCTGGCGACCTGTAGCACAGGTTTCTTTCTCTGAAACCTATTTCGGGCACCAGTCCTTCACAAATATAGAAACCTTCCATGTTGTAGCTTAGGTGCCAAATTGTCTATAGACTTAAGTTCTATTATTTGTGATGGGAAAATAAACAAACATTTTATTATTTATTATTATTATTAACCTCCACCACTCTTTTGGCTGCTGTTAAGATTTTGGTCTGAGCTTCGTGTTTTTCTGCCCATTACGGGAGTCCTTGTGGAGAAATTAATCAGCTGATGATACCAGAAAATATCTTAGCTAAATTTAATCTTCGTCCTGGGACTTGTAGTGAAATTATACAGTAAAATAGCTCTTTTAGGTAGAGTCAGCTCCATCTTATTAACAAAAGTTAGAACCCTGTGCTTATGAAGGTTTTCTGCTACTTCTAATGATAGCAACATCATAGGGTCATGAATCAAATCAAAACCTAGCCTACCCATAGCCATAGCCTACCCATAGCCTACTAATCAGTCGTAATTTCCAGCACACCTCGTCACACATTAATAAATCAAAGGACCATGAAACCGTCCTCTAATCGCATTACCTACCGCAACATCTGCACTAGCCACAATTACTATACTATAGTAGTGATGACAGCATTGTGGCGGCATAATCATATCTGGGCCTCATTAATTATTCCCGAAGGGTGCGATGCCAATCCGCTGTTAATAAACATGGATTGTTATTTATGCATTTGACCTGTCATTGAGGTGACAGCGGGATCCGAGGTGAAATGAATATTCTGACGTGGGAAATTGGTGGGTTGAACGCACAGAAGTATATCATGAGTTGTGTAAATAAGATTGAAATTGTCAATTACCGAATACAAATATCGAAGCTTCGAGAACTTCAGCAAAGTCTACAAATAAGCGATGATTTTTTTACTGTATTTGATCCACAGACTATACAACAGTGATTTGATCTGACACTAGAAAGCAAATATTGGAATAGTCATGATGAAAAATATATCTATAAAATCCCATTGGACCTCGAAATCTTATTCTACAAAAAAAAATATTTCAGGTGGCAAATAAGACAGGCTTTTATTTTATTTTATGCAAATCCATTTTACAATATAAGAGTAAATTATTCTTATTCATATACATAAGTAATTGACTTTGAATTTCCAGAAGAAATTCCAACATCACCGTTTACAATGACAAAAAGAAAATGAGCATTGTCTTAATTCAAATTACCAGCAAATACTGAATGCCATTGTGTTCCAACGAAGACTTACCTGAAATCAGAAAAGCGGAAATTAGAAACAATGTTAATTAATGACATTACTTTTTATATTACGACCGGGTCCAACAATTAAATTTTCTCCTCGTAACAATTTGTAGGCTGTTGGAAATAATTTGTATTCGGCAGAAGCGTTGTGCGAAGATGTTAGGCTTTCGCAGGGGGACTTCTTGGTCGTAAAGTATATAAGTACTTTGCGCATTTGTAATTCTAATGTTACACGTCGTATGTCATCGTTTTAAAATTTATTATTTTACTGCTCACATTTTAGTTCTTTGAAACAAATGAAATTGTTCTGAAAATGCATATTGTAAAATTAACTAACAGCCAAATAATATGTGTAGACCAGTGCTTTGATCAACTTTGATGTAGGTTTTCAGTTATAATTGTATTTTTTTTACAAGGTTAAATAAATAGTACCTAAGTACTTAACATATCCTAAAAGGTTTATAAATACGATGATATAATTAACTATAGATCTTTTTATCAATGTATATTTGTTTACATCTATTTTAATGTAAACAAATATACCACGCAACACAAACTTAATGCTTTCCAAAAAAAAAACCCTAAAACGGAACATTCGCAATAACTCTCATATAATTTTTCGTCCAATAAAATACGAGCAACGCAAGATGTTTGCTTACGAGCAATAAGCACAAATCTCAATACAAGCACGTAATATTAAGCATATCGAGTTTCAAGAGGGATGTGTATAGAAAAACAAACGGATTGATGTATCTGCTATTTCCCATAGTGCTTGTTAGATACATGAGTAGGAGCTCCTAATGAGCTGCTTAGTCTCCCCTCTGCTTTGTTACGTATCATAGAGATTGCTTGTTATTCCTATTATATGGGTAATAGCTGGATTCATTGACTGTACATGCTTAATGGATGTAGTTCGATGTTTTAGTTCGATACATCAAAACGCATAATATTTAATCCCATTTAGTGTGATTGATAATAAGTAATTACGTTTATCTACTCTCATATCGTAAAATTCGAATTATGACTTTCAAAACGAATTTATATTGACATACTTTATACACGCAATACCGAAAAAATTAAAAAGTTATTTTATAACATACCTTCGTTAACTAAAGTATGCTATAAAATAACTTTTTTTCTCATTACGATACAGGGCAAATGCAAGAAGATGGCAGTGCTGCGATATTAAAAAAAAAAAACAATGAAATTCTCACATACTTTCCATGATTAAAATATACTCTATGGTGATCGATGACTAAGCGTAACGATTACTCTGCTGGAATGCAGTCATCTCATTATTATTTTTTCTAATAGAAAACGCGCCATTTATTAGATTTTAATTTTTACTTTTGCTTAAAAATATTTGATAGTAGTGAGTGAGTAGATATTTTAGATGCGGCGACGGAAAAACGTAATACTTAACCAAGGTAAGTACGTAGAGTTTTTAAGTATTTGGTACAACCTACCTACCTAAAGCAAAGTCGAGAAACTATTTTACCTACTCTTTTTATCATTGATATTTTATTTTGTAGTTTAATTGTATGAGAGTAGATAAAGTAGTGTATGAAACTGCACATAACTAGGTATTAAAACACTCGTGTGATACTATTATAAACCTCGCCTACGGCTCGGTTTTTAAACACACACTCATGTTTTAATACCCCTCATTATGCATCAGTTTCATAAACTACTATTTTTAAATTAACATAAAGTAGTTTAAGGTGAAGTATTTATTATAATATGGTTTGGGACTGTAAAATCTCAAACAAATTGATTTTGAGAAGTAGTTAAAAACAAAGGAAAATCGACATCGTATATGATTGATTACGACATCGATACGACAAAGATAATTGGCGGTTCGGACGACAACGATATCGTCCGTCCCAACGATGTCGGTGACAATATGGTGAAAAAAATAACAACACAGTGTGAAAACGTTCACTAAAGGTGCTAGTTTGCAGCGAGCTGCCATCTACAGGTGTTCTTTTCTATGAAGCGCGGCTGCACGTGGTGGCCAAGCGTGATCGCAGAACTACCCAAGTAACAAAATTTGGTACTATAAAAGTACTGAAAACGCTTTAGGACGTGCTAATTAGTTTCATCATAAGCACTATAATGGTATTGTAAACCTTTACAGAACCCCAAATAGGCCCTAGTTTTATCACTGATTAATTCTATAAACATTACATAAAGCCTCTCACGGTAATAAATCAGCTCTATACTTGAAAACCAAAACATGTTTATAGTGCTATTTTTATTTTGATCTTTTTATCACACTATTGTTCGCCATTTTGTTCGTGCTGTGCTCATGTCATAGTGAGTGTTCCCCAAGAAAACAAAATGTCATTCACTATTACAATTTGTAATCCAAAGGACATTCTACAAAACATTACTTTTGATCGACCATTGGCCGTAACTCCACCGTAACTTGCACTTGCGAAAATAATTGTATCGATAAAATCACTATGCTAATTTCAAATTTGACAATGCGCCCTCATAATCATCGTGATTTAATTAAATTTAAATTAATAAAATAAGGACTCGTCCCGACTATGGCTGCTAAGCATCTTAACTATGCAACGTTTAACAATTGCAGTCCGACGAAATAGTGTAGAGTCTGTCTAAAAAGTCAGTTTACATGGGAAATTATTAAATTATTTTAAAAACTTATACTGGTAACTCTGTTGGTGCTGTCAAAATCCTAATTGTAAACATAGCTTTACTCAATTTTATTTAGATGGGTATTGGTGGGGTGGTTGGGGATTTAGGTGGGTATCAAAATTACCTTTGAAATTACCCATGTAAACTGACTTTTTAGACAAACTCTAGTTACATAAGACGGTCCTTTTAAGAATTAAGTAGGTACTAAAAACAAAGCAATAGCAACACCGCACGTATTATCACCCCTCCCATCGAGGGTGCTCTCCTTGTAATCGGCTAACCTTGTTCTACCTGCGTCGAGTAATGCGATGTCGCGTAAACATGTCAGCGCACGCCTACCCTGTCTGCCACTTCCACATCGGCCAATATGAAAATTGGATACTTTACCTTGTTTGGGGTCAACAGTGTGCTGCTAACGAGTAGGCAGATACTTGAGTTACGGGGAGAAAATAATGTGATACATATTGGTGATAAGTATCGATTAGTTTCCATAATGGTACTCGACACGATTATGTGACAGAAGTGACTTATAATAACATTCTCCTATTATAACTTTACCCGATGTATTTTATCTTATTTATTACCTCCATGTGCAAGAAATTGACTAATAGTTGTGAAATCACATACACAGCTAGAAAAAACTCCTTTTGAAAACTACACTAATTGTTGCCGCCAATATTGTTCCACTTTTGTACTGTCCTTATATGAAATTATTATGGTGAACAATAAAGCATTAATTCATTAATCCTTACTTCCTTATCCTTACTATCCTTACTATATAGGATAGGAATATATAGGATAGCAAAAAAACTTTCCACGCAGACGAAGTCGTGGGCGGCAGCTAGTTTTAATATATTTTGATAAATTAATGACCCAATTTAAGGTAACAAATTAAATTACTTCACGGATAATGACAATAGGAACCGTGTTGGATTTTTTTAATAAGACTGAAAGGTAGGAATTATCTAAAACCTGAAACAGATCTTCAATGGAAAAATGAAATAACAATGTATTGAGAAAAGCAAAGTTTTAATGAATCAGGATTAAATAATAATAAAATTATTGAAATTGAAAATAAAATTCAATTAAAAACTAAAATTAAACAGTATCTGGTAATGTTTTATCATTTACGTCCTACGAGTTTATTGGAAAATAAATGGTTGCCCAAAAGTAGTATCAAAAAATGGCTACTGTCAAAAAGAGATCTATAAATTCGTAACGCAAAAATTAATTTTCCATACATCGTTAAGCGAAGCGTTATCTTCCAAAGGTGTGTAATACGGAAAGACGGCCATTATTCCATTTGTCAAGAAGCAGAAAGATTCGCAAAGTTAAACGAGCCAGTGGACTTTTACAAATGACAAAGGGAGCTGTGGCTAAAATTGGTGGGAAATGTTATTTGAAATATTACATAACTGTGCGGTTTAGTGAAATGTGAGATAGGGACGTGGAAAAAGTGGATTACTGCTGAAAATATGAAGTGGAGTTAGTGAGTTGTGGAATAGTTGGAGAGATACTTTTTTGTACTGATTACTTTTACTTAACTAAACAAGATTTTTCTTTTGTGTAGGATGTTATTGGAAAGATTTGTGTTTGTTGTTGTAAACAACAAAATGAAAACAGTTTTGAGAGTATGATTACTAAAAATATTCTAATAATTTAACTCATCAAGTACAGAAAAATGAGACACAGTAGATATTTCATTGTTTTCTGGCCTCACGTGGCCGCGTGACATTTAATAAATTGGCAACTTTATTAAAAAAAAAAAATTTTATTAAACGTTTCTGCATTGATTACATTTTGTAGTGCTTTCGTGATAGGGTGGTCCGATTTTGTTCATTTTTCGAATTGTGCTTCACAAGACCCCTCAAAATTTGCGTAATGCAACGTAAGTTATAGGAAAAATAATGTAAAAAATTAAGATTATCACTTTTAGCCCTCTACTAGCGTTCGAATTTTTATAAAATACCTGTATTTCGTGTATATTAGACTTAAGAATTTTGCATTAAATGATCTCTCAAAAGTTGCGTAATATGACGTAAGTTCTAGGAAAAATAATAAAAGAATAGTATGAAATAAAACAATTTTTAACGGATACTAGCGCGGTTTTATTGAAAGCACTTTGGTAATTAGTTGGCATTTGGTTTGATTTTTGGTTTTTCCGTGACCACGGCAGCTGCAAAGTTGCCGAAACGTCGGGAAAACCAAAAATCAAACCAAATACCAACTAATTACCAAAGTGCTTTCAATAAAACCGCGCTAGTATCCGTTAAAAATTGTTTTATTTCATGTCTAGTGAGCGCGTAAGCTTGAGAAGTGAATAAAAGAATAGTAGATAGCAATCCAAGTTTGTAAAAAACAATTAAACGAAATTAGATTTTTCGAATCAGTTTTGATAAAATTGCTGTTTCAAAGTGATAAGTTAATTTTTTTAAATTATTTTTTAACCAACGTTTTATTACGCAACTTTTGAGGGGCCTTTTAATGCAAAATTCTTAAGTCTGATTTACACGAAATACAGGTATTTTATAAAAATTCGAACGCTAGTAGAGGGTTAAAAGTGATAATTTTAATTTTTATAGGTATTATTTTTTCTATAACCTACGTCACACTTCGCAACTTTTGAGGGGTCTTGTGAAGCAAAATTAGAAAAATTATTAAAATTGGCCAACCCTATTTCGTGATCATTTGCTTATATTGATTTTTTTTACTTTTCGCAGTGGTAATTTATTATTGTGCCAATTACATATATCTTACATCCTATCTTCTTATACCTATCCTCATATTGCCTCATGTACTATGCGTGCCAAATAAGAATAGTATCGACAACTTTACGTCACTGGTCAATTTTGTACTGCCAGCAAAAAATCCAATGATCGTTTGCCATGCTGATCGATGCCAGCAATAATAAAAATCATATTTTTATATATTTTGTCTCTTTTTATGCTCATCCTATACATTATGAAGTTATCAATTCTACCAAGCACTAACAAAATTGTCCAGTGCCGTGAAGTTGTCGATACTATTCTTATTTGGCGCGCATAGTAATTATTATAATTTTGAGATTAAAATAACTGCAGCATTTTAAACTCTCGAGTTCCCACCGAAATTTGTAGAACGTCAAATTATCTAACACAAATTGCAACTTTTTCGCAGTCTACTCCTCTCCGGCTACGTGCAAAAAAGTTGACGTATTTCTCTACCCTCTCGCGTCGAGTGGCAAGAAGGGTTGGCAAAAACGAGCTCTTCGAGCTATTGATAACTCGAGAGCCTTGCGTGGCAGATAAGATAAGATAGGAGTGGATAGAGGGTGTGCTCAATAAGACGTCTTGTGACGAAAATGAAAGATTTCGAAGATAGATATACGTATTTGTGATGTTGGAGTGTATTTTATTTTGGAGCGACAGGTATTGCGTGATTTTTCAACGTTTTAGTTGATTTATTCCTTTTCTTTACGTTTTTATTCAAACGGAAACTTTTGATATTCAATTTAGTAAGTGCGTACCTACTTAGATCAATACAGTTTTACTATAACTTTTGTTTTTATCAAAACTAAAAAACAACAAAATGATTAATCGGACTCAAACTGCTAGATTGTCCTTTAATATCAGTTGATATATGTTTTTAATCTTTTCTTCTCTTTTCTAGGCTTTATATCAAAAGATTTAAAAAATGTAAGAACCAAAGTTATATTATTTCATTTTCTCAAAGATACACCAACCTTTTCAAATAGCGAATACAAAAAACCATCCTGCAATGTTTACAATTCTCGTAAAACAAAGAGCGTTTTTAAAGCAACCTGGCAACCCTACTGGGGTAATAGAGTGTCATCTTGACGTTATAAATGATCGACCCATCGTAGGTGGATCCGTACCTCAACACTGTTTTTACATTTACCACACCAGATTACAGCAACCCTTTTTGGGTTCAGTGAAAAATAATAGTAATGATAAACATGATTGAGAACTAACATTAACTTGAAGAAAGATTTTTGGTGTCACGGGTAGAATGGTTGGAGCGAATTGTAGTGAAACTCCTTTTAAGTGAATTAAATAACGAAACACAATATTTTGGTATAATCTTTATAAATTTTACAGCGATCCAATTGCTACAAAAATATACACTATTAGACTTTTGCAAGTTTTAAGCGTTTTATCAGTCTTTCAAAAATAATAAGGGTGATTTTGTAGGCCTACTTTTTTTAAAGTTGATAAGAAAATACATCATAATAAAATGTGTGATTTTTAAATAGAAAAAAATTGACCGAAAAATACAAACCGATTTAGAAGATATCAAAAATAACGACACAAACTTAGCGAACCCAGCGTTTGTGTAGGTAGATGAACATCCAGATTTGAAGTCTAATAAAAAACTTCGATAAATCCAAAGAGTACGTACACGAACAAACACCCGCAAACCCGAAAGCAATTCACATTTCCAGTCAAAGCGAGAAACTTCAAAAACAAGCATCCGCGAAATGTTAAAATCTATCCGTAATACTCGTGTAGGCCAGGAAACGTTCACAAAGAGCAGGAAATTGCCTATCAGGGTTGGCAGTAATCAAACCTGGGCCAATCTAACTTCCACTGTGGACGGTACACAGCTTAATGAGATATTTCGAGAAAGTAACTGCGTTTTAGATGGGACGAGATAATATCTCGCCCGATGTAAATAAAAGAGTGGATAACCCTGACCAAAAGGTGTCATGAAAATGTATACAGGTACTGCTACGTCTGTCCATAAATGACACAATAAAAAGTTAAAAGAAGACAATACGTAAGATAAAGATATTATAAACCAAAGACGTGTCATAAATAACAAATTACGCGTGCAGAAATGTTAGTGATAAATACTAACATCTCTGAAATACAGTTACTTTAAAATTTTCTATTGTTGAAACATATTTTCTTCAGTCTGAACAAATAAGCCTCTTTGTGAATTGTTTGTAAAAATACGGTGTGCTATCCGCTTATTTCACAAACTGAAGCATAAGAAGATTTAAGTAAGCATTTTACAATGAAGTATCATAGAGTTCTTTTCCAGAAATAAATATTTTCAAGTATAAAATAAGGTATTTTGTTGGAAAATTCTTATGTAGAAAATTTCAGTTTACTTGTGAAAATATCTATGAGGCTCAATAACTCAGAAAATAAAATCTGTCCATACATTTAGGTCTAAACACTTGACTTTTATAGGAAATACTAGTTCTTTTCATGGAGAATTCGGTCTTTTTTAAATTTAATCTGGATCTATTACAATGGTTTCATTATCACAGATTTATCTCAACTATTGATGTTTAATTGTAAGACCATCTTTTACAGAACAATTTATGATGCAAAAATAAAAAATAAATTAAAAAATATTAAAAACACGACTGCTCTGTCAAAAACGTACTAAAAAGTAGAAATAACAACTGTCATTGCAGTCGGGGGACCGTTTTATGGAACAATTTTTGATCAAAGAGGTCGAGTTTTTAATATTTTTTAATTTATTTATTTTTATTTCACACATTTTAGTAACAAATTATATAGTTTTGGAATGTGCTCATCAAGGCCTTTTATTTGATGCCCATATTGTAATAATATAAGATTTTTTTTTTATCTCATTTGAAAGTAGTGTCGTACAATCGCCATAGTGATTTTTTTCAAAAAAACATACCCAGTGTCACTCGGAATGATAAGGCATTTAGAAGTTATGGTGGAATAAAGAAACTCACATACCCACAAACATACATGAACCCTAAACACATATCCACTCCTTTTTGGGCAGTCGTGTAAAAAATATTAAGGATTTTTCATTATAACAGTAAAAATTTTAAGGACTTTCACAGATCAAAAAGCTCCGAATAAACTTTTTTGAAGCTTCTGAAATTCGATTCCGTTGTTTTCGTCGTGTATCAGACAAAAAATTGGTCGAATAGTTCCACCGAATATTACTGGTCGTATAATAGTGAAGAATGCTTTTGTGGTCCCGCCGCGACCCCATATGACATATCGGTTAACATATATTACGGTTCTATAGGTAAATTCGTGGATGCTACTACTGTTTCGTCACAAAATTAAATCTTAATTTTATGAAAAAAAAAATCGGTTCGACTCCGGGAGTGCCGGCAGAAGTGAAAACTTGAATATTAACGTTGTGCATTTTTGATATTTTGAAATCAGCGGCAAAGGATTAAAATGTTTTCTTTACTATTACTATACAGTCACACAATTCAATCAGTTTGTAATTAGAGAAAAATTCTAAAGATTTCGCGCCAGTAGCCTTTTTAATTTCTACATGCACACATTCTACGATTTAAACTTATAGTCACAGAGTATGAATAAGTCTTTGATTACACCGAAGAGATCGCTGCTATTAGTTCCATTTTCAAAACTAGCGCGTTGCTGGTGACACAAATGTTTACGTCTTAAAATGACGCGCCGCCATTTTCAACGCGCCCCGTAGAAAGAGAGGGGGATACTTCCGCCGCCAGCTGTCTACTCTCCATCCGTCACATCCGTCTTACGCATTTTAGATCAGTAACGTGATTCTTACTGACGCGAGTTTAGCATTTTTTCCCAATTACAAAAAGCGTACAACGCCGCTAAAGAAGTTTTCACTTCAAAAAATATTGAAACTTGTGTTTGCTTTTAATGATAGATTGGCATGCGCTTGATAGCTATCAAGCCTGATGGTAAGCGATGATGCGACCTACGATGAAACGCGCTTGCCTAGAAGATATCTATTCACTCGCGACGTGAAGGCCCCCAGATTGTACCTATCGGGAAACAAAACTCAGGCAAAAAATTCGGTTCGCTATGTATTTGCATAAAATTTTAAGGCATAATATGTCATAGCATAATATGATTTCGCCGAATGATGTTTACGCTTAATCTTATTTAGTCATAACAGCTTATGCATAATTTTTTTAAGCATAACTACTTTAAGCATAATCATGTTTAAGCATAATATTCTTTAGCATAAATTTAAACACGCATAATGTTATTTACGCATATTTTTACAAACAAAAAAATCACGACGTTTAAAATCACGAAAGAACATTTTACCAAAAATACAAAATACCGAAGCTTAAAAAACCAAAGGTTAATTGAGGGTTACATGCCAGCAGGTCGGTTCTGGCACTTCGCCGGCCGCTGCCGCGGCTCGCTCGCTTTGCTCGCTCGGCTCGTGCGTTGTTGGTCGCAATGGAACCTTACCTCCTCCTCGCTCGCTACGCTCGCTCGTCGTCGCACCTAATAGACCTAAACAGACTTTAGGGATTTTTAACTATCGGCATTTTAACTTTCAGGGTTTCGAACTATCATCAGTCATTTATCGATCTTTTAAGTTTCGGTCTATTGGATATCGACATTAAGGATTTCGGTATTTTAAAAATAGGTGTTTTATGAGTCGATATTTAGGTCGTATGTGTTATGAGTTTTTGGCATTTTAATACAATACCTACCCCTTTTGCATAAAAATAAATAAGTGCGTAAAAATATTTATTCTTATTGTTTTTGATTTTTATGTCTAAATAATATTAGGCGAATATACAATATGCCTAAAAACATTATGCGAAAACAAATTAGTCTAAATGATAATTATGCTAATATAAATAATATGCCAAAAAACAATTATGCGAAAGTATTATTATGACAAAAAAGATTATGCCAAATCCGTTATGCCAAATCAAATTAGGTATAAAACAATTATGCGAAAACAAGGGATCCCAAAAAATTCCCTTCCTGATCACACTGCCTAAAAATCAAATTGTCTACGAAGCACTAGGTGTACGGATGATAAAATTTGAAGCAAAACGCTTAGTGAGAGTGTTTGGTACAAAAATTAAAACAAACGCCTAAGTAATTGAGTCTTTTGTGATACTAACAGTGGATTCAAATCTAATCAACATTAAGTATTTTTTTAAGTCGTAACTATTAAAAAAATCCTCCACTGATAATAAGCAAAAGTAGTTTTTAGGGTTCCGTACCCAAAGGGTAAAAACGGGACCCTATTACTAAGCCTCCGCTGTCCGTCTGTCTGTCTGTCTGTCTGTCTGTCTGTCTGTCTGTCTGTCTGTCTGTCACCAGGCTGTATCTCATGAACCGTGATAGCTAGACAGCTGAAATTTTCACAGATGATGTATTTCTGTTGCCGCTATAACAACAAATACTAAAAACAGAATAAAACAAATATTTAAGGGGGGCTCCCATACAACAAACGTGTTTTTTTGTCGTTTTTTGCTGGATATTAATAACAACAACAGGTAGACAGTTAAATTTTTCACAGATGATGTATTTCTGTTGCCGCTATAACAACAAATACTAAAAACAGAACAAAACAAATATTTATGGGGGGCTCCCATACAACAAACGTGGTTTTTTTTTTGCCGTTTTTTGGTACGGAACCCTTCGTGCGCGAGTCCGACTCGCACTTGGCCGGTTTTTTTTACTTGTTCAGAAAATTTGAGGAAACAACATCAAAATCTCTATAGTTTTCTTTTGTAGTAATAAAATTGTACAATTTTTTTGATAAGTACAAATTCGACAATAAAATCGAAATTTCGCAAACTCGCAAGTTACTCGAACCCAACGACCGGAGTAGCCCTCCAGTCGGAATATTCAAATTCTTTGCCATATCCGATAATACCACTCTCATGCAAAATGCATACAATATCATTCTTTACCCATACTAGAATGCTTCCCGGACGTAATTCATGTAAAACTGGCTTTATTTGAACTTTATGCGTCCAAATTTTTGTTGAATTTCAACTGAACCACTGTGCAAAGGGTCCATTTTCGTGTGTGTATATTTTTATTATCTTGTTCGATTTAATGTTTTACAAAATGATTTTCATTTCATTGTGAATTCCGAATACCGATACTTGGAAATAATGGTACACTATATTGCTGGTATTGTATTTCAAATAACGCTGGATGCGTTTTATTGTATTTATTTATATTACTTCGATACTGATACGGGTTTATATTAAAAAAAAAACTATTTTATTTAAATTGTTTTCATTTCAGTATAAAATAAACTTAAATACAACTTTTTTGTTTACACTAAACCTAATAATTTTTTGTACGAAAGCTAGGTACATTTATCAAACAAAAAACACCAGAGATGTATCTAAAAAATCACTTCACTTTTCAGTTGATGTACCCATTTTACCTAATCCATAGAACTAAAATAAGTAAACTTATTCTTGTAGTCTAAAACCATAACTCTAAAACCTGGAAGCCGGAGGGCGTACATTACTTAATCAGCTACAGCTCTATGAAAGCTGCAGAGTCCAGACTCAAACAATAATATCTCTAAATAGAAATTCCCTCAACACCAGATTAAAAACAAAATCTTTAATTCAACTTCATTTAACAACATAATTACAACTAGCAACCTATTGACGCAGAAAACTTTTCAATTAAACTCGCCAGCTATTTCAATACCATCAATCGTTTTGAAACATAGTTGATATTTAGAGGTATTCAATTTGTATTCGTTGTATGGCCGCGCGATTCATAAAGGACTCAAGAGGGGGGTGAGTTGCTATAGATACTGGTAGGGGGCGTTGCGTTGCTATAGGTGATCTGTGTTGCCCTGGTTGCGCCAGGTTTGAGGATGCTGCTTCAAGTGAGAAGAGCTTTAATGAGCACAAATTACCTGTTTATAGGAAACTCGAGTTATCGTAAAATGCAAATAAATTGCCTTGTTAATGAACAGAACAATATAGCGGTAAGTCCTGGTGATGATACTTGGCCGGATTAAGTATCGAATGGAGTATCTGAACATTGTATTTTTCGCGTTGTTTTTGCTTTGTGGAATGTAGGATCGTTTTCTTTTATGCAGTGAAAGATTTGAAGTTGATTTTATAAAAAAGAAAACGTAAAAATCTTTAGAAATTTTATGGAGAGTTATATTAGTTTATTGTCAGAAAAAAGGATGCTTTAGAAAAATCACAAAATAATAGTTTGGAAAATTAGATAAATAGGTACGTACTATAAATCATTTTCATTTATTTCAGAATATTATTTCATAGTATGTTAGTAACAATGATGTTAGTAATTGAAATAAAAACAAAAACAAAAAATTAAAAAAGTCTGCAATTTACTATAATATACTTTCCCTGCTTCCAATAACTAAAAGAGCTCAAATTCCTTTTCTTCTTCATTATCTTCTTCATTCATACATTCTTAATTATCCTATTTTATTAAAAATCTCGGAAGGTACTTTTCTCTGTCAGCTAATCAACCAAACTTTCTTTTTATGATTTAAATAACAATGTAACTTTAAAGGTAAAACCGATTATCTGTCATTTTTTGCAAAACATAGTTATTTAGGTTTTACACTAATCGATAGGAAATTCTTCTACAGGTTACACCCGTTTTTAGGGTTCCGTAGCCTAAATGGCAAAAAACGAAACCCTTATAGATTCGTCATGTCTGTCTGTCTGTTCGTATGTCACAGCCACTTTATTCCGAAAGTATTAAGACTACACAATTGAAACTTGGTAGGTAGATGTATTCTGTTAACCGCTTAACGAATTTAATACAAAAATAAGAAAAATAAAAGATTAAGGGGGGGCTCCCCGTACATGGAACTGAAACTGAAAAATATTTTTTTTTCTTTAAACCAACACGTGTTCGGTGTTTATAGATAGGTCTTTAAAAATGACATTGAGGTTCCTAAGACAACTTTTTCTCAAAGTTAACTGTTTGAAAGATATTATATAAAATGTGTGTCCCCCCCCCCCCCCCCCTTTAACTTTTAAAATAAGAGAGTGAAAAATCTAAAAAAAATATATGTTGTAGATCTTAATAAACACTTTCAACCAAAATTAGTTTGAATAAGATATAGTAATTAGTTTTTGAGATATAGCACATTTTCCAAAACCGCAAATATAACTTTGTCATTCATACCAACACTGTGAAAAACAAAGTTATTTTTGCAAACGAAAAATGATAGGTGGTACTAAATATGGTATGGTATAAGGTAACTACGGAACCCTACGGCGCGTGGCCCGACACGCACTTGGCCGGTTTTTTTGAATTCAGCTTTGTTTAGGAAAAGGAAAGAATATTAAAAACGAGTAAACGACAGGTACCTATTTTAAAAATAATTGGGATATTGTAATAGTAGTTTATGAAACTGATGCATAATGAGGGGTATTAAAACATGAGTGTGTGTTTAAAAACCGAGCCGTAGGCGAGGTTTTTAATAGTATCACACGAGTGTTTTAATACCTAGTTATGTACAGTTTCATACACTACTTTATCTACTCTCATACAATTTGTGATTGAACCTACAAAATAAATTATCAATGATAGAAAGAGTAAGCTAGTAGTTTCTTGACTTGCTAGGTAGTATTTAGGTACTTACCTAGGTTAAGTAAGACGTTTTTCCGTCGCCGCATCTAAAATATCGGGTGGAGTCCACACTCACTACTATCAGTCATTTTTAAGCAAAAGTAAAAATTAAAATCAAAACATGGCGCGTATTCTATTAGAAAAAATAAAAATGAGGTAGTGCATTCCAGCAGACTAATCGTTATGCTAATTCATCGATCACCATAGAGTACATTTTTATCGTGGAAAGTATGTGGAAATAGCATTGTTCTTTTTTAATATCGCGGCACTGCCTTCTTCTTGGATTTGCCCTGTATCGTAATGAGAAAAAAAGTTATTTTATAGCATACTTCAGTTAGCGAAGGTATGTTATAAAATAACTTTTTAATTTTTTTTCGGTATTGCGTGTATAAAGTATGTCAATATAAATTCGCTTTGAAATTCATAATTCGAATTTTACGATATGAGAGTAGATAAAGTTAGTTTCACTGCAGATAATCGGTTTAACGTCATCCGCCATCGAAACCCCTTTTATCGGACATTATTGTTAATCAATCTCCTTGATTTTACATTTGTTTTCTGAAACACTGATTAGAGAACTCTGTAACGCAACTATTTGTTTAAAGTTTGCATAGTTTTAAAACTATTTTAAAGCTTTGATCATCTGTGTTCTTAGAATCACAACTAGTGAAATGTTTAGTTATGTAAGTCGGTGACATATTGAACTATTTAACATTTACCTACACAATCCAAACAATTGAGGCTACTACATACTGAAACTTACACACACTCGTGTTTTAATACCCCTTATTATGCATCAGTTTCATAAGCTACTATACTTATGTCCCGTCGTTAGATTTGAGCCACAGTGAGATCGGTAGAGAGGCGTGTTTGGAAATCGTGGACTCTATCACTCGAAGTTGTCACCCGAAGTTGTCACCCGAAGTTGACACCCGAATAGCAACCAGCGAATTAGGTATAGTAGTCATGTGTAGGAATATTGGAACTCTATTAAAAGTTATGCCTTAGATATTAGATTGCGTTCATAGTTCTATAGAAACCTCAAGTAAAAACAATTCTATACATTTATCAAAATGGTTCATTTATAAAAATCTCAAGTCCACAACTGAGCATGCTTATCTGTGCCCCATAACACTCCAGAAAGTGGCTTAAAAGTAACGCCTTTATATTTAGTCCCTTTGTAATACTTTACTAACTTAATTTAAACGTATAATCATCAGAGAGTGGATAATCTAATACATGATTTACAGTTCCGTACCTATTTCTTAACTAATTAAATTATGAACCCTGGTCCCTGACACTTATAATAGAAACTGCGCACCTACTTATTAAATTATTTGTTTTTTATTTACACGACTGCCCAACAAGGAGTGTATATGTGTTCAGGGTTCATGTATGTTTGTGGGTATGTGAGTTTCTTTATTCCACCATAAGTTCTAAATGGCTCAATAGATTTGGATGTATGGGGTATCGTTAGAATCCTTACATCGTTCCAAATGACACTGGCTATACTTTTTTGAAAAAAGTCAATATAGCGACAGCACGACGCCGTTTTCAAATAAGAAAAAAAAAATTTTTTTTTCTTTAATTATTACATACAATAATATGGGCATCAAATGAAAGGCCTTAATGAGCATATTTTAAACTATATAATTTGTCAGTAAAATGTGTGGAAAAAAATAAAATAAAAAAAAAATAAAAAAACACGACTGCCCTGCCAAAAACGAACTAAAAAGTTAAATAACAAGTGTCATTGCAGTCGGGGGACCTCTTTGATTAAAAATTGTACAACAAAACGGTCCCCCGACTGCAATGACACTTGTTATTTAACTTTTTAGTTCGTTCTTGGCAGTCGTGTTTTTAATATTTTTTTTTAATTTATTTATTTTAACAATACATATTATGGGGTTAGTGATATATCCGGCTCATGCACCAAAAACTTATACATTTTTTTGAAGAAATAACAAAAGCTAAAATTTTAAAATATTTCATGTTTAACCATATGCACAAACATCTATCAAGATAAAAAACGCGCTTAAAAGTATTCGATAAAGTATTATCTAGAGTTTTTGGCATCATTTTGTCAAGTCCCGTTCGGTGACTATTTTATTTAATTATTCGCAAATTGATTCATAGTGGATATTGTGTCTTAAAATTGGTGCAGTTTTCTGGTACAAGCGTACAAGTGTCTACGCAACTGAACAATACGTGGGATAATGGAAATATGCGCGATCTTAGTTGTGTAAAGATGAGACTTTCATTTTAGCGGTGGCTACCTCGGCAGAACCTAGGTACCGAGTAAACTGTTTTGATATACTTGGTGCTAAATGCTCCAAGCAGCATTGGAATGCGATGCACCTGCATTCTAATGTAAACTGAAACAATCTACCACTGAACTATTCAACACTTGACACTGGCAAAAATTACTTCCAAGAGGAAAGTAGATTTCCAAAACAAAAATAAGAAGAAGAAGAGTATTATCTATGAAAATTTTCATTTCGCTTTACGGCGGTAGATGGCACAGTACAAATTTTCCATACAAAATTATTCTATTGAATGTTTTTTACGCGCGTTATTTTTTTCTATAGCTGTTCGTGCTAAGGGTACAGTACCCTTAGCACGAACAGCTGCTAATGCTAGAAGTGGAATAAATGGAAGTCTTGGAAATGGAAATCTATGGAAAATTTCATTTCGCTTTTCGACGGTAGATAGTGCTGTACAATTTCCCATACAAAGTTACTCTATCGAATGTTCTCAATTCGTGCTAAGGGTACTGATAGGTATTTTTAATTTATTCAACTAAATTTTTAAGCTTAGCAATTTGTATATTTATACTAAAAAAATATACAACTCACGCCATCTACTTCAGTCCAGTTGAAACTGAAATATTTCCAAATGATTATGGTACAAAAATGATCCATGTAAATGTATTTTTAAATGATACATAATTTTCTGTATTTTAAAGCTCTTTACTACTGAAGTAACAAAGTTAAATAGAAATCATCGCAATGTTGTTCAATTTTACTAATCGCGCCATCTAGTAACATTTTCCCGAAACTCTTGCTACGGCGGGGAGGCAAGGCGGGCGGAAACGAAGCCTCAATTTGGAAGCGAGAAGAGGCCGCCACCAGCGCTGTTCGTAGCAAAACTAGCGTAAGCTTTGTGTCTATAGAGATGGCGCTTGTAGCTGCCTCGACGAAAACAAAGATAGCACAAAAAGTATGAAAAAGAAAGCGTGTAGGAATTTATTTGCTTTTGAATATTTTGAAAATCATAAAATAATTATTTCATTGCCTCTAAAAAACATAAATGATTTACTTATATGAATTAGAATTATAGCAAGGGTAAGTTTATGTAATAAAATCAAATATTTACGCGCGTAAATTAGGGAATCGTTTTATTAATGATGAATATAATAAGTCTATGGGTGTTAAATAGTAAATGTAGGACTTATTCAATGGTGACTTTCTCATTAACAAAAGAGACAACAAATTCTGTTACACGGAAGTAAAAAGGTAATCAACTATTACAAAAAGCCGTGAAGATATAAAATAACGCACAGTAACCAATTCGAAACAACACGTCTGCCGTGTAAATGCCGTGGGGGCTCCGATACTGTCCGAGTGTCCGCCCGGACGGTGTCCGACGATAGTGTCCGGGTTGCTGAACAAATTGCCGGCGACACGTCGCTTACACGCCGCAGGCACGTGCTGTTTGCATCCAGCTAAGGTTTTGGCGCTTAGGGAATTGATACACCAATGTTTATATTTGTTATTTAATAAAACTAATAAGTTAACCGACATCGTTTCTGTAGCTGTAGAAAGACCCTTACTGTTTAAAATTAATTTGGAAAACTTAAAAAAATTACCTGAGGATTATTTAAATCCGCCGGTAACGATCAATTGCGATTGTCAATTTTTTCGTCAATGCCATTGTTGGAGCAATTGACAATCGCTTCAATTGCACGCGAAAAATTGACAATCGCAATTGATCGTTACCGGTGGGCTTTAGATTCTATGTTTTTTAGGTTTTTCTTAATTTTCATAATAGCAATGATGATGATGATTAAAACACCGTTTCCACATTAAAAAAAAAAACCGGCCAAGTGTGAGTCGGACTCGCGCACGAAGGGTTACGTACCAAAAAACGGCAAAAAAAACACGTTTGTTGTATGGGACTGTTTTTAGTATTTGTTGTTATAGCGGCAAAAGAAATACATAATCTGTGAAAATTTCAACTGTCTACCTGTTGTCGTTATTAATATCGAGCAAAAAACGGCATGAAATTCACGTTTGTTGTATGGGAGCCTCCCCTTAATTATTTATTTTTTACCATCGCCACTCGAAAAAGAGTGTTTAATTCAACGATAAGAGTGAATAAAACGCTGTTTTATTCACCGAGTGAATAAAAATATTTTGAATTTGGAACAAGCGCGCATCGTATGAATTATGTACAAAAAAAAACGTTCTGAAAGTATGGAGCTATTCCATAGATAAAGCCTCCCGCCAATTTTATTTAGGTTCTTTTTAGTGTCTTATCTTTGGGTTATTTTCTAAAAAATATCCCGCCAAATTAATTAGGTTCTTTTTAGTGTCTTATCTTTGGGGTCTTTTCTATATAATAGAAAGAGATTAGATGTCCAGTCTTGCATTGCATCAGTCTATTCCATCAGTCTGGTACGATCTTCAGACTGTAAAAATTCAAAGTCTATACAAACTGATGAAATGGACTGATGCTAGACCAGTCATGTAATTTCCCTTAGCGTGTTTGTTTTATTGTTGGAAAACTTCTAGTTTCACTATTTTCTAATGTTTAAATATTACTGATTACCTACCTAAATAATAAAAATGTAATAACTATAAATACTTACTATAGGTATAAGTACTGCTATTTGTTTTCTCGCAGTCAATGGTAAAAAGTAGAGTACACAACAGGTGAAAAAAAAAAATTTCATCTCGGTCCTTTGTATCCCTCGCTTCGCTAAGGATTCTACTTTTGAATCCCTCGCTACGCTCGGGATTCAACTCTAGAATCCTTCGCTGCTCTCGGGATCCAACTTAGTCCCTCGAACTAAATTCCCTCGTTTTTCACTTGTTGCATAATCTACTATTATTCTGTTCTTAGTATTTGTTGTTATAGCGGCAACAGAACATCATCTATAAAAATTTCAACTGTCTAGCTATCACGGTTCATGAGATACAGCCTGGTGACAGACAGACAGACAGACAGACAGACGGACAGCGGAGTCTTAGTAATAAAGTCCCGCTTTTACCCTTTGGGTACGGAACCCTAAAAAGCATCCGAGTATAAAATTGTAGGGCATAATGAGTTTTGTTAGTAATTAATTATTTATTGCACTTTTAGATAGGTTAAGTTAAAGTTTATATGAACTTTAGTTAATACTAGGGTGACATAATTAGTTGGTTGCTAAATGTCAAATAGTAATTAACGGCAAACCTGACCTTTGAACATATAGAGTGGGTGTTAGAGCAGCACAAACATATTGTTAAGGTTAATTATCAGTATACTAGCGACCGCTCGCGACTTCGTCTGCGTGGTCAGTTATTTTTCTATCCCTCGGCAAAAGTACTTTTTCGGGATGAAAGGTACGCTATGACCTTTTCTGTATCCCTGACAACGTGTATGCAAAATTTCATGATATTCGGTTGAGTAGTTAAGATGTGAAGGCGTAACAAAAAAACAAACTGACTTTTGCATTAATAATATTGGTAAGGATTTATTTATTTAATCTTTATTGCTTATTTATAAAAAATACAGCAAATGGCGGACTTAATGCTAAAAGGCATTCTCTTCCAGTCAACCTAATTCTAACTCCTTTGGAAATAAGAACATTATCAGGACAGATAAGGGTACTTCATATAAAGGCTGAAACGAAAAGTGTCTATCAAGCAAAATATGCTTAAATTACATAATTGGTCAGAAAGCAAGTTATAAAATAATAGTATTGTTCATCGTCAATATCATATCTATCATCAGGACGGTATGGATCCAAACAGAAAAAAAAACTTTATTTCTTAAAAAAACCTTACAAGACAAATTACTGCTTAAATTACAACTTAAAACAATATTTTATCTATTGAGAAAACAAAATGAACTAATTTTTTAAACGATAATAATCATTCTTTGACGTAGCACGCCCCGCTACGCCGTAGCATCGTAGTCTCAAATCAACTATCTCAACTTCATGGCTCATAATTTTAAAACCGCTCTCAAAGTTGAGAGCTAGCTTGAGATCATACTTGAGCTGCTGATTCTTATACAGTGTTTCAAGTATGATCTCAAAATAGCTCTCAACGTTGAGAGCAGTTTATAAATACGGACCTAAATGAAGTTGAGATAGCTGGGGGTCAAAACCGTGGTTCAATGGTGTTGGAATGGTAATACTTTATGACACAGTTCTTGTTTCTTAAACCCAACACAGAAATAGATTGTGTTTCTTAAACCCAAAACGGAAACATATTGTGTCTCGATTTTGGGTTTAAGAAACAAGAACTGTGCCAAAAAACATTGCCATTCAAACACCATTGAACCAAGATTTTGACGTTAACATTAGCAAAATTGACTGATGAAAACTGATTCAAAGAAATTATTATCGTATCAATTTATAAAATACAGGCCTTAGTATATGACCTCGAGTGGTTTGTAGACCTGTTTTCATGGTGTCGCTGTTCACGCCTGGCAATACTGCCATCGGAACGTCATCTGTCAACCAACGTTAACGTCAAGAAACTAGAGAGGGCGCCGGCGCGCACGCATCTCTTCCCCTCTCGTTTTCCATGTTTGTTTCAAATACTATAACGACACGTCTATAAATCGGTAGCGGCATCTACCTACGCCGTACATTACTAACACACGGTTGCAACAAGATTCATCAAACAAACAAGCGCTAGTGTCAAATAAACACAAAGATTAGTAAGGAATAGCAGCTTGTAGTATGGAGAATATATGGAGAAACCTACATCTCGCTAACGGAGTTCACCCAGCGACTCAGGATTATATACAAGTTCCAACCATCTTCGGTTGGACCTTGGTCCCCGGGCTAATATCACCCGGCCCGGAGGAAGATCTTCCATTCGGCCTTCCTATCAGTGGCTCCATACTACCCTACCTACATCCCTACAAATTCAAAACCCAATATACTTATAAAGTTTGTAATTATACGATTTTCAACTCAAGAAGACGTACTTCATTTCAACAAACCAGCACTCCATCCCAGCGCACACAGTCGCCATTCTGGACCTCAGTCCAGAGTTCAATCTCCTTTTCTATATTCTCTCACATCTTGGTGATTTTGATACCGTCGTTTTCCGTTCATAATTAATGATTAAACGAACTTACCTGTAAGTGAAGTTCTATCATAATTATACGAAGGATTCTTCCGAAGATATTAGTACTATTAACACATGTAGTATCGCTTGCATGTATCACCACTTAGCACGTTATTTTAGAGTAATAACCTAAAAAACCTAAAAAGAGAAGGTATTTGATTTAGAATTGACAGATACTTTGACATTTCCGGCTCGAATTCTCCTCACCGCCATTCGGCGCCAATCTTTTCATTTAGTTTAAAGTCCAAATCGTATGATATTTCCTCATTTTCTTCAGTGGGTGAACACTTATTGTAATTAACAATAAGCAGTAGGGAGGGTGGGACTCTATACTAATATCTTCGGAAGAATCCTTCGTATAATTATGATAGAACTTCACTTACAGGTAAGTTCGTTTAATCATTAATTATACTTCAGGATTCTTCCTTCGATATTAGTACTATTAACACATGTAGATGTTTAAAGCATTATATAAGAAAATAGAAATATCATCTCTTGTGTAATTAGTCTTTTAAATTTAAAAAAGAAAATCAGTCACATTTAACATAATTCTTAATGTTTTGGTAGCAAATATGGTACATATAGATGGTTGGAACCAAAAAAAAAAAATAAGCAAGATTCGTTAGGAAAATTCAGTTTAATTATCATTAATCGATGATATCTTGCAAAGATAGTGAAATTATCTACCATTTCACCGTGTTACGTGGAATTTCTATAATAAAAAAATAAATGTTATGGCTACATAGCCATAACATACCTATATAGGTATCGGCGTACGTCGAGTGCTAAAACTGGTTACCATGGATTTGAGTCTACTCCACTATCATTGAATTTTACATTTCAGTAATCCATTATCTATTCTACATATAAGAATTTCATTTCTTTTTTTTTCCTTTTTTAATATGTATTACTATTTTTATTTTATATTTATAAATAAAAAGAAGTGATTATGAAATGTTTTTTATAATAATAATATGTAGCATTCTCGAAAAAGAAGGTAATTATAGAATGGTTTATGTCAAACTAAGAAGAATTCATGTTTCATACTTGAAGTAAACAAATAATTAATTGATGCAATGGCAAGGTACCTCAATGTGCCACTTTTTTTTAAGTTAGAAAAGTTAGAAAAAAAACTAATTGGAAAATATTTAATAAATAGTAATAAGAAATCTAAGCTATCCATTGTATAATATCACCTTGATAATGTTGTACAAACAAGTCTATTTGTGCGATGAATTTCCGTCCCTGGAATTGGAAGTTATAGGATGTTAGTACTTTAATAGACACTGTATTACATTTAAACAATGGGTATCAAAGCTTAAAATTGTGACGATCATGATGGCAGAATTGTAACACTAAGAAACTGGTACAAAAGAATAAAAATAATAGCTTGTTCGATTGATAGTGACAGAATTGTCTTTGTAAATAAAATAGGCACTAAACAAAAATAGCGTTGTGAATGCTAAAATCTAAAATTAAAAAATAATCGCTTTGGGATCCAAATGCTAGGAATGAAGAAAAATATTTCTACTATATTTTATTTCTACTACCTAATTCGACTTGCATTCGAATTTACTCAATCTCAATCCGAAAATACCAAAACTGGTAATAATTTTTTGAATAAGTGAATCAAATAATAACGACTAGAATACTTTACACCGAATACAATAATAAAAAAAGCAATGAAAATATAATAAGCTACATGTTCTAGCTAGATAATTTATATGCAATTATTTTTCAATGTTTTGATTCCTGGCCACAAGTGTCCCCCAGTCTACCCCGTTGTTGAGAGGTACCAGAGAAAAATATTCCACAACTATGTCTTCTCTAATTCGGTGTAAGTATCGATGACATTCAACTAAATAAAGTAAAATATAATATTATACCGGTATCTACAGGTTTAATACATTCATAAAATAGTCATAATTTATTTTGCAGTTTTGTGAATGTTTTTCTTGTAAAAGACCTTAATGGAAAGTTGTGAAGATAGTTGTATAAAAAAAAATGTGTTTAAATTTATTGTGTATCTCAATTCTTTAAAAAATGTTCTGAGACACATTGTTAGAGTAAATATTATGTCCAATATAACAGGGAGATAATGCTGTCTAAGAAGTCGTAGCTGGCGGCATAAATTTTGTAAAAATATGGGCACTACAATACCCAAAAGTTAAGAATTTAAATTCGTATATTTCTATTACTTTTCCAATATTAAAACCATAGAGTTGATGGGATTTCTAAAATGCAAAGACTTCTGTGTTGTATTCTTGTTTTCTGACAAACAATAACCATTTCTTATTTTCAATATAGGTTAACTTTTATACTGTTTATAATAATGCGACTTCTGGGATTTCTAGAATGTGTTTTGTTATAAACAATAAGCATTTTTTATTCTTATTATAGGATAACGTTTTTACAGTTTATACTAATATGACTTCTGTTAGATTTTAACTAAACTCGATATGACAACCTGATAAAACATTTTTTTTTTCTCGAACAGAGATGTTGAACCTTCAACTTAATGTGTAGTTGACAAATTATTGTCTGTCACTAAAATACATACGTATTATGTGGCTGTTATGTATTTCGCCCGAATTTTAGTCAAATTAATGTTAGAATTTAATATATATCTCTGGAGATGGCACAAGTGAGTACGAGTGAGTATAAAAGAAAATAATAATAATCTTGATGCTGACCTAGCGCAGTGAAAATAGTATTTTCGCACATGTCGAATTTAGACCAAACAACTATGTGGACGCCTATGTGCCTATAGTTGGCGACCACTGCCTGCATTCGCTGAATACAGATAAATGCTGCACCAGATCCTTACGAGTATCCTTACCCCGCGTACGATGATCGAATGTGAATGTTGACGAATGTATCCTCGATTCCTCGGCAACTGTTTCGATGGACCGTAACGGCCGCCTGCGGGTCTGCTGCTATCGACGAAAGAAAACGTTGATGGGGATTCGTCGCCGCGTCTGGATATTCGTTTGCCGTCGGAATTAAGCATATGGTATACCTGGCTGCATGTTTCGTTTGTTGTTTTCAAGTTTAAATTGTTTTAAAACAAAATGTACCAGAAAATAAATATGTAAATCAGTTTTAAAATTTCTGTTTTATTTAAGTACTGCGCCCGGTTTACTTACAGTTTTTTCGTTGATCAATATCGTTAACCTCAGGCCTGTGGCTAATGCATCATTCATATTCGACTCAACTGTTGGTGGCCTTTTAAGTGGACAGCATCAATTACACTTGAGTTGACCATATACCTTCTGTTTATAATAAAATGTATGTTGTGCACAACAAATGAATGTTGCAATGCCCCATTGTATAATGTATAAAGTGCAAAACACTGTCTTAAATTACTGTCATAAAAAAGGTGTTCTATATTTGAAAGCTGCTCCTTAGCTTCATTATCACTATAATATATTCACTTGGCTAATAATTTCTACACATCAGAATCATTATCATTAAGATCAATCAATTTATGTTTTACACACACAAATTCAATTTGAAAATTAATAGACAGGTAATTTTTACTTTTTACAAGGGCATAGCTTTGAAATAAACATACTAATTAGTTAGTGATTAAACATAAATAATAAGCCTGAAACATAGGATCTCCTAGTTAAGGCAAATGTTTAAAGTTTTTACTTATTAAAACTGTGGTACATAGTAATAAACACTTACTGCATTTATGGATAACAAAATGTATGAATTCTATTATTCAATTTCTTATTGAAATTTCTATCAGCAGGCTCATGTTAGGCGTACCTATATTAATAGAAGCTATTTCACATAAAAATTGTGAAATATCATGTATCAGCTAGTTGCTGTATAACTTATTATCTGGTTCCATGAAGTTGATAAATTTTAGCATTTATTTATAGCTCTGCTTATGAACGTTATACTGGCAGTTTTTCGTTACAGTTGTAACAATGTGTATAATAAAATCATACATAATTATGTTATATAAATTTTGCAAGCCAAAAATTTATCTCAGTACCGATGGTACTCTATTATTCCGTTGGGATCAACGCAACACCAAGGATATCTATGATATCAAAATTCATACCTGATGAACTAAGCTGTTGTCAGGGCTGCTGTTGCAGCTCCAGCAGAGCAGCCGCCTGGCTGGGAAGCGGATGGCGGCGAATTCGGCGGACGGCGGAGTCACCCGATTGGTGCTCGGCAACGGTTCCAACATGGTAACCTTTGAGGGCAGCTTGCTTTTTACACTGTCGCGTCATCAGGGGCACTTTGAGTTGCTGCACTTGTTGCAGTTGCGTTGTCTGACCTATCTATGCGGTGAAATAGTCCAGTGTGACTATTTCGAGTGCAAAAGATAATTGGTTCATGCCTTATTAGACACATGCCTTATGACAGAAAGTACCCAGTGTGGTAAGTTCGTGTCAGACAAATTAAATAATTAAATGGTAAAAGCCCAGTGTAGCAGTTACGCATTTTTAAATCTCAGCCAACAATGTTGTCTGGGAGGGAATGCTATTAGCATTAAGTCCGCTCTTTTTGTACTCATGTACATTAATGTAAAATAAATATATATGGTAAAAGCCCAGTATGGCAGTTACGCATTCATAAAGGTAAGCAAACAATTATGCAGTTAAGGCAAGTAAACGGTAAAAGCCCAGTCTGGCAGTTACGCATTCAAGCCAAGTAAACGGTAAAAGCCCAAAATGGCAGTTACGCATTTAAGGCGGCTCTTGGTGAAGTGACAGCTAAGGATTTGACTCCCCTCACCCTGCCACCCTCTACATTACTTCGCGAGTCATTTATTAGCGACATCTATTAAAAAATTTGAAAAACTAAGATGTAATTTACTACCGACATCTATTAAAATTTTTGAAAACCAATGTGTTACCTACACAATGCTTGGCCAAAATTCACGGACCATAGAAAGTTGGAGACACGGCAGAATGGCATTGTTAAAATATTAAATTTTAATTTTATGTAGGTAAATTGAAAAAAGTGTTTTATAAAAAAACAAGAAATCAGCAATGTTCAATCAATCAGCCGCAATTTATATTAATATTAAATTATGTATGAAGTCAAGTTTGTTTCATGTTTTAGTTATTTATTGTTTTTTTTTTAAGTGAAAACTTCTTTAGCGGCGTTGTACGCTTTACGTACGTACGGTAAAAATGCTCAACTCGCGTCAGTAAGAATCACGTAGCTGATAGAAAATGCGTAAGACGGATGTGACGGATGGAGAGTAGACAGCTGGCGGCGGAAGTATCCCCTACTTTCAAGTGTAATCTCTTTCTACAGGGCGCGTTGAAAATGGCGGCGCGTCATTTTAAGACGTAAACACTTGTGTCACCAGCAACGTGCTAATTTTGAAAATAGAACTAATAGCAGCGATCTCTTCGGTGAAATCATAGATTTATTTATACTCTGTGACTATAAGTTTAAATAGTAGAATGCGTGCATGTAGAAATTAAAAAGGCCTCTGGCGCGAAATCTTTAGAATTTTTCTCTAATTACAAACTGATTGAATTGTGTGACTGTAGGTATAGTAACAGGAAAGAAATCATTTTTATCCTTTGCCGCTAATTTCAAAATATCAAAAATGCACAACGTTAATATTCAAGTTTTCACTTCTGCCGGCACTCCCGGAGTGCCAACCGATTTTTTTACATTTTGCATAGTACTTATACTCGTAACTAGGTACGTCTTATGTCATGCTCACTTTAAATATTTCTGCGGTGGTGTCGTGTGAGGCGGGACGTTACGTTCCCTCAAATATGGTTGAGCGAAACGATGGCTGGTTCATGCGACATGCTCGTGAACGGGTGCTGCCAGTGGGAATAGGTCTGCTTCTGAGTACCTATCTTAACGCATATTGAATTGTAAGAATTGCGTTTCTTCTTTATTATTTTTTATATCTTGTATCAAGTGTTTTTTGGTAAATATTGCCTAATTAGGAGTAGCAGACAAAGTGATTTCTCAACTAGTTGAACTACATTTTTCGTGATTTTTCAATTCAATTCAAATGCATTTATTCAGACAACAGAGATTTTACTGAAAATAATTACTAATTTTGTTGACAACTACATTTTGTTTATTGATGGTGTAATATATTGATATTTGTTGGTAAAATAGGTATCCGCAATAATAAACATTATCACCAGAGGAGATTAATATTTCTGGTAAGTATGGGTACTTTATAATCTAACCACTACGAAAAAAAAATAATAGAATCTAAAGCCTATATCGATTCACGAAGTTTGAGGCCTGAAATCACGACCGTTTAAAAGATTTCAATAATATAAAATATTTTTTATAAATTATGAAGTTGGATAAACAACAGTAATATGAAAACGCTTTTGACGTAAGTAGGTAGGTACTAAACAAAACAGGCCAACTTTTTTAGGTTGGTGTGCGTTCACTGCGTCTAAAATTAGAGATTTTTCACTCTCTTATTTTAAAAGTTAGAGGGGTAAACACACATTTTACCACTTTGGCAGTGTATATCTTTCAAACGGTTGACTTCGAGAAAAATAGTCTTAAAAACCTCAGTGTCATTTTTAAAGACCTATCTATAGACAGTAGACACCCCGCACGCATAGATATGATGAAAAAAAATTTTTCATTTTCAGCCCATGTGTGGGGATAATAATCTTAATAAAATAAAGGGATTTATATATTTAAGATAATAATCTTAAAAATATAAATCCCTTTATCTTTTATTTTTGTGTAAACATCGTAATGCGGTTCACAGAATACATGTACCTACCAAGTTTTAACTATGTAATCTTAATAGTTTCGGAATAAAGTGGCTGTGACATACGGATGGACGGACAGACAGACAGACATGACGAATCTATAAGGGTTCCGTTTTTTGCCTTTAGGTTACGGAACCCTAAAAACGTGCTAATAATCCAGAGCCTGTAGCCAAATGTCACATTAAAATTTTCGCTATCACTTCGCTCCGAAAAATGTATGAATTAAGACTATAATCCATAAATTTTTCGTTTGATTCTTAAATTCGATAAGTGCACGTTGAACGCTGCGCTAGCGCTCGACTGTTGTCATGTCAGCGCGCGTCAATGCGCGCTTTGAGATCATTAGTTTTCTACATTACCGTTCAGAATTCAGATGAGCGCGCGCTTTTGACGCAGATAGACGTATTTTAGGGTACACTCAGTTCATCCAAAAATCGTCCGAAATGGAAACGGAAGCTGTTAATACCGAATTATCAAATCTGAAAAAATTAACGCGCGTTGAGCACTTGTCATCTGAACGTACCCTATGTCAATCCCATACAGTTTCAAAAGCGAAGCGATAACGATTTGCAAATATTACTTTGACTAGGGGGTCTGATGAGAAACCCTATCGATTGGTATCGTAAAAATATATTTGGTGGGTTTGATTCCTGGATAAGGCAAAGTATTGGGACAGCCTATAGATCGCGTGATGCGTTTTATCGACACTTGACTGTCAAAACCCTTGTCCTTAAAAGTAATAAATCGATATTATTATGGCGTTTCAGTGGTCACTGGTCATGCTAGGGGGGGTAGGATGGTATAAATATTCTTACCTATACCCTACCTGCATGCATCCAAATCTGTTCAGTTCGGGCATTTAAAAAGTTATAGTGGAATAAATTAACTCACAGTCGTGTGATTTATTACCTACAAATGTTTGATTTGAAGACTCATATATAGTATTCAACATTTATAGGTAGGTATTTTATACTAACCGTCCTTACGCGTAATTTTTATTTCTATGGCAAAATAATGCATCAGAGGGCCTATTACAAAACAAAAAAGAAACCGATAGTCGGACGCAATTCGTCGTTCAATTTACTTGATATTGAACCTTATTAGTGAGGTAATAGTGCCACGGTGTTGGACGAATATCGTACGCTTATCGCGATGCTTTTTTGTAATAGTCCTTCAGTTCGAAATGAATTTTCAAAACATAATTGTAACATTCTGACAGTGCTAAAGCAAGGCTAAAACAAACGAGCGAGACTTATAGAACTGTGTAGCTGTCAGTGGGAGCATGAGCGATACGTGTTCCCCGTCCGAGCGCCGGTGGCGGTCTGCCGCCCGCTCCCCTCGAGGGCACCCTCTGTCAAAAATGTATCTGAATTTTTGAAAAATTGTCGCGAAAATCGCATAAATGGTCTTTTCGAAAATGTCTTTCGTGGAATTTGTAGCATTTTTTCTCCTCTATCGATTGGTGGTAACGAGATTTCCATAGGACTCGTAGTTACGGAGGAGATGCACAGAAACAAAAGTGTTAGTCGATTTTATTTATGATATTTTTGGCATTATGTAAAATATTTATAACAAATGTTAATCGTGGAATCGATAGGCAAAATGTTGAAGATTCTTATGGTATATTTACTTTGTTTTAATATTCATTAAATAAAGAGGAGATAGAGAATGAAAACCTACTAAAAACCACGTTTTGCTAGTACAACGGCCTTAATAGTGTTTCTCCATCTTGTATTCTTCTTCTTGTCCTCTTCCGTCTTGAAATCTTTTTTCCTTTCTGCACGAAGCATTTTAACTAAGCATAATTAAATTTTCACTGTATAAAATATAATTCTGAAGAATTCTCACTTTGAGATTGTATGCGTGCGTCCGTGGCGAAGCACGAAAAGCGAATGAAAAGATTGGCGCCGAATGGCGGTGAGGAGAATTCGAGCCGGAAATGTCAAAGTATCTGTCAATTCTAAATCAAATACCTTCTCTTTTTAGGTTTTTTAGGTTATTACTCTAAAATAACGTGCTAAGTGGTGATACATGCAAGCGATACTACATGTGTTAATAGTACTAATATCGAAGGAAGAATCCTGAAGTATAATAAAACAAAGAAATACATCGTTTTGAGGTCATCAAGTTCGCTTATTCGGCAATGCATACTTCAAAAGACACTTCTTATATCACATGACAAGAGACCATAAAATGGCCAAAAACGTCCGAACCTTATGCAAAGCATGGAGCATGCGGGGGCTTCTTTATCGCCTTTTTCAACTGTCCGCCAGCCGAATTCCCGACATGCCTCCCTGACATAAATCCCTGCCTGAATGAGGTTGTAGCGGAGGTTTGCTGCAATTAGTTTCGTTGACTGTGTTTTGGTTTAAGGGTCCGATGCATAGAGTTTCGTTTATAGAGGTAAATCAAAATCACAATACATTGCTTTAATTCCAAATTAAGATCAGAGACAACAGTGGTGTAAGTTACAATTTATCAGCCCCCTAGCATGATCATCGAAACGCGATATGATATATCTAGCGATTTATCACTATTAACTGTCCAAAGATAACGATTTAATTTAAATAAAACTTAAATAAAATTTAAACGATATAAATTAAAATGGATTTTGAAAGTTGAGTGTCAATAAAATGCTATATCACGTTATATGTATCTTGTTTTGGTTGTCAGTGGCATGTCTGTACCATACCACGGTCCATGTGAGTCAGTATAGAAATGTTCGTTTTTCTAAATGAACCCAGCCGGGAATCGATCAGGGACCTCAGAGATAGCGAAACCATAAAGACAGCAGATCACTCGACCACGGGTGTCGACGTCGTCAATAGTACCTCCAATAATATAGTAGGTGCAATAACATAGTCACAAACATTTCTCACATTAAAAGTTACAGTAGCACACGTCATGACTATTACCGATGCAATGGTCAAACGTCCCGGTCACATACAATACAACCCTTTGCATCTGACGTCCGAGATAAGTACCTACCCATACGAATAGCGTACCATCCGTGTATTTAGTAGCCTCTTGTTGCATGCATTTGTAATTACGCTTTGTGGTCTATTTCTGGGCACAATGTCTTTGAATAGCTATAGTTTAGTTTAGCAGTTTACAAAAGAAAGCTTTGACGTTACAAAAACGTTGACGTGTGGTCAATTCTAAAAATAAAACTAGCTGACCCGACAGACGCTGTTCTGTCTTAGATTAAATTCGAATTTAAAACGACATTCAGTTTTTTTACATCCTCTTTGACGATATTTGCAGCCCGCATTCTGTCAATTCTATGTCAAACGTCATAAGGTATAAAATAAAAACCGGTCAAGAGCGAGTCGGACTCGCGCACCGAGGGTTCCGTACAATCATAAATATATTTGGATATGTTATTTTAGGACAGTCTTTAAAAAAGTAGGATAAACGGCAGACAGGTGGAAGGGCGAACAGGCGGACAGTTAATTTACAAATGCTGCTTATGGTGACTGAAAAACGTTTCAGCTACTCCACATTGCAAAATGTTTATATTACTAGTCCATCAGCCATTTTAATGTCCCCACTGCTGGGGCACAGGCCTTCCTTATGGGTGGATAAGAAGGACGGGCCATAACCCACCACGCGGGCCCAATGCGGATTGGTGGGTGTTAACGACTGCAAATGCAGCCGGGACCAACGGCTTAACGTGCCTTCCGAAGCACGGAGGAGCTCGAGATAATAAATTTTTGGTCACCCATCCCATGACCGAACCTTGCGAACGTTGCTTAACCTCCGCAATTGCTGGTCCAGGCGCTAAACCACTGCGCCACCGAGCTCCTCGTTATTATTATATTACTATATTACTGAGTAGGAACTTATTCATCGTTTATTCGTACGGCAAATAGTAGGTAATTATATTAGAACCAGCCACCAATTTATTATTGTAGTGTTAGGTTGCGCCATCTCTTGACCGATAGTGGAACTATTTTTGTCCCTTAGGTAAGCATGCTTAGGACAGCGCCATCTGTTGACTGGTAGTGAAACTAAAAAAAATTGTTTGTTTTTTGAATTTATAAAAAAGTGTGTTATATTGAGACATCGTTTTATTTTTCCTGTAATCTTTACATAAACTACTATCACATAGAATTATTTCAGATTTTTCTCTTTGCAAACTTCGGAGATAAATAAGGGGGGGAACGGTATTTTTTTTACATTTTTCATCATAAGTCGAAAACTATGCGGCCTAAGAAAAAGGAAAAATTGTTTTAAAATGTGCAAACAGCGTTCTTTCATATGATACCCCACATGCCCTAGTCACCTCACTTAAAATTTTTAAGACCCCTTTTCAGTCCCTGTTGTAAAAAAAATATTAATTTTATTATTTCTTTCTTATTTGCAAATAGTTGGGAAAATGTCATCTTAAATTATTCCAAACTAGCGGCCGCCCGCGACTTCGTCTGCGTGGAAAGATTTCTTGCTATCCGTCGGGAACAATACATTTTTTCGGGATGAAAGGTACCCTATGTCCTTCTCTGTACCCCTAAGAACGTGTATGCAAAATTTCATGATGATTGGTTGAGTAGTTAAGACGTGAAGGCGTAACAAACAAATAAACAAACAAACGGACTTTCGCATTTATAATATTAGTAAGGATTTCAAGTTGATACCATTAGTAGTTCTCGAGATATCCAGCTGTGACAGACAGACAGACAGACAGTCAGACAGACAGACAGACTGAGTCACACCATAAGGATTCCTTTTTTACCATTTTGGTACGGAACCCTAAAAAAGTCTATATTGTCCAAACAAAAATTTATATGGTGGTTAAGTATTCTTAAATTTTCTTATTTTCCGCGCAATTTCTATTATTTTTTCTTTCATAAGAACTTTCTCCTGATAATAACAAACAGAATAAAAAAAGAATTAAATAAATAGGTTCAGCTGCTCTCGAGATTTGGACTTAGCTATACATTCAGCGATTAATTTTTAGGGTTCCGTACCCAAAAGGTAAAATTGGGACCTTACTACTAAGACTCCGCTGTCCATCCGTCTGTCTGTCTGTCACCAGGCTGTATCTCATGAACCGTGATAGCTAGACAGAAATTTTCGCAGATGATGTTATTCTGTTGCCGCTATAACAACAAATACTAAAAACAGAATAAAATAAATATTTGAGTGGGGCTCCCATAAACCAAACGTGTTTTATTTTTGCCGTTTTTGGTACGGAACCCTTCGTGCGCGAGTCCGACCCGCACTTGGCCGGTTTTTTATATTTTAGACTGAATAGAATTGCAGTTGATCGTGACAGTTTTATTTGAAACAGGTTGTTACGTATTTAAAAATAGTATTAAAGGTTTGAAAGTGAATAAAATAAAGTTTAATTCTAATTTCAAACTGAAATTTAATTTAAACGTCCAATGCCAACCTACGAGTACAGACCGTCACATAATGACGTCACATAATGGCGGACATATGGCGGAGTTTGACATTTTGGGTAAAAACAAACATCTGAAGAAGGCAATTTTCTCTTCTTGAGACATGGAATTACACCCAGGAGGGCATAATACTTATTCCTAACACCAAAATAACTCAACAATTTGATAACAAAGCAAAAATGCAAACGTTCTCGAGTTTTTACGCAATTTTACGTCATCACTTCCACGGTCTATACTCCTAGTATTTTTATGGGCCCCACAAGTGACTACGAATATACTCGCATGGCAGCCAATAAATTAAATTTGAATAAAACCGGTCAAGAGAGAGTCGGACTCGCGCACCGAGGGTTCCGTACAATCATAAATATATTTGGATATGTTACTTTAGTACAGTCTTTAAAAAAGTAGGATAAACGGCAGACAGGTGGAAGGGCGAACAGGCGGACAGTTAATTTACAAATCTTGACCACAGCTGCTTATGGTGACTGAAAAACGTTTCAGCCACTCCACATTGCAAACTGTTTATATTCTAAGTAGGAACTTATTCTTCGTTTATTCGTACGGCAAATAGTAGGTAATTATATTAGAACCAGCCACCAATTTATTATTGTAGTATTAGGTTGCGCCATCTCTTGACCGATAGTGGAACTATTTTTTTTTCTTAGGTTAGCATTTTTAGGACAGCGCCATCTGTTTTTTCAATTTCTAAAAAAGTGTGTTATATTGAGACATCGTTTTATTTTTCCTGTATCTTTACATAAACTACTATCACATAGAATTATTTCAGATTTTTCTCTTTGCAAACTTCGGAGATAAGGGGGGGGGGGAGACGGTATTTTTTTTACAATTTTCATCATAAGTCGAAAACTATGTGGCCTAAGAAAAAAGGAAAAAATGATTTAAAATGTGCAAACAGCGTTCTTTCATATGATACCCCACATTCCCTAGTCACCTCACTTAAAATTTTTAGGACCCCTTTTCAGTTCCTGTTGTAAAAAAATTTTTTTTATTTCTTTCTTAATTGCAAAATAGTTGGGCTAATGTCATCTTAAACTTTGCCAAATTTCAAGTTAATACCATTAGTAGTTCTCGAGATATCCAGCTGTGACCGACAGACAGACTGAGTCACACAATAAGGGTTCCTTTTTTAACATTTTGGTACGGAACCCTAAAAATTATAAATTTCTTAAACATACTTAATGATATTCTCATTATAATACGCTCAACCATAAAGTAATGAAAAAATATGCGTAATGCAACTTATACTTTTCTGCAACATATTAAGTACAAAGTCATCATTGTAGAATTATATTCCTCTTTAATGAAGGTAGCTTGTAAATTTATATGTCGTAAAAAAACACCATTTATTAGCCAAAATTAGAAAATTGGGTGGTAGTAAAGATTTTTACAGCGGTTGCCCGCGTTAAAATAAAATTTTTGTTGCATAAAATATGGGGTATTAAAGCACTAAGTATTAGAACCACTTATTGTATGTTTATATGTTGAGAGATATGTTTATGTTCTTACTTTGTAAAACAAAGGTGCTAGGAGATAATTGAATGAATGAATGAATGAAAATTTATTTGCAAAAGACATGGTTTTACATGTTGGTAAATTAAAGTTAAGTTGCTTAACATATCTTGCTTTTCAGCATGCAAAAAATCACATAAAGTATATAAAATCAAATTACAATTAATTATTAAAATAAATTAGTTATTAAATTAGTTATAATTAGGTATTAACTTATAAGGCAAAGCATGAAGGTAATTATTTTGAACGAAGCACTGAATTTATGTCGCTGTCATTGAGATAGTCATTGACAGAATAATAGCATTTATCGATCAACCATGTCATCAGTTTAAATTCAAAACTATTAAATGGATATCGTTTGAATTCATTAGGCAATTTATTGAATTTTTTTTATAATCATTGGAAAGCAATTTCTAGTATATAATGCTGTTTTCGTCCTAGGAAAGACCAGTCTATCTTTATTCTTTGTGTTAAATTTGCAGTGTTCGGACCACTTAGTAAATAAGTTCGGGTGTTTTTTGACGAACAAGCAACATTCGAGTATATATAAGCAGTGAATGGTTAAAATATGGAATTTGCGAAAGTAAGGTCTACATGAAGTCCTCGAGTCAACATCGGCTAGTCCGCGTACGCATTTTCTTGTGAGACAAATAATCTGTTGATTTCGGTAGAGTTTCCCCAAATAATAATGCTGTATCTCAAATTTGATACCACGTAACAATGGTAAGCTTGGAGAGCTGTGGAATTAGGAGAGGCATTTGATTTGTAACATCAGAAATACAGAATGATTTTTTGAACAGCTGACTTGTGGTGAGGATTATTGAGGCTGCGTTCAAATGATAACGCACGACTCGCCCTTAACCCGAACTCAACTCAAACTCAACTCAACCGGAGCCCACTCCTTGAAATACAGCGCTTACAATTTTGAGTTTTATAACTCAAAATTGTAAGCGCTGTATTTCAAGGACACATTAATAAGATCCGTTATATTTTGTCGTAACAACTGCACACGCCTCGCGCTCAACCCGAACTCAACTCAAACTCAATCCGAACTCACCTCAAACTCACCTGAACATTACACAAGAGCTTATAAATGTGTCATAAGACTCAAAATTGTAAGCAATGTATTTCAAGGTGGGCTGCAGTTGAGGTGAGTGAGTTGAGTTCGGGTTGAGGGCGAGTCGTGCGTTATCGTTTGAACGCAGCCTCATACTGAACAATCTTGTCTATGGGACCAAATCCGAGCATAACAATCAACAGCTGTTCCATAGAAAACGTCAATATCTACTCGACCAAAATGTATGGAACAGCTTTCGATCAAGAATACCCTAGATGTCCGGTCAGTCTCTAAAATGGCACCTTAAATAGCGTCCCACTTACAAACTGGGCGCTTATTTTGCACAAAGTAAGTGATAAAAGATGTGTTTTTGTACAAAATAAGCTTATTTTGTACTAAATAAGTGATTTAAAATGTGAGTTTGTTCAAAATAAGATGTGATTATGTACAAAATAAGCGCCAAGTTTGTAAGTGGGACGCTATTTGAGGTGCCATTTTTGCGTACTGTTTAAGTTTGTGAAGCGTTATCTAGGATATTTTTGATCGAAAGGAACAGCTGAGACCAGCGAACTAAAGCTATGGAATAAGCATTCCGCTCAAAAAATGGCACCACACGAAAAGTACAACTAAGTGGATGGAGCTAAAAATGCTGGCATTTAATTATGCAACACAAAGCGTCTGAGCACTGGTTGCTTATTAGTGACCATAATTTGTATACTTATAGATATTTTCTGTACTTAAACGAAAAAAAAGATACGTTATTTCTGCATCTTTTTACTGCCTTCTTTGCATCTTTTACACCATATCCCCCTTACTAATAAAGATTGTATAGCAGCTGCATAGTTACACAGTGTTTTGTCACTTTCTTTTAATGTCAAATTCAAATTGTTTGACAGAGAGTAACCAGTGTGTAACTAAACATCTGCTATTCAATCTTTACTAGTAAGGGGGTTTGACTATAAAGGACGTCATTTCTAATAAACTCTCCCTTTCTATCTTTTCTCTCCAATATAAACTGCAATTTATTGAAAAGAACACTAACGTCAGTCACCGGGTGCGTAGCTGGCCCGACTAAAGCTGAGCGGGTTATACTTTTTCGGCCCAGTGGTGCTATTTTTTAAGCAATATTTATTTGCATTTACACTTCCATAGATTTTAGTTCGCTGTCTAAGACGAAGTTGTTCAGTTTGACGATCTAAGCCACACCACAAAATATGTCAACTGCTTTCGATTTCACCCTGTAGAGTAATTTTGTCGTATCAAAGGTGTTCTAATTTTATGCGTTTTAAAAATGATCATTGAAATCAGTCAATGTTAATATCTCTATAATTCTTGATCTAATTAATGATTTTTGAGGGGTGGGAACGAGATACAGTTTAAAAAATATAGAGCCGTGTGGCCTAATAAAGTTTCAGCTTTAGGTGATGTTTTTAAAACTTTTGAGTTTGTTATATTGTAGAGTTATTTTATGTGTAATAATGATACTGTAACAATGATTCACTAGAATAAAATATGAATACTACTTTGAATTCTTCTTAGGTATACGGATTTAGCCAGTAACAGATACAAAAACCAAGCTGAGCATATTTCTTAAATAACTAGCGAAAAATTCCAAAAAGGAAAAAATATACCGTCTACAAAATGCCAAAGGAAAGGTGTAGAGGCGAAAGAGCTTTTATGGTACAACTTCGGCATACTGTGTCGTGCTCAGGGCGTTTACTAGGTATGACAGGCTGGGGCCACAGTGGTAGCGATTTACAAAATTGATGTTATTTAATTAAACAACGTTAATTTTGAAAATCGGTGTAGTATTATCGATCGAACACCCGCCATGAAAACGTAAAACAGCCTATTTTCTCTGACAGAAATGAGAGAAACAACCTAAAAAGAAGCACCGAGCAGTCATATCACTCGCAGTTAACCAGAAATCCGAATTTTTTTTCGCTGAGAATAGAACATACGGAGTTCTATACATAAACGCCCACAAACTACTCTTTGTAGCTTATTATAAACGCGGCGTTAATCGCGGCGCTTTTTTATCGCTGGCTAAGTAAAACCTTTCTTGTGTCATTTCGCGGGCTATTATGGCCGCAATTAACGCCTCGATTATCGCAGTAACAAAAAGTCGCCCGTGAGCGGTTACGCTGGTGGTGCAGGACCGCATTCTTTGATTGCGCTTAAATTAATAACATAAAATTTATATTACCTTTATTTTTATCTTTATCCCCTAATGCCGAACATGGTAGATAGGGACCATTAAACTGAACAACTTTTACTATGAGACCAATTTTGAAATCGTGATAAAAATCAGCTATTTCATACATTTTGATATTTTCGTTATTAATTTTTGTATGAAACAGCTGATTTTTTTCGCGATTTCAGAGTTGGTCCCATTATAAAAATTGTTCAGTTTGATGGTCCCTATCTACTATATTCGGCATTAAGAGTATTTTTTTAACAGGTTGTTTAATTTTAATTTTTTTACCAAACGCTCTCACAGCAGCCACCGCCGAAAGAAACAGAAGGAAAAAACTGCAGCGGCGGGCGCAAAACGTCTACGACAAACATCGTACCCGAGTCCCACCGATCTTTTGTAGATATGCAAAGCGTCGTTCTTTGTAACATGATCTTATTGTGCCGAGAAATCCTCGGCGCCGATGCGAATACGAAACAACTTATGTCGATTTAGAAATTTATTAGGATAGCGGTAAAATTTTCATGCTGCACGCGCGTACTCGACGGGTGCAACGAGATATAGCATTCCAGTTTTGCATTCTCCTTCTCATCTTGTGGTGAAATTCAGATATTTTGGGCTGAGGTGGGGAATATTAAGAGGTGTTGTTTCGGTTATTTCGACGTATTCCGCAATTGATCCATAAAGGCTGTGAGACTCAAAGCAGTGTCTTGTTAGCTTGATGTGAACGATTGTAAGGTATGTTGATTAAGATTGGCATACAAGTTTATTTTCTTTTCTCTTAAATATATCGACATTAACGTAACTTTATGAAAAGACTAGCGGCCGCCTGCGACTTCGTCTGCGTGGAAAGTTTTTTTTCTTTCCCTCAGGAACAATACTTATTTTCGGGATGAAAGGTACCCTATGTCCTTCTCTGTACCTCTGACAACGTGTATGCAAAATTTCATGATGATCGGTTCAGTAGTTAAGACGTGAAGGCGTAACAAACAAACAAACGGACTTTCGCATTTATAATATTAGTAAGGATACGTTTCGTTTAAAAACTATTATTAAGACAATATGAATAATATTTCAGTATGTGATTGTAAAGAATCTTTTCAATTAATTTTTTTGTGCCTAACCTCATCAATAACAGACATTTGTGAAAAAAAATTATAACCATTGAATGCCACACGCACGCTTTCTTTCCCATCCTGGAATTTATGTGTTCCCTAAGGAAATTAAGGGTGGTTACATAACTCACGCAACGCGTTATTTACAGAAAACGATTTCACTTACGTTTATGGCCTATCCCAAGTTACATTAACGAAATTTCATTTTGAACACTTTCAATTAGCTTATTTTGTTGTTACAATTTTACGGTTTCCTACTAAGGTATTCCTTAAAATTTTCTGAACACCAGCTCAAATCACTAAAAATAGTTTATAGCAATACAAGTATACTGACGTACAATTATTTTTACTTTATTGTTTCAAGCATAATCATCCTGGCAAATAATTATATCGAAGAAAATTCATAAGTAGATTATAGTAGATGTGAGTTAAGCCCGATTTACACATATCAGTGAAGTCACAGTTTTGGCACAGTATCGCCACCGTGATAATTATTCTTTCATATATTCTCTATGAACATATCCACACCCTGTCAGCACAAAATAGAGAGACTAACAGAAGTTTAGCTTAGTACTACGGGCGCTCGAGCATCGCATACACACAAAGACAGCTCTCGCCGCTGCGTCACGTACTCGAACTGTTTTGAGAGTGGTTTGAGATTGCAGTTATACAGTGTCGGTGAGAGATGTCTATGCGTGTGCGTTGCTCGAGCGCGCAAGTGCTAAGCTCAACTACTGTACTCTCTCTATATTGTGCTGTCGGTGTCAGTGACGAGACAATGTTCTCAGTGTCTGTGAACCACTGACGTCCATTATACAAGTACGCTTATAGAATCTACTGCTCTCAGCGCCAATATGGCGATTTTCAAATCGGCATAAAAAATTGCTGTCATTTCATGACATTAGCCTGTCCAGCGTACTTTGTATAATGGACGTCAGTGCTGTGAACCCATGTTCATAAAGAATGAATGAAATAGTTATTTCACGGTGGCGGTACGGTACTGTGCCGGAACTGTGATTTCACTTATATGTGTGAATCGGGCTTAAAGATAATTCAATAAAAAGGTAAAATGTTATTTCTTTTAAAAGATAACACCCAACTTTTTGTGCTCTATATTGACATGACACCTTGTAAACCCCTTAAGTATGTACTAAAGTTATTTGAATAATGCAAACGTCTCTAACGTCCATTTGTTTTGCGTCCACAAATCGTCTACCCGCAAGATGGCTGAGAAGGCCATTCGGTGTCCATCCAGTGTGACAATGACAAGTCGAAGATTGCACCGAATGCCTGCAGATCCCACCGGGCCGAAATTGATCGGAGTAATTTGGCAAAATCGCACCGAAACGCCTCGGAGATTCGTATTTGTGCGATATACCCAAGATATAAGACGGGGATTGATGAACGGTTAGTTTTGGATGGAGTGGTTACAGTTGATCAAGGCTGCTTGAGAAATGTGCGGCTTGATGTGGCTCTAAGCCTTTTTTTCTTTGCCTCTTTATTTCGTTAGTTACAATTTTTTTAATGTAGGTTTACTGTACTTTTACGATAAAAAGAGATATTTGACACAGCCGTTACATAGGTAAATAAATGGATTCGGGCACTTTGGTCCTTATGACCAATAGACTTGAATCGTTCATCAATGGATAATGTACCCTATAACACTGGAGATTTATACATTTCATTTAGATCTAAATCACTAAATTCGGTTCAGCCGTTTGAAAAATATATTAAAAATACTTACTTAGAGATGTAATCACAAAACATTTAATAGTCAAGGTATATGCGTACTCCGATCGGATAACATATCAGGACAAGCGCCATACCTATTCGTGCTCTATGAGAATATACCTTTCTAACGATATACTATTTATATATATTAGGTTCAGGACCAGAGTCCATACATTTGTGCCCATACCCCGTTGATTCTATTCGACGACTATTTCATTAATCTGCAAATAATTTCCATTGCATTCGCTTTAAGATTTGATAGAATTATCTCTCTGTTAGTTTTTGATGTAACATTGTTGATTACTGAAAGTAATTTTATTATCATTTTGCTCTTTTGTGAATATGTGCGTTACGTTAATTGTAATTAGCTTTATAGCTTCGTAACTATAAACCAATCATGACTCTAATCCAGTCCAACCTTCTTACGTCAGAATGCAATCATAAACATTGTACAAATGATACCTACAAGTAAAGTTCGCAAAACTCAAACCATCTGCTCAACAAATTCTCTCAGATGTGAGCTCATTCTGCCACCAATCGAAGGTTATTGTGAGATTTAAAATGATTTCTTCAAATCGCCGGGTACAATGTAGCGGGAGCAATTTTGCTCGCGTTAAGTCAAATCGTGCAAGAGTCATTGGCTTGAACGTCTCGAATGCTCTATTGAAGGCATCGGTGACAAAATGGCCTGTTTCCAATACATTTTACTTTTATTGATTCCAAGAAGGTTCAAAGATTCCTAACTGGATTCTAAAATGAAAATTATAAACACAGATACAGATAGATTATAAACACTTTCTGAGATCTAAGCTCAAGGACCGGAACCGCTTACCGTTAAAGGGGTTTTTGATTAGGTATTTCATAGACTTGTTTTCAAAAACCCTATCAATACGGTAACCTTAATGAAAGGGTAACCCAAGTAAGCACTTACCGAATACGAAAACCCTATCGGGGAAACCCTATGAAGGCTTTATGAAGGGGGGAACCAAAAAATAGGGTTTTCCGGTCCCTGTCTAAGCTATGCCTCTATTGTAACTTGTAACCGTCTAGATCGAAGGCTCAACACATTCAGGTATAAAAGCTTATTCATGTTTCAGAAATTTTTTAACCTTTGTTTAAAGTTTTTAGAATTGTTTACTGGATTCACTCTAAGTCTCAATTTGATTCCCAATGATTTAATAAATGGGCTCTCAGTTCAGATGCACATACATAGATAATTAGAGTAAATTAATATAATATACTCGTAAATATGCTTTCATACAATTTTCACACATAATTTGACGTAAAATTGAATTGACATAATAAGTTTATCTGACTACAATAAAAGTCTAGTCTATTATAATTATAGAAATAGAACGCAGCGAAAATCTTTCTATGTCTATGATTATAATAATCTTTAAATAAAACTGTAACAAAATCTTTATCGCTATTGACAGGAAATTATTATGAATTAATTAAACAACATTACCAATTTTAACATATTCTAAAAAACAGATTTTAGTTTGAAAGCTAGCTTTGATTTGATTTGTCAAATTTTTATTTTACCACTAATATTCAAAAAAATATATATTTGCCTACAGTTACATTGAGAGCACATGTAAAAATATTATTCAAAAAATCAGATCTCTCCCACGTTCCTTCGTATAAAACTGGTCTGAATGAGGTAAAAATACGTACCTATAGACATTGTACGTATGCAGCGTCAATTTCACGGAAGATTTCGCATACAATTCTGAGAGCCATACTCTATATGTTCAAGCAATATATGTAGCTCTGCAGATAGAGTAAACAGTGTCAGCAATATGGAAGTGTTCATATACATATTTTTGAAAAATTCTGATGGGGAAGCAGACTAATTTTATTGTTTGTCGATGAAAGTTATCTTTTGTAAAAGCTTTAGAAACTTTGGAAAGTCGCAAAAGCATTCTATGTTCTAAATGACTATTAATTTAGTAAGTTCCCGTGAAAGGTATGGGCTTATAATAAACTAGCGGCCGCCCGCGACTTCGTCTGCGTGGAAATTTTTTGCTATCCCTCGGGAACAATAGTTTTTTTCGGGATGAAAGGTACCCTATGTCCTTCTCTGTACCCCTGACAACGTGTATGCAAAATTTCATGATGATCGGTTCAGTACTTAAGACGTGAAGGCGTAACAAACAAACAAACAAACAAACGGACTTTCGCATTTATAATATTAGTAAGGATAATAGTAAAATTTACATTGAGAGAATGATTAAAGAAATCACTATTGTTATTAAAATTTAATTAAACCTTTTAATTCCTACTTTACGTTAATATAAAAATTATTTAAGTCATTAAATAATATGACCTGAATATATAACGTTGATAGCAATTGAAAGTCTCTTGAAGCCAATATGGAGTTTAGCATTTAATTTTCAAAATTTTCTTACCATAGGATTTATAAAAACAGTCAAAAGTTAATTCGTTCAAGTCTATTATATAATTAACACAGTCTGAATTAGGTCCTTACACAGACGTTATCCATTTATTTTTGTTTAATGTAACAGAATACCACTAACCTACATGTTTACTCATGTAATTTTCATCCAAGTTCCGTTTTATCATAAAGGTAAATTATAACAATGACCTTGAAATACTAACAGAAAGATAGCGGTATAACGTTACGTGTGAAAGTATAAGGTGAAAGATGTATTATTCTAGAAACGACATAGAGATTTGAAAGTTTGTCATGATTAATTTTAAAAAGATGCTGTTTAAAAATTCAAAAGCTTCGTATTTTCAAAATAATTCATCTAACGAAAGCAAGCAATCACTTTTCTTAAGTGAGATATCATAATATTTGTTCTTCAGTTGTTAATAGAATAATAATATTTTGAAAAAGAAATATATGTAGCTTACTTCCGCAAACAATTGCAAGTTGCACCGCCCGCCCGCCCGCAAAATATGCACATGCACACCACAAAATATCAGTGCACAATACCTGCATTTAGCCAGACAGCAACACACCGAATTTCGGTGCTAGTTTACGCACGATCTAACTCCTGAGGATGCTCCGAGTTGGGGCGAAACACGTGTAGTGTAGTCTAATTGGTGAAGGCATGTTTCTGTCTGGCTAAATGCAGGTATTGTACACTGATACTTTGTGGTGTGCATGTGCATTTTTTTTGCGGGAAGGCGGGCGGTGCATCTTGCAAATATTGTTTGCTGAAGTAATCTACATATATTTCTTTTTCTAAATGGTTTGGAACTTCCGCCAAGTGACGCCTTATTCAATCAAATAGAATAATAATAAAATATAGAAGAAATAGAAGGTGATAAGGGTATTATAAAATATTTCTCCTTTTTTGATGTCCGTTAAAATATTATCAGTGTAAATCGAACAGTGTATTATCAAGAAGTTTATTTCTAACTCCAAGTTGCAAAAAGAAATGCAAATCTTGGCACCAATAGTTTTGTCTTTTCCGCTCTTATGTATGTACCTGGAAGCGGTAAAGTTGTTCCACAGCTCTTCCAGTAATCGAAGATCCGAAGGCACCCCTATCAAACGCTCGTTTGCACAAAGTATAGACTGGAAGTATATCCAGAACGGCTGCGAACACGGAGCGAATGGCTTTACGAACACTTTTTCCCTATTTCCGAAAGAATAAAAAGAACTCAAAGGGAACTTCATGACTTTTGTTATAGCGTATCGCTTTTTGGTGCCTTTGGCACGTTCACAGGCAAAGGAGAACCGGCACTTTCCAAAGAAATAATTGTAACTTGTAGGTTAACTAATACGAATGAATTTGGTCTTAAAATGCAGCCAAAGATATTTGCTGCATGAATCAAGTTCTATTTTAATTTATCGCATTTAGAAAAAGAGATATTTTTAGTGATGAACATCTTATGATACTACGAAACTAAAACACTCCGCTATTCACATTAAATCTTCAAAGGGCAGAAATATCCAGCACTATATTAAATGTGAAAACGTGGCTCAATTAACTATATTTTTTTGCTTTTTTTCGAAATTACATTGATAGCTATTATTTCGTTGACAGAGACAATATTGTCAGATTATGATGAAATGATCACAGAATAAAAAACAATTAAAAGTATACAAATTGAAAACAATTGCCGGGTGTCCTTTTCTAAAAACCTTTTTATCCCAATCTCTTTGTAAGTGTCGCGTTGAATTTATAATAGCCACTTTTAGTTTAGGGTGAACTAATTTTAGGCGCACACCCATTTTATAATATGAGCTTCTTAGAGTATGTCGCTTGCCGAGTGCTTTTACTGTTAATTCTTTAGTAATGGCTTTGTCTTCATTTAGTAGTCCATTTTGTAAGGAGCTTGGAAAAGGGCTTACAATATTCTGTTTAAGAAAATTGTGGAATCTTTTAAACGCTTTCTTTAACGAGTCATTTGGGTATTGAGTTACTAGTTGAGATGGTCTTTTAAATTTGATAATAGATACTCGTGTTTTGATTTGAGTTATAAAATAAAATTTAAATAACAGCTAACAATAAAAGTCACTAATCAATCAGTGTAAAAAAACAATTACCATGTATATTGATGCTTGCGTGTCAGTCACTTGCTTTGACAAAAAATTTGAAAAAACAACTGTACTTACTAAAAAGAACAAAACATACGAAATTGTTTGAAACTCACAAAGCGAGTAATCAGTCAATTATTCACTGTATACACTTTTAAAGTTTTACGTTACATTTTATTAGATAAAAAATAAGTATTGAACGCGTTTAAACTAAAACATCAGTCAGCCCGTGACTATGATTACTGCAGATGCAACTCGGTCGAAACGACGGGATAACTCGGGAAAAGGTATATACAATGCTAGTGAAAATAGAAAATATCATTGCACCAAATCATATTCTCGGGAATTGAATCCGTGACCTTTAGAAATCTGGTCCAAGGCTCTTTACTGCTGAGCTACTGAGTCATCAGTAAGAGTCGTATCGTCGGATCATCATTTTTTTTCACTATATCCCACTCTTACGTTACAAGTCTGTGTTATTTCATCAATGTGAGGAATTACCTCGACATTCAATTGAAATATCTTTCCAGATATTTTGACAATTGATTAAGATGAAACAGCTACTTTTATACTTTTTAAATTTGAGATTTTAGCATTCACAATGCTTTTTAGGGTTCCGTACCCAAAGGGTAAAAACTCTCTCTGTCAAACGTCTGTCTGTCTGTCTGTCTGTCACCAGACTGTATCTCATGAACCGTGATAGCTATAAAGTTGAAATTTTCACACATGATGTTTTTCTGTTGCCGCTATAACAACAAATACTAAAAACAGAATAAAATTAATATTTAAGGGGGGCTCCCATACAACAAACTTTTTTTTGCCGTTTTTTGCTCGATATTAATAACGACAGCAGGTAGACAATTGAAATTTTCACAGATGATGTATTTTTGTTGCCGCCATAACAACAAATACTATAAATAGAATAAAAATAATATTTAAGGGGGGCTCCCATACAACAAACGTAACTTTTTTGCCGTTTTTTTTTGGTACGGAACCCTTCGTGCGCGAGTCCAACTCGCACTTGGCCGGTTTTTTTATTTTTTATACAATATTATATGTATAAGAACAACATTGTGAATGCTAAAATATTAAAATTTATAATCCTAAGAGATTAAACGCGTTTGATATCCTGTTATTTCAATCTCAATCATTCCTCCTTTTATCTTAATGATCCTTTTATTATATACTAATAATATAATGAATATAAAATAATAAAGATTATATTGTATTATATTAATAATCCTTTTATTATTAAGATATTTTGACCATAAACATCATTTTCATTATTTATTTACTGAAATTTCCTATTTTCATTACTAGTTTTTTACAAAATATCAATATTGTACTTGCGTACCTCTTACACAAGTATTTTTTAATGTCCCATTCGACACTAATAAGACAACATGTGATTAAGATTCATTTTCGCTTAAACACCTTGTATCGCTTGTCTCACGCGCCCTACACGCCACGGTGTGTGCTCATCAAAGGATTATATACTTACCTACATCTCGACTTTGTACGTGACCTTGCGGATCGGACGCATTGCAGGTTTTCATACATCAAATTACAAAGTTATATTGACGAGAATGAAAGATTTGTAACTATAAATCTTTTTACTATTCATGACTTAACGGGTAAAGTAAGTGTGTAATATAGTGGCTCCGTGTGCCGTAGACCTCTCTACTGAGCTCAAATTGTTTTTCAGAAACAAATAACACAGAATAGATATGAGTTTTTTCAACTAATAAGTATATATAGGTATAAGTGGAAATAATATACGCAGTCCACAACCTTATTTATTTTCTTCGAATATTGGCCAGAAATGTTATGACTGATTAATTTTAGAGTCCTCTTCAAAGAGAACGTAAAAAAACTAGCATTTTAGTCCTCTTAAAAATAATAAACAAAACCACTAACAAAAAAGTTTTGTTACATTTTAAATCATTTTTCAAAACGGCTGAAATGTCTTTTTTAGGGTTCCGTACCCAAAGGGTAAAAACGGGACCCTATTACTAAGACTCCGCTGTCCGTCTATCTGTCTGTCTGTCTGTCACCAGGCTGTATCTCATGAACCGTGATAGCGAGAAAGTTGAAATTTTTACAGATGATGTATTTCTGTTGCCGCTATAACAACAAATACTAAAAACAGAATAAAATTAATATTTAAGGGGGGCTCCCATACAATAAACGTGATTTTTTTGCCGTTTTTTGGCTCGATATTAATAACGATAACAGGTAGACAGTTGAAATTTTCATAGGTTATGTATTTTTATTGCCGCTATAACAACAAATACTAAAAACAGAATAAAATTAATATTTGAGAGGGGCTCCCATACAACAAACGTATTTTTTTTTTGCCGTTTTTTGGTACGGAACCCTTCGTGCGCGAGTCCGACTCGCACTTGGCCGGTTTTTACATAATATCTCCGCCATTTAGAAAAAATTCAAAGAACTGGTTCTTCTAAAAGTTCTTTATAATTATCGAACCTGCTTACAAACTTTACGAGAATCGGTTAAGAAATGCGACCTGTAGACGAGAACAAACAGACAGTCGCCGAATGGAAGATTATACGAAAGAATTTTTGCCCAAGGTAAAGCAGAGAGGCTTTGCTCGCACTTCGCGCTCGCTCGGTCAATAATACGTGTGTTCATTTGATTCGTGTGAAAAAAGTACCTTAACTGAAAAATGAGAGAAAAATCATGAGCAATCAACGCTCGTTCTCAAAACAAAAGCTCACAGTCATTCTAATAACACCACCACTGCTCTATTACACATCCTTTTCTAAATCATGTCCAATCAATCAACAGCTAATCTTTGCAGCTTAAAAAAAGATAGCTGATAGTCAACCACTCGTTACTCACGACTGAGCAGCTTAAAATCAGCGTCAATTTGTTAGCCGGCTTAAAAATCAGGCTTCAAGTTAAGCTGGAGTGATTAAGCCGTTTAGTGAGACCACCTGATGAGATCATTACCTTTTATCGATCCTTTCGGATTAAAGAAAAATGGAAGAGAATAAATATTTGGCTGCAAGCTTTTTGAGCGAAGAAATGGAATATGTGAAAGTTTTAAAGAAATAAAAAAATATCTTACACATATTTGAGAGTAAATTGACACTAATGTTATAAGTGTGCAATATTAACTCTCTATTTGTTACCTATTAACGCATCAACCAATTTTGAAAAGTTTGGTATAAAAAACTCATTTGTTCTGATTCCCAACCGTTTTTGAGTAATCGCTCAGGAAATGTGAAAAGCACATCATCCATGTTTCATACGTTTTTGGTCCAAATATGAAAGTGCCGGCCAAAAGGCAAAAGTGCTTTATTCTGATAGATTTTGCCCACTTTAGCATTTTTTATTATGGCACCGAAGCTATAGCACCGCTTCACATTTATGTCAAAATGTATGAAAAGACAGACTTTTTGAACTTAATTAAAATCAAGTACAGCGCTGCTGCAGCTTCGGTGCCATAATAAGAAATGATTAGGCGGACTAAATCTATCAGAATTTGCCTTTTGGCTGACTTTTTTAGATTAGTGCCAACATGTATGAAAAGTCAGACTTTTTAAACTTATTTAAAATCAAGTATAGCGGTGCTACAGCTTCGGTGCCATAATAAAAAATGCTAAGGTGGACAAAAGCTATCAGAATAAAGCACTTTTGCTTTTTGGCCGGCACTTTCACATTTGGACCAAAATGGATGATGTCCTTTGGATGTTGGGCAAGATCCAAGGAGTGGTCTACACACCCTCTACCAACTTTTTTAGGAGATAAAAGCCCAAAAGTGAGATATTTAAACCTTTACTTCAGCTCATCTCCTAGACGAGAGTACTTTATGTTCACACCATAGACAGGCACCCTATACAAGTTTCTGATAACCCACTCACTATTCGTTGAGTGGAATATAGCATGTTAAGTGTTTACTTAACATATTATATTTCTTGATCTTCCTCAAGAAGGAAGGATTTTTTTAAATCTAATTCATAATTCAGCCCTTATAATCTAAGTAATAAATCCCAAACACTTGTTTTAAAGCTGCGAATTTAAGGAGTCGTTAACATTTTACGTTTACAATTAGTGCTCATTAAACTGACCTACATTGAGATCTCGGATTAAATTAATGACTGCTGTTAATGATCAAGCCTCAATGGGGAGCCATAATTAATTATGGCTTTTGTAAGTTTATTTTCGTGTTTAAAACAACCTATAAAACTTGTGCCTGAAGACAAAACAAAATTGTACACCCTATAAGCGTCTTTGGGCTTTGATATCCATGTCCATCATATTTTAATAAAAAAATCTGTAAAATAAGTTTTATTTGGTATTTTAATAAGGCTCGCCCTTTACCTTTTTGGCCATAAAATAAACTAATGTGATGAGTGCTGAAATGCCAGAGCCATGTGGTCTAGGAAGACTAAAATTCGAATAATCTATGGGTCATTGTCGAATTCAGTGGTCATTTTGTTCGAAAGCTATAAAATTAAATTTCGGTGGTCTGTTTTTCATAGTTTTTTTTTATTTTGCTGGATCGACCTCTAATTTATGTTGATTTAGATTGCTAATGTTCCAATGGATATAAATAAAAACAAATTTCCTTTAATTTTGGACTTTTTTTAAACAATCATTTTTTGAGCCCCGTTTTGACAATGACCCCTATAAAAATATAATCAAGAACCACATAATATTGATTAAATTAGCTGTCTAATATTATTTTATCTAGATACGCTAAGTATATTTAAATGCTTTTCAAAGACATAAATTTGAAAGAGGTGATAGAGTTATAAAGATCATTATTAATAACATCATAGTTAATAATTGCATTTGATTTACAAAGAATCGTTTCACCGCGAACGCATTTGCGGTATAACATTTAAACGTCAAATTAATTTATAATTTTCAACATTTGCTGCCCAACGTGAACAGGGAATTGATTCAGAATCATACTAAAGTATTACCTATTTACATGTTTAATAAGCAATTTATTATGAAATCACGAACTGTTGCTAGGCTTTCAAATTATTTCAATGATTTTATTTCAGTCCGCATATTTGATTGAATTTTTGAATACGTTTTTTGGATTTGTGAAATAATATTTTTGATGACTCAAATTTATCTAAGATAGGTAAGTGTTTTTAATTGTTTTAAAATTTAAAATCAAAACAAAGTTGTAAACTTAGTGAAGTATGCCGTAATATTTTGTATTACATTTCTTCAATCAATATAACACAATATTTACTGGATAATAATTCTTATTATTCTAAGATTGTAAATATTAATTCTTATTAATTCTAAGATTGTAAATAAGTCAACTCTGTAAATGGCATATAACTTTTAAAACTTTGTTTTCTTATGTACACTTTTTTAATTTTCTATTCTCCAAACTGTTACATTCTTCTAGAGACAAAATTACCATTATATCGTCCACCACAGCATAAAGATTAAGATATTCTCTAATCAACTTTTTTATTATTCAAATACATCTTCCAAGCAAGTGTTGCAACAACAAAATTGTTCAGATTGAGTCATAACCCCGGTCGTTATGTAAATTCTGGGTAGAAATTTTAAATTTTCTCATTACAGCTATTTGATTAGGTCGTGGCAAATTGTTTCACCCCGTGTTTGCTTAGGCGTCTTTACCAAATCCACTGCAAGTACCTAATTCGGGTTTTATTGAGGGTAGCAGTACCTAGCAAGGGGAGTTAATTCCGTTTATTTCATGACTTTATATAACCGTTGTTTTCTTAACGGTGTATGTTGAGATGTTTTGATATATATCTGGAATAGGGTTTTACATTTTTTATTCTTGGATTTGTTTACATGGGTCTTTAATCATTGATGTGTGTGTGGCCGGACTACATTTAAGTACTCAGATGGTTTAGTTCCACATAGTTGCTACCTGAAGTCTACCTTCACAGGAATATATCATGATTAATAGTACCTCGACAGATATAGAAATATTTGACAAATAATGTGGTCTGGCCGCAGAGCAAATATTGCCTACAGAATTTTCCCTTCATACAGGCGGATGATAAATTAAACTATTACTACGGTTTGGCTACAAGGAATTAAGTTTCCTCGTGGCCAAATTAGTTTGGCATTTTAGTTTGGCCACAAGGAAACGGCGCACCAACTCAAATTTTAAAAAAGTGATACATTTTCAAGCAATTTATATCCCAGTAAAAACTACAGAGAATGCTCTTCAGCCGGAGAAACGAAAATCGGCCCGTAGTTTTCGAGGAAAATGGTAACAGACATACTTACATACTAACAAACAAACAAATAAACAGCCTCTAACCCCAAACGCATATACCACCTCCGTTCCGTACGTTCAGTAATATGTATATTTTGTAGTTCCGTTCCATCCGTCGTGGGTAGAAAGAGACGCATTGATATAGATAGAACCCGATCGTACCAACACAGTTGTAAAACTTGATTGATTCCAACACTACAGCTGATGGATCGGTTTGCCAGTTGCGTGGGTGTTGTAAATTGTTTCAGATATTACGACCACTTTCAAAACATTGATCTAAGGGCCGCAGCATACACGATACTAATAGGATCGACGATAGCGTTTTGCGATTGTATTGATACTGCGTCACGTTTCAGTGACTGATTGCCAGCAAACTAAAATCTATGGAAAAAGCATTGCGCTCAAAAAATGGCACCGAACAACTAAGTGGATGGAGCTAAAAATGCTGGCATTTAATTATTCAGATCAAAATGTCTGAGCACTACTGGTTGCTTATTAGCGACCATAATTTGTATACCTACTCATAGATATTTTCTATACTTAAACAATGATACGTTATTTCTGCATATTTTTACTGCCTTCTTTGCGTCTTTTAGATCATTTGACTACACAGGACGTCGTTTCTAATAAACTTTCTCTTTCTCTCTTTTCTCTACAATACAAACTGCAATTATTGTAAAGAACGCTAACGTCAGTCACCAGGTGCGTGGCTGGCCCGACTAAACTGAGAGGGTTGTACTTTTTTGGCCCCGTGGTGCCATTTTTAAGCAATATTTGTTTGCAATTATACTTCCATAGATTTTAATTCGCTGTTGTTTGCATCCAGCAGTCTATAAACGCGTGATTTATCGACTGCATCGCGTTTTGGCGACTAGTTGCATCAAAAACGCTTCCAAAAGTAACTGTCACCGGCAACGTTTAACGTTAGCGGGCTGAGTTCAGTCACTGTAATAAGCAACTTGATTGCCGCGATCCGCTTGGTCGCTGTATCAAGCTTCAAAAAAACCGGCCAAGTGCGTGTCGGGCCACGCGCCATAGGGTTCCGTAGTTACCTTATACCATACCATATTTAATACCACCTATAATTTTTCGTCTGCAAAAATAACTTTGTTTTTCACAGTGTTGGTATGAATGACAAAGTTATATTTGCGGTTTTGGAAAATGTGCTATATCTCAAAAACTAATTACCATATCTCGTTCAAACCAACTTTGGTTGAAAGTGTTTATTAAGATCTACAGCATATACTTTTTTTAAAGTTAAAGGGGGGGGGGGGGGGGGGACACACATTTTACCACTTTGGCGGTGAATATCTTTCAAACGGTTGACTTTGAGAAAAAGTTGTCTTAGAAACCTTAATGTCATTTTTAAAGACCTATCTATAGACACCCAACACGTGTTGGTTTGAAGAAAAAAAATTTTTTCAGTTTCAGTTCCATGTATGGGGAGCCCCCCCTTAATCTTTTATTTTTCTTATTTTTATATTAAATTCGTTAAGCGGTTAACAGAATACATCAATTTACCAAGTTTCAACTGTGTAGTCTTAATACTTTCGGAATAAAGTGGCTGTGACATACGGACAGACAGACAGACAGACAGACATGACGAATCTATAAGGGTTCCGTTTTTTGCCATTTAGGCTACGGAACCCTAAAAAGCAGCTAATACATCGATCACCGATGCCAAAGTATCATGTCTGCAGTGGCCGAAACGGAATGCCGCGTTAGAATGATAAGCGAACTCGGTAGATGTACGAAAATAACTACGCGTGTTACGTTTCTTTAGATTTATGATTATAGTCGTAATCGAATTCAAAGCAATACACAATTTGGTGTACGTCATAGCCTTTATCTATTTGATAGCATAAACTAAAACTGACTTGAAAATGAAAACGTGAAAATAATCTCTACAATGATATTGGAAATAAATTAAATTAAGTTCTTTGAAAAATTCGATCAAGAATATCCTAGATAACGTTTCACGAACTTAAACAGCACGCAAAAACAGCACCTCGAAATAGCGTCCCATTTACAAACTGGGTGCTTATTTTGTACAAACTCACATCTTATATCACTTATTTTGTACAAAATTACATCTTTTATCACTTATTTTGTACAAAATAAGCGCCCAGTTTTGAGTGGGACGCCATTTTGAGGTGCCATTTTTGAGACTGACCGGACATCTAGGGTACTCTTGATCGAAGTTTGAAAGCGTATTTTTTTATCACTAAAGTGGCCACAAAGAGGACAGACAGTAGCTTAGTCATGTAATACAACCAATATAGATTAAGGAACCTTTACATTGAACTTTTTATTGACAAAATAATATGAAAATTAAGTGTTAAGTGATTTATGATTTTTGCATGAATCAATTTTTGCGACAAATTTTATATGCCTATGAATAAAGGTAGAAAAAAATGTAAATAAAAAGCGTATCCATAAGCAGAGTCCATTAGCTACAACTCTTCAAATATTTAAGTAAATTCAGCTCAACAAATAGGTGAGAAAGTTTCTCCGGTGTGTTTGCTAAGTGGCCGGCGAAATTATTTAAAGTTAATGCCGTAGGAAAGTTTTAGCGTACCGCGCCGCCGCCGCCAAACTCAGTAACTCGTTGCTACAAAATCTTTTTACATGCTTGACAGACTTGTTCAAAGTTAGAAGGTTTTAAGGGGTTCCGTACCAAAATGGTAAAAAAGGAACCCTCATGGTGTAACTCAGTCTGTCTGTCTGTCTGTCACAGCTGGATATCTCGAGAACTACTAATGGTATCAACTCGAAATTTGGAACAGGTTAAGATGACATTTGCCCAACTATTTTGCAAATAAGAAATAAATAAAAAAGTAAATATCTTTTTTACAACAGGGCCTGAAAAGGGGTCTTAAAAATTAGAAGTGGAGCTACTAGGGCATGTGGGGTATCATATGAAAGAGCGCGTTTGCACGTTTTCAAACGTTTTTACTTTTTTATTTAGACCGCATAGTTTTCGACTTATGATGAAAAATGTAAAAAAAATACCATTCCGAATCCCTTATCTCCGAAGTTTGCAAAGAGAAAAATCTGAAATAATTCTATGTGATAGCAGTTTATATAAAAATTACAGGAAAAATAAAACGATGTCTCAATATAGCACACTTTTTAGAAATTATGAAATTTCTAAAAATTTAACATTAGTTCCACTATCGGTCGAGAGATGGCGCTGACCTAAAACTGCAATATTAATTTTATTATTCTACTCTGCAGTGTGGTTTAATGGTGCAATTATGATGGTACGGAACCCTCGGTGCGCGAGTCTGACTAGCTCTTGACCGGTTTTTTGAGTTAGAAAGAAGTTTGAAAAAAAGTTTAGTTACAGCACTCGATCTTTCTTTCTTATCGATTGAGGATAAGTGGCCACATCTGGTGTTAGAGTTCATCAAGCCGCCTAAAAGGCCTCTAACTTGGCTTAACGACTGTTATCAGATGACAACAGCCGGGACCGACGGTTTAACGTGCCCTCCGAAGCACGGAAGCGCTCAGTTGTAATGCCACTTTAACGGTCACCCATCCGACACCTGACCGGATCGCACGTTTCTTAACAAACGTGATCGAGTACGATCAGTCTGTCAAGTTCCGCCATGAGCGTTTCAACAGCACTCGATAAAATATCCCCTCCAGAACGAACAGTCTGTCTAAGCGGTCAACTTGTCTGAGCAGTGCACTTGTTCAAGTGGTCCAAACATTCAATATTCCCATTCGGTTGACTTTTCCGAACAGTCCAGGTTTTTTTAACATCAAAAACCGTGAAAAATCCTCCAACTGCTCTTCACTAAATGATACAAAGAATAATTGGAGTTATAGACTTGTAGACTAGGCTCGCTTCTTGTCTTTTATAAGGGTCTCGTGATTTTATGTAGTATAAGTGTATGTGTTATGTCATATTAGTGAGTAATTTAATGAAGCCGGGTGGAACAACTGTAGTGTACTCCCTGTAACAGGCATCACTGGCTCGGCAACTCCCGGTCTGCGCAGGCAACACGTCAGCTCTCGCCCATGGCTCTCACTGTCGTGACGTGCGCCCCACCACCGTGAGCACGAGACAGTGTGTGTCATCTGTCATTGACATTGACAGTATGCTGCGCATACACTACATCTCTTCCTTATTAAAAACTTCAATAATCATTTCAAGATACAAATCACGATTATACTATTAAAATATCCATCATCGCACTTCTCGAATCTCAACACCATTCGTCCTGATGAATGGAGTATACAGTCACCCAAACAATTTATTGCGATGCATTGGTGTTCCTTCGACCTTGTCGACATCCTCTACCCATGCTTCGTAATAGCGCCAATTTCCACTACTAGTGTAGTACCTCATCACCATTATTTTTCTTCCTTTTCTTCTTGTTTGAGTTACTTCTACTTCCCCTTCTCTTTTGACACAATTTTTGCGTTTGCCACCGCTTATATATCCGCTTGGAATTTTTTTAGCAGCTCAAGTTTAAAAAGTAATTTTGCTATCTTTTCGTGCATCTTTACATTTTATTATTATTATAGAATAATTTTCTTTTCCAATTAAAGGTGAAACCTTGTACCAAATTTTTCAATTTAATGGATGCTATATAGCTTCATATCAAAACTACCAAATTTCTCAATTTAATAAAGGTAATTGGCAAACAAACATTTCCAACTTAATGAAACTTTGTACCAAAACTAACAAATTTTCCCAATTTTATGGAAGTAATTGGCAACCAAACATTCCAATTTAATAGATGGTACCTTTGTACGAAAACTAAAAAAAAAACAATTTTATAATTTACTGCAACCACTCAAAAAATAGTCGAATAGTAGGAGCACAATATTCTCTTCCTTATATTTTGTTTATTTAGTTAAGAAATAGTACAACTATGACATACTATGGTACATCTAAAACATAACCTCAACATAACTTTGGTATAATGCCAACCTTTTTCCCAAAGTTAAGTTAGCTATTTAACCAGTAGTTCGAATGCCTTTTCCTTATGTTACAAAATATTATTATTATAGTTTAATAAGACTAACGGCTGCTTTTTCAATCCTCAAATAACAGATATCAGTCAGTTAAATTATAATCCGAATAACATAAAAGTCATTCAAAAAATTTGACAAACAAACATATGACAATCATTTTCAATTTGGCGGCATAATACGTTATCAAACTAATAAAGCTTTATCTGGGCATTGAAAAATCAGCCCTTATAGAAGTATCCATCAGGGATCAATAAATCTTTCGACAAAATCGCAATATTAAAAAGTTAAGGCAAAACCTCTGGGGGTCGACATAGATAAAATAATTTGGACATCATTGTATTAGTTAGATCATACTTAAGAGTTTTTTAACCCTATCTAGTAATCTACTTGTTATGGCCGTTCATGCACTAGAAACTTTCAGCAGTTATTCAGTTCTGTTTGTACAGACATTGAACTTTACGAAATAGCCGTATTTACTATTCAATATCTCTTTCCTATTCACAAATGTTTATTAATAATGGATATAAGCTTAAAATATTTGTGCGATCTAAAACCAAAACACTAGTTTCACTCAGCGCCATCCAGCCCCAAACCAAGCAAAGCCCGTAATATGGGTGCTAGACAACTGATATACTACTTAAATACTTTTTATACATAGTAACACCCAGACCCGGCACAGAAATTAAAATTCATCATTTCAATTTCTGCCCGGCCGGGAATCGAACCCGGGACCTCTTGCATAGTAGGTGGCATATGTTGACCACTGCCCCACTCAGGTCGTCAACTATGTAGGTACGATTTACAATTCAAAGAAGACTCATACTGCCTCTTTATAATACTAAAATACTAAATACTAAGACACAGATACACACATTAACTAACGTATGGTTCACAATTTCATGTAGGCCCATACTGCCAGACACAGACACACACATTAACTAACGTATGGTTTACAATTTCATGAAGGCCCATACGGCCTGACACACATTTGCGTATGGTTTACAATTTCATGAAGGCCCATACGGCCTGACACACTCATTTACGTATGGTTTACAATTTCATGAAGGCCCATACGGCCTGACACACTCATTTACGTATGGTTTACAATTTCATGAAGGCCCATACGGCCTGACACACTCATTTACGTATGGTTTACAATTTCATGAAGGCCCATACGGCCTGACACACACTTACGTATGGTTTACAATTTCATGAAGGCCCATACTGCCTGTCACACACTTACGTATGGTTTACAATTTCATGAAGGCCCATACTGCCTGTCAACCTTACACGCACGGTTTACAATTTCATGAAGGCCCGTACTGCCTGTCAACCTTACACGCACGGTTTACAATTTCATGAAGGCCCGTACTGCCTGTCAACCTTACACGCACGGTTTACAATTTCATGAAGGCCCGTACTGCCTGTCAACCTTACACGCACGGTTTACAATTTCATGAAGGCCCGTACTGCCTGAATCAGACGACATAACTAAATGTTTCCTATTTATTTTATCATAAAGATTATATGATTATATCATTTTAATATTGTTAGTTTTCATTTATGTACTTCAAGCAATAAATATTTAGTTATTATTTAGTATATTTTTTCGTTCAGATGCCAATAAACTCTGTGGTAATAAACAAATACCTATATATATATATTAATTACTTACCAATAAATACTGATCAGATAAAGTTTCTAGTTATATTACTTTTAACTAAGATAGGAGTTCATTTATTGACCAGCAAAATGATAAACTTCACAAATGTTTCCTCACATTTACCTAATCATAAGGTAATTATGAATAATTGCTAATTATTACCTGACCATTTCAATAATACTGACCAAAATCTAATAACATCAAGCATCCATTGACCTGTTTTTTTTTTTAATTATTAATAGAAGTCATAATGCCTCATCCCAAACAAAAAAATGGCCCGTCGTAAGGCGATTAGCGGAGCTACTTAAAATGTTTTTCTTGTAAAGCGCTAAATGGCGCCTCTATCGTCGCAGCACGCCTAGCACAGATAGCACAACTTTAACTAACTTTCAAACGTCAAAATCTTCGAAACGCAAAAGCAAAACAATCTTATTAGTTAAAATTGTTGGCGATAGGTGTTACTCAATTTTTTATTGAAATTTGTTAAAAACCCTAAATCTACTATTTCACTCCAATTTTGCATTTGGTAATTTTATTAAAGAAACGATTTAAAAGTTTCCTGCTTTTTTTTCTATACCTATTTGAATATTACAAAACATCAAAACAAATCGAAGTACAATCTAGTGAGGTGAATTTAACTAATGTTGGAAAGCCACATCTGTTGTTACTTGTGAGACTATGATTTTATGAATCTTTATATCTTATTTAATGAAACTATGACGCAGAAATACCTTGGTCCTTGATTAAGTTGGGTATTTCCATAGGTGCCCTTCAAACACCTGCCTCTGCTTTGTAGCAAAAGGGTATAAATTGTATTACAATTTAATTAAAAATAATTTGCCTTTATAGCGGCACCAAAGATCCCTAAAACACTCCCAACTATGTAAATCCCCTTTAAGTAAAATCAAATTGCTCTTTCTTTAAGCATTAAGTAAGACATTATAGTGACTTTGCAAAATATTTAATTGATCAATTTATTGATCCTGATATTCTTGATCTGTAATTTTTAATATCATTTCACGTCGATCAATTTAATGATCAGAACCTTACCTGCTTAAATCTGTCAATCCCATGATCATGTGGTGTTCTTAATATAAAACATAATGTTCTAATTTAAATAAAATCTGACTTTGTCACTAACTTTACTATTTTGACACAATAACTTCTATAGAGATCTGATCAGACAAGTTGTTCTGAGCAGGCAGCTACTTAAACCAGCTATTTAATGATCAAAGCTTTGTTTGCTTAAATGAATTCATTTAACAAACACAAACCATAACTATATTATTCTTATGCACAAACCCTGTTTGCAAAACAACATATCGACGCTTAAGAACCAAGATTGCAAACAAGTGAAAAGAGCAAAGTAAACTTTCTTATTTAAATAATGTATCCTTGTACTACTCAATTGATATTATTATTATCTTGTTTGTATTGTTCAAAACTGTATAATTTGTTTGAAAATTTACATTAGAACTCATATTATTTCACCATGTAATATGATCAAACTTTGTTGCAAATTAAAGTACTTATTCACAATGTGTGGATATAGATTATTGTGTATAATGTCGACACAAAGACGAAACAAAGTTACAGATATTTAGTTGTTCGTAACCCCGTTACTGAACTATTATAAAACCTTTAATTTAAACTCCACTCAGTCGCAATGTATCGTATTGGATATGTTACGAAATGCTACGACTTTTTACAAATGGGCGGTTACTTAGGAATAACGTTTTCTTCTCAACTCAACACGATACTATCACCTTTCTTTTGTTTTGTTTTTTTAGAATAATTTATTCCTGACCTTTTATCTCGTCGCCATTTGTAGTGTACTCCCTGTAACAGGCATCACTGGCTCGGCAACTCCCGGTCTGCGCAGGCAACACGTCAGCTCTCGCCCATGGCTCTCACTGTCGTGACGTGCGCCCCACCACCGTGAGCACGAGACAGTGTGTGTCATCTGTCATTGACATTGACAGTATGCTGCGCATACACTACAACAACCTTTTGTAGTTTTCACACGGGTTGACTTGACAGGGGACTATAGTAAATTAAATCGAATCGCCACATTTTTGAAATTAGATTTGCGATTAGAATTTACAAGCGATTGTCAATAAAAAGCTAAAGTCGCCTGCCAAATCGCTCCATGTAAATACCCCATTACATATTGTATGGGAGTAAAGCTTGAAGCACTATATATAATAACCCTACAATCAATATCGATTGAAACTACTTACTTTTAACTCAAGGCCAATTTTACTGGTCAAAGTTGCATTTTGCAAATCTGCAGATTGGAATAATCGTCCAGAACTTACCTGAAAAAAGAAAAAAAAAACTAATTAATCTAACAATTAAAAAGAAAGAATATAGATACTTATTTTATATGACAAAAACATGAAAAGTTATTAAGATAATTAGGTAATAAATAAATATTGGAAAAAATTCTAGAAATAAATCGACTCACCCGTAGCATCCCTTTTTGAGGTGCTACGGGTGAGTCGATTTATTGCATTATTTTTTCAAATACTTTAATTTTCTTAAAATATAAAAATAGCATTGTGTATGCCTATAAGCTAAAAATCCTTACTAATATTATAAATGCGAAAGTCCGTTTGTTTGTTTGTTTGTTACGCCTTCACGTCCTAACTACAGAACCGATCATCATGAAATTTTCCATACACGTTGTGAGGGATATAGAGAAGGACATAGGGTACCTTTCATCTCGGAAAAAAAGTATAGTTCCCGAGGGATAGCAAAACACCTTTCCACGCCGACAAAGTCGCGGGTGGCCGCTAGTAAATAATAAAAGGTTATGTTGCGAAAGTTTAAATATCCTATTTTGTAACAATCTGCTTCCCATATTAAATGTTGATAGGGGCCTATTATCAGCATACTGGCAAGAGTCTAGATAATAGCTAATTTTAAATACCTACTAGCTCTCCGCCTACAGCTTCGCTTGCGCGGACTACAGGTTATGACCTGCGGGCGGAGACCAATTCCCAGCAGTGGGATAAAAAGTAACCTATGTCCTTCCCCAGAGTCCCATCTATATCTGTACCAAATTTCGTCAAAATCAGTCCAGCTGTCTAGGCGTGAAAACGTAACAGACAAACAGAGAGAGTTACTTTCGCATTTATTATTATTAAAGGCGCTTAAAGCGGTCTACCAGCGCCGCCAATACATTTATTTTTATACACGCAAACCAAGTCAATTAAAAAAAAGGAAACGGCCGACACCCTCTTAAATTGTCTCTAATATTTTTTTAATAACTCTAAAATTTTTCATTCTTTGAACCAGTTTTAAATTGCAATCGAAACGACGGTAGCCACTTTGGTTTGAGTGGATTTTAAAACTTACAGAAAGAATGAAAACTGGAAGAGTTTCCAAAAAATATTAGAGGTTATTTTGAGAGGGCATGGTTGCTTCCTTTTTTTAAATATTGACCTGGTTTAAGTATAATAAAAATAAATGGAATGGATTTGTATGGAAAATTGAAACACACCCAAATGAAGTCAATGATTTATGAAACTCAGTCTTTCCCATAAATTCTTAGTTACATAGATCTTAAAAAATAAGAAGCAATCTAGTTTTCAGGCATCCTAATCTACCAGAATGTCATTTTAGCTCCCGAATTTCTGATTTTACGTACACCACTATAAAAACCTCGTTCCTAAAAACTTCTAAAAGTCAACTACCAAAACAAAAATGTTCAATGTGAATAAAGTAGCACACAACCACAATTTGTGACGTCACCGGCCACGACCACTCCGTTTTCAATTACCCATAATTGTGGCCATACCCATAATAACGTGGAACCTGCAATTTTGTGCATCGAACGCAAATTGCATTTGTTTTCCAATGTCTGCCAACTAGTAATTTCTTCGGTGCATGTTGGAGCTTTTGATCCGATCGCATGTCAAAAAAGATCCTCAATAGATGCATGCAACTTGATCTGGTTAATTTATTTTTATCGATTGTTTTTAGATTACCTATTCCAACCTCGTGTTGCAAAGTCACAATACTAGAAATTGATGAAAAACAAAAATCTATTTTATTTAGGAAATAATTTCGAAAAACTAACACCAATCGTTTTTTTTTCAGACTAAGCAGAACTTGCGAGTATAGTGACACAATTTTAATGCTAAGAGGTGTATAAAACTTATGACACAAACATAATGCCCTTATATTTAGAAAAACGGCGTTGCTACTTGACATGCCCGTATGGCAATAATGGGGAATATCCAAAAAAAAAATGGCTGAATATTTTTTTATAGGTAGGAATAAGCTCCCTTTGTTTTACAAAAAAGTTTCAGAATTTTCGGTTGCGTTATAATAAATTTAAGTCTCTTCGACTTCACAAATGTATGAAAGTAACAGCGAATGGCGATTATACCTTTGCCACCACCTGCCACAACCACAGCAAGTATTTAAAAAAAAAGCTTTGACATTTTGTGTTGGAACTTTATTTTAATACCATGTTGTGGTTGTGACACGTGGTGGCAAAGGTATAATCTCCATTCTGCTGTTAAGCCCACCGGTAACGATCAATTGCGATTGACAATTTTTTCGTCAATGCCATTGTTGGAGCAAATGACAATCGCTTCAATTGCACGCGTAAACGATCAATTTTCGCATCAATGGGCATCAATGACGTAAAAATTGACAATCGCAAATGATCGTTACCGGGAGCCTTTACTTTCGTATATTTGTGAAGTCGAAGAGACTTTATTTTTTATTTTTATTTTTACGCAACCGAAAATTCGTAAACTTTTTTCTATTACTAAGGGAGCTTATTCCTACCTTTAAAAAAATATTCAGCCAAATAGATTTTTTTCGGACATTCCCCATTCCACGCGTACATTTTATAAAAACAAATCACTAACACAAATATTACTGTTTTTATGTGCTAGCCTGAAAGGTCTACATTTTTAACATCGAAAATTCTTCTGTTCCAGATGGCCTAACCCGTTTGCCCCGTTTCTCAAGTCTCAAGACAGCAATAACCCACCAACATTGCATCGTCATCGTTACGAAATAGATCTCGATGATCCATCAATTTCTTTCCGCCACTTGGTTTCGTATGGCCTCCATGTTTTTATTCAGTACGCATTCATCGTGCAGTGATTTATTCCAATTAAATATCGATATGTTTTCATTATGTTATCTCGATTAGACACATCGGTTTTCACGGTGTCTAGCCTTTTGCGTAATTGTTTTGAAATAATTATATTTCAAAATCTGTCTTTCTTTAATGGATTGATATGTTGTTTTAGTTCTAAAGCCAAATTTTACAAATTATTTATGTTTTTAAACTTTTGACCGAATCTTTGCAAACTGCTTTTATTCATAAAATAAAATAAACATTAAAATAGAGTTATAGTCAATTTTAGTTAAAGTGGTATATGAATCTTTATGAAATGATTTTAAGAAAATGATAGCGATAATGCTGTCGTTCTGACGAATCCATAGACAAAACAGGCAAATTCACTGGCCGATAAGTATCTACATCTTCCGAAAAAAGAAAACAATTATTTAATGTCAATAAAGGTATAATTCCGATCTCGCCAGCAAGACGCCCATTCCGAGCAAGGCAGCAGTGTACTACTGGTCTGCAGGGCGACACTGCCGCGCAGCAGAGCGGCAGAATACTGCTGCGCGGCAGTGTCTCCGAGCTCGGAATGTAATCTCATATAAACTTATAAAGAATGTATGGGGACCAGTAGTGCTGCGGCAACACTGCTGCTTGCTGCCGAGATCGGAATCATACCTTTATTTGTAAAATAACGTGAAAGCTGACACTTCCATCAGCTGTAGTCGGCCATGTTATTCACTAAAACGGGGATAAAATAGTCAGCACCCAAAAGTATAAAGAGTGTTTTTCGCTATTATGAATAATGATTTTTCAATAACTTTTATTAATAAGACGGAATTTACTAAATAAAGTCACTACTTTATCTAATTACTTTTGTTGCGTTAACACTTGCATGGAGGTTTTGGTTTCGTTTCTCAAAGGGGGCACTAAAATCAGTTAACGTTTTTTAATACGGTCTAGTGCCCACCCGTGTAAAATGCGGGGTCCCCTGGTTCGATTCCCAGGGGGGGTATAATTTGCACTCGGTTTGGTAGGTGGTATGGTTTATTTTAAATCCTACCACCATCTTACCTAAGTCTGACGCCATTACAACAATTTAAAAATAAAACCGGTCAAGAGCGAGTCTGACTCGCGTACCGAGGGTTCCGTACAATCATAAATATATTTGGATATGTTACTTTAGTACAAGTCTTTAAAAAAGTAGGATAAACGGCAGACAGGTGGAAGGGCGAACAGGCGGACAGTTAATTTACAAATCTTAACCACAGCTGCTTATGGTGACTGAATGAAAAACACAATGCAAACTGTTTATATTACTAAGTAGGAACTTATTCTTCGTTTATTCGTACGGCAAATAGTAGGTAATTATATTAGAACCAGCCACCAATTATTATTGTAGTATTAGGTTGCGCCATCTCTTGACCGATAGTGGAACTATTTTTTCTTAGGTCGCCATCTGTTGACTGGTAAAGAAACTAAATAATTTTTGTTTGTTTTTTGAATTTCTAAAAAAGTGTGTTATATTGATACATCGTTTTATTTTTCCTGTAATCTTTACATAAACTACTATCACATATTTCTCTTTGCAAACTTTGGAGATAAGGGGGGGGGGGGGGGGGGAATGGTATTTTTTTTTACATTTTTCATCATAAGTCGAAAACTATGCGGCCTAAGAAAAAAAAAATGTTTTAAAATGTGCAAACAGCGCTCTTTCATATGATACCCCACATGCCCTAGTCACCTCACTTCAAATTTTTAAGACCCCTTTTCAGTCCCTGTTGTAAAAAAAATATTATTATTTTTATTTCTTTCTTATTTGCAAAATAGTTGGGCGAATGTCATCTTAAACTAATCCAAATTTCAAGTTGATACCATTAGTAGTTCTCGAGATATCCAGCTGTGACAGACAGACAGACAGACTGAGTCACACCATAAGGGTTCCTTTTTTTACCATTTTGGTACGGAACCCTAATTTTTGTGTTCCGGCAGTTAGAGATAAGATAGCCAGTTCCTCAGTGATGAGGATTTCGGGAGTAGTGTGCTTCCACCTTCGGTCAAGTGAAATGAAGGCCAAGCTATATCCCATTATGTATAAAAAAATAATATCACATCGTTTATGACAAACCTAAAAAATCACAGTATACGGATACCAAAAAAAATCAACTACTTGCTTCGCTTTTTTATTGTGGAATAAAAAAGTGAAGCTATTAGAAAATATTCTCCCTAGTAGTTGCTGTTTTAGGACGTTCCTAGATTTTCCTGTTAAGTCCCACCTTTCCAGAGACTTATCCAAAGTGATTCCTGCCACCGGCCGTCGTCGGGTCTTAAGTCCTTTTTGCAAAGGATTAGCGTTGTCTTCCCTTTTAATACAGGTTCAAGGTAAAGCAGTGACATGTTTTGGCGTTTTAAGGAAACTCCTCTAAGTATTTTTATATAAATGTCTACTTTTAACACTTCAAGGCCCGGAAAATGAGACACAATAGATTTTCTATTTTTATCAAAATCAAAGGTTTCCTCTAGAAATTTTCCGAATGTCCACACGGACGATGTCGCGAGCAAAAGCTAGTACTTACATAATATTTTCAGTCACATGTTACGTTAATTTTAAATAGTGACAATAAAAAAAAACAAAATATAATAAATGTTTCGGCTTAAGTTAGAAAAAACTTTACTTATAATAAAAATTGTTTCATTACTTTCTCAAAATGAAATGTTGCCCATTGATAATTGAGAAAGAAAGCTGAAAGCTATGTATCATAAAACTTAAATATTAAATTGGATGTGGATCTGAAGAATTTTTTTATAATAAAAGAATAGCTAAAAATAAGATATTATGTGTTAAAGGTTTAGAGTACAAAACGCTATGCTTTTAAGATTTCCTTTGAGTGGTGCTTACTTGCTTCCTTGATATTCAGAGTACAACTTTCTTAAAATTTTATTGAAACCGAATTGAATTCAAAACAAAGTAGGTTTATTAATTTAGTCAGAGCGTAATTAAAATTAATTTCTTTTTCTGTAATTGCAGTAATTAATTTTGCACTCTAGTAAAATAAACAGCTCAGTCTCGGATGACTTTCAGCCATTTTTCTTGTGAAACTTGGCAGTATTTTTTTTATTAGATCCACAATAACTTACATATTCAAGGGTACATCAGAAAGTAATAATTATGTTTTCATCTAAAACCTAAGGGTTTTAAGTGAAAACCGTGTTGGTATTTTTATCTTTGCACAGAAATAAAATTTAAAACTTTTAAAAGCTATATTTTCCCAATTTCTAAAGCCGAAGAAGTTGTGAAATTTAATAAAGTGTTTCGACGCTTTCGAAATACCTCAGTCGAAGAATTAAGCTAAGCTATTTCATTTGGGATTTGGTAATGCTAGTCTTGTTTAATTAGTAGATGCAAGCTAGAAAATTGAGTATTTCTGGAATGTTTAATATTTAGCGAGAACTCAAACTAAATTGACGATGATTCTGATGTCTGTAATTGGCGCGCAAATTGATACGAGTTTTTGGTTCAATGTATTATGAAACTCGCCTGTAGATTTTAAGGTGGTCTAATGTTATGGAGTGTCTTAATCTTTGTGCAAAGGCATGCTGGAAAAATGTATTCGAGCATGGTAAGCCTATATTATCAATAATAAAATCGCAAAAACCTTGATCTTGTGCGTACGTGGAGAAGACCATTAGCATGTGTTAATAATACAGTCAATTTCTTCAAAAGTACTTATGTTTGAGTTCAGAAATTTTTGCAAATATTGCATTATCTGAAGACAAACATTATTGCTTGCGAATGTCAGCTCAGCATTAAACATTTAAAAATCACACATTTGAAAAAGTATTTTTAACGTTAGATATACCTAATATTTTCAACGTTTGCATCAAAAGTTACACCAATCTATAGTCATTTCAAGCAAAGCACTTCTTGCACACAGGTGAAAAACGATTCCAAAATTCAGACAAACAAAAAAGTCGTGAAACAACAAAGGTCTCACACCTCAGCGTTCAGGAATCTCTGCCAATATGCAAGTTTCTGGAAAATTTCACGCTTTACAATGAACGCTTTTCAAAAGCGGCATTGTTGTCGTAGCATACAAAAAGAGTAATGCACAGTCATTCGTCTCGATCGAAAATTTCATTTGTTGGCACGGAACACTGGAGTGGAGCGCTTTGTGTCCCACCAGACGGATGTACATAGACTAGATAGGGCATCGCACCTGGAGCGCACTTCGATTAGGAACCTGGATTTTCTTATTTAATATTTCAATAACCCGTAAAATTGTAATTCCAAGAATTGCTATAAACGTCAATGGCTTTTGATATGGCTATGGCTCTGGCTATGTCAATATATCATGTACCGTACCAGTGTAAAGTACCAGCAAGTTTTATCACCTTTCGAAGATACTTAACTTATAAAATAACAAGATAATTAAACTCAAAGGTTTTCTTATGCAACTGATGACAACTGAAGACTTCTAAATACGGAAATCTCAGTGGTCCTCATTTTCCGATGATAAGTTCCGGATATTTATTTTTTTATTAAATCGAATCTTCGTCATCTTCAATTTTTTAAATAGTAATCTGTGATATTTATAATAGAAAAAAAAGGACTGGTTATTCCAGGAAAACGTTTGAATGTCATTGTCACCGATTCATCACGTGTATTTGTACAAAATAGTTTTTGTAAAAGTTTGTTCCGTATTCGCGTTCCGTAACAGCAAATTGATGAGCATCCTTTGCAAACTTTCTCCCGTTTAATTTGTTGTCGTGATAAAGAATAAGTTGTAGTTGAGACTTTGGAATTGTACTGAATAGACTCTTGAATAGTTTTAATGCTATGTTTTTAGTTTAAAGGAAAATATTCTTACATGTTTTTATTATTTTTACACGTTTTTAAAACACAATTACCTCATGTCACGAACACATTTAAAAGTGATTTGTATGTCAGTTGCTCACTTACTCGTTATGTGTTTCATTCATAAAATTTAATTATTCTTGTTTACTGGGTTATAAATGTTTATAAAAAGTTTTTTTTTGCTACTTTTATACATAATTACTTTCAAAGAAACATTAGGTCACGTCTTTCTCCCATTATATAGGCAGAGATTACTTTCTGCGATTTTTATTCCACTTACTACAACACGAATTGATTGCGTTAATACTCGTACGTTTATAAGTTCTGTCGTTTCAATTGAACTTATCTGCCAGTTAAAGTTTAATTCCAGCTTAATGACTGGAGCGGTATGCAGACAAAGTAATCTGAATATTTCATTAGTTTTGTCTTTCGAGATTGCCAATGAGAATAGCTGTCAACTGTAGCACAATCACACAGAGACGAGACGAAATTAAAATTATTGGTAATATTATTTTACTAAGTCTTAAAATATAGTCGGTCTCTCAAAAGATGGTAAAGCTATGGAACAAAATATACAACCTGGGGGTCTATTACGAAAAGTTTAATGCGATACACGCAGCTGCGTCCGTGCTTCGTTTTGATTGTTTCCTATTACAAATCACTTTCGTATGCGATATTGCGAAGTGATTGCGTGAGTTTGACAGTTTTTCTCTAGCGTATCCGATATCGTTCGTTCAGTAGTCTATGAGCCATGATAGCCAAATTCAAAATATTTGTTATAACTACAACAAACGAACTGCGGACGACTATCGTGGCTAAGTGACTGCGTTACGCAATTGCGTACGTTATTTTCGTAATAGGCCCCCTGAACACGACAATGCGAGTATGACAATAAATTAAATGTCGTATATTTAATAACGCTTCTAGTCTGTGTAAAAAAGTCAGTTAAAAATATCCAATACTTTAGTTCCAAGATATATTTTTAAGTTAATGTTTTCAGCACAATCTATTTTTATGCTATTTAGTATAGGAAAAGAAGGTTAGTGGACCCCCACAGTAAATCCTCAGTAGACGAAACTTTACAGTACGATGAAGTATCATAAATGAAACATATTTTTAAATTATCCAAATCGTTTTTTTTTTTGTTTTTGGATATTTGTACATAGGTTTTGGTTCTTACTATTGTTACGGACGCGGCGCGGGGTACAGGATTGGAAGGAAAACACTCGGTTGCAGAGACGACGCTTTATTACCAAAAACACTAAATGACGCGATCCGCTCTTCTGTGTGGAGTAGTCTTCCTGCGAATGACGTAACCACCCAGTGCTGTTACTCGATGACATTCTTCTCCGCCGATGTCGCGGTCCGCCCTTCCAAGTAGCGTCACGTCCGCCTCTCGGCGCTGAACTCGACGACATCCTCTTCTCAGGTACTATCGCTAGTACCTCACCTCGAATTTCCTCTTTTTCACTACTTCTTCAACCACCTCTTCTTCTGACTATTACACTTCTTCACTGCTACTTTACAACTACCCCTGTTTCAGTCCTTTAGGTGTTGAATAATGTCCACCGTGTCGTGTTGGACCCTAAAATAAATGCCACTTTTGGAATCAACATCCAATAAAACCTCAATAACGACATCCATATCGAGTTTGGACTTTTTCCCCATTCACCTCTGAAGGGGTTGATTATCAGAAATTTACGAAATACATGTCTGATCATTTAATTAGTATTTAATTAATTATTTAAGGTTATTTTTAGTTAATACAGAATCTCTCATGAGGTTGATCAGACCATCAAACTGAACAACTTTCATTATGGTACCAACCTTAAAATCGCGAAAAAAATCAGCTGTTTCATACATTTCCATGCAGTAGGATTGTACTTTTGTATGGAACAGCTGATTTTTTTCGTGATTTCAAGGTTGGTTACATAATAAAAGTTGTTCAGTTTGATGGTCTGATCAACCCCAAGAGAGGTTTTGTATTAACTAAAAATAACCTTGTAGAAGTAATCCTTCGAAGTTTCAAGTTCTAATGTCTATTTTATATTTTTTCCATTCAAAGTTTGAACACCATTAGACCCGTTAGGGTCTATCACTTAAAAGTAAATGCCATTTTCACAATCAACATCCCATAAAATCTCGATAACGACACCCATATCGATGTTGGTCTTTTTTTTAACCCATTTACCCCCTAAAGGGTTGAGTTTCGAAAAACCACAAAACATGTTTGCTTATTTGTTTTTAGAAGTATTTCTACAAAGTTTCAAGTTGAAATATCAATTTAATTTTTTTTCCATACAAACATTGTACTACCATTTTAACTCTTTAGGGGTGTAATTTCTAAAAATCTCCTCTTAGTATTTAAACTGGGTATTTAAACTGAATAAACTAGATACTAGAAACTTGTAATTTTGCACATACATAAATATGTATAAAATTTTAAGTCTCTAGGTTCAGTGGTTTGGGCTGGGCAATAATCTGTCAGTCATCCCTTCATTTTTATAAAACAGAAGATTCACCGGTGCCACTTTCGGTCATACAAGCCTTAAAAGGCTTTCTTTTTTCTTCATGAGGTTCATATCCCAATAAATAGTCTAGACAAGGAAAATATCATTATCATCATCAGCCTATCATCGTCCACTGCTGAACATAGGCCTCTCCGAGTGCACGCCATTAAGCACGATCCACGGTTATTCTCGGCTAGGAAAAATATGAATCATATCAGCTTAACTATTCTAATACAGATTTCATTGCCTTAACAGATCATCATTATCACCATATCAGTCGCACGACACCCACTGCTGGGTATAGGCGTCCCCTAAAATCTTCAGTTTCAACAGATACGAGGCTTTAATTAAAATGAAACTACGAGTATAACAGGTCCGTAAGTGTTCTTAAGTAAGCTCTTTAACTAGACACTACCACTCTGATTTACCGTATAACTTTATTAATTACTGCAACTTGACAATGTTATAATAGAGCTTAATTGAATTAAATACAGGTGCGTATTATGTTCAGTGGTACTCGATTCAAGTGTTTGTGTAAATTAACTTACTAATTTCACACTTTTTTCAAACAGCATAAAATCTCTATGCTTTTTGACTATCATGCATGAGATACTTAAATCTACGATCCCTTGAATTAGCCAAAAGATAAGCTTATCGCAATTCGTGACAAAACAACACCCATAACTAACATATTATTTTGTGGTTAACTTTCCTACATACAATCATAGAAGGAAAGTCTCACAGTACAAAAACAATTAAAGGAAATGAATAAAATTAAAAAATAATAACTATTGGATAACATCAGTCAGACACATTGGTCTTTTTATTCAAATTATGTAGCTTAAGCATTTTTTTGTAGAAATCAAAAGAAAGAAAATATATTGTGAGGTATTGTAGAGGAAAACAGACGGAAAGGCGGAGCCGGAAGAACATACAAAAGCAATTTTTCTCAAGCTGAAACGGACACGCTTCGCTCGCGCTTTGCGCTCACTCGGTCAATTAGACAAAGATATGAGATAAGAAATACATGCTATAGGCTATAGGTATGTTCATAATGGAAAAAAATAGAATTTTTATATGAACCAAAAATGAAAACACAAATGGATCTGACTGCGTCAAATAAGGAAGCCAATTCAGCATTTGTCGGGTTTATAAGACCCGACGCTTCTAGCCAGGAAGATTCTAGACTTCTTGGAAGCCGTTGGGCTCAAAGAGTTATTATAACTAGGTAGCTAGTTGCAATAGATCTTTCAGGTCGCATTGACTACAGCTTCATCTTAAGCTGCATAGCCCCTAACACTCAAATAATAATAAGACCCGACACTGACTTTCAATTAGCACATTTATTTATTTTTTGACAGCTGAATGTCTAGAACGAAAAACAGCTCACACATGTAAAATAAAAATCAGAATTAGAAAGAGACAGATTTTACCCGATTTAGACCCGGAACAAAGTATTTACTTAGGAAAGAAGCCCGGGAGGGCTCTAGTTCTGAATAAAAGTTACACTAAAACAAGGCGCAAAAATTACAAGGCACAAGCGACAGCACATCAAGTTTAAACTGTTGAACTTCAAAAACAGCTTTTATTAAGTAGTGCATAAAGACGGTCTCAAGGTCGACATTATTACGTCGTCTGTGCTATAAACTATGACGTCATACCCTCAAAAGAGCGTGACTTCCATGCGCGTTTAATTACCACCTCAACCAGTCTATTTAGCACCGTATCTGGGGCACGGTGAGCATCGATTTCTTATCGATACACTAATAGATACCCAATAACCTGCCAGCTATTTATCTGTTGCCTAATGGTTTATTGTTCACTAGCTTCCGCCCGCGAGTCCCTCCGCGTCAACATTCGGAAAATCCCTGGGGAAGCTTTGACCGAGATAAAAAGTATAGGTACTATCCAGGAGAAAAGCGTTTGACCATCACATACACACTGAAATATTAGCTGAATGAAATGGCCATTTATTTCGAAATAACAATAATTAATCTTTTAATCAATAAAAATGGAGGGTGACTGACTCATCAAAACCCAGGCTAAACCATTGCAACTAGAAAGCTGAAATTTTGCACAAGCGTTCCCTTTGTGATATACTACCACTAAGAAAGGATATTTTGAAATTCAACCCCTAAAGAGGTGAAATTGGGGTTTACAGTTTGTATGGATTAAAAATATATATAGACATTTTAACAAGAAACTTCATAGGAGTAATTCCTAAAGCAAATAAGTAAACTCGTATTTCGTGGTTTTCTGAAACTCAACCTCATAGGGGATAAATAGGGTAAATGAACCGAAAAATTCGATATGGGATGGGATTCGGTTTTATGGGATGTTGATTGCAAAAACGGAATTTATTTTGAAGTCCAACATGATAGTCATTATTCAACCACTAAAGGGATGAAATGGGGGTTCAAAATATCTATGGAAAAAATAAAAAAATAGACTTAAGTCTTTAAAATTCGTAGAAGTACTTCTGTAAACAAATAAGCAAACACATTTTTCGTGATTTTTTGAAAATCAACCCCTCAGGGGGTAAGTGGTGTAAATAAACCTAAAAATTGATATGGATGTCGTTATTGAGGTTTTATGGGATGTTGGTTGCGAAAATGACATTTATTTTGAAGAAAGCAAAGCTTAGAAATTATGAAAGTCAAGGATTTTACGATACGAGTACTTCCGGTATCTAATAAAGTATTGTATTGCATTATTTTCATTGAATATTTTATCACTATATGGTATGGGATTAACAAGTTTTTTAATCAAATTAATTTATGTTTATTTGGGAAACCAACTGATATTTCTAATCAACCTAGTTAATGCAAAATAAGCATCACTGAAATGGAATAGTCATCAGTGTTACCGTTTAATTAAAACGTTTGATTAAAGTAATGAACGAACGCGGTTTAGAAATTAATAAAGAATTTAATGCCGAAAATGATATCAAAAGTTGACATTTCATTAGTTTGATTTTAGTTTAGTTAAATATATCAGTGGTCATTGGTCAAATAATAAATCACTTCAAAATTATGGTATTTTTTATAAAAGTTCAGGCGTGTTAGTCCGGGTGCAAGGATTTTTTCGATATAATCATTAAACTTAATTATCTCCAGCTTATTTTGGAATTACTATTATTTGACCAGTTACCACCGTAAAATTATTATGATCATGAGAAAAGCAAGCAAGCATTTTAAGCAACGCTCGGTCCGGTCAGGTGTCGGATGGGTGACCGTTAAAGTATGGTATTACAACTGAGCGCTTCTGTGCTTCGGAGGGCACGTTAAACCGTCGGTCCCGGCTGTTGTCATCTGATAACAGAGTCGTTAAGCAAAGTTAGAGGCCTTACAGGCGGCTTGATAAACTCCAACACAAGAGGTGGCCACTAATCCTTATTCGATAAGAAAGAAAGAAGAATGAGAGAAGCCTGAATCTTTCTCCCTTTATTTTAGATATCGGAACTATGATCACATCACAGATATAGATTAGTGTTACCTCTATAACACACATAATAGCGTAACCGCTCACAGGCAACTTTTTGTAGCTGCGATAATCGCGGCGTTAATCGCGGCGTTAATCGCGGTGATAATCGCCTGCGAAATGACACGACAAAGGTTTTACTTAGCCAGCGACAAAAAAGCGCCACTATTATCGCCGCGACTAACACCGCGTTTATCGCAGCTACAAAAAGTAGCTCGTGGGCGTTTACGTATAGAACTCCGTATGTTCTATTCTCAGCGACAAAAAATCGCTCAGCGATTAATCGCCCGTCAGCGGGGACGCTTAAGTTTATTTATCTGATTCTGATTGTCTGGCATCTGTAAAGATGTTGCATGCGAATGTAGAAGGTAATTCTTTCTTCATATTGATGAAATAACGCTGACATACGGCGAAAACATAAAAAGTACTCCAAGATTTCGCCGCTGCCAATACTGACACGGTAGCATAATTGGTCAGCGCATTAGGCCGGCATCCCAAGGGTGCGGGTTCAAGTCCCATCTGAAGTGTTACGGGTGAGTCGTATTTTTCTAGTTTATTAATTTGATAGAACCAGTTAAATCTTTCCTTAGTTATGGTATTTTGGCATTAAATAGGTAATAACACAGCTGTCTCTTGAAAACAGTTTGTCCAAAGTCAAGACGAACGCAATTTAATGTCATCGCTTAAATGGCTCCAGAGTTGTCCGTAATATGTTAATTTTGCGTCCGTCTGGAGACGCTGGAAGATATAACTTAGTTATATGTAACGATGGAGCCTTCTAAAATAACAGTGGCGACAAAGCTAAAGCTGTAATACAGGTCAGTGGCGAAGGGTCCATACAAGCCGATTCCCATCGGCTTACCTTTTGGAAATCCCTGCCCACTGATCCACTATGCAGATCACTACATTTTTGTAGAGCGGCTTACCTTCGCCATAATTTCACCCCTCGCCACTGATACAGGTTGATGTTGTTATAGAGAGATGGGGTTGAATATTGTAATCACAGCAAAACATGTTTTATTTTGTATTATTTTGAGTCGAAACAACCAAAATATATGCCTTACAATAAGGCATTATCATAGTAAATGTCAGACACAATAAACACATTTTTTTTAAGAAATTAAACACAATTTATGTATGGTACTTGTTTATTTAATAAATAGTCAAACCAAGTCTCTTTTGCTTAAATGAAACCTATTTTCTAAATTTTAATAAAAACATGAATAGGTAACTGAAAAATACAAAATTCCAAATCTTCCACTGAATCATATCTTTTCTATCTTACTTGCCAGCAAAAATGCTTTTATTTAAATGAAGAAAAAAAAAAACAAAATGGTCCGCACTTTAATATCATTGAGCTAAAAGAAAAACTGGTTGACATTTTGTTCAGTGCCGTCGTGCTACTCAAGTAATGAATGCAAATTTCATCAAGCTACCAACACACGGTTTTCATAATAAAATGTTTAATTAAAAAAAAAGTCTGAAAGAACAACTCCGCATTATTAAATCTGTAAGTCACATTTTATTATACAACTTTTTAACAAGTACACTTTTTAGTTTGCGTGGGTGGTCATTTTAAAATTTATCGTTTCGGTAAGGGTTCATTTGTGAAATAAAAGCTTCCATTTTCAGTTTAATTTGTTGTTAAGAGCTTTACGGCTCTTAAAATAGCGTCATTAAACGAAACGATTACATATATTACCATAATTTTAATAGGACAGTGGGAATAATCCACAGTTACTGAAATTGTAGCACATAGCCTGATATCTTAAACTAAATTAGGATTAATTACTAATCGGGCGTTGAATAAAAAAATCAGGGAATCATACTAGGTTTTTATATATGATCACGGCAAATTTTGTTTCGTTTGATACTATGTTATTCTTAATGCTTTGCAAATTGAAACTGAAAAGATAGGAATTCAATGTTGTTTGATGCAACTTTAAAAGTTTGGTGGTGTTAGAAACGAAGTAGAGTATTGTAGGTTAAAAGTTGATTTATAAGGGGGACCGAGCTTTGCTCGGTCATTACTATTTATTGTAATATGGTGGTGTTTAGGTGATAATCTACATTGTTATCTCAAACATTAACTACATTGCTTAAACTTGTCTAAAAACAAAAAAAAAATATAAACTTGAACATATAAAAAAAGGAAGTCACCGAGTGGGATTCGAACCTGTGTAACACTCGTTTTTTGCCATCCGCGTCTTAATCCACTGGACCAGATGGACAGTGGCCGGCTAACGAAATTAGCGACCATATTCTGCGTCGAAAGAAAAACACATGAATAGTCAAAAACACGCGTTTTCCTAAACATAAGACTAATTTAGATCGATTGTTTACCCCCGAAAACCCCAATATACCAAATTTCAGCGAAATCGTTAGAGCCATTTCCGAGATCACAAATATACCTACATATAAATAAATAAATAAATATACAAGAATTGCTCGTTCAAAGGTATAAGATATATATTTTGGTGGATACTACTGATTAATCCATCTCTCCACCTGATTAAACTCATACTCAAACGCTAGTTTTTTTTACATTCTCTTTGCTCAAGGTCATTTATTTGGTCTGAGCTGTTACAAGCACTTGTGAATGTCAAAGAAGCTACGATATCAATTCGCAAACCCTAGCCGGGAGATCTTGTAACAAGAAGTACTGGCAAGTAGGTACCTAACTCGTCACGAAAGTCAAGATATGTGTAATTTTCTATCTCAATTATTAACAAAAGTTAACATACAATAATTAAGATCGCTTATTAGTCTATTCACCTCAAAAGTTGACAATACAATGTTAACTCTATAACAAATATATAAGTTCTCAATGAACCGGTTTACTATCAGAGAAACCATACGAGCAAAATTAATGTGCTCACCCCAATAATTCAGAAACAGTGTTACTCCGACGATTCTCATCCCAAATGAGGATTCGGTCCAATTACTTCGCTTGCTGCACAAATTCAGCGAAATTCGACGAAACAGGTGGTGACGCGACGCGCGTGTTAATTAAACGAACTTTATCTTTACTAAGCAGAGTGATGATGCACTGAAATGCGATATTGACATACTGGTGGGAGGAATGGCGAGCAAGTTTTTGAGATTATCAAAAAAGTGTGAAAGATATTTAGCTTTTTAGTCATTTAAAGTTATAGGGGGTAATAAAGACGGTTGAACTGACAATAACAGGTGGTGACGCGACGCTAGTGTTTATTAGACGAACTTTTTGCCTAGTAAAGATAATTACTAGGCAAAATGATGATGCACCGACACGCGACTGACATACTGGCGAGAAGAATAACAAGCAAAAGTTTGGAATAGTCAGAATACTTCAATGTTGAGTGATATCAGGGGGAATAAGTTGCTTGTCCGTTCCCTTGTTTTAAAGGGGTAGCAACTGCTATCCCCTTACAACAAGGGAACTTTATGCAAGACTAGCTTAGCTTCCGCCCGCGACCTCGTTCGCGTGGATATTCGTAAAACCCCTAGGGAACAATCCAAGATTAAACTATCTATGTGCCAGATTTCCTCTAAATCTGGCTGAACGGATTTAGATGAAATCTAATCCTGATATTTTTGCTCGATTGATTAACAAACATCTAAATATCCAAACATCCACACTTTAACATTTTATAATATGATTAGGATATTATAGTTGTTATTACCGTGTAACAAGAAGATCATATTTCAAAATAATACCGCTCATAGAAAGCATATTGTACTTTTTTGCACTCTTGTGAACAAAGGTGGGCTTATCTCTAGAAGAGATATTTACATTACTTTGGTTCACTGAATCAGAATATTTTGTTCAGTGGTCATTGTGTTCCTATTCTTAGCTATGTGAATATTTTATAGCTACCCAAAGCAAAGTGCTGCAGCTAAGTTTATAAGTAAACACACTGATTCTCAAACTACCAGTCGATATGTCCACCGACTTAGCACGCGACACAAGTGGAGCTAAACCCCTAGCAAGAAGAGCGGGTCTGATTCGGATTAAACTTTGAATATATACCAGACTAGTTCAGACAATGTCGGATATTCTGTCTGGCCAACGGAAAGTTTGGGATGGACTGTGTCATTTCGGGGCTTCTTTCGGCTGACATTTGGTTTTGGAAGTAATGTTGGAAAGAGCTCTTTTTGCTTTGCGTTTCATCAAAGATAAAGTTGTTCAATTGTTTTAAGTTCAAATAGTCTAGCTAGTCTACTCACAGTCCTAAATCATGCACAAAAATAAGAATGATAACAGTTGCAATATAAGTACATTTGTAGCCCTGTCATCTAAAATATTCTAGGTCGCAAATAATTGCATGGTTCTGGATTTTTGGGATGTTGTTAGGATAGATGATACCAACAGTGTTAAACCAAGTTTGCAACCATGAAAGACCTGTGCCAACTTTGTGGTGTTCCAAAACCCTCGAATTTATTAGACTTTTTTCAGTTTTTGTCTTACAACTTCTAAAAGATGTATTCTACGGCAAAGTCAACTATGACACTTTTAAAAAAGATTAAATTAGCAACTGTATGTCTGTAGCTCTGTATGTTACATATCTCAAGATACATACAACTCTTCAAATACTTATTTATTAGAACGCTGTCCCTGTTATAACCGGAGACGGGCGTTAGTACTGCGACACAGTTTTATAACTTTTGTAGCCATTATCGTTTAATACTAAGTGAAACAATGTAAGTTGTTCCAAATAAACTACTTATCCAAAAATGCAGAACCTTGCAATTATTTGCGACCTTACGCGATTTTTGTGTCTCTATGGTGACTACCGAATAGATGATCTGTATGTATAGTTTAATTCCAATTACTTGTATTATTGTATAAATATTGTCCGGTCGACAGCATTTATTTATTTATTTCTTCTGAATCCTTCTTCGTATTAACTTACTATTTTTACACTTACCTGCAACAAAATAAAAATCATTATTAGTACGCAATTAGAAAACTTAGTACATAGAAAAACTTACAAAAAATGATGGTGCGTTTTTGGTATAGAATTCGTATGAAATTACCTACCAGTTATCTGAGGCATATCCAAAACCTGTGGAACTGGTTCTTAGCCATTCACCTCATTTAATATGCCTAAGTCCACAAACCGTGATTTTTCTGTTGTTGCGTACAAATGGCTACAAACCCATTCTGTCCTTGTCGCCAGCGAAATTTCCGTTACGTAATTCGAACAGACTGAAGCGTTTTGTCGCTGTCTCGAAGAAATTTGATGGATGGAACTTTATAAGCCAATATTAAAGGAAAAAACGTATTTGAAGATCAGCCGTTTTGTTACGAAATGTTTTTGTGTGTTTTTTGTATTTCGACGGATTAAGGATTCATTTTTAAATGTTCAAAAACTTGACTTTTCGATTTACTAAGGGCAAATTAGTAAATATCTATTTCTAACAGCCTGATTCCGAACGCCAATTCCCTACTCAAATTTAGTTTGAGGAAGCTGTCAGTTTCATAAAATTTCTGTCAAATCTGACAATTTAAGTATTTAATTTTTGGGATATGACAAATCTGCGCTCTGCGTATATTCACAGACTAGTAAAACATACTGAAGCGTTAACGACAACTCACGAGTTCACGATACTGTGTTGAAACTACGACCAAGCGATTTTGATACTTTGCCCAAAGTTATAATTATGTTTTAGTACTTCTATGGAGTAATTTGCTATCGCTATGCCGCACATTTTCAGAGTGCCATGGATCTGTATGTGAAAAAACAGATTATAGGAAGATGATACCATAAATGAGACAGATGATTATATTTGTTAAAAATAAAAATTATTTTATTCCCTAGTTTTTTATCTAGCAAAGGAAGTTTTTCGTTTTAGATTAAAGCTATAGCTTAGAGCATGCTCTAGGGTTTGTAAAAGTTTGGCGACCCATGGGTCGCCAAACTTTTTAGCCTAAGGGCCAGACCACCTCTTTCGGCCCTTTTTTGTAAATGTACCTATTCGGTGCTAAAACCACAAACCTGTCACCTGGACCCGGGTGGGAAAAAGAGTGACCTTCCCTCTTCCGCCTTTTAATGTTCCGATGTATGACACTTTGCGATTACCTATTACTAGTAACTTTTGAAAAATACTCACCCATAGAATAGGGATTAAAAAAAAATCCAAAAAAATACTTAATGTTGATATTTTCAAAATTGCCTCCATGATGTAAGATAAGAGTATATTACAAAATATTTGGCGTATGTTTCATAAGAATTCATTCTCTCCCTGCAAGCGCAAAAAAAAAACAGCTGTTCCATACATTAAGGTCGAGTAGGTACTGCACTTTTGTATGAAACAGCTGATTTTTTTGCGAGCAGGAGAGTTGGCCCCATAGTAAAAGTTGTTTGTAATCATGAGTGCAACCACCACACAGCGGGAACCAAATGATTAAAATTTCTGCGTGTACAAAAAAAACAAAACTAAGTCATCGAGCGGGATTCAAACCCGGTACCCAGACGGACTTTGGCCGGTAGGACGAAATTAGCGACCATATTCTGCGTCGAAAGAAAAACGCATGAAAAAAGCATGAAAACTCGAAAACACGCGTTTTTCCAAACATAAGACTAATCTAGATCAATTGTTTACCCCTGAAAACCCCCATATACCAAATTTCAGCGAAATCGTTAGAGCTATTTCCGAGATCACAGAAAAAACCCGTGTAAGACGCAGAGGTCCCGGGTTCGATTCCCAGGGGGGGTACAATTTGTACTCGGATTGGTTGGTGGTAGGGCTTATTTCAAGTCCACCTGGCTAGCTACCACCATCTTACCTAAGTCTGACGCCATAATAACAATTTAAAAATTATTGTGTTCCGGCAGTTAGAGGTAAGATAGCCAGTATTCCGGGTGTAGTGCGCTTCCACCGGCCTTATCGTCATTTAACATCAGGTGAGATGAAGGTTTTGTATGCGGGCCGATTCCGATGAAACTCGGTTTTTGGTAAAATCTATATTTATAAATTTTAATCACAAAAACAGGAAAAATTATTTAAACTGGAATATTATTTTAGTCTGGCTTATATTTTTTTTATTTAGTCTGGCTGAGAAAAGTAGAAAATAAGTAACGTTGTTACAAGTCAAAGTCAAAGTCAAATAAGCCTTATTCAAATAAACATAATAATTAAGTACTTTTGAATCATCTATATTTTCCTACCACCCGTTCCAGACTTTTTTAGCTGACAAGAAGAAACTTATCAGCTGTAACAGCCATAAGTAACGATATTTACAAACTTGAATATATCGTTACCAAATAATTACAACAGGGTGACAGGATTATTGGCAACAACATAGACTTATTACATATATTACTTCAACAAAGTACTTATAGTAGCAAGTTATGTGTTACATCATTTCCACGCATTTTGATCTTTAAGATAATCATCTACTTTATATTAATAACCTTTACTCATGAGCGTTTTTTTAACATGGTTTTTAAATTCATGCAAAGGAAGATCAATCACTTGTTGCGGAACTTTATTAATAAAGGCTATGCCTTTCCCCATAAATGAACCTCTAGTTTTTGCAAGCCTAAATTATCTTTATTTCTTAAAAAGTTTATATTTATTTCTTGTATTAAACTGGTGAATATTTTTGTTTTTTAGGAAATGAATCATAGTGTTTCCTTACATAAACTAAATTTTCATATATATATTGGGCTGCCAAAGTTAAGACATTTATTTCTTTAAACAATTCTCTCAAGCTATCTCTTCGCCGAAGATTGTATATGGCGCAAACAGCTCTTTTTTGGATTACAAAAATATTTTCAATACTGGCAGCTGAGCCCCACAATAGCAGTCCATAGGACATTACACTGTGAAAATAACTAAAATATACTAACCTTGCCGTTTCAATATCAGTTAAAAGCCTTATTTTCTTAACAGCGAATGCCGCTGAACTAAGTCTACTTGACAAGGCTTCAATATGTGGATCCCATTGCAGTCGAGAATCTAGTGTAATACCTAGAAATTTTGTACTCTCAATAAACTCGACTTCATCGTTATTTAAATTAATATTTAATTTTGCCTGCTCAACATTAGGTAATGAAAATTTTACACATTTAGTTTTTTTGGGGTTACGTGCTAAATTATTGCTATTAAACCAGTGTGAAACTTTAGAGAGGGCACTATTTACTTCGTCCGAACAGTTATTACCTCTGTTTACTTTGAAAACTAAAGAAGTATCATCCGCAAATAAATTATTCGCGTAGTTGGGAAGGTCATTTATATAAATTAGAAACAGCAATGGGCCCAATATTGATCCCTGCGGCACACCCATAGTGGTAATAGATTCAATTCTATTAATCACTACTTTCTGAGTTCTATTGTACAAATATGATTTCATAAGGCTAACTGATTTATCAGAGACACCATAATGTTCTAGCTTCTTTAATAGTGTATGGTGATCAACGCAATCGAATGCCTTAGAAAGGTTACACAAAATGCCAATTACATCTTGCTTTTCTTCCCAAGTGTCAAGAATATGTTTGAGAAGTGCAATTCCAGCATCAGTAGTATTTTTACCCTTGGAAAATCCAAACTGATTTTTATGAAGAATGTTATTGGATGTGAAATAATCTAATAATTGGGAATATATAATTTTTTCAAATATTTTGCTAAGTGCTGGTAGTATAGATATTGGCCTAAAGTTAGCTGGGTCACTTTTATCCCCAGATTTAAAAAGAGGAATCAATTTACTATTTTTCATTAGATCAGGAAAAAAAAACCCCTTCATCAATACATTTGTTAAAAATAAAAGCCAAGTAAGGGGCTAGTATACCCAGCAGTATACTATACCCAGCAGTGGGTGTCGTGCGGCTGATATGATGATGATGAATATCAATTATTGATTTAATAATGCTTGTTGGTATGCCCCAAAGATCTTCTGTTTTTTTGACATTAATTGTTTTAAAAGCTTTAATAATATCTTCACTATTTATATATTTAAAGAAAAAGGTTTCCTTGCACTTATCAACACTAGACTCTAGGAGGGAGACAGCGATGTTGGGACAAGCACTAAGAGTACTGGTAGTTTCTATTGGTATTCGAGCAAAGAAATCTTCAAAGACTTTAGCGACCTTATCGTCAGATTCAATAGTTTGATCACCAATTTTTAAACAGAAGGAATTTATATTGGATTTTGATTTGCCCGTTTCATTGTTAATAATGTTCCAAGTAGCCTTAATTTTATTATCGGCTGATTTAATTTTATTTGAAAAGTACTTCGACTTTGCTAGAATACAAACTTCTCTGAATGTTTGTGAATACTTCTTGACAAATTCAATGAAGTTAGGATCACAGGAAGTAGCTTTCTCTGCATAAAGTTTGTATAATTTCCTTCTGCTTTTATATATACCGGGTGTGGCCCAGTCACTAAATTTCGTACTATCATTACTCATGATGACTTTTTGTTTAAAATTTTCACTAAATTCAGTTTTAAGTAAAAATTAAGTACCTAGCTAGACTAGACTTTTATATTAGAATTTTACAACTAAATAAATGAAACTTCTCACAATTATTTACGCTCAGAAAATATATGATCTCAGACAAACATACCTATTATCTATATTTAAACGATCGAGATCAAGCTGCAAGCAAGCAAGCAAGCAAGAAACTGCATGAAAAGGAAGATGGAAGGAACTGAATGTGAATGAATTCAATGAAAGTTACATTCGTTGTTTTACATAAATGTTTTTTTAATTTAAATTTTTTAATGTTCATAGTTACATTTACAGTTTTACGAATGAAAATTACATTTAATAAAAGAAATATGAGTACATTTTTACAGTTACATTTTTAAGTAACAAAATTAAATTTATACATCAGATTAAACATTGCTCCAATTCCATTCCAAGTAAGCAGCTGAAGCACTTGTGTTATGGAAATGGGAGACAACGGTGGCATTACAAACACCCAGACATGAAAGAATACAGAAAATATCGTTTTGGCTCAGCTGGCAATTGAAACCTGGTCCTCAGAGATGACAACACCTAGAAAACTTGTACACAAGCCACTCGACCACGAGTTTCATCGAAATCAGCCTACTAACAAAATAGTTGGCCACCATCTTAAATTTTTTACTTTTTTACATTTTTAACATTGCGTTGCTGTTTTCTTGGCAAAATACTACCAAAAACCGAGTTTCATCGAAATCGGCCGGCAAACAAGAAAGTTGGCCGCCATCTTGAATTTTTTACATTTTTAACATTGCGTTGCTGTTTTCTTGCCAAAATACTACCAAAAACCGAGTTTCATCGAAATCGGCCTGCAAACAAAATAGTTGGCCGCCATCTTGAATTTTTTACATTTTTAACATTGCATTGCTGTTTCCTTGTCAAAACAGTAGCAAAAACCGAGTTTCATCGAAATCGGCCTGCAAACAAAAAAGTTGGCCGCTATCTTGAATTTTTTACATTTTTAACATTACGTTGCTGTTTCCTTGTCAAAACAGTAGCAAAAACCGAGTTTCATCGAAATCGGCCCGCAAACAAAAAAGTTGGCCGCCATCTTGAATTTTTTACATTTTTAACATTGCGTTGCTGTTTTCTTGCCAAAATACTACCAAAAACCGAGTTTCATCGAAATCGGCCTGCAAACAAAAAAGTTGGCCACCATCTTGAATTTTTTACATTTTTAACATTACGTTGCTGTTTTCTTGCCAAAATACTACCAAAAACCGAGTTTCATCGAAATCGGCTTGCAAACAAAATAGTTGGCAGCCATCTTGAATTTTTTACATTTTTAACATTGCGTTGCTGTTTTCTTGTCAAAACAGTAGCAAAAACCGAGTTTCATCGAAATCGGCCCGCAAACAAAAAAATTGGCTGCCATCTTGAATTTTTTACTTTTTTAACATCGCGTTGCTGTTTTATTGTCAAAATAGTAGCAAAAACCGAGTTTCATCGAAATCGGTCCAATAATCAAACAATAATACACAAATACATCAATGTGCGGCCGCCATTTTGAATTCCAAATCTAATATCAAAATCGTGCCAAAAACACTTTTTCATGACACCCACATCAAAAAATTGCAAATACTACTTTCAATATAATATAGTATAACCCAATCAGAAGCGTAAGCCCTGACGGGATAGGGCCCGAGATGCATACATTGCCAAAGTATGGGCTCTCAAGCCCTCCCACCCCCCCTTCTATACTGCACCACCCCGCACGATTGCTCTGTCTAGACGCCTCCGATGGCCGACTGTATGAAGACTATCTCTCGGCTGTGCCTGTACTGTGCTTAGATGATCAAATCTTATAGTCGCACTATACTACAGACTAGTACTGAGGCGCGTTCAAATCCTTGATCTATGTTTTTGTGTTTTGTTTCTAAAAGTTCATGGTTGATCCTCAAAAAAACATTTTATTTGATTTAGAATATAGGAAAGTTTAAATTATTCGTATTCCAAATGGAAAACGAAGTTTTGCTAATTAAAAGTTCTTCGGTCTATCCGAATCCTAACAAAAGAGCGAAATAAGAAACAACCGCAGTCGTCTTCAGAACGTGCCTCTGACGCAAAAATTCGACACACGTCCAACACTGAGAAGCGCTCGCGCGGTACTGAATTCTGACGGTCGGTGCATCGCATTTTGTAGTAATTTTGCAGTTAAGATTTCTCATTATTATTGAATTAAAATAACAAATTCATGCTTAAAAATTATGAAATCTTTATTCCTTATGAAGTAACAATTATTTATGTATAAATTTTGCTCAACAATATTATCGTAGATAGGAGAAATACACAGTTAACTCAAAGCGATTTTCGAAGTTTTTTGGTTTAGAATAAGATTTTTTTTCTAATTTATTTCAATGATATTTCAAAATTCCGAGGCCGCTATGATCTATTCTACTATATAAGAAATAACACTCTATTTTTTTTATTTCATTTGTTTAGAACAGTAGTCCAATCCATGAGCCCAAAAACGTGCCCTCGCGCATTTTATGAAAATCTTTCTCTGCCATTTTGGGTTTAATTAAAAAGTTAAGCAAAATTTACAAAAAGCGAGGCCGCTATGATCTATTCCAATAGCTATTCTGCACTATTCAATAAGTCAAAATTGTTAATGTATGTTTGTTTCTGAGATCGACGACACCAAAATTCCCCATTTTAACCAAAACTCACAGTCGATACGTCATATGGCTCTACTTTAAGAATCGTTTGAGTATTTGACCGATTTTGACCGTTAAGAAGAGAAGTGTAATTTTGAATCCTATTTTATATTTAGGTTTTTACCTTATTGATTTTAGTTTCTTTGACACTAAAACACCCATACTGTTTTGAAGAGATGACACAGTAAGTACCTCTTTTTGTTGCTACCTACAATGCTTTTGATGATTATGCTTTCAAAGAAGGAAAGTTAAGATTTTCATTTTAAATCTTGTGGTTGTTTAATTAAAACATTAACCAAATTTATTCTTCACCAACGAAAAATAGCTAATTTTCCATAAAAATACGAACAGAAACTCAGCGAAAATCCTTTCATTGTAACCAGTGTGTGGCACAGAAACGCAAGTCATCTCGCTAAATTGCTCAAAGCAAGCTTTGCCCCAACTTTTCCGAACTAGTTGGTCGATCGGTCGGACAACCAATCTAAGTGTCACGTGAAACTATCAAGTTGGTTAATGAAGCAATATTAGTTCATTTCAGTGGTGCCAGCTTAGGGTAATTTATCCTAGATTTAGGGTAAAAAATATCCGGCACTAAGAGAGACATGAGACACATTGCCCGTTCGAGTAATTTTAAATCCCGAAATTGAAATAACAGCATACCCAGCATACAGATAAAGAAATATCTTGTATTTAATTATAATAATTATAATTAAATACAAGATATTTCTTTCCACTACCCATTTCTTTCTTTATAAATCAACAAACAATTCTCCTATGCACTTGTAAGGTGGGGCGGAGAGTATTCTTTCTATACGGTAGTATTTATATCTATTCTGTGATCTAGGGTAAATTGAGACCCAGCCTAGGGTAGTGTGAAAATCTGATCTGGCAACACTGGTTCATTACCTACCCTTCAAACTTTGCAAGCATGCTGGAGTGACCAGCTTTTATAAAGGAAGGTATTACAGGTCATTTTTGAATGTCTTGTTTTGTAGGTATATTTTCTTATCGGATTCCCTGAGTCTCGCTATACTTATTCTACAGTACATTTCTATTGGACAATTAGGATTAACTAACTTGGACCTAGATTGGGTTAACTCACAGCTTAATGTTAATGAAGATTAGCTGGTATCAAATTGACAAATTGTGGAATGGACTTTCAAGGTTGGGCTTGTTATAAGACGTTAAAAATGCAACTAAGTGGTAATAATGTTTAGGTTGAGATTGTTATCTGTAAGAGTAATTTTTATTTGTGACTTATTGATTTGAAAAAGATTTAAAGATAGGATAATGATTTACAAACCCACTATTGTATTCAACTAGAAGCCCATTTAACCTATTTCTAATTCACACGTTCGTACTGAAACATTTCCAAATAGATCCATAAATTTTCCACCACAATATATTATTTTAAACAAACTATTACTAACTCGTACAGGTCCCTAGTGATTCGTATCGCACTCGCAATGTATTATACATCAACGTTCCAAATAAATAATGTATTGCATTTTTAACACAATTCGACGGTTGCACAGTTATTGTAGCAAAGTTTTTGTTGCGAGTATATTTTGTATGTTCGCTAAAACTGAGGATATTTTGATTTAGATGAAAATGCATTTTCGAGGCTATGTACAAAAATAACATGCTTTAAATTACATTAAAAATTTAATTTAACAATTTTGAGGAAAAAAAACTTTTTTAAAGTCACCTTCTGATTGTGATTAAAAATTCATCGCAAAACTTTTATTGAAATCGTAATAAGAAATAGCCAAGTAAACGTTTCAATTTAATTTGCAAGTCATCAGAATAGTCCCTTAGGAACGCTAAATCAGTCATTACGGAGGGCTCAAATGAGTTCAAATTATTTATGGAAATAACTTGGGGCTACCGGGTTGCCGGCAGATGATAAAATTTTGTTTTATTTACGCTGCAATTTCGTTGCATGATTGAAGTCGCGCGTCTTTGAGCTTTTAGGTTTAGTAACTGTGTATTTTAGTAATGGGTATTCGATATTACCTTAAAAAGAAAAAATATGGGTATTTTATGTTACGTGTATCACAAAAAAACATAAGAAACAAGTTCAAAACTCGAAAGTTAGTTCATTGGAAGTATCAAAAACAGTAGTGAAGCATAGAGTAAAATTATATATTTGGTCCAAATACCAGATATCGTTTAAAGAGTGAATTGGCACCGTTTTGGAATTTAAATCTTTGGCACCCGACAGAATTTATAAGCACGGAACAGTTTATGGAAATTTAATATTGGTAGGTGTGTAGTTTTAAAAAAAAATGTGTGAAATTATAAAAACACTCTATTGTTTTGTTATTATAATGCAATAATTCAAGGGAGGGTCCTTACATTCATTACTCAAGTTTATTTGATATCCTACTTTTTTACACTTTTGTTCAAAATCTTTAAGTTTTATAAATGGAGTAATTTCACACAATATGTAGGTATTACAAATTAATTATATATTACATATCAAGTAAGATAGATATTAATCCGAGGATCAATATATTTTTGCCCATAAATAAACTAATACGCAAAGCATGGGCGCTAATTCTCATTATATCCTCTATGTCGATGTGTAGAGGAGGCTTTACAAATTAATATTTTTTTATTCCTATTTGAAATATATAATTTATATGTGTTCCGGCAGTTAGAGGTAAGATAGCCATAAGATAACCAGTATTCCGGGTGTAGTGCGGTTCCACCTTCGGCCTTATCGTCATTTAACATCAGGTGAAATGAAGGCCAAGCACTATCCTGTTGTGTATAAAAAAAACTAAAGAGCTAGAATAATTCTATTACAAACCGACTAATTTCCTGCATCGAATCGTTACAAATTAGCCGCCATCATTACATATTCTGACTATCATCCACAAAGAACTCACAAAGGAGTATTTGATCAGAAAGTTACATTTTTACGGTTCATTTACGTTGACTTGCGACTTTTACTTCTTTATTATGCATTGAAGTTTTATGGATGGTAAAGAAGTTAGTTTTCTTCTTAAATGAAGAGCCGCGCTCTTGTCTGTGTAGCCAACACCTCGTTTCGTAGGCGTTAGAGTTTATCAAGCCGCCTAGCGCCTGTAAGTCTAACTGTTATCAGATGACAACAGCCGGAACCGACTAGTGTAGGAAAGGAGAGTAGTGGACCCCCACATTGAATCCTCAGTTGTAGACGAAACTTAACAGTATGATAAAGTATCATAAATGAAAATTTTTTTTTAAATTATCCAAATCTTTTTTTTATATTTCTACAAAGGTTTTGGTTCATCCTATATTTACATCCCTGCAAAGTTTCATCGACTGAGGATTTAATCTTGGGGTTTCCATACAATATATCACTTCATTTCCTACAATAGATGGTTTAACGTGCCCTCCGAAGCACGAAAGCGCTCAGTTGTAATGCCACTTAACGGTCACCCATCTGACACCTGACTGGACCGAGCGTTGCTTAACAAACGTGATTCAGTTAGTCTATCAAGTTATGCCATGAGCGCTTCTACTTTATACTTATGTAGCAATAGGCTAGGAATTTGAATAAGGGATAAATTTATATACGACTGCTTAAATCCGTATTTTTTCATAGATCTCTTTCAGCCGAGTGGTTTTCTCCCTATATAGAGCGATATTTTGAAGTGATACAAAGAGATAAAGCTACGAAAAAAATCCTCACTGTGTTTATTTAGTAATCTGTGACCGTGACGTGAATCTCCGTGAATGTCTAAGCTAAAATAGCCTAGTAGTCAGGTATTTTTCCTGGAAATAATTCAAGGAATTTTTGATAATGTCTGAACTTAAAAAAAATATTTGAAAAGCAAAGGGGAATGAATTTGCAACAAATTAATCTTTAACATTTTTATATAATCTACTGGGTCATTCTTAACTTACCATCCAAATTTCAAGGATGTGTCCAGTCCATGAAATTAAAAAACTTTCCCCAAGAAACAAATTGTGTCGAATTTCGCCACATGGACATCCCATACTAAATAAATCACGTGATCTCTTTGATTTGTATGGATAGTCCTTTTTAACCCTGTGTTCCTTAGAGAAAATTGTTCAGTTTCATGGACTAAACACATTCTTGAAATTGGGATGAAGTTTAGAATGACCCTGTATAATTAAAGAGTGACAACACAATCAACATTAGTAAGTGTTACTGATGTTTATTATGTTGTCACCTGACGCACAAGGAATCAAATCAATTATTTCCAGCTAAAGTGGAGTATCCCAACCTGACTACTAGCTAAACCTTTATCCACCCTTACCCGTCCTCCTTCGGGTGACAGTAAACCTTATTACTTCAATTGTTAAGGCGTCACCGACGTAATTTAAAGGTGAATTAAAACACAAAAGCTTTATTACCGCTCCCGCTTGTAATATCCGCCACGCCATTAATGTTCGGTTTATGTAAATATTATGAGAGTTTAACTATTCAGTTATTCACTTAGCGTCAGTTCTCTCTCGAGTTGTCTTTTTGTATCGCACGGAATACTTCCTTGGTACGAGTTAAATTGTTTTTGTCGTGCCGTCCAACTTTTCTAAGTCGATTAATTCGAGTTTGCGAGTCTCGTGTTATTTACGGATTTAAATATTTTTTTTTAATGTGCTTGCTATCCTTACTAAAGGCTTGTTTATACTGGACGCTACGACCGCGCGATATCCATATCAGCCAATACCATCACGAAAACTTTATTTTTTGTCAGTTTTTCACCCATCACTTAACTTTTATTTTTTATTTTTCTAACAGTTCCCTCGTTACACGAATTGTTCGATTAATTAATGAAACATTTAAAGCCATTGTAATAAAGACACATTGAGCAGTAACATTCCAGTGGCGGATACCAAACATGCGCTAAATAGCTCGTTGCATGGACTACCTAAACGGAATGAAGTTAGTTTCATGTTACAGCCTTAAAACAAGCGGTTTAAGAAACGTTTCAAAATTTTAAAATGTAATTTTCATGAAAAAACTTTGAAGAAAATTCACTTAAATTAAAATCCACAAATATATTAAAATATAACTTTTATGATCCTTGTAAAAATAATTAGAGAATACAGTGCCATATGCCCATTGAAATGATGCCTTGTGATTGTTTTTCATAATATAAATTGTTATGACTGTATTAGCGATGGTATAAGCGATTATGTAGGAGCTCATTGGCGCAGTGGCTTAGCGCCTGGCCCAGCGATTGCGGAGGTTAAGCAATTTTCGCAAGGATGGGTGACCAAAAATTAATTATCTCGAGCTTCTCCGTGCTTTGGAAGGCACGTTAAGCCGCTGGTCCCAGGTGCATTTGCAGTCGTTAACACCCACCAATCCACATTGGGCCCGCATGGTGGATTATGTCCCATCCTCCTTATTTATCCAAATGGAAGGCCTGTGCCCCAGCAAATCACAGATGGTCACTGTATTAGCGTCATTAATTAAGACTCGTTTATTTGATAAAATTACTATGAAAATTTAAAAGAAGCCTGACTTTATTAATTTATGCGAAAGTTTTATTTTTAACGGGGCATTCTAATGGAACAAACTCAATTGGAATTTTATAATGGGATACCTACTCATTTTATTTTTTCCATACTGCGCCTACCTTACAGGGGGTCAAGTCTGCTAATGTTTTTGTCAAAATCGTAGTTCAATGGTGTTTGAATGATAATGCTTTTTGACACAGTTCTTGTTTCTTAAACCTAAAACCGAAACCCATAGTGTTTCTTAAACCCAAAACGGAAACATTTTGTGTCTCGATTTTGGGTTTAAGAATCAAGAACTGTGTCAAAAAGCATTACCATTAGAACACCATTGAACTACGATTTTGACGAAAACATTAGCAGACTTGACCCCCTGATCATTCGCTCCAAATGTTTTTATGGCGACTCCAAGTTGTTAGGTTTTAAAAATCAAAATCGCTTAATCTATGGCCTCCCGTCAATAGTCCAGGCACGTATCACGTCCTGTCTAGCGTGTCCACCTGGTGGGACTTCTTGCTCGGATTAACTCGAATTAAGTCCTTGCTACTTGCCTCTTTGTTTTACACTGTTAAAGGGTACGTTTGATCTCGATACTCTGCAGGAACAGCATTTGATGTTTAGCTGTATGCTCTTTGGTTTGAAAGTACAGTCGGTCCATGAAAATGTTGAACATTTTAGTACTGTGTCAAATTAGACATGTTACAGTGACATATTATTTTCACAGAAGTTTCAATATGACAAGGTTCTAAGATGTTCAACATTTTCATGTGCCAACTGAAGGGTTGACTCTCATGCACATTGTGTCGCCTTGTGCATCTTAATGTAGAATCAATGGCGTTGTCTATTATAGTTTTTTTGGTGGCTATATAAATATACCGCATACGATAGCGCGTGTTTCAGCAACTCAATTCAGTGATATTACTAGAAACATTGCAGAAATTTCACTAATTCATAAGGAAATCATCCATTTTGGTCCAAATGTGAAAGTGCCGGCCAAAAGGCAAAAGTGCTTTATTCTGATAGATTTTGTCCACCTTAGCATTTCTTATTATGGCACCGAAGCTGTAGCACCGCTACACTTGATTTTAAATAAGTACAAAAAGTCTGAATTTTCATACATTTTGGCACAAATCTAAAAAAGTCAGCCAAAAGGCAAATTCTGATAGATTTAGTCCTAACAGCATAATTTTCTGCTTTTTCCAAATTCTCAGATTCCTTTAATAATTAGTAAAAAAATAATAAATAAACTTTCGTATGTTTATCCTTACTAGGACAAGTTAGGATAAACAGACGAAGGTTTAAATGACCAAATTTTGACACCTTAGATACTTCTTTTAAACCTAATCACTATTTTTAAAATATGTTGTCTTATTAAATCAAATATGTATTATTAACAACTTCCAATATTTTTGGTATTCTATGCGTGGTAAAACATTTGTTGTAATTTATGAATGATTATTTACACCCGTTAAGCCCCTTTTACACCCATTAAAAAGACTGTGATTTTTGTGTATTGTTTTGATTTTTTCTAAATAACTTTTTCCTATTGAGTTTCGTCAGGTTATTTAGGTCTCCGAGCAACTGTGTGTGTTTTCCATGTATATTTGTCATTACTTTTAGTTAACCTATTTGGTAAACAAACTTTACTCAATTCTTTTTGAAATAGTCATTATAAAATTCAACAAATGGTTTTTCACGCATTAAAAACTAAAAAAAAATTGTTAACACATTTTTTAATAGTGATTTAAATTTAAAAGAAGCATGGAAACTGTCAAATACTGTTTACTAAGTAGGACAAGAAATGAGTATCATACAAAAGTTTATTTATTTGTTTTTTTATTAATTGTTAAAGGAATCTGAGAATTTAGAAAAAGCAGAAAATTATGCTGTTATTAAAACTGATGTTTTTTTCTTATTTTTAAATAACTTTGGTCAATTACCTTTAGACATTCGAAAAGAGTATGTGCAGAGTTATTTGTTATGTATTTTGTAAAAATAAATTCTGTCGTTTTCAATCTAGACCTGTTCAATGGCGACTCTGAATTGCGAAATTTTTCGACGTTTGCTAATAATTTGTTAGACCAAGTAGTGAAAATGTTATAGTGTGTAATATATTCGCAATCTACTCACAAAGCCCTTTCATTTGATATACTTACCACATGGTATGAAGAAAAAAATTTCTTTGTACTGAAAACTTTATGACGTCACAGTTTCTACCCCCACCACTTTCGCACTTGTCATCTTATATATTTGTGATCAGGGCATCGTACTGAATGCATCGATACTAAATTTTCATATTTCCGAGATGACTTGTAGGAAAAGTGTTTTCCAAGCGTCTTTTATAAGATTACCGCCGCACTAATAGCCTATGGGTGGTTTCATATTAATTTCATAGGTATTGAACCTTGGACTTCGAAGATACACATGAGAACTCTTCAAAATCAAATAGGATAGTGTACTAGTGATTACATTAAAGTATTGAAAGGTTTCGCATTAGCCATTTTTATTTGGATACAGGCTTTACTTACGGATTGATAAGGATGATGGGCCATAACCCACCGCGCGGGCCCAATGTGGATTGGTGGGTATTAATAAGTGCAAATGAAGCTGAGACTAACGGCTAAACATGCCTTCTGAAGCACGAAGGAGATCGAGATAATACACTTTGGTCACCCATCCCACGACTGATCCTTGCCAAAGTTGCTTAACCTCCACAATTGCAAGCCAACCGGACTTTCGAAGGTCGCGAGTTTGATTTCTGCCTGAGAATATGATCTGGTGCGAGTGGATTTTTTCTACTATATTATTTAGTAGGTAGGTAATATGTAAAAATAGCTTTGTGAATGCTAAAATCTCAAATTTAAATATTTCTATGCTTCTACTTATTCAAATGCCAAAATATCTTCTGACATACCTACCACAAAAAAGTGAAAAATAAAAAAAGCTTTTAAAAAAAAGAAAAACCTCCTTCAAAAAACCTTAAAACAAAAACAGAAACTGCATCAAAATTGTCTCCAAAAAGCAAGAAATAATATTCAAATCACTTGATACAAGATACGCATCAATTTTAATAAAACACGTCTAATGAAGTCCGGTTGGGCTTTCAAAACAAAAAAGTGGTCCTCCAGCCCCACCCGACTTCATTAGACGTGTTTTATTAAAATTGATATGCGTATCTCGTATCAAATGATTTGATTATTATTTCTTGCTTTTTAGAGACAATTTTGATGCGGTTTTTGTTTTTGTTTTAAGGTTTTTTGAAGTAGGTTTTTCTTATTTTTAAAAGCTTTTTGATTAGCTAAAATATGAAAGAGGCCAATTGGTACTTATCTATCATGTATACCTTAATAACAGAAATTTAAAACATATATCCATTCTTCCAGTAATATAGTCACGAATCGTTCCAATGCAGTGACGAGACGGTCCAATTTATAATTCAGCGCCATGTCAGCGGCAAACGTGTTCACACGGATTCAACAAACGATTCCCGTTGCAATAATTCTGTTGTAAACATTCTGTCCACTAGGGACGTGTTACACTAATCATGATATGATTTGTTAATGACAGGCTACTAGTAAACGTGACTAAATACTGTGAATGAAAGTTTCAAACGAAATATTTGAATAGATGGTAAATTTTTGAAATAAAAATATTGTGAAAAATGGTTATTATCGACGTTTTTCCTTTGCTTTACAGAAACGATCACATGCAATAATTTCATTCTGAGATCACTGCTTTAGACATCTATTCTAACCACCAAATTATTGTTTTATGGTTTGCATAATTGATATAAGTTGTCCTGGTAAGCAGATTCACTAGATCACCATATCTCACCCTGAGGTGAGATATGGGAAAAGACCTGAGTCTTTTCCCATAACACAACTTGAACATTGTTTGTTCTTATCCATTCAGTAGAGCATGAGAGACTATTGGAATGAGGGCGCTTCCAAAATCATCCATAAAGATCTCTACAGGAAAGGCAAAAAAATACACGTTGACCTTAGTCTGCAGGGATCTGCTGCGTATTTCAGGATAACCCTTACTTGCACCTAACGGAGATTCTTTACCGGGATTTTTATGGAGTTTTCTTTCTCCTCGAGATGTGTTGCAGGGAGTGGCCCATCTTCCCAATGTATGTGACCCCCAGGTGTGATTGTGGAAAAAAAGGAACACTTAATTTCAATTTAAAAAAAACCGGTCAAGAGCGAGTCGGACTCGCGCACCAAGGGTTTCGTACAATCATAAATATATTTGGATATGTTACTTCAGTACAGTCTTTAAAAAAGTAGGATAAATGGCAGACAGGTGAAAGGGCGAACAGGCGGACAGTTTATTTACAAATCTTAACCACAGCTTATAGTGACTGAAAAACGTTTCAGCCACTCCACATTGCAAACTGTTTATATTACTTAGTAGGAACTTATTCTTCGTTTATTCGTACGGCAAATAGTATGTAATTATATTAGAACCAGCCACTAATTTATTATTGTAGTATTAGGTTGCGCCATCTCTTGACCGATAATGGAACTATTTTTTTCTCTTAGTTTAGCATTCTTAGGACAACGCCATCTGTTGACTGGTAGTGAAACTAAAGAATTTTTGTTTGTTTTTTGAATTTCTAAAAAACTGTGTTATATTGAGACATCGTTTTATTTTTCCTGTAATCTTTGCATAAACTATTATCACATAGAATTATTTCAGATTTTTCTCTTTGCAAACTTCGGAGATAAGGGGGGGGGGTATTTTTTTTACATTTTTCATCATAAGTCGAAAACTATGCGGCCTAAAAAAAGGAAAAAATGTTTTAAAATGTGCAAATAGAGTTCTTTCATATGATACCCCACATGCCCTAGTGCCCTAGTTACCCCTTTTCAAATTTTTAAGACCCCTTTTCAGTCCCTGTTGTAAAAAAAAAATTTTTTATTTCTTTCTTATTTGCAAAATAGTTGGGCAAATGTTATCTTAAACTATTCCAAATTTCAAGTTGATACCATTAGTAGTTCTCGAGATAGACAGACAGACAGACAGACTGAGTCACACCATAAGGGTTCCTTTTTTACCATTTTGGTACGGAACGCTAAAAATATTGTTGGAATAAAAAGAGGTGAAATTATTAAAACTTACACTGTGCTAAACACATTTAATCCATAAAAACCATTAGTTGTTTTTTTTCTGTTACAGCGTTCAGACCATATTGGTATACCTAACTGTCTAAAGTAAAGAAATAAACCCGTCTGGTTCCAAGAGGAAATATCGTGGGAAGCGTCTTTGGTCATAGCAGGTGCATCTGCACCGTATAAAGTATCCTTACGCCGTTTTAAATCGCTGAAGTTTTAAGAATATTTTATTTCGCGATGCTTGTGGCTTCGTTTCTTAGTCTGATAAGTGGGAATTCAGAAAATTTAATCCCTTGAAGACAAAACTGTTCCGGATTTATAGCGATTTCAAAGTCTCCGAAGTTCATTTTAAACCGTAGTTACAGATGTGTTACATCATTGAAGTTTTCTTTACTGATTTTATGTTAAACTTTAAGTTTTTATTACACACTAGTTAAACAACTAAGAGGAAATGAATATCCTTTGCTTGTTCGCATTTAGAAACCTAGATTAAGAGTTATCATAGCGATTTGATTTAACATAGTGATTAGTTTAATGGATTTAATCTATCCATACCTCTAGAACCTAGGTGTATATTGGTTAGAAGTCAGGTAATAATTTTACTTCATTAGCCATTATGATGTCCTCGATGCTGTTTCACAGGCCCAATCCGTATTGATGGGTGATAATTTTAATCCACGTATAATTTTTCTCCTGTCAGTCGTTCATCCAATTGGCTTTACCAAATTTTTGTTCACACGAAACACTCTGGATTCATTTACATAAACATTCAACAGAATAGCATGCACAAAGGTTTTATTTGTCTAATAAAAGCCTCGTAAATTCAACTTATATTAGCCGGAGATGTGTTCAACTCCGTTGTAAGGAGACGGGTTGGACATAAATCTCGGGCGTGTACATTGCGCGACGCACACTACTATGTGGTATATGTATACATAAATGAAGGTATTCTATTAGAATTACAGTGTCATTTCACTTTGAGAGTAAAATTGCAAAGGTACCTTACGTAAAATAACCATTAAACGGAATAGAACTTTATCTGATATAGAACTAGTATCTGATTCTGTACTTTATACATCAGACATCGTGTGAAGCCGCGTTGCTCTAAGGCCTCAATAATAGAAATTTCAAACAATCAACAATCCGTTCCTGTAATTAAGTTGCATCTGGAGGTCTCACTTTGGATTCCTAGGGGGGGTATTTAGAAAAGGCTCATTTAAATCACTGGAGTACCGTATTGCATTAGTTAACTACCAGTAATGTCAAGCAATATTACCCAGAAACACATACATTTTAGGAAAAAAGAATCTATCAGACTGTCTGTTTGTCTAACTGTTACTTAAAATGAACCAATTTTGAAGAATTTTGGTATATAGCTAGTCTCGACCATTAGAAAGGACATAGGTACTTTTTGTTGCGAAAATTGAAGGGGTGTGAAGAGGCAAGACAGTTATGGGACACAAAGAAGTTGCGGACGGCCGCCACTTTACAAAAACTACCACATGGTATAATTATCGGCACGTATTGGTAAGACAAAGATGAGACAAAAGATGCGCAACAGCTACAAACACTACTCGGTGCATCTTTTGTCTCATCTTTGTCTTGTCAAGTTATATGCCGGCACGTATAGCCAATAATATGACGTTGAGTATAGCTTTAAACTACCTCATAGATTATATGCACGATCCACGTCATTCAGACAGAGACAACACGACGGCTATAAATCCAAGCCGCCACAGTCTTAGAATGCCACTCACTGGCTGGTAACGTCACATTGTCTCGGCAGGTAAATCAATGTCTAGTTCCAGGCACAGAATAACTAAATTGCTACGTACTATAGAATAGCCTATCTCTCTTTATCACTGAACGGATGATTATAAAAATTTAAGTTGTGGTCCTTAAGTTAACCCAAATCAGCCTTTTTAAGTATCCACTGCTGGGGTAACAGGGTCTTCAATTCATGTTCAATTTAGTTTACATTTTATACGAAAACTTATTTTTCTCACTCGTGCACTTTTGTACACATTAATAGATTTAAATAACGTCGTTCCGTTGTTGGGCGGTCGAACATAAAAGCCAATTTTACTTTATATTGTGTCAAAATTAAATGGATGTTGGTATGTACCATCATAACTAATTTTGTTAAAGATATAGGTAATCAAAACATGATTTACCTAAAAACATGCTTTTATTTAAATAATGAGTTTGATCTACTTACCTGGCAACATCAGAGCAATGATTATTCATGCTAAAATTTTAATCATTTTGTTCCCACCGTAGGGTGGTTCCACTCATGATTACAAGTAATTTATACTTTTGTATAATCCATACAAAAGTGCAATAACTACTGGACCTTAATATATGGAACAGCTGTTTTTTTTTCGCGATAGTAGAGTTGGCCCCATAGTAAAAGTTGCTTGTAATCATGAGTAGAACCATTCCACTGCGGGAACCAAATGGTTAAGGCTTATATGGTTAACAATGACCTTGTTGAACGATCTTGAGATGCCTTGAGCTTACACGTATCGCGGAATGATCGCGCTCCACGGTCACAGAAAAGATACTTTGACCACTAATCAAAAATCGAAAACAACCATGCCCTACGTCTTTTTTGTAGAATATTTACAAAGAAAAAATAACGATCTGTAACTTATATTAACTGAGCGAAATGGATTTAAAAAATTGCAATCGACGTTCAGGATTTTTTTCAATACATGTAATAAAAAAATAAAAATGTTAAACAACAATGCCCTCTGATATATAATGTAGTTTTACATATATTTTATTGAAAGCCATATCTATAATATTGATGGAGAAAAACGCATTTAAAAAAGGTGGAAATTCATGCTTTGAGATATAAGGGCCTTAAAATTTCAGCGTGTATAATTATGTCGTCATGATCTGTAAGTTTTCGTTAAATATGATCAAAATACAAGAGCGCGAGATGCATAATACATTATCGTTCACAATAATTTTCCTACTCCAGACACTTGAGTAGTTGAAATTTAACAAGTTTACATAAGTTCATGTGACGGCTCCGGCGTACGGCGCAGTGGCAACTCTAAGTGGCACTCGAGATTTATAGGCGTCTCCTTGCGGTTTCACCACAGCTTTGCTTCGAACAATGCCTTCATACCAACAGTAACAGTGTTATTGTAAAATACAGAATTCAATTTTGATATTTTTGCTTTGTTCCGCGAAGATGTTCTGTCTGCAAGGCTAGATAAACCTGGAAATGTGAGGAAAATTGAAAGTAAACTACTGATTTAATATTTAATTTTACGTTATCTAATTGTTTCCCTTTAAAATGTGGATGTATTGTTTTAAATGTGGATTCAAATAACTTGTTATAAAGCTAAGCAACTTTAGTTTAATTAAAATTAAGAATTCCCAATCATAAACCGTAATTGCACTTTAGTAGGTAATTCAATATTTTTTACTGAATGAATTAAGTAAGTAAGTAGTTACTATACAGGATCATCCTAAACTTACCATCCATTAGTGTGCAGTCTATGAAACTGAACAATATTCTCCAAGAAACATGTGTCGAATTTCGTCACAAATGTTGGTCATCCCATACTAAATTGGAAACGTATTTTTTTTATGGATATCCGATTTTTTTTTACATATTTGGCCCTGTGTTCCTTAGAGAAAGTTGTTCAGTTACATGAACTAAACACAACCTTGAAATTTAAATGGTAAGTTTAGAATGACCCTGTATATTTACGGTCTATGCCAAGCAGATGGGCATCATATAGCTGATATTATAATTCCCTATTTTCATACAGCATAAACATCAAGCGAAATTAATTACTGCGTCTTATTCACACCCACATTGCACAGTATATATATATAAGTTTTTTCACTTATATATATACTGTGTACATTGTTTATTTGGTTTTAAATAAATGTCCTAAAATTAAGAACCCTTAATGATAAAATTATGAAGTTCATGAATCTCTGTTTAAATTGATATACGAAATTTAAAGTATAATAGTAACAATTGTTACTGTTGTTATTTCTCTATAATCCTAGCATGATGCACCGTAATACCGTTTATGATAGACGGTCATAAATCTCAGCTGCTACGTAGACTATGCGCAGCATTATCTGGGGGATGACTGTCACACCGCTAAGTAACAATTTGGTGGAGTTAACAAAATTAAGGTACCTAAGATTCTACTCATATTTTAACAAATTATTGGGTGTATGTGTTACCACCTCTCTGATTTTAATAACACAAATGCTTAAGCTACTTTGGAATCGGAACAATGTCTAATATTTATTTAATTTAAGCACAATTTATTCATCATCATCATCATCATCATATCAGCCGCACGGTATAGGCCTCCCCCAATGATCTCCACGACGATCGGTCCTGCGCTGCACGCATCTAGTGGCTTCCCGCGACCTTCACTAGATCGTCGGTCCACCTTGTCGGGAGCCTACCCTCGGAGCGTCGTCGTGTATAATGGATACACAATTTATTCGGTACTACTCGTATAGTATACAATTAAAATCAACAAAAAATTATTCGCAACGCAGACTTTTTCGCTAAACGTAATTTGATATTTGACGTTAGTGTTTTCATTACAATTTTACAAAATCTGGATACTGTTAGATTGCTATTGGACTATACTTTATTTCACGTTTATTTTATATTTTACTAAATTGTTATTATTTCCAATTTATAAACACTCGTTTTCTTATTTTGCCCAGTACCTACACAACATACTATTATCGCATTCGCTTTGATTTTAAAAGCATTCTTAATCAAAACACATTACAACAAAGCATTCGCTGAGCCATAACTGTTTCTAACATGAATGCAGTCGCTAGATGCTTGTTATTTAAATAAACATTTTTATATAAAATTACATACACCTTACATTACATATCGGTGTACAATGCAGGCTTTAGCACATGCAATGGACACGAGAGACGTTGTGAGCTGCGCCGCTGACGACAACTGCCTATTGCGACATGACAAATGACTTATGTGCAAACGCTGTATGCATGTAAACTAGATTTGGATACGGAAAGTATCTAAGCTTTATTTGAAGCTGGTTTCACGACTGTGCCATTGAGGATTTGAAATACAGGCCTGAGTGATCATAGCTAAGCATTTTTTTCAGACAAGACAAAGTGCATAAGATGTCTTGTGGTTGATCATTTTTCCATTTAGTTTCAAAATAAAAATATTTATTGTATTTAGAAAAGGATTTTGGTCACGTTATTTATAAAACGTATTTTAAGAAAATGATACATTAGCGTTATTATGTTATCGTTCTGACTAATCTATAGACGAAACAGGCATGAGTGGCTGATATCCACAACTTCAAAAAAAAAGTAAAATAAAGTAAAGGCTGTCATATTACATTCCCTTTGTGTCATTTCAATCAGCTATTATGTAGACGGCAAGGTATTCACTAAAATAGGGATAAAATAGGCAGCACCCTTTTATAACTTTATCAAAGGTTTGTAGAGCGTTTGTCACTATTATGAATAATGATTTTTCAGAAATTTCTTATAACAAGCTTGCCGGCCTTCCATAACTTTTTGTGAATAAGACGGTAAGTTTTTTACTTGTGTGTTGTGTTGTGTATTTCATAAGTGTTCAAAAGCATCAATTCTTATCTATCTATGTATTAGTTTCAGTCACCCATTCAATGACTGACCTTCAACTGCTTGATTTTTAGAAAGTCCATGAATCACAGAATTCTCTCATTTGATGTTACATTACTACTAAATTCAAGCATACTACCCACACATTTGTCATAGCTACCAATGGCGTCTCTGTCATTAGCAAACATAAACACGAGCCCAACATGTACCTATCTGTAGGTTAGTTATCCGCTAGTTAGTTATGTATTACATGTGGAAGTGACAGTTTGCAATTACTCCTCCGGCCATGCGTCTGATTGAAACTGAACTATGGTTAATTGAGAATGCGATGGTGCAGCGAACATCAATTTGTTTCTAATTAGGGAGTGAGGGATACGTAATAATGTTGTGGCGTTTTAGTAATAACAGGCACTCTGTATTATCCAACATTTTCATCAACTTATTGAATTAATGTCGTAATTTTAGAAAAATCTATATTTTAATTTATACTTTTATTCGCATATAATTATGGATATAATATATGTGTCGTATAATGAAAAAGAACAACATAAATATTAGACACAATTAATACAAATACAAATACAAATTATTTATTCAAAACTAGAAAATACATTGACATTGCTATTTATGAGGCCCTCTTTTAGATATAAAAATATTTGAATTTGAGGTGCGCTAGTGTGTGTGTGTGTGTGTGTGTGTGTGTGTGTGTGTGTGCGCGTGCGTGCGTGCGTGCGTGTGTGTGTGTGTGTGTGTGTGTGTGTGTGTGTGTGTGTGTGTGCGCGTGCGTGCGTGTGTGTGTGTGTGTGTGTGTGTGTGTGTGTGTGGTGGGTGTGTGGGGTGTGTGTCTGTGCGACGTACGTATCTGAGTAAACAAAATTTTATACTATTATATACAATTATACAGAATTATACAATTATATTAAAAGTTATCAAGCAAAAATCATCTTCTAAAGCTAGAGTTTTCTAAGATGACGGTGCCGTCATATAACGGCCCTAACTTAGCGGCGTAGAACGTTGTCTATGTAAACGGTACGGCGCGCCGTAATATGACGGCACCGTCATCCTAGGAAACCCTAGATTTACCTAATAGTTTATATAAATTATTTTACGTAAAGCACTTTTTACGTACTTACAATAATTATTAAAAAAATAAATAAACAAAATAAATAATTGTAGATAAAAAATCAATTTATTTAATCCATAAATAATAATAATAATAATAATAATAAAAAAGCATTTATTTTCTCTTTTTACAATAAATGGCTTAGGATAAAGTTTTATAACTTAAAGTAAGAGACTAGTCCCCGAAATAGGTTCCAGAGGAACCTGAGCTACAAGTTACTAGGCCCCACCCGCTATATAGCTATATTCTTTTCTTTAATTGTAACTAACACAAAACCTATGATTCAAAGTAGCCAGCTACACTATTTTCCGCATCGATAGTATTTCCACATCCAACTATCAGCAAAAGCAGACGTAATATCAAAATTTCGCCAAACAGCCTTTTGGTCACGAGTCCACATCTCGTGTTTTCAAAGTCTAATGCAAAATCGATGACGGTCGGACGTGACGCGGCGACAGTTTGACAAACGTCCAGTGCCCATTGACGCACTCACACGGGGTATCAATTTGGGGCCACTCGGGTAAATCTAGCTGGCGAGAGTATTATCTAGTTTAATTTACTTTAGATTAAGCTGCATAAAGTTATCTATGTTATAGTATTAGAAATGTAATACTTTTTACGGATTATAGCGTGTATATTATAAAACTAGCAACCGCCAAAGACTTCATCTGCGTGGAATGTTTTTTGCTATCCCTCGAGAACTATACTTCTTTTCGGGATGAAAGTTACCCCATGTCCTTCTCTGAAAAAATTCCTGCCAACGTGTATGTAAAATTTCATGATGACCGGTATAGTAGTTAAGACGTGAAGGCGTAAAAAACAAACGGATTTTCGCATCCACGTGTCCTCCTGCGACCACGGCCCGTGGAAAGGTGTCAAAACGTTGGGAATTCAATCCTTACTTTACTTATAATATTATAAATGCGAAAGTCCGTTTGTTTGTTTGTTTGTTTGTTTGTTTGTTTGTTACGCCTTCACGTCTTAACTACTGAACCGATCATAATGAAATTTTGCATACACGTTCTCAGGGGCACAGAGAAGGACATAGGGTACCTTTCATCCCGAAAAAAAGTTATGTTCCCGAGGGAGAGCATAAAATCTTTCCACGCAGACGAAGTCGCGGGCGGCAGCTAGTAACCAATAAATCCAAACTAAATAATTCTAATATAAAACTTGAATTAATAATATACGCGCATAGTAATCCGTAAAAAATGTTTTATTTCTAATGAACTGTACGCGCTGTACTTAAAAGTGCATAACTTATAGTATGTTACAAGTTAAACCTATCCTTTAGTTTTATTCATAATAAAAAATACCGGTCAAGAGCGAGTCGGACTCACGCACCGAGGGTTCCGTACAATCATAAATTACTTACTTTAGTACAGTCTTTCAAAAAGTAGGATAAACGGCGGACAGGTGGAAGGGCGAACAGGCGGACAGTTAATTTACAAATCTTAACCACAGCTGCTTATAGTGACTGAAAAACGTTTCAGCCACTCCACATTGCAAACTGTTTATATTACTTACAAGGAAATTGTAAGTACGAAGTACTTACAATTTCCTTGCTTACTAAGTAGGAATTTATTCTTCGTTTATTCGTACGGCAAATAGTAGGTATAGGTTATTATATTAGAACCAGCCAACAATTATTATTGTAGTATTAGGTCAATAATACCGCCATCTCTTGAACCATAGTGGAACTATTTTTTTTTCTTAGGTCAGTACCATCTCTTAGCCGATAGTGGAACTAATTTAATCAGCGCCATCTGTTGACTGATAGTGGAACTAATGATTTTTTGTTTGTTATATGAATTTCTAAAAAAGTGTGCTATATTGAGACATCGTTTTATTTTTCCTGTAATCTTTGCATAAACAACTATCACACAGAATTATTTCAGATTTTTCGCTTTGCAAACTTCGGAGATAAGGGGGGGGAACGGTATTTTTTTTACATTTTTCATCGTAAGTCGAAAACTATGCGGCCTAAAACAAAAAAAAAAATGATTAAAAACGTGCAAACGGCGCTCTTTCATATGATACCCCACATGCCCTAGTAGCCCCACTTCGAATTTTTAAGACCCCTTATCAGTCCCTGTTGTAAAAAAATTTTTTATTTTTTTATTTATTTCTTATTTGCAAAATAGTTGGGCAAATGTCTTCTTAAACTATTCCAAATTTCAAGTTGATACCATTAGTAGTTCTCGAGATATTCAGCTGTGATAGACAGACAGACAGACTGAGTCACACCATAAGGGTTCCTTTTTTACCATTTTGGTACGGAACCCTAATAAATTGCAAAAGTCAAAAAATACGAACATACCTTACACTTAATTACTTACGATTTTTATACAAGTTAAGTCCAAAGTCGCTTTTCAAACTTGTCACAAACAACCAAATTGTCATAATATAATTCAAATTGAAATCTAATCAGCATTTATCTCAAAACGATAAAACGATAAACTGTTATTAATTTAAAACACCGCGCTGTGAATAGCCTTTTGAAAACTGAAATTGAAATGTTAACTTTAAAATATCGAATAGAAAATTCTCGGGTTCGACTTACTTTATCAATATTATTAGCGATCGAAATAATAAGCATGCACAGGCGTGCCAAGATTCTCCGATACGAACCCGAGTAATGAGATATAGAATACGAATTACGAGTTAACTTTCATACCTTTTGAGGTTCTTGCCAAGTCTTTCCATTGGAAATTCTCCTTTGCTAAATATGAAAAGTTCGCTTAATACACTTCGATGGAAACGTTTTTTGGTCCTTTTGTCGAGAATGTGGAAAGATATTGTTTATTGGTGAAAGTTTCGCTTTGTGTGAAGAGTTTAATATGAGATGCAAACCTATATTGTTTGCGACTTTTTTAACTTTAGATAAAATGAAGTAACTTTTCGAATAATAATAAGTAAAGTAATAAGAGAGGTGGTATGGAAATTTTATTTTTATTATTTTTGTCTGAGGTCTAATACTAAAAAGTAGGTATTTTATAGGTGAATGTGCGCTTTTATAATTCTCGACGGCCCGGCACGGCACGGCCCGGCACGACACGGCTCGGCACGGCAGCGGCGACGCCGAAAGACGCTTTAATAATTTCTGCCGTTGCCGGCCGTTGGATGTTCAACACAGAACACTCATAGCGAAGAAGTTACTATTTGTACATTGTACAGTATTGTCGTGGTACCTACATTTTACTTTAGAATAATATAAAGAATAAAAGTTGACCTTCTCTCTCTAGATATTTGTTATCTTTATAATTATTTCATAAAATTATAGTTTACCAATTATACAACGTGTAACAGAAAGGAGGTATCAACTCGAAAGGAAGTCAATGTACTCGTGAATCTGAACACTTCCAACATAAAAAGATTTCAAATCGAAAATACAATTTTGGACTCTCCATAGAATATTTGAATTTGCCGCCAACATTTTATTATATAGGGAGGGACATTCAAAAATTTTTTTTCTGTTGGAAGTTTCACGAGTACATTGACCTCCTCTCGGGTTGATACCCCCTTTTTGTTACAGGTTGTTTAATGATTATATTACAATATAGGTAGGTAGTAGGTACTTACTTAAATGATAAATAAATCTTTTAAAAATCAAAGAATATATTATATGTAGCTGGTTTTCATTACGTACCTACTTACCAAGATAGGTAGGCATCTACACAACACATTATTTAATTAAGTAGGTAACTACCTACTTAAGTAATATCTAGGTAATTATTTGTTGAGATAGGTAACAATATTTAACTTTGGTAAGTCCCCTATTAACGGTGTTTCCACCGCTGTAAGTACCTAGATATCTTTCCGATCAGTATCGAAATAACTGTTTGTCGGAATATTACCTATTTGTTGATTTTGATGTTGTTTGTTTCCACAATCATACATAGGTACATGGCATACCAACAACAACACATTAACGATATTACGCTAATATACTGGTTGTGCCCTTTATACACGCTGTATATTCTTTGCTCTGGACTCACACTCACACATATGAATCCTTGTAGCTACGCACTACATCGTAAAAGTTCGACGGCAGCGTAGGATTTGGCCGGCACGGCCCGGCACGGCACGGTTTGCCGGTGCCGTTGAGGAAATATAAAAGCGTCTCCATATGATTCCATACATTTCACTTCCCTGTTGTGCCGTTGGACGGCTGCCGGGCGGTGCCGTGCCGGGCCGTCGAGAATTATAAAAGCGCACAATAGGTGTCTCCCCGACAAAGACCTTAAAGGCCAAAATTGCAAATTTTGACGATAAACCAAATCATCCCTAACCCGTTCATTTTATTTTGGAAGCACTTACTGCTAATTTCAAAAAGATTACTTTCTAAAAGTCTTATCAACAAAATTAAATAAGCGTTAAGCTTTTCTGACTGATTTTGAAATAGAAAAAAAAACAAATTTCACTAAGCTCAAACGACTTATAATAAAGACTGCAATAGTTTTGTCCACATAAATATAAACAATAACGACAGTCCAATGTACACAGACCTTTGTTTTACTCCTTTTGTTCGGTAAAACAATGCCAGCCGTTGACCAAGTCGGCTCGAGAGCTGTAAAAAGTAGCATTTGAACTTGAGACTCTTTACGTGAGGGTTTCGGAGTGAGCCGTTTTACACTTGCGACTTACGGAATTGGCATTTTGTGAGTACTCACATAGACGCTTCATAGACGATACAGTACGAGGCATATAACTTGAAATCGGGTGGGGATTGCACGAAACGCGTATTTTGGGCATGCGTAGCGGTGAGGGGCGCGAGCTCGCTTACAAGAGCACATGCGCGAACTTATCCCCACTCCATCGAAAAAAATTCAAGATACGTGCCTAGTACTGTAGTAGCGTTTATGATCAGCTATACTATTCTCTAAAGTTTGTAGCGTCCTGGGGGCTAATTGTCTAATTCAAAAAATCTATCGCAATCGCTTTCGTTTGTCAGATGGATGTGACACATTGCTGCATTTCTTTGATTAGTTTTTATTTGTCTCAAAAAGAAGCTTCAATGTGTTACATCCTGAAAGCGATTGCGATAGATTTTTAAATTAGACAATAGAAAGGCAGTTCGTCGCTGCAGCTGCGTTGTCTGGCAGGTGTCATATTCCTATTACTGGTTAAACTCTTTGGAATCTATGGCATTTTGCCTAGAGACTCAGGGTATATGACATCTGTCAGAAACTGGACGAAACGATCACTGATAATAGAGTTTGGTTAGCAAAAAAAGTGTGTCAGTTTTCAGCACCTCCGAAAACTAAGGTTAAATAATTATAAAAAGCCAATTAAATGTTAAATTATTTAAGCCCAAAAATATTATATGTAACTACAAAATGATTTTTCTCTTTTTAGTTACTCTTAAATTAACTGAGTTTTGATATACATTCCTAATTAATGTTTGTTATTTTTAAATAATAACTGTCACAAATTGACTACCTCAATTTTCCTTTACATTCTTTAGTTCTAAAAATATGAGAAAAAAAAGGGTCACCTCTATCTGGCAGAAACTTGATGCTCCGAAATTTATTTGGCAGAACACACTTGGCAGAATCTTCTTTAAACGAATATTTTTAAGGCATAAAAATTGTTTAATATAATTATTGTGTGGCAGAATGTTTGCATGTCCGAATTTACAATGGCATACTTTTCAGATGGCAGAATTTCATTAGGCATAAATATCTTTAGCAAAATTTTTATTCGCAGAATTTCGTTTGGCATAACGTTTATTTAGTCGACAATTATTTGGTATAATTTTCACATGGTATACTACGAATATGGCAGAATTTCATTAAGAATAATGTCATTAGGCATATTGTTATTTTCTAAAAAATTGCATTTAACCTTGAATTAAATTTTTGTCTTAAAAAGTCAATATGTTGAATTTTTGTAAATGTTGTGCTACAAAAGTCAACAACAGAACGAATCGCTGCAAAACCGACATGCATGCTGCTTGCTTGCATGCTTGAATGCTTGTTTGCATGCATGCTGCTTGCATGCTTGCCGGGGGGTGCAGGGGGGCTGGCCCCCCTGCTCGGGGGGGTCGGGGGGCCTGAGGCCCCCCGCTATAAAGAAAATCTTTTAATGCACCTACCAGTAGGTTAGGTTAGGTTAGTGTTTTGACCACTCGCAGCGGAGCGAGCGAAGCGAGCGGAGCTCCAAAATGCCTGCATGCATGCTGCATGCTTGCCTGCATGCTGCATGCTTGCTTGCATGCTGCATGCTTGCCTGCATGCTGCATGCTTGCTTGCTGCATGCTTGCTTGCATGCTGCATGCTTGATTGCATACTGCGTGCTTGCTTGCATGCAAAAATTTTGAAATGTATGCCAAAAGATGATTCTGACTATAAACTGTCTGCGATATGATGGTTCTGACTGTGAGCTTTCTGCGATATGATGGTTCTACTATTTAATTATTATGGATATGAAATGTATGCCAAAAGATGATTCTGGCATACAAAATTATCCGTTTCAAGTGTATGATAAATGAGTATATGCCAAAAGATTTTCTGCGACATGAAGTTTATGCCATTAGTTGTTATGCATAATAAAATTATGACATAAAAAGTTCTGCCATAAAGGGTAGACCCGAAAAAAAAAACGACTAGACTAGTCGGAGTCAGAGGCACTAAGTGCCTCTGTGAGCTGTGAACCTCGCGTTTGTGACATTTTTCATCGTTTTGGAAATAAAGGAAAATGATTTCTTATATAGAAAAAATTCATAAAACCGAATCAAAAAATCTTACCGAACCTGCTCACAAAATTTCACGTCGGTTGAGAAATGCGATCTGTAGAGGAGAACAGCCAGACATATGAGTATTTTTTCCCAAGCTGAAACGAAGATCGCACTCACTCGGTCAAAAAAGAAAGTGAAAAACGAACATTCGAAAACAACTCGTCTCATATCACTCAAGATGGAATCGAACTCTTGCCCTTTTACTAGAAAATTGTTGAAACAAGTTATCAAGAATGAAAATAATAGGTCCTATATAATACCTATGAAATGGCCGATTTGTATGGAGAATTTTCAAGAAGTTGAATTTTTCACACTAGCATTTTCTTTGTTCATTTAACAATCGTGAACACTCCTATGAGTGACGATACCAATGTATTGTAACAAATATTTTATGTACTATTGTTTGAACACTATGCTAACTTATTCCATTTACGATAAGAGATAAAAATAAATTTTGGCTAAGTTACAACCTTTCCGGTCACCCTTTTTTGCTCACAAAAAAAGAGTCACTTTCATGACCTTTTTTTAATGTTATAAAAGCTAGTAAAGGACTTTATTTTTACTGATAGTTGAGTATCATGGTCATAATTCGATATAGTATCAAGATATTGTAAAATATTTTAAATCATAGAAGTTATTAAACAATGTGTGTGACAAATATCGGCAATTTCATAGGTATTCTAAAAGTCAATAATAATTTGAATACAAGTCGTCCGTCTACAACTCAAGTGAATCGATATCCCGGCGGGATAATGAGACCGGCGATCCCCGATTGAGGGTTATTGGCTGCCATCTCAGCGGCTGCCGATTCACTTTCGATTCCTATTACCTCCCATATTAACTTCCTTGACTTATGACGTTATTGATTGGAACCTTTTATTGTAACGGAATGTACTGGGGTGCAATCGAGCTTATTCTGTAACGATAAAACTGAAACTTTTCGTAACGTTATTATGTTTACAATAAAATATTTACTTTGAGTTTGGGAGTAGAACACGGCGCAAAGTATCTAGAATGCTAATTGCACTTTACTGTGCGTTCATACAGCAGGTCCGTATTCACAGGACCGTTTTTAACGGATCCGTCGCTACTTGTGTGAAGTTCACATCGCATTTACAGGACCATTTTATCGGATCCGTTGCTATGGGTACAGTAAAGATTGTATGTCTACTGGATCCGATATACTGTGTTGTGTGTGAACACGCCCGTACAACTACATACGCCATCGTAGAATAATCACGTAACTATCCGATAAAAGGGACCTGTAAAACGGGTCCGTATTTTACTCGATCCGATATACGTGTTGTGTGAACACGTTAATACAATTACATACGCCATCGCCGAATAAAAACGTATGCGATAACGCGGACCTGTAAAAGACCGCTGTGTAAACGAGCCCTTATACACGCTGAAGTTTGATTGCCGCAGCGGGGTGGTTCCACTTATGTTTACAAACAACTTTTACTATGGGGCCAACTCTGAAATCGCGAAAAAAAAAACAGCTGTTCCATACAAAAGCGTAATACCTACTCGACCTTAATGTATGGAACAGCAGATTTTTTTTCGCGATATCAGAGTTGGCTCCATAGTAAAAGTTGCTTGTAATCATGAGTGGAGCCAACCCACTGCAGGAACCAAATCATTCAAATTTCACGTCACGATGTTTAATATCTTAAATCATTTATGAAATTTTAGATTTTAGGCATTAACAATGTTATTTTTATATAAAGATAATTATTTTAATACAAAAATACTAGAATAAATCGACTCACCCGTAGCAGCTCAGACGGGACTCGAATCCGCACCCTTGGGATTTCGGCCCAATGCACTGACCAATTATGCTACCGAGTCGCTAGTGGGAGCGGCGAAATTTTCTAGTACTTTTTACGTTCGCGCTGTAAGCCAGCGTTATTTCATCAATGTGAAGAATTACCTTCAACATTCGAATGAAACACCTTTACAGATGTTAGACAATCGATTAAGATGTAATAGCTATTAATTTTTTTCTATAAAAATAATTAAGTAGTTATCTAAATATAAAAATAGCATTGTGAATGCCTAAAATAAAAAAAAATAAAAATTATATAGCTTTTTCATCTTAATCGATTGTCTGACATCTGTAAAGGTGTTGCATTCGAATGTTGAAGGTAATTCTTCACATTGATGAAATAACGCTGGCTTACAGCGCGAACGTAAAAAGTACTAGAAAATTTCGCCGCTCCCACTAGCGACTCGGTAGTATAATTGGTCAGTGCATTGGGCCGGAATCCCAAGGGTGCGGATTCGAGTCCCGTCTAAGCTGCTACGGGTGAGTCTATTTATTCTTGTATTTTTGTATTAAAATAATCCTTACTAATATTATAAATGCGAAAGTCCGTTTGTTTGTTACGTCTTCACGTCTTAACTACTAAACAGATCATCATGAAATTTTGCATACACGTTGTCAGAGGTACAGAGACGGACATAGGGTACCTTTCATCCCGAAAAAAAGTTTTGTGCCCGAGGGAGAGCAAAAAACCTTTCCACGCAGACGAAGTCGCGGGCGGCCGCTAGTTATCTATAATTATTTAGATCGAATAAAGTTTTATATGACAAAATGACAACGACGACGTCCGAAATGTTGTCAGTCTTCCTTCAATTAAGGATTCAACAACTGGAAAAACTTTGAACTTATTTGTGTAATACATCCAGTATTCAGATATATCTCAACATAAACTGTAGAATGTATACGAATAGACCAAGATTGACTGATGTTGTGCACCAAAACACCATGTCTTTGCTAGCAGAACCGTTAGCTATGATATCAATGAAGCCAGAAATCCTTTCATGTTTTCGACGCTATTGCTACGAGGGTGGATCCAAAAGTTCTAAGCCCGACCATGAAAATGAAAGAAAAGTGGGTCTGAATTAATTTTTATTTTTCGACATAGCCTCCATTTAGGTCAATGCATTTCTTCCACCTGACCTGCCACTTGTATACCTTCGAAAAAAAAAATGATTCCTGAAGGTTGTCAAAATAATCATTTATTACGGCTATCACCTCGTTCCTGTCCGAAAATTTCGAACTACCTAAGTGTTTTTTATTATTTGGAAATAAGTGGTAGTCTGAGGGGGCTAAATCCGGCGAATTAGGTGGATGGGGGCAATATTTCGTAGCCACAATTATGCATTTCAGCCATTGTTTCAGCTGAAGTGTGAACCCGGGCGTTGTCTTGATGGAACAACACTTTCTTCCGTAACATAACCGGCTTTTTTTCTTTGATTTCTTCCCTTAGTCGTCATAAAAGGTTACAATAATAACTTGAATTTATAGTTTCGCCCTTTGGTAAATAATCCACGAAAATAATTCCCTTTGCATCCCAAAAAACTGAAGCCATGACTTTGTTGGTCGACAAAACGACTTTAGCTTTCTTTGAAGTAGGAGAGCCAGATCTTTTTCACTGCTCCGATTGTTGCTTAGATTCAGGAGTATGGTGGTGAACCCAGCTTTCATCCATGGTAACAAACCGGGATAAAAAATCCTCTGGATCTACCTCAAAAAGCTCACGGGAACTTGTGAAAGAATTCGTTTTTGTTCAGCTGAAAGCAATCTCGGAACCCAACGAGCAGAAACCTTATGGAACCCCAATTCTTGAGTTACAATATTTTGTACCCGACCATAACCAATGCCTGTGATCTCAGCTATCTTACTGATGGTCAATCTTCGGTCACTCAGAATAAGATCATATATTTTTTCAATGTTTTCCTTCGTGGTAGACGTTGAAGGCCTACTGCTCCTAGGGTCATCTTCAATACTCTCCCGACCCTGCTTAAACTCAGCCACCCACTTTTTTACACTGGAATACGATGGAGCTGACCCACCCAAAGTGCTCACCATATCTTGATGAATATCTTTTGGTGATAGGCCTTTTTTACTGAGGTACTTGATTACTGCTCGGTGTTCAATTTTCTCCATTATTGAAAAAGATGTCAGATAGCATCAAATAAAATGATCACAAAAAAAATATGGCTTTTAGTATCGGAACGAAACTTCGCACATTTACTATTGAAGAACCATACTCAACAGTGAGGGTAGATTTACAAAACTGTCAAAGCTATTTCTACGTTAGGCCACGAATTTTTGGATCCACCCTCGTATTTTCTGTTATACTTACCTAAAAACACCGTTATTTCATGTTTTAAAAGCATTAATGATAAAGCAACTATACTATCAGAATAAAGCAATTAAAAATGTCAGCTAGAAAAACCCTACAAACGCTTCTATTCGACTAAACAGACAATTTAGCACCGATAGAATCGCAATCAAACGAAATAATATCGCAATTGAAATCTAAACTACAAGCGATCAGCGCTCATTTGAACTGGCACGGTTAAAATTAATGCCAGTGGAAGTACAGGATCAAATGGCGGACAGAGACGTAAATCCAAATTATCCAAAACGGTTTGATAAAAGTCTTACAACAGCGCAGCTTCGAGGCTTTAGGCTGCCCAACGAAAATTATTATTTGCGCCATCGCGATTTTTTGTTAACTACTGTAAAAGTGACTTTTCGTATTTCGTCCGTACATAATCGGAACGAACCTTATGCAAGATGCCTAACACTCGAAATAACAACTACGATGGCGAAAGGACGGAGGAGTCCATACGCACGCGGAACGCTTGCTCGCGCCGCTCCCGTCGGTCGCGTCACTCAAGCCCCTATCTAGGGCTCCGCGTTTTATCACCGTGCTGTCGTGGTGCTCACACAACCACTCCGCTTAAACTCCAAGTCATTCTTTTATTTATCCTTCCTTGTGGGGGTCGTATCCCTCATAGTGGCAATTTTAATCATTTGGTAGCAGTGGCAGTGGGGAGGTTCCACTCATGATCACAATCAACTTTTACTACGGGGCCAACTCTGATATCGCGAAAAAAAACAACTGTTCCATACATTAAGGTGGAGTATGTATTGCGATTTTGTATGGAACAGCAAATTTTTATTTGCTATATCAAAGTTGGCCCCATAGTAAAAGTTACTTGTAATCTTGAGTGGAACCACCCCACTGCAGGAACCAAATGATTAAAATTTCAGAGTGTATTTAGTTTCGTAATTTCATCTTTTTGGCAACTTATACAAAAACTACTTATACGCACTGTCAAAACGGCAAAAATGTGTTTACAACGTTACCAGCATCGAAACCTCATTAGATAAGAAAAAAATAAGATTTTATTATCGATCACACACAGACAAATTAATAGCAGTGTAACATAGGTATTGGTCAAAATTATTAAATATGAAGAATAAGGTATTACTACCTCATTGTAACATATCAAAGAACACGTTTATACAACGTGTTACTTAGAAACATCTATCGAATATGATATTAGGGACCATAAAAACAACTTTTACTACGGGACAAACTCTGCTATCGCGAAATAAATTTGCTGTTTCATACATTTTGATATTTTAGTTATTAATTTTTGTATGATTTTTATTTCGCGATTTCAGAGTTGGCCCATAGTAAAAGTTTTTCAGTTTGATGGTCCCTATCTACCATATTCGGCTCCAGGGGTTTTTTGTTTACGTTGTATAAGAAGTGTTACAAAGATTATATGTGAAGTAGTTTGATAATCTTGTCTCTGTTGGATTAATAACACCGCAGGTTGAAAGTTTACACGTCATTAACTCGAAGTGGTTAAGTTGTTGTATTGAACGGCTCGGTTTTGTAGCCGAGTAAGGGGTAATGATGGATTCGATTGTGCACTCATATGTACTAGTCTTATATTCATTAATTTGAGAACACAATGCGTTACTCATGAAAAAATTATAAAGATTAGAGCGTGCTAAATTTATCAACTACACCAAAACTATATCGTTAACGTTTTGCTATATGTAAATATAGTAAAATTTGCACTATGACTTTAGAAAACTCTTTAAAGGCGCGTGCTACGATCCTGTAATCAGGAGAAGGCATTGTAAAGTATACGCACTTTCTATAGGGTTATTTGTAAAACACCAACAACCTCGCCGTAGTAGATTACTAACATCTTAAAAAACAATGTTTGTTCTACGACTTTTCTGAGGAATGACAAAAAAATAATTTCCATACAAATGTCTTAACAATCGAGTTTTGTATGAAAATTAGTTTTTTTTTGTCTTTTCGGAATGTCGTTGAATAATTTAACGTTGTTGTTTATGATAGGAATATACTATATACTGTTGTTTATGATAGGAATATACTATAATATTAATATGATAGGAACCTACTCCTGCGAAGATGATGGTGTTTTACAAATAACCCTGTGTACATTAAAAATGCACTTAAAAATTGGTAGTAAATAGATACTACCTTAATTTTTTCTACATTTTCGAAATCGTTAATTGCCAAGAGATATCAAAATCAAAAATATGGTCAGAAATATGGTGGTCCTCAATAATATATCTAATCATTATACCGTATCTCGATTTGCTGGAATAGGAATTACACCCAATTTGTCAGTACCATTATCGGAACAGAATTTAGCATTCGCAACACAACGGCACTCCATCGGCAGTTGCAAACAAGTTGTGTCACTATTAATCGATTCTATTGATAGTAGTTAGTTTGGCTGCAATTAGTTTGTGATGGGATTGTATTATTTATTGTGCAGAGTTCGATAGTTTAATTGCCATTGTTTCAACAGACTTTTGAAATCAAGCAACTTCATTATAGCCATCGATTGGGTAGGACCGATAACTATAACTTACGATTTTTAAGAGACTCCACGAACCCTCAACTTGTAACGGACTTAAAGGGCTTAAATTTAAAATTTATTATTTTGCTTACGTACTTTACATCGGTCCAGTAACTTAATTCTGATTCCTAATGAAATCTTATTTCCATTACAAAAAAATAATAATTACGTGGCCATAGTAACACTATACTCAGCTTTACAGTCTTCCTTACCCATACAGCGAACAATTATCGTTAAAAGAAACTACCCACCACTAAGCGAATAATACAGCCCATTCAAGATTATAGCGCGGGAGTTACTTTGCTTGGCTAAAAGGAACTTTCATATTTTTCCATTGTACTCTCCTTTTCAAACTTTATCGTGGATAGTCGGCGATCGCTCGAGAGCCGCAAAAGTGTGTTAATTGCGTCGTTTAGGTGGATCAGAACACCTTTGTGTTCGAGAAAAAAAGCTCTTTTTTCGGATAGCTTGATCTTCTCTACGTTTTGTGGTAAGTACCTATGGCTATCTATATCGAAGTGATATTCTCGAAGTGATTTCTGTTGCATTTTGTTACTACAATTATTTTAGATTATCAAATCATAGTTAACTACGGGTAATAAGGTCTTCAAAAACTTACAAATGCAAATCTTACAAAGATCATTAACAACGTTGTAATGTTTTAGAAGTAAATGTTACCCATGTTTCTTTTGAAAGTATTGAGTTTTACATATTGTACGTAGAATCCGTTCTAAAACCCATTACATCAAAGCCATGCAGCCCTATTGAGAACGGAAGTAGAAACTGGCCTGCGTCCGGCATAGCTGGAAGGCTGGCAGCGTTCACCCTTTGTTTTATGCCCACGCATGTCACGTGGAACAGCGTTTCATTTGTGTGACCACTAGCGTTTATGGAGAACAGTAGCGGACCGAGAATATTACCCTGAGGGACTCCAATAATAATATTATTTGATTCATGTTAATTGAAGTAATTAAGTAAATTGTTTTATTTTTTATGCATAACGGGGTAGTGCTTGGCCTTCACCTCATCTGATGTTAAATGACGATATGACCGAAGGTGGAAGCGCACTAAACCCGGAATCTTCATCACTGAGTAACTGGCTATCTTACCTCTAACTGCCGGAACACAACAATAGGCATGTTGACTATTTTTTTATTTTATGTTACATAAATTATCCCTAAAAAAAAGAAACATTTGTATAAGAATTATTACGCTAGCATGCAAAAATGCCCAAGATATGACGTGTTTTTTTTTGCCGTTTTTGGTGCGGAACCCTTCGTGCGCGAGTCCGACTCCCACATGGCTGGTTTTTCTGTTAGCTGTAGGTAACGAAGATTAAAGTTTGAGGATTTTACAAATACTATTAACACAGAAGAAGAACAATTTCTTTCTATTATCCAATACCTACGGAAATAAAGTTGTCGTTTATGAAAATTTGAAGAAACATCTTCTAAAAGATTCATTATAATATCAAAGATATTCAAAAAGGGACAGAAAGTAATCTTTGTCTAAAATAAGTCCTTAAGATGTTTGCTTTGCTCTCAACTGAAAGTACTCCAGTCTCTTTCTACTTAAATAATACCTTCTCGAAGTTGTACTAATTAGTAGATGAAAATTATCATTCCTTTGGTGGATTTCAAATATTTTAGTCACGATTAGTCTCGTGAAAATATTTGTTAGGTAAAGAGTTTTAATCAATGAGTAACTTATTTCCACAGTCTCTTAAGATAACAATAGGTAAACATTATTTTCATGATAATAATTTCTAACGATTGTTCTAAGTCCACTGTTGTTAGTTGTTTATGAGCTGCTTTAAAAAAGGATAAAGAGTTAAGTAACCTCTTAATTTTTTTTATATTGGACAATATCAAATACTTTGTTCTAATTCCAACGTTAGAAACTAAGGTATACACAAGTGTGCTATGGGAATCAGAGTCAATGACGGTACGACAAAAACTTTCACTTGATAATATAGAAAAGTCGGTCTTTCAAAATCAACTCAGCCGGGAATTAAATCCGGGTCCTTAGAGATGGTGGCACAATAAAAACCACTTTGCTACCCACTCGACTATGGGGGCATATAAAAATAAAATTGACAGTGGTAATACCTGAGTATAGTTTAAAATACTCAAACTATAGTCAGGTATTTCAAACTTTACTCAGTGTCCAAACGTACTTATCGACATAACAACCTCATTTATGTAATCGTGACGTGAAACTTACCAAAATGGGATGCCATAAATGGTCGGGTTAGTTCAGGAGCTTAATCACAAGACTGGCTTCTAGTTTGAATTCTGAAGCGCAGTAACTAATATCTTAGTAACTGAGGCCATCCATGAGGGAGCGTTCGCTCGGTGCAATGAAACGCTATGTGGGCCACTAAAAGTTTGGAATGAAGCAAATAAATTCATTAAAAAAATACCGCTCTCTTCAATTTAATTGAAAATGACTGAGAATGGTGTCAATGATATACCAAAAATACCGGCCAAGTGCGAGTCGGACTCGCGCACGAAGGGTTCCGTACCAAAAACGGCAAATAAACACGTTTGTTGTATGGGAGCCTCCCTTAAATATTTGTTTTATTTTGTTTTTAGTATTTATTGTTACAGCGGCAATAGAAATACATCATCTGTGAAAATTTCAACTGTCTAACTATCACGGTTCATGAGATACAGCCTGGTGACAGACAGACAGACAGACGGACAGCGGAGGCTTATGCTGATGATGATAGTTAGTATGATAAGTAGGTAACATTTTTTAAATTATTTTGATGATCAACATCATATATAGTTTATATTTGAGATAAAATACAACTATTTTGTCTCAAATATAAACTAAATATGAGTAGTACTAAATTACGAACTAGCAGCTAATAAACAACAATCAACAACAGTTGGACTTAGAACAATCGTTAGATGTTCACACACACATTTTCCAATACATTTCACAATAGTTGAACTACTAGTTCCGTACCCTGGAAATGTGAATAGCCAGCCCTTTTAAACTCGCCAACTTCGTGGCCCGATAGTTCACCTGAAATGACGTTGCGACAAAGTTTACTAACAAGACAATAAAGCAAGCATAACCCGGCCTAGGAAGCGTTTGTTAGTATTTCACGCCGCGGACGGAACTCTGTGGCGGCTAAAGTCGTATAGAATAGAACGCACTTTGTGATTTTGTAAAGCATTCATGATCATACAGTCAGCTATAAAAATAAGTAGACGTGTGATTATGTTTGATGAAAAGCATAACCATTACTATCATCAACTATTTAGCTACTTATATATAGCTAGTAAGTAGATAGTTATGTAAAAACGTTTTAAAAACTTTATGTATGGTACAGGTCGTTCGGTAGGCAAAATAAAGTCGCTTTATAATGTTATGGCTTACCTCACTTTTCAATATTGGTTGTAGTTGGTTGATTAGTTAATTGCCTATTTTAGCTACTTATATAGCTTGTATGACATGTTTCAGTTAGCCCCCAATTAATTTTTTAATTAAACTAGAAGATAATTTGCGATATATTTGAAACCTAATAAAACAGGCCCTACTAAATCTCTTATTTTTGTTAAGAGTAGGTGTCTATATTCCTAATAACGGTAAATTGAATCCATATGGATTACATCCATCGTTCCTAAATACATGAGTAACGCGGTCGCAAATTGGATCCATGTGGCACACCCGGATCAGTCTCAATTTAGTGCCAGTAATCTATGAACAGCGATCGGTCTGTAGATCATTGGAACTAATAAGAACATTTTTGTAAGCATGTAATCAATATCTGCACATAAATGCTATTTTTTCTTAGACAATAAAATTAAAGTGTCAGTTATGTTCTTTTAAGGATCCACATTGCTCAAATGGCCAATACAATACTCCAGATTTTAGCCCATTATTAAGAACTTCTTCTTAACTATTACTATTTTAGACTGATTTAGGTCACTTTTATAAGAAAGGTGAATATTTTATTGTGTCCATGTCCATCAGCCATTTTAATGTCCCCACTGCTGGGGCACAGGCCTTCCTTATGGGTGGATAAGAAGGACGGGCCATAACCCACCACGAGGGCCCAATGCGGATTGGTGGTTGTTAACGTCTGCAAATGCAGTCGGGACCAACAGCTTAGCGTGCCTTCCGAAGCACGGAGGAGCTCAAGATAATAAACTTTTGGTCACCCATCCCATGACCGACCCTTGCGAACGTTGCTTAACCTCCGCAATTGCTGGGCCAGACGCTAAACCACTGCGCCACCGAGAGCCACAATATTTTATTAGCTTAACTAAAATAAAAGACTAAAGAACTATTTGATCGTTAATTAATTTCAGGTCGTCAACCTTCTTTTAATCTTCACACAGTTTATATGCACATAGCGACAAAGCTTTTCTGAATACAGCAAGCTGTGTCTGTGTCCAGTGTCCCTGCGTCGCCTCGCTGCCGGCTCGCTCCCGTCGCGTCACAGCCGGCATCCGCGTCATTTGTCACAGCTATTGATTTTTAGTCTGGTTGCCATGAAGGTACGTTTAAGGCTCCGGTTTTATCATGTTCTCTGGCGTTTCCAATGTTCTAAATGTTTGTAGAGATTTGGTCAGAGCTATTGAATAACAACGTCTCTTTGGGAACGACTGAAAACTCTATGTTTAAGATAGTGTCTTCGATGGAGACAATTAAAATACTGTTTGAAATGAACTATAGTTTATTTAATGTTAAAACTGGTTACAAAAAAACCGGCCAAGTGCGTGTCGGGCCACGCGCCATAGGGTTCCGTAGTTACCTTATACCATACCATATTTAATACCACCTATCATTTTTCGTCTGCAAAAATAACTTTGTTTTTCACAGTGTTGGTATGAATGACAAAGTTATATTTGCGGTTTTGGAAAATGTGCTATATCTCAAAAACTAATTACTATATCTCGTTCAAACTAATTTTGGTTGAAAGTTTTTATTAAGATCTACAGCATATATTTTTTTTAGATTTTTCACTCTCTTATTTCAAAAGTTAAAGGGGGGGGGACACACATTTTACCACTTTGGCGGTAAATATCTTTCAAACGGTCAACTTTGAGAAAAAGTTGTCTTAGAAACCTCAATGTCATTTTTAAAGACCTATCTATAGATACCCAACACGTGTTGGTTTGAAGAAAAAAAATTTTTTCCGTTTCAGTTCCATGTATGGGGAGCCCCCCCTTAATCTTTTATTTTTCTTATTTTTGTATTAAATTCGTTAAGCGGTTAATAGAATACATCTACCTACTAAGTTTCAACTGTGTAGTCTTAATACTTTCGGAATAAAGTGGCTGTGACATACGGACAGACAGACAGACAGACAGACAGACAGACATGACGAATCTATAAGGGTTCCGTTTTTTGCCATTTTGGCTACGGAACCCTAAAAATGAATGAAAAATAGCTGTTTTGGCGAGAGGTGTGTTGTTGGAAAAAAAATGTCAGCAGATAAATAATTATTGTCGTTGCTTTTCTGTCTTTATATCGGTGTTAAGTTTATTATAAATGAAAACAATAATCAAATGTCTCAATATTAGATTTTAGATTAGGACCTAAATAAAATTTATGATTTTGATGTATTTATGTAGTGCGGTGTAGGCATCCTATGACATAGTCTCAAAATGTAAATGTCGTTGTAACATTGTTGGTACAAATCATAAAATTTAGTTTATTTTAGTCAAAGTACATATTTATATAATCTCTTAAACAATCTGTAATCGATGTGGCAGGAAGTGCCACGCCGCCATAGGGCTCCAAAGCCATCAGCGGGGCTACGGTAACCCTTAAGACCAACACAAGCTCTGTGACAATCATCTACGAAGATGCTGTGGCCAATTATGATGACGATAAACAATCTTTACTACGTCTGTTAATCTTGTTTTACAATACACACACATACAAACCTAACGTACTACATTCAATAAATTATCACAATCATGTGATTCCATTAGCTGACAATGATCACGTATCACAATCCAGGTAGTGATCCTTCATAATTCATGTTAATGGTTGGTATTGCATTAGGAGGTACGTTTCATGTAATTAATACCTTTGATCATAACCTAAGGCTGTACACAGAATATGCCTGAAATAGGCAATTTGTAGTAGATTGGGCATTTCAAAGTGACTTGTAAATGTGCTTCTGTGGACATTTAGTATTCTGTGGGTTTGTGGAGGCTGCGTTTGAAAAAACTATGTCGTTAAAATATAAGATAAAAGATAAAATATTCTTTATTGTACACCATGATAATTAATAAAGAAATACATAAAAAGAAGAACAATTGGCGGCCTTATCGCTAAAAAGCAATTTCTTCCAGGCAACCATTAGTTGAGCTGGATAAAGTTACAGATAGAAGTGGGTAGTTTATGGTGTTCTTAAGTACCTACTTATTTAAAATAAGATACATAAATATACATCATACATACATATATTGTATAATATATACATAATATATATATATATATATACATATATAAATAAATACCAACGATAGACATAGGACAAAGTTAATATAGTCATTCTTTACAAATTGTACGTAGTAAAAGTGATAAATTTTTTACTTGATTATACAATTTGAGCTTAATTTGAGTAGTCTAGGCCTATTGGTTGCAGAGACATAGCTGGTTAATTATTGAAATTAATTGAAAAAATCTTATCTTTGACTAGCTGTGTCTTTGCTACCAGTAAACCTAGGCTACTCAAGTTAGGCTCAAATTGTAGAAAATTTAATTAACTTTACAGAAATATAAACAAAAAACTGAGAAATGCTTCCGAACGAAACGGAAACCCCTTTTATTTCGTGAAAAAATGCATATTTTTGACTAGCTGTGTCTCCGTAAACAATGGACCTAAACTACTTGGGTTAGGCGCAAATTGTATAAAATATAGTTAACATAACAAAAACATGAAACAAATTAACCTAAAAAACGCTTCTTTAAGGTAGTTTTTTGAAAATACTGAAACAAGTGCCAATACCTAAAATAAAATAAAAAAGTTTAAAAATGTTGGTTATTGTGTAATTTTTCAGAAACTGCACAATAAATTGCATTTTTTTATATCAGAAATAAGTTTTACGTTATTGATTTATCTGAAAATGAAACCACATTTGACCTATTAGCTAAACCTGAATTGTTATAGTTTTTAGAATGAAGCCGGGAAAAGTGCGCTATTCAACCCGCCGCCGTATGGAACTGTATGTAAGGATAGTTTGGCCCAGCTCAATATTAGTCAGAAACAGCCTACAGATCAGTTTCTACCATGTAGCCAAACTTTATCACGACTTGTAACTCCCAACTTTTTTTAGTATAGAGGTTCATACCTACTAATAACGTTCAATTCCAAAACAATGTTGGTGAATTTAAGTGTCGTCGTGGTTTATTTTGTTGTGAGCTTTTGAAATACTGTAAATCAATCTGGCATTCTACTATGTTTAAATTTAATTATTATTTTGAGAATCAATGTTTAGTTTACTTTTTAAGCTACACGTTTTGATTTGTTGTTGTTGTTGTTTTGATTAAAATTATAAATCTCTCGCTGAAACTGTCAAGACTAGGTATCCATTCCTCTTTAGTAAAGATTTTACTTTGTCAGACATAACACATATTATTTACATACTACCTCCATCTCCTTTCGTATCAGCGCAAAGTAAAATCCACTTAAAAAAGTTAGTGCGTTATAAAGTGGAACCATAAACAGCGTTATCTCGCCACAAAATAAAGTTGGGAATAGGCAAGCGTTTAGAATACTGAGTTTGTTCGGATATTTCCATATGACAAGTTCCCTGATTAAACCGAAACTATCTATAAAGTTTTATGCGCCGATTGGCCGGTTTTATTGCTTCGGGGAAATCTCCTCCTTATCTGCGAATAAACAATGCAACTAATGATAGTATGTCATTTTTGGATATCGAGTTGTACCGTTATTTTGGCCCAAGGGTACAGTAGCCTCCTATGCTAGATATTAATTATGAGTAGCTAAAGAAATCATGTCATAAAAATAAATGGAACAATCAAACTAATTAAATTCAAAAGGAACTCCTAATGGGTTTGAGTCGCGACATCAAAATAGTTAAACTCATTATTTTTTAATCTCCATTAACTAAAAAAAATATAATATAGAAAAATTCCGTTAATTAGGGTTTGTGCTTGAAATATTGTTTTAAAATTATTCTTTCGCCAAAATTTAAATAAAGATCTGAGTTTATAATTCATGGAGGGTAGCAAAATTAGATACTGAGTAAGAGAAAAATTCCGATTTGTTTATTTTGAATGAACTTAAACATAAATTATTTCTGACTAAGTATACAAATCTTAGGAATGTCTTTCAAAATGGGTTAAAACCCATTATTAGCGTCCCCGCTGACGAGCGATTAATCGCTGAGCGATTTTTTGTCGCTGAGAATAGAACATACCGAGTTCTATACGTACGCCCACGAGCCACTTTTTGTAGCTGCGATAAACGCGGCGTTAATCGCGGCGCTTTTTTGTCGCTGGCTAAGTAAAACCTTTGTCGTGTCATTTCGCGGGCGATTATCGCCGCGATTATCGCAGCTAAAAAAAGTCGCCCGTGAGCGGTTACGCGTGACATTATTCAATTGACAGTGACGGTTTCAAACATAGCATTCTCTTTGCAGTTTACTATGTTCCTGATCTATCGCAATTTTGACCGTTATATTATGGGTGTATATCTTTATATTTTACTGCTCAATCATGCTTCCCGAACACAATGATAGTAAACTCGGAAGATACCGCGAAATAAAAATGATAGGAATTTGAGCGTTTGACAAAAGTGTATACTTATTTACGTTATATTTTTATTCCGTAAACTAGCCGTTTTATTGAAGTTGATATTCTTTTCTTAGTACTAGTTTAAAATGACACAACACAATGGAACATTAAACAAATTGATTAAAGAGTAGTATGTGCAGAAATATAAAAAATGCAATCCGGCGACTGTGCCCATAGGTCAAGTTGAAAGTGGGCGCAGTTACCGGAAAATTACGACCACGCAGAGGTCCCGGGTTTGATTCCCGGCCGGGTAGAAATTGAAACTTCTGTGAGGTCTGGGTGTTACTTTGTATAATAAATATATATTTAAAAAGTATATAAGTAGTTTTTCAGTTGTCTATCACCCATATTACAAGCTTTGCTTGGTTTGGAGCTAGATGGCGCTGTGTGAAATTGTCCAAGCATTTTTAATTAATATAAAAAAATTCAAAATCATCAAAACGTATAATATCTTCGTTGACTTTTCAACGATTACAGGTACCGTTAACAAACACTAATTTTTCATGGATTACATACTTCAAATAACCTAAAGCATTTAAACCGAGTCACATATCTCAACATAAAATTAGATTTACCTACAACCAAAGTTTAGTAGTTTTTCGGACAAAATCGATGAAAGTAATTTCGGTTAAATTTGACTCGACTCTATTCACGTCTATCGGTTCGCAACTAAATCCTCTCGGATGCCGGTTTGATTCCCGTTTAAAGTCGAATAGGCCGGAAATCGATTGCTTTGGATGCTTCACATTCGAATTGTGGAGCATAGATATCGAGATACTGGATAGAGCATTCAATTAAAAGAAAAAAATACTACAATTATTTTCAATTACGGCCAAATAAGGTCCTGTAGTTTTTAGGGTTCCGTGCCCTAAGGGGACCCTATTACTAAGACTCCGTTAGCTGTCTGTCTGTCACTTTGTCACCAGGCTGTTATCTCATGAACCTTGATAGCTAGACAGTTGATTTTTTTACTGGAAATGTATTTCTGTTGCCGCTTTAACAACAAATACAGAAATAAAAAAATAAAAACAGAATAAAATGTTTTTTTTTTGTGGGGCTCCCAAACAACAAACGTGATATTTTTTACGGAACCCTTCGTGCGCGAGTTTGACCCGCCGGTTTTCTTAATAAGTTGTCCAAGGAGATTGTTCTAAATCGCGCCAAAACCAACAAGCATTTGAAATGTAACTAATTTTTATTATATTTTAATTAACGATTTGAAAATTATAACTACAAGCGGACACTGCGAAACATTTATTACACTTTTAAAAGTACTTTAATTTTTAATACCATGAAATCCGCTATCTTTGAAGACAATTATTGTCATTTGCATTGATTGATTGTCATTAAATGCATTCCAGCAGGCTAATCGCTGAGTCATCGGTCACTATAGTAAATTATTGAACGTTATAAAAAATACTTTCCATGGTTAAAATGGATGCATTCCAGCGCAGGCTGATCGCTGAGTTATCTATCACCACAGTTTACACTTAATGTTCAATGTAATTACTCTCCATGGTTAAAATGTAATCTTTGACGATCATTGACTCAGCGATTGGTCTATTAGAAAGCACCCAATGTATAGTGATCGATGATTTAGCAATTCGTCTGCCGAAATGCACCCATTGTCAGTACAGTTCATTTAGTGATGTATGATTAATGTTACGAAAACATCGATATTGGTGTCAATATATTTGTAATTTATTAAGTTTCTCAGTTTAAATCAGATCTTAAACGACATTTTGTGGTATGTAGTCTTTAGAAAGATATTTTTTTCTAATAAATTATGGTGGCGTTTATTAAAAATAACCTAAAAATCTGTACATTTTCTTTAAATAAAAATGTTCACAAAAGTGTCCATTAGAAAACATTGTTCTTACGGGCTTATACGAGCCATTTACGATTAGAAAATAAATTTTCCTCTGCTGTTGGCTCTGGGGCGAACAATGTATCCAATGGGCGAAGAACAATCTCTTTTCTGAGGAACATTATATATAAAACTGGCAGATTCATTAAAATTATTTGTTAATCTTATTAACTTGTTAATCTCAAAAATAAAAAGGTACATGGTGAAAATCCCGATACAATATATTTAAACAATGTTAATAACCATGGAAATTTAAAACAATATATTTATTAATAAAAAGTCTGGAAACGATATACATATTTGTAAATATCGCTCCATCTGATAACGCTGACAAGTTTTTTGCGCCCATTTTTCTTGTCAGCTAAAAGGCGTCATAATGGGTGGTAGGGTAAAAGAATTTACGATTTAAAAATGCTCATTTTGTGAACTTATTTGAATAAATTTTCTTTTCATTTCATTAAGGAGACCCCAGCCAAAGGTTTTTACTTAAGAAGCGTTTGAATATTCGGCCCTTTGCTTTGCTTTCAATCAATGCAAACACTGCGTTCGGAAACGACTAGTCCCTCATATTCCAAGGCTCAATAAACAAGCAGTTCGGAGTAGTCCAGTCCACACCGTTAATAGAATGACTTTCTTATTTCGGCCAATACAGCACAAAGGAGCCAGTGGCAATTTCCTCGAATGGCCGTACCATTTCCATTCACTTTGTATCCGCGCCGGCCTGTGCGAACGGAAATAACGCGCTTAATAGATTCGCTTCGGCTCACAAGTGCGCTGACAACTGGATAATCTATTTATGAGGAAAACCGGCCGCTAGAGAACGCCACTGTGCCTGTAACTGTATGGACTGTGACTGTACAAACGTAGTTACAACGAGTTTATGTACAAACGCGGAACTCGAATGATTCCTCTTTGTTAACTTGGTTTATGAAAACTTTGGGAATATCATATTTTGTTGATGACTACCTTATAATTCTAACTAACGAACTTGTACTATTAGTTATTCTGTGCTAACGAGTCTAGTAATTCGCCCACCCGTGTAAGATATGCTGGGGTCCCGGGTTCGATTTCCAGGGGGGGTATAATTTGAACTCGGCTTGGTTGGTGGTAGGGCTTATTTCAAGTCCGCCTGGCTAGCTACCACCATCTTACCTAAGTCCATAACAACAGTTTGAAAATTGTTGTGTTCCGGCAGTTAGAGGTAAGAGCCATTTCTTCAGCGCTGAGGGTCCCGGGTGTAGTGAGTTTCCACCTTCAGCCTTATCGTCAGTTAACATCAGGTAAGGTGAAGGCCAATCACTAATACCGTCGAGCATAAAAAATGAAATAAAATATGATGTGTTTTATGTACAATCAATGATGTAACTTTTAAAATGTATCCTCTGTGAGATGACTTTATCGGGGGAAAAATTATGTGTATGATTTTGTACTTCTGCGAGTGTAGTCATATCCATTTTTACAAGCTTTTATTTAACTATCAATGTAATTTGATGTATGTTTGTTCGGGTGACATTTTGCAACTCAATTTTGAAGCAGATATCTTCAACAGATTGAGCAGAATTTTTTTATACACGTTTAGTTTGTATGACAATGCATGGTTTTGCCATCATAGAAATTACGCATAATAATATTGTGAAAAGATCTTATCTAATTTTCAAAATAATCTTGAATCAACAGTTATTTTCCCACGATTAATTTCCCTCGTAATCAAAAAATCTGCATAATCAACCAACCAAACATCTATGTTCCTATTTTCCGTTCGTAATAAATTACGAAAACTCGATACGTTTTATTAATCGCCCATCACTTCACTTACTGCAAAAACACTGTCGAAAACACTCACCTGAAACAAACAAAAACGACACAAATTAAAAATGCACTCAATCACCAATCAGTTAATGGCATTGGGTATTACAAAGTGTATACTCCTGATTTATACTGCACAAATGGCGAATGCAACGGGTGTAATATCGCGCATGCAAATATAAAATATGTTTGATACTTCAACACTTTTTTGGGTAAAAATCGCCTCTGTACAGTACTTCAGGATATGGAATGGGCATCGGAAAACATCGAAAACAATCGTCTAACATAATAAAGTTAGTTAACAAAAAGTAGTTTATATTCACTTCTCAAGATTACGCGCTCACTAGCCATGAAATAAAACAATTTTTAACGGATACTAGCGCGGTTTTATTAAAAGTACTTTGGTAATTAGTTGGTATTTGGTTTGATTTTTGGTTTTCCCGACGTTTCGGCAACTTTGCAGCTGCCGTGGTCACGGGGGACTGAAGCTACCCGTGAATCTGCCCTCAAGCGGTGAATTTTTTTTAAACGTTCAGAAATTAACATTTAACAATTTTTTTTAATTGTTTTATGTTGATTTATAATTTAATTTTATGAATTATTTAGTGCTAAAAAGAGAGAGAATCTACTGAAACTATCACCATTTCATAAAATTTGGGAGGCCACTCCAAGTTTGTTTTATTTCAAAAAGTAGTTTGGCAATAAAAGTAATTTAAAATTTCAACTTTATTGCAATGAAATAAATGTCAACGTCATTTATAAGAAAAGCAAAAACACGAAGTTAGCTGATACCCATTCTTTATCTTAAAGTATTTAAGTATTTATTCAGAAACTCAGCAACTTTTTTTATATACGTATCTTAAATAACTTATGATATTTTAACTCTTAAGCCAGTTTCATAACATTTTATGAGGCTTAAACAAAATATAGGAAGTACCCGGCAAAAAAAAACTAAAAAAAAGTACTGTTTTAGTGGTTCGCGCACACGTGTAAAGGTGGGTCCACATTTGTAACATTTTGGCGTGTCAGAACACCGTGTCCTTAACATACATCGCTAGTTTGGTTCGGCGTGTGCTGTGATAATCTGTATCAAAGAGACGGTGTATGTTAAAGACACGGTATTCTGATACGCCAAAATGATACAAATGACAGTGTAGACCCACCTTTAGACGCAGTTCTCGGGTTCGGTTCCCAGGAGGGGGTATATTTGGTTTTGTACACTCGGTTTGGTTTATTTTTTTTTTCTTTATTTATTTTAGGGACTTTTGTCGGTTTGGTTGTTGGTAGGGTTTATTTCAAGTCCAGCTGGGTAGCTACCATCATCTTACCTAAGTCTGACGCCATGACAACACTAGAGAAGAAATGAAAACCAAATAATTTCCTTCACATTGAAATTGCCTAAAGAGAAATAGGCAACAATATTTGTCACTAATAAACCTGAAATATAAATAGCACCCGAAATTCCCAACACCTACAATCACAAACTGTATGAGTAGCAATCATTCATCAATAGGGGTGTCATTAAAGCTCGCTTTATAATTGGGTCGCCAGACCCTCGCCCCATTCATCATCATCACAACACTGCCTACACTTACATACTCCATATACGAATATGTGAGAGGTTAAACTTGAATAAATTTTATTTTGATACAGTACAGACAAGAATTAATTAAACAAATTGACAGCCCTACTGTTTTTTTACTTCAAGCTTCAAGTATCTCCAAAAGGGGTGCTGCTTATTTTAAATGTTTAATATACAAATCTTTACTAATATTATTAATGCGAAAGTCCGTTTGTTTATTTTGTTTGTTTGTAACGGCTTCACGTCTTAACTACCGAACCGATCATCATGAAATTTTACATACACGTTTTATCCCGAAAAAAAAATGTTCCCGAGAGATAGCAAAATAAACTTTAGTCGCTAGTCCTTACTAATATTATAAATGCGAAAATCCATTTGTTTATTACCTACGCCTTTACATCTTAACTATCAACCGATCATCATGAAATTTGTCATACACATTGTCACGAGAACAGAGAAGGACATTAGGGTACCTTTTATTCCGAAAAAAGTACCGTTTCCTGAAGGATAGAGAAAAACTGATCACACAGACGAAGTCGCGGGCAGTCACTAGTATTCCATAAAATGTATCTTATTGTTTATCTTGCAGTCCACTACAAAATATCAGAAAAATCGTTTATAGTCAACTAATAAACGAATTATCTGATGACAGCACACCCAGTAAACAAAAAACCGGCCAAGTGCGTGTCGGGCCACGCGCCATAGGGTTCCGTAGTTACCTTATACCATACTATATTTAATACCACCTATCATTTTTCGTATGCAAAAATAACTTTGTTTTTCACAGTGTTGGTATGAATGGCAAAGTTATATTTGCGGTTTTGGAAAATGTGCTATATCTCAAAAACTAATTACTATATCTCGTTCAAACCAATTTTGGTTGAAAGTGTTTATTAAGATCTACAGTATATATTTTTTTAGATTTTTCACTCTCTTATTTCAAAAGTTAAAGGGGGGGGGACACATTTTACCACTTTGGCGGTGTATATCTTTCAAACTGTTGACTTTGAGAAAAAGTTGTCTTAGAAACCTCAATGTTATTTTTAAAGACCTATCTATAGACACCCAACACGTGTTGGTTTGAAGAAAAAAATTTTTTTCTGTTTCAGTTCCATGTATGGGGAGCCCCCCCTTAATCTTTTATTTTTCTTATTTTTGTAATAAATTCAGTAAGCGGTTAACAGAATACACCTACCTACCAAGTTTCAACTGTGTAGTCTTAATACTTTCGGAATAAAGTGGCTGTGACATACGGACAGACAGACAGACAGACAGACAGACAGACAGACATGACGAATCTATAAGGGTTCCGTTTTTTGCCATTTAGGCTACGGAACCCTGAAAAGTGTAAAGCTAAAAGCTATCAAGTGCCGCAAAACTAACAATCGTAACAAAATACAAAACCAACAATCTATCAAACCTAAACTCCACTTAAACACGTAAAACCACGCGTATATTCGAATTTCCAACAAAAAGCCGCAGCATTCCGTACAAATTCATTGGCCCAAATTCATTGGGCCGAATTCAACAGTATAAAGAATTACGTGCGCGCGATGATCGGAGCGAATTACGTTTTGAGGAATGCAATTGCATTAGTTAATGCACTGGCGGGCGATGAAAAACGACGGAACGAAGATTGAGAACCGCTGGAAGTGAAAACTATTCATTGCTGGTGGATATTCCAAAGACTAAGCGTTTTGCTTCAATTTTTATCATCCGTACTATTAAAGAGTGGAAGTCCTTGCCTGAGTCTGTGTTTCCCGATAGGTACAAGTCCCGAAGGAATAGGTATCTTCTAGGAAAGCGCGTATCATCGTAGATCGCAGCATCGCTTACCATCAGGCGTGACAGCGGAAAAGCGCTTGCCTATCTATCATAAAAAAAAACATATAGACTGTTTAAGTAAGATAAAACATATTTATAAACAAATACAAATACATAGGTACGCACTAGAACGAGCTACAAGTATAATAACATATCACGTTGGAACAATGCAGGCAGGTATATTATAATGACAGAATGGTTTAGAAAGAGAAGAAAATAGTTTCTCATAAAAAATATAATCGGAACTTATTATGATTGTGTAATTATAATGCCTGAAACAGTGTGACGTGGACCGGACTCCGGAATCCGTATGACTTGCACTGGATAGGCTTATTACATTTTACCGCCCGTTGGGTCGTCTGCGTGCGGAATCCGCGTCGCACTGGGTCGGCTTAAGTACATAATTATTTTAGTATTCTACCTATGCTATAGTATACAAATATTTACGAAAACATCATTTTATTCAATACCCTTTGATATAATTTTAAAGTAATTTGTAATAACGCGCTCTTCCAGTGCATATCTTTCTCCTTGTCGAATACATTAACTGGCCTTGCACCCGAATAATGTTCAGTTTCGGTCGAAAATTTTCGGATTTCGTGTAATTGTGATTTAGTACGGTGGATCTGATATGCGATCAACTTATCGGCCTTACCGGTGTTGCACGAAAATCGGTAATGGTCACTTAATAACCACCTATCGACTTGTGGAACACAATATAATAGTAGTAAAACTTGTGGTATGCAAAGGCTATTTTATCAAAACTGAATAGTTTGGTAAGGGAATTGATACTTTAGCATACCCAAAAAAAAAAAAAATAATTTTATTTATTTTTGTTTCACACATTTTAGTGACAAATTATATATTTTTGAAATGTGCTCATTAAGGCCTTTCATTTAATGCCCTTGTTGTAATAATTGTAGAAAAAAAATTTTTTTCACAATTGAAAATGGCGTCATACAGTCGCCATATTAACTTTTAAAAAAAAAAATAGCCAGTGTCACTTGCTATGATGTAAGGATTCTAACAATATCCCATACATTCAAATCCGTTGAGCCATTTGGAAGTTATGGTGGAATAAAGAAACTCACATACCCACAAACATACATGAACACATACCTATACAATCTTTTTGCTTTGGGCAGTCGTGTAAAAAACATTTTATTCTCCAAAATTAGTAAATGCTCACCAAATCCTAAGCCACCCTAGATTTGGTGAGCATTTACTAATTTCGGGTTAGATTAGGTTAAGTTAGTATGGTGATCATTTCAACATAATTCGTTTGGTAATAGCATTTTTTTTGAAAAATCTAGTGTTTTTTCTGATAACCTTAATTTACAATATTATTTGTAAATATGCTTTTGATGCATAAAAAAGCTTTACTAGCAGAAAACGAAATCACAACATTGTTATTTACACGAATTATTAAAATAAAATAGTCAGATTGGAGAGAGAACAATTATATTGTGAAACAGTTTGAACAATCCGATGCTATGCGATTTTATTTCATAATCTGATCTTTTAGTCCCCGTGACCACGGCAGCTGCAACGGCACCGAAACATCGGGAAAATACAAAATAAATACAAACACCAACTAATTACCAAAGTACTTTCAATAAAACCGCGCTAGTTTCCGTTAAAAAGTGTGTAAACGAATATTTTCTCCGTTAAGTCCTACTAGTAGAACAAAACAGTAGAATTATACAGACTACCTATATCTTTTATGTCTAGTGAGCGCGTCAGCTTGAGAGGTGAATATGATTTCTTAATATTTTTTTACAGGTAGGTAACTTACCTAATCTCTTTCCTCGGAGTATTATCAGTGCCAAACAAACACTTCAATGCAAGAACAAAACTGACGTTAAATCATAAAACTAACACAACTTGGCCGGTCGAAATTCGCAACCGCAAATAAAAAGTTTTCAAAGCCATCTGGCTGATAAGTTTGTCTTTCACAACATTTTATGACGAAAGAAAAATATTATACTAAACTATTTATCAGTTCTAAACAAACAAATAGTACTGCAATCAATGCAAGAACAAAACCGACGCAAAATTACAAAACTAACCCAATTTGGCCGGTCGAAATTCGCAACCGTACATAACCGGCTTTCAAAGCCGTCCGGCTGATAAGTTTATCGGCGATCTGATTGGCGGTGTTGAAACTACCGAAATCCATTGTGAATTACTACCGCACTAGCCTAGCGTTTTAGTTTTTGAAATTACTAGTAATGTTACCTATTTATTACTGTTGATGCGGGAACAAGATGTTTATTAATGGTGTGGGTAAAATAATAATATTGAATTTACTTAATTACTGCCATAGTTTTGAAATAAATTATCTTCACTTTTCAAGCTTACGTGCTCACTACATATGAAATAATAATAGTTTATGAAACTGATACATAAAGAGGGGTATTAAAACACGAGTGTGTGTTTTTAATAGTATCACACGAAAGTTTTAATACCTAGTTATGTGCAGTTTCATACACTACTTTATCTACACTCATACAATTTGGGATTGAACCTACAACTTAAATAAAAGATCAAAGTTAAAAAAGAGAGAGAGACTTTGCTGATATTACCATACTACCTTGATATAAGAGTAATTTCCGTGCTGCATCTAAAATGTCGGGTGGAGTCAATTTTTTGTCACATTCACTGCTATCAGATATTTTAAAGCAAGAAGTTTTGCGATAAAAATGACGCGTCCCGCACCACAGGCCATAGATATGTATTACAATAAGCCCATACGCGCCAATAAATTAAAACGTAAAAGTGTGCTGTAAAAATTTAAAAAGTTATTTTATGATGCAGTTGACTAAACTGTATTTTTTTTATTTTGAAAATAAAGTACGTGTTTATACAATCTTATTTGAAATCATATTTGGAACATTAAGTTGTGAGTGTAGATAAAACACTTTTTAACTAGGATAAATAATAAAATAAAAGACATTTATTTCATCACACACAATAACAACATAACAAACAACATAAACATTAGAAACTGCTTGGAGTGTGTGATCTGGAGCCTAAACTAGGGCGACCCTGTATTTCAGGTCTCCAGGTCCTCACCCGCGGATCACCTAAGTATATTTGATTAATATAGTAGGAGGTAGTCTTAATAATAATAGTTTATTTAAGTGTGCATGTGTGTGTGTGTGTGTGTGTGTGTGTGTGTGTGTGTGTGTGTGTGTGTGTGTGTGTGTGTGTGTGTGTGTGTGTGTGTGTGTGTGTGTGTGTGTGTATGTGTGTGTGTGTGTGTGTGCGAGAGGGAATAATTGTGTGAGCTAGTGTTTTATGGTTCTAGTATTTTATTAAGTTAAGTAAATTTTTGTATGAAGTAATTTTAACAAGTTGCATGATGAAATAAAACAACTTCAACGGACACCAGCGCGGCCCTATTGAAAGCACCCTGGCAACCAGTTGGTATTGTGATCACGGCAGCTGCAAAGGTGCCGAAACGTCGGGAAAATAAAAAATCAAACCAAGTACCAACTAAATATACCAAAGTACTTTAAATAAATCCGCGCTTGTATCCGTTAAAAAGTGTATTATTTCATAAATTATCTTCTTTCTTACTCTTAATTTTATTTTATTATTTTTTATAACGGGCTAAATTATAAAAAAAAATGTCGTCAAAAGTTGATAAAATGAGAATAGAGTGACTGTGATGTAAAGTAATAAATATGCTTCGGATTATTTTCCTAAAATAAAGTCCATTTTCGAAATCAATATAAAAATATTTCTATAGCCTGTAAATATAAATGTTAAAAAAAACTTAGGTATGTTTAAAAGATCACCATACTAACCTAACTACCAGAATAATTATATTATCATCAAATCACTGGGCGGTTTAGGATTTGGTAATAATTTATTAACTTTGGAGAACAAAATGTTTTTTTTTGTATGTTAAAGTATAAACTTCCTTAATTTTACAGTATGTGTGTTCGTAAAACGTACACTCAGCAATTGTAATCCTCATAAAACCATTTAATATAGAGTTTCCAACACGCAGAACATTTTATTTCGTTCATTACCATCGCGTGGAGTTATCTCCTCTTTACTGGCAGTCATCCATCATGCTGGCGTTGAAATTCCATACAAATGTATGGCTAGATGTCAAGTAATTAATTATAATGGGGCAGTTAGCGCTTTAGAGCACCAAAAAGTTATAGTCTCAATTTGTTATACGAGTAACGTCAATTTGTAATAATTCATTTTTAGTGCTGAATTATTGATGTGTGAACAAAATACCTTGTTAAATTTTACTACCAAAAGTGATTGTCAATAAAGAGTACTTACACCGATACTAAAATAACTCTTATCTTTCATAGATTAGTTTAGAACTTCGACAGGAACCAAACCCACGACTTTTGCAATCCGGACGAATGCTCTGATGAACTAACTAAGCAACCTAGACATACATAATTCCATATACGTTACATTATCACTTAAGTATGGTGAGATCGTGGTCACGTGCTCACCTTTACTCTACTTCTTCTTATCTTATCGAATGAGGAGTGGCCACCTCTGGTGTAAGAGTATATCAAGCCGCCTGTAAGGCCTCTAACTTGGCTTAACGACTATTATCAGATGGCAACAGCCGGGACCGACGGTTTAACTTGCCCTCCGAAGCACGGAAGCGCTCAGTTTTAATGCCACTTAACGGTCACCCATCCCACACCTGGCCGGACTGAGCATTGCTTAACAAACGTGATCGAGTACGATCAGTCTGTCAAGTTCCACCATGAGCGCTTCAAACCAGCTTCCGCCATGAGCTCTACTAAAAACAAAGTAGTTTTTCGAATAATTCACTCGACACTTAACCGATCGTCAACAAGTTAAGGGTTTAAGTACGCTCTAAAAAACTAACACCATCGTTTACCATAAACAGCGCTTTCAGCAGCTAAATTAATTTCAACAGCACAGTTAGTGCCCAAAAGGTTTTGTGTCAAGAGGTTCTTATTAATTTTAATGGAGCTACAAACGGCTAAGTTGGCGCTAGTTTTGCTTAGACAACTTAATTCCATGTCGGACGCTTAAAAGGCGTTGTTAAAGGAGTCATTAAATTAATTCATGCGTTTGTAGAAATAAAATTAATTTTGAATTCGTGTGTTAAGTATTTCCTTTGTGAATTATGTTGTTATAAACATACGTTAAATCACATTTTGGTTTGTTGAATGACGTGATAGTAACTATATCTCTTCAAATATTAATGTTCTCACTAAACTAACATATACGAAGTACTTATATATTAGGGTCTTCAATTCGGACCGAGTTTGATGACATTGACATGAAAGAGAAAATGTCTTTTTGCAAAGGTTATTATGGCTAAGTACTTTTCATTTTAACGAACAGAACACAATAAAATCAGTTAAATAAAATATTTATTGTGTGAAATTAAATTTTCAATTCTCATAGCTGTAGTTAAACACATGTGATACACTCCCTATTTTGAAGTGTTGCGCCATTTAAAATATCGGCCTACATTAAAACGCTTAACCCGCTGGCAGCACCAAATGAAGCGGCATTAATTTATGCCAAATTGGCATGGCAATTACATGTTGTGCGGATATAACGTACCCGGTTACTGTAATTATGGGGGGTAGATGTGAGCGGTATTTATTCCACTGTACAGACTTGTGTTGATGAAGAAAAGTTTCATTGATATACACTTGCAGGATAATATTGGAAGTATCAGAATAAATTCGAAAGTAATACACTATGAAACATTTTCATAATTTATATTAATATTCAGCTACTTAATATAAAACATCGTAAGTGAGATTTTCGATTTGATTAAAAAATAAATACATACAGTGCGTTTAAAAACTCTATTAGTTTATATGTCACTGTTATACAGGGTCATTTTGTACTCATCATCAAAATTTTGAGGATGTGTTCAGTCCATGAAACTGAACAACTTTCTCAAAGGAACACATGGCCAAATATATAAAGAAAATCGACTATCTATACAAATCAAAAAAATTACGTGAAATAATGGGATGACCAAAATTTTTTGGCGAAATTCGACACATGTTTCTCGGAGAAAGTTGTTTAGTTTCATCGACTGGACACATCCTTGAAATTTGGATGGTAAGTTTAGAATGACCTTGTATGTAAAAAAAACGTAACTTACCTTATTTAACTCTCTTCTATTTTTTAGGGTTCCGTACCAAAATGGTAAAAAAGGAACTGAAAAGGGGTCTTAAAAATTTGAAGTGGGGTGACTAGGGCACGTGGGGTATCATATGAAAGAGCGTTGTTTGCACATTTTAAAATATTTTTTTCCATTTTTCTTAGGCCGCATAGTTTTCGACTTATGATGAAAAATGTAAAAAAAATACCGTTTCCCCCCCCCCTTATCTCCGAAGTTTGCAAAGAGAAAAATCTGAAATAATTCTATGTGATAGTAGTTTATGTATCTTTCGGCGATGACAAACAGGGCATACACCTTCACACCAGGGCGGATGGAAAGTTATTCAACATCTCACTACTCAAATCCAAAACGAAATGTGAGGATCTTTTCGTCGATAGCCTTCTTTTCGCCGATGTAAATATTACAGGAAAAATAAAACGATGTCTCAATATAACACACTTTTTTAGAAATTCAAAAAACACACAAAAATTCTTTACTTTCACTACCAGTCAACAGATGGCGCTATCCTAAGAATGCTAACCTAAGAAAAAAAAATAGTTCCACTATCGGTCAAGAGATGGCGCAACCTAATACTACAATAATAAATTGGTGGCTGGTTCTAATATAATTACTATTAGCCGTACGAATAAACGAAGAATAAGTTCCTACTTCGTAATATAAACAGTTTGCAATGTGGAGTGGCTGAAACGTTTTTCAGTCACCATAAGCGGCTGTGGTTAAGATTTGTAAATTAACTGTCCGCCTGTTCGCCTTTCCACCTGTCTGCCGTTTATCCTACTTTTTTAAAGACTGTACTAAAGTAACAGATCCAAATATATTTATAATTGTACGGAACCCTCCGTGCGCGAGTCCGTCTCGCTCTTGACTGGTTTTTGTTTTATAAATTGGTATAAAAGTAGAATAATGTCGTAAACTATAGAAATTCCTTTCAAAACATAAAAAGTAAAATTCTTTGTACTTGCTGTTTCTAATATGATACAAATAGTACGAAAAAAATAACGTATGCCAAGAATTACCTTAATAAAAACAATCAGATCAGAACGCATCCAAATAGCAGTCATTGAAAGCACATAAATTGATAAACTTTTTCAAACGTTTGTTCAAACATGTACCATTTATTCTAATAATAGAAGCAGCATGTAATGTTACATTAGAGAAATGAGATCATGACCGCATTCACCGGCCTGTTAAAGTTTTATGATTTCTTTTAGATGGCGCGTTTCCATTCTATGAAACGATACGTCTTTTTATCTTTACCGAACCTTTTTCACCATTTCACTAACTTAGAGATACATAGAACGACTTAGCAGATGACTCAATTAGCGCTTTTATTGACAATCGCTTGTAAAATCTAATCGCAAACATAATTTCAATTAGGTGGCGATTGTCGATAAAAAGCGCTAATTGTCAAGTCGAATGTCAAGTTGCTTGCCAAATCGTTTCATGTAAATACTCTATTATGATTATGTAAAAACTACAATTATACAAGAAGCTTATAACCCCAATGGAGATTGCACGGCCAGTGTCATAGTGAAGATAGAAAAAATGTCCTTGAGTGACGTTACGGCTTATTGCTATCTCTTTTTTTAGTGTTACAATACGTTTTCGTTTCTCACTAACGAACGAACAACGAACATTGAACACGTATTGTCACACTAAAGAAAGAGATAGCAATAAGCCGTAACGTCATTCAAGGACATTTTTTTCTATCTTCACTATGACACTAGCCGTGCAACCTCCATTGGGGGTATAAGCATCTTGCAATTATAACTACCGTAATGAACCCGGTTAGCAACTTCAATATGAGATGAGAGTGTGCTGTGCTATCGAATCGTCAATCGAAGTCTTCAATTTCGATAAAAAGTGACACGATTGTACGTGTAAATATTCCAATCAACTCGTAATCAAGCTTAAAGAATTGATAATGCAAACGGAGATAATTCTTTTCTTACAATGAAATATTTCGTCACGTCACTAAGCTTACAATGGAAACAAACTCGAGCACATCTTGGCGTGCTGTGCTGCGATAAAATTTAAAATATTTACAAGAGGTCATCCCTTGGTTACGATGTGGCCGGTCCGAGTTCTGCTCGTTGGACTTAGTAATAGATTGATGAGTGGAATTCGGACCGTTGCTTTCAGTTTTTATACACTTCTACGAGTACGAGTAGCTTTTGACAGACATCATGAAATACAAAATCTATCTGTACAGAAGCGGCGCTCTGGCCGTATTCAAAAACTCTTTCATAATTTGGTTTTGTTAAAGAGTCCTTAAAGTTAAAGACTTTAGCTAAGAATTTTTTGAGTATTCGGCTGACAGTCGAATAGATGATGCAGTAATACAGTTAATAACAAAAAGAGTTTTTCTATCATGTTCCGTGACTCACACGGAATATTTTTTTTCTGTAGTCTTAAAAATCACTTTTCAATAGCCTACGTGGCGTTATCATAGAATACGCTGACTACGTTACCGCGTCTCCACAATACATACGCTTCGTATCGTAACACTAATTGGCAAGGTTGCAGTTTCGAACTACACTCGACTCGGCTTCGCTCGAGGCAGACAAAAAAGTTTCCTGCCACAGTTTTTATTATTATCCCGCTATTAAAATAAAAACTGTGGAAGGTAAGTTCAATATCTTTTTAATACCTAATGAACTGAGCAGACATTGTTTTGAGATCATTTTGGGATCAAGAAGGATTATTTTTGATTATAACTATTATATCACTGGGTAAAAGATATTTAGATACTCATTATAACTCTGCATAAATTAGCAAAAAATAGGAAATCTGAGTTAATTTAATGTTATGGAAACCAAATAACTAATCTATTTCATTAAAAATTTAATAGTCAAGAAAAATAGTATTTACCTACATTAAGAGATCATTCACACAGCTTAGTAACGTCTCAGTCACGTCAAAGTTCAGTGAAATTTCAATACAAGATTTGATTTGCCAGTGACTGACATGTCACGCGACTGCCAAAACTTGTATTGAAATTTGACCACTGACCTGCATATATTTACACTGGACAGGCTTATGTCAAACTGTTTTTGTGCCTATTTGATTTCCGCCATTTTGGCGCTGTAGGACGTAGCGTGAGCATAGCGTGCGTACATGGTACTAAAGTTTGAAGTCTGGAGAGACCATCACGGCAACCATTTTCATATTGTACGTCGAAATTAGTTCTTTAGACGCACGCTAGTGGCGTTTCAAATATGCACAAAAACGTAGCTGTCAAATCATACAGACAGCCAGTCCAGTTAAATAAAAAAATTTTTTTTCGTGTCAGTGAATTTGACTGACCGTTGACGTGACTGAGGTAAATGATCCATAAAACTCAAATATTCTTCTAGCACATTTACACAAAAGCACACGTACGTATTAATAATGATTTAAACTTGATTGATAACAATTTTAAGTTAATTGTTTGACAAATTAAGATTAATTTAATCAGAAAAACCTATGGAATAAATTGTTATCTTATCGATAAAGTTGCAATTTTCCTCTTGGTAACCAATTAATTAAAAGCATACGCGGCGAAACATAACTCACGGATTTATCCGTTTTCCGTACGAGGCATATTTTTATTGTTTCCGTTTATTTCGACTGCAACGTATTTATTGAAAGATTTATGTTCTTTAAAAGGCGATTATTCATTTAACTTATTGGAGAAATTGAATGAAGTTCGTTTTTAAAATTAATTGATAAAAAACGAGGTTTTAGTTGTCCTAGGTTTTATTCTAGTATTGAAGCGATACTTTTGCTTTTGATTTTGAACAAGTCAGGTCTAACCACAGAATACATAATAGTACAAGTGTCTAACCACAAACCATAACAAATAGTGGACTTGACGCAAAATAAGTTATTAAATCATCACTAGAATGCAAAAATTACACGACGAATTGCTAATAATTGAAATACTCGTAGTAAGATTTCTTAACTTTAGGGCAAACATTAGCACGTGACTTGCTATTGTAGGCACGCACATAACGTGGTTTCCCAGGATTTTAGCGTTGTTCTGACAACTAATGGCAGTTGTTTACTATGAACTATGTTATTAAAGTAAACAGTAGTCTCATTAAATACAATATGTTTGTAGTATTTGCCGAATACAACTTTAATGTGTACTTATTCACTTATTTGTACACCCTAAAGTTGTATTAAGCAAATACTACAAACAATTTGTATTTAATGAGATAATTTTGCAATAGGGTATTTGACAACATTAAAAATATACTGCAAATTGTGGTCATCCTAACAGATAATGGCGTAATAAACATATTCAACTATTATATAGACTAAATTAAGTCTATTGATTGATTAATTTCACATAGAAAAATGCAATAATTTTAGATTTTTTTTCTGTGGCGAAAACGCTCTAAGATTACTGATGACGTCACTTGCCTGTAAATAAATATGGCTTCAGGCGTTTGACACGACCATAAACTTAGGATCCGCGATTGATGGCTGTCAAATGGCTAAGGATATTACAATGTTTACAGGCTGTTGACGTCAACAAGTGACGTTACCAGCGCCATAGCGTTTTTGGCGCGGTTTTAAAATTATATTAACATTGGTTTTTTAATAAAATACATTGATTTTTCCTGAAATATCAATGTGGTGCGCTTATTACGTAATAAGGAATAATTTAAAATGGTTTTCCAAAATTAGTCAAGTAGCCTATTGTTGTTAGTTGTCGGAACACGCAAAATTATATTGTGTAAAAGATAAATCCTGGGAAATCACGTAATGTACCTACAATAGCGAGTCACGTGCTAATGTTTAACCTTAAATTAATGCTTCTGACTTCTGCATTCATAAGAAACAATTCTAAAATACTGAATATTTATAAGTCCGAGGTACAATATTAACTAAATTTCTTCTGGAAATCAAAGCGAATCGTACAAACGCCCAGAGAGTCGCGGTTTATGAATAAATAAGGTTCGTTTATTCAAGTTTTTTCTGGGACTAATGAAAATTGTATATTTCACAATGGCAGAGCGGGCCTGTGACCGAGACAGTGAAGTGACACACGCGCCTTAACAGTTTCTATTTAAATATAAATAATAAAAATTGGCCAAGTGGATATCGGACCAAGGACAGTATAGGGATCCGTAGTTTACCTTATACCATGCTGCATGTCGTCATCGAATCATCTTTAATTCATTTTTGGGTGATATAAAAGTAAGTTTAACATTTTTAGTGTCTTCAAATTTTGTGAATATTTTAGATTAATTTTATGGAACCTTTGAAACTTGACAATGGACCTTATTTGTTTAGAAAAAGACGTCTCCTTCTTAGTTTTATTCCAGACTTTGTTTTCATGCCTATTTTTTTCCACTTTGTTGGTCAATATTAAAAGCAGTGAGTCACTCCCGTTAGGCTAGCGCCCTATTTCTAACACTAAATTATTCATAGGCTCCAAGGCTCGACTTAGCACTAGCCGGTTGGTGAGTCTGCGAAATCTCACCTTGTTATACACCCACTATTATCATCAAATAAGCTAACCGGCAATTTCTTTTGAGGAGAGTAAAATGATGTTTAAAGCTACTTAGATAAGAAAAATGACTGAAAACGTTTTTAGTTTACAATGAGATCTATCATTACTCTTTAAAGCAGCTAAAGCTTATTTATCTTACATAATTTGTTTAATAAACGTCTAATTTAGATATCTTCTTAATTGCCAAATTGTCCTTCCAATGAGATAGTTTGAAAATCAGGTACTCTACAGCTCAATTTCAAATGTAAATAAAGAAGTATATAAATGAAATCATTAGGAAAACCTCTTACATGTTATATTAACCTCGTATTACTCTACTTCATTGTGGCCGAAACGTTGCAGGATCTACAATGCATGCTGAACAGCCTAGCTGATTCCTCTCTACGCATTGGTCTTCGGATGAACTTGGACAAAACCAAGATTATGTTCAACGAACATGTACTTCCAGGACCGATTGCAGTGCAAGGTAGTCCTCTCGAAGTTGTTACGAAATATGTCTACCTCGGGCAAACATTGCAATTGGGTAGAAACAGCTTCGAGGGAGAGGCTAACAGAAGGATGCAGCTGGGCTGGGCAGAATATGGGAAACTTCGTCGAGTCTTTGAGTCGCCTATTCCACAGGTCTAAAGACGAAAGTCTTCAACCAGTGCGTCCTGCCTGTCATGACATACGGAGCCGAAACGTAGACACTCACTGTAGGGCTGGTCTACAAATTTAAAGTCGCGCAGCGAGCTATGGAAAGGGCTATGCTCGGAGTTTCTCTGAGAGATCGGGTCTGGAAGGAGGTGATCCGACAGAGAACTAAAGTCGTCGACATAGCCCACCGGATTAGCAAGCTGAAGTGGCAGTGTCATATTAGCCGTAGAACCGATAGCCGCTGGGGCAGACGAGTTCTTGAGTGGAGACCGCGTATGGGCAAACGTAGTGTGGGACGCCCCCAGACAAGGTGGAGCGACGATCTTCGCAAGGTGGCTGGCATAAACTGGATGAGTATAGCCGCGGATCGTGCTCAGTGGCGTGCACTCGGAGAGGCCTATGTTCAGCAGTGGACGATAATAGGCTGATGATGATGACTCTACTTCATTCATACATTTTTCATGTATTTCAATGGAGCGCCATGCAGTACTTTTAGTTCAGGGGCAAGGTAATGTCTTAATCATATTTCTGTCAATACCTACAATGTAAAAAAAAACAATACAGTAAATAATCCACATCAAAAAATATCCTTGGTAACCTTTCAAAGCATTTTCTGTCCCAAAGAAGCTGCCAAAGTGTACCATAGATTCCCAAAAAGTAAAAACAAGCAACATTCCCGACAGCCTACGAAAACTCCAGCTCTCCAACTTTTTTATTCAATTAGGAGGCTACAAAAATTACTTGGGGGCCCATAAATCAGCCTTAACTGCTGCCTGTATTATTTATTTATGCTAAATACACTTAAGTACGTAGATACAAGCCGTCTTTCTACCCTTTTCGTGGCAACCTTAGAAACTTTTCTTGGATGTTGTTCATTTCACTCTATAAAGCTTCAAGAAATGTTTTTATAAAGGTCATTTCTAAAGCTACACATACAAAAATTCACAGCTCTGGCAACACGCTTCAGACCTATTGCAAAAAGAATCGCGAGATTGAACGATGTGCGTCCTTCGAATTATTTGATTTTGAGTTCGATTATCGCGCGATTTTTTAATAGGCTCCAAGTTACAGCAATTTTTTTTTTCACGGTTTATTATTGAGAACGCTTGAGATAAACAAGGAGTCGTATTATGTCGTTTTTGCTTGTCAAAGGTATAGTTTTAGTAAGTATGTCTGTCTCACTTAAAAGCTTGCTCCAAAAACTGATATTTTTTATGTACCCACCAGTCCCCCTAGCATGACCACCGAACCACGATTTGATATAGCGATTTATCGCGTTCAACTGTAAAAAAAATGTATTTTGGCAGTCGGGTGACGATAAAACGCGTATCACGCGATATATATCATGTTTCGTCGGTCATGCTAGGGCAGTTATCACTTTTTTTGAAGTGAAAACTTCTTTAGCGGCGTTGTAAGCTTTTTTGTAATGGGGAAAGAATGCTAAACTCGCGTCTGAAAGAATCACGTGACTGATCGAAAATGCGTAAGACGGATGTGAAGGATGGAGAGTAGACAGCCTAGCGGCGGAAATATCCCCCTCTCCTTCTACGGGGCGCGTTGAAAATGGCGGCGCGTCATTTTAAGAAGTAAACACTTGTGTCACCAGCAACGCGCTAATGTTGAAAGTGGAACTAATGGCAGCGATCTCTTCGGTGAAATCATAGACTTATTTATACTCTGTGACTATAAGTTAAAAATCGTAGATTGCGTGCATGTAGAAATTAAAGGGGCCACTGGCGCGAAATCTTTAGAATTTTTCTCTAATTACAAACTGATTGAATTGTGTGACTGTATAGTAATAGGAAAAAAATAATATTAATCCTTTACCGCTAATTTCAAAATATGAAAAATTCACAACGTTAATATTCAAGTTTTCACTTCTGCCGGCACTCCCGGTGTGCAACCCAATTTTTTTTAATCTCGTAAATTACATTGTGACCTTCTTTCTTTAATCACACTAGACTTATACTTCGGTTATATAAAAAAAGTATCAAAATCAACTTCTATCTTGTTTTAATACTAGTGGTTACACTAACATTCATTACGTGAAAACCTAAACACAGGAAACGGCTTAAGAAAGCTTCTTGCGCGCCATCAATCAATCTGGGAGACTGTGTTTTTACGGAACAACTAATTATACGCCTTGGGAAGTTTCTGCTAACTGAAAATGTGTAGTTTCTAAAGGTTTTTGTTTGAAATCTTGTTTTTGTCAAATGAAGACGGACCACAAACTCTTTGCTGTGTTATTTATACGTATAACTCTAACTCTAGATACAGGGTGTTGGTAATAACCGTATAATTACGAATATAATAGATAGACCGTACCTATTACTGTGTATACAAACAAACCCGAAAAATTATAATAAAGCCTGAAAATCTCCACTTGACTGAAAAAATAAATGTTTCTTTCTTTTCATTAAAACTGCATTTTGGCAACACTAGACCAAGATGGTGTTTTGTTTTTTTATCAAAACAATAGTCCATATAGCGTGTAGGGTTGTCACTCTGAAGTTTTCTGTAAAAATGAAAAACAAAATTTCTTTGCCATGTGGTGGCGTACAGGCTTAATCGGCTTAATAATAATTTTCCGTGCAAATCTAACCGCGATATTGATAACTTTAGGACAAAAATAACTTAAACCAAAGTGATCTAAATTCAAAGTAAAATGAATATAAAAAGATTAAAAAAGAAGAAATATTTAGACAATTACTACAATGTTGCCCTGATATTTAGGATTATAATATAAACAAGAATTATTGCCAAACATCATGTATAAATTAAAATAAAACATTTTTTACGGATACTACTTACTAATTCAATAATTATTATTTATTTATTTATTTATTTATTTATTAATCTTTATTGCACAACAATACACAAAGTAAGGTACAAAGGCGGACTTAATGCTAAAAGCATTCTTTACTAGTCAACCATCAATAAAAAGACATTCATGAATTTGCGGTACATACAAAGGAGTTACAGAACCTTAAAAAATATTTAAATAACACATAGATAAATAATATATATAAAAATAAATAAACCTTAATATATAAATACATATATTATAAATATATAACAAAAATAACAAGAAATAAGTTTGAGACAATGATCATTCACATTTCAAAAAGAAAAGCATGAGCGTTTCTTTTAAATGAGAATTTGCTAGGAGATCTCCTGATAGTTTCAGGGAGATTATTCCAGAGGCGGGTAGCTTGCAGCGTAAAAGAATCAGACATATAGCCAGAACGAAAGAGAGGAGTGGAGAGAGCAAGAGAATTGGCAGAGCGAAGGGGATTAATGTGTATTTTCTGTCAGTTGAACCCCTTCAGACTAGATTAATAGCAAAGTAGGTATGCAGCAAAAGGCGCCAGACGTCACTATTATGGATCAACAGTAACCCTTTTGAAATAAAACATAAATACCAAACCCATTTAATTTAGTTATGCATAAGTTATAGTCAACGGCACATCAGACTAATGTTGACCTGGAGTCCGTCTTTTTGCCGTACGTATTAAAAGCTGTTTTCGTAGTTCAACTGTTTAACATACCGTGCTGTTGTGCGTACATAAACTTTCAGAACTCACATCATAAAAGTCCCAAACTAAACATAGGTACCCAAAATGACCGAAACCCCTTAAGTGCGAAACACACCGGATGCGTAAGCGTAAGCGTAGACGTGCACGTAGACGTACCATGACGTTGTAATGTATGAACTTTATTAGCTTGGATGAATTAACCACTGGATACGTAACGTAAGAAAAATGTATGAAATCACGATCAACCAATTTTTGCGGGGTGAGGGGGGATTACACTTGTCAAATAATGTCAATATTATAGGGTGATTTAGCCGGTTTTTGGCCATAATTGCCGGCCAAATATTATGGATTGTGAAACTCATACATTAGTTTTCGGCCAGGCGGCCAAAAAGAAAATGACCTCCCAAAAACGCATTTAGTTACCAGGCCATCAAATTTAAATGTATCATACTGAATACTTTACGCGTTTAAGTCAAAATAACAGTACTAAAACTAATTTACCATACTCAGTAATAAAAACTATGTGTATCAAACCGTAAACAACATTGTAACTTATACCTTCCAAAAAACTGACATGCTCAATTTTTTTGCTACTTTTAACGACACACCTACCCTGTTCAATTTTCGCCCTTCTTCCCCACGACACTACCAAGGTGCACTACTGGTAGTGTCGTGGGTAATTTTGTTTGCCGTGGTAAACCACCTCGAATAACATACTTTACCAAGTTTATGTTTCGCCAATCTTTCATCACACTCGCCCTTGCTGACTGCTGGACACATTTCTAAAATATACAGTTGGTCTGTACTTAAATCATCACGGCTCTTTGTTATATCTGTGCAAACAATAGCTTACGGCAGTAAATGATTTGACTGGAAGACATTCAAAATTATTAAGTGCCTTCCCTATCGGACCACTAAAGCTTTTCGGCCCTGTAGTACTACCGTCTAAGTATTCAAAAAAGATGTCTTAAACTTCACTCATTTGCGTGTAGTTGACATATTAGCCATTGAAGAGGACGTTGCAGCTTGTTTTTAAGTAGTTAGATAATTCCGGCTCTATTACCAGTGTTAACAGCAGTTCCTCGCGCGAAATGACTTTCAAGACGAAAATTTACGGAAGTAAGAAAAATGTTGCTTTTTAGGGTTCCGTACCCAAAGGGTAAAAACGGGACCCTATTACTAAGACACCGCTGTCCGTCTGTCTGTCTGTCTGTCTGTCACCAGGCTGTATCTCATGAACCGTGATAGCTAGAATGTTGAAATTTTCACAGATGATGTATTTCTGTTGCCGCTATAACAACAAATACTAAAACAGAATAAAATTAATATTTAAGGGGGGCTCCCATACAAGAAACGTATTTTATATTTGCCGTTTTTTGGTACGGAACCCTTCGTGCGCGAGTCCGACTCGCACTTGGCCGGTTTTTTTGTTGATTATTATTGGCTTTTGTGTATAAGTATTTCTTAATAATATTAACTATTAAAGACAATGTGATATATTTTTTTTTAAATTATACTATGAAAATATTAATATTTAGGAAGTTTTTCGAAAACGTCAGCTCCTGGGGGCAGTACGTCTCGTAATTTGTTTCTAATTATATTTTGTAAACGTAATAAATAAGTGTATTGGCAACTTTTAATAACACCGCGAAAAAGAAATTTCACGAAAAATTTCTTTCATACATTCTTACATTTTCCGTAATGGCCGAAAACCAAAGGGGGCCGGCAAACCGGCTAAGTCACCCTACTTTGTTTACATACCAAATTTTATTTATTTTGCGAAAAATAGCTTCTATAATAGGTTGAAATTGTGCTTACGCGTGAAAAGAAACATTTCTTGATTGCCCGCTATTTTTTTTGCTGAACAATACGAAGCATTTTGCCCATTTTTGTACCAATGTTTCGCCACGAGCTCTAGCATCACACTGACAACGCGATATCGTTTACTGAGGCTATCGGTCACAGTAAGTGTGAGATGCACCAAAATGCTGTCAAAGTTAAAGTTATCGTCAAATGATAATGCTACCTATTTGTCACGTCAAACTTGTCAAAGGACATCATGCTGGCTGGCAACCTCTTTTTTTGGCTAACTTATGCTTAACCAGTACTATAACAAGCTTGTTATTGTTAAAGTAAGATGGTACAACTCAGCCTAAGTGGCAGAGGGGTAAAGGCGAATATGCCTGTCATTTCGCGTCCAGTGGTTGATTCGTCCAAGTTTATTAGACATGGGTCACCGTTACGCAAGCACGTGGACTGTATGCGAAACCCTACGCATTGCAGCTCCCATGAGACAAACAGGCTGCATACCTACGCAGAGCGGAACGCCCTGATGCGTGCAGTAATGACGTTGTATTCAATGGTGTTCCATATTGGACGTCACACCGAACCGAACAAGTTTGAACACTCACGTATCTTTACTGCGCGTCACTACGCGCATGACAGCCGGTGTGCCCTGGCCTTTATTTCTAAACGCAGTCCCCTCGGTACCCGATTCTCTCACCACTTCACCAAACTTGCAGGTAGAGGCATCTAATGCGGCTCACTCCTAATGATTGCATTACTGGGCTCTCTAGAGTTTACCTGCGAAGTATCTCGGCAATGTATGACGCAAGTTAAAGGCGATAGCGACAGCGTTCTAAAATGTAAGCGAATACAATAAAAAAAAGTTGGTAGGATTTGACAAAACACAGAATTTACTCATTTTTAGTAACTATCACTGAGAAAAAAATATTGCTATTGCAACAAAAAAACTTTGATGCTGGGGAGCCGTCAAAGGTAAATAGTTACAAGAGCAACGTCTTTATTGTCATTTTTTAAATTGCTAATGGGACTAAGTTGCCAATATTGATGTTATAGCAATAAAAAATTGTCATACTAGCAAAGTGAAATTGATGCAGTCACAATGCTAAAATTGATCCTATCGCAATACTTGCTTTTACCTTTGTTCTGATGACAAAGGACTTTGCTAAAATGACAAAAGCAAATTGTCCCTAGATCTACTTTTCTTCAGTTGGACTAGCAATCTTCCTTTGTTACTTTATCAACATCACTGTTGCTGCTCCAACAAAGTCACTTTTGTCATATATCTTTTGCTACCCCAGCAAAGTAACATTGCCGGTCTCGATTCCTGCACTTTGTTAGTGGTACACCATGGAAAAGTTGATACTCCCGAAGCTTCTGCATATTATTCCAGGGGTATGCGTACCCTGAACGGAGTTCATTGTACATCACATATTTGCATTGCAGCATTTGCACTTACATGGTGCCAGAGAACCCCGGTCAAGATACGCAATATGCATACCCTGTAATAATAAAGGCCGAAGATACAAGGAGTATCAGTTTTTCCATTGTGTACCACTAACAAATGCAGGGATCGAGACCGCCAATGTTACTTTGCTGGGGTAGCAAAAGGCATAATGCCAAAGAAAAATGAGAAAAATTATGAGAAGGTAAAAATTAAAATATATGAATATCCAATTATAAAACTATTTATTTATGTTTCCACTACAATAAAATAAACGAAAAACTAATACTGTGGGCTTAGAGGTTTAAATCGCAACAATAGAATCAGGTGGTAAAATTTTTAGGTCCTCCATAGCTAGGCAACTTTTAATGCAATGTTCCAGGTTCTCCGTGGCTAGGCAACTTGTAATGCACTGTTCCAGCCTCCATATGTTGGGCAACTTGTAACGCACTGTTCCAGCCTCCATAGTTGGGCAACTTGTAACGCACTGTTCCAGCTCAATAGTTGGGCAACTTGTAACGCACTGTTCCAATCTCCATAGTTGGGCAATTTGTAACGCACTGTTCCAGGTCCTCCATAAGAAGTAGCGAGCGCGGGCCTCTCCCTCAGCTTGTGGTTCGAAGGCGGCCACTCGGACGCTCGGTTTGCGCCAAAAATACTCGTCCGCAGCTTGTGGTCTCTTAGTGGCTCAATATGCGGCAGCTCATAGTTTTTTGATTATAAGCACACACAGCACATATTTTTTCCTAAAGGAAAACATTGCAGCCATCCTGCAACGACCGCACAACACGCGTCCTTCTCTGTCCAACAACAAGAATAGACTAACTTGATTAATAAATAAATTGGCAGGTAAACAAAACAGGTTGCGATTGCGACAATGTCACTATTGTAATCTTATATAGGCTATTTTGTGCAGATGTCTAATTTGTATTTTGTTAGTTTAAAAGGTTGCTTAACTAACAACACTACCTAAACACAGTAACAACTGTTATTTTGATAGATTAGACTTTGCCATAGCATCACATCCCAACGTTGATAAATTAACAACGTGCCTTTGCTACCCCGTTTAAGTACATCATACATAGTTATAGTATCAATGTCTCTTTTGCTGAATTGACTAAAATCAGTTCAACAATAAAAAAGTTGTAATTGGCACAATAGCCATATAGCTGCAGCGACAATTCACTTAGATGTGGTGACAATAAAATTCTAACAAAGCGTTTATTGTCGCTTTGTTAGACGTTTTTTTTCTGAGTGTAGTTGCTCTGTAGAGCTGTAGACGTCGCGTTTAATATTTTTCGAAATGGCTGAAATATTGTTTTCCCCATATTTTGAAAAATTTCGAAAAACTGAATGGATCAAAAAATTATATGTATATAGTTATAGAACCTGCTCACAAAATTTCACGAGAATCATTGGAGAAACGACCTGTCGATGCGAAGTAACAGACAGCCGGACAGCGGGACAGACATACAAAAGCATTTTTTGCCCAAGTTGAAGCAGAGACGCTTCGCTCTCGCTCGGTGATTATAGTTATAGGTGTCAATGTCAACGTGTCTGTAATTCAAAATTCAATCTATAAAGTAAAATCATTTCAATGACTAGGCAGATATTTCATACACGACAAGGTGAATAATAAAGTCAACAAAACTCGAAACTGAAAATTTTGAGGTTGAAAATAAAACGGACTATAGCTAAACGCTTATAAACTGTACCACGGTCATAGTATTCATTGATATAAATGTTACAGCGAACTTAATTATAACGCCAATTTAGTTTTAAATGGTATCTGTCTATACACGCTGAAATTTTAATCATTTGGTTCCCGCCTTGTGGTGGTTCCACTCATGATTACAAGCAACTTTTACTAAAAAAAATCAGCTGTTCCATACAAAAGTGTAGTACCTACTCGACCTTAATGTATGGAACAGCTAATTTTTTTTTGCGAGCAGGAGAGTTGGCCCCATAGTAAAAGTTGCTTGTAATCAAGAGTGGAACCATCCCACGGCGGGAACCAAATGATTAAAATTTCAGCGTGTATACCCCGTTATTATCAGAAGGTTTATAGTTACATAGGGTAAAGGATTATACCTTTTACTTAAGTCGAAAACAAAATACCTATTGGAAATCTATAACAAATAAAAAAAAATTCTACTAGCTGATGTTTAGAAACATGTTAGAAATATGATCCCGAAACAAAAAGCACGACGAACGCATTCCGTTACACCGAAAACACGTATCGCATAGCCATTGAGCCAGCATGTAGCTAATGGACTAAGCTACTCCAAAGTTTTAACGATCTTTACTTAGTGCTAATGTTGCCTTCTGTACCTTGCAAATGGATCGCATACTCTAAACTTGAAGTAAAAACAGCATTAGGTCTTTAAAAAAACGTCGTGGACGGCCCGTTCTGAGAGCTTACTGAATATTTTACAAGTCAAATTCTGCCTTGACTTTTTGATGAGAATAAAAAAGAACGCGATGTAAAATAGGCGCTTGTTTCCTGTAAAGAAACGGATTTGTAAACTTGTTTCAAATGAGTCTTTACTATCTTTTCTGTTTATTATTAATTACCTACTCGTATCTTCTCATCTCAAAAACTATTAATTGAAGGGCTGGGAAGGTTAAGCTTAAACTTGTAGGTATACAGGGTCATTTTAAACTTACCATCCAAATTTTAAAGATTTGTCCAGTCCATGAAACTAAACAACTTTCTCTAAGAAACATGTGTCAAATTTCGCCAAGATATTTTGGTCATTCCATACTAAATTGATCACGTGATCTCTTTGATTTGTATGGAAAGTCGATTTTTATTTTACATACTAGCGGCCGCCCGCGACTTCGTCTGCGTGGAAAGATTTTTTGCTATCCCTCGGGAACAATACTTTTTTTCGGGCTGAAAGGTACCCTATGTCCTTTTCTGTACCCCTGAAAACGTGTATGCAAAATTTCATGATGATCGGTTCAGTAGTTAAGACGTGAAGGCGTAACAAACAAACAAATAAACAAACAAACGGACTTTCGCATTTATAATATTAGTAAGGATTTGACCATGTGTTCCTTAGAGAAAGTTGATCAGTTTCATGGACTGAACACATCCTCAAAATTTGGATGGTAAGTTCGAAATGACCCGATACATACATTTTCTGTTATACATCTACTCGTATTTTCAACGTGCAAATTTCATAATTGTGTAATTTCCTTAAGTAAAGTAAAACGTGGTTTGTTCATGCCGTGCAATATTAACACATTCAAAACAAATAAAAATACACGCATTTTGCTAAAAAGAATTTAATAGACCTTTTGTACTTAACTTGGCTTGACTTGGGTTTGATATATTCATTCTTTTTATTAACATTTGAATCATAAAAATATGTTAAAGTTGTAAAGAAAGCTTTAAAGATTCAAGACATTGATTGTTTTACTTTCATTTGTAAAACTGTTTATGTCATAAAGTTAAATGCCTATAATTCCAACTGCGTATTCAACGCAATTTTCTTACCCTATAAATACAAATCTCGTCATAAAACAGGCACCCCATAAAATACAAGAGTCAGCTCATTTATTCGTGTAAGTAACTTATACTTACAGGACTACTGTAAGCACAGAATAAAAATTTGTGTGTTATAGACAGAAACGCCACTCTGGTCGTATACAGGGTGTCCTATTCGTCACATGTTGGGAAATTACCTTAAATATTGAAGATAAGAAATTTTCTGAAGGAAGACTTATTTTTGGTACCTATAAAAAAGACATTCAAAGATTTAAAAAATATCGACGATGCGATACATACTTAATAATTAAATAAAATTTAAATTTTTAAATTTTGAGATTTTTGCATTTACAATGCTATTTTTAAACAATACTAAATAATATACTAGAAAAAATACGACTCGCACCAGATCAATACTCAGACGGGAATCGAACCCGCGACCTTTGGATATCCGGTCCAATGCTCTGACCGCTGAGCTACCGAGTCACTAGTGACATCGTCGAATTTTTCCTAGTATATCCTAAACTCTTACGCTGTAAGCCAGCGTTATTTCACCAATGTGAGGAATTACCTCGACATTCAATTGAAATATCTTTCCAGATATTTTAACAATTGATTAAGATGAAATAGCTATATAATTTTTAAATTTTGAGATTTTTGCATTTACAATGCTATTTTTAAACAATACTAAATAATATACTAGAAAAAATACGACTCGCACCAGATCAATACTCAGACGGGAATCGAACCCGCGACCTTTGGATATCCGGTCCAATGCTCTGACCGCTGAGCTACCGAGTCACTAGTGACATCGTCGAATTTTTCCTAGTATATCCTAAACTCTTACGCTGTAAGCCAGCGTTATTTCACCAATGTGAGAAATTACCTCGACATTCAATTGAAATATCTTTCCAGATATTTTAACAATTGATTAAGATGAAATAGCTATATAATTTTTAAATTTTGAGATTTTTGCATTTACAATGCTATTTTTAAACAATACTAAATAATATACTAGAAAAAATACGACTCGCACCAGATCAATACTCAGACGGGAATCGAACCCGCGACCTTTGGATATCCGGTCCAATGCTCTGACCGCTGAGCTACCGAGTCACTAGTGACATCGTCGAATTTTTCCTAGTATATCCTAAACTCTTACGCTGTAAGCCAGCGTTATTTCACCAATGTGAGGAATTACCTCGACATTCAATTGAAATATCTTTCCAGATATTTTAACAATTGATTAAGATGAAATAGCTATATAATTTTTAAATTTTGAGATTTTTGCATTTACAATGCTATTTTTAAACAAAATTCGACGATGTCACTAGTGACTCGGTAGCTCAGCGGTCAGAGCATTGGACCGGATATCCAAAGGTCGCGGGTTCGATTCCCGTCTGAGTATTGATCTGGTGCGAGTCGTATTTTTTCTAGTATATTATTTAATATTGTTTAAAAATAGCATTGTAAATGCAAAAATCTCAAAATTTAAAAATTATATAGCTATTTCATCTTAATCAATTGTTAAAATATCTGGAAAGATATTTCAATTGAATGTCGAGGTAATTCCTCACATTGGTGAAATAACGCTGGCTTACAGCGTAAGAGTTTAGGATATACTAGGAAAAATTCGACGATGTCACTAGTGACTCGGTAGCTCAGCGGTCAGAGCATTGGACCGGATATCCAAAGGTCGCGGGTTCGATTCCCGTCTGAGTATTGATCTGGTGCGAGTCGTATTTTTTCTAGTATATTATTTAGTATTGTTTAAAAATAGCATTGTAAATGCAAAAATCTCAAAATTTAAAAATTATATAGCTATTTCATCTTAATCAATTGTTAAAATATCTGGAAAGATATTTCAATTGAATGTCGAGGTAATTCCTCACATTGGTGAAATAACGCTGGCTTACAGCGTAAGAGTTTAGGATATACTAGGAAAAATTCGACGATGTCACTAGTGACTCGGTAGCTCAGCGGTCAGAGCATTGGACCGGATATCCAAAGATCGCGGGTTCGATTCCCGTCTGAGTATTGATCTGGTGCGAGTCGTATTTTTTCTAGTATATTATTTAGTATTGTAAAATTTAAATGTTTAATTTCATTGTCTTCCTATTGTTTAAGATGCTGTGTTATCTAAGAAAAAATAATCCTAATGACTAACCCTTTCGATCGGCATTGCAAAAATAAAAGTTTTTTTTTTTTCATATTTGATGGGTTCGCTGTGTGGACTTTTCGGCTTCAAAAAATCTCCAATTATTTTTAAATCAAAATGAGTACTTTTTTCAGTAAAATTTCTCTCCGTGTGGCAAAGTTTTGGGACACTTATACTGTGCTCTGGCCGTATTTGAAAACACTACCCATCGTCATTTGTTTGGGGCGCTAGGAACTCCTTGGAAATAGTACTGATTATAAGCTGACTTGGCCTCAGATTGCCTGCATGAAATTGTATCAGTGTGCGTGTAGGGAAATCCGTGACTTGTTCCGAGCGGCTCTTCTACTTAACATTTAGTGCCGAAAGTTTTACATGTACGAAGAACCAATAAAATTCACATACAGACTTCATTTATCAAAGTTTGCGAGTTTTGTCTTTGATCCGAACTTGGCAGTCCAAGCGACATGAAATAAAACACTTTTTAACGGATACTAGCGCGGTTTTATTGAAAGCAAAGCACATTCAATAAAACCGCGCTAGTATCCGTTAAAAAGTGTTTTATTTCATGTCTAGTGAGCGCGTAAGCTTGAGAAGTGAATAGTCCAAGCGACATTGGAGTGTATGACTTTCAGGTACTTTATCTTGTTGAAAAGTTCCGAACAAGTATTATATGGATGTTTCTTCATGATCCGCGTTCATATTATAGAAAAACGTATAAAGTCGTGGATTTATTTGCGAAATGGGTAATTCTGGGTAAAAACTAAAATGCTATACCAAAAAAACGTAAGTAAAGCGGTTGTTAAAGAAAGAAACAATTTTTTTTATCTCTCTTTTAGAATAGTTTATTCTGCATATAATATAAAAATTTTATTTGCAACTAAGTGTACAGTGGTGTTAACTAAGTGTACAATAATGAAGTGCATGACTTAGTGACCATTTAGGTATAGCAAATTTTTGACAGTACTATTATGGTACTATTAATTAACATTTACAAATAGGCACTTAAACCAATAAAAATAAAAAATATGTATTTTAAGGCAGATCCTAATATTTTTAATACATTTTATGCATTTATAAACTCTTTTCGCTTAACTGGTACATAGTTTATTCTGCCTGCCTAGCATGACTGACGAAACACGATATATATCACGTGATATAGCATTTTATCGACACTCAACTGTCAAACTCATAGACATAGAAAAATTTTCGAAGACCAACAAAGCGTGGAAAAGAGAAGTTAACATCATACGGACACGGTCTATGTAAAAAAGAGACAAAGGATCAAGTGACATGTGCCAACATTTTTTACAGTAAGAGCCCCTAGCGTCCCACCTAGTAAATGAGCAATCACAGTTTGTTTAAAATATTTTTTAATCCTAATTAGAATTTAAAATAAAGGTATCGTGGAGTTATGATGTCTTCTGCTCTAAGTAATTGTGATGAGACAAAAAGAAACAATCCAAGTAATCACACTTTTCAAAGGTAAATAAGATATTGCCACACATTTCTCTAAAACCAAATTTCGCTACATTTATTCGTTTATCGACAAAGAAAACAGTATGGAACATAGTTTATTAACTTCCTTTGCCATAATATAGTCATATTTTATGAATCTAAGTCATATTTTACGTACCTATCTCATATAAAATGTATTGATTCGTTTCCAGATCACCTGTTTATTGACTTTGTTGTTCTTTGACATTCTATTTCTATGGTCAAACTCTTTTATCTTACGCTGTATAACGCTATATACTTACATATATCGTGTTATGCTGGTCATAGGTACTAGGGGGGCAGGATAAAACATTCACAGAACTGGGATTAAACTATTCTTGTTGGTATAATATTTTAAATTGCATTTATTCGTTCTTTACTAGTAGCTAACCATTGAATTAATGTATATGGGTACTTACGACAAAAACGGTTATAGAAACACATTTTTGAAAATAACAACTTACCAAAACCTAACTTATTTGCAAAATAAACATTTAGATAATGTGACTAAATTAAAGACTCCCATAAAAGAAGCCTAATTATAACTGAGTACTAATTTGTTTAATGTTTATGGCAAAAGGCACGCTCGGACAGAATACATAATGTGCAATATTTTTCCTGGTACTAATGAGGACATAAAGTTAACAGAAATCATAAAGTATCTAGTCTTTTTTAGGGTTCCGTACCCAAAGGGTAAAAACGGGACCCTATTACTAAGCCTCCGCTGTCCGTCTGTCTGTCTGTCTGTCTGTCTGTCACCAGGCTGTATCTCATGAACCGTGATAGCTAGAAAGGTTGAAATTTTCACAGATGATGTATTTCTGTTGCCGCTATAACAACAAATACTAAAAACAGAATAAAATTAATATTTAAGGGGGGCTCCCATACATCAAACGTAATTTTTTTGCCGTTTTTTGGTACGGAACCCTTCGTGCGCGAGTCCGACTCGCACTTGGCCGGTTTTTTTTAATATGAGTAAAATCATTATCTTCTTTGCAACACAACTCTTTTGTTTGCCGTCCAAAGCTTGTCGATAAAAGACGAAGACTAAAACAGTTCCTATTGCAAGAGAAAGCTAATGAAAACGAAATGGATTACTGAGTCAGGTCGTAAATATTTTCTGGAGCAGCTATCTCGATGGCGTCTGAACACTTTCTCGCCTTAGAATGGGGATAAAATTTATAGCATATGCGCTGTGTGTAATATTTATAGTTTTAAAACACCTTTCAGATACTTTCGGGATTCATTTCGCTTTAAGTTTTTTACTAAATGTTTTCTAAACTTCAATTTTTATTGATAAACTTTTACACTGTGTGTATGTGGATGGTGAGTAATTTTATTAAATTATCTGCCATGTAAAGTAACCGGAAACAAAACCAACGTATAACTACGAAAGTCAACGTGGAAACTGAAGGACAGGGTTTTAAAGTGTAGAGACTGTAGAAGATATAAGTAAACTATCTAAGTTTTAATTTGTTAGATAAATAAACGCGTTCATAATTATTCACTTGAATGAAAATTGTTGAATGAAATCTTATAATTTTATTTGGAACATAAAACTTTAACATCTTCTTCTTATTATCGTATAAGGCAGGCGTGGCCAACAAGTCGATCTCTGGAGACAGTGCAGTCGATCGCAAGAGACATAACAAAAAGTGCTTTGCTTGTGGTAGCAAAGCATGTAGCGACAGAACGGTGCGGGAGGCGGGTGCGACGGTTTTGTAGTGAAAAATACCCCGAAAATGAAAATTATTTAAGTCGATCTCAATAGGCCAGGAAATTTTAAAGTAGATCGCAGCCCTAGACAAGTTGGCCACCCCTGGTATAAGGCATAGTGGCCACCTCTGGTGTTAAGAGTTTATCAAGCCGCCTGAAAGGCCTCTTACTTGGCTTAACGACTGTTATCAGATGACAACAGCTGGGACCGACGTTTTAACGTGCCGTGCGAAGCACGGAAGCACTCAGTGGTCGCCTATCCGATACCTGGCCGGACCGAGCGTTGCTTAACAAACGTGATCGAGGACGATCAGTCTGTCAAGAGTGTCAAGTCAAGTTCCACCATGAGCGCCTCAATACTTCACTTTAACAAAAAAAATATAGTACTCCAAAATTAGTATTTACTAATTTTGGAGTACTATTTTTTTTACCACGAGAATTGATCATTTGATTATGAGATCCTAAACCGCCCAGTGATTTGGTGATCATTTACTAATTCTGGTGGTAAAAAAAAATGAAAAAAATGATCATTTGATCATGAGATCCTAAACCGCCCAGTAATTTGGTGATCATTTACTAATTCTGGTGGTTAGGTTAGGTAAGTATAGTGATCATTTAAATATGAACCATTTTATTTAGCGCTACACAAATTTACCATTAAAAAATTTAACAATAACCGTAAATCTAGTAAGCGATATCGGTGTAGATAACACGAAGAGTGGCATTTCAGCGTTTTATAATCGTTCCATCTAAGGGGGGAGAAATTTGATGATACTTCATATTCTAATGAAGACGCTTGAATGCTCTTGGAGCTGAGGTGCTGCTTAAGATGCAAGCATAAATTATAATTATAAAATACGATTTTAAATTTGTAATTTTAGCATTCACATTCATATTTTATAATATTGAATAATGAACTCCAAAAGATTGGACTCGCCACTAGATCATATTAGGTAATTTAATATTAACTATATATTTTTTATCATTTAATTTTTTTCTTATCGATAGGTTTTTTGTTTCTATTTGACTAAGTATATCAAAGATAGTTAATATAGCTTTTCTTCAAATGAAACTATTAAATTATTTTAATTTCATTTAAGAGGATATTAACATCAGGAATATTAACTTAATTTATAGTTAAATAAAAAAAAAACAACGCTGATTTATGCAACGGGATCATATTGAAAAACAGGATCCTACTTAAACCATAAAATGAAAAGCTTCTTTTAGCAATACAAAAGAGACAGACATTTTGTTATTTTTTTTTATTTAGGTTCACCAGTGATTGCTTACCTAGGGTTTCCTAGGATGTCGGTGCCGTCATATTACGGCCGTAATTTAGCGGCGTAGAACGTTGTTTATGTAAACGTTGTCTATGCGCCGTATTGTTTACATTACGTTCTACGCCGCTAAATTACGGCCGTAATATGACAGCACCGTCATCCTAGGAAACCCTAGCTTTACACTATGATTAACATTAAAAACTAAATAGTTATTTATTTTGCTGTAACAATCTTTGAAGGCGAACACTACATGCAAAAGAAAAAGAAAACTTACAGCTTTTTACTATAACAATTATTACCTAAAAATATTATAGTAAGACTAACACAGAGCGAAGGTGGATTATTCGAAAACGCGTCCGTTTAACATCCAAATAATTTAAACGGCATAACTTTTTATTTTATTCCGTTGTAAGTTTAACTGATCGTTCTGCAATTCAATATTCTTTTTTTGCATTCATTTAAAAAGTGAGGGTAGAATTTAACTAGCGCGTATTTTTTCTGACTAGTAAATTGTATGACATCATCAATATTTCTAGTTTGATAAAGGCCTGTTTCTGTATCATATTGTAAATAAGGTTTTAAGTGTGCGCGTGGGTCCGTGAATCATCAGTTTATGATGTTAAATTTTTATTTTTAACTAGTTTAAGAGTATTATTTAAAAGAAAGAGTTTTATTTATTTTTTTCTTTTCTGATTCTGATTTTCCATTTTATATGATTTGTTTTCGAGAACATATTTTTAGTTAAGTGAATAATTACTGATTAAAATAAGTACCATTTTAGATAAAAGTTGATAAAAGTTTCCATTGTTGATTTTGTTTTTTACTACTACTAATACTACGATTGTCAATGTTTCAATGAAAAGTAAAGTGTAAAATTTAAATTTGGTTTTGTTTTATTTTAAAAATCTAAAAAAGATGGGTCGCGTACACCCTATATTATAAGTGTGACAATTTTTCACTCATACAGCTAAGGGTTAAATACATAGTATAAAATAAAGGAAACATAAAAAGTAACACAGGTATTCTCATCAGTATAAAACAGGGGTTTTAAATCTTTATTAAAGTAAAATAACAGCAAGAGACCAATTTAATGGCTCAAGTAGTTTCAAACCATTTATGATTTAAGAAAATACCATAGGCTTCTATTATACCAAAGAATACCTACTAACTACTTATTAACTATTTTTACCTTGAAAATTTTAAAAGCTACTTCAAACTGAACCAAATTAGTGATGGCTCGTTTCTCAAAAGAAAAACTGCTGACTGTAAAACTAATTCCCCGAAAATCGAAGCATAATTGAATTAAACAAAAACTGACCAATTTCTATACTAATCTATTGCGTGGCCCAAATCCCTGCGGTCCGGCCGCGCCTATCTTTTTAAATGGCCACCGAATTCTAGGTGTGGTTACTACCAAATGTAAGATCGCCGTTCGATTCCGAATCTTATTTCTTTAATGTTAGAGTTGTTAAATTTAAGTTTACAATATTGTCGCTTGCTAGACAACCCACTGGGGACCGCAAAGCTAAATTGGACTAGGGGACTGGACAAGTGGACACTCGCCTTTTTCCGATCGGATAGTTACTTACTTATTCTTATTGCCTCTTGGGTATTGCTTTGGGGCTTTTTGCTTTAAAACGGGTGATGTTACTACTATGTTCGTTTTAATCCTCGTTCGTAGAATTAAAGTTAAGAAGAAATTGCAGCTTTACAAAAACTAAGATCTATGAATAGATTCTATTGGGTGTAGGGAAGATTTTACAAATCAAAAATAAAGTTAACGTTTTGTAAATGTATCAAAGCATTTTCTGAAACAAACTCAGCTCGAAGTGTTACAGTACTCACAGTACAAAAACGAATCAATTGTCAACGTCGTAAGATAAGATCGTAACTTTACACTCCACACGTGTTTTACAATCACGACAGTGACAGTTCCGTTTACTAAGCGCCGAACACATTCGATTAACTGTAAAAACTTTATATTTCGTTACCAGGGTGTTTGTTTCCTTTAAACCGAAGGTAGGTACTCATAAATTTAAGATTGGGAAATACGTTCCTAACCAAATCGTGATGTTTTTCTGGCGTTGTTCTTTTGTTTTGATGTTACCTATTTGTTTTATATGGCAACTCGTAAGACAGTGATATTCGTGTATTTCTTTGTATATTCAATGTTTTTGTTTCTTGGTATAATTTATGGGGTATTTGAAACACAAAAGCAGGTTGAAAGTAGTACTTAATAATATTTTTTTCTTATGAAACAAAATTGAGACATAGTTAGTTTAATTTAAATGTTAATATTATATCAATTTGTGTACAGTACTTTTATTAGTGTACTGAATGTGGAAATCTCTAAGTTAAGCACTTTATATTTTACGGGAATAATCGTACGACTACGGTCCCAATAAAAGATACGGTGCCTAAATATCGAAAAATAATGCAAATCAAACTAAATAATACAAAACCTAAAAATCCTATTTGTACAGTAAGCAAACGTACAGAATACAGAAAAGTGTTTTCCAAAGTTTAAGTATTGTTTCCCTACCTGATCGAATCAGAAATAAGGAGATCCGTAGGAGAACTAAAATAACTGAGATCGCTCGAAGGATTGCTCCGCTGAAGTATCAGTGGGCGGGACACATAGCGAGAAGAACCGATGGCCGTTAGGGCGGAAAGGTGCTAGAATGGCAACGGCGCACAGGACGACGTTCCGTGGGTAGTCCCCCGACAAGGTGGACCGACGATCTGGTGAAGGTCGCGGGAAGCCGCTGGATGCGGGCAGCGCAGGGCCGATCGTCGTGGAGATCCTTGGGGGAGGCCTATACCCAGCAGTGGGTGTCGTGCTGATATGCTGATATGATGACGATGATGATTTTCCAAATACATAAAACAAAAGTGTAAATATATTAGATGACTTTTTGAGGATGGCTTACCGTAGATTTTTGTATAGAAATACAGTCAACAGTAAACAGAAGCGTATGCAAATTTTATTAGTCATAAAACATTCTCAATAGTCGCATAACCACGTGTTGAACTGTGCTGCCATATCCAAAAATCTATGAGAGGCGATTTTCACGCAAAATGGCAAAGTCAGATTTTGAAAATAAATATCCATTCAAAAAATGGATTAAAGTTTTTTTTAATCTTACTAAACTAATTTATGAAATCAATCATTATTGAAATTCGATTTTAATCCAATTTAGAAAAACACGTCTCCATACACACTTGAACAATGCTTTTAGTATCTTAAAGTTTTATCATCTTTTTCCAGATCAACGTCGTAGGATAATTGTAGAAATAGGATCTTTACAAAAATCTTAGTATGTCTGCAAAAAAACAGATACTTAGAATCTAAAACAGATTTTAACTATCGTCCGAGTAATATTTAGGGATTTTACAAAAATCCAGCGTAGGTATATCGCAAGTGACCATCATTTTTCACTCGCTGATTGGCTGACGTCTACCTATAGTCCTACAAGAAGAGTCATGTTCTGACTAATCAAACTAAATCAACTCTTAGATTATCCAATCAGCATTCAAGTTTTTTCAATTGTCCAAAACATATTAAGATTTTTACAATTTTTACAAATTTTTACAAATCGTCGCCGATGGACGATTGCGAAAATCTATCTTACATTCCAATTATACGATCCATTACAATCGACCTAGGATTTTTGCAAAGATCCGGTTTATACATTATCTTACGACATTATACATGAATAACGAAAATTGCGCTATTATCATTAAATAATTATGTTCACGCCGCCGCGTATTTGCAATTCCTTTATATCAATGATGTAGAAAGCACTTTATAATATTATTAAACAACCCTAAAATGAATGCGTGGTTTCAGTTGCATTTGCTTATGGGATCGCGCAGCAAATTGCACCCGTGGGAACCTCGATGCTGCCGCTTTCGGCTGCGGCAGCGAGATAAATAGGAAATGGCTTTTGCTTGGCTCTCGAGCCTTCAAAAGCGGAGGGAAGCTGATGAGCGTTTAAGGCGGATTTTACCTGCGAGGCGAAAATTGCTATGATGCTAGATTGAAGAAGAAATCCTGCTGGTATTTTTTAAAGTAGGTCTGTGGGGAGCGGTTTATCTAAAAAACGTGCAATTACTGACTTTCTATGAGGGATTTTACAAGTGTCATTTAAAAACAAAAAAAAATAGTAACTATTTGCCTCACTAGATGGCCTTGATGGACAAGTGAACTGTCAAAATTGGCTTTGAAAAATAAACAGCCTGTGCTTAAAAAAAGGCATTCTCATTTCTTAGAGTTCGTTGGTTGTGAGCGGTGTTTTCGTGTTTTCATGTGAATTGTGATTTTATCTTTTTTTACGTTTTCTACAGTTGACACTTTCCTGTCAACGCCATCTATCGAGCCTACAGTTTTTCGTCGTTTTGAAAATCTCTCATTCAATAGATCTGCTTGTACCAGTTTATCTAAGATGTGCACAGTTATCGAAGGCCTTTAATAATATTAAGTTATACTAAAATGTAAGCTGCCAATAAAAAAATTACGGTCATACTACAAAACTATGTTCAAGAAATATTTAACTTAGACATAAACAATGTCAATTATGATGCTGTCACTTTTTTGGCAATATTGTTTGAAAAAGACAGCATCACATTTAAGCTGTCTAAATTAAAGTTTTTTTTATATATTTTTTGTGTTATTTATTATTTTTTAATCAGTACCTACACTTTAAATGCTAAAAGTAAAAGCTAAAGCCAATAAGTTGACGTTGAACTCACAATACAAAATTAGCAGGTACCTGCCTTGTTATCAAGATACTGTTATAATGTTAGTATCATTAATTAAAATTAAATTTCGATTTAATTTAGCTTTGAAAATAAATATTTAAAATAAAAATTACCTTCTAACTCACGGAGCTTTGTTCCAACTTGCACAGTAATAAAATGTAACAGAGTCGTAATAAAGAACAGCCTAAGTGGCAAAGGGCCAACTTGTTGAAGTCCGGTGTCCTAAGTGCCATTGAGGTTGGACTAATTACTATTCTATTCTTGTCTCTTTCGTTCAAAATTAAGTGTCTGTTGAAATCGTTAACGAGATTTGAGGGTACCAGAAGAGGTTTTATTGATGAAATTGGGATTAAGTTGGTACGTATTGGAATAATTAATGCTATAATGGCTCCTTAACGTTTTCTTAGGCTTCTTAGAGGTAATTATGGTATAGTTTTGCAGAAAGATACAATACTTAAAAGCATTACTTTAACCGCCTCTGCGTGGTCTAGCTAGTGGTTCGACTATAAGACGCAGGCCGGCCCCCTAATTACGTAACTTTATTGCAATCAACTCTGACAGAAATCGCAGTTACATTGCTGCTTTAGTAAGAACCAATGTGACAACTATCTTACTTAAAGCAGCAATAAAACTGCACTTTCAATCGATTTCAATCGAGAATTGTTAGCAACAGACTTACGTAATCAACGGGCGGGTCCCCGATTCGATTCCTTAGGCCCTCCTTAGGAATCGAATCGGGGACCCCCTGGATACAATTTATTCTAGATTTGGTTGGTGGTAGGGCTTACTTCAAATCCGCCTCGCTAGCTACCACCATCTTATCTAAGTAGAACGCCATAACAACAATTTAAAATTGTTGTGTTCCGCAGTTAGGTAAGATAGCCAGTTCCTCAGTGGTGAGTCCGGGATGTAGTGCGCTTACACTTTTGGCCTTATCATCACTTAACATCAGGTGAGGTGAAGGCCAAGCACTATCCCGTGGTGGATAAAAATAAAGTATTGCTTTCAATGGGTCTTCATTACTTTTTACACGACTGTCCAAAAAGGAGTGTATATGTGTTTAGGGTTCATGTATGTTTGTGGGTATGTGAGTTTCTTTATTCCACCATAACTTCTAAATGGCTCAACGGATTTAGATGTGTGGGGTATCGTTAGAGTCCTTATAATATTCCAAGTGACACTGGTTAATTTTTTTGTTGAAAAAAGTAAATATAGGGACTGTAAGACGCCATTTTCAAATGTGAAAAAAATTTTTTTTTCTTCAATTATTACAATATGGGCACTAAATGAAAGGCCTTAATGAGCACATTTCAAAACTATACAATTTGTCACTAAAATGAGTGAAATAAAATAAATAAATTTAAAAAATATTAATAACACGGCTGCCCTGCCAAAAACGAACTAAAAAGTGAAATAAGAAGTGTCATTGCAGTCGGGAGACCTCTTCGATTAAAAATTGTTCCACAAAACGGTCCCCCGATTGCAATGACAGTTATTATTTCACATTTTAGTTCGTTTTTGGTAGGGCAGTCGTGTTTTTAATTTTTTTTTATGAAAACCTTTTCAAAAACTTTCAGGTCAGTCTTCTCGAGTATTATTTATAAATATAGCATAACCTAGACCAGAGACGTCATAAAAATGAATGTAAATATATAGTTATTGCAGGCTAAACATAAAATTCTCATAAAATATCGCGACGGTATCTTTATTGCTCTAATAGGCGACTTATCGACTTAAAACTGTGGCTGGATGTTTATGCACCCTGTCATAAAGTGGAATTTCTGTTGAATTTTATATTACGGAAGAATGTGCTGCTGTCTGCATAAATTGAAAATTTTATGTACTTTTACTTTATTTAGAATTATTTTTTGTTCACACTAAAACAAATTAAAATAGCAGTATAAGGGTGCTTTCAGACGTTTTCATACGCACAATAAGCTCATTCCTGTATACGCGGTTACAAACGCGCTACATTTCGCGCTTCATTATATCAAACGTGCCTAGACGCTTCCATAAACAAGCTTGAGCAAGAAGAATCGCCTATCTAAAAGGACTCTAACAGTGGCGTTTATTAAAAAAATATATAAAGTGGTATAATATCGACTCCGAGTCCCTGGTTGGAGAGATTTGGAGCGATTTTATCAAACGGGTATTTTAAATGTCTATACAATCTTCAAATATTGTTTAAATTAAACTATCTAGCAGAGAAAAGATAGGTATCTAAAAGAGATAGATACAAGATAGATAGATCCAAAAATAGGATGCAAAGTACCTGTTATGCAAAACTAGGAATTTGGGAACCAGTGATTGGAGCGAAGAGAACGCACCACATTTTTAGAATGATTAAATTAAGGCTGAGTTGCACCATCTTACTTTAACGATAACAAGCTTGTTATAGTACCTGTTAAGCATAAGTTAGTCAAAAAAAGAGGTTGCCAGCCAACATGATGTCCTTTGACAAGTTTGACGTGACAAATAGATAGCATTATCATTTGACGATAACTTTAACTTTGACAGCGTTTTGGTGCAACTCACACTAAGTATTATATATTTAAACAATCAACGTATAAAATGTTATATTAAAAACAATATATTCCAAAAGGCTGTTAACGTTGTTGCATTATTCAAAACCACTGTTTGAAACCGAATATAAATTCATGTTTCATCGAACGAGGTTTTCCAAGAACGCGTCGGCCCGTGAAACCTATCATTGCAATTTGTGTACGAGTTTCAACAGGAAACAAAAACATTGCTACGAGAAATTCAACTCTGCTACACAAGGAATAAATGATACAGACGTATATTCAAATACAGTGGACAACGGAACACAGAGGATGCCAAGAACGGACGCTTGAAATCAATTTGCAAATTATCTTACTAGTAGTTTACGGAGATTCCACTATGTTACACAATTCGGGACGCTGCCAAATTTTTATAAAATATATTTCCTTATAATATTCATATCATTTAATATTTAATGGCTGATCAAAGTTAAGCTGAAAAGAGGACTAATTTAAGCGGATAAAATTGATGATTATTAGAAATAATCTAACTAAGGCTTATCATGAATTTAGCCACCTTTGCATCATCAAACAAAAATGGCACGAAATATTCTCTAATATAATGATAGCTTGCTGTGACTTACTTTGACTTTGACATTGTTGTGTTCCGGCATTAGAGGTAAGATGGCCAGTTCCTCAATGGTGAGGATTTCAGGTGTAGTGCGCTCGCACTTTCGGCACTTTAGTCACTTAACATCAGGTAAGGTGAAGGCCTTGGCCTTATTTCTACTATTCCTCGCCGTAAATAAAAAAAAACTTTGACTAAAGAATTTATGGCCAAACCTAGGAGCAAAACTTGGATAGTCAAACCGCGAAACTCAATATGATCAAATCGGGGTTTGACCAGTCAGACTTAAATTAGGGACATAATGTGTTATTTTGTAAGTAAATGTGTAAAAATACATTCTTTATAGTGAAAATGTAACTAAAACAACAATTTTCCTGTAAAACAAATATTTATGTTATCTGTTAAAAAAAAATAACCTATCACGTGACCTACAGGACTAGGCAGCTTTAACTAAGATTACCTTAAATATGTATGAAAAACAGCATTCATTTCCGATGTTAGATTTAGTCAAAGCTGCCTTACTCCTGTAGGTCCCGTGATAGGTTAGAAATTTAAGACAATCGTGAAGCGCAACGGAGCGATCATCTTAAATTTCGTGGTTATTTTTTTTAACCAGACGATAGAAATCTTTGTTTCACAGGAAGATTATTAATTTAATTTAATTATCACTCTAAAGAATGTGTTTTTCATACTTTAAATACTAAAAAAACCTATTCTGTACCTAATTTGAGTCTGACTGGTCAAACTTTGATTTGATCGAATTGCGTTTCGGAGTTTGACTGTCCAAGTTAGTCTCTCCTAGGTTTGGCTATAAATGCGTTAGTCAAAGGCCGAAATACGCTTTAGTTTTGAACTTTGACTAAGCCTTCTTGTCAAACCTGGGGTTTGACTAGGCAAACCTAGGAACGCCTGGACTTCGGGGTTTGACTATACCACATACACTAAGGAATGCAATGAGGCATGCCTCTGTTGAAAGTGCAAGAAGAACGGGAAAGCGACTGTCAAGACACACCTTATCAATTCTTCTACCTACAAGTTGCATTGGAAAAACAAATACTCAAGACATTCCCCTTCTACTTCAACCCGTTAAATATTGTTTCTACCAGACAATCAGATTATACCAAAAACCTTGGCATCGTTCGTTAAGTCCAGACTTGAAGCTCATTTCTCGAAAACTTATATAGCATTGCAATATCAATAATCAATCGGTGCATTCTTGGCGTCGGTTCAAGTCTATTACGAAGAGTATAAGCTGTGCACATTCAAATATATTGCACATCCTTTTGTGGGAGCCTTGCAGCTGGCCGAAGCAAGTTACCACTTTTATTGCCAAAGAGTTTGTGCTTTATATTTTGTTGGTCTTAATTCGATGGTTTGGGAAACTTCGGTGTGAAGTTTGAGAACGAATTTGTGAACAACATCTACCTTAGTATATTATTGGTATTTTAAATAGTGTCTTTGGATTCTTTATTTTATTTTATTACTAGTGGATCTGTAGAGCTGTAGATCTTGCGTTTGTGACATTTTGGATAATTTTCCAAAATGACTGAAATATAATTTTCCCCATATCTCCGTCATTTTGAAAAATTTCTAAAAACAGAATCGACAAGAAATCTATATAATTATAGAACCTGATCACAAAATTTCACGAGAATCTGTTGAGAAATGCGTTCTGTAGAGGACAAAAAACGGACAGCCGAACAGCCGCACATAGGGACTGCGGAACATACGAAAGCATTTTTGCCCAAGCTAAAGCAAAGACGCGTAATTTATCGTGGTAATTTAATTTACCAAAATATACTGGGTATCACCTCTATTATCTATATATATAAAAGCGTAAATCACTCACTGACTCATCACGAAATCTTAGAAACTACAAGTGCTAGGAGTCTCAAATTTTGCATGGGGGTCCCTTTTAGGATGTAGGTGCTCACTAAGACGGGATTTTGCGAAATTCAATCCCTAAGAGGGTGAAACAGGGTGGCAAAGTTTGTATGGGAGAACGCGATTCCTTGGCCCGATTGACTTGAAATTTGGCATAGACATTCTTTTACAAAATTAATTGAACACGTGTTTCGTATTTTTTTTAAATGTATCCTTTAACAGGGTTGAAAAGGGGTAGAAAGCTTTTTTTAGGGTGGTTGACTTCGATATCGGAATCAAAACTTCTTAGTGCATTTGAATGATTAAGAAAAATAAATGTCAGTTGTCACTGCACGGGCTGACGTTTAATCTCTAATTTTCCCGATTTTCAAGACAAACTTTGACTATTTTCACTACTTCACGAAATATTAGTCAAATAAAACGGCAACATCTGGCAAATATCAGATAACGTGACAAGAAATGTGGTATTTAGAGAAGTGTTTCAATGGAGAGCCTGATAATAATGCACAACATTAGTTGCACCCGACATAAATCTTTGCCCGGCATGCGTTGCAATGTCACGTTTTTTTTTAGCCAGAAACCTTTTCAGTAGTAAGCAGAACAATTCACCAAATATTCACCAAAGTTTCATCATAATCGGATGTGGATGAATGGTTTAGGAGTGCAAAGGAAACAAATGCACATACATCGATTTTTATTTATAAAGAAGATAACTATTAAGCAAAGATATTAGAATTTTTAACTATAAGGTAAGTATTAAATGTAACATAATATTATTATACTTATTTTGTTAAATTACCGCTAATAAATTTTATTAAGTAGGTACCTACCTAACTAATACAGAATCGTTAACAGGGCGTCGATTCTGTAACCAAACTCGAACCCCACTTCGAATCTCACTTCACGGCACGGGAATTTTAAATCATAAATAAGATAATGATAAGAAAATTTTTTTATCACAAAAGATTTTAGATAGCTACGCAGGCTACCTACCTAAATTTTTTGCAATCAGTAAAATAGCTCATTTAGTAAACAAATGTCTAATAACAAATTCACGCGAAGTGAAGTGAGATGCGAGTTTGGTTACAGAATCGACAGACTGCGCGGGTAAAACCGCGGGGTGCAGCTATTAATCACAAAATTGTGTAGTGTGTTAGGTACCTACTCAATCATATCATACTCAATCACGTCTGAACGGGTGAACGGATTTAGGAGAAATTTGGGCACAGATATAGATTAAGTCTGGAATACTTAAAGCCCGCCGGTATCGATCAATTGCGATTGTCAATTTTTCCGTCAATGCCATTGTTGGAGCAATTGACAATCGCTTCAATTGCACGCGTAAACGATAAATTTTTCCGTCAATGGGCGTCAATTGCGGAAAAATTGACAATCGCAATTGATCGTTACCGGTGGGCTTAACACAGGCTTCTTTTCATCCCGATCATTGGTTTCCAAGGGAAGACTTACAACGATTACCGACTGCCACGCGGGCGTATCCACGGGCAAAAGCTATACATAGTATAAAACAAAGTCGCTTCCCGCCGTCTATACGCTTCTCTTAAACTATGCATAAAAACCTCATTAAAATCGACCCATAAGTTTGGGAGCTAGGTTGGTTGCCTCAGACAGACAGACACACACACACGTCAATTATATTATAACACCCCTTGCGTACGTCGTATAGGTATATGTCGTCCTCCTAGGTATATGTATCCTGTAGTATAATCTAATAACTTTACACTGACACCACATTAGCACAGTTTTACTTTCAGTAACTACATTACACCCGTGCGAAGCCGGGGCGGGCCAATAGTCTCTTATATAAAAGTGAAGGGGTGACTGACAGACTATTGCCCAGCCCAAACCACTAAATCTAGAGACTTGAAATTTTGTACATAGATATTTTATACAGTGTAAACAATCACTAAGAAGGGATTTTTGGAAATTCCACCCCTAAAGGGTTGAAAAGGGGGTTCAAACTTTGTATGGAAAAAATATAAAATATACATTACGACTTGAAACTTCGTAGGAGTACTTCTATAAACAAATGATCAAACATGTATTTTGTAAATTTATGAAATTCAACCCCTTAAGGGGTAAATGGGGTAAAAAGCCCAAACTCGATATGGATGTAGTTATTGAGGTTTTATGCGATGTTGATTGATGGCATTTATTTTTAAGTCCTACATAGTAGCTACATTTCAAGCCCTAAAGAGATCACAAATGGGGCTCATTTTTTGTATGAAAAAATAATATATATACATTTTGATGTAAAAGGAGTACTTTAAAAACTAATAACTTTTAAAAGCAAACAGGTATTTTGTGATTTTCCAATAATTAACCCCTTAGGGTGGATGGGATAAATAAACCCATAGAATAGAATATCATTTATTTGCATTTGATTAGGGTACACTGGAGATCTTTAAAAGATCTGCCTATTCAACCATGTGAACTTTATTTTAAATTAATATTAACAAGTATATATATTTTTTTATAAATCGATATGGTCGTTATTGAGGTTTCTAGGGATGTTGATTACGAAAACGGTATTTATTTTGAAATCCAACATGGTGGTTGTGATTCAACCCCTAAAAGAATGAAATGGGGCTTATTTTGTATGGATTTTTTTATTAAAAGACATTTCGACTTGAAACTTCGTAAGAGTACTTAAAAATTAAGCAAAAAAACACGTACTTCGTGATTTTCCGAAAATGTTTAGGTTTATTTACCCACTAACTCCCAACACTTGGGGGTTAGTGGGTAAATAAACCTAAAAATCGATATGGGTGTCGTTAAAGGTTTTATGGGATGATGATTGCGAAAATGGCATTTATTTTGAAGTCCAACACGGTGCCATGATTTAACCTCTAACGGGGTGAAGATGTTTATTGCGAAAATGGCATTTATTTTAGGGTCCAACACGACACGGTGGCCTTACTCAACACCTAAAGGACTTAAACGGGGGTTATTTTTTTTAATACGGCATCGGGAACAGTATTCAGAACGAGAACGGGAACTTATAAATATTTAGGATACTTTTTATCTCGCTCAAAGGTTCCATAGCGATTTTCCGAATGTTCACGCGGACGAAGTCGCGGGCAAAAGCTAGTCTATATATATAAAAGCGTAAATCACTCACTGACTCATCACGAAATCTCAGAAACTACAAGTGCTAGGAGTCTCAAATTTTGCATGGGGGTCCCTTTTAGGGTGTAGGTGCTCACTAAGACGGGATTTTGCGAAATTCAATCCCTAAGAGGGTGAAACAGAGTGGCAAAGTTTGTATGGGAGAACGCGATTCCTTGGCCCGATTGACTTGAAATTTGGCATAGACATTCTTTTACAAAATTAATTGAACATGTGTTTCGTACTTTTTTGAAATGTATCCCTTAACAGGGTTGAAAAGGGGTAGAAAGCTATTTTTAGGGTGGTTGACTTCGATATCGGAATCAAAACTTCTTAGTGCATTTGAATGATTAAGAAAAATAAATGTCAGTTGTCACTGCACGGGCTGACGTTTAATCTCTAATTTTCCCGATTTTCAAGACAAGCTTTGATTCTTATAATATTGTATAAGATTTTATCCCTATTTAACTACTTTACGAAATATAAGTCAAATAAAACGGCAACATCTGGCAAATATCAGATAACGTGACAAGGAATGTGGTATTTAGAGAAGTGTTTCGATGGAGAGCCTGATAATAATGCACAACATTAGTTGCACCCGGCATAAATCTTTGCCCGGCATGCGTTGCCATGTCACGTTTTTTTAGCCAGAAACCTTTTCAGTAGTAAGCAGAACAATTCACCAAACATTCACCAAAGTTTCATCATAATCGGATGTGGATGAATGGTTTAGGAGTGCAAAGGAAACAAATACACATACATCGATTTTTATTTATAAAGAAGATAACTATTAAGCAAAGATATTAGAATTTTTAACTATAAGGTAAGTATTAAATGTAACATAATATTATTATACTTATTTTGTTAAATTACCGCTAATAAATTTTATTAAGTACCTACCTAACTAATACAGAATCGTTAACAGGGCGTCGATTCTGTAACCAAACTCGAACCCCACTTTGAATCTCACTTCACTGCACGGGAATTTTAAATCATAAATAAGATAATGATAAGAAAAATTTTTTATCACAAAAGATTTTAGATAGCTACGCAGGCTACCTAAATTTTTTGCAATCAGTAAAATAGCTCATTTAGTAAACAAATGTCTAATAACAAATTCACGCGAAGTGAAGTGAGATGCGAGTTTGGTTACAGAATCGACAGACTGCGCGGGCAAAACCGCGGGGTGCAGCTATTACCTATATAATCACAAAATTGTATAAATGTGAAAGTTTTGATGTTTGGATGTTGTTCTGTTAGGTGTACTACTCAATCATATCATACTCAATCACGTCTGAACGGGTGAACGGATTTAGGAGAAATTTGGCACAGATATAGATTAAGTCTGGAATACTTAACACAGGCTTCTTTTCATGCCGATCATTGGTTTCCAAGGGAAGACTTACAACGATTACCGACTGCCGCGCGGGCGGAGCCACGGGCAAAAGCTATACATATTATAAAACAAAGTCGCTTCCCGCCGTCTATACGCTTCTCTTAAACTATGCATAAAAACCTCATTAAAATCGATCCATAAGTTTGGGAGCTAGGTTGGTTGCCTCAGACAGACAGACACACACACACGTCAATTATATTATAACACCCCTTGCGTACGTCGTATAGGTATATGTCGTCCTCCTAGGTATATATATCCTGTAGTATAATAATCTAATTACTTTACACTGACACCACATTAGCACATTTTTACATTAAGTAACTACATTGCACCCGTGCGAAGCCGGGGCGGGCCGCTAGTAATGTATATTCAGATTATTTATTATTATTAGTTGACTAATTTATAAACTGCTAATAGAATTACAAACAACTACTAAAACATAGCTTAAGCAAATTATCCGTGAAACATCCCAGTTTTCTTCGGCGTATTCGACAAAACAGTAGACAATAACAATACAGCTAGAATGGTATTTGTCACCATGACTTGTAACACTACATTGTGGGGTTAACAAAGTGAACTCAACCCTAGCCCCGTTTCACATTGAATAACTTCGATAATGAACTGAGCAACAATACATATTTGTTCGTCAATTTAACTTTGGTAATGGCCTCCAATTTGACAAAATTTCAGTTATCATAATTATTGAAATATTGTCATTATTTTTTAGTTTATTTAAATTGTAGCACCAATGACTGATAAAATACTTTTGAATTTATTTGGACAGAAGTAGGAGTTACTTTAGATAAGTTATGGGTTTGATCATTACACTTATGGATGGACCAGGCGCCGTACCGGCTTACTTACATGGCTATCGTAATCGCTTTCTTTTGACAGACGGATGTGATACATTGCTACTTTTCTATGGTAAGTTTTTATTTATGCCAAATAGAAGTAGCAATGTATCACATCCATCTGTCAAATGAAAGCGATTACGATAGCCTGTAAGTTAGCCGGTACGGCCCCAGATTAAAGTAGCCGTGGATGACCGCTTGTACTACATAAAAAGGCATAAAACAGGGAGTAATGGTGAAAAATTGAAAAGCGCCCAAGCTTGCGGCCGTTTTCTATCTTATCAAATCACTTAACAAACTTCCAATTTTTATCTGCGACAAGAAAGAAACAACTTTAATATTTATAAATATAATAAGCTACGTTAACTTCACAATCTTTTTTTTTAATATTAACTTTCTGTGCCAACACCCATTATAGTTCGGCGGTAATCTTGAAAAAGACGCTTAGAAAACACTTTTCGTACAAGTCATCTCGGAAATATAAAAATTTGGTATCGATGCATTCAGTACGATCCCCTGATTACAAATATATAAGATGACAAGTGCGAAAGTGGTGGGGGTAGAAACTGTGACGTCATAAAGTTTTCAGTACAAAGAAGTCTTTTTTTTCATAACATGTGGTATATCAAATGAAAGGGCTTTGTGAGTAGATTACGAATATATAACACACTATAACATTTTCACTACTTGGTCAGACAAATTATTAGCAAACGTCGAAAAATTTCGCAATTCAAAGTCGCCATTGAACAGGTCTAGATTGAAAACGACTGAATTGATTTCTACAAAATACATAACAAATAACTCTGCACATACTCTTTTCGAATGTCTAAAGGTAATTGACTAAAGATATTTAAAAATGAGAAAAGTACATCAGTTTTAATAACAGCATAATTTTATGCTTTTTCTAAATTCTCGGATTCCTTTAATAATTAATAAAAAAATAAATAAATAAACTTTCGTATGTTTATCCTTACTTGTCCTATTTAGTAAACAGTATTTGACAGTTTCCATGCTTCTTTTAAATTTAAATCACTATTAAAAAATGTGTTAACAATTTCTTTAGTTTTTAATGCGTGGAAAACCATTTGTTGAATTTTATAATGACTATTTCAAAAAGAATTGAGTAAAGTTTGTTTACCAAATAGGTTAACTAAAAGTAATGACAAATATACATGGAAAACACACACAGTTGCTCGGAGACCTAAATAACCTGACGAAACTCAATAGGAAAAAGTTATTTAGAAAAAATCAAAACAATACACAAAAATCACAGTCTTTCTAATGGGTGTAAAAGGGGCTTAACGGGTGTAAATAATCATTCATAAAATACAACAAATGTTTTACCACGCGTAGAATATCAAAAATATTGTAAATTGTTAATAATATTTGATTTAATTAGACAACATATTTTAAAATAGTGATTAAGTTTAAAGGAAGTATCTAAAGTGCCAAAATTTGGATATTTAAATCTTCGTCTGTTTATCCTAACTTGTCCTAGTAAGGATAAACATACGAAAGTTCATTTATTTATTTTTTTATTAATTATTAAAGGAATCTGAGAATTTAGAAAAAGCAGAAGATTATGCTGTTATTAAAACTGATGTACTTTTCCTATTCTTAAAAATCTTTGGTCAATTACTTTTAGACATTTGAAAAGAGTATGTGCAGAGTTATTTGTTATTTATTTTACAGAATTCAATTCAGTCGTTTTCAATCTAGACCTGTTCAATGGCGACTCTGAATTGCGAAATTTTTCGACGTTTGCTAATAATTTGTTAGACCAAGTAGTGAAAATGTTATAGTGTGTTATATATTCGCAATCTACTCACAAAGCCCTTTCATTTGATATACCACATGGTATGAAAAAAAAATTTCTTTGTACTGAAAACTTTATGACGTCACAGTTTCTACCCCCACCATTTTCGCACTTGTCATCTTATATATTTGTGATCAGGGCATCGTACTGAATGCATCGATACCACATTTTCGTATTTCCGTGATGACTTGTGCGAAAACTAACCTCAAATCTTGTTTTACCGCCCTACTATTATACCATTGACCTATTTTATGATAAATATGTCCACTTTAATTACTTTGGGCGTACACAAATTAATTGTCCTTAGGGATAATGTTTTGAAGGAGTGGTGTTTACTTCAATTTGGCCCTATTTCAAAAGTAAATTTTTTTGATAGTGTTTTTGTTAACTAACTAAAATGAAATGAGGTTATTAAAAGACAAATGGAAAAGCATTTTAATGTAACGTAAGTGAAAATTTAAATGAAAGTAAAATATTTGTATTCAACTCTAGCTTTAAGCTTCCAAAGAAAGACGAACATAAAAGTCTGTGCATTGAAGTCGTGAAAAGCTGTCCATTATAAAGTACGTGATCATTATAATACAGAAACTAAGTGCTTCAGCCCTGTCCAAAACACGTAAAAAGATCCGATAGGGAACCATTAGTCATTCCTGCCTATTCATCGGGCCTAACTCGAATGAGCCATAGCAAGCACTTATCGTTGTAACGTTGCCAAAATCATAATTGTGTCCATACAAAGCCACCTAGGCTCGAACGGAGATGTCATGTGCGCATTCAAAAATCCGGAATAAAAAGGTTGGTCCCCATTATTCCGGACAACAATGGTCCCGCTGAAAAGTACCGGATAGCAGCTGCAACATTATAATAAAAGGTAACTGCGAATAGGTTTCCCGGATAAAATTTTATTGTGAACCATCGACAAAGGGGCCCGGACAAAAGTCGCGCTGAAGTAATTCACCGGCGCAGTGAGTAACTCTGTTGCTTTAGATTTTATTTCCCTCTGAGAACCGTAACTTGAAGTTATCTATTGGTTTGACAATGTATCGTGATAGGAGAATTGTAGCTCACTAGTTGTTAGCATAGGAATAACGCTACGAACTGACTCTACAAAGACAGTTTATGAATCTATTTTTCAAACGAATCAAAATGCAACTGACATCTAATGAAAGACCTAAGTCTTGAAACAATAAATAGTTTCAGTGTCTCTGTCGTTGTTTTTCACTTATATTTCTACTAGCGACCGCTCACGCGACTTCGTCTCCTTGGATAGTTATTTTTCTATCCCTTAACAGTAATTTTTTTCTAGGTGAAAGGTACCAAATGTCCCTTTCTGTACCCCTCTCAATGTGGATGCAAAATTTCATGATGATCGTTTAGCTAAGGGCGCACCCAGCCTCCACTAACGCCGCCAATCAAAAAAAATCATTACAAGGAAATATCACAACAAACTATATTTAATAAAATTCTGAAAACTATAAAATCTACCAATTAGTTAATTATTTTTGTATTAGTTTTTTCCTAGTTTAAATGTGCTTAAAGTTATCCAGATTGTAACTGCACGAAGGAACACATTTAAAATAGGAATTAACGCATATAACTAATACTAGTTTTATATATTTTTCAGAATTTTAGTAAAACATATATAATTTCGTTGTAATGTTGGTTTTTATTGATTGGCGGTAGTGGACGCACGAAACACTCAAGACGTGAAGGCGTAACAAACAAACAAACTTACTTTTGCATATTAGGATATAATGAAAACATTACTAAATATACACATCAACTTTGTCTAGGGATACAGGTGTTATTTTCATACAAACGAGGTAACTTTGAAGCTTTGGTTTTCTGCCAGGGATGTACCGTGATGTAATCTGATGATGGCCATCCAGGGAGTAAATGGAGTAGATTCAGATCGCTATACACACCCAACTGATCTGATCAGCATACTAAAAGATTAATGGGTCAGAGTTCTCAGTTTGAGGATTTCCGTACATTTTCATGCTATTTTCGCGGTTTTTTAAACATGTCCATTACGTTTTTAAAATGCTTGTCAGATCAGTTGGGTGTGTATCGCGATCTGAATCTCCTCCATTCACTCCCTGAAAAGCCGTCATCAGATCACAGCACAGTACATCCCTGGCAGGAAACCAAGGCTTCAAAGTTACCTCGTTTGTATGAAAATAACACCTGGTATCCCTAGGCAAGTTGATGTGTGTATTTTTCAGAATTTTAGTAAAACATATATAATTTCATTGTAATGTTGGTTTTCCTTGATTGGCGGTAGTGGACGCACGAAACACTCAAGACGTGAAGGCGTAACAAACAAACAAACTTACTTTCGCATATTAGGATATAATGAAAACCTTACTAAATATATTTAGACAAGGCACCCATTATTTTAAAGTAACTAACGTATTATTAATGTAGATAGTAATCGTCTAATCGCTTTATTTTGCTACAATGACCTACAAATTCGTTTAATATAATCAACCGTTGTAAATAATTCGGGAGCAATAGGGGTAGCTAATAAAATATAATTGGCCGGTTAGTCGCATGTGTTCGGGAACTCAGATTAGAAGTGAACAGGCACGCGTGACTTTGGTAAATCACCGATTAGGGAGGCGTGGTAGAACAAATGAGGCAATCGTCGTCTTAAGCTAAATGGTTTTGTAAACCGGAAGTTAAGTAATTATTTTTGATTTAATCATTTTGTTTAGATAAGTTACATGAGTTCGGATTCTATGCCTAGTTTACCTAGACAGTGACTTTAAACTTACACTCACGTTTTTTGACACAGCGAGCGCTAATCGTCTCTGCTTCAGCTTGGAAAAATGCTTTCACATGTCAGTCCGGATGTCTGTTCTCCTCTACAGGTTGCATTTGTCAACCGATTCTGGTGAAATTCTGTGAGCAGGTTCGATAATTTTATATTTCTTTTTGTCAAGAGGGTTTTTTAAAATTTTGTAAAAAAAATCACCCATTCGAAAAAACTTCAAAATTAAAAGTGCTATCTAGCTTCTAATAGATATTAAGAAAAAACCCAACCTTGCCAAACAGCACGTAGTACTGCTTTTTAAAAGCAGTGTCAACCTCGTGACGGCATCTATTAGATTAGTTTTTAAACAACATATAATTTGAAATAAAACACTTTTTACTGATTACAGCGCGTATATTGGTTGATTCAGGTATTATTTTAGAATTGTTTAGTTTTGATTTGTTGGTTTTTTGGGTTTCCCGACGGTTCGACACCTTTCCAGGGGCCGTGGTCACGGGACGGCTGAAGTAAAAAGCTGCTCATATTTTTATGATATTACCCGCTCGGAACTTTATAAAAATGCATTCAAGTTTATTAAATTATTTTATAGCTGCGTTCTGATTTGAATAATTATTATTGAATTAAATTGATTGAAATTAATTAAGAGAGCCCACAGTATTACATCAAGCAAACAAAGAGAAGTATAGGCACGCGCGTCAAAAAACATATAGCTGACATGAAGAATAGGCGCGATGTCAAGTCTGCAGTGTGTGGACATGCCTCGAAGGAACCATACATTAGATTTGACAAACCACAAATCCTTGCCAAAGAACAAAGATATATTCCCAAAATGCTACGCAAGGCTATTGAAATCAACAAATATCCAAATTTCAATAGAGAAGATGGTTGGAGAGTACCACCAGCTTGGGACCCCATAATTCATCAACTAAAATCCCATCCCAAATCTCACACTGCAGGATCTAAAGATATAGTTAGTTCGTTTTGTAGATAGGGATCAAAAGGGAGGTCGACACAACCTCTCCGAGTTTTCTTCCCCAGTTCTTTCTCTGAGAGGCCTCCCAATCTGTGAACTGGTGGTAGATTCAGTAGCTAGATCGTGTTTTCTAATTAATTTTAATAAATTTAATTCAATTATTATTATTAAAATCAGAACGCAGCTATAAAATAATTTTATCTACTCTCATATCGTAAAATTCGAATTATGAACTTCAAATCGAATTTATATTGGCATACTTTATACACGCAATACCGAAAAAAAATTAAAAAGTTATTTTATAACATACCTTCGCTATACTAAGCAATGTTATAAAATAACTTTTTTTCTCATTACGATACAGGGCAAATCCAAGAAGAAGGCAGTGCCGTGATATTAAAAAGAAACAACGATATTTCCACATAGTTACCATGATTAAAATGTACTCTATGGTGATCGATGACTCATCGTAGCGATTAGTCTTCTGGAATACACTCATCTCATTATTTATTTTTCTAATTGATTACGCGCCATTTTTAGATTTTAATTTTTACTTTTGCTTAAAAATGTCATAGTAGTGAGTGAAAATTTGATTCCACCCGATATTTTAGATGCGGCGACGGAAAAACGTCTTACTTAACCTAAGGTAAGTAATAGTGCCGACCTACCGATAAACTACAAACTTACTCTTTTTATCATTGATATTTTATTTTGTAGAAGTTTTGTAGGTTCAATCACAAATTGTATGAGAGTAGATAAAGTAGTGTATGAAACTGCACATAACTAGGTATTAAAACACTCGTGTGATACTATTAAAAACCTCGCCTACGGCTCGGTTTTTAAAAACACACTCATGTGTTAGTACCCATCATTATGCGCCAGTTTCATAAACTACTATAATAAACTTGAATGCATTTTTATAAAGTTCCAGCGGGTAATATCATAAAATATGAGCAGCTTTTTACTTCAGTCGTCCCGTGACCACGGCCCTGGAAAGGTGTCAAAACGTCGGGAAACCCAAAAAACCAACAAATCAAAACTAAATAATTCCAAAATAACACCTGAATTAACCAACATACGCGTTAAAAGTGTTTTTATTTCTAATGAACTGTACGCGCGGGAGCTTTAGGCGTGAAATACACAGAAGCGACGCGGCGCGGATACGGCGGCAATACGGTGCAGATGTGAGACTTTCGGATGCTTTCGGCCAATCAAATACACCTATCGCCGGCATCGCCGCCGTATCTGCGCTTTATCTCCGCCGCATCTTTTCTGTGTATTTCACGCCTTGTATTTCACGCCTTAGAAGTGTATAACATACAATTTGAGTGAGGTCTAGTATTATTCACTTTGATAATAACCACAATAATATATGAAATATTTCCTAAGGTTTTTTCCATAGATAGCTAACATCTTTTAATAATACTAAATAGTATATTAGAAAAAATACGACTTGCACCAGATCAAATTCTTGGACGACGATATTGCATTGAGAATGCAAAGATCTGAAATTTAAAAATCTTTTAATATAATACTAAATAATATACTAGAAAAAATACGAATCCTCACATTGGTGAAATAACGCTGGCTTACAGCGTAAGAGTTTAGGATATACTAGGAAAAATTCGACGATGTCACTAGTGACTCGGTAGCTCAGCGGTCAGAGCATTGGACCGGATATCCAAAGGTCGCGGGTTCGATTCCCGTCTGAGTATTGATCTGGTGCGAGTCGTATTTTTTCTAGTATATTATTTAGTATTGTTTAAAAATAGCATTGTAAATGCAAAAACCTCAAATTTAAAAATTATATAGCTATTTCATCTTAATCAATTGTTAAAATATCTGGAAAGATATTTCAATTGAATGTCGAGGTAATTCCTCACATTGGTGAAATAACGCTGGCTTACAGCGTAAGAGTTTAGGATATACTAGGAAAAATTCGACGATGTCACTAGTGACTCGGTAGCTCAGCGGTCAGAGCATTGGACCGGATATCCAAAGGTCGCGGGTTCGATTCCCGTCTGAGTATTGATCTGGTGCGAGTCGTATTTTTTCTAGTATATTATTTAGTATTGTTTAAAAATAGCATTGTAAATGCAAAAACCTCAAATTTAAAAATTATATAGCTATTTCATCTTAATCAATTGTTAAAATATCTGGAAAGATATTTCAATTGAATGTCGAGGTAATTCCTCACATTGGTGAAATAACGCTGGCTTACAGCGTAAGAGTTTAGGATATACTAGAAAAATTCGACGATGTCACTAGTGACTCGGTAGCTCAGCGGTCAGAGCATTGGACCGGATATCCAAAGGTCGCGGGTTCGATTCCCGTCTGAGTATTGATCTGGTGCGAGTCGTATTTTTTCTAGTATATTATTTAGTATTGTTTAAAAATAGCATTGTAAATGCAAAAACCTCAAATTTAAAAATCTTTTAATATTTTTTTCCTCTCAAGTTTCGAACGGCGCGCGTCACAAAATAATTATACCCTCGTCTTTATAAGTTACGAACAATATATAGGTACCATCAACCTTTTGTTTTTCGACCATAAATTTACCCTTATAAGTTTCACATTGCTTCACCCGTTTCAGTCGAAAGCGGATCTTTCCTCCATTTTCTTTTAAAAGTACAAGACACAAACGGTGAATTGTCGATGTATCAATCAATTACAGAGGCTGACGCTTACGATACCCGGCGTAGATAGGGCGTTCGCATCTACATTGAACCTTTGGTGTTTGTCATAAGCTGTAGCGATTTTGTAATGGTATTTTTGTCTACAGTTATTATATACACATTTTTTTCTATTTGGAGCTTGCTTGTGTTCGTATACTGTTAATCTCATCAACAACTTAACTAGTCCTGAGCACACTGTTGACCTTATTTACATTTTACATATATTAAGCCATACAATTTACTCTATTTAATCCATCCACTGCTCAGTTAAAAAATGTTGCATTTGTGGTTTTATCAACAAATAATAATAATAAGTATATCTTGAAGCGCTCATGGCGGAACTTGACAGACTGATCGTACTCGATCACGTTTGTTAAGCAACACTCGGTCCGGTCAGGTGTCGGATGGGTGACCTTTAAGTGGCATTACAACTGAGCGCTTCTGTGCTTCGGAGGGCACGTTAAACCGTCGGTCCCGGCTGTTGTCATCTGATAACAGTCGTCAAGCCAAGTTAGAGGCCTTACAGGCGGCTTGATAAACTCTAACACTAGAGGTGGCCACTAATCCTCATACGATAACAATAAAATAATAAATATATGTGATTAGTTTTTAGTAAGATACATTACTAAATACTAATTTTATTGTTGAATGAGATACGATGTGTTAATATTAAAACAAATAGGAACTGTCTGAAATGATGAGGCAATTGGAGATAGTCATCAATTTATCCAAAGTTTAGCTAACAGTAAGAGTGATTTCTTTATTTCTGTACACAAATTGCTTTACATGATCAGATCAGCGATAAATTGATGAAGTAAAACAACAAAATATAAATTTAGTCTAACTATCATCGCTTGGACCACACGAAGACATATTGCTTACAGCCTTAATCAATATCCGTGTGATATTTGCCGACATGACGTTTTTATTAAATAAACGCCAGAACAAACTGTACTTATCGATATGTTCGTAGCATAAATGGCGATTATGACAGATGGACTGGTATTTACTATAAAAGAAAATTATATGAAAGAAAAAAATATTGTAGTTACTGTAAAAATGTTATAGTTTGTTTGCCTTTCGTCCACTCGCGATATAAGATTAATATCCGTCATACGCCTGACACATACACACGACGACCTGAGTAGTCCCGGGTTCGATTCCCGGCCGGGCAAAAATGGAAATGATGAATTTTAATTTCTGTGACGGTTCTGGGTGTTACTATGTACAATAAGTATATATTTAAAAAGTATATAAGTAGTATATCAGTTGTTTAGTTTGGGGCTAGATGGCGCTGTATGAAATTGTCCAAGCATTAATTTATTTATTTATTGTTAAAAAAATAGGCTTGTCTTGTATTATCTACTACGTATTTACAAAAGAAGCAGTCACTGTAGCATGTGAACATTTTGCTCTCGTTTCATTGGCAATGCCCTTTAATTTGTGTGTGTCACATTCTATATTTTGCTTTTCCTCCTAAAGAGGTATTGCTTTAAATAAGAATATTTAACAAGAATTAATCACGAAATTAAAATGAATAATAAATTCAAATACCTTTAAAAGCTAGTAAACTGGCAGCAACATTACTTTATCAAAGACTCAGTGACAATCTCATTCCGAGCTTTAAAAAGGACACAAATAAATTCTATTGAATTTTTAGATTTTATATATTAATTATCCTGATATAAAAATAACATTGTGAATGCCTAAAATTTTAAAATAATATTATTATAATAGATATTTCATCTTAATCGATTGTCTGACATCTGTAATGATGTTGCATTCGAATGTCGAGGGTAAGTAATTCTTCACATAGATGAAATAACGCTGGCTTACAAATGTATATAATACGGTCAGCAATGAAAGTCGCTTAACACTTTAGTATTTTGTCAAAATAACTTTTTTGATAAATGTTTCAAATTGTAAGTCATCTACCAAAAAAGTTGCTATGACAAAGCACTAAAGTGTTATGCGACTTTCGTTGCTGATCGTACCAGAAAATTTCGCCGCTCCCACTAGCGACTCAGTAGCATAATTGGTCAGTGCATTGGGCCGGAATCCCAAGGGTGCGGATTCGTATCCCGTCTGAGGTGCTACGGGTGAGTCAATTTTTTCATGTATTTTTTCTTATATAAAAAAATATCTTAATATAAAAATAAATTTTAATAAAATACCAACAGGGATTATCTACGTTAACCAGATAATTGTTCACATCGCAGTCAACCCGTAATACAGTGCGGAGAAATTATTAATACAGAGGTTGGCGTCACCGTGGTATGCGCCCTCATTCTCCGCGTAGGCATTTCTGAGCTATGCCTTTATGAATATTATGCACAATACATTATATTGGACGCGACCTTCTACGCTTCGGTGGGCTCGATTTAGGGATTGAATAGTGCTTTTTAGGCTGCTAATAATGCCGTGTATTCTTAACTCGTGATCTAGAAAAGTTCCAGTTATTTGGGTTAACTTATAATAAAACTTGTTACGTCATTCCCATTGTGAAAAATCAGTTAGAGCTTTCCACTTACTTCTGTTTTAAATAAAATTATTCTCATGGTATGATGAAAAGGGTCGTAGCTATTCTATGTGACTGTGTTAATAAAATGTGAAAAAATATATATTTCCTTAGTGAATGGGATTTTCACTATGGAAAAAAAAAAAGATTGCCGGCATGATAACTGTAATTAAAATGTCATACCCATTAACTATCCACGATGTGTAAAGTATTCACTTCCAAGTTGGCCTAGTTGGGAACCTTGTGAGGTTCCCACATGGCTTAATCAGAGACTTCAAACATTTATTTAGATGAAGGAGCGTCTCTTAAATTGAAATTAGAGTCAAAGCAGCCTCGTCTTAGAGAGGCAGTGGGCTGTAGGTCGGCCATGTTAACTTATTATGAGATTCTAAGTCAAAAGCATAAGCGAATTTTAAATATAGTAGTTCTAACTTTCATACATTTTAACACTCTCTTCCTCTCATAAAGTATTTATTGCGGTTTGAGTTAGCATTATAATTAAAGGGTGGAAAAGACGGTATTTGGAGGGAAATTACCGTAAACTATGATGATGGCAAATTTTACTGAAAAGAGAGATTCCTTTGTTTTTAAAGTAAATAAAACTGTAAACAAAGATTTTGTTAAATCGCTTATCTCAGCATGTGCCAAGTTAAAATAAAAAAAAAATATCGTCCTGTACTTTTGTGATACCAATCGATAGGGTCAATGATGAGGGTCAAGTTCTTCTAAATAACATAGTATCTTAAATTAAAGGCAGATCCAAGAAAGATAAAAAAATGTAGTTTAGTTACAAAAAATGTTGTATAGGTAGGTACAGGTACAGAATATTCAAAAATTTAAAATTCAAAATAATTTATTCAGTCTAGGCTGTTACAAGCACTTGGAATGTCATATAAGCTACGCCATCGGTTCGCAAACCCTAAGCGGGAGACCTTGTAACGAGAAGAACCGGCAAGAAACTCGTCAAGGGCTGCTTTTTTCTCCCTGTATATTTCATACAGAGTCGTCAACATTAAAAAATGAGCTCCACGTTTAAAGTGAGGTCATTTTCCATCAAAATAATTAACAAAAGTTTGCACACAATGGGTAGGTAGGTTAAAATTAAATATATCTACTACATTCAGATAGGTAAATGTGAGAGTAAATAACTTTCAACTAGTTGAGAAATCACTCTGTCTGCTACTCGAACCAAAAAACACTTGATGCAAGACATAAAAAGTAAAAACGCAATTCTTACAATTCAATATTCGTTAAGATAGGTACTCAGAAGTAGACCCATTCCCACTGGCAGCACTCGTTCACGAGCATGACGCATGGACCAGCCATCGCTTCGCTCAACCATATTTGAGGCAACGTAACGACCCGCCCCACACGACACCACCGCAGAAATGATTAAAGAGAGCATGACATACTTAGGCTACCCATCCTAAGCCACTGAATTAAAAATTAATATCCAAAAGCTTTTCATAGGCCTTTACTTACAAAACTGTAGACGAAAAACAGGTTACTTGTACAGGTAGATCTATTAACCTTAATTTCCGCAAATTATTTTAGTGTTTTTGAAAAATGCAGCTTTACTTATTTCAAAAAATAAAGGATAGTTTTACTTCATTAAAATTTGCCATCATCAATATTTAGGGTACTTTCCCTCCAACTAATATCTTTTTATTCACCCTTTATATTAATTAAGTACTTTCAAAAACAATTTACGAAAGTATTTGATTGAATTGAATTGAATTGAATCAGGCGTCACTTGGCGGAAACCATTTTGAAAAATATATGAAAGTTGATTACCATATTACCATATCCGCTACCTCTTGTATATTCTGCTAGTGTACGTAACTTTATAGGTAAAACTTGAATATGCTTAGTTACATTTCAGACTATCTAAGTACATAGGTCTCTAGAAGATAATTCTGAATAGGGTAGCTCTTTAAACTACTTGTTTGAATATTTTTTTTAAACTTTGAAACCAAACTTGATAAGTTTGTCGAGATTCAACTATGCTCTCTAAAGTAAGCAGCGACGAAGTCGTTGCTGCGACATAGGTGTTTGGCAGGTATTTTATGCCGGACTCAATATCTTAATTTCTCAAATGGGGTCAAAGCACTATTGCGTTAAAAAGTACTTGTAGCATCCCACTTTACCCAGGTCCCCGATAGCTTCCTTGTTTGCGTCAAAGCTTGCATTTTCAAAGCGATCAAGTCATGGGAGTAGACGGCTGCGTTCAAACGATAACGCACGACTCGCCCTCAACCCGAACTCAACTCAAACTCAACTCAACCGGAGCCCACTCCTTGAAATACAGCGCTTACAATTTTGAGTTTTATAACACATTCATAAGCTCCGTTATATTTTGTCGATGCAACTGCACACGCCTCGCCCTCAACCCGAACTCAACTCAAACTCAACCCGAACACAACCCGAACTCAACTCAAAGTCAACCCGAACTCACCTCAAACTCACCTGAACATTACACAAGAGCTTATTAATGTGTCATAAGACTCAATATTGTAAGCAATTATATTTCAAGGTGGGCTGCGGTTAAGGTGAGTTTGAGTTGAGATCGGCTTGAGGTCGGGTCGTGTGTTATCGTTTGAACGCAGCCGAAGGATTCGCTGTCGCTGCTCTTTTGAGCGGTGATCCCAGCCCCCATGCGAGTAGTTAAGTTTAAAAAGAAAAAAATGCCGAAGTGACAAGAGTTAAACCACGTATGTAAGGAAGATGCAACAATATCCCTTTCGCTTTCGAATGCCGAAGGTAATATTCTTCACATTGATGAAATAACGCTGGCTGTAAAAAGTACTAGAAAATTTCGCCGCTCCCACTAGCGACCTGGTAGCATAATTGGTCAGTGCATTGGGCCGGAATCCCAAGGAGGTTTGAGTCCCGTCTAAGCTGCTACGAGTGGGTCGATTTTTTTCTAGTATCTTTTTCTAATATATTAATTATCTTAAAAAAATAGCATTGTGAATGCCTAAAATCTAAAAATTCAATAATATCTCCTTGACCCTAACATATATCATTTTAATTTTCCCAGTTATTGTGAGAAGAAGACAGTAAAAGCCATTATAATAAAATTTTACTCTTCAGTAAGTTCAACCACGTTAGGAAAGGACACGAATGAGCAAACGCGACAGTAGCCCTTTCACATAAGAACCAATTTAATTATTTTAACTTCAGATAAATTACATCCTTATTATTATTTTTAGGTTATTTGTCATAAAAGCTATTTTATGTAATTTTCTAGCGATGTTTTTGTTTATTATTTATTTAAAATACATTTACTAACAATATTAAATAGAAAATAAGCTGATATGAGCTGCTAACAAATAAAAATACGATCAAAATACGGAAACAGCCCCGAGGTGGCAGAGCAGACATATCATGTTCACTCGCTCCTAGGACGCCATTCTGTAATATTTTTCTACGGAATGCAAACAACTGTCAGTATTATTTCTATCCTTGTTTATCTTATAGTGTTTTGTCACACTCTCTCTTACCCGGCTCCCAACACACGGTATAAAATTTAAGGTTAGAAACGTAGACAAAAAAGTGCGTGGTCAGCAGACATATTATGTCTGCTTGCCACTCAGGACTAATTTTGACAGCGATCATATTCTGTTTGACTGCCACCACACGTGTCTGTCACTTTCCGAATAAAGCACTTCCACAGTGGGGAAGTATATCGATTTGCCACAGTCTTCAATTACTGAAATTCTATTTCATTTATCACAACCAGAATATGGGTTAAATGATAAACTGTCAAATTCACCAGTGGCATAACTTGCGCCTCCTGAAGTTGTATGTGTAGTTTAAGCCTAGCTCCCTATCGAAGCTCATCAACTATGACATGGCAACTTGCCACCACAATTCTGGCACATTTATCATGACGACAAAGCCTCCAGAAATAATGGAAGAATTGCACTCGTTGACAGAAACAAAGGTGAAACAAACGGTGCGCTTGTAGATATCGCATGATTAATGGTACCACGGAAAGTGGTGGGATCATAAAAATTCAAGAGCTGCTGTGTATTTATGAGATGTGGTACGCGATTGTAATAATGTCGATATGTTTGAGTGTAATGTAATTCTTAGTGGGGTCGGTGAAATATGAAATTGAATAAATCATAAATCACATTATTGAAGAATTTAATAGAATTTGGAGAAAGATTTGAGAAAGAAAATTGTTTCTTTATAACATTCAGAATATTCAAATTTAAAGTAAGGTATCCTATTGTTACAATTTTTTTTATAAAATTATGCAGAACATAGTCAACTAGTTTAATATTAGACATTAGTTAACCATTTTTATGTATTCCGTTTTCAACCTAAATTCTAAAACTATTTCGTTTTTAACCTTCATAACTTTTTTTTACGTCAGTACGCTAGTTTTTTTACATTCTCTTTGAGTACAACATTCTATAATAAACCAAAGAGAATGTAATAAAACTAGCGTTTTATAATAAACCACTATGGGTCAAAACCGGCGTTCATTTTGGGTAGACAGCGGAAATATTCGTGGGTAGGAAAAGTGCGTAGAAAACGGAATACATCATTTTTTATGTTTACTGAGTATCATACTTAGCTTAGGCTTAGTGTTATTGAATTTATTAATTTAAATAGTTATATTAATTCTTTTAATAGTACATAACTCGTATATGAACAACAAGAGATAACAATGAAAACAAAAATACAAAGCAATCAATACAAGCCCTTATCACACAACAACAGACATGTCACAAATAAAGCTAAATATACCGCTACAAAAATACGAAACGACATCTTTTGTTCGCACATAACTATATTACGGAGCAAACAACGTTGGAACTGTAATAACTGTTCTTATTAAGAAAAACATGTCGCTTCCGTACCCGATGAAACCCAAGTTTTTCGATCCGACGTAATTAAAAGAAAACAAGCACGTACGAGGCATGTTAGAGGGGTGTGGGGAGATTGCGGGAATCAGCTCCGGGGCGAGTTGTGGTGCAAGGGACAAGATTGGGGTGAGTAGAACAATTTTGCAACATAAGGACAGATTCTCAAAAAATCAGAAATGGTACAGCTATGATATGGTTTGAATAATAGTTTTTTTTTTAATTTTGGAAAACTATTTAAGAAATCAAATACACCTGCACCCTATTTAATAACGTGAAAATTTGTCATTTGTCATGACAATTAGGTTTACATGAGTAGTTTGTTCTATTTTTAAATTGGATGGATATTAAATTGTCATGACAGGTAACAAATTGTCACGTTTATTATATAAGGCTCTGTTTTACTAAAATATTTTTTTTTCTATTCCTGTCCATCATAATTTGTAGTCTGGTTTTTTTTATTACGTGTTAGTAATTTTTTTAAAGCTTTGTAGCATGTACTTTATTGTAGCAACATTTTCATCGTATTTTTTTATTAAGACTCTTATGAAACAAGCCAACAGCAGTCGCCGTGATGTTTATTTTTTAATCTTTTTGTTTTTGCTTTTTGTTCCAATTTTAATCATATATTGATACATTTTTTTTTAATAAGCACTAAGATTGAGCTACATATATAATTGTAACTATATATAGTATTATTACAGGGACTTGACAGAGAGAAGAGAATGAATTAAAGGGGGCTATCGCAAGTCAATTGTTATTTTCTGAATATTAGGCTGAAAATCAATGTATTTTTCATTCATTCATAATTAATGGTTAAACAAACTTACCTGTGACGTTTGACCATAATTATACAAGGTGTTACATCCGAAGAGATTCAGTATTCACTATGTAGTCCACTTCTCAATGTACTAGGCATCGCACAGTAATTTAGAGCTAGAAATTAATAAAAAAGTAGCTGTATTGATCCCCGCCGTCGGCCGGCCCCTGCGCCTGACCCGCTCGTACATCATTATTTTCAGAGACCTGAAAGCACCTATTTCGCTTCAAATGTCCTGGGGTATTAAATGGTTTGTAAGAACATTACTTTCGGGAGGGAGGGTACTGAATCTCTTCGGATGTAACACCTTGTATAATTATGGTCAAACGTCACAGGTAAGTTTGTTTAACCATTAATTATACTACGGTGTTACATCCTCCGGATTCAGTATTCACTATGTAGATGTTTAGCGCATAAAGTGAAATAGGTGATTGTAGAAAAAAGAAGAAAACCAAACAAAAAATCAATCATGAATACACACTGTATTTTATGAAATCAGACTTATAATTTTTCACTTATTAAGAGATAATCTTAGCAATCAGTTTAATCGCCTATGTTATGTTAGATATTGCCAATTACTTATTTTATAATTAGTTAATCAAAACAGTATTTGCAAAATCGTTATCTTCATCGTTTAGCGTTGGTCTATTATAAAATTTTGCGAATGTTAAAGAGTTCCCGGACCATCCAGCAGTTCTTTTTATCAGGTCGACAGACAACCCTCTAGTCAGTGCGGCTGAAGTTGAAGCGTGGCGAGTGCTATGTGCCGAGAAGACAGATATATCCACGCCGCTTTCAGAAAGTACAGATTTAATCCATCTGCTAATGGTGGCACTGCTAGCATTATGATAAGGTTTTCTAGTTGTCAGAATTAATTTTTCAGTATCTGGTAAATGCCTAAATCTATTTGTAATCGCTAAATATGAAAGTAACGTTTTTGCAGGACATATTTGTTCTTTGTTTGGAAAAAAGGGTATCACCAATCGTGGCATTGATCTACCTGGAGCTGAGGTTTTTATCATATCATTGATTATAATTTGAATATTCGTTTCGCTAGTTTTGATATTTGACAAACGGATCAGGGAGAGCGTCTGCACACGTTGTGCAGTCGACAACGCGAGAAGAGCTACTAATTTTTTACTTATTTTCAGAAGGGATAGTTCATGATTAGGATACCATGTTTCTAAGTGGTCGAGGACGAGATTGGGATTCCATGTTGTTTGGTATCTCGGAAGGGTTGGATTCGTTCTAAAAACGCCTCTCAGAAACCTGGAAACCCTTTCATCTTCTCTGAATGATTTGCCCAATATCAAACCTAATGCGGAACGTAATGTGTTTAAAGACGAATAACTGGCTCCTTCTTTAAGTTGACATGTCATAAAATTTAATAAGTGTGGAATATTTACAGAATAAAAATCAACCTTATATTTAATACAATAATGCCACCACTTTTTGAACGCACAATTATATTGTTTTAAAGAGTTCACTGCTAAGGATGAAATTAAAACATCAATCGTATCATTTGATAAAGATTGTTTTACGAAGGCTTCCCTGACAACAGCGATGATGCCAGGGTAAGTCGGCTCCAAAGTGGATGACGAGTTCTGAAAGGAGATAAGACTAATTCAGGCTCTGGATTGAAAAATACGGGTTCTTTTACCGATAATTTCATAAAAAGAGGATACCATGGCTGGCTCGGCCAGTGTGGTACTACCACTATTCCAGTAGCACTGTCATTAACAATTTTTCTTAAAGTTTTAAGAATTAACGAAAAGGGTGGAAAGGCATAGAAAAATAAACCATTCCAATCTATCGTAAATGCGTCAATGTTCATGGCCTCAGGGTCACGCTTCCATGAAACGTATTGGGCACACTTAGCATTTAGTTGTGTGGCAAATAAATCAACTGTAGGGATACCGAAATGGTTGCAAATTGTTCTAAATGCTAAAGGAGATAAGCTCCATTCTGTGTCTATATTGTCTCGCCGTGATTCCTCATCGGCTTCAGTATTTTCTTTCGACTTTATATATGATGCGAAAATATGCAAATGTCTTTTTTCGCACCACTGCCATATATTCCGTGTTACCTTATTTAAATGCACGTACTGAACGCCACCGTATCTATTTATATACGCTATTGCTGTAGTATTATCTATACGTAGTAAGATTTCTTTATTATACAAAGATTTTGCGAAACATTTTAGTCCGTTAAAGGCCGCTAGTAATTCTAAAATATTTATGTGATAGTTAAGTTCCTCTGTGTTCCAAAAACCACCTGTTCTTTCTCCATTGCAAAAAGCCCCCCATCCCGTAAGTGAGGCGTCGGTGAAAATTTCAACAAAATATTTACCTTCGCGTATTGGGTTACTTGTATGCTCAACATGCTTTATCCACCATACAAAATCTGATTTTAGATATTCAGGTATCTCCATAAGGCTATCATAGTCTTCGTTGGATTTTTGTAAGGCAAGAAATTTTTCTCTCTCAAATTGTTTGGTGTATAGCCACCCGTAAGCGACGGCTGGGCACGCGGAGCATAAAAGACCCAAAAATTTTGCGAAGTCCCTAATACGCGTTTGTTTTTTATCGTGCATGTCTAAAATGGAATTTAATATTTTTAGGCGTTTATCTTTTGGCAGTCTCAAGCACATCCTATTCGAATCTAATTCAAAACCTAAGAATGTCTGAATTTGACGAGGCATTAATTGGCTTTTAGAATGATTTATTATGAAACCCAAATTTTCTAAAAAATGTATGGTTTCTGTAACACAGAAGAGACATGTATCATAAGAATCTGCCAGGCAAATAGTGTCATCTAAATAAGTTACTAGTATAAAACCTCTGTTTCGGAGGTGCGCCAAGACAGGTTTCATTAACTTTGTGAAAACTAATGGGGCCAAAGATAAACCGAACGGTAGGCATTGAAATTCATGTGTACTGCCTTCAAATTTAAATCTTAAATATTTCTTGCTAATGTCACCTATGGGCACTAAAAAATAGGCGTCTTTTAAATCTATTGTTGTCATAAAGCAATTTTTTGTTAAAAGCTTTTGAACTGTCCTTATGTCTTCCATTTTAAAGTGCTGAGGAGCGATATATCTATTAAAGTTTTTCAAATTTAGTATAAACCTAAAAGAACCATTGGGTTTCGATACAAGGAAAATTTTTGAAAGATATTGCCCAGAAACATCAACGCATTGTACAATAGCACCTAATTCTTTTAATTTATTTTTTTCATTAAATATTTGAACTTTTTCATTATAGCTAAAATCACCATTTTCAGAAAATGTGTTTTGTACTACAGGTTCATCGATTGGGATTTCGAAACCTTTTATATAGTTTAAAACAGTTTGGTCATCTGTAATGGATTTCCATTTATCAAAAAAGAAGCGTAATCTACCGGCATGCTGTAAAGTTACCTCAGGTGTTGTTAGGTTTTGCGAGTCTTCGTATTCGAATTCGACTTCGTCGGCAATCGGGACTGTCGATCCTGGTTCGGCGGAGGACGTCGATTCGGCTGAGGAATGTAACGGTTTCGTTGCCCACCCTGTTTGTATGTCCGAGCAGCTTGTGTTCGGGGTGGGCCTCTCCAGTTTCCCTGCTGCGGATATTTTCTAAATGCGGCAGCCGTATTAGTATCCGTGCGTTTTATCTGGAGACCGGATCGTTCTGCGGTCTTGGATGCCTTTATTTTATCATTTAAATTGTTTCCAAAGAGAAACTCATCTCTTTTCACGTCCGAAATCATACCAAGAAATTTCTTATCTAGAGATGCTGTTACCAATTTTCGCCTCCGTTTAGTTTCTTCGTAATGAAGATCGAGAAGAATTTGACTTGTTTCCGAAAGTTTCTTTAAAAGATCAATCTTGTCTGTGTTGCCTTCGATTATGCTCGATGCAAGATTTGTCAGACCTGAGATGCCACGGCCTAATTGGTTCTGGTATTTTTCCATTTGTTTGTCACGATGCTTGGCAGCGTCATTTAAAACCGGGAGTACTTCTGCATTGAGTAGGGGAGCTTTTGCTAGCCGGAAGTTCTCGGGTATGAGAGCTTTTTCCATAAGGTCTTGTTTTAGTTCCTTCGTCAAACCATCAACCAGAACCCGACCCCAACGTTTAGCGATCTCATCTGGTATCTTAGGCCCAAAAACTTCTTCCTTTCCTTTCGGATCCCCCAGCGCTTCTAAAACTTCTGACGGTAGGGATGGAACGTCAACACTTGTGCTTGGACCTGGATCACTTGGTGTAATGTTTGCCGGTACACTATTAGTACCTATCTGTTCCACGGTGGTTTTTTTACTAGGTTCCGGTTCTAATGTTATAGCATTAATATTGTTTGGTTGATCAGCAGAGGCAACTACTGACTTAACCCCCTGATGTGATGCAGAGCTATCCGAATCGTACACTATAGGTACTTCGATATCACTAGTAGGACACATTGATGTTTGTCTCGGAAATATTTGGGGATTGTCATTATAGTACTCATCTGAAAATAAACATTGTTGTTTATAGTCACTGATCGTAAGCTCGTTACGACGCTGGACTTTTTTGAGACCAAAGACTTTCATATAAATTATTGATAAATTAGCTTTATTTAAAGTCATTGGGCGTAAGCACGTTACGCCGCGAGACTGGAGGGTAGTTTCGTATCAGCTGTGCGCTCGTCACAGCGTTAATTACGAATGTAGAATGATTAATAAATATAGCTTTATAAAATCAAATCGATTTATACAAGAATGTTTTCAAAATCGTGAGGGTATATGTGAAAAAAAAATCCTATTTGTTCTTGAGTGAAGTGAAATAACTAATGAATAAGTATTATTTGAATGTTTGTCTTTGTGCTTAATCTGATTAAGAAATAACGTCTTCGTTTGTTGTTAAAATTCTTTAATTACTAGTATATTTCCATAGAATTATTACAACGTAAGAAAAAAAAGACACCATCATAGACATATTTTTATAAGAAACAACGCATTATTACTGTTCGTGTTTATTAATTATCACGACTGGAAATAATACATTTAAAAAACAAAGTTATTTTTAAATTCTACGATATAATGACACGACACAGTTATTTCTTTGAAATTGCATGAAAATACGGTGAATTTCACCGTGATATAGGTAGGTGTTAAACAAAAAAAAATTCACTAACCTGATGATGAATCTGATTGTATTTGTTCGAGTTTTTCTTGCAATCGTTTTATCTTCTTACGTAAGTGAGATTCACTGTGTTTACGTTTCCTTTTTCCCATTTTACACTATGAACACTCACACAACACGTTAAGTACTTTAATTCTTGGAAAAATTTAGCTCAAAGACGTGTAAAGTAATAAATGATATTTGCGATGCCCGCACAGAAAAGCGAATGACGTACGAGCGGGTCAGGCGCAGGGGCCGGCCGACGGCGGGGATCAATACAGCTACTTTTTTATTAATTTCTAGCTCTAAATTACTGTGCGATGCCTAGTACATTGAGAAGTGGACTACATAGTGAATACTGAATCCGGAGGATGTAACACCGTAGTATAATTCAGTTCATAAACGATGATTACAATATTTTTTGACTAAACATTGATTATCAAATCAATAGCATTATAATTTACAATAGCGGCCGCCCGCGACTTCGTCTGCGTGGAAAGTTTTTTTGCTATCCCTCGGGAACAATACTTTTTTTCGGGATGAAAGGTACCCTATGTCCTTTTCTGTACCCCTAGCAACGTGTATGTAAAATTTCATGATGATCGGTTCAGTAGTTAAGACGTGAAGGCGTAACAAACAAACAAACAAATAAACAAACAAACGGACTTTTGCATTTAAAATATTAGTAAGGGTTTATAATTGCAATTTTTGCGACTAAATTGTACTAGATTTATCTCTCTGCTAAGGCAACTTTCATTAATTTCTAAGTGTTAGTTGCACCACACGCTGTCAAAGTTAAAGTTATCGTCAAATGATATGCTACCTATTTGTCACGTCAAACTTGTCAAAGGACATCATGCTGGCTGGCAACCCAACCTCTTTTTTTGGCTAACTTATGCTTAACCGGTACTATAACAAGCTTGTTATTGTTAAAGTAAGATGGTGCAACTCAGCCTTAATCTAACATCTAAGACAGGCATAAAAGAGCAAGAACCCAGTGCCGTAAAACCTTATATATAAAAAATCTAATGTTTCGAATGAAATTGCAATAACATACCTAATATCACGCGCTCCGTTTGACAAGCTGTTTTCGGCAAAATGCCTAAAATTCTGAATACAGTGTACTTTTATGAGAACATCCGTCCTGGCTGCTGAAAATTTGCAATTTTTCGTAGTTTTTTTCCTGTCTCCAACCAAGTGACAAGTTGGCGCATTCTCAAATAAAGCTTGGCAGTATTAAGGTACAAAATACGATAAATTAGCAACACTTTGTTTCGTTTTAATCCGTCCGTTGTGTGCTAAGGAACATCTTGGCAGTACGACTAGCCTAACCGCTTAATTTTGATTAATAATATTAGGAAAGTGCTTGGATAAAGTTATATTTTTATAACATTTTTGGAAACGTAAAATATACATATACATAACGTATATTTAATTAAACTATTTATTTATTGCACGTAACCTCAAAAGTTGACAATAAAAATACATGCAAGTTATTTTAGGTCTTTACCTATTAAATTTTCGATACTTTCTCACATACAGAGAAAATAATAACTTCTATGATTAAGTAGTTATTTATGCAACTGTACTATAATAAGGTGTACTAAAACGAATGTGATAACAGTATCACATGAGTGTTTTAATACCTAATTATGTACAGTTGCATACAAGACACCTTTTTTTATTTACCATTTTTTATTTTTTACACTACACCCATTTTTTATTTTTTGTTTGGGAAACAAACAATAGTGATATGGATTAAACACCCATGATATTTATTACACCCATGATAAGTATCCTCTATAAAGGGTTTTTTACTTTGTCTCTGACATTCTTCCTCCTCCTCCTCGTCATTATATCATCCAAAAGAGTGTTATACTGTTGTTATAATGTTGTTATAACAACATTATAACATATATAATATGTATAATTTATAGTCGGGATTAAAACACAATCGTGCTTCATTAAAAAAACTTAAAATTATTATTATCGACTAACCTAACTTAACCCTTCAGTATCAGCGCAACGCGTATCAAAACACTCTATTTTTAGAGTTAACACTAACAGCAAATGCATGCGTTCGATTCCATACAGCATGGATTATTTACGATGTTTTGTGATTAAAATAGAAACAGTGGCCCCGCACGCATTACACCCGACGTAATACAGAATTGTGCAATGGTACACTCAAAATATATGTACATACTTTTATCAGGAGCCGTATTCCCATGCAGTAAGAGTCAACGTTCGAATGTATTTGAAATTTGCCTGTGCTTTAGACCTGAATGCACTTTGAGTTGGTACGGGATTGGCGAATGGAGGCAATAAGCCATTAAATATGTATGTAGAAATATATAGAGAGTTGTTGTGTGTTTTATCATTATAACAGTAGGGTCTTTTGGGAGCTTTATTGAGGCTTAAGGATTAACACATTGATTAAAGGTTTTAACTTCAGTAAATTGATAATAATATAAACATAATAAATAAACTTAGAAGTGAGTGGAAATGTCTCTGAAAAAAATCAGTAAGTATAATGGATGAAAAACATGCAACAATTATTTTTATAAAGATAAATGTTATTTCCAATTGTTACTAGCGCAATATATGAAATAATTTACCGAATATGTTAACAATATCAGACATGTAAAATTTAAACAAAAATATGAAATAGACATGACTGTATTAAAAAACCGGCCAAGTGTAAGTCGGACTCGCGCACGAAGCGTTCCGTACCAAAAACCGGCAAAAAATTACGTTTGTTGTATGGCAGCCCCCCTTAAATATTAATTTTATTCCTTTTTTAGTGTTTGCTGTTATAGCGGCAATAAAAATACATCATTTGTGAAAATTTCAACTGTCTACCTGTTGTCGTTATTAATATCGAGCAAAAAATGGCAAAAAAATCACGTTTGTTGTATGGGAGCCCCCCTTAAATATTAATTTTATTCTGTTTTTAGTATTTGTTGTTATAGCGGCAACAAAAATACATCATCTGTGAAAATTTCAACTGTCTAGTTATCACGGTTCATGAGATATAGCCTGGTGACAGACAGACAGACGGACAGCGGAGTCTTAGTAATAGGGTCCCGTTTTTACCCTTTGGGTACGGAACCCTAAAAATATATAATCTTTTTTTTTTTTTCAAATAGTATGGAACAAAAATACTCGTATATTTGTTTGAAGACCGTAAAAATAAAAGACGAAATCTTGCTTTACTCATACAAATTATGTCATAATATCAGCTTTTATAACAAAACTAGACAGAATAGAGCGGACTAATGCCATCCTAACTTTGAAACTTTAATTAAAACAGCAAACACGAAAGAGCAACGAGACATTTTAATTAAAAACAAACGGTGTTTTGTTATATTAACGCTCAATACGTGTTATCTTTTAAACAAATCCGATTATCACTTCATAACGCAGCAAAATTAAAACGGCCCCGTCGTTGGGTCTCGCCATTTACAGGGTTAATTATGTTGACAATATAATTTCGTCGGATAAAAATTAATTTGGAGCATGGGTTTTCTTTTGTTTTGAATGTTATCGTATGTATTGTAACTGATATCACACTTGTTATTAAATAATTAAGGCAGTTAAATATAAGTTATTGGATCCAGTTTAAAAATAAATATTAATGCATCCACGTGTTACCAGCCTGTGAATCACTTACGGTACGTTATTACTGTACTTTTAGTGCCTGAGAATTTGTGGAATTTTCACCATACTTCAACACCACTTTGTTTTCAAGAAAAATTAGCACTTGGGCATTTGTGGTATACAAACACAAAGAAACGTAGCTAATTTAAACTAAAACGTAAATGTCGAATTATAATTTCCAGTGGCTGTGGGATGCTTTATTTAAGCAACTGCACATAAGCTATCATATTTTTATTGATTTCATGTGTATTTAAAGTTATTCAAAAATCCCTGTTAATAAGAACTGAAACTAGCATATTTTAGGCAACCATTAGGACAGCTATGTATAACATGTTACGGTTTTTTTAGATGAAGCTAAATAAATGCCTAGGTCCTTTTTTTAGGACAACATATACAGTGTGGGGCCTAGAACCGGGGATAATATAGAAAATTGAGACTCTCTAGAGTATTAGTGTTTGTTCTGAATAGTTTCCAGTTAATTAAAACCCAAACGTTACACACAATAAAAATTTAAAATTACGATTCATAATCAGTGTATTATTCCAAAACGACATTATCGTCGACATTAACGTTGCGAACTTATCGTGGTACAGGGAATAATAAAAAACTAACCGTAAAACGTCATGATATTATCACTATCCATTAGAAAATTTACTTTTAACTCCTTGAATAGAACCAGTCCCCACTACTTCCAATTTCACTTCCACTTGTGTCTGTATTTGTTATTTGTACAATAAATAATTTACTATTGACAAGGAAGTGGTTCATTTCTATCAGCCGTTACAAATTGTTTCAGACAACCCATAAATTGTCAAAAAGACGTTCCGAACAGCTCCGAATAAGTACGATGCATGAACTCAATCGATAGAGTTGAGCGAAACTGTTGTTTGCATTACATTGAATTTACGATTAAGTTAGAAAAAAACATAAAGTTAAGATTTTATTTTATTTAGTTGGGACCTTTTTTTTTAAGTAAAATAATATTTATTGACTGCAAAGCTTAAATTACAATTTGAATTACTCCTGCCTCCTGAACTAGGTATTAGACCTGTATGTCAGGATGCAGTCGCTCCTCATAAATGACCTTAATGATTCAATTACTAGTGACCTATAGAGGCTCCGTTTTTAGGGTCCCGTACCCAAAGGGTAAAAACGGGACCCTATTACTAAGACTCCGCTGTCCGTCTGTCTGTCTGTCTGTCTGTCACCAGGCTGTATCTCATGAACCGTGATAGCTAGACAGTTGAAATTTTCACAGATGATGTATTTTTGTTGCCGCTATAACAACAAATACTAAAAACAGAATAAAATTAATATATAAGGGGGGCTCCCATACAACAAACGTGATTTTTTTGCCGTTTTTTGCTCGATATTAATAACGACAACAGGTAAACAGTTGAAATTTTCACAGATGATGTATTTTTGTTGCCGCTATAACAACAAATACTAAAAATAGAATAAAATTAATATTTAAGGGGGGCTCCTATACAACAAACGTAATTTTTTGCCGTATTTTGGTACGGAACCCTTCGCGCGCGAGTCCGACTCGCACTTGGCCGGTTTTTCTAATATTATCCCCGGTTCTAGTCCACACACTGTATAATGTACGATATATAGGCACTTGTGAAATAAATGCTATTACATTTACTACTCACGAGGGCTGAGGAGATAATTGTGAAAATATGCTCGTGCGTTGATTGAGAAGCTTCAGGAATGTAGTTCATAATAACAACACTTTCACACTTTTACTGAACCGGTACGTTCATTTAGGGTTAAATATAGAACTGATGTTTGTCTTATATCGAAACTGAAGTTTACAGGAGCACCTGTGTAAAAAAAAGGTTTAAGAGTCTACGGGTTAAAACATTTCCACCAGTTTTATAAAAAAATACCTTTATTAACTTATTAACTTCATGAAATAAATATTTGATTTGGTCTTTATCTTTAAATCGAAAAGTTCAACCAATTAACCCTCCACTGATAGGTGTACTTATTTCGGAACGAGGATGTGATCAAGCGCTTTAGACTATGACATATCTAGCGGTCACTGATATTTTAACCTATTGTTTAATGTTTCTGATAAAATAGCAGCATTACCTACATATATTTTGATCATCATTACAGCCCTTTGAAGGTGGTCCGAGTGCTTTTTTGCGGCAGGATTTCGCCATAATCTTAAACATAATTAGCCAATACAATTTTCGTGTATATTACAGACCCACTTCGTAGGGACCGATAAACTATGAAAAATCTATGAAAGGCGTTACACGTATACGAAATATACGCGGAATACTGTATACCTACTTTAATTTACTAGTCGTTTCGAACTGTGTTTGTAATGCACATAGATTGCAACGGATTTGGAATGTTCCAGTCGTCAATAATACCCATTTGATGTATTCATTGCTTGACCAAATATTGCTTAATGCACCTTCCTATTTCTAAGCGCACCAAGCATTGTGCTGGCGCAGTGACTCATTGTTTTACCGCCAGCGCCTACGGCACGCCGCTAATTGTTATTGAGCTCGATCACCAACTCGCTGGGGTCTAATTGTCCCACTAATTATAGGCTCGTGAAAGGCCTTTTTGTAGGACTGCTTGTAGGTTAGGCCGCGTGGTTTAGGGTTGACTTTGATGCGTTTGTTTTAGTATGTAGTCTTTAAGGTTATCTTTCTAAGTTTAGAAATTGATTTTGAAGCCAGGGAGTGGAATTCCCTGCCTGCGTCTGTATTCCCGAAAGATTATAACCCAGCGATATTTAAGGCACGAGTGAATAGGCTTCTTCTGGGCAAGCTCGTTTCATCTTCGGCCTCTTCTTAGCCTTATGGTTCTCGAATGTGGCCAAGAGTAAGCCCATTAAATGTAAAAAAAAGAATCAGTATTGGTTTGTAACCTAACTACCTACATATAACCTTTTTTAAATGTGACCCTATTACAAAGACTCTACTGTCCGTCTACCTGTTACCAGTCTGTATCTCATGAACCATGATAGCTAGACAGTTGAAATTTTCACAGGTGATGTATTTCTGTTGCTGCTGTAATAACTAATACTAAACATAGAATAAATTAAATATTTAAGGGGGTTCCCATGAATTTAAGGGGGATCAATATTGATAACGGCAACAGGTAGACGCTTGAAATATTCACAGAATATTAAGTTGTATATTAACTTCAAAAATAAATAATTAAATTAAAATTAATTAAGAGGGGCTCCCATACGTAGATAGATAGATAGAAAATGGAACCCTTCGTGCGTGAGTCCTACTCGCACTTGGCCGGTTTTTTTAAGATCTTGCTGTCGCAAAATAGTAGATATTGTTGCAAATTACTATATACATTATTAAACTACAATAAAATGTATATTTTTTGTTACAATTTTAAAATATAAAGATCTGATGATACTTAAACCGGTGATAGAGTTGCTTAAACTGAATAACTTTCTCCGAGGAACATAGGTCGAAAAACAAAAAAAATGTTTCATACTCCCATACAAAATGTACTGGTCAGCTGACCAGACCAACTTACTACGGAAAGGCGAAAAAAAATTCGTTTTCGACCTATGATCTATTAGTGGCGTCAGTAGGGTGAAAAATACGGCGTTTTGTGAACCAGAGATTTTCATTGGTAGGATTGGTCCTTAGGACCCTAGGATGGATATAAGAAGTGGAGCCACCACGATTTTCATAGTAAATTTTTTGAAGTTTTGGCATTCAGCCCAATCTCGATAGATGTATTAGTTAAGCTGCTATGCCCAGTTTGATATCATATTCTTATGAATTTAGGGTGTCTAATTCATTTTTGGATTCATATTTGTACGATTGAATTGTTAAACTATTTAAAAAAATAAAAATAAAAATAAAGTACGCGCTTGATTAAAAAAAAAAAAAAACCATTAAATACACTAATTGGAATATTTGAAAAAGAAAAATACTTCGTAGGCTCTATGATCTTTTTATTTTTAAAATAAAAATAAAAGAAAATATTCTTGTATGGTTAATTTAAAAAAAATTCGCTGCCGTTGTAAGGAAGTTATTTTTTTTTATTAAATATCAAAATTTTAATAATCAAATCGAAACTTGTTTGTAATAGACTCAAATTGAAGCAAATTTAGTTAGCTTTATAAAAGTTTAGAAAAAAGATACCTGAAAAACGCTTCCTTAAGGTAGTTTTTTCGAAAATACTGAAACAAGTGCCAACTTTTTCCAGCAGTACAGAGTTTCCAAGGGTTAAAACTTGGGTAAAACTACACTCAAGGTACCGAACAACATCAGAAAAAATCGTAGTTACATGCGCGCTTGTGATATTTGCCTTTTTTTGTCGATATTGACTGACATTTTTTGTTTTTCTAATAATTTACTAATATTTTTTACTTCTGCGTTATACTATTAAGTTTCTTTCAAAACAGTTACATAAAGTGTTATAATATATGTATATTTGGAATTGGCTTTTTATTACCTTTTATTTGATATCCATATTGTTGTTATAAAAAATAATATATTTCCATAGGTGTAAACGAAATTGACGGCACGCGACAGTGTTTTTTTTTATATTTTTTCAAGTCTTCATTCTATAAGCTTTGTTAACATATTTTTTGTTTGCAAATAAGAACATTGCTATATCAGTGGCTGAGTTCTGGTCCTCACAAATATAATTATAATACCGAGTCGACACGTAAAAAAGAAGAATAAGAACATCATTTTAATATTTACGGTGACTTAAATAAAAAAAAAAAATGTAATTGAAAATATTGGTTATTGTGTAATTTTAGGAAACATCTTAATAAATTGCTTTTTTATACCAGGAATGAATTCTACGTAATTTTTTTTATCCGAAAATGGTACCAAACTTGGCATAGTATCTAAACTTAGGCAGTTATTAACCTCGGACTTCGTTAAGGCAGAATACCCCCCTCCCCCCACCTGCTTGAAAAATCCAGTGGGGCTACCGCCCAAGTAGCGTCGACTTCGCCGTCGGCGTCATTTGACATGGTTGTAATACATTGCTACTTTTCTTTGGTATGTTTTTATTATATTATTTTATTATTAAAAAGAAGTAGCAATGTATCTCATCCTTCTGTCAAATGAAACCGACGGCGAAATCGACGACACTTGGGCGGTGGGGCCCCAGGTGGCTCCACTTCGTAAACCCATCTTAGGAACACAAGGATCAATCCTACCGAAGGAAATCTTTGGTTCACGTATCTAGCCGTATTCTTCATTTTTTAGCATGGACGAATGGGGCTATATGGAGAAAGTTGTTCAGTTTAAGCAACACTATCAAAGTCAAAGTCAAAGTCAAATAAGCTTTATTCAAATAAACTTAATAATTAAGTACTTTTGAATCGTCTATATTTTCCTACCACCCGTTCCAGACTTTTTTAGCTGACAAGAAGAACGGGCGCAAGAAACTTATCAGCTGAAACAGCCATAAGTAACGATATTTATCACCTGTTTAAGTATCATTAGATAATTTGGTACCACCTTATATTTACCTAATGAAATTATTTTAGTGCAACTTCTTTCCCGCATAACTTCCAACCACCAAGTAACTGACTATTGTACACACAACGACAGGAATACAACAGTGTAAATTAATGCTAAATGGTATAAAAAAAAACCGGCCAAGTGCGAGTCGGACTCGCGCACGAAGGGTTCCGTACGAAAAAACGGCAAAAAAACACGTTTGTTGTATATGCCCCTCTTAAATATGTATTTTATTGTGTTTTTAGTATTTGTTGTTATAGGCAACAGAAATACATCATCTGTGAAAATTTTAACTGTCTACCTGTTGTCGTTATTAATATCGAGCAAAAAACGGCAAAAAAAATCACGTTTGTTGTATGGGAGCCTCCCTTGAATATTTATTTTATTCTGTTTTTAGTATTTGTTGTTATAGCGGCAACAGAACTACATCATCTGTGAAAATTTCAACTGTCTAGCTATCACGGTTCATGAGATACAGCCTGGTGACAGACAGACAGACAGACGGACAGCGGAGTCTCAGTAATAGGGTCCCGTTTTTACCCTTTGGGTACGGAACCCTAAAAACAATCCAAGACAAAATCTCTATGCGTTCATAATTTCTCGGATTTTCTCTCGGATTCCGACTTTGATAACGTTGACCGTGCCATAGAATCACATGGATGTTCAAAATACGATGTCCTTGCTAGAATAAATAAGTTATACAAAGACAATATTTTATTTTCGGGGCCCGATAGTTTTCTGTTCGTATTTTTTCAACATCAGAATATGCAACAGATTCAATTTATTCTAACAACGAACGTTGTGTGTGTGTTGCCTTTGCAAAATAAATTTAATGAGTGAGTGGTGTTTAACTAACAGCCGAATACTCAAAGGCTTTTTAGGGTTCCGTACCCAAAGGGTAAAAATGGGACCCTATTACTAAGACTCCGCTGTCCGTCTGTCTGTCTGTCACCAGGCTGTATCTCATGAACCGTGATAGCTAGAAAGTTGAAATTTTCACAGATGATGTATTTCTAATGCCGCTATAACAAAAAATACTAAAAACAGAATAAAATTCATATTTAAGGGGGGCTCCCATGCAACAAACATGATTTTTTTGCTGTTTTTTGCTCGATATTAATAACGACAACAGGTAGACAGTTGAAGTTTCACAGATGATGTATTTTTATTGCCGCTATAACAACAAATACTAAAAACAGAATAAAATTAATATTGAAGGGGGCTCCCATACAAAAAACGTATTTTTTTGCCTTTTTTTGGTACGGAACCCTTTGTGCGCGAGTCCGACTCGCACTTGGCCGGTTTTTAGCTAAAACCTTAGAATAAGAATAAGCTTTATTTTGCTTAAGTTAATGTCTCCTAAACTTTAAGGAAGCTGTTAGTTTCATAAAGTTTCTATTAAATCTGACAACTATTTTGAATTCAAGGAAACTTCCCTTGAGTTTCTGTCCGTCAATCTTAAATAAATAAGTAATAGCTGTAAAGTACAAAAAGTTTTTTTTTATTTAACTTAAATTATCAAACTACTTTTGTTAATTTAAACTTGGTTTCGATTATTTATGATAAACTTCCACTAAATTATAAAACGTGTTTTTTTAATGAGATTGCTTTGAAAACATTGGCATTAATGATCATTACTGTATGTAAATGGTTTCTTTTCTCCATTTTTAATCAGCGATAACCGATTTAGGTGCCTTGTAAGAAGCTTTATTTCTTTTCTTTAAGTTATGTTAAAAATAACGCATGCCATCAATCTAGTACATGGTAATATTCTACTACAGAAAATCATCCTAAATTTACGTTGTGATCTCAAAGTTTTTAAGTTACTTTATTCAAATTAATAGGAATTCAAGTTGTTTTAATTTAACTTTGAACTTTTATCAGCGGGCAGCAAGTAAGCTACGATTTGCCTCAGTTAAGTATTAATCAAGTTGAGGTTACTAAACAAATCTTTTTTATGAGTTAATTTAGAGATTTTCATTTAATATAAAGGTATTATTTGTAAGTGTAAAGCTTAGAAATATATAAGGTACAGCTTGATATTAAAAAAAAAGATTTTGGTATTAATTTTTTTCTTTTTAAAATATAATTTTTCAGCACTTGTTGTTTAAAATCATTAAATTAACACAATTGTGTTACAAATATTTTGTTTGTTTAAAGAATGTCATTCCCAAAAGTTCCCTTTACCTTTGTAATAAGAGTCAGAATCGCAAATCTCTAATGTGGAATTCAGATCGCGTCATCCGGTTTCCTTCCGCTTGGAAAATGGTTAGAGTAGTACATAGTTTCTATAATATAAAATTATTTTTAACTACTGAGTATTGTTATGAGGATAATGTAAAGCTTTAAAAAGTTTCGATGTTAAAAAGCTTAACATACATCATTTAAATACCAAACTTTGATGAAACCGACAGAACAATATGAAAATTGCATTGTTTCCAATTTGTTTATTTCAAATTTGAAAACGATTCAGACAAGAAAAACCTTTCGAAAAAGAAAACAAACTACAATAACTCACCAATTCTTCATAGTAGTTCGCAATCTGTGAATATACCAGCGAGTCGTAATCCATTTTACACAACACTTCACTGTTATAAAAAAAACACGATCGTCAACTCTCGTCAATTTGCGTTTCACGGGCGACGATGATTCGTCAATTTCACGAAACCACTGATTTTTCTGTGCGAGGCCGTCGATTTAAGACGCATTGAACGTACACTCTGACGTGTTCTAACGTCTGTAAAGCTAAAATAAGACCGAAATTTAAACATCTCTGCTTGCCGCGCATATATATAGAGATGCGGTAACCCCTTACTGACGAACGGCTCGTAAAATTTTAATGCAAATGGTAATAAACTTAGTTCATATTGTAGAAAGCATTCAATCCATCATTCATATCTTCAATTCATTCATTTGAATATATATATTTGATATATTTATATCAATAATAAATACATATAAATAAAATATATCTATAAAATATATCTTCAATTCAAAGTCAATTCAATCATAAAAACACACTAAGACAATGTTGAGTTTTCTTTGATTGCCACTGAAATGGGTTACACTTGTTGTATGCAATCATGACAACAAGTTTAAAATTCATGTAAAATTACAGTTAATGAAAATTATCGCCAAAGTAAATGACCTAAATACAGGGTTATTTGTAAAACACCAACAACCTCGCAGGAGTAGACTACTAACATAATAAACAACAACATTTATTTTTTCTACGACTTTTCCGAAAACAGACAAAAAAATATCGACTTTTCATATAAATATATATATATATATATAAATATAATATAGAGAGTCAATTTTTTATTGTCGGTTTTCGAAAAAGTCGTTATATATGATGTTAGTAATCTACTCCTGCGAGGTTGTTGGTGTTTTACAAATAACCCTGTATAGTAGTACAATAAATAAATTAAAAAAATATTAAAAACACGACTGCCCTGCCAAAAACGAACTAAAGGTTAAACAACAAGTGTCATCGCAGTCGGAGGACCTTATTATGGAACAATTTTTGATCAAAGAGGTCCCCCGACTGCAATGACACTTGTTGTTATCTTTTTAGTTCGTTTTTGGCAGGGCAGTCGTGTTTTTAATATTTTTTAATTTATTTATTTTTATTTCACACATTTTAGTGACATATTATATAGTTTTGGAGTGTGCTCATCAAGGCCTTTTATTTGATGCCATATTGTAATAATTGAAGAATTATTTTTTTTATATTTGAAAATGGTGTCTCACAGTCGCCATATTGATTTTTTCTAAAAAAAATATAGCCAGTGTCACTCAGGATGCTATAAGAATTCTAACGATACCCCATTTATCCAAATCAGTTCGGGCATTTAGAAGTTATGGTGGAATAAAGAAACTCACATACCCACATACATGAACCCTGAACACATATACACTCTTTTTGCTTTGGGCAGTCGTGTAAATAAAAGGTAAGGCACACAAAAACTGCTACAGTCACAGGTGTGCATCATCTCTATAAATTCGCTTTCACGTTAGTTAGCAGGAAGCTAGTTACGGCGCACGCCGCCATGAGTTACTTCGGCCATTTAAAATCGGTTTGCTTTAAAATTTCTCAGAACACTTTTTGAAATTTGTGTAGTATTTCGTTCCGGTTTCAATTGCTCAGGAAGTTCAAAAGTTTGTTGTTTTATGGTTCAAGTTTTAGTTTGTTTCATTGGCAATACTTAATTGTTGTAAAAATAAAAACATATATCAGCTCGTCTGTTTATTCTTTCATTTTGGAAAGAAATAATTTCTATTTTTTAATTTTTGCTCACTATTTCAATCATATTGTCTTAGTAAATAATAGTATTTTTTTAACAACTTTTCAAAGAAATTATCATTAAACTGCTTTTGAATCCGAAAAGTAATTCGTTTCTGTCACTTCAAATTTAAATACACGAAACGCTGCAAACTACATCGAACACGTACAACAATCCCCAAAACAATATATTTTCCCTGAAACATACGTTACATTAAATAAAAAGTGTAATTGGAACATGCGACGACAGCCCGACACGTGATACGTCACCTAATCGCCTCGGTTGGCGCCCGCTGAAATATTAGCACGCACTGTGCAACGGGAAAATGGGAATGGGAAAATATCACTTAAAACTATTTACATAAGGGTGACAGACAAGCGTAGGCCTTTTAGGTGATAATGAACAAATGACTATTCTATTTGAGGATAGAAGAGAGAATGACCACATGAGACAGTGACTGAAATATTAGCACGCACTCTGCAACGGGAAAATGGGAATACGAAAATATCACTTAATACTATTTACATAAGGGTGACAGACAAGCGTAGGCCTTTTAGGTGATAATAAACAAAGGACTATTCCAGAATAATATTCTAAACAAATGACAATCTAAGGGACATGACCAAATGAGGCATTTCGCTGAAATATAAGATTGAACCGGGAAATTGGGGATGAGAAAATATCACTCTATTTACTTATGGGCAACAAACAAGCGTAGGCTTTTTAGGTGATAATAAACAAATGACTATTCTGTATGATGTTCGAAACAAATGACTTTTCGATATGAGGATAGAAGAGAGAATGACTACATGAGACAGTTAGTAGCTGAAATATTAGCAAGCACTCAACGAGAAAATGGGAATGGGAAAATATCACTTAATACTATTTACATAATGGTGACAGACAAGCATAGGCCTTTTAGGTGATAATAAACAAATGACTATTCGTATGATGTTCGAAAGAAATGACTTTTCAATATGAGGATAGAAGAGAGGATGACCACATGAGACAGTTAGAGGCTGAAATATTAACACGCACTCTGCAACGGGAAAATGGGAATGGGAAAATATCACTTAATACTATTTACATAAGGGTGACAGACAAGCGTAGGCCTTTAAGGTGATAAGAAACAAATTACTATTCTGTATGATGTTCGAAATAAATAATTTTCAATATGAGGATAGAAGAGAGAATGACTACATGAGACAGTTAGTGGCTAAAATATTAACACGCACTCCGCAACGTGAAAATGGGAATACGAAAATATCATTATTACTATTTACATAAGAGTGACAGACAAGCGTAGGCCTTTTAGGTGATAAGCAACAAATGAATATTCTGTATGATGCTCGAAATAAATGACTTTTCAATATGAGGATAGAAGAGAGAATGACCACATGAGACAGTTAGAGGCTAAAATATTAACACGCACTCTGCAACGGGAAAATGGGAATGGTAAAATATCACTTAATACTATTTACATAAGGGTGACAAACAAGCGAAGGCCTTTAAGGTGATAATAAACAAATGACTATTCCAGAATAATATTCTAAACAAATGACAAAATAAGGGAGATGACCAAATGAGGCATTAGTGGTCGCTGAAATATAAGCATGCAACGGGAAATTGGGAATGAGAAAATATCACTCTATTTACTTATGGGCGACAAATAAGCGTAGGTCTTTTAGATGATAATCATAATCAAATGACTATTCTGTATGAAGTTTGAAACAAATAACTTATCGATATGAGTATAGAAGTGAGAATGACCACATAAGGCAATGGCTGAGTAGCTCGCACTGTGCAACGGGACTTTAGAAATTGGAAGGCGGTACAGTCATGTCTAAAAATATGTAATAGACAATTTGGTTTACATTGCGGTGTAGTTACTCATAGCTATTGTCTATTACATATTTTTATATCACTAAATTCTACAGGGTGAAATCGAAAACAGTCGACAAATGTTGTATGGCTTAGACCGTCAAACTGAACAACGTTGTCTATGGGACTAACATAATTAGAGCAAAAAAATAACCACTTGGTCGAGTAGATACTGACGTTTTCTTAGAAAGCTGACTGTGTTTTTGATCATAATGTAGTTGGTCCCATAGACAAAGTTGTTCAATTTGACGGTCTAAGCCAAACCACAAAATTTGTTTACTGATCGAAAAATCACCCTGTATTTACATAAGGCCGACATACAAGTATAAGCCTACATAGCACGCACTCTAGTACGGGACTTTACGAATAGAAAAATATCACTTAACACTATTTTAAAGAGACAAGTAAACTTAGTGCAAAGTGTAAAAAGACCTAAACCAAATTAAAACAGCAATTCAAAATAAAGAAAACTAACCAGCGAACTAAATAAACTGTCCCAAACAGAGTCGCAATCCACACGGCATAACAAACATGTAATTTCACAACATATAGCACGGGAGCGTGCACATTAGAACGGGCAGATGCAACGCGTGCTCTCATGGAGTAAGACATTCGGAGATAAAATGTCGCGCTAAGCGAGACCGCAACAGACCGCTGCCGTCCGATTTATCGTGCTGCGGCTTGGCATGCACGCGCTCATAACTATACAGGATTATGGAGGTGGCATCAACAATTTTATCATAATTAGAAAATGTTTATGTATTCCTGATAAAAGAGAAGAAATACAATACAAACTGACGTACAGAGAACATTAAAATACTTTCTGAGACGAAACTGCAAATGCTTTCGCCACGCGCTTTTAAAGAATCCAAAAAAGTTTACTTTTTTCTTGTCTAAAATAATACACAAGGGCCCTGTATCTTCTTTTTACGATAAAATTTCTAATACTGAGGAAATTGTGTTTAAAAATAGCCAAGAAATCCTTAGTTACCACACAAAATAAATAGTTACAACCTCCACAACATTTGTACATCGTTGTAACGCACGCATGACCTGTTGCAATCCACACTGGATCCTTTCCAGTGTTTAAGTGAAATATACTCAAATAAAAGGCATCGCAGTTATCATTTACATTTTTCAATTCACCGCAGGCTTGCCAAGTGCGTCGCAAATGGCTGGTTTAGAAACCATTATGAGTTGGACGTTATTTTTTTAAATTATTGCAACGTTTTCCTTTTTATGAGGTTGTAGTTGCCAGCAATATATTTTAGGGGTTGTCAGCTATTGTTTAGTAAGCTATAAAAGTGGGGATTTGGGTTTATTTTATATTAAGCACGCTGTTGTGTCGCCATCATCGAGGGTTCTCGGATACGTTTTGTTTAAAATGCTTAATTTCTCCTATTGCTTTGTTGTTTTATTTAGCACGGTCATATTATGTTTTGTGATTATGCAGCTTACAATAATCTTTTGACTTAAACTAAATGTAACTTATACAGTAATAAAGTTGCTTGTTATAGATGGAAGACATGAATGAGTTTACAATAGGTAATGGCTTTTCGTATTCAATACATACCCCTTCTATTTTTCATTAAAATTGAAAATATTATTGGAAAATAGGTGAAGCAAAACCATTATGGAAAGTGAATAAGCTTTCAGAAAACCTTAAGACTTTTCTCCGTAAAACATTTACGTAGGCAAATTCGGGAACACCTTCGGGAGTTGGCGGGAAACCCTAAAATATGTTATGCGGACGTGATCTTTGTGGAATCATAACAAACATACACGTGCTTAGCTTTCGCAAGTATTATATTTTTATTTTATAGCTTAAGGTTAGCAAACAATTATATACAGGTGCGACCGATCTGCCGTTAAGCGATCACCGAGCTTATAAACTTCCGCTATAATAAATACGGTGAAAACACAACATTATGGTCCATCGTAGTAACGTGAAACTGCCGACTACCTTGGAATTCTGATACTTTATTCACATGTAAACAAAATAGGTCAAAAATAGTAAAAGTATTTAGGCATGCGTATCGTTAACGTTTCGGACGGATTCAATTCAAATACTGGGTGTAACAAGACCGTCAACGGAGCCGAGGTATGTATTCTGCCCATCATCAGGACCATTTCTGTTCAAAATTATTGCTGGAAAACGTTTTTAATTTTTGGTGTTAAAAAGCATTGCATACATTACCACGCAATGTAACGCGTACGTATTTCTTTAGTGTATCCGACATTGTTCGTTTAGTAGTCTATGAACTATGGTAGCCAAATTCAAAATGTTTGTTATAACTACAACCAGAGAACTGCGGACGATTATCGTGGCCAAGTGACTGCGTTACGAAATTGCGTACGTTATTTTTGTAAAAAGCCCCCTGTATAATCGCCTTGAAGTTTGAAATCAACCACTCAACATTAACTTTTAGGTAAATCCCTAACATCAAGCTACTAAAGCACATTACATTAAACTTACTTCATCCGTCACAAGTCCCGATATGGGTCGTATTGCACCCGCTACTTAACTCCTCTTGAATTATTACCCAAAGCCTTGAACACTCAGGTATCCTTCAATTCCGTAAAAAGACTTGATAAGGGTCCATCCCGAATAAAGTAATTGTGCCTTACAAAATTTAAAGCGGACGTAAAATTAACTAGTACTTTATATTCGTATCGCGCCGCGGAATTTCGTATGGAGGCAATTTTATTTTAGGGCATAAAACGATTCCGGAATAATGACTGTATCATCGTAAGTGCACTCGCGTGGAGGAATCACGTTAGTTTTGTATAGCGGCTGTGTTTGCTGGATATATACACATCAACTTTGTCTAGGGATACAGGTGTTATTTTCATACAAACGAAGTAACTTTGAAGCCTTGGTTTTCTGCCAGGGATGTACCGTGCTGTAATCAGATGATGGCTATCCAGGGCTTGAATGGAGTAGATTCAGATCGCTATACACACCCAACTGATCTGATCAGCATTCTAAAAAATTAATGGGTCAGAGTTCTCAGTTTGATGATTTCCATACAATTTAATGCTATTTTCGCGATTTTTTTAAACATGCCCATTACGTTTTTAGAATGCTAAGTCAGATCAGTTGGGTGTGTATAGCGATCTGAATCTCCTCCATTCACTCCCTGGATAGCCATCATCAGATCACAGCACGGTACATCCCTGGCAGGAAACCAAGGCTTCAAAGTTACCTCGTTTGTATGAAAATAACACCTGTATCCTTAGACAAAGTTGATGTGTGTATTATTATTTGATGAGTAAAGATTTGAATGCTTTCTTGGTGCCAGGCAATGAGTAAAACCGCCGTTTCTCCTTTTTTAATGCACAACGGTGTAGTGCTTGGCCTTCATCTCAACTGATGTTAAGTGACGATAAGGCCGAAGATGGAAGCGCACTACATCCGGAATCCTCATCAACTGAGGAACTGGCTAGCTTACCTCTAACTGCCGGAACACAACAATTTTGAAACTGTTGTTATGGCGTCAGACTTAGGTAAGATGGTGGTAGCTAGCCAGGCGGACTTAAAATAAGTCGTACCACCAACCAAACCGAGTACAAATAGTACCCCCACTGGGAATCTAACCTGGGACCCCTGCGTCACACGGGTGGGTGAACCACTAGACCACAGAGGCAGTTAAAATGGCGGTCCTGCTCTCTAGTGTTCCTCAGCTTCGACCGGAATCCACTTTCCTGCTTACTATCCCCGCAAATTGGTATTACGATGGAACCTTGTCACATCAACATCCACGTTGACGTCAAACGTAACCAAAAAATGACATGTAACAATAATATTCCAATAGTTAATTTAATATATTAATTAATGAATTATTATTTTCAATAAGTTTGTTTTTCGTTTTTGAGGTTAAAAAATGACCTCAGGTTCATTACTAATTTGCGGGGATAGTAACCTTTTACATTCACCCAAATCCTGGACATCGCTGGATTGAGACAGAAAAACCGTTCAAGTACCATGGGCAACAGCGTCGCTTAACCACTGCTAAGGTTAAAATCGCTTGCACGTCGCGCCCACTGTCACATAGGTTTAGTTCGTGCAGGGGCGATACGCGCGCACACGAATTTTGTTGCTAACTGGTTAAGCGACGCTGTTGCCCATAGTACATTTGGTTTGATATACGAGTAAACACTATCACCATAGCGTAATGATTATTACCTCTACAAGGTTTTGTGTAAAACACCAACCACCTCGCAGGAGTAGATTACTAACATCATAAACAACGACTTTTGTTCTACGACTTTCCCGAAAGAAAAAAAAAACGTTTTTCCATACAAATGTCCAAACAGCATCAAGTTTTGCATTAAAAGTCGATTTTTGTCCTTTCCGGAAAATCGTAGAACAACTTTGTTGTTTATGATGTTATAATCTACTCCTGTGAGGTTGTTAGTGTTTTGAAAATAACCTTGTATATTGAGGTAGCTTGACCGTGTTGTCTAGAGCAAAGAGACTACCTCCACCGCTTCACAGGAGATTCATACCTTTCTTTTTTTATTTATTAGAGTGAGGTAAATACGCTTTTTACGTATACATGCTTTTATGCATGTATACTGGGCTCGGTCAGGCACAGGAAGCTACTAGTACTTCTATTATCATAAGGCGATTCATACCTAACTTTTCACTACTTAAAGTGCGGTACTGTAGTACTAGTCATTCATTAGGCATACATCGCCAAGAAAGGAGTAACCTTCCTCACTAGGTATAGGAAATTATATTATTACACTATAATATTACCACTTCAAGGCCCGGAAAATGAGAGACAATAGATTTTCTATTGTTGTCTGGCCGCATGCGGTCGCGCAGGCATTGATAAATTACCATCCAAATATTATCCTAACCCTAAAAGTTTTTAATAGCAAGGAAAATAAAGGAAATTGGGCATATTTGACCTGCTTGATGAAAGTTCGCGTACAGAAACCAAACCAGTTTTAAATTGAAGAATTCAGTCCCACTTTTCACAATATTTAATATTTTTTTATGTACCGACCCGCAGAAAAAGTTATGAGCGTATGTTTAATGTTATAAACCTTTTGTTAATAAAACTGAAGTTTTTACTTTCCGCATTGTGAAAATGTGTGGTACAAGCATATTAAACGTTTGTATTGTCTTTATTTAATTATTTTATTTTATTTATTACTGAAATGCTATGATTAATGATAAAAAATGAAAAAATATGTCCCGCAAGAATGATACCCATACCACTGCAAAGCAGATACATTTATCTATAGGTAACCTATCTGTAGGTCTAACCTAACCTAACCTAGCCCTATTTCGCTTGTGTACGCCGTAGGTTAAATGTTTGAAAAAAAATGCCCAATAATCTTTAATTCAGATTTAACAACTTCAGCGAGAACTCTCCATGTCGATACTAAAAAGTATTTATTCCGATTACTAATCAACCCTCAAATACCAACCACCAAGCACGTTCCAGCAAAAACGTAGCGAATGTGATACCGTTCCTACGTATTTTAATTTTTGATCTGAACCCTAATCTTTCCATAAAGTCATACTCGTGAGTTCCCAACGTGCGACCTGAATATAAATTGTGTCATTTCACCAAAACCCTAATGGAAAAGCAGATTAAATAATTCAGCTGAAAGAAATTTTGAGCCCATAAAGGCATTCATAAATAAAGAGTTTAACACATGGGGGGTGTGCGAGCGCTTCCCCATTACCGTTTTTGTATATTTTTTCTTGTATCTTTTGTAGCTTAAAATATTCCCTATACACAAAAGTAGGTTGTAAATCATTGAGATAAAATTTTGCCGAGCCCATGATTTATGGAGAAATTTTCGGGACCAATTTTTTTGTTTAACCTTCACAATCTATTTCGTGGTTACGCAACGCAACTAAAGATTTAGCGTTATGAACTGTGAGGAGAAATTTATTATCATTTTACTTGGCTAAACGAAATACAAAGCCGCTTAATAATTTAACTTCGGTTTTTAATGGGTTATCTCTGGAGTAAATTAATCTTTTGACAATTTCAAGACTTTATTTTCCTAAATACACTGCCAAAACATATTTCCTTATTCCTCCTGTACATCTTGCTGTTTCTGTAATTCTTATTATGTTTGCAATAAAAGTCGTATTAATATAACTACACTCACCCCTGGTAGTGTCCGTTTTTCATGGAGCGCCGACTGGGCGCTTGATGCGCTCTCTGGATTGAAATATGTCAGGAATGCACACCCTGAAACAAGAGATAATAGTTTTTAATATTATTATTATCAGGGTTCATTATTGTAGTATACATACATTTAAACAAAACATCATCAACACACACGATGCTCTGTTTCTCGAAAGAAAAGATCTGCAAGCGAATAAAGTCACACAACTGGACCACACCACTTGGGTGTCGTTTACAATTTTTTTAGGTAACCACACCACCGCAGTGAACTTCTAATGTTAAACTTGTATTTATCGATATCAATTTTTTAGGGTTCCGTACCCAAAGGGTAAAAACGGGACTCTATTACTAAGACTCCACTGTCCGTCTGTCTGTCTGTCTGTCTGTCTGTCACCAGGCTGTATCTCATGAACCGTAATACCGAGAAAGTTGAAATTTCCACAGATGATGTATTTCTGTTGCCGCTAAAAACAGAATAAAAATAATAATTAAGGGGGGGCTCCCATACAACGAACGTGATTTTTTTGCCTTTTTTTGCTCTATATTAATAACAAAAACAGGTAGACAGTTGAAATCTTCACAGATGATGTATTTCTGTTGCCGCTATAACAATAAATACTAAAAAAAAATATATTTAAGGGGGGCTCCCATACAACAAACGTGATTTTTTTGCCGTTTTTTGGTACGGAACACTTCGTGCGCGAGTCCGACTCGCACTTGGCCGGTTTTTTTTCATTTCTAAGATCACATCACGACAAAGTTAAAGTCAAAAATAGCTTTATTCAAATAATACTTAATTATTAAGTACCTTTGAATCGATTTTCATGTTATACATTACTAGTCTAGTGGTGTGGTTACCTAAAAAATGAAAACGACACCCAAGTGGTGTGGTCCAGTGGTGTGATTGACAATACACGTGAAAAATCATTCAGTATCATAGATAACAACGGAACTTCAGTAACTTACTTTTTTTTACTTATAGATATATAATGTAAATAAGTAATGTAATTATTGGCTAAAAACATGTGCGTCTGTTGTAAAAAGAGATTGTTCTGTACCTCAGAAACCAAGCTGTAAAATATGTATAATACTTCATCCAAAACAAGAAATAAAATAATCTTTCCCCCATTTTCCTTGTCATGTCAGTGTCCATCATCCGCACGAAGTTCCTATTTTATTTCAAGTCTCCTAAGGTATATTTTTACTCTTATCAATAGTATATTCCAATAGGTATATTCAGTGTTGCCATTTAGTTATATCTTTGTGTCCAATTTATTATTTAAATTGGCTAAATACAAAATAATAACATCGAATCCATTTAAAAATGGGGCAATAAAATAATTTCAAATTAATGGGGTTGGCAACGCAAAGCTAATTGTAGATGTCGCTGCGTACGCTTGTTCCTAAGACACTAGACGTTCAGAACAAAATGTATGGGAAAATAGGTATTTATTTTGTGTTTTTTTTTTACCTAAAAATACTCATTGACCCAAAATGGATATAAAACACTATTCTGCAATGCAAATGCCGGAGTTTAAAGCCAAATTAAGACGTTTTTATTCTTACAGAAATTATATTTTTTTTCTATATCCAGATTTTTCGGAAATATGCAAGTGCCAACATTTTTAAAGCCTATTACACAAAATTTAATAATTTTAAAGCTAAAAAACGATGTTGTTAAGTAAAAATCCTTTGTTTTGATAGTTCTCGTGGAACAAGCGTACGCAGCGCCATTTTGACAGTTGCCTTCTGTCGCCGACCGGTCTACCACGCACGGGAGGAGACGAGCGGGGACACCTTCTTACTTGCGCTCCATACCTACACGGACGGACACCAACCGCGAATCGCTACTCTTTTTTATATAACATCACGTCGTCAGTCTTAATTTTATTTGTAAAACGGCTATTAAATCTGCCATTTATTTATACTTTCCCGAAGGATCATTTTCACCTTCTCCATTGGTCACGGCTCCGAGCAGTACGATTGGCTTTCATATATAATGGTGGGATTACACGTGCGCGGCTTATTCGGATGCGATGCGATGCCGCGTAATCGAATGGGGATGGATAAACGATACTGTCGCTGACTGTGCTTCGTTTATTCAAATTTATATACTGCTAACTTTCGTTCGCGATTTTGGCAGCGTTGACTTTTATTACCTATATGCTTCCCAGTGTTGTGTTTCAGATTCATAAGACTGTTTTTTACACGACTGCCCAAAGCAAAAAGAGTGTATAATGTGTTCAGGGTTCATGTATGTTTGTGGGTAAGTGAGTTTCATTATTTCACCATAACTTCTAAATGCCTGAACTGATTTAGATAAATAGGGTATCGTTAGAATCCTTACAGCATCGCGAATGACACTGGCTATATATTTTTTAGAATAAATCAATATGGCGACTGTACGACGCCATTTTCAGATGTGAAAAAAAAAATTTTTTCATCAATTATTACAATATGGGCATCAAATGAAAGGCCTTGATGAGCACATTCCAATACTATATAATATGTTACTAAAATATGTGAAATAAAAATAAATAATAAAAAAAAAAAAAACACGACTGCCCTGCCAAAAACGAACCAAAAAGTTAAACAACAAGTGTCATTGCAGTTGGGGACCTCTTTGATCAAAAATTGTTCCATAATAAGGTCCCCCGACTGCAATGACACTTGTTGTTTAACTTTTTAGTTCGTTTTTTTTGAAAATGTAAGATTTAAACTTAGAAAAGGTTAAGATCACACATCGAGTCTGGTAGCGTTTTATTTTCGATTTTGATCAACTTAATCGATATCTGCTAAAGTCGGTCCCAGTCAATCCCAGTTTCGATTCTTGAAAGATTTAACTTAAATTTTCCATAGAATTGGGATGATGACTAATTAATAAAATAACGAAATACTAATAAAAATCGTAAACATATTAAACTTTTAGAGTAGCTTGTATACCTCTTGGTTTTATATATTGCATATTATTTATTTATGACCCAGTGACCCTTCAAAGTTGGGTGGACAAGTCCATTTAAAAAGTATAAAATCTATCATTTAAAATAAATGATACCTTTAATTAGTCCGTAAAATGTATAGCAAATTTTTCTAAAAAAACATTTTGATAAACACAGTATTTAATATAGCTGCTGAACAAATTTCCTACGCATTGCATACAAACTACTCAGGCGTGACGTCATAATTGAGTAGCCGTTAGTATGGAGCGTTTTTGGGTGAGTCCATTTGTGTGCATTTCAAACTGTGATATCTCGGGCAGTTTTTATGCTAGCGAAATAATTCTTTTACCAATGTTTCTTTTTGAGAGGTAATTTATGTAACTTAAAATAAAAAAAATTGACATCATGCCTATTAATGTCTTTGTTGCTAATAATATAGGAACTTACATAACCAAAACATCTTGGTTTATGTAAAAACTGGCAAGTTTTTAACCTAATCAATGTAAATTTTGCGTATGTACATTTTGAGTATTGTACGAATTGTACATTTGGCGTATTGTACATTTAGATATTTTTCGAATTGTACAATATGCTACGAAGGGTAAATATAGAGGGCATGTGAATATTGAAGTAAAAATTCAACAGACAACTGCTTTTCATTTTTGCTTTTTATTTCCGATGCCTAAGAAAATAAGCATATTTTTTTTCATTCTATGCCTATACTAAACATTTGAGATTTATCGGCTATGTATATCGTAAAAACGCTAAATAACAAACCCGACAAAAACAACCTTAAAAGCCCCACTTCATTGTGCTAGGGGCAAGTTTCATCGTTCGTCGAGGGCTTTAAATCGAAAACAACACCAAGAAAACCAATTTGATCGAGGCCGATATTCAAATAGTTCGCAAGACTTTCGGAAAATAGACTGGAATTGCCGCGTGGAATATTTCGCGGTGCCAACTTACACAGAATTTGTTTCGAAGAGTTTTGGTGCTTGCCTACTTTTTATGCTAACAGGCTGTATGCCAGGAATAGTCTATGATTTCTAAGAAAGGGCTTTTTTTCGTAGAAATCATAAGTTTCATAGGTTCCAGTCAGCCCGTGACCACGATTGATGCAACTGGGTCGAAACGTCGAGAAAATAGATACCTTGGTGTGAAAATACCCATCTTCAATTATTAGCACTTGGTCGGATTCGCAAAAGGTCAGATTCGGAAAATGTCAGATTCTCATTTTGCCGGAAAACAGTCATAAAGAAAAGTTTACTTATTAGCACTTGGTCGGATTCGCAAAAGATCGGATTCTCATTTCACAAACGTACGCATTTAATTACAGATATTTTAATAAAGTGCAATGCAACGCAAAAGCTTAAAGGTGTACTTAAATGTTTCAATTTGCAATATTGAGTAACAACGACAAAGTCACTTGCAAAATCCATCGAAATCAAATCCATTGTCAACCTCAACAAATTTATTTTGAAATTCTCCAAAATAAATTTGTATTAACTCTACCTACTATAATTTACAATTGAATCTCATCTCACATTGGTAATAACTAAGTTGTAACAATAAAGATAAGTTGTCTAATAAAGAACTTTCTCCTTTTTTAAAGTCGTTTAATACAGCAAATCACCCACCAATCCGCATTGGACCCGCGTAGTGGGTTATGTATGGCCCATCCTCCCTGGGCCCCAGTAGCACATGAGTAAATACTCATGTGCCAGCAGTACGATTATTAAAAATGGCTGATGGTCAATACAACAAAAACAATTATTGACGCATTTTTCGTATAAAATTATTATTAAGGATTTTTTATATCTTTATATTTCTTTTTTACAAGATAATAAATGGTGAACAATCTCACTTACATATTTTCCTCCAATATTATGTAAACAGATGGTTAAAACGTGTAATATTGAAAAAGGCTGAGCCAACAGTGATTTATGGAAGTAACATTTGAGTCGTAATAGAAACTTGCAGCAGAAAAGATATACGATACATATTTGCGAGGCAAAATGTGGAGTTGGAAAAGGATGCTCTTTATCCCGGAATAGAAACAGGCTCCCAGGGGATAGCCTTGCGTCGCTCCCTTTAGATTTTAAGGTGTAAGGATACAATCACGTTTGTGTACAAATAAAATTAAACATTTTGTAAGGGAATAAGAAGACATGCTAATCACCTAAAATTACATTTGTATCTTAAATAAAAACTACCTTATATTTTATGATACTATGCATTCAACTTGTCGTCTACACATATGCTTGGTGGGCACGTTAAAATTTTCAAAACTTTGGTTTTACTATCTTCTCCTAATACGATCACCTGGTTTTTGCGTATTGGAAGTCAGTACTTCTGTTCGCGAGAACACCTTCGATAGCACTCCCGAGCAGTAAAAGGTCACTGATCCATTGTTTCTAACGGTAAAGCTCAAGCATAGTAATTCCTCATTAAGGGATGAACCACTTACCCTTTGACTCCGACAGCTTTGAGTTGAAACAGGAACCCCATCCAAATGCCACCACGTGCTCCGCTATCAACGTCCACCGCACTACAATCTCACAAGTCTCACTCCAATTGTCTTTCTTGCATGAGAATAACACCAAAAACTTATAATTTGAGGAAATTCCGTATTCCAAAATTGATATCGATCCGAAAACTGCACGCGTCGCCGGCCGCCGAGAGGTGAGTGGTGCGGGCGGCTGCTCTTCGCCGTCGGCTCGCTGGTTTCGCGGTTTACCCACATAAAAAGAAATAAACTATGCCTGAACATCCCCCCCCCTAACCAAGGTCCGCCTTGGTTCCTAAGAATCAGCGACAGGCAACCGACATAATTTGGAAATAGGTCGAAGCAAAGTACCGTTTTGCGTTCGAACCTCCGCGACCCTAACGATTCCATCTTTACCGGGAAGAAGTTTAACTAACCGACCGCGCTTCCATTGAAGAGGATTAGTATTATCTTCTTTAATCAAAACTAATTCGTCTAATTTAGGAGGTTCCGTAACCGTATTCCATTTATACCGCTGTTGCAAAGTGTGTAAATATTCCGTTTTCCACCGAGACCAGAAATGTTGAGACATTTTTTGAATCTGTTGATAGCGAGACAACCGATACAACTTAACTTCCTCATACGGATATTCGGGTACAGCCACCAGGGGTTGGCCGATTAAAAAATGACCGGGTGTTAATACTTCAAGATCCGCCGGATCCGTACTTAGAGGGCACAAAGGTCGTGAATTCATGACTGCCTCTACTTTATGAAAGAAAGTTGCCAGTTCTTCGAACGTCAACTTAGTCTCGCCCAACACGCGCCGAGCATGATTTTTTGCCGATTTTACCGCTGCCTCAAATAAACCGCCTTGATTTGGACTAGATGGAGGGTTAAATAACCATTTAATATTTTGTTGAACCAATTTTCGTTCCAATTCCGAATTATTATCCCGTAAAAATGTGTATAATTCCTTAAGATATCTATTTGCACCGGTATAGTTAGTACCGCAGTCCGATCTGATTAATGAAGGAAGTCCGCGCCGAGAAACAAATCTTGTCAAAGCCGCAATGAAAGCTTCAACTGACAGATCCGAAACAATTTCTAAATGAACCGCTTTCGTAGATAAGCATACAAAAACGCACAAGTAACATTTTTGAATTTTTGCATTCCGTAATGAATTAGATTTAATATAATATGGTCCCGCAAAATCCGTAGCGGCTCCTGCAAAAGCTCGCACGCTATTAACTCTATCCCGAGGTAAATCTGCCATAAATGGTTGTGTACACCGAACCTTAGACCGATAACATTGAATACACCGAAATGTGACGCTTCTAGTAACTCGTCGTGCCGAAATTATCCAGTAGTTTTGATAGAGAATAGCTGCTAAAGTGTTAGCTCCGACATGACAGTGAATGTTATGGAAGTGAGTGACTAACAATTCCGTAAAATGTCCATGACCAGGTAATAAAATCTGATGTCTTGCATTAAAAGACAAATCCGCAGCTCCGATCCGACCGCCGACACGTAAAATCCGATCTTTATCAATAAATAAATTGAGTCTAACCAATGATGATTTAATTTGTTTTTGATTTGACAAGGCCTCCATTTCGTCACTAAAATATTTATGTTGAACAGTCCGAATTAAAAATGAAATTGCATTTCTACGCTCACCGATGGAAATATTTCCGCTAAAACGTGATGATTTATTCTTACAATTATGAATGAACCTTCTAATATAAGCCGTAACATTAATTAATTTTTGAAATGAACTATATTTTTCAATTAACTCAAATTCCGATTTTAAAGTGCCTACATTAGCTACCTTAGCCTTAATTCCAGGTAACATTTCTTCGGGGAACTCTAAGTAATCCCGTGGCCAGGTAGATGGGGATTCACTCAACCACTGTGGCTGCCACCAAAGATGATGCTGCAACAAGTCCGACGCCAAAGTACCGCGTGATGCTACATCCGCGCAATTCATGTCACTTGGGACATGTCTCCACCGAATTACAACAGGTTGCGATGTTATTTGTGACACCCGATTAGCTTCATATACCTGAAGGGTATGTACTGGTCGTCTGAGCCATGCCAAAACAATAGTGCTGTCGCACCAACCAACGACATGATCAAATACAATGTGGTCTCTCATAGAGGAGACGACATGATTGATAAGTGTGGTGAGGAGCCAGGCACCTTCCAATTCCAATTTTGGGATCGTTAATTTTTTTCTCAGTGAAGCTACTCGCGATTTAGAAATAAGTAGTCGCACGAGAACATTTCCGTCCGATAACTCCGACCGAATATAAACCGCTGCTGCGTAGCCCAGCGAGCTGCCGTCACAAAACCCGTGTAGACTATATCGAGCAGGTCCGTTTTTGTCAGGCTTTAAACACCGAGGGATTCGTATGTTACGTAAATCAGGTAAGTCCGAAATAATCATATGCCATTGCCGTTTAATATCGTCCGAAACAGGTGCGTCCCAATCAATTTTATTAGAATTGTCACTAGTACCGAGTAATTGTTGTAAAAGAATTTTAATTTTGAAAATAACCGGACAGATCCATCCTTCGGGATCGTACAAACGAGCCGATAACGATAATATAGTACGACGCGTCACCGTTGACTCCGCAGTCAAATTAACATGATAAGTAAAACTATCCGAAATTGGATCCCATAAAATACCTAAAACTTTTATAAGTTCCGAATCGCTTGAGCCGTCGAAGCTTTTAGGTATCTCTAAATGAGTAGATGGCAAACCGTCCAAAAGCTCCGGGACATTGGAAGACCACTTCCGTAATTCATAACCAGCCGTATCCATAAGTTTTATTAACTCATCGCGAAGTGCAATTGCATCGGAGAATGTATCCGCACCGCCATTAAGATCATCCACGTAACTTTGTTTTAATAATAAATTCGCCGCCGATGGGAAATTCGCCTTTTCGTCCTGAGCAAGCTGATGCAAACACCGAATAGCTACGAAAGGACTAGACTTTAAACCGTAACTGTTAGTCGTCAACTCGAATATTTGTAAGGGTTCCGAAGGCGAAGATCGCCAGAAAATGAGCTGATATTTACGATCATCCGGATGTATCCAAGTTTGTCTAAACATCATTCGTACGTCAGTAGTAAACACTATGCGTGGCCACCGAAAATTTAATAATATCTCCGAAATGTCCTTTTGTAATTTTTCACCCGAATATAAACAATCATTTAAACAGACGCCCGTACTACTAGAAACACTACCATCAAAAACAACCCGAATTTTATTTACATCACCCGATTTTTTAAATACTCCATGATGAGCCAAAAAATAATGTTCTTCTTCCGAATTAAAATTTGAAACCGTCATATGCCCTAATTTTATATATTCCGCCATGAATTCTATATATTTCAACCTAAACTCCGAGTCACGTTGCATACGTCTTTCAATCGACAAAAATCGTCTTAAAGCAGTCTGCCTAGAATCACCCAACCGCTGGTGATCCGGTATCAGCGGCAGGCGCACAGTATATTTCCCGTCTGCGCCGCGTGTAGTACTAGAACTGAACAAACGCTCGCATTCGATGTCCGCCGGACTAATAAATTTACATTGAGGTGGTTGTTCATAACGCCAAAACTTTTCTACCGCTTCCAATAACTGGATAGCCGAAACATTAGAAGCAAAGTTCATAGTATCCGAATTAATCTCTTGACTTGGCCCGAAAACAGCAAAATCAAAAATAGTACTTAAGGCATAAGGCCCACCTGCGCCTAAGTCAAGTTTCTCGCCGTTCAAGATTTGTCCTAAAATATCGCATCCGAAAATAATATCTATATGTCTCATGTGGGAAGAACCGTCATCCGAAATGTTTACATTTTTATTCGAAATATTTAATTTATGAACTAAATATGAAGTAGGTTTCTTTAAAACAACCGCCGTAACCGATAACAAAATATTCTTAGAATTAATTGGCCGAAAATGAATTTTAACAATATTATTACTTTCACTAGTGTGAATACCGCCTATACCTACAATAGGAACATTCGAGTAATGTCGCTTTAATCCCAAATTTGTCACCAAATCACTTTTAATTATCGATATTTGAGAACCGAGATCGAGTAAAGCCCGAACCTGTAGAAAAGAATTTTGAGATGATTTTACTTCAATTATAACCGTTGGCAAAATTACATTATCTATTAATTTAGGTTGTGAAGCGACATTACATAACTGTAATTGCTATTCCGAAGTAGTACGCTGATGTCGTGTGTCCCTCCTAGGACTCGCACTCCGTATGTTTTGCTGCCCGTGCCGTGACCGTCCGGCATCCGTCGATAAATTATTATTATCGCCATTATTGTTATCAATGCGCTCCGGCCGTTGATAACGCGAAGAAAATGAATCGTAAGTAGGACGCGCATGCATACGACTTAATTGTTCCCGCCTTTCGTGTGGACTGGCGCTCCGCATGCGTCGGCCCCGGCCGCGGTCCGCCGCCGTAAAGTTAGAAAACCGGTTCGATGATTGAGAGTGATAACGCGCAGGAGATTCTGGACGCGAAATATGCATCGTGCAAATTAACTTATTGTGACCGATATTACCGCATTTATTGCATGGGACTTTACTGATACAAGACCCAGCATTATGTTGTCCGAAACATTTAAAACATAAACGCGAATCCCTAATGAAATCTTTACGCCCGATATTAGTTAACTTGTTAAATTTAAAACACTCAAGTATAGTGTGCCCCGTAAACTGACAATATAAACAACGTTTCGTTGCCACGACGTTATCACCATGAGTGACTAAGCCAGTACGTGGTACGCGTCTCCCGCGATCCGAATAGTTATTGTTATTTTTATTTAATGAATCCGAAGCCGCCGTGTCTAACAATCGACATTCATTTTGCAAGAAATCTATTAATTGATTGAAGTTAGGCAAAGTAGCCGTATTTCCGCCGTATTTATGTTCAAACCGTGACTTCATATCTAAAGGAAGTTTCGTGAGACTAATAAACAATAATAAATAACTCCACTCATTTATAGGAAAACCGAGATTATTCAATGCGCGTGTAGATTCTAATAAAGGGTTGAGTATTTTTGTCCTAAGACCCGAAATATTATTAAAACATGGCAAGTTTAAAATACGCGAAATATGAGAATCCGACAGTAATCTTTTATTTTCGTATCTACTTTTAAGAATATCCATAGCCGTGTCTAATGACTCATCAACCATTGGTAAATGTTTTATCAAATCGCGAGGTTCCTTTTGAACATTAGAAAATAAATAATGAAACTTTTCCGTTTTTGAAATATCTTTCCTACACATTACCAACGAATTAAACAAACTAATGAAACTAGTCCAACCGAATATATCTCCATCATACACACTTAAGTTTATCGCTGGCAAGCGAGCATTTTGCGCACTTTCGGTGGGTTGGTGTGTGCCGTCTAAGTTCGGGTAGGCAGATGAAATTGCCTCCAATTGATAATAAATTTCTTCCGCGTTTTTAAATTGAGTATCAAATAAAATAATTTGTTTTTCATCCGTTACCAAGTTCAATATTGCCTCGTATGCCTCGCTCAACAACTTATACCTTTCTTCAATTTTACGCAACCGAGCCGATATTACACCCGTTGTTTGACTTTTATTGATGATGATTTCGTTAGTATTTACGAACCAATCGCACTGTATTTTAAATTTACTTTCTACGGCCTTAGACGCCATTTTGAAATAGTGATACGGAACACGACGTGAATTTTACGAATTAAAATACCAAGTGATTAAACCGAAACAAAATAAATTACCGATATTTTATATTCTGAAGCTTACCGAAATTAATACGAAACAATGATCCGACGAGAGGGACCAAAATAATTATGTTCGCGAGAACACCTTCGATAGCACTCCCGAGCAGTAAAAGGTCACTGATCCATTGTTTCTAACGGTAAAGCTCAAGCATAGTAATTCCTCATTAAGGGATGAACCACTTACCCTTTGACTCCGACAGCTTTGAGTTGAAACAGGAACCCCATCCAAATGCCACCACGTGCTCCGCTATCAACGTCCACCGCACTACAATCTCACAAGTCTCACTCCAATTGTCTTTCTTGCATGAGAATAACACCAAAAACTTATAATTTGAGGAAATTCCGTATTCCAAAATTGATATCGATCCGAAAACTGCACGCGTCGCCGGCCGCCGAGAGGTGAGTGGTGCGGGCGGCTGCTCTTCGCCGTCGGCTCGCTGGTTTCGCGGTTTACCCACATAAAAAGAAATAAACTATGCCTGAACAACTTCACTGGAAAGATTCCTCTATGATCAAACTTTCAAGAAATATGTTTTGGTTTTTTTTATGTAGATAGTCAAGCGTTTCACCGCTATCACGCCTGGTAGTAAACAATGAGCGACCTACGATGGAACGCGCTTGCCTAGAAGTAACCTATTCTACTCGCGACTTGAAGGTCCCCAGATTGTACCTATCGTACATATTGTACCTATATATTTGCTTGCTTCGCTGGCTCAGCGACCCGAAGTGGATCTTGGCCTCCGACATCAAAGTGCGCCATACTTTCCTATCTTTTGCCAGATCTGACAAGTCGGGCACCTTCAGCTCTTTAAGATTTTTGGTGACTGGAAGGATCCAGCGACCAATCGGCCCACCGGACGAAGACCGGAAGGTTGACCATGGTATGCTCTCTTTACAGCTCGAACTTCTCCCATTCTTTCTACATGTCCCAGCCAGCTTAGTCGGGCGGTTTTTATTTTCCGGATGATGTTCGGTTCGGACACTTAGGTCTTCAATCTCCTGATTATATCTTTGTCTTTACTCCCCATTCTCTCCCCTATATATTTGGTTTGATATATATTAGACAACTAGACAAAAATGAATCTAAATAAATATAAAGACCGTTAAAATTTAAAATAAATTATCTCAGCCTTCCAAAGCCATATTTTTACCCTCCAACATCAATTCAATTCCTAGTATGTTGGTTTGATTCAACCAGTCATTCTTAACTACAGCTAGGAGGCGTTGCGCCAGAACGCAGTAGCTCAGATAACGTCGGCTCGGAAATAAAGGCTGGCTAACTGGTAATTAGAGAGGGTGGTTCAAGGCAAAACCGCATAATTACTATATGTTGTATCGCCTATATTTAGCGTCGTGAAATAAAACTATGAAATGATAGTTGGGATAAATTGGTTTCGGTATGTAATATGGTGACAGTAGTAATGCATATTCTGTTTTTCCATAATTCATTTTCTGTTTTATACTCTTTAGGTAATGACCGTCAATCTGAAGGTAAATTATTACTGATTTCGATCCTTTTCACTTTTTACTTTCTAATATTTTTTGCGCTGGCTCTTATTCACGTATCTTTGTACTTGTTTGAATAGCATTTTATGTGAAGTTCGTCCTTTCGATCGTATCTATTCAAAAAATATTCATGATGCAATTATACGTCAGTATTATGATTGGCAGATGGATTCTATCGTTGATGCAAATTCGAGCCACGTCAATTACCGTACCCACTCATACGCATTGTTGCAGCAAAACCATACGCACATACAGAATACTCTTGACCTGATTTTTTTACGAACAGTCTATGTAAATAAACATCATTATAGTCAAACGTTAGTATTATATCTAGCGACTAAGCTTCCCCGTTGTAAATAGAGCCGCGTAGCGCCGATTCTAATTCGCGTACCATTGTATTAATTTACATTGCATCTAGCTGTTCGAAGGTATCCGAAAGTATGGGTATCCGATTGAAAAATCGGATTTCGACAAAATAAACTTTAATATTCATGATGCAATTAATTGTTAGTATTATGATTAGGAATAGGCACTATGTCGATGTTAATTCAAGCCACGTTAATTACCGTACCCACTCATACGTATCAAATAGAGCAAGAGTATCGCTATTTGCATATGATTTTGTTGACCTGCACCCGACTTTTTACGAACAAAATATGTAATATACAGTCTGTCTACATCATAAAGCCACACACTAGTGTTATATCTAGCGACTAGCTTCCCCGATGCAAATGGAGCTGCGTAAATTAGCGCCGGATCTAATTCGCGTACCATTGTACTTATTTGAATCGTCGCAATCAGTTGTTATGGCGCCGTGCGTTTGCAGATATCTCGGATACTGAATGTTTGGTGTTCGGTTTGGTTTAGGGCTGTTGATTTTGAATTTAGATTGGATGGAGCCCATTGTACGTTTTACCTGTGAATGTTAATTGCGTCATTTGAATTTTTAATGGAATAATTTTGTTTAGACAAATTAGGAATGCCTCCATAAATTTTTCGTATCTTTGTTTTAGGGTTAGTCTTCATATTAACTAAATTGTAATTATTTTTGACTTTTGCATTCTCATAGATTAACGTAAGCTTGTTAATTGTTAAGAATATTATAATTTAAAACAAAATAATTCATGAAATTACTTTGCACAAAACTAGTAAAAGAGTAACCTTAAATGTCGGAACATATAAAATAGGCAGGTTGGACAAAGTAAGTACTTAGTTGTAACTCACATTCCAAATGAATATGAAAAGTAACTAGTTAACTTGAACAAAACTGTTTTTATGGATTCATTCTTTGCAAACAGCTTTTAATATTATCAAATCCGGATGGAACGAAGCATCAACATGAAGAAAAGTGGCCAACAAGTTTGCTACAATTTCTAGCTCAATTTATGGTCAATTCCACCTACACATAGGACAAAAAGGTTAGCCGTGACCGTACGAAATCGCCGTGTATTTTCACTGAAAGCTTAAAAATTATGACTTGGCAGCATCGAATGGACCGGAAATGTATAGGCGCAGGAAATGAACCCGTTAGCGCAATCCAAGATGGAGGCAGGAAGGGGCCAGGCCGATTTATTCTGGTTGCAACTGGACCGGCGAGATGAATACGACACTCCGGCCAGTTATCGCTGTAGGCTTTTTAGTTTAATGGGCTGTTAGTTTTTAAGAGGTTGCAGCTTGAGTGTTAAGCTGTATAAACCCACTCAGACCATGTTCCGATAGCCCTATCTCTTTCCACCGCTAAAACATTGTTTGCTGGAGCGAGAACGCCCTTCGGTGAAAACCGACTCGGCTCAGTCGGCTCACTGAGAGCTCAAACACACAGGATGCGTTCCGGTCAGAGGGCCTAGTACAAGTTGTGTTTCTCACCTCACTTTGCGAAGAGTATCGGGTGAAAGAGAGAAAATTATGCGTGTGAGTGAACGAGTGAAAGAGAGAAGACGATAGTTAACTATTCGCAAAGTGAAGTGAGTACAAAATACCAACTCGTACTCAGGCCCCAGATTGCTGCGATCTATGCGATATGAGATCGAAACGCAACCAGCCAACTAGTGCGTTCCGATCCCATACATCGCGATCCGGTCATACGAATCGATCTCAGATCGCTGCGATCTATGCGATATGGGACTGAAACGCAACCAGCCAACTAGCGCGTTCCGATCCCATAAATCGCGTTCCAGTCATTTAAGCTCTGATGACGATGAGAGCGGAAGCAACCGAGCGTCTTCCCGCTCAAGTAAACGGTGTCAATATGTGACAAAAAAAACTCTACGGAAAAATGCGGAGCCCGGCGGGCCAATGTACTTCTACTTTATAACAAAAATTATTAAAATAATAAAAACACGATTGCCCTGCCAAAACGAACTAAAAAGTTAAACACTTGTTGTTTAACTTTTTAGTTCGTTTTTGGCAGGGCAGTCGTGTTTTCAATATTTTTTTAATTTATTTATTTTTATTTCACACATTTTAGTGACATATTATATAGTTTTGGAATGTGCTCATCAAGACCTTTCATTTGATGCCCATATTGTAATAATAAAAGATTTTTTTTTTCACATTTGAAAATGGCGTCATACAGTCGCCATATAGATTTTTTCTAAAAAAATATAGCCAGTGTCACTCGGAATGCTGTAAGGATTCTAACGATACCCCATTTATTTAAATCAGTTCAGGCATTTAGAAGTTATGGTGGAATAAAGAAACTCACATACCCACATACATGAACCCTGGACACATATACACTCTTTTTGCTTTGGGCAGTCGTGTAAAAATATGCTTCGAGAGAGTCAACGGGTTCATGAAATAATACGGTAGTTTTTTAAGTCAACATTTTCACTTTTAGGTTTGATGCAGACCGAAATTGCTTCGGCGTCTCGTTGCGTCATACACGACGATGCAAGTGAGAATTGCATAAAAGTTTTCCTATGGCATATAGATGACGCGGAACAGACGCATGTCAGGCGCAGTCAAAACCTTGGTTACGTAGAATAGTCTACACATACAAGTCGACGGAGAATAAGTCTATTATGATTTGCTACTGTAGCCTCTCTACTATTTTGTTAATATCAATGCAAAACTTAATAGACCATTCAGGTTTGTTTCAACACAGAACATAGAACAAAAAACAAAACCGGTGCGGTGCAGTACCTAAGATATAAAAAAACGGTAATTATTATTATGATTTATTTTAATAAACAAGAGAGAGACATAATATTAATGAATATTCAATGAAATAAATTTCAAACCAAATACAAGGGAAGACTTTCAACGAAACACTTTGCAAACATTATTCCCTGCTAATAAAACCGCCGAGGAAACAACAGCAAACTTTATTTTAATGAGAATAATATTCAAACTTATGAATTCAGAATCATTAATGAGAGAAAATTCCGAAAAAAAAATCTCAAAGTTCATTGCGAAAACTTTTCTCGGACTGTTGGAAGACGCAGCGTTGCATCTTCTTTTATGCAGCGTCAAAAGAACTTACGGTTCATATCACTTTTACGTAATAGACACTCTATTTCACCGCATTAGAACTGAATTTTGTTTGTCCTCTTAATTTCCCTAAGTTGTTCTTCTAGTTTTCTGTTAAAAGTTCGCTTCCAGGTTTACATTGTTGCCTGAAATTAGTTCCAGTTGAATGTCAGAAGAGATATAAAGTGTATTCAATCTGGTTCGTTGCATGTTACTGGAGATTTTGGGAGTATGACTGTCTCTGACGCTTCAGATAATAGAATTTGGCCAAAGCATGTTTGCAGTTTCTAATTTAGAGACTTTACGTCGACGAAGAGTGACAGTTAATTTATGTTCCTGTTTTAGAATCCGGGATTATAAATCTACTAGTTTATTGTCTGAGTAAATTGTGGTAACAGTTGTTTCTTTGTAGTTTTTACCGTCGAAGAAATGTCTAGAGTTGTTTCTTTTGTTTAAAAAGTAGGTATTGAGGAAATCATCAAGCTACTGCCATTTCAGGAAACTTTGTTTTGAATGATCCTAGAATTTTAGACTGTGTTGTGTATAGATAAAAATACTCTGAACTTTCTTAATAGGTACTCACTAAACACATCGGAGACAACTAATAAAAAACAAACTATACAGTATCTAACTGAAATATATACATATAGGCATAACCTAACATAGGTTGTTAATTACGATCAACTTTTAAGGTAAGAAAAACCGCTCTCTTTCTTTAAAGTAATTTAACTAACCAATGTAGGTTAGTAACATAATTAGTATGTTATGTAACATAAACGCGGTTATTATTTAAGTTAAGGAAATTACTATATAAAAATAGGGTAAATAAAAATAAAATCTGGGTTCAGTGATCAAGACAAAACAACCTTACTTCCTTTCTCCTTCAATCCACCTACATTCATATAATACAGGATATAACAGACAAATAATAATAAATAATCCAAAGCTTCCACCATAACAAGCCCTCAAATCTAACGAATCACAGTCACATGCAAATAACGCAAAGCCGAATCTTCGCAAAACCATCATTTGTTCTTAATATTATCCTCAAAGGAACCGATCTCCATTTAATTCTCGCTTAAGGTGTCTCAAAAGGAGCTTATATCGAGCGGGTTTCCGACAAAATTGCATTATCACCATGTTTAAAAGCTAGAATTTTTAAATCTATCTTGAAATTATATTGCCTAGGTAGGATGTATTGAGACTGCAATAGTTCCTTTGATTTCTCGTAATAAATTATCTTAATCACATGGTTTTAGTATGTTACAAGATTTTTGTGATAATTCAAATGTATAATTTTAATATTGTTTTCATTTACACCTATTCGAATACTTAATGAACTTACATGAAATTTATTATTTAGAATTAATCAGTTGGTGTTGTCTAAAATTCTTAATTCTTTCTTCAATTATTTACTAAGACTTTCATAAAAATGCAAAAATTCCAGTTCCCGTGCCTTGATAAACTTTTAATGTAAACACACTAGATAAATTCACTCCCAGTCCAGCTCAAGTTATTTTATTAGCAGCCTCTTAATTAATCAGAACCGAGAGTGGATTTATTGCACCCAGCCCAGACGTCTAAACGCGAGACGGGTAAAAATGTAACGTTACCATTTTAATGTTATTGAGTCTGAAACTTTTTGCATTTAGAGGTAAGTTTTTTTTTCTCTTTGTGTTGTGGAAATTGAATCAAAGAGATAAAGCTTTTGGTAAATTTTGATTTGTCGTTGTTTATTAAGTTGAAGACTATAAGAAATGAGACTGGTTTATAAAAATATTTTGATAGAATGGAAATGATTGTCTGTCAATACCGACACTCGGAATCCTCAAACATCGAGGTATTTGCTGTCATTTAATAGGTACTAATAAGCCATTGACTATCAGTTGTTACTCCTACAACATGACCTGATTCGTCTGAACAACATGTAACAAACACTAATAAGTTACATGTTTTCATTAGTAAATTAACCTTTTAAGAGATTTCTTAGACACACTGTCAGTTAATTAATTTGGCCAACCAAACTAAAACCAAAAGTAAATCTCTGAAAATTAATATCGTAACGTCTGGTAGAAGCCAAACGAAAAGACAGATATTGTAGTAGATATTGAACTGTGAGTAAAAAAATAATTTAAAAAGGTGCTAAAAATACATAAAACTATACTATACACGAAACAAAATGACAAAACATACTTCAAATGCATGGCCTGGCATAAATTCTACCAGCTCAAAAGACTTATGAGTTTCAGCCACCTGCAAATTATCCCAGCGGCTCACGGACTTCTAAAATGGACCACCGACCACATAAATTGAAATTTCAAAGTACTGCCTATCGCGCCACTAAATTGTAAACTTGAACATACTCAGCCACATTTCGTTGGTGCACCCAGAAAATAAGTAAGAGTCGACAAAATAAAAGAAACCCGTGGTCACTAAAAATATAATCCACAATCTTGCCTTGATCGGCCACCGCTCGTATTTTCAAATGTTTATTACACTGCAACGTTCCCGTGGCCACTTGCAATTCCCTTCTAGCTAAGTTTTTCAGTAAAATTCTTTTTAGACTTAGCAATTTGCACATTGCTACCTGGTTGTTTACGTTTCCCTTTGCTGAGGGATTTGTTATTTTTACTAGCACGCCTTTTTCGCGTTCCGCTTTAATTACGTAATAATACACTGGATTGCTCGAGGTATCCTTTGTCTCCGTAATGTGTCGCTGCTTTTTTAATTGAGTTATACTTTTAAAATTGGCTGGTGGAAGTTGTCTGAGGAACAACGCGTTTACGACCACACGAGGCTGTGGAAAGCGGAACAGAAGCCAAGTTTCTAAGTTTGCACGGTGCCAAAAAAGAACCGTGAAAGTTATATGACATTAAAATGTGTTTACTGACAGGATGGTTACAGCTGCGGGAAATAGAATTTCGGCAAAGACAACATGAACCAGACGATCGATCTTATCAAACTTACTACAATCGGTAAAAGTTAGGTATATTTGTCGTCTATGAAAATAAAATATTCTTTTACGCTAAAATCCAGTAACTAAAAGTTAAGCGCAAACAATAACAAATGTTTGTATAATAAATTAAACTCTACCAGTGAAGTGTCAACAACAACCATTAGACTTAGAAAAATTTTCGCTGCGCTCAAGTGACAACAACATTTTCACAATATTTTCCTCTGCTTTTAGACAAAGTGATGGAACAAATCCTGGCAGATAGGGATTTCCATAGTACAAGAGGTTCTGTTCTGGCAACTGAAGTAAAGGTTGCAATTTTTCTTCATCTTGACTTACTTACTTTTTGAATGTTCCGTTACTTTAAAAATATAAATGAAATCGGTTAAATCATCCCACAGGGCATTTACAAGTTAAAATAGGTTACCTTTTATCAAGGTAACCTATTTTAACTTGCACAGGTCTTTTGATCAAAAGAGATCAATCATAAATTATATGACAAATAAATAGATTCTTATAAAAAAAAGTGGAGGACAACTTCTTTAATTCTAACAGCCCCACCCGACTTCAATAGACATGTTTTATTACAATGATAATGCGTATCTAGTAATTTGAATATTATTTCTAGCTTTTTAGAGGTAGAGTAGGCTTTTGAACAGTTTTTTATTTTTAATTTTTAGTGTAAGTACCTTTTGTACTGTATTAGATATATTATCTAAGTAGAAAAATCAAACATGCAAACGGGTCAAACTGTGAAGAGAACCTCCTCTTTTAAAGTCAGTTAAAAAACCATGGCTTTGGTTTTCTCTTCTTCTTGTCCATCTCCTAAATCTAACAAATAGTTTTCTGAAAACCGCATCAAAATTGGTTCAGCTAAACGTGAGATAATCGCGGACAAACATACGTAGGTGCATACGAGTCAAACTCAGAACCTTCATTTTATGAAGTCGGTAAAAATACTAACACCTCCGAAGTGTAATAAAGACTTTTCTGAGAACCGCATCAAAATCGGTTCAGCCAAACGCGAGATAATCGCGGACAAACATACATACAGGTCAAACTGAGAACCTCCTTTTTTTTTGTTTGTTTTTTGAAGTCAGTTAAAAAAATGCAGACCTTTTCAAATATTATACAATTTTCAATCAATTGTAAAAATAACAAAACATTTTTCTACCAAATGCTCAGCTATTTTGAGCCAGTAATTTTCGCTAAACGATTTTTTTAAATTTAGCCAAATGCAAAATCTACTCCATCCCTCTGCAACATAGAAATGCTTTGGCTTTGATATTTTGGCGTCGGCTTAATCCGCAGCGGTCGCTCGGAGATTAGTATTCTTTGTCCGTTCGCCAACGGAACATTTTCCGTTAAAACTGAAAGTCGAGCTATAGTAGAGAGCTGAGAGCTGAAGAGCTGCAGCTTGTCAACGGCACGTCATGTCACGCGCATTTGAATCCGGATTAAATGACTGCATTTCAAATTGAAACTATGAAGAACATTGTGTGCAGTTAAATAATAAAATTCGAACGAATTTAATCTTATTTAAAAGAATCAAGCGTCACCTGGAAGAAATTAATTTCAATGGATGCAAATAATCATTGTATATTTTCCATTTCATCCACCTAGCATTTTCATCTTGGTGTTTTTTATGCACATTTCCTTCATTTTTTTATGCACAACCGGATAGTGCTTGGCCTTCACCTGTGACGATAAAAGTAGGAGATGAAAGCGCCATAAACCTGGAATCCTCATCACTGAGGAACTGGTTATCTTACCAATAACTGCCGGAACACATAGGTACATTTGTTTAATTGTTGTTATGGCTGACTTAGGTAAGATGGTGGTAAACGGACTTGAAATAAGCCCTACCACCAACCAAACCGAGTACAAAGGTACCCCTGGCCCTGCTTCTTATACGGGTGAGCGAACCCCCAGAACACAGAGGCGGTTAGATACTGGTACCTAAATTTTATGCAACTCTTTATACTAACGAACTTATCTATCAAAAATATGCATGAAAATTTTACTAACTCGTATTGATGATTTATTGTTGATGATACAAAGAATATTATCAAAATCTTATCGTGCTTCTAATGTGTTATACGAATTAAAAAGTACTTAGTTAAATAATTTCACCACGGAATGTTCGAATAAATAAGAGAAAACAATACAAGGCCTTACTTGGTACAAGCATTAAGGCTGCCAACGAGAATGATTAATGGCTAGGTAGATTGAATCACCTGTGAGGTCACATGACATGGCCACATAAGCAATGAGAGAAGCAGACGAACCTATCTTCATTCCTTTCTAACCAATGTACTTGAAGAGACAGACCTAAATGTTCACTCGGGGAAGCACAAAATGCTTGTTACGTTGCACAAGTGAGTGTAATGTAGCAAATGTTTAGATAATAATACCAGAGCATAAAAAAACATCTGCTATAACTATTATACTTTGAAGTTTCACACTGCTGATTTATTCACTGTAAAGCTTTTATAATCATCTTTAATAATTTATAACGCATGATCAACCTTAGATACAACTTTAATACAAATTACGCTTAAAATTTCTATAACGAAATAAAATAAAAGTTGACAAAATATTCATAAATAGGGATTGAATTAGAAATAATAATATTTGTAGTTTATCAACAAAAAAATCTACTCTGTTTGATCAAATTCCTTTAAAATTATTCTAAAATAAACAAAATTCTTGTATAAAAATTTAATTTGTACAAAATATGAGAAATTGTCGAATGCCCATGTTGTACCCGCTCTAGTTCATGATGGGAACACTAAACTCGAAGTAGTTGACCATTACGCGTACCTATTGCACAAATATACATAAAGTAAGGTACAAAAGGCGGACTTAATGCTAAGAGCATTCTCTACCATTCAACCAACAGTAAACAGATAAACACGAATGCGGCACAAACAAAGAAGACTGATATTTATATGCATATAAAATACATTAATACATACCAATAAATACATGTCTACATAATCATATAATATTAAAATCCTACTAATATTATAAATGTGAAAGTTTGTGGGTTTGGATGTTTTTTCCTCAATCACGCAAAAACTACTAAACGGATTTGGCTGAAATTTGGCACACGGATAGTAGATAGCCTAGATTAAAACATAGAATCCTTTTTATCCCGATATTCCCACGGGAACAGAACCACACGGGTGAAACCGCGGGCGGCCGCTGGTACCTACATATAAATAAATAAAAATAAAAATATATACACCAAATACCGAGTTTAGATAAGTAGTGACTTTGACCCTTCCACATCACGGGCATAAGCCCTCCAACAGATGTGCATGAACTTGTTTCTTAAAAGAAAACTTACTGGGGGCTTTTCTAATAGAATCGGGGAGACCGTTCCAAAGACGCGTCGCTTGCAGTGTGAAGGAGTCGGACATAATTATACCCAGAACTAAAGAGAGGAGTAAATAGAGAAAGAGAATTAGCAGAGCGGAGGTGACAATCATGAGTATCACAGAGATGCTGAAACTTGCATTTTAAGTAATCGGGAGAATGAGGGTTGTTAAGAATGGAATTGAGAGTGCAAAGCAGCCGCAACTGTCTGCGTTGACGGATAGGAAACCATTTAAGCTGAGACCTGTACGATGAAACGTGATCATATTTGCGAAGGCAAAAGACAAAACGGATAGCATTATTAATAAGGCGGTCTAGCTTGTTAAGGAGATCCTCATTGAAGTCCGGATAGCAGACATTGGCATAATCAATAAGTGGAAGAATGAGAGAAGTGACAAAAGTAACCTTAGTGCGGATAGGGAGAAAATTTCTGAAACGATTTAGAAAGCACAATGAAGATATAACAGCTCGACTGACCTCGGCAACTTGTGTTGTCCAACTGAGTGATGAGTCGATATGCAGGCCAAGGTTTTTTACGCTAGAGCAGAGAGGGATGGTGGTGTTCTCGTACATTATAGGCTGAACTGAACCGAACTAATATTAATCTTAGTGATCTGTTTCGAACCTCCGACAATGATCGCCTGACATTTGGACGGGTTTACAGCTATGCCGAAATCAGCTAACCAAGTACTGATTTTACGAAGTACACTATTCAACCGCAATGAAGCCGAATTGATTTTGTTAGCAAGCGTCTATACATAAATTTGTAGGTCATCGGCATAAAAATGATAAGAGCAGTTGAGCGATAAAAAGAGAAAGTTAATGAAAATGGAAAATAGTAGGGGAGATAGAATACCGCCTTGAGGCACACCAGCAGAGAGATCGGTCCATTGAGATAATCAAAAAATCAAAAAAAAATCAAAAATATGTTTATTCCTTTAACTTAACAATTAAAACACAAAACAGTGATAGATTCCACCTTTTAGGTGCTTAGGCACCTGTATTAGACAGAACCGCTCATCCTTAGCATAGAAAAACTTAACAATTACAGATAAGATAAGGTAAGGTAAGGTGATAAATCTGTACCCATACGCACCGCCTGCTGGCGACAGCGCAGATAGTTGAAAAACCAATCCAGTGACAAAGACGAGAAATTCAGAGACTTCAGGATGGCTAGGAGGATGTCATGATCAGCCATACGAAGGCGTTTAAAAAGTCAATGAGAACTATGAGGATGACCAACTGGCTCTCTATGCCCAGTCTTATATCTTTGGTGACTTTGAGAAGTGCAGTGGTTCTGCTGTGTCCAGGACGGAAACCGGATTGAAGGGGTGTAACAAGGGAGTTGGAATAAATAAAGGAGGAGACTTGTTTATGCGCAACGGCTTCAAGAATTTTGGAAAGGAAAGGAAGAATAGAGATGGGTCTGAAGTTATTTAATGGAGTAGGAGAGGAATGGAGTAGGAGATGAAGTTTTAGGTAAAGGAATGATAAAAGCCTTACGCCAAAGAAGAGGAAATTCACCAGTTAGGAAAAAGCAGTTGATGATATGAACAATGATAGGGAGAATTTGTTCCAGGACACAGACAATCATTTCTCTACTGATTTCATGACAGCCTACGGCCTTAAATTTAATGGAAACAATATTCTTACTAATCTCGTCTTCGGTTACTGGAGAAATGGAAAAAGTTTCAGAGCAGAGTGGGCCATTGGAAGCAATTTCAGAAATGATGTTGGACTTAGTGCCGGTGTCTAAGGTGGTAGACGACGAAAAGTGTTTGTTGAAAAAGGAGTAGGAGTTGGATTGGGGAGAAGTTTTCCATAGACCAAGGTAGCGAAGAAACTTCCATGTGTTGGCCAAAGAAAAATTGGAAATATTGTCATGGAAGTATTAACGCTTAGCTGCCCTTACCATTCGGTTGCACAGGTTACGCGCCATCTTATAGAGATCCCAGTTTGCCTCACAAAAAATCTTCGCGTCCGACTTACCGCAGTGTCTCAAGACGAAAGTCTATGACTAGTGTGTGTTGCCACTGATGATTTACGGCAGTAAAAGTGATCGCTAACAATGGGTCTTATAAAGAGGCTCAAGGTAACCCAACGTACAATGGAGAGAGCCATGCTAAGCGTTTCCCTGCATGATCGAATCAGAAATGAGGAGACCCGTAGGAAAACTAAAGTAACTGACATCGCTCAAAGGATTGCTCAGCTGAAGCGGTAGTGGGCGGCACACATAGCGAGAAGAACCGATGGCCGTAGGTTCTGGAATGGCGACTGCGCACTGGATGACGCTCCGTGGGCCCCCGACAAGGTGGACCGACGATCTAGTGAAGGTCGTGGGAAGCCACTAGATGCGGGCAGCGCAGGACCGATCGTCGTGTAGATCCTTGGGGAAGGTCTTTACCCAGCAGTGGGTGTCGTGCAGCTGATATTTGATATAATGAATGAAATTAAAAATGTTTTCATGATCTGCACTAAGACATAGCCACTTGAGAACACATGTATTGTTTCCTAACACATAAGCCTGAACTTAATAATAACACTACAAACTATCCTCAAATAGACGTTGTATATTATTTAATAAAGTAGTAATCCAACAACTTTATTGCTTTATCGCTGTTCGGAACTTTGCGAAATGGCCAGAGTTTGTTACTCGATTTACATTCGTTACTGGGTGTTTATGCTGCAATAAATAGAAAGACCATCTTACACCTCTCGCTGAAGTAATTAATAAATTTGAAGATGGCTTTTATCGGTGATTAACTATTCATTGAACGTAACGAAATTGTTGAACAAAACACCAATAACGTTAAGTTATGATGTTCCGTTACATATAACCACATTATTAGAAGTAGCAATACAAAACTGCAGCGATAAAAACTATAAACCATTTTTTTTTTAAAACAAACAAAGATTTATCAAATTAGGCCATAAATGTCGAAGTTAAGCGCGAACAATTATAAAAAATACAACCGAATTAAGAACCTCCTCCTTTTTTTGAAGTCGGTAAAAAATGACCAGCAAGTATTATTGTTAATTTATTCATCTTCTCATATAAAACACACACAGCATCTAACGATTGGTTTCTGCATAAGTAATCAGGTCGCTACTACTTTTCCCTTGGGTAGCTCGTTAAAACTGACACCACAGCGTTTTTACTCTTAAAAGACACCAAATGAGCACTATTTTCTTTTGCATCTATGCAAATATATGAAAAATGTTTGCTTCACATTGAATATTGTGGTAATTTAGTTCCTCATTGAAGCTTTTACTGTCGATACCAAGCAATGTTTTGAATTCATTTGAAGATAAAAACCATGACTAGACTCGTCCTTATACCAATGGAATTTAAATCAAGAACTTTGGAATACGTAAATTCATACCTTTGTACAAACAGATTCGTGCAATATTGATTAAAAAAAAGATAATTATATCTCATGAAGTTTAAAACTATTTCTCCATTTACGCAAAACAGTATGATGTAACAGTATGATAGTAACAGTAAGAGCGCAAAACACATGCATTTCAGTTTAAGTAAAATAAACATGAAAAAAGCACTCGTACACCAAATAATCCGACTCATAAACTTGTACTTAAGAGTGCAATTAAGGATAATATGATCCCGGCTAATCCCGGTGCTGTATTATACCTATTTAACGGGATCCGGGACACGTTTATGAGTCCCGGCCCATAATCCTGAAGTAATTGGTGTCCGAGGCATTCCTTGAAAGTTGGTTGCCATAATTGTAGGAATAAATAACGTGGGATACCATCTCCAAAGGGATGCAGTATTAACTTTCGATAATTTGATACACAAACTATATAAACTATATATAGAATTTTCATCACTTTGTAAATAGATTAGAAATTCAACCAAGAGAGCTCCTCAAATTTTTATTGTCATTAAGGGAAATGATGATGCTGGTAGTGAATTATACCCAAATGAAATACATTAATCATGGGACTATGTCTCTAATGAAAAGTCAAATAATCAAATTTAAGTAAGAATGTTTCTGTTTGTAATTTAGTTCCTATTATTCAGACTTCAAACTGAGAAAATAGGCTTAGAGGTATTTTAATGAATTACAGTGATACATTACCATTTACTACTAAAAATAATTTACACTAGAAACTGTTTTCATCATTACTATTAAAACAACATCAGACAAACGTACACATTATAGTGAAATATAAGAATTTCATCCAGAAAAACGTGGATGATATCAAAAAGCAATAGTCCGCAGATCTGGAAAACTACTTTCGTTGAATGATAAAACCATTCGTTTCCCGTCTGACCCACTGCGTCCGCTTAGCAATAATGTACGAGAGATCTGACCCCGAATAAAGTTGGTGACGATAACGAATTATGTGCAAGGAAATGACTGCGGTCAGTAAAAATAAACGGTGTAAGCAATAAAATTGCCTTGGTAGAGATAATATTGGAAGATTGCAATCGACAAAAAGGTCTACGCAGGGAGATCCCGCTGATTTTGCTTGGCACGTAGGGGTGGGATTAGCGCGGGATTGCTATTTCACGACGGAATAACTCATTCTTATTTCTAATGACCCATGAGGACGATCGGATTGCTAAGTCGGTGGTATTAGCGGTCGAACTTGTTAAGGACTGTGATAACGTAACTGCGTATACGTAGATAATTTTATCGTTATGAAAAAAGATCTTTTATATAGGTTTGACGCCAATCCTTACTAAATATTATAAATACGAAAGTCTGTTTATTTGTTACGCCTTCACGTCTTAGCTACTGAACCGATCATCATGAAATTTAGCACACACGTTGTCAGGAGTATAGATAAGGACATAGGGTACCTTTCAACCCTGATAGAAGGTACTATTCCCGAGGGATAGGACGAAGTCGCGGACAGCCGCATTTTACATAAATTTCATAATTCTCTTCAGAAAATATATGATTAAAAACATTTTAAGCAACAGCCATTATCATAAAATTTACAAATTATAGTTACACATTCTTTAAAAAGCACGTATTTATAGTTGGCAAAGTGTTTTTCCATAATGCAAAATTAACTTTAAAAATAATTTAATTTTCATCCAGCCTGGCAACGCTAGCCGAGTCTAATGGAACCACGTGAATCAATAACGGCTGACCGTTTCATTACAACCCCCACTTTCAATCAAAACCCGCCATTCTGTTCTGACTTCTATAATTGGGGCAACAACGTCGAGTATCCCTTGTGCAAACTCACGTCGTAAGGCTTTTAATCGTGACAGTTGTAATAAAAGTGTCAAACTGCTGAGTCCAGCAAGCGGAGGAAAGCACCGACTGATTTTATCAACCATTGCTAATAAAAATGGGGAATCGTAACACAATAGGTTCCTCATCACAGTAGTCATTATTCCATTTTTGAATGTCGTTTGCGCATGAATTATAAAACTGTGTAACACAGATCTTATTGTATTTTAAGCTGTTTTTATAACCTTGAACTTAGCTTCAGAGTACTTGTTAATTTCGTTTCCCTTCTCTCTTAATGCAAGTGAAGAATAAGATTAGTGTACAAACATATCATTACCTTGCTTTTTTTAAATTATAAACAATGCATGTTATGAGAACTACCTACTACTTGTAAGTACTATTATTTATTCTGTGGTAATACCACCATTAATAAAATGCAAGAAGTCAATTTTTGTCACAGCTAGCTTATTGTATCAATCTATGTGTGTGTCTGTGTTGATATCATCGTCAGTACTGACTTCATGAAGATGGTCAAGAGCTTTCTAATCTATGAGAAGTTATTTTAATTTGATTTAATTTGATTCAAATATATCCCTACCATACAAGGTAACAAAAAATTTGTCAGCGTTACAAAGGTCATTTTTGTTTAGAAGCGAAACAATCTCATGAAACGTTCACTGCTTTCCCGCTTTTACATTGTACATCTTTTTAAACCACCCCAAAGCCTCTCTCTTCATACTTACACTAATTTAGGCTTTTTTCTAACACGTTTCATGGCCCGTATGCAAATAAGAGGGCCTTGATGAATATCACATGAACAAGAGGGTCGACTAAGGGCTGTCGCGAACGGGACAACTTGGATACCTGAAATAGCCTTTGGATTGATCCATTTATTTAAGATGAGAATCTACCTGTATCATTGTGATACTACCAGCTCGATAACATTATTGAGTTTGAAAAAATATTCACGTTTCAATATAGTGGAAATATCACAGCGAAATAATTAAGGATGTACAGTTTAAGGACTTTTTAAGTCTGTCCTGTATAGTTAATGATCGAAGAATATAGTAGCCGATACCTACCTAATATCTAAAACGATACACTACATGTACCGAACTATAACGCTCTCGCATAAGTTTGTATGTTATGTTTTGTCAAGAGTTTTATACTCTAAATCAACAAAAAAAGAAACACGTAATGATTAACACAGTGTTTGCTCTGTCTCCAGATGATTAGAAGTAACTACTGAATTTAATAGAAGTAATGAAATTTTGGATAGCGTACAGTAACCTTAAGGGGCACATTTTTGATGTCGGCAAGGCGGTCCAGCAATAGCGGCGTAAATTGTAAATTTAAAATTTGCCCGGCTTCATTAATCATCTTGAGGCAGGCCGAAAGCTGTGCCGGTGCAGACAACATAACAAACGGCCCGCTTTAAGTGCGCCGGTTGTCCTTCTTCTTTCTCTAAGGAGTGAGAGAGCAAGCAACCTCATATTTCAACGTCGATTCGGTTTTAGGCGACGCGATCCATATTTCCTAAACAAAACGGAAAAAGTTTGCAGGTTCGCACGAGACGGAACAATACGTGGCCTATTCCTGGTGGATTTGTGTAGTTCTATCAGGGATATTGAGTTGCGAATAATAGAAGTTATAGTTTGGTATTTGCATAGAGCTGCAAAAATTTTGCTGCTCCGCCAGAAATAAAAACATTTTTTAACCCTTCACATTTCTGTTTTTTACTTTCTTCGTTTACCGAATGCTGGATGCAATAAAGTTTATAAATTAGGTCGATCAGCCAAAGTTAATTATTATTGTGAGTGTGAGAGACTATTAATGAAACAGAGCTTAGTTTCTATAGAATACCGAGTTTTGAGTAACCATGTGCATTAAAGACTACTTATCTTAAGATTATGATCTTAACGTGGAAGTATGTATAGTAATAGTTTAAGTATTTTTTTCTCATAAATGTGAATAAATGATATTACTAGAAAAAATTTACTGTCCCGATTTTGGCATTTTTCTAACACCTCAGACAGGAAGAGTGAGTCGATTTTTTTTAAGTATATTATTTGCGAAAACAATCCAATTATCTTCTGAATATTTATTCAGCAGCTAAAACCAACTATAGCTAATAAACCACAGCAAGTCAATAATGATACACAATGTGGTTTAAGTAGGTAGGTAGAAAGCCTTGGAGCAAACATTTTCATTTATAATTTTAAATGGAAAGCGCAGACGAGAGACATTACAATGTTATTAAAGGATCCGTCAGTCGGAATTTTTTGAAGCGAACTTCTCCGTCAGACCGTTCCCTGTAATTATTATTTAGGTGGTGTATTTTTAGCTGACAAATACTACTATGCTACTTGGGGAACTTTGATAAGATTTCTAAAGTGATTTGATGAAATCATAACCTAATTTAAAAAACATGCCCAATGTTATTTTAATAGTCCTAGTGTTACCAAAAAGTCTTTTCATGTAACTGCCTTATTAGTAACTAATTTAATCGTGGTTCATATTTAAGCCACCATAACTATTCATGCAGAACCATTTTTTTTGAAACTACAAATCGGCCAAATAGAGTACAATAATAAAATTTGAGGTTTTAACAATCATGAGTACTAAGTAAAAATGTTTAAAACTTTTCTCCATTCCTTGCGAATTTCTATTCCGCAAAATTTTAATCACTTTCCAACGATATTGCCTTTTAAATCTTTTCTTTAAAACGTTTCAAGCTTAGTATCATTTTCACTAAAGTTTAAATACCCATCAAATAGCTAGACATTTTTAATTATGCAAAATCAGCGATACGAGTTATTCGGGTCAGATGTCGGTCAGAGCCGCTGAGCTTAAAAACGAGACAATGGCAGGGAAATGAAGAATGCTCACCTGTGCAACCGGGCTGGATTGGAACTAAATGCCTGCGTTTTGTAGCCAAACGATGCTTATCCCGCAGTAGCTTTTACTGTAGCTGTGTAGGGTACCGCTAATGATTGTGCTGTGCTCTATTGTAAGAGCACATTTCCACAAATTATGAATGCTTATATGGATAGGAATCTTTGTGTCTACGATAGTTATTGTGTTAATAACAGTTACATTGATACCGAATAAAATAAAATTGAAACATAACGGAACGATGGCAGGGAAATGAAGAATGCCCACCTGTGCAAAGCGTATTAAACAGCGGAACTCTAAAGTAGTACTTACATAAATAAAATGTCTATCAAAAATATGTAACGACATGACAACGGAACTCAAAATCATAATCGAATCATTTCCAGTAATGAAAGGGTCGATAATGTCCCAACAGCGAGGAGGTTGCAATTTCCGAAAGGCGTTGGACCGTAACTGTGCGTTCCGTTTTAGCCCCGTATTTTATTGTTGCGCATGGACGCATCTTTACGTTTATTGCCGCGTCTGTTGACCTTACAGATGCTTTTATAGCATCACAGGTGTAATTAAAACAACATACGAGTAATATTTTATTGTCTTCATGCTTATATGAGTTTGTTATGACTTGGGTTTCAGAGCAAAGTCACTATAAACGCATTATGTGAGGTGATTTAGTAACAAATGTAATCCAAAATATGATATAATACGAAAATTGTAATATTAGCAACAAAATAATTTAATATAACGATACTTAGATCACAACCAAATTATTATTTTATCTAAAGAATAACAGTTTGATTCTAATAATGAGCTGAGCATAGTTTTGGCATCAGTGCTTTCTAGAACCAATAAATAAAATCAACTATCATATTTTTAACACAAAACTTTTTGTTCTCATTAAAAAATCAAAGATTCAAGTAAAAGCCAAAAATATTGCTTGCAAGTAAAAATAATATTTCACTCACAACCAGCTTAAACACAAAGCAAGAAAAGCTTGCATTCCAAAATCGTTTCAGGTGCAAACTTCCGGTGTAAACATCTAGCTTTAACATGTTCCCAAATTAACTCCATCAGAGTTTCTTTTGTGGGAATTTTTAAGGAATTCCTGCAAGTGAACAACTCGCAAACACACATGGCGCGACTTGGCACTCAAACTTGGACTCGGTTCGAGGAACAATTTTTAACTTTCGACGGGTTTTAAAACGCTCTTTCTCCGGTATACTTTAAGATGCTACTGTAATGAGATTTTAGTACTAGCGACTGCGCCAGAAGTAGCTTTTCATTAATGATTCTACAGTTGTAAAATTAACTACAAAAGAAATGTTATTTATTTATTAAACTATTATTTACAGCTTTTGTGGTGTACTCGTATATCCTACTAATATTATAAATGTGAAAGTTTGTGGGTTTGGATGTTTGTTCCTCAATCACGCAAAAACTACTGAACGGATTTGGTTTAAATTTGGCACACAGATAGTAGATAGCCTGAATTAAAACATAGAATACTTTTTATCCCGATATTCCTACGGGAACGGGAACCACGCGGGTGAAACCGCGGGCGGCCGCTAGTGTGTATATAAAGTTATTTAAGCTTCGATCAGTATTTAAGTTATGCTGGCTTGTTAAGGCCACAATGTGTTACCTACTTATAAAACACGCAAAATTGTGTACTTGAGTGAGATAATGAACGCATTTTTATAATGTATATACATTTTTATATATTGGCCGTCCGCGACTTCGTGTGCATGGAAAGTTTTTTTGGCTATCCGTCGGGAACGATCATTTTTTTGGGATGAAAGGTACTTACGTCCTTCTCTGTAACCCTGACAACGTGTATGCAAAATTTCATGATGATCGGTTCAGTAGCAAAACATGAAGGCGTAACAAACAAACGGACTTTCGCATTTATAATATTAGTAAGAAAGTTACAAAATATGACTCAGCATAACACACAAAACCAAGGAAGAATTTAATCAAAAAATATTTTTGGGATACCAAACAAGTATCATTATCAATTGATTTTCCATTGAGCAGACGAAACATTTACTCAAAAAAAATTCACAAATAAATAAAAACATGACTGCCCTGCCAAAAACGAACTAAAAAGTTAAATTTATAATAACTGTCATTGTAGTCGGGGGACCGTTTTGTGGAAAAATGTTTAATCAAAGAGGTCCCCCGACTGCAATGACACTTTTTATTTAACTTTTTAGTTCGTTTTTGGCAGGACAGTCGTGTTTTCAAAATTTATTTAATTTTTTTTTTTCACACATTTTAGTGACAAATTATATGGTAGTTTTGGAATGTGTTCATTAAGGCCTTTCATTTAATGCCCATATCGTACTAATTGAAGACTTTTTTTTTACATTTTAAAGTGGTATAGATAGTACAGACGCGATATTGATTTAAAAAAAAACTGTGTCACTCGGGATGATGTAAGGATTCTAACAATACCTACATTCAAATCCGTTAAGCAATTTAGAAGTTATGGTGGAATAAAGAAATTCACATACCCACAAACATACATGAACCCTGCACACATATACACTCCTTTTTTAGGCAGTCGTGTAAAAAAAAGGATCTACTAAAAAGTTTCCTCCCAGCTACACAAACTGTAAACAAGTACGACTTCTGTAAAAGCCCACCGGCAAATATTTAGCGGTACATACCACCCTCGGCTAGATTGGAAATTCTTTCGTTTGATGCGTGCCTTTCAAAATCAATTGGGTACGTTTCGTGTTACGTTAGTGAAACTCTACTCAACATTGTTCGAATAACCTCTATTTCCACTTTGTAAGAAAATCAAAATAGTACAGCAGATAACTTAAGTATTTTAAGTGCAATGGAAGCGATACTATAAATTGTTTTTAACAAAGTAATAGACAATTAGCATTTTATCTGTTAATTTATAAATTCCGTAAATAGAAATGAAACTCGTCGCTATGTCTTTTAAACCAACATAATTAATGCAAAAGTTTTTCTGCAAAATGTAAATATAACACAGAATTTTATTTTGTAACTGTATTGTACTATAAAGGTAGTGAATAAAAAATCTACCTTGATACAAATAAATAACATCTGTCTAAAACGGATGGCGTCGTACAAAATTGCGCCATCTCACAAACAATAAGAAAATACCTTTCTCATGTCTATGAAATTTATATTACACGATAGTATCCTTAAATTACCTACATCTTCACTTCCTTGCATGGAAACCAGAACACATTCGCACGCAACACACCCAAGAAAGAGTCGTAAAAATATTACATTTGACGCGGGAAACGTACGCAAAACAAAATGGCCGTGGACTGAACTGTCATAGGAAAATGTTGCCATATTTTGAATCTAGAACCGACCACAGAGCAGCAAACTCAGATTATTAAATGAGGGCTTTTCAAAATGACAAAAAGATGTAGGCTCGATAGATAGCGTTGATAAAAATTTATGTGACAATAAGTTTTTTATTACTAAGCTTCGAAGAGTATGAGTACTCTTCGAAGCTTGGTAATAAAAACTATTTTGACACTTCTCTTTCCGTCAACGCCATCTAGAGAACAAATAGTTACTATTTTTATTTTAAAATGTAACTTTGAAAAGCCCTCATTAAGTATTTTTTTAATAAAATAGCCGCCGTTAGCATAACCCGAAGATCGTTTATGTTATATTATTCTCAAAGTATTTAACTAAAGTCACGTTGAAAAATTAGTTTTCCTTATAAATACCAAATAAAAATCTTGTTCATCACCATCATCGTCATATTAGCCGCACGATACTCACTGAAAAAACAAATATTCTGATTCGATCACGTAATCTTGTAATGGGATAAAAAATGCAGTTTGCATGCAATGTTTCTCCATAAAGGATGTCACCAAAAATGGCCCAAATGATGTACCGAGGTACACTCTGCGGAAAAAAATACCCTAAAAAAAAATGAAAAATGCACTCGATATAAGAACCTATTCCACAGATTATATCATAACATTCAGCTCTTTGATACTCGAAAAAACTGTCAAGTTGACAGGTGTCATTGTCACTTGAAGTTAATTTTATGAAGTCGGAATGACGTTTTTCTAATGACGTTTAGTTTGACAGTATTCGTTTGTCGTTTTGTTACTTGCACTTGCACGCAAAAACACTGTTCAAACAGTTGATTTGAGAGGTTATATTTATATTTTGTTTGACTTTGTGTTAATTAATTCCGATTTCCAACGTGTAATGATTTTTAACATGTGTATAACCAATATGTAGATACATTTGCGTTATTAAACTGAAAGTGAATATTCAGTATTGCCATAATTAAATTTGTTACAAGGAGGTAGGTAGTTCACACTTTTAATGATTTATTTCTAAGTTTTTAGAAAAGATTGTACTAAAATAACATTATTTTCGGTATCCTCGTGTTTTTCCCTACATTTTGGTATACATGTACCTCAGGTACATAAAATGGGCTGAAATGTATGAGCGATTAGCGACCTCCTTTGTAATACTTCTTTTTCGATAGTTCATTTTAATAATTTTATGAATGCACAATATCTAAAAACTAAAAAGTTACCGCTAAGCAAATTTTGGTGACACTTAAAACATTTTTTTATAAAAAAAAAATAACGTCGACAAATTACTGCTAGGTACACCATGTGTAGTTACTAAAATAAAAAGTTATGACACTGCTACGTTCACCAAGAAGGTTTTTAATGAAAACCGAAATGAAATGCAAATTGCGGCTGTATAACAAATCCGGGGCTCTGTTTTGCCATTATAGGCGTGTCTATTACAAAAAAAAATATAAGGGAGCAAAGCATCTTGAAGGCATTTCTTCATTAGAATTTATGGAGCTCTAGCGGGTTCAAAGATGCTGGCTGAAAATCAGTTTTTAGGGTCCCGCTAAAAAAATATGATTTAAAACTATATCTGTGATAAAACTGATAAATTATTTCGTTCAGTAAACTTTCCGCTTGTGATAACTGCCAATCAAAAAACAAAATCCCAGTGCTTAGTATGGTAGTGAAATAGGGTTTTTTTTCAAAAAACATACATTTAAAAAACATGAGCTCACAAAACTAAAAACACTTGTTTGACTATGGGTATGGAGTCTCACTATAAGATAGGATTCGATATTTCTAATAATATTACGAGCATCATCGTAGCGTTTCAAAATATCCAGTACACAATAACTTGTAAATCACCTCTTTTTGTGGTATTATACAGAACCATTTTCGCTTTATTTGTTTCCTTTCTTTGTAATTTTGAAGGATTTCGTTTTTGAGGTCTTTACAGGCGCTTAGTAAAGTTGCTTAGTTTCCCGATGCCGTTCTAAAAACTGAGATGATTACAAAGTTTCTCTTTGAATAACAAGCTTTTTTGGATTTGCATGGTGAATAGACTCTATTGGAATAATAATATTTTGTTCCATTATAAACAAAATCTATTTGATTATACTATTCGTATTCGTCAGTTTTACCACATTTTCTTTGTGCACTGCAATGTAACAATTCTTATGTAACGATTACTTTTATAACATTTATTTCTGACCTCATCTCAAATCAAAATAGTATATTCTTAATATGGTACACGGTAAACAATAATACATAATAATAATACACAATACATAGACAGGTATTTTCCAAAGAATACCTTAATACTTTTTGTCACCTTATCGCTCATCTTTCAAACGAAATTCAATCTTATTTCATTTATAGTTCACATTTGCAGAAACCAGGGATGGTTTCTGCAAATGTGAAATGGTTTCCACTCGGGAGAGTAGAATTCTAAAAACGTCCCATATATTGAATAGTGAAATGTTTGACCTCAATTTTCTAGCAAAATTCAATCAATATATTATCTGTACTATTTATAGCTCGTATATGATGTACGGACTGAGCCACACTCTGTCAGACGCTATAAAATATTTATACCAAATGCTAAAGCGAACACAAATTTCATAATGATCACAAAAACCGATATTAAGGAAACAATTCTAAGTAACGATTACGGAAATTACAATTTCAATGACAATAATTCGTCTTTACAAAAAAAACTTATTTTTTTTTAATTAGAGATTATTATTAACAATGCTATTTTTATAAAATACTAAATAATATACTAGAGCGACTCACACCAGATCAATTCTCGAACGGGAATAGAACCCGCGACCTTTGGAAGTCCGGTCCAATGCTCTGTCAGAGCTAATGCTAAATAATTTTAGTATTGTAATAAACGTAAACTTATTATCAAGACTAACTTTGTACGAACCCTCTAAATGCCACATAGAAGTTTCATACCAGCTATTTATTATATCCTGAAATGCGTTACTCAAAAAAGTAGGAAACTAAAATTTCATCAATTATTAGACAAACTGTTTATGAATTAAAACTCTTAGATTAAAATTTGCAATTTCGAAACGCTCAAGATACAAGCCCTGCAAAGTAAACAAACACTAAAACACCTCCAGACAAACCCGCTTCGCCAAAACAAATTACTCCACCTAAATTCAAATCCCGAAAAGAACTCGGCAAAAACAAAAGCGTGTATTAAACAAAACTGGTCCCAGATAAGATCCTTGCGAGAGTCCCCAGGAGTTAATCATGAAGCTCCAGCCTATTTACATAATGTTTCCTTCATCCAGAGTTGGGATCGGAAAGTTTGCTGCGTACGCTGTGGGACCTTACGAGTTTGCGGATGAATTAAATATTGTATTAAAGCTTCCGAGACGTTTAAAGTTTTTGAAGATAAACTAGAAGGCTTATGTGGAGATTACTTTTGAATTAGAATTTTAACTTAGTTGCTATAAGACATTTGGCTACATGAATTTTTTGTCATGAAGTATTTATTTACCTATATAATTTTAAATCAACGTATACATGACGTGTCAAATGTGTAAATTAAGTTGTCGTTAATCATATTTAAATGTAAAATTTAAACTCTATTAACCTTTTCGTTTTGAATAACACAATAATCAATTTAAAATAAAACATCGTTGGCGTTGAATTAAAACTTAATCTTAGAATGGAAAACTCGTTGAGAAACTGTTGCAGAAATTACTTAACGGAGAAATCAAATTATACTTTTCAAAAAACATCAATTACTAAACACAAAGCAAATGCTATTCAATGCGATCCTTTTTTTATTCACACCTAACTTCACTATGAAAAACGCCATCGTTTACAAACCACTATCGTTCCGAACCAGCAATAGTTGAACAAAACAGACTGTTGTAAAAGTATTCATGTTTCATTTCCGAAGCGTTTTTTTGTTCTCTGTTTTTTTTTCAACCTTTTTGTAGTCACACTGGCCAACGTAATTGGTTTTGGAATCTGAAGGCTTAGTTGAGCTTTGGTCAGGTTACGGTTTATAATGCGATGGAACAATAAGGGTTTTCATTAAGTGGGCTAATAAATAATACAATATTGCTGACCCTTACATTTTAGATGTATATATTATGTTCTTTTCTAAATATTAGTACTTATCCATTTAATACATAAACAATTTTTATATTAGAGTTACATTTTTTGGGGAACGATTTATAGTAAAACCGTAGGCACCGGGGTGGTTTCGACATATTCAACGTCGACAACCACATTTTGTAAGTTACCAGGCTCTTGGTCTTAATCTCCCTGGGTCCAGAAGGAAAGGCACACCAAAAAGAAGATTGCTAGATTTGGTACAAACAGACCTCAGCTCAAATAACCCTAAATAGAGCGAAGTGGAGGAGAAATAATCGGAAGGCAGACCCCACCATCATGTGGGAACGTGAAACGCGAGCGAAGCGTCTCTGCTTCAGCTTGGGAAAAAATTCTTTCGTATGTCCGGCTGTCCGTTTCTTCTCCTCTACACAACACAGGTCGCATCTCTCAGCTGAATTCTTTCGTATGTCCGGATGTCCGTTTCTTCTCCTCTACACAAGTCGCATTTCTCAGCCGATTCTCGTAAAATGTTGTGAGCAGCTTCGAAAATTATAAAGAATTTTTCAGTCGAGCCAGTTTTTCGAAATTATTCGAAATGGCAGAGATATGTAAAAAAAGACAGATTTCAATAGTTTCGAAAAATGATCGGTGATCGGTGCAAAGTAAATTTTGATTTTTATTTTTAAAAGACTCAAAAGTTCATTTAATCAAAACATTCCTGGCCAATATTCGCAATTTGAAAATAAATAAATAAGGTTTTTTTTTTTAAAGACTTGAGTCGAGAGAAAAAGTTCTTCTGATTGTCGGCGAGAGGCTTAATAACTTGCGGTTCGCGGACGACATTGTTCTAATCTCAGATGTCATCGATGACATGGTAGTTATGCTGGACGAACTTCAAAATGAATCAGCTAAAGTGGGACTGCGAATGAATCGGTTAAAGACTAAGATAATGACCAACATCCCAGATGCGAAAAATCATACATTTCCCGTCGAAGTAGTTGAACACTATGTCTATCTTGGCCATAAAATCACTCTTGGGCTTGAAGATCAGACAGCAGAACTCGAACGAAGAGTAGCGCAGGCTTGGGCAGCCTTTGCAGTTAACAGCCAAATTATGAAGTCAAAAAAGATATCCCAACATCTAAAAACCAAAGTCTTCAATCAGTGTGTCTTGCCTGTCTTCACTTATGGTATGGAGACCACCACCCTGACGGAAAGGTCTGCCGAGAAACTGCGTGTCGCGCAGAGGGCTATGGAGGGATGTATGCTCGGTATCAGCCTCATGGACCATAAACGGAATGAGTGGATCTGGAAGAAGACTAAAGTTATTGACGTGGTCGAAGAAATCGAACGGAAAAAGTGGAGGTGGGCAGGACATATTGCCAGAATGAACCACAGCCGGTGGGCGAGAAGACTACTTGAATGGCGACCCCACGCTAACACCCGCAGTAGAGGACGACCGCCCAAGAGATGGACGGATGACATCCGGCAGCAAGCTGGCATCAACTGGATGAGCGTGGCAGCAGACCGTCGATAGTGGAGAGGCAGAGAGGAGGCCTATGTCCGAAGACGGACTCTACGCGCAGCGAAAATTTTTCTATGTCTATGGACTCTACAAGGACTGTAATAGAATAGAATAGAAATAAGGTTGGGACTTTGTGACAGAACCTACGACTGCTTATTATTTGTATAGATACTTATTAGTAGAAAAAACTAATATCTATTCTGTGTTGTTTTTAAAAAACATAAATTTGAGCTACTTTTTAACGCGAGGCCTACAGCTCACGAAGCCACTAGTTACGTAGGAGAGAGCCAGAGAGAGTGAGAATTTTATGGTAAAAACATAACTTTGATCCTGATCCTGAAGCGTAAAAAAATATGATTAACAACAACAAGATAATATAAAATTAGAAGAGTACCTATGAGTTGGATAGTCACTGTGAATAAAATAATTCGTTTAATACAATATTTATGGTGATTTTATATTGAGGTAACATGGTGAAATCATAAAACTGCAGTTTATTTAAAACTGCAAACCACTACCTGAAACTTTGTAATTGGAGTTAACGTCTGAAAATTTATCACCGACACGTTTCAGCGATTCCATTCCATAACCGTATTCTAAACTCATTCAAAATCGAATCGCTAACAATTTCCCCATTGACGGAAAGAGTCCATCTAGGCGATATGGTTGCAATCCGTCGAGTAATGTATTCACAATGAGCGCGACACGAACATTCGTCGTAATATATTGTGGCCGGTCGACGCTCGACGCGAGTTTAATATCTGTCAGGGACAGTGGGACGCTCGAGCACTCGCGGTATAACATATGTGTTCGACATTGGAAGATTGTTATATAAGAGCACTTACACCCGTTTGCACTAAACTTTAGAATCACCTAGGGAAGTCTCTACCTAACTAAAACTCGACCAAATTAGGTAGATATTATTTATTACCAAAGCGGTGTCATGAACTTAGCTGTCATGCACTATCTTGGTCGAGTTTTATTTGGAAAAGACTTAGGCAATTCTGAAGATTAGTGCATATGGGTTTTAATATTTTTGCAGGGCTAGGTCATTAAATCAATAGTTACAGCAGTTTAAGTTTAATACATAGATGAAAATTATTATGTATCAAATGAAAATCTATTCCTTAAAGTATCAGGAAGAATGGATTTCCAGCCATTTCTCATGATCGCTTGATAATAACCAGCCAAAAAGTACAAGCTTTCTAGGCGTGTGAACTCACGCATCTCAGCCAAAATACCTATATTTCTAAGATATTAAAATTTAATAATGAAATCGAAACAGGCTTGTCAAGCTCTCCCCCATTACATAAAATCAAATAATATTTATTGAAATGCCAAAGCAAATGTTATAATTTTGGTAAACCCAATAATAAACTTTGTGACCTCATTGCCGTTTCCATACAGATAACTGAATCACGAGTTTAATATCTGTCAGAGGCAGATGCTTGGAAGTTTCCAGTTTAAGTACAACATTCGGCCGACCGATGTGCGGCCGTGCGAGAGGAATGCTGTAGACTAATTTGAAAGGGAAATTCAATAACAAGTTAAGAATGGCACAATGTACGCAGACAATATGTGATAAAGAAGTCATATGATTTTGATAGCTAAAAGCGTGTTGTAAAGTTAAAGTATAAATTAGATTATCTAGCGGCCTATTCATAAACGCTAAGTAATGTTGGGACGCTCAGTAATTTTTTAGAGTTCCGTACCCAAAGGGTAAAAACGGGACCCTATTACTAAGACTCCGCTGTCCGTCTGTCTGTCTGTCACCAGGCTGTATCTCAAGAACCGTGATAGCTAGAAAGTTGAAATTTTGACAGATGATGTATTTCTGTTGCCGCTATAACAACAAATACTAAAAACAGAATAAAATAAATATTTAAGGGGAGCTCCCATACAATAAACGTGATTTTTTGCCGTTTTTTGCTCGATATTAATAACGACAGCAGGTAGACAGTTGAAATTTTCACAGATGATGTATTTTTGTTGCCGCTCTAACAACAAATACTATAAACAGAAAAAAAATATTTAAGGGGGGCTCCCATACAACAAACATATTTTTTTTGCCGTTTTTTGGTACAGAACCCTTCGTGCGCGAGTCCAACTCGCACTTGGCCGGTTTTTTATTTTTAATTTTGTTACTATAAGCTTAACTTAAAACGTGCTAATAAATAACAAAAAGTGATTCGAAATTCAAAACAAGTAATAAAGATTTTTTTTTCGAACCGCCACATAACAGAGCCGCGCGTTGCCAACATGTGGAGTCAAATGTAATGACAGCAACGCGTGTACACCCGCCAGCGCGAGCAGACTCATACGCCTGTGTTATGAGACATCTCATTTCACGTGTTCGCTCCCATTGTGCCCGATGGGACTGTCGTGTTTACTAAAGGATTTTGCGATGCTAACACAATTTTACAACGTGTTTTACTTTGTTTTGAATGATTCAGATGAGATTACATTCGGAAAGTAATGCGCTGCGAAGTGCGAGTGTAAGCCTTTTGTTAGCTGTGTATGTTCTTAATGAAATTGTTTTTTTTTGGTAGTATGATTTTTGAAGTATTGATCAAATTGATAACTAAATACGTGAAGATATCAGCTGTTGAGTCAGGTCGGATGTCTATCTATACATTCTTCTTGTATCGTCTCTTGCTACCACTACGTTAGTAATAGTTAGTATTATTTACCACCAATGACAGACTTAACGATTGCTTTTATTTTCTTTTAGTTATCAATTTATGTTTTACTAGCGGCCGCCCGCGACTTCGTCTGCGTGGAAAGGTTTTTTTTTGCCATCCCTCGGGAACAATACTTTTTTTCGGGATGAAAGGTACCCTATGTCCTTCTCTGTACCCCTGACAACGTGTATGCAAAATTTCAATATGATCGGTTGAGTAGTTAAGACGTGAAGGCGTAACAAACAAACAAATAAACAAACAAACAAACAGACTTTCGCATTTATAATATTAGTAAGGATAACAGGGTTCTACGTCACAGCCAGTCTTGAAGTAAATAAGATATTGAGAACAGCATGGTAACATAATAAAATATATTTTAATAGATTCATTATTTAATTTCGTTTGAAATAAGCCCTACCACCAACCAAATTGAACTTGTATTGATTTGGTGAGTATCATTGTACTTAACAAATGAACCATAGTGTTTCCTTACATAAACTCAATTTCTATACATGTATTGGCCAGCCACAGTTAATATATTAATTTAGCATAAGCGTACATAACTTCTATATGAATATAATTAAGGTAAACCCCGTTACTTAATTAAGAATCTGAAGTCTCACGATCCATTTGACGAATAAACACCCACCCGCGCGGTTTAAAGTCAAACATTACTCGCTAGATGTCATTCTAGTGGTTGGGTTAAGTTATAAAAGGCTAAGTTAAGGGTCGGGTCCCCTAGCTCGTCAGTTTCCCTAATTCGCCAGTTTCTCAAACCAGTCAGATAAAAGATAAGATAAAATATTCTTTATTGTACACCATGATAATTAATACAGGAATACATAAAAAGAAGAAAAATTGGCGGCCTTACCGCTAAAAAGCAATTTCTTCCAGGCAACCATTAGTAGAGCTGCATAAAGTTACAGATAGAAATGGGTAGTTTATGGTGTTCTTAAGTACCTACTTATTTAAAATAAGATACATAAATATATATCATACATACATAATATATTGTATAATATATACATATATAAATAAATACCAACGATAGATATAGGACAAAGTCAGTTTCCTTATTCGTCAATTCCATGAAAATTTTGAAGTCGTCATTTTCCCTAATTCACCAGTTTCGGTAACACGTCAGTTTCTCATTTTGATTATCTTTTAAAAATGAAATACATTTTTAAAGAGAAGGTGGTATTTGATGTAATCCTGTTAAAATACTTGAAAGATTTAATTGTTTGTTTTGTCATATCCTATCAGTTATTTTATTTTTATTTTATAACATAGAGTAATAAAATGAATACTATGGAGAGACAAAATAAAGCCAAATATTAATGTAAGGCTCGTAGCAAGTGCAAAGAAGTGACCATTTATCTACCCCTATGAGACTGAGATGAGACCTATGTATTTATGAGAAATTACAATTATAATAAAGGCATAAAAGCAGACAACGCAGGAATTATATTTTTCAAAATTAACTATATTGATAAAAACTCATATAAACTTTATTTTCCGCGCACGCCGGCGCCGGCGCCGCGTCGCGCAACGCAGCGCAAATGTGTTTGGACCTTCCGCTTAATACCCTTCATGCGCAGCTATTGTTTATAAAGCGATTGCACTAGGTATAATAAGGATTAACAATCACAAAACCCCGCTACCTCTTATGACATAAACCAACAACCCCACCCTAAATAATTCCACCCACAAGGGGTGATTACCCCTTCACGGCCCGAGCCCTAACGCGTGACACTATTAGTATTACGCTGGATGTGAGCTTATATCTTTTTATAAGAGAAAGTATTGTAGCAAACCTTTTAGTAAAGGATACGCTATCTATAACTTGCTTTTGTAGATTTATAGACACTGAAAAACAAACATTTTTACAGTTATGTTGCTAATTGAATAAAAATATAAAAAAATAACTAGTTACTTAAAATTATATAAACCTATATCAAAATGCAGAAAAGTAGTCTAAAATAATATGATAATTTTAATTTTAATCCCAATCATAACATTCTGACGACCGCCCTCAAAAATGTTTAGTTTTTATATCCTTACTTAATATTATAAATGCGAAAGTCCGCTTGTTTGTTTGTTACGCCTTCACGTCTTAACTACTGAACCGATCATCATGAAATTTTGCATACACGTTTTAAGGGGTACAGAGAAGGACATAGGATACCTTTCATCCCGAAAAAATGTATTGTTCCCGAGGGATAGCAAAAAAACTTTTCACGCAGACGAAGTCGCGGGCGGCCGCTAGAAATATTCATAAATAGGTAACATTTATGAAGTACGTACATAAGTAATTACAAAAGGCTTATTATACAGGTATGTAAGACCCCAACAATCTCGCAGGTGTAGATTGCTAACATCATAAACAACAACATTTGTTATATGACTTTTCCGAAAACTGACAAAAAAAATCAACTTTTCATACAAATAACAGCTGATCAAATTTAGCATGAAAAGTCATATTTTTTGTCCTATTTTGGAAAAATCGTAGAACAAATGTTTTTGTTTATGGTGTTAGTAAATTACTCCTGCGAGGTTGTTGATGTGTTACAAGTAACCTTGGTATGTTATTCATAAGCAAAACTAATTATTATCATTATCAGATAAACTCGGCTATGATATAATTCCGCTCAGTCGCCAAATATGGTCAGATGATAAGTGAATTGGTTTGTATCTTGCCGGTTTCAAACTCCGTGTCTGGAATCTAAACGGCTGCACCATATTTGTTCTGGCTCATCGCAACAGTTAGTTATTTGTCCTGCCTTACAATATATGAAAGTGCTCTACGTTAGTCGTGCAAAAAGTATATTTATGTCGAAATACTTTTAGCTGTTTAAGTAATCGCAAATACGGAGGGAGTTTCTGGAAATTCGTTTTTGAAAATAATATCACCGATATTGAAAATAGTTTATAGTAAATTAACTTATAAGAAAGCAATCACAGCAGCTTAAAGATGTTCTAACTTATAAATAACTTGGAAAAAGTTTGATGCCAAAATTATCATATCCAGCTGCACAGCGAACTTTTTTCAAAAGTGTATTTAAGAGCAAAGTGTATATTAGAGGAATAATTCTATGAATTCGATGATGAGAATGTCTAATGGGTAAAAAAGAAATTATCTACGTTTATATACCAAAATGTGTATGTATACTAAGAGATAATGAACTTTAAAAAAGTGTATCTCTAAAGAACAAAAGCGGATTTTTCAAAAGTGTGTCTACGAGTAAAGTGTATCATAGAGGAATATCAGTGGGCCCAAAAGCACATCTTTATGACTATACAAAACAAAAAAAAACACTTAAATTCATATATTATTTACAAGCCTAGATGTAGAGCGTTGCGCTTTTGACGTAAGTACTAAACAAAACAGGCCAGCATTTTTAGATTGGTGTACGTTTTAGCATCATCGCGTCCAAAGACAACTGTTGGGTGATATTTTTTTGACGCATTCGTAGGATCGACTTATCTAGACATAAATAATCAATGCTTAATTTACACTTTTGTCACTCGAAGTTGGCCGGCCAGTCTAAACAGATAGAAACACAATTTGCCAGCGTAGAATCACGCCAACTCGCTGGATGAATACCAACATCCCGCTCTTTGTGTTATTGCCAAAGTTTAACAGCCTATTAAAGTGTAGACTGCATAATTTTAACTGCAACAGATAGCGAAGACACTTACACAAACGTTGGAAAGTTTCATCGGATTATGTGACGTGGGGGTAATAAAGTGCATAATTTATGGTTAATCGATTGGTGGATATTATAATAAACATTGAGTACAGTGTTTAAGTTGTCAACGCCCGACGTAAGTCTATGACTTACATTAGTTCGCGAGTTATGTCAATAGCCGGCTCCACACTCGCGCGCGAACCGCGGCCGCGAATCAAGGGCGCGGTTCGCGCATGAAAACGGTGCGAAAAATATAGCCCTTCAGACTCGCGCGTGAACCGCGGCCGCGAATCACGGCAACATTAGTTCGGCACACAAATTCTTTGACGCGGACCAAAAAACCGCCACCGGACGGGGAACGTCGCGAAGCGCGAACGCGAAGCCCATACGCGAAGCCGCGAAACCCTCCACACTCGCGGTTCGCGGCCTTCGCGGGCTTTCGCGGCGCGAATGTGGAGCCCTCTAATTATCATGTCAGTTGCTGCATGCGACATAGGCTTTATGTCACTCCCGCGACTCTTTCTCACTCGAGTCTCGCTAAGTTGTGCTATCTGAGCAGATGTTACTTTGAATGAGTACGTAGTAATAGTGTTTCAAAACATCTAAACCACAAGCACCTAGATCTGAAAGAATGCAGAAAATTTCGATTTTCTTCTTTTGCCTTCCCAGAATAGAATTTAGAATATCCGAGAATAAAACCTGAAATGCCAGACTCGATGTGATAGCCACTGTCCTATTATTAAAAAGCGCGTTTAGCCTTCTAACGACAAAACATAGTTTACCGTCTGAACGATAGCTAATTTACATGGATTTTTAATTTTAGAGTAACGCGGCTTCCGTCCGGCACGGAAGCCGCGTTGCTCTAAGATTGGAATAGTTATCTCGACATAGCAAAAAAGTCAGCCTTAACAATTCTATTCCCAATTGTGTATGAACCCAAACTTCACCGTATAGATATGTCAGTAATTAGCCGATACGAGTCCTATTCTGACTGTTCTCACCTCATTACGGGCGCAATATCGGACGGGATCAAGTGCCATTGCTGCCCTAATTGTGCTCCTCCGTCGAGAATACTCTTCTACTGAGTGACGAAGGCTGAGGTCACCATGATGACTAATGAAATAGGAGAAATAAAAAAAAAAAACTACTATACTTAATAATATGCATTTTATAGCATATCATAATATTATAGATAATCTTTAACCCAGTTGCTTAGTTTTTCATTTGCCCTGACCTGGGGGTCTATTACGGAAAGTTTAATGCGATAAACGCAATTGCGTCCGTGTTTCGTTTTGTTTGTTTCCTATTACAAATCACTTTCGTATGCAATATTGCGAAGAGATTGCGTGAGTTTGACAGTTTCTCTCTAGCTTATCCAACATCGTTCGTTTAGTAGTCCATAAACTACGATAGCCAAATTCAAAATGTTTGTTATAACTACAACCAACGAACTGCGGACGATTATCGTGGCCAAGTGACTGCGTTACTCAATTGCGTATGTTATTTTCGTAATATGCCCCCAGATCGTAAGCGGAAATATTTAACAGAATCAAGTGCAATTCTATTCAATTAACTATAACTATTCCATAAATATATAACTATATACTACTACTATATAACTACTACTACTACTATATAACTATTCCATAAAGGAGAAGCAAAAATAAATAAAATCTAAGGTGTTTAAATCTTTGTCAGTATTCAATCCCATCCATTAAGATTCTCCACTAAGATAAAAAACCGGTCAAGAGCGAGTCGAACTCGCGCACCGAGGGTTCCGTACCATCATAATTGCAACATTAAACCACACTGAAAAGTAGAATAATAAAATTAGTATTGCAGTTTTAGGTCAGCGCCATCTCTTGAACGATAGTGGAACTAATGTTAACTTTTTAGAAATTTGATAATTTCTAAAAAAGTGTGCTATATTGAGACATCGTTTTATTTTTCCTGTAATCCTTACTAATATTATAAATGCGAAAGTCCGTTTGTTTGTTTGTTTATTTGTTTGTTTGTTTGTTACGCCTTCACGTCTCAACTACTGAACCGATCATCATGAAATTTTGAATACACATTATCAGGGGTACAGAGAAGGACATAGGGTACTTTTCATCCCGAAAAAAAGTATTGTTCCCGAGGGATAGCAAAAACCTTTTCACGCAGACGAAGTCGCGGGCGGCAGCTAGTCTTTATATAAACTGCTATCACATAGAATTATTTCAGATTTTTCTCTTTGCAAACTTCGGAGATAAGGGGGGGGGGGGGGAACGGTCATTTTTTTTACATTTTTCATCATAAGTCGAAAACTATACGATCTAGAAAAAAAATAAAAAATAATTAAAAACGTGCAAACGGCGTTCTTTCATATAATACCCCACATGCCCTAGTAGCCTCACTTAAAATTTTTAAGACCCCTTTTCAGGCCCTGCTGTAAAAAAAATATTAATTTTTTTATTTATTTCTTATTTGCAAAATAGTTGGGCAAATGTCATCTTAAACTATTCTAAATTTCAAGTTGATACCATTAGTAGTTCTCGAGATATCCAGCTGTGACAGACAGACAGACAGACAGACAAACAGACTGAGTCACACCATAAGGATTCCTTTTTTACCATTTTGGTACGGAACCCTAAAAATAAGGTATTATTATTTTATTTCTTTTAGAATTTATTGACTTCATGTTATAAATAATCAATTTAAACACGTCTTCCATTCAGACCTGCGTTTACTATTCACATAAAATTCTCAAAGTTTTACTGTTAAGTAACTTAGGGCAACTTGCGCTATATTTCTTTTTATTATTTTTTTCTAGTCTTCTTTTATTCGAAACGCTTTTATCCTGGTTTCTTTGTATCCTTGGTGACCCTAGTGTATAGCACCTGCACTTAACGCGGGTAGAGTGATTCAGAAGCTTAATTGTGACGCACCGGGCGTTTGTTAACGAGTCCCATACGATATTTTGGGCCAAATGAAGTATTCATAGACCCCTAATATGCAGCGATCAAAGGTTAAAATAGAATTTTGGGTTTTAACCAAATTGAGCTAAAAAGAATCATTTTATTCGAAACGTTGGTTATTTGAAACCATTTGATTTTTAAATGAAAGATGTTCTTTATATTATTCATATTATTATGTGAAAACATTTCAACAGCTGTTAACTAAGAATCATTTATTATTTATTTATCATAATTAAACGGGTTCATGCCCAATTACATAATTATTTATGCTTACTAATCAAAATTAACAATACCAAATTGAGATAGAAATAATTTCGCATCATCGACAAATACATAGAAATCAGAATAAACTGACAAGAGTGTAATAAGTGCGTTTTGCATACGACAAAGTGGGGACTGTGTCCCCGCTACTGTGAGACACTGAGGTGTTGCAAAAAGCCGGTATAATTGCATTGGAACAACATCAAAATTAGAAAAAGAGAATTTTAGGCAACACCATAATACTAACAAAAAATTATGTACTCAAAAAACAGGCCTCATATATGTTCACAATGATTTGTGACAAGCGAAATTTGCAGTTTTTCCTTTTTTAACATTTTAATGTTTTCAAGCATAAGTAATATTGAAGTGATTACCAGATATAGATGATTACTCTAAATTGTCTATTTCAATGAAATATACGGAAAACCTTAACTCTGTAGTATAAAAATTATCATTAATCGTCCTAAGAGGTTATTTATAAGATTGTGTTTTAAACCAGTAGGCTTAACATAATGTAAATCCCTCCACTCCATTTAATCTTTAACATACCTATCTGGTTTTTAAATCAGCCAGCTCTTGCATGCAGAAAGCACCGAAGTACAGCTTTGGTAGGAAAAAAGCAGGAAGGATATCATTTGTATTCCGTTCCCTGCCCACTGCATTAAAATAAGCTGTCAGTCTCTCTCCGTTTGCGGCTTGTATGCAATTTTCATGATGTCACACATACATGACTGCTTGAACAAGTCTTTCGGATAGTGCATCTGGAGCATTGTGTGTAAACACCGCATTGTATTTGCTGTTTTTGAGAACTATATAACTAGTGGCTCCGTGAGCTTTAGACCTCGCGTTAAAAAGTAGCTCAAATTGTACGTATGTTGTTTAATAGTAGTTTGTTACACAAGGGATGTAAGTGAGCTATTACAGAACAAGATCCAATTTGGCGCCCATGCGAGCGCAGCTCGCAAAGGGCGCTAATGGATCGAGGGTGTAATAGCTACTTACAACCGAGGTAAGCATACTATTTTACATCATTCATGCGAGGTAAATTTAATAAAAATGAAATAAAAATAAAAACTAAAATAAAAACAAAAATAAAAAAAATACAAAAACATTAAAACAAAAATAAAACGTTAAAGGGTTATTTCATTGAAAACTCGTAGGGTTGATCAGACAATTAAACTAAACAACTTTCATTATGGGACCAACCTCGAAATCACGAAAAAAATCAGCTGTTTTTGCATTGCAGAATTTTGCATACCTAGCTTCAACTGAAATGAAATGCCGCCATTTTCATTGTTTTTTTTTCAGCCAAAAGTTTCGTCAGTTTATAATAAAAGAAATGAGATTGGTTCACTAAGGAGTTTTAAATGCTTGAATTGTAAAGTAACTTTACAGTTAAAGCATTCACCATCCTTGAATTGTAAAGTGATTTGAAAATGGAACGTTCTATCTAAACAATGCACTGTGTTGCACATGCCAACTTACACAGCCTCATACTATATAAGTAAATCCTAGTTACCGAGCAAGTATGATGTAAAACAATATAATATACGCAGTCCTAGGTTTTGTCACAAAGTCACAACCTTATTATTTTGGAATTTCGAATACTGGCCAGAAATGTTTTGATTAATCAACTTTTGAGTCGTCTAAAAATAAAAAATAAAAATTTACTTTGCACCGCTAACAAAATGGTGATTGCGTCATAATTAGAAGCTCCTATACTAGGTTAGTAGCTGGATTTAGATTAAAGTATCAATTTATTAAGACATAGAAAATAAATAAAAAAAATAAATGAGCGGGCATGTTTACGTTACTTAGTAACAAAATGGTCTAGTCTACTCCATCTACGTTTTTATGTTAATTAAATGGTAGTAGAGGTGGATTTTTCTGATTTTATTCACTTTATTTCTATCTGTTTCTTTGAATTAACTTTATTTATCATTTATTAAGAAATTAAATATTAAAAATTCAGTAGAATAAAAAAACATTATAAGAAAAGTTTTAAATGCAGGCAGGTCCTTAACCGTTCCGCAGTCTCAATACAGACGATCTTTGTAGAAAATTCAGCCCATTTAGAGATGCGAAGTTAACGAGAGATATTCTTATGAAAAGAAAATCTCCATAATACATTATACTCGTAATTTAATAGATTCAAAACACTTGCGTAACAATTAAAATAATTTCATCGGGTTAAAAAAATGCTTGGAGTTATTTTGTCAGTACAGTTTAAAAGGTACCCATTAGTACCATGTCTCATCAAGATCATAATCATAGTATTGCCAAAGTTTTTATTTCTATATTATGTAGCATGTATGTTTTACTATCATATTTTTTTAAACAAACATTTGGGTTAGGAAAATTTAGTACAAATTTATAACTCTTGAAAGAATTAGGTACATTTTCAGTGATAGATCTATAAAATTTTGAAACTTTAAGTCATCGATTTTGCTATAATTGTAATACAAAAAGTTTTTCTCATTTTATAAGTCTGAAAAAGGATGAATTGTTGAAAAAGTTCTAAAATACCTATCTTAAAAACGTAATCGTAAAAACGTTATAAAAAAAAATGCTTTTCAAATTAAATCAGCCTTTCAGATAAGTTTCTCAAATATTGAAGTAAGGAATCAACATTGGCCAGCGATAAATAATGGGGAACCGTTGAGAAAATCGGTAAATTTGAACAGGGTTTCACAAAAAGTTGGGCTATTAAATCGTCTGTTAGTACGCGAAAACTATATTCGTCGTTATGATAAATGTCCAATAGTTTTGCGATAGATCACCGATGTCGAATGATTTTTAATGTATTTATGTGACTCGAGAACTTTGGTGCAGGGGTTACTCCACATGACTGTGGTGGGTGCAGAATTTGATTTATTCGCTTATGAGTAAGTACGTTTTTTTAGTTCAAAATTAATTGACACGATGCATTCAATAAATCCAAATAAGTAAGGAAAAGAAAAGTAAAGAGAAAAACGTCACAACTTGTTAAAAGGTTAAGATCGTAGTTTAGGTGCATGTACTTTAAAATTGGTCTTCGCCTGATCAGGTATAAATTCATAAAAATATACCAAGATTATTAATATAATGAAAATATTAGAAAAAATCGGCTCACCCGTAGCAACTCAGACGGGACGTACGGGTGAGCCGATTTTTTCTAATATTTTCATTATATTAATCATCTTAATATAAAAATAGCATTGTGAATGCAAAAAATCTAAAAAGTTAAAAAATATACCACTTTGACGTTTTAATTGAACGAATAAGTCTCAAAAAAGAAATAGAAAAAATGCTTGTTATAAAACAAATATTTTAAGAAAAAATATACCAAATTCAAAACTTTCTAAAAAATTTACCTTGAAATTAAACGGAATTGAAGAATTATTTTAAACCGTTTGTCCTACGCAATCTATTTCGTTTTATATACCTGAAATTTTATAGGCGTAGGTACAGTAGGTACAGCCAATTTAAATCACCTTAGAAAGTATTAATCTCAAGCCAACCATTAACTTTTGTGGGCTTTAGCCACGGGAATTAAGGAGAATTTCAATTATCTATGTCGCCTCCCTCCTCGAGACGGAGTTCCGATTTTATACCCTCGGGAGTTAAAACTCAAATGGAATCCATTTTACAATATTCCCGATTTGCAGATAGGAGCTTTTGTGTCCTCTTGTTCCATTTCTGATCGTCTGGAATGCAATTATCACGTAGACGAGAATTTTGATCACTAAAATTATGATGGAATAGTGGAATGCTGGCGTGTTTGTTGTTTGGAATTTGTGAAACGGTTTAGTGAGAATTCCTATTAATTTGTGGCACACTATAATATAATGAGAAAGATAAATTCTAATGATAATTAGAAATTGGGTCAGGCTTGGAAATGCGGTATCGCAGTTATTTTCATGAAAAAATAATCAATTGATTAAAAGAAGAGTCAAAAGTGAGATTGCGTTTTCTGATTTAATAAAACTGTACGGTTCATTCACCGCACACCGTTTTGCATACATCAGCGCGACTCGCGTTATAAATATTATTGTTTGTTACTAACTTTGCGCACTCGTTATACTGATTTATCGCGAAACAAATCAGCATCCTAACTTACTACTGTTTTTTTACTTATTTTATTCTTATTACAAGTTTTACGGGAATCAGGGTTTTCATTCAACTACAACAATAACTCCGAGTGTAACACAACTACTACTTATAACAACAACTCTCATGCGGGCTCACTAGAACAAAAACCTAGCTGCTCATACAGAAACCGACTACTTATAACTTGAAAAAATATTAGGAAGTAACCACTTTTTACAGATTACAGCGCTTATATTCAGTTGTTATTAAGGAATTATTAAGTTTTCCCGTGACCACGTTCCCTGGAAATGTGTTTATTGTTTTTTTTTTTTGGTTTGCCGACAGCAAACAAAAAAAGTCAAAACTAAATAATTCTAAAATAACAACTGAAATGCGCTGTAATGCATTTTTTTTTCTAATAAACTGTACGCATGAAAGTCTTAGAAGTGTATATTTGAAAAAAAATATCACATACATTTTATGACTTATCGTTTCTCTCTCATAAGGTAAGAGTACGTGTAAATCAAATGGCTGGTTAACGTGTATGCACTTTTGATGCTTCTACTCATTGGCCTTCGCATATTGTATCTCGGCTGGTTTCTGATTGCCTGAAGCCGTAGTATGTAATTTGATCAGAACTATTATTGTATTATGTAGGTACTTGTATATATTAATTATTAACAACGCTATGGAAATTCTATTATGAACCTCTTTTTGCTGTCAAAAATAAACATGTTTTTTCGAAACATTTTTAGTTATCACTGCCCCGTATTATTATTACTAAGGATTGCAATTTTCTTTTTATCTTCATAAAACGCATTTTTTTGTTGCAGACGTTTTTTATACAAATGCTGGCATGCTGACCAATTCCCCCTAGCATGACCACGCGATATGATATAGCGATTAGTCACGTGTAACTGTCAAAAGACAATATGAATTTTGACAGTTAAGTGGCGATAAAACACTATGTCACGCGATATTCAATGTGTTACAAAAAATCCCCTAATGCCGAATATGGTAGATAAAGACCATCAAACTAAACAACTTTTACTATGGGATCGACTCAGAAATCACGAAAAAGAAAATCAGCTGTTTCATACAAAAAATATAACAAAAATATCAAAATGTATGAAACAGCTGATTTTTTTTTCGCGATTTCAGAGTTGGTCCCATAGTAAAAGATGTTCAGTTTAATGATCCCTATCTACCATATTCGACATTAGGGGTTATTTTGTAACACGTTGTATATCGCGTGACATAGCGTATTATCGCCACTTAACTGTCAAAATTCATATTGTCTTTTGATAGTTATACGTGATTAATCGCCATATCATATCGCGTTTCGGTGGTCATGCTAGGGGGAACTGGTCAGCATACCAGCATTTGTATAAAAAACGTCTGCAACAAAAAAATCGTTTTATGAAGATAAAAAAAATGTAATAGAGTAATAATTTTCTTAATTTATAAAAAAATATGATTTTTTAGGGTTCCGTACCAAAATGGTAAAAAAGGAACCCTTATGGTGTGACTCAGTCTGTCTGTCTGTCTGTCTGTCTGTCTGTCTGTCACAGCTGGATATCTCGAGAACTACTAATGGTATCAACTTGAAATTTGGAATAGTTTAAAATAACATTTGCCAAACTATTTCGCAAATAAGAAATAAATAAAAAAATAATATCTTTTTTACAACAGGGACTGAAAATAGGGGTCTTAAAAATTTGAAGTGGGGCTGCTAGGGCATGTGGGGTATCATATGAAAGAACGCCGTTTGCACGTTTTCAACTATTTTTTATTTTTGTTTTAGGCCACATAGTTTACGACTTATGATGAAAAATGTAAAAAAATACCGTCCCCCCCCTTATCTCCGAAGTTTGCAAAGAGAAAAATCTGAAATAATTCCATGTGATAGCAGTTTTTATAAAGATTACAGGAAAAATAAAAAGATGTCTCAATATAGCACACTTTTTTTAGAAATTATCAAATTTATAAAAAAGTTAACATTAGTTCCACTATCGGTCAAGTGATGGCGCTGACCTAAAACTGCAATACTAATTTTATTATTCTACTCTGCAGTGTATTTATTATGATGGTACGGAACCCTCGGTGCGCGAGTCCGACTCGCTCTTGACCGGTTTTTATTTCCTTCATAAAACGCATTTTGTTACGGAGCTTATGTCAACATAAAATAAGTGTTGGAATTTTGTTCATCTATTACATACACGAAACATTGTCTTTGCTACAGCTTGCATCCAATAATTAAAGTGCTATGTTTGTTCGGTCAGCTTTCAAAGGAGCTAATTGGTTTGTTAATTACAAGGGACTCTGTGTGAACGAATGGGTACTATTAGTGGGTCTTTACACCATTGCTAGTTCAAGCTGCGTTTATAATAGATATAATTATGTAGAAATAGTAACAACATTTTTTAGATTTTTATCAAAGTTTTGTTTCTTTACTTTCAAATAAACGATAATATTTAAAAAAAAATCGGGTTGCACTCCGGTAGTGCCGGCAGAAGTGAAAACTTGAATATTAACGTTGTGCATTTTTGATATTTTGGAATGGTTAGGGAATAATTTTGCACGAATTGCTGTCTTAGGAATTTACGCTGTATTTGAATTTACGAATACAGAACAGTATTGTACGAAAGTCTTATCCATAGCTCGACAGAAAATCTAAAGATTTGACATTGAATTAAAAAAATTGCGCGTTGCTATGGTGACGCAAGTGTTTACGTCTTGAAATGACGTGGCGCCATTTTCAAGAGAGGGGGATACTTCCGCCGCCGGCTGTCTACTCTCCTTCCGTCAGATCCGTCTTACGAATTTTCGATTAGGGTCACGTGATCCTGACTGACTGACTCGAGTTTAGGATTTTTTCCCCATTACAAAAAAGCGTACAACGCCGCTAAAGAAGTTTTCACTTCAAAAAACCTGAAAGTTTATTTACTTATTTTTTTTCTAGCTAAATAAAAATTAAAAAAATATAATAATCACTATCTTTGACATATTTAAGCTACAAGCAAGAGCAATAGCATTTATAAGGGTGCCATTTCGGTCGCATAATCTTTTTAGTTATAATGTCGTTTGGCATAACAGTTTTGGCATAAAGTCTTAACTTAACAGTTCTAAAAATAAAAGTTATGCGAAATGATGAGTATGCCAAAAAACGTTATGCAGTGCAAAAATATGCCTTTCTGTTTTATGCAACCAAATATGGACCCCATTTATAACATAACTAGCGACCCGTTCTCGCTTCGGTGTAGTGTGGAATTTGACACCATGTATTATATAAAATAAATCAATAACCATAACCAATATATCATTCAAATAAATCTTCATCTTAAATTACTCTATCTATTAAAAAAAAACCGCATCAAAACCCATTGCGTAGCTTTAAAGATCTAAGCATACATAATAATAATAATAAAAAGTTTATTGTTCACTCCATTTACAAATTCATATTTGGCTTATAAACAGGCTCAGCAATATTTTTAAAATATTTAGGTTAACGTTGGCAGCTGTATTAGTATTAACTGTGTCACAGCTGCCTGCGTCTTCCATCACACTATACATTATAAGCATTTCACTTTAAGTAGGTGCAGAATCATTTTTTTTTCAACAAACAATTCAAAATAACATATAATTTTCTATTTATTTTCTATACAAAAATGTATGTCACGTGCGAACTAAAATCCATAGTAGGTATATTAGTATAATTATACGATGTTGTGACTATGTTTATACTAGGAAGTGAAGGATCCCTTCCGTTTCATCATAATCCAAGTGCAATAACCAATCTTTTATTTGTGTCTTGCAATGTTTCAGAGGTAAGTGATAGATGTCACATATTTTGTTAGCTACATTGTAAAGATGAGCAGCTATAATAAAGTAATGCTGACGTGCAAAAACAGTCCTATTGCGAACCATTTGACATACACTCTTTCCTTTACGGGTGTGAGGAGTATATACAAGTTCTTTGTGTTTGCAAAGAATACTATTCATCACAAAAAGCTGCCTGACTGTAAGTACTGCAGACTCTCTGTAAAGGAGGGACGTGCTGTACCTTCACGGTTTCCCTAGCATCATCTTAAGGACAGCCCGCTGAGCTCTCTCCAAGGGAAGTAATAAAGTCACACCAACCCCAGCCCAAGTGACAATGCAATATTGTAGCAGAGATTGGACGAGGCCGTAATATACGCAGAACAAAGTTAGGGAATCAGCAGAACACCGAAGTTTACGAAAAATCGGAATAAGTTTTCTTATACGATCTGTGAGATTATTAATTTGTAGTTTCCAGTTCAAATTTGAGTCCAAAATCAGACCAAGATATTTTAGAGACGATGCATATGTTAGTTCTGGACAGTTACAGTAATTAACTGATACGCAAGCATGAGCCTTGATAGAGAAACCAGCACTAGGTTGCGAGTTTACACGAGGTGAAAAGGTTATATATTTAGTCTTGTCGACATTCAAAGTCAGCAGATTGTTTTCCAACCATCGGCTCACCTCTCTGAATGCATTCTCAGCATGTGATTTAGCCTCCACCCAGTCCCTTCCAAATACAATCATAGCTGTGTCATCAGCATAAGATAAAATAGTACAGTTATGTAAAGATAGTGCACATAAGCCATTGATATATATTAGGAAGAGAGTGGGTCCCAGGACACTGCCCTGTGGTACCCCGTAACACAAATTTGCGCTTGTGCTGACATATTCACCAATTTTGACACATTGGGATCTATTTGATAGGTAACTCTCAAATATATCGAAAGAAATCCCTCTAACACCCATTAAGTACATCTTGTGTAGCAACAGGGGAACGGAGACAGTGTCGAAGGCCTTAGATAGATCCAGGAAAAGGCTGACTACTTTGGATCCCTCGTCAAGAAGTTTAATTATGGTTTCAGTAAGTTTCAAAGTAGCGTCCTCAGTGGATTTGCCCATTGTGAATCCGTATTGATTACTGGAAATCAGTTTATTATTTTCCGGGAATGCGAGAAGTCTTCTATTTAAAACCTTTTCAAGTATCTTTGAAATTACTGTTAAGACTGATATAGGCCTATAGTTCACGGCACTGTCTCTGTTACCGTTTTATGAATGGGATGCACGAGAGCTTTCTTTAAAACATCTGGAAATATACCACTGGACAGACACATGTTACACAGAAATGTCAAAGGAGGAGCAAGATAGTTTTTGGCACTTTTAATAACAAGAGTTGGAATTTCATCAGCACCAGGAGAGCTGTCATTTTTTAAATTACTGATGATAGTTTCAATCTCCTCAATGTCTACTTCAAACAAGGCCATAGAGTTGCTTAGAGATTGAGATTCTCGGTGTAACTTCACTATATCTGCCATAGATGCTCCTTTTTTATTTAAGATTGCATTTGCGAGGTTTTTACCAACTCCTACGAAATATTCATTAATTAAATTGACAGATTCATTCGGATTTTGAGAAACATCAAGTACTAGGTGGCATATTACGTTGTTTGAGACTGGTAATTTTATTAATAGTGTTCCAAGTACCTTTCGGATTGTTTTTATTCTTTTGGAACTCATTTTTCTCATACTCTATTTTTAGTTTTTTTAGTAGATTGTTGCAAAAGTTACGGTATCTGGTATATGTTATTCGGTGTATAGCATTTGCGGGATTTTGCTTCGATTTTTTGTGTAGCTTATCCCGGTACCTTATGCAACGCACAAGTCCTGGCGTCAGCCAAGGTTTTATGGTCCGAAAACGATGCGGAATCAACACCAATTTAGACCAAGATTTTATAACAATAGAAATCACATTCAATAGAGCTTCAGTTGCAGAGTTTGCGTCAGTAGCAGTAAATACGTTATCAAAACTTGTGACTGAAAACTGTTTAACCAAAGAAGAAAAATCGATTTTTAGAAAACTGGAATGAGATTTGCTTCTTTTTATGTTTGTCTCCAAGATAAAGACCACTGGTGCGTGATCTGTTTTGAGAGAATCTAAAATAAAAGTAGAAGAGCTCAAATCGGATCTCAACATAACATGGTTAAGAAACGTTTCCTGTCGCGTAGGTAGAACATGAGTCGGAAGAAGCCCATGAAAAGCCATATGATCCAAATACTTATGATAATTTGGGTCAACACTGTTTGGCAAGATGTTAATATTAATATCACCAATTACTACCACGGATTTAACAGAGTGCAACGAAGACAGATAGTGGTCAAGGCTGTCATTGAAGCTGTCTATATTTTTACAGGATGGAGATCTATAAATAGCTACGATTGCAACATTGTTTTCTAGTTTTAAGATAAGACCACTAGCATCATTAAAGTTTAAATCAGCAGCAGTATGCTGTATGTTAGACCTTACGTATATAACAACCCCATCGTTTTGGCTGCGGTAACTAGAGGAATAAGATAGATAACCACTAATTACTGGAATAGTCAATGATTTACTCAACCAGCACTCTGTTAAAATAATTATATCGCATTGAACACTCATTCTAATCAAAAGAGTATTGAACATATCCAAGTTGCATTCTATACTACGAATATTGTTATGAATAATTTTAATTGATTTTTTTGTCTGGTCGGTGTAATTGACTATAGATTCAGGGCTACATACAAGCGACTTAGACATACTAGCAGAGTCGATTTCATCAGAGACATTGATAAAGAGAGTCATTTTTGAAGTTTAGGCATGTACCAATTGAATCATTGAAAAAAATATTGATTTTCTATATTTAGAATTGAATTCGCACATGGCACTATAACCAGAAATATATATATTGGTCAATAATATCTGTATAAGACCTAAAAAGTTTAACAATGATGAGAAAGGTATAATACTATCTGATGATGATTGTGGCAACATAGTGTACAATAAGCTATACTTTAACTTAAAATTTAATAAAATTGTGAAATGGAGAAGCCATTCTCATATAAATAAAAAAGTGCAGGTAAAAAATTTAAAAAAACGAATAAATCAAATAAAGAAAAATAATAATTGAACAATTAGTCACTTGTCCTGAGGAAGCAGCAGTTGCAGATCAGCCTCGGAGTCAATGCGGCGACAAGGGGCGCCTTCTATCTTGCGAACAAAGACTTCCGGTGAGCTGTCCAGCAGAAGGCATAATTATTATTCTTACAAAATTCTCTAGCAAGCCTGTATATTTTTTTGGCTGTTTGAGTAAGACTTTCACCGACAAAAACAGGTTTATTAGGGTCTACGATCTTTAAATGGCCAGTATGCAGTTTATTTTCTGTGTTTGTCTTATTATAAGCTTTGACGGCGGCTAGGAACTGTTCCTTAAGGATGACTGTAGTTAGATCAACAATTATAGGCTGGTTCTCCTCCTTTTTAGTCTTCAAACGAAAAATATCACGAATCTGGGCCTCATCTACACTTGCGTCAACCTGATCACCAAATTTTTTTATCAGATGAATCAGATCGGTCTTCGATTCATTTTTTTGTGGCGGAACATTTCGTATCTCAAAGCTTGCCTGTTTTTGTGCTTTTTCAAGTTGCTCCACCTTTATTTCCAAACTTTGAATATAAGCCAATTGAAGCTTTTCGTTTGACTCCATTCTGTTTAATCTGTCATTCATATCTTCATATTGCTTAGATATAAAGTCCATTGATTTCATAATATCTTTGTTTTGATGTTGGATTTCTTTTACACTTTCCTGAATAGATGTTTGTTGATTTGATAGCGTTTCAATGGACTTTTTGATTTCACTCATAAACGCTGAGAACTCATCATCATGTTGGCGTTTGCGAGGACGGGCTTTAGTCGTGTCATGTCAACTTTCATTTTCTGTGTCGGTCGCAGGAGCGGAGCTTAAGTTTGTATCTGATTCATATTTTTGTTTAATTGAGGATGTTTGTGTGCGTTTAAATGGCATTATAGTAATATTTTATCAACCACACAGTCGTAAATTCTACGCAACACAAACCCTTCTTCACTACTACGAATTCTTCCAGTGCAGTAGTCGAAAAGTACCAGGGACACAGATCTGTATAGGAGCTAAGTTGAAGTCAGCCGCGCCGTAGCTAAGAACTAATGTCGTAGCGTTCTCGTAGCCGAACACCGTAGCACTGTAGTAGGTAAACACCGTAGCACTGCAGTAAGTGGGCGGAGTCTACTTTCGTTGCGAGACTCGGGCACTACACACTAGTACAGCTTCTTGATGTTTATGCACTCCTAGTACTTGGCCAGATATTATTTTAATATTTTAATTTAATTTTGAATTAAATTTTGAGAGTTAAATCAAACGTGAAACGCGTCTACACTCGAGACATAGGGACAGACTGCGGGAAGCGACTTTGTTTTATATCACCTATATGTAGTTGTTAAGATTTTTCGAATTAAATAAACCAAAACGCCTTTTGTTTGTAGTTTGAAATATTGGATCTCGGATATTTCTCTACCATTAAATATTTACACGAACCATAAGAAATAATATTTAAACAAAAAATGGCAAAAAATTACGTTTGTTGTATGGGAGTAATTTATTCTGTTTTTACTATTTGTTGTTAAAGCAACAGCAGAAATACATCATCTGTGAAAATTTCAACTGTCTACCTGTTGTCGTTACTAATATCGAGAAAAAACGGCAAAAAAATCCCGTTTGTTGTATGGGAGCCCCCCTTAAATATTTATTTTATTCTGTTTTTAGTGATTGTTGTTATAGCGGCAACAAAAATACATCATCTGTGAAAATTTCAACTGTCTAACTATCACGGTTCATGATATACAGCCTGGTGACAGACAGACAGACGGACAGCGGAGTCTTAGTAATAGGGTCCCGTTTTTACCCTTTGGGTATGGAACCCTAAAAACCACAATTTTTAATCACAATCTCATCTTTATCATTTATTTTTTTAATCTTCTAAGCGGCCACCTTTACAAAAGCGTTTTAACCCTCCAGCCCTTTATCTCGAAGCGTTCAACTTCTCGATAACAATCTTTTCTCAATTATTTCGTGATCCCTTAGGGTGGGCTGGGTACCCACTTAAGTTGCCGGACTTTGAACAGTGCACCATAATGTGAACCTACCTGTGTGAACCAGCCTTTCTATTGTCTAATTTCAAAATCTATCACAATCGCTTTCATGATGTAACACATTGATGCTTCTTTTTGGCATAAATTAAAACTTACCAAAGAAATGCAGCAATGTCTGTCAAATGAAAGCGATTGCGATAGATTTTTGAAATAAGACAATTAGCCCCCAGGTTCGCATACGTGCTTGCACACGTACACACTATGACGCACTGTTGCAGTACAGGATAAAACATGTTTTTGGTTTAGGTTCGTGGAGCTCTGAGGTTCGCGAACCTAAGGCGATTCTCACACTGCCGCTGCGCACCGTCGCGGGGCGCGGTTTGGCGTTTCACGCGCGCGGCGACGGCGTAGCGTGACGCCAATTCGGGCGGTTTTCGACGCGCCTCCGCGCCGGTCGGCGTCAGACGCGGCCCCGCGCTTACGTACAAAAACCGGCACGATACTATGGAGCTCAGTGTATTGTACCCCGCGATTTCCACGCCTGCTGGCGCGCACGCCGCGTGCCGCCGGTGGCACGCGGCGGTGCGCGCTCCCGCGCCTAGGCGCGGCCTCGGTGTGTTGGACCAAGCGGTTTTCTATACAAATTGATGTAGACGGTTCTCACAATGGCACCGCGCGCGGTCGCGGGGCTCCCGCGCGCGTGTTTTACTTTGTATGTAAGTACATCAATGTACAAGGCGCGGAAATCGCGGGGTACAACACACTGAGCTCTATAGTATCGTGCCGGTTTTTGTACGTAAGCGCGGGGCCGCGTCTGCTGCCGACCGGCGCGGAGGCGCGTCGAAAACCGCCCGAATTGGCGTCACGCTGCGCCGTCGCCGCGCGCGTTAAACGCCAAACCACGCCCCGCGACGGCGCGCGCCGGCAGTGTGAGAATCGCCGTACTTACATACAAAGTAAAACGCGCGCGGGCGTCCCGCGACCGCGCGCGGTGCCAGTGTGAGAACCGTCTTAATGGTGGGTACCCATTAGGCTTAGCGCTCACTGCGATGCAATTTTTCATGCATCATTAAATCGACACGCAACGTTATACGCGAGTAATTTCTACACACAACTTTGAATTGAACTGCGGGAAAACAAATTGCAACAAAAATCTAATAAAACTATTAAAAAAATCATGTTAGTATCAGTAAAAAATGTGTCATTTCAATGCGGTACCTTTATTTTATTAATAGTACTAATTGATGTTAGTGTTTTCTTAACGATTTCATGTAGTACACTCAGTGCGTTCTTTCTCTTGCATCCCTATTCACAAACATCACTATGACGTCTCACAGTGCCTACGAACGCACAGCGTTTCAACTACCAATCACACTTTACACATAAAACAAACGAATCAATCACAGACCTCTATTCAAACACAGTGCGTTCGCTTAAGCAAAGGTCGTTTGACTCTTACTGTTTCAAGTTTAGGCCGATGTAGATCTTTTTAAACAACCGGGCGCAGCGTCAAAACAATGTAAAGTTTTTGCCGTAAAACTCGGAACTTGTGAGTACTTTTAGTTTTTACATCAGTTTAAGAGCCAGAGTGGATATCTATAAAGAAACAATACTAACTAAAGACGTAAAAAGAAGGCGGGGGACGTAGTTGGTACATAACAGTATCTTACAAACATTTCATGGTTAAAAGTGTCTGCGATAAAAAAAAACATTATTAACCGAGTGCTTCAGCTTGGGCAAAAATGCTTTCATATGTCCTTCCGCGTACCGGCTGTCCCATTGTCCATCTGTTCTCCTCTACAGGTCGCATTTCTCAACCAATTATAGTGAAATTTTGTGAAAAGGTTCGATAAATATATTTTTTTGTCGAGAGTTTTTCGAAATTGGTCGAAAAAAATTCACACCTTTCAAAAAATGTTCAATATTAAAGGCGCCATTTAGCCTAAGCTAATTCTAAAATAGATATAATAAAAAATATCTGCCAAACAGCACACAGTATTGCTTTGAAAACCTCGAGAAACACTATTAGAATATTTTTTCAACAACATACAATTTGACATACGCACGTACAAACGTGAGGTCCACAGCTCACTAGTTTTATAAAATTAAATACATTCGTTACTATGCCCTATCATTGTCGCTTTACTAATAACTAATGGTAATTCTAATTCCATGAGCAAAACGAACGAATTATTATTAATAGTGTTGTAGGTAATTAGTATTGTCACAAAACATTCACTACTCAATACATATAAAATATAAAGTGATTGTAAATAAGTTATATTCTTTCTATGGTTGTCAAACTTTTACACTGCTTAAAAGTTGACTATGTATAAGATGTCACAACAGACGTCAAAGTAAATCCGTTTTTTAACTTTTCCAGTTTGAACTTTGCGATCATTTTGTTGGGGATAGGATTTTGCGAGCGAAGTTGGCAATATAATCTGTTTTTTTTTTGCATCCGTGTCGTAGTCAATTTTTGTCTAAACAAATACATAAATCATTTAATGATGAATGCGATGCAGTTTATATTTTATATCTACAGAAGTAACCGGCTCACTGACTCTACCAGTAGGCGTACCTATTATGATACTATGCTTACTATTACTATACTCAATAGCGACATGACAACTTTTAGTTTAGTGTACTTAGTTTTTTTTTTTAATAATTAATAGGTTTGCTCTTAACCACAGTACAGCACAAAAGCAAAAGACAGGGTCTACGATGGAGCAAGCTTGCCCAGAAGGTGCTTATTCACTCTGGCCTTGAAAAGTGTCAGGTTGTATGCGCTCGGAAACACAGACGCCGGCAGGGAATTCCATTCCATAGCTGTGCGCATTAAAAACGATGTGGAGAAGCGCTTGGTACGCAGAAAAGGTATTATCAATCAAGAACGGGGTGGTAACCTGCAGTGCCTCTGGATGTCCGATAGTAGAAAGGAGAAGGTGAAAGGAGTTCATGCAGCTCTTGAGTACACTCGCCGTTACCGCCAGAAGCGCTGTGCTAAAATGCATACAAAATTGCTTACTACAGTTAGTACTTATATCTACTCTGTGCTACAGACGATATCGAGTACATCTTAATTGTGCCAATACAGGCGCTGTTCAAAATCGCATCCAAATGCAAGTCAATGTTAGAAAAAGACGGGAATACCACTTTCCTTGGCTGAAGAATTCCTCAAATAAGTCACATATGTTGCTTTGATCCTAAAATAAGTAGCTAATGATTTCCATAACATTATTGGTGTTATGAAAATCGGAAAAAAACTATGGTAGATACCAGAAACACCCACAGTGATCCACACTCGAAACTACAATAAGATATTATTTTTTTTACTTTGAACCGTTCTCCGAACTTGGAACCTCAGACATGGCAACACTATGAAACCATTGCGCAAGCCACATTCAGACGTCTCTACGCAATCTCCATAATGCTATGTTGGTAACCTATAAAAAAAATATTATTCCGGGGACTCGGACAATAATAACGATGAATCTAATAAATAATATAGCAAAAATTCATATCCAAAGGAGATGAGGATTCAAGTGCCATTATAATAAAAGAGCACTTACAAATGCCATCCTAGTCAAAAGAGCACATACGCAAGTGCCACTTAAAGAAAAAGAGCACTAGTATGTGCCAATCTAATAAAAGAGCAAGACACAAAAAGAGCGCAAGCAAAGTGCCACCATAATAAACAATTTTTGTTTCAGATAATTAGACGCTCAGAGCACGAGCGCCTTTACAGAATGGCCGTGATAGCGCCTTCACTGAGTAATCTCAATTATTTCCAAATTTTAAAAAAATCAAATTGTTTCGTAAGAATAACTATTTACAAATTATAATTATTTTGCATGTGCCTTTACTGTGATTAAGTTAACTGAGATTAATTATTTACAAATCAAAATGATCTTGCATGAGAGATTAATTATTTACAAATTAAAATGAGTTTGATCTGTGATAAATTAAGAGTTATTCAATACTAGTCTTATTTGTTAAAGAATACCGGAAATTATAAATTTATTACAAAATGCTATTTTATACAAAGTTATATTTTCTATCAATAATTATTTCATTATTTTTAGCATTTTTTTAGCATGTCAAAATATTTGTTACTGTCTATCAGTTGTTTATAGTTGGTAAAGAACACCGGAAGTGATCAATTAATTATAAAATGTTATTTTATACAAAGTTATATTTTCTATCAAAAATTATTTCATTATTTTTAGCATCATTTAAGCATATCAAAAGATTTGTTACTGTCTAATGTATTCAGTTGTTTATAATTGATAAAGAACACCGGAAGTGTTCTTTATTAATTACAAAATGGTATTTTATAAAAAGTTATAATTTCTACTAATAATTAATGCATTATTTTTAGAATTATTTAAGTGTATTAAATGATTTTTAATTGTCTAATTTAAGTTAACAGTTGTTTATTTGAAATGTACACGTGCCACTTGTTTGTGTCAGCCTATAAAAGGCGCACAAGCATCGGCAGCGGAAAGCTAGAAACTTTATAAAACTTTAATAAAAATAGGAAATATATTCGATATAAACACACCGCAAAGCGATGATAGTGGCCATGCTGTCATCAAAAATGCAAAATTTTATGAATGGCTCCAAATTGGTGTGGTCGTGCTCGACAGCGGTAATTATGATGTGGTCCTCATTACTGATGTCATCAACCAATTTAATATTGATGGAATTAATGGAAGCCGGCGTATCAATTAGCTTAAAGTATTGAAGCTAAAATAAAACACTTTTCACTGACTTTCCGCCGGAAAATGCTATCAATAAAATCTATCAACTTAAAAGTTATTTACTATAATTAAGTTTTTTTGTCTGCTTATTCACATATTGGGATCTAAATACATTTTGATTAATTTTGGTACCCTTAGATTATAATCTAAACCTTCACGAAAGGCATAAATTCATCATTCCCAAAAATTCTAACGGGATATGAAATTCACTCACAGCAGTAAAGTTGTAGGTAAAAGATTTGTATTAGAATAGACTGCCCAAGTAACACACGAAGGCTGCTTAACAGCCGAATAACGGATTTCCATCACGCTTAAAGCTGAATAAGGAACCTGCATAAAGGCTGTATACGACCTTATACAGCTCTTATAACTCTTAAATGGGCACAAATTATTCAGCCTTAAGTTCACATAGCTGCTTAAGAGCTGTGTAGTAGCAACTTAAGAGTGTAATAAAGGGTAACAGGCTGTGTAGCAGAAAATTAAGAGTGTTATAAAGGGTAACGACAGTACTATGCGCTGAAATTCGACTGACTAAGAGATATACATACACATATATATATATATATATATATATATATGTGTATGTATATATATACATATATACATACATGTATGTTTCTCCAAAAAACCGACTTCAAAAACCTACCTCTAAAAAGCAAGAAATAATATTCGTAATAATAAAACACGTCTATTGAAGTCGGATGTGGCTTTTAGAATAAAAAAAAAAAGAATTTGTACTCCAGCTCCAGCCCTACCCGACTTCAATAGACGTGTTTTTATTATTATGAATATTATTTCTTGCTTTTTAGAGGTAGGTTTTTTGAAGTCAGTTTTTTTGTTTTTCGATTCATCTGTTTTAAGTTGAAGCTCGGCAGACTCATCGAAATTCGATGCGTTAGCGGTACGGCCCCTGGTCAGTTGTACAACTAGATGAGTACGCGAAGTGATCCTTACTAATACTATAAACTAACAACCGCCCGTGACTTCGTCTGCGTGGAATATTTTTTGCTATCCCTCGGGAATTAATCACTTTTCGGGATAAAAGGTAACCTATGTCCTGATGATCGGTTGAGAAGTTAAAACGTGAAGACGTAACAAACAAACAAACGGACTTTCGCATTTATAATATTAGTAAGGATATTAGCAAGGAGGATGCGGACGTGTATTTGTTTGTTGCGCTTTTACATTTTGACTATCAACCGATCATCATTAAATTTTTCATACATGTTATCAGAGGTACAGAAAAAGACATAAAGTACATTTCAACAAGAAAAAAGTTCCGTTCCCGGGAATAAATAAATGACTGTCCAAGTAGATGAAGTCGCGGGAGGGTCGCTAGTTTCAAATATTTGCATTAACGTATGTATAGGCACCAGCATTTTAGAATCCCCTAAACAATGATTGATCATGGCATTCTGCCAACTTTGTCCGGCGACATCGTCGTGTCATGTCATTGGTGGGCGCTGCCAAAAGTTTAATGGTCAACATTAAAATATTATACTCAATTGAAAAACTGCTTAGTAAGGGGATGTGAATATTTGAAACGTTCTTTATGGCGTGGTGAAAAGTGTCGTTTTTATTTTGTATACCTATTGTTTTGAGGTTATTGTATTAAAATTGTTTTAAAAAACAAAAAACCGACTTCAAAACCCCACTCTACCTCTAAAAAGCAATAAATAATATTGAAATCACTAGATACACATTATCATTGTAATAAAACACGTCTATTGAAGTTGGGTGGAGCTGGAGGACAACTTTTTTTTTATTCTAACAGCCCCACCCGACTTCAATAGACGTGTTTTATTACAATGATAATGTGTATCTAGTGATTTCAATATTATTTATTGCTTTTTAGAGGTAGAGTGAGGTATTGAAGTCAGTTTTTCGTTTTTTTAAACATTTTTTTATTTTTTCCTTTTTAGTATAAGTACTTTCTGTATTAGATATATTATCTAAGTAGGTAGATGGAAAAATCGGTTTGGCCAAACGTGAGATAATTGCGGACAACCATGCATACGGGTCAAACTGGGAAGAGATCCTCCTTTTTTTTAATAGGTTAAAATACCAAAACCTTTTCATAAGTGTAACAAATACTTTTCTGAAAACCGCATCAAAATTGGTTCAGCTAATCGCGAGATAATCACGGACATACATACATAGGAGTCAAACTCAGAACCTTCTTTTTTGAAGTCGGTTAAAACACTGAAATTTTCTCCTAAGTATAACAATTACTTTTGAGAAAACTGTATCAAAATCGGTTCAGCCAAACGCGAGATAATCGCGGACAAACATACCTACATAATACGAGTCAAACTCAGAACCTTCTTTTTTTCGAAGTCGGTTAAAATACTAAAACCTTCTCCTAAGTGTAAAAAATACTTTTCTGAAAACCGCATCAAAATCGGTTTAGCCAAACGCAAGATAATCGCGGACAAACATACATACATACATACATACATACACACATACATACATACATACATACATACAGGTCAAACTGAGAACCTTCTTTTTTTTTTTTGAAGTCGGTTAAAAATAGGAAATACGGAACCCTAATATTTTCGTTACTCTTTTCTTAGGAACATGTGAATAATAACTATTTTTTTCCTTCACATCAAAATACTCAGTCACTTGGAGCAGTAAAATTAACCTTCTAAGTCAACGATACTAGTGGCTCTGTAGATGTAGAGCTATAGAACACGCGTATTTGATTTGATATTTTTAACATTTTCCAAAATTGCTGTAATATGATTTTCGCCCAATTCTGCGCCATTTTGAATAGTTTCAAAACCAAATCGACAAAAATCCATGTAATTATAGAAACCGCTCACAAAATTTGACGGTAATTGGTTGAGAAATGTGACCTCTAGAGGCGAACAGACGGACAGCCGGACAACGGGACTGCTGGTCGGACATACAAAAGCATATTTGCCCAAGCTGAAACGGAGAAACTTCGCTCGCGCTTCACGCTCGCTCCGTCAATAAATCAATCCTTTGTACATTTTTGATACTCCCACCAATTCAAGGGGTCTTCCAAGCGGCAAATGTGAAATATCAAATTATAATTATTCTGAGCTAAAAATACATACCTAGTCGAAGTTTTAACACGACCGTTTTAAACTTTCATAATCTATGCTTCATGGGTTTTCTAATCCTTACTAATATTATAAATGCGAAAGTCCGTTTGTTTGTTTGTTACGCCTTCACGTCCTAACTACTGAACCTATTATCATGAAATTTTGCATACACGTTGTCAGGGTTACAGGGAAAGTAACCTTTCATCCCGAAAAATGAATTGATCCCGAGGGATAGGAAAAAACCTTTCCACGCAGACGAAGTCGCGGGCGGCCGCTAGTATGTCATAAAAGGTACCATTTATTTATTTAAATTACATAGAATAGCTTTATATATCGTCATGATAAAATTAATACCTATTTATTTTCGAATTTGTTTAAACATAAAGCATCGTTCATAAAAATATCAAGAGCTTTCAGATCGAAGGCTTTCGCCCACGGAAATCGCGTTGAAATTTTAAAAATATTTCGCCGGTCGCGTTTAGGCATTTTTGTAATAAATTGAAAGGGGCGTGATTGATGATGCATCGGAGTGTGCTCGCCGTACACAAAAATAGTGATGGGATGATGAGAAAGCGTTAATTCCGATATTTTCTTTGTTCTTCATTCAATCGATTTTAAATGAATTAAGCATTGTTATTTTGTTATAATTATAAGCTCTATAAAGCTTTTTAACTACTACTTTCACAAGTTTTACACAAGCTATTTGACTGAACGCTTATTTATAAAAACAGGCTACAGTATATATATATCATGAATTTTTTTCGACGGAGTGGGAATAAGTTCGCGCATGTGCTCTTGTGAGCGACCAATAGCGCGCGCCCTTCACCGCTACGCATGCCCAAAATACGCGTACCGCGCAATCCCCATCCGATTTCAAGATATATGCCTCGTATTGTACTTGACTAATTGAAAAAATGCTAATTGTTTGTATAGCTTACCATATAAGAATAGGTATGTTGACTATGATCAAGAAAGCGTCTAATGAAAAAATAACGTCAGTATATCGTTATTTCCATTATATAAAAGCACCATAAACTATCATGTTTTGTAGTCATTTTAATCCCCATGAGAGAGTGTTCTACCACTGAAACTGACAAAGAAACATTCATGGTTTGAAAAACGACTAAAAATGTTAGTCCTCCTATAATAACTAGACAGCTTAAACATTGTAAGTCACTACATAGTATAAAACAAAGTCGCTTCCCGTTCCTCAACTTTGTCTAGGGAGTGTTATTTTCATACAAACGAGGTAACTTTGAAACCTTGGTTTCCAGCCAGGGATGTACTGTGCTGTGATCTGATGACGGCTATCCAGGCAGTGAATGAAGGAGATTCAGATCGCTATAAACACCCAACTGATCTGAAATGTATGGAAATCCTGAAACTGAGAACTCTGACCCATTAATCTTTTAGAATGCTGATCAGATCAGTTTGGTGTGTATTGCGATCTGAATCTCTTGCATTCACTCCCTGGATGGCCATCATCAGATCAAAGCACAGTAAAGTCACGGGCAATAAGATGTAACTTTGTCACATTATGTTTTGAATAACCTAAGTATAACATTATCACACTGAGATATATTGATTGAATGTGACATAGTTTTAAAGTCTGTACATTTTATTGCTCGTGACTGTACATCCCGCTTCAAAGTTACCTCGTTTGTATGAAAATAACACCTGTATCCCTAGACAAAGTTGATGAGTATATCTTTAAAATGAAGCATTAGATTTTGGTTTTTTTAATAGATAGAGTGATTCAAGAGGAAGGTTTATATGTAAAATACATGGTGTCGAATTCCACACTACACCGAAGCAAAGGGCGGGTCGCTAAAAGCTCGCGTAAAGCTAGTATTTAATATGCGAAAGAAAAAAATTAGGTTGCTATTTGACCCGTGTTTCTTTTTGTTTAGTTTCATTGGTTTAACAAATGTCTATTAATGATGGTGTACAAAAGATTCCAACAGCATAAAACAATAATCACTAGATATCATATCAAGTGATTTTCATGCCAGCACTACAAATAAGGTAATAAAATGAGGTGCAGGCATCGAACATTATGAATGATTGACACAGACCTACATATTTTCGATGGAGCTTTTAAGGTGCCACAATTTTGGCTGTTTTTTTTTCTTTTAATGTATATAACTGTCGGAATTCCCCGGAACTTCCATTTCACGTTAATGGCCTTTAAAAAGGCTCGCCTATTGGAAATATTGGCTGTCAAAAGAAAGACATAATGTGGTGAACGTCGACTAAAGATACGATATAAGTTTTATAGGAGATTCTCAAAATATGTTGAGACTTTTTGATAAACAAATGTCAAATTTGTCACACTTATTACTAAAACGCTAGTTTTTAGGGTTCCGTACCAAAATGGTGAAAAAGGAACCCTCATGGTGTGACTCAGTCTGTTTGTCAGTCTGTCTGTCTGTCTGTCTGTCACAGCTGGATATCTCGAGAACTACTAATGGTATCAACTTGAAATTTGGAATAGTTTAAGATGACATTTGCCCAACTATTTTGCAAATAAGAAATAAATAAAAAATAAAAATCTTTTTTTACAGCAGGGCCTGAAAAGAGGTCTTAAAAATTTGAAGTGGAGCTACCTACTAGGGCATGTGGGATATCATATGAAAGAGCTCCGTTTGCTCGTTTTTAATCATTTTTTTTTCTAGACGGCATAGTTTTCGACTTATGATGAAAAATGTAAAAAAAAAACCGTTCCCCCCCCCCCCCTTATCTCCGAAGTTTGCAAAGAGGAAAATCTAAAATAATTCTATGTGATAGCAGTTTATATAAAGATTACAGGAAAAATAAAACGATGTCTCAATATAGCATCCTTTTTGAGAAATTATCAAATTTCTAAAACAGTTAACATTAGTTCCACTATCGGTCAAGAGATCGCGCTGACCTAAAACTGCAATTCTAATTTTATTATTCTACTGTGCAGTGTGGTTTAATAGTGCAATTATGAGGGTACGGAACCCTCGGTGCGCGAGTCCAACTCGCTCTTGACCGGCTTTTTTACATTCTTTTTGTTTGTCCCCAACAAAATAATCCGCTGCTGGTTTTAAATTTATTAATTATTTAAGTATCCCACTAACAGTCGCCTTTATTATTACCAGTCACCCAATTAAAAATATTCCAAAATAAAAAAGGTTACAAAATAAAATAATATTTTAAAATTAAAGTTTACAGGGTTAAATCAAAGTCATTCTTTTAAACATCGGGCTTCATCGACAATCGCTTGTAAATCGAATTGCAAACCTAATTTAAAAGAGGTAGATTTGATTTTACAAGAAATCGTCGATTGAAATCTCTAGTCGACTAAAATCGCATAGTAAGTCACTCGGAAAATCAACCCGTGTAAATGCACCCATGGGTCGATTTTCTGAGCGACAGTTATCAACATCGCGGTTAGATTTTTACTTTAAAGCTTCCCGCCCCCAAGCGATTAATCGCTGAGCGATTTTGTCGCCGAGAAAAGAACATACAAAGTTCAGTACGTAAACGCCCACGAGCGACTTTTTGTAGCCGTGATAATCGCGGCGTTAATCGCTGCGTTTTTTGTCGCTGGCTAAGTACTTTTGTCGTGTCATTTTTATTGCGATTAATGCCGCGATTATCGCAGCTACAAAAAGTCGCTCGTGGGCTGGAGCCGTAAAGATTGCCAATGGTTTCGATTTCACTTTGTATATAAAATTAACAACTTTTCTAAAGAGGACGATATCAACCATAATTAATCTTACTCCGACCCTAAACTCTCTTTTAATAGTCAAAATGTTCCTTCATATAAAATGACATGAGATAGTATAAAAAAACGTCGCCAACGCGTCGTTAAGGAAATGAGTAACGTACCGCCATACATATGATTATACTACAAGCTGCGGTTAAGTTGAGAAATGAGGCATATAGTGTAATGGCCAAAAATCTAGCAAGACTTTTGGAAAAATTGTGAGCCCTAGCAGTAAACGACGACAACTCACTGATACATTACGGTCAAAATAAACAGATTATTATAATACCTACGCGATTTAATTTATAACAGTTAATCCATTGTTAGTGGATTTACTTTAAAAGGCGGATATGACAAAGCTAGATCTTAGAGAATTAATTAAAGAATTAAATACGTTTTTAATGGTATTCTTCACATTAAAGATAGTAAGACACCTGGTATTTCATCCCTTTTATATCATTATGTGAAAGAAGCTAAAAATAAAACGGCCTGGGGCTGATTTTTCAATGCTCGGATAATATTACTCGCTTGATAATGTGTTTATCCACCAAATTAAAAATATTTGCCATTCGTTTGTTTGACAAATGTTAAATGCAATTGATTTTATTTGGTTTCATAATTTAACTCTGATATTATCTGTTATCTGAGTATTGAAAAATCATTATCTTTTCCTTAATAATATTAAAAAAGCGAAATTCCGTTTGTTTGTTTATTTGTTACGCCTTTACGTCTTAACTACTAAACCAATCATCATGAAATTTTGTATACACGTTGTCAGATGTACAGAAAAGGACGTAGGGTCCTTTTAATCCTGAAAAAACTTACAGTTTCCGTGGGATAGCAAAAAAACTGCCCACGCAGACGAATTCTCGGGCTGATACTAGTATCCATATAAACCACGGATAGAGGGCTAAGGCCAATACTTTAATTGGCTTTAATGAGAATGTCCTAATTTTTAAATTTTAGTTTGACACAAACATAATATACATACAACATAATTTTTTAAGGTTCCTTTTTTATATTATTTTACCAATCACTGTAGGTAGTCATTCATTGAACTGCCATTCTTTACCATAAATTCGAAGTTCCACCACAACACACATATACGTATGTACCGTCGCATCTCGCGGCCTACCGTAGCATTGAATCCCGGCTTTTTTAATTATATGGATAAACCCGGCGGGTTTCTTTTCAAATTTTTTTAAAGGAAAACTGTGTTTTTATTTTCGAGGACGGACAAGTGTGTGAGTGTGAACGCCGGAATTTAGTTTCCGCAAAGCTCTTTAAGCCCACCTATGATTCATTCGAGGTTTTTTAAAGTAGGTGAATTAAGGCCATGATTGTTTTGTTAGGGTGGCAGTTATTGCGGTGGGAGAGAGTATATTTTCGAGCGTTTTTTTATCTCATTAATGTTAAGCTCTCTTTTTAGGGTAAAAAGATTTTGCATAGGACGACCGTGCATACTTACTTACATCTCTATATTACTATGGCATTATAACTATGCATTTAGGGCTCAGTTTCTGTAATATTTTTATATGTATTTCCAGTTATGGATTTTCTTTAACTTCAGTAAAGGATTGACTGATACTAAATCTTGTTATAAATATTGACTCAATAATTGGACTCAATACTTTATACTTTACTAAATTGTGTATTTATACCGATCCATTTGTTGACTAGTAAAACGATTTAGTTTTATTATCAGTCGATGGATCTTTATGAAACTAACCAGTATAGCAACAAATTATTATCCACTGACACGTGATAGGGCTATTTGTTTTTATAAATGGTTTTAGATTTAAGTTAAACATTACATAAGTTTCATGACCTTTTTACAGTACCAAACGTAAAAAACTTAATTAAAAGTCATATATAAATGAATGCGAGCTAGTTTTTAAAATTTGAAAAGTTTGTTGTTTTCTGTAGCATATAATTGCTTAAAATGATTCAATAACCTCGTGTTTGTGCCATTCTTCGACATAGCCAAAATAATTTTTTTCCGGAAATTTCGAAAAGCCGAATCGTCAAGAAAATTCTATATAATGATTGTCGAACCTGCTCACTAAATTTCATGTGAATCGATTGAGAAATGCGACCTGTAGAGGGGAACTGCCGAATAGACAGACAAAATCATTTTTTCCCAAGCTGAAACAGAGGCGCTCGCTCGGTCAACAATTCTCAAAATTGTCTGAAAAAATCGATTTATTTTATACTAACTTTCCACCCGCAGCTTCGCCCACATATACATATACTAAATATACATATACATATACTAAAGGTTATATCTTGCGCGCGGAGACTCGTACCCAGCAGTGGGATAAAAAGTAGCCTATGTCCTTTCCCAAAAACCCATCTATATCAGTACCAAATTTCGTTAAAATCGGTCCAGCGATCTAGGCGAAAAAAGGTGACAAACAGACAGACAGCGTTGCTTTCACGTTAATACTATTAGTGGATTTGCTCAAGCAATTTTTGATGTGAACATGTTATTATAATATAAAGTTATCCACCCACACCTACTATTATTTAAAAGTCACAAATAATTACAATGTATGTTCTTTTAGGCATACTATCTGATGGAAGTTTAGATAAAGGGAATAAATACCCTGTTATCTGTATTATAAAGCACTTTTCGACATATCAATACCGACGTTATCGGGACAGCATCATAACGGTAGTTTCATGTTATTTAGTGCGTATCAGCAACTATTATTTAATCAGTGGTATCGTACTGGATATTGAACGGGGAAATGAAGAAAAGTTGCTGTTTGCGCTGACGTGACGTTTTAATTAACATAGGTCATTGAGTATTTTGTTCGGACATTTGACCTACGGCGTACACAAACGATATATGGCTAGGTATGTGGATAAATGTATCTGCTACGCAGTGGTATGGGTCGCATTCTTGCAGAACATATTTATTATGCGAGGTTTTTAATAGTATCACACGAGTGTTTTAATACCTAATTATGTGCAATTTCATACACTACTTTATCTAAACTCATTCAATTTGGGATTGAATCTACTACTTAAATAAAAGAAGAAAGTTAAAAGGAGAGAAAGACTTTGCTAATATTACCGTATTACCTTGATATAAGAGTAATTTCCGTGCTGCATCTAAAATGTCGGGTGGAGTCAATTTTTTGTCACATTCACTACTATCAGATATTTTAAAGCAAGAATCAAAAAAATCCTACGAAATTCAGAACCTACAACAAAAAGTGAAAATAAAAACCGTAACTTTTTTGTTTCGCGTTAAAAATGACGTGCCCCGGCATCACACACCATAGATATTACAATAAGCCCGTACGCGCCAATAAATTAAAAAGTAAAAGTGTGCTGTAAAAATTTAAAATGTTATTTTATGATGCAGTTGACTGAACAGTAATGAGTTTTTTTAAATTCGTAAATAAAGTACGTGTTTATACAATATTTTTTGAAATCATATTTGGAACATTACGTTGTGAGTGTAGATAAAATAAATAAAGACAATACAAACGTTTATTATGCTTGTACCACACATTTTCACAAGGCTGAAAGTAAAAACTTCTGTTTTATTAACAAAAGTTCAATAACTTTAAACATTAACTCACACACATAATGTGAAATATATTTTTTCTGCCGGTCGGTAAATATAAAAATAATAGTTACATATTTTGAAAAGTGGGATTGAATTCTTCAATTCAAAACTGGTTTGGTTTCTTCACGCGAATTTTCATCATGTAGGTCAAATATGCCTTGGTTTTTTTCATGGTTACTTTTTATAAATAATGTAATTTTTACCCCAAATACGAGTTTGTTGCCTCAATCATCGATTTTTTGCTGAAATTAGAGGTACGCATTTTATTTAGTTTTTGACGTCGTTTTACAAAAGCCTTCTTGTTAAAGTGTACCCAAATTGGCGTAAGATATAATAAGGTTTATAAACCGATGACGATGTTATAATATTCATAAATTGACTTTTTTTAAATATACTTCGTAGACTTTTAGAACACAAAACACAATAAGTAAATTAATAACCGAAATCGTGGCCGCGATTAATAAGAATTATTGACAAGAATTTACTTCTACCTAAGTAATTAGAATATTTTATCTCTACAACTACAAAAGATAAACGCCTATATGTTACTTAGTAATAAAATCTAAATTTAAATGTAAATATTTACCTGCGACGGGGGATTTGTACAAACTCAATATCGGCTCTGACATAAGCGGGCTCGGCTCTGGAAGGCAAATATTTTACTGTAGAACAATACTAGAACAATTGTACTGAAGAACATTTTCATACTTTACGTATTAAACATCTTATGGGAACGAAAATAACGTTTATTTTACAAATACTTAGGTATGTATATTTATTGTAGGACACCGACTACGGAAATTTTCATATTTTTGTATTAAAAATTTGATGGGGTCGAAGATAAATATTATTAACTAATACTTACCTATATTTATTGTAGGACAAGTAAAACAACTGTAACGTAAATTTTAGGGGAAATTTGGTTGCCTGTTTTTACAACAATGATTTAAAATACCTACAATCTTCAATGTAGTAGGCACTTTGTCATACCCACTATTGTCCTTGTTCTAAAAGCAATATTGGACGTGACATGGTTCTAACATGTTTGACTACTTCTTATCATTTACTATAGGTACTTTATAATAGAAAATGTTTCTCCATTGCAGCAATTTACTTCAAAAATTACAATATACACTAATGTGAGAAAAATTGTTGGTAATTTTACTGTCACTAAAACACGTAATGTCACCACCAACATAATGTTAATACAACAAGAATTGAAAAAACAAACCACTGTTTATAATGGAGTCCGTAAAGTCGATAATAGCGTGCGACTAATTTGGCATTCAAGTACTGTTATTACCGGTTTCATTATGCCACTTGATTCAAGAGTTTCAACTTTATTTACACTTTTCACATAAATAGAGAGTGGAAATGCAATGTGTTTTTTGTTCCGTAGTCGGTATGAGCTAACAAACAATTATGAAACCACGAGTCTAACCGAGTTTGTATGTTTTGCAACACCACATATTTTCAGCTTTGAAAACCGTCAAATATTATATTATTTTTCATTTAGGCATAGTGAAATACCGTGTTTCCTATTACATGCAACTAACACATCCATTTAGTCGTCCGCAAAAAATAAAAGGCATTTCACTAGAAAATCGCGTCCACATTACAACATTCCGAACACTTCACATGAAACGGACCGTGACACATTTTTAAAAAGGAACTCAAACTTTTTAAATTATCGGCGAAAGTGCACGAGGCGTAATGCCAAATACGAAAAATATTTCACAACAGTTTCTGTGATACTGTAACCACTTATAGTACTAACTCCACTAATAGACCGGAAGCACATCTGTAGAGAATGCCAAGAAACTCAGTACGAATTATTGTTTTAAACGTCTGACACAATATTTTACATTTAAATAACTTTATCTTAATTGAAATCTTATGATAGTCTTCGTTGGAAAACATTCTTGAGCGGAATAGTGGAAATAAAATTCCAGTTTCCTTTAGTTGTGGTACATTTTCATGATTGTAAGTGGTTTTTTATGGATGGATTAACACTAAAATACGTTTTTATATGTTACTTTTGTAAACACGTTTACTTTTGTGTATTACTGTTAATAAATCAAGATTATATTTTTGTAAATAGAAAACTCATCAGAACCTAAGTAATTTCTTATATAGTAACTTAAGAAGTGTTTATTCCTAAATTTATTTTAAAAATATTTATTTATTTAACACCTTTATTGTACATTTATAAAATAAATGTTACAAAATGCAGATAATGCTGAAAGCATTCTCTCCCAGTCATATTAGATACTGTTTTATCATTAATTTTCTATTAAATTTGTATTGACTATATTTTTTTATTTTCAAATGTCACGTTTTGTTATTAGAATTAGTTGCATGAATTTTTGTACTGTTATATAGATGTAATACGTTACGAATTCCAACTAAGTCAACCTGTCGTTAACCTATGCTTTTACAAAGTCAAAGATTTCACGACTCGATAAACATTGCATGACGCAGAGTGTCGACGACATCGCATCGCCTTGAAATAAAACAAATCTATGACGGTGATTCATTTCAACTCGACATGTAGACTCGTGGCTTCAAAATTTATAAAAAACTGATAAAGACGAATAAAAACTCATTTGAATGAAATTACTTCAGACAAATGTTTTTTTTTTTTGATGATTTGTACGCAACTCACCTCCACAAATTAGAGACATTGAGACAACTTTATTTTTTTAAGAAACTTGATAACGATAAATCCCTTATTCAAAAGTATTTTACGAATTCTCTAGCTCTCCTAATATTTAACACTCGAAGCTTGTCTACTTTATCCTAATCGGAGGCGAAAAGGCAATGGATATTTTTTTTTGTACTGGCAATAAGATGTCGTGGCACTACAACTAATCATATCACTTAATAAATGGCACTAAAAAGACACGATTTACAATCGATTTGTGATAAAAATACCGCCGTAACACTTTGAGTTGTGTTTTAAAAATTAATTACGACATTAAAACTTTGAAAATTAATACACCAAACTTTAAAATAATTTTCGCCCGTAATTTCGGGTCAAAGTCGCATGTTGTTTACTGTTTGCGGCGCGGCGGCGGCGTCGCGAGGCCGGTGGTGTGCTGTCGACTGCCGCGCGACAGACGCGTGACGTCACGCGACACGTCTACGCGCATGCGCCCCTTATCAGCTCGCTTGTAATGCCCGTAAAAGTTGCTTAACAGTTAACTTCGCGAGTGACAGTTTTCACACGTTGTTTTGACGGACTGGATGCGATGCAGTTGCGGGTTTAACTTTACAGTTCATTTGCGGGCTTAATCCACCTGCAATGGAATAGTGTTTTTTACTGTTGAATATATGCAGTGAGTTTTTATTTATTTGACAACCGCAAGCGCGCTTGTTTATATACAAAATGTATGAATCACAGAACAAATAGCTCTCTGTGGTGCCAATAACCACTGACCAATGCGTTACATCCAATAAAGTGTTAAGGGTTGCATATATAAAAAGGTTTCACTTGAGATTTTTTTCAACGTTAGAAAACAAATGCAATGATTCCAATATCAATGAAATATTTAATCGTCATACGGTATGTCTTCACCGAGTCACTAGCTTTCAATTTGCTTCAGACGAAAGCAATATTGCCTCAAAACCGTGCGCTTTTCCTTTCACCTTTCTGCCATATCAATTAGATTTTTTTTAAAGATCGGGTATGCCCTATGCTCCTTGCGATCAATAGCGCATGCGCTATTGAATGCAATGAAACATGCTTCTGTTGAAAATGCAGCAAAGCAACCTATAATCTATTTATTATCAAAGTTATGAGCATAATAAGTGAGAACACTCATTTCAGTGTGACTAATTGTTTTAAAGTTGCCATACTAATGAATTTCAAAGAACTGTCATTAGACACTAAGGTTTAAACTCTAGTTGGCGACACACAATTTGCGTGGCGACATACCGTGTTGAGCTACAAAGTTTGCTTCAACTTGAGTCATTTGCTTGGCGTCTATCTTGAAAGACTTAGCATTCTTAAACATTTAAAAATAAATGCTGTATCATTTTAATATTTTTTTTGTAATTTGCTGTTGCTGTTCTTCCAAAATAAATAACCTATGTATGTAGGTCCAAAACATCAGTTTGACCATGGTCCAAAAAAACAAGGTCTGGCATTCCGGGCGATACACAGGCATACATCATTATACAGTTGCGCAAGTTTATAGTAATAAGCAAAAAAACCGGCCAAGTGCGAGTCGGACTCGCGCATGAAGGGTTCCGTACCAAAAACGACAAAAAAAATATGTTTGTTGTATTGGAGCCCCCATTAAATATTAATTTTATTCTGTTTTTAGTATTTGTTGTTATAGTGGCAACAGAAATACATCGTCTGTGCAAATTTCAACTGTCTACCTGTTGTTGTTATTAATATCGAGCAAAAAACAGCAAAAAAATCACGTTTGTTGTATGGGAGCCCCCCTTAAATATTAATTTTATTCTATTTTTAGTATTTGTTGTTATAGCGGCAACAGAAATACATCATCTGTGAAAATTTCAACTTTCTAGCTATCACGGTTCATGAGTTACAGCCTGGTGACAGACAGACAGACAGACAGACAGACGGACAGCGGAGTTTTAGTAATAGGGTCCCGTTTTTACCCTTTGGGTACAGAACCCTAAAAATGAAGGATTTTTTCACACTCATTACAAAACTATTATAGTGCATTTTAATTGTGATTTGTTTCCCTTAGCAAACGAAATAGTTCAATTAAAGATAAATAAACGTTATTTATCTACTCTCATATCGTAAAATTCGAATTATAAATTTCAAAACAAATTTATATTGACATATTTTTTTTTTTTAATTATAATGGGTTTGCTCTTGACCCTAGTCTAGCCCGAAAGTATAGACGGGGTCTACGATGGAGCGAGCTTGCCCAGAAGGTGCCTATTCACTCTGGCCTTGAAAAGAGTCAGGTTGTATGTGCTCGGAAACACAGACGCCGGCAGGGAATTCCATTCCTTGGCTGTGCGCATTATAAACGATGATGAGTAGCGTTTAGTACGCATAGGAGGTATATCAACCAAGAACGGATGGTAGCCTGCAGTGCGTCTGGATGTCCGATGGAAGAAAGGAGAAGGTGGAATGAGCTCATGCAGCTCTTGAGCACACTCGCCGAAGTACAATCTATAGAAGACCGATAGGCAAGCAACGTTACGGCGGTGAGCCAAGCTGTGAAGCTTAGCTGATACCAGTTTTCCGTCGCCTATTAATCTCTTGGCTCTGCGTTCCACCGAGTCTAGTGCAGCAAGTTGATATTTCGCCGAGCCGTCCCAAAGGTGGCTGCAGTACTCCATGCAAGATCGGACTTTAGCTTTATAAAGGGTTAAAAGCTGCCCAGGCGTAAAGTACCGCTTGACTTTATTTAGGACGCTCAGCTTCTTAGCTGCAGTTTGAGCCTTAGACTCGATAGAGGTGCCGAAGTTAAGGTTAGAAGATAACTTCATGCCAAGAAGCTGGAGAGTGTCGGTTGCTTGGATAGATGTACCTCGGAAAGTAGGAGTTAAGTTGAATGGACTCCTTTTTGCGGTAAACAGACACGCCTGCGTTTTCGAAGCGTTGAAGCTAACAAGATTTTCATCACCCCATTGGGAGACGAGACTTAGCGTCAGGTTCAATCGCTCAACCATGGCTTCTCTCATTATTTTCACCTCATCACCACCGGCTCCCGCGCTGGACAGATACCTCTCCATGACAGTACTGTCGTCTGCATAGCCAACAATGCCCGGTGTTAGCAGGTCATTGATGTGCAGCAGGAAAAGCGTCGCAGAGAGCACCGACCCCTGAGGAACTCCGGCATCAATCGCCATGAGGTCAGAGGAGCAGCCATCAATGACTACTCTGATCGACCGTTCACTCAGGAAGTCGGCTACCCAGCTACAAAAGCCAGCGGGGAATCCGTACGCTGGAAGCTTGCTCAGCAAACTTGCGTGCCAAACCCTGTCAAAAGCCTTTGAGATGTCAAGCGAAACAGCAAGTGCTTCGCCGTGTTTCTCAATGGCCTCGCCCCAGCAGTGCGTCACGTACACAAGGAGATCCCCAGTTGATCGTCCCCGGCGAAAGCCATATTGATGATCACTAAGGAGGTCGTTATCCTCTAGGTAGGTGAGCAGCTTGCCGTTCAGTACTCTTTCCATAGCCTTACAGAGTATGGAAGTGATGGCGATTGGTCGGTAATTGCTAGGGTCGGCACGACTACCTTTTTTAGGTACTGGTTGCACATTGGCAAGTTTCCAAGATTTCGGTACGGTTTCGGTCTGAAGGGAAAGGCGGTACAGACGTGTCAGTACAAGAGACAACTCAGGCTCACAATACCTCAGCACTCTTGCTGGTATGCCATCAGGACCACTGGCCTTATACACGCAATACCGAAAAAAAATTAAAAAGTTATTATAAAACATACCTTCGCTATACTAAGCAATGTTATAAAATAACTTTTTTTCTCATCACGATACAGGGCAAATCCAAGAAGAAGGCAGTGCCGCGATATTAAAAAAGACAATGATATTCCCATATACTTTCCATGATTAAAACGTACTCTATGGTGATCGATGACTTAGCGTAACGATTAGTCTACTGGAATGCACTTATTTCATTATTTTTTTTCTAATAGAATACGCGCCATTTTTAGATTTTAATTTTTACTTTTGCTTAAAATATCATAGTAGTGAGTGAAAATTTGACTCCACCCGATATTTTAGATGCGGCGACGGAAAAAACGTCTTACTTAACCTTGGTAAGTACTGCCGACCTACCGAACTCTTTTTTATCATTGATATTTTATTTTGTAGGTTCAATCGGTTTAATCACAAAATTGTATGAGAGTACATAAAGTAGTGTATGAAACTGTACATAACTAGGTATTATGCATCAGTTTCATAAACTACTATTTCAATACTGATAGCAGAGATGACGTATGCCTGTACATACAGACCCACACATCATTTCCTCTGTCTCGGAGTGCTATACCTGGCGCAATACATTATTGTACCATGAGTTTGACAAAAATAAGTTTATATAGATTCTGATAGAAATAATTGCAAAGGCATAACAAAGTCAAGAGGGCAATCTGTCCTAAAATTAAATTTTAAAGGTCACTAAGTATAATTAGTTTGACCTGTTCAATATCAGGTCAGAGCCGACTTTATATGTAGTTTATTACTTATATTGATAATTAACTTTGGTTCTGTAAATTCTAATAAGTGGAATTTACAAGGTTCAATTTCCAGGTGACTTGCTAGTTGATTTTAGTCAACAAAAATTTTCAAACGATAAAAAGCTCTAGTCGACTCAAATGAGGACTTTTCATAGTGACATTTAAAAGGTAAAAATAGTAGCTATTTGCCTCACTAGATGGTGTTGATGGAATGAAAAGTGTCAAAATTGGCTTTTAAAAATAAACGGCCTTAACCAAAGAGGAAAATAAGCGTTCGCTGTCTGACATCTGCCTAAAGAGAAACATTTTAGGGTTACATCTGCCTGCCTACCTGAGTACTCTTCGAAGCTTAGTAAAAAAATACATTGACACATACATTTTTATCAACTCCATCTATCGAGCCTATAGTTTTTTGTCATTTTAGCAAGTCGCCTGAAAACAAAATGTTTTTGGCCAAGCCATTCGTGGAACAGAAATGTTCTACGAATGGCCTACCCATTGTTGTGTGGTCTGTGCCTATACCCATAAACATGCCTTGGTAAATAATCCAACTTTATGAAACAAAATCCATACTTAATATAATAAATGCGAAAGTAACTCGGTATATGTGTCTGTCGCTTTCATGCCTAAATTACTAAACCGATTTAGATGAAATTTGGTACAGAGATAAAGTAGAGCTTGAGAAAGGACATAAGCCACCTTTTATTACAAAATAAGGGTTGGAGGGGTTGAAATATGGGAGAAAAAGGCGGTACAGCGCGCTTGTTGGGGCCTCGCCTAATCACTTAAAAACGGCTGATCTGATTCTGATAAAATTAAAACATAGAATACTATTTATCTTGGTTAAAGTTTCCTTAAGGATTTTCTCCAATATCCACGCGGACGAAGTCACTGGCAGAAGTTAGTATTATATAAGATTTCGAAATAAGAGATTCTGTTTATAATAATGTCTACTTCATTAAAGATGTGTCACAGACAAAAGGCATGTTTCAAGAGCATCTGCTCAATTTTGCGGAAAAGGAAACCTCTATTGGGCCAATTAGATGACAAAGCCGACCACAGATTGGACAGAATTGGGATGCGGAATATAATTCCTTGTTATCGTTGTTTTGTCATTTTTCTACAGTAAAAATGACCTTCTAAATGTAATATTGTTTTTCTTAACAAAGACTTCGAAAAATACGTTGGATTTTTCTTCAGAAAAAATCTTGGTATTAAGAAGGTTTTCCAACCCTCAATAATTTAGTACTTAAACAATGGTGATCAAACAACGGATATAATGAAAAATATAAATATTAAAGTTCATGACCCAAAAACATGTTAATACTCATCACACACACATTTGCCTCATCCAGGATTTGAAACTGGTACCTTTGGCAGCTTTGCAGCACTTTTTGTATTAGTAGTTAAAAATGAAAAAGTATGAATTTACCCTCAGCAATAGAGTTAAGCAATATTATTTAAAAATATTATCATACTAGCTGCCCGCGCGACTTCGTCTGCTTTTTTTGCTATCTCTTTGGAACATAACTTTTTTTCGGGACAAAAGGTACCCTTTGTCCTTCTCTGTACCCCTGACAACGTGAATGCAAAATTTCATGAGTAGTTAAGACGTGAAGGCGTAACAAACAAACAAACAAACGGACTTTCGCATTTATAATATTAGTAAGGATTTAAAAAACAATATTATGTGTCTAGAATTATGTTGATGCTTGGACTTGTGTTACAGAAACAACATATTAGAGGTGTCGGCGAACGCTTCACATTTAGTTTTGTTGGCAACAAAATACAGTGTTAAATTCTTGCAACCGACTTGAATCTTGAAACAATTTAAGTTACATTTAGGAAGTTTTAAAGGATTTTCTATTAAATAATTTGTCAAATTGTACTTACTTACACAGTTCTTGTAAACATCCATTAAAATTATTTTCACCGCAATTTTATTTCACTTCACTCACATTGCTGTCACCGGATATTGCGGAATGAAAGAAAATTTTCTTACCTGTAACAGAAAAAAAATATGTTAGTTACATAGTCAAACCACTTATAGCAGTTTTTATATTCTCTTTGGAACCTTCAAAGACATGAGATGAAAATATGTTTCCAAATATGTTATATTTTTTATATCTTTTTATAAACAACGCAATCCCAGCAAAAACATTTTCATGTATAATTTCAGATTTCAAGGACTTTAGGAAGTATCCTATGAGTTTTGATGATCATGAGTAAGTCACTAACGAAATCGGGGTTTTTTAAATATCAATAAAATCTATATTATAAAAGCTATGCAATTGAAACTTTATATGTTTAATAAATCCACTACTGAAATCATATTTCGAGTATTTTGTTATTCTATTATACTCCAAACCCAAGATATGAGGGTTCAAAAAACGACCAAGCGCTTCGAGAAAAGGTAGGTAGTGCCCTTGCACTTCGCTTGGTCGTCTTGGCGGGGGCACTACCGTGCTCCCAAATATTGTAAGTCTTGTATAAACTGCCTCGTACAAACACAAAATACATATTAACAGGTAAATGTGGATTTAAAAAATAATGTTCCATAGCCATTCTATCATAGCTAAGTTCTAATAAACATCATTCTACTAATTACAACTTTAGCCTAATATCTAAATAGATCCCTGGAAACAACGGAAATCAAACTCTATCTAAAAAGAAAAACCGCGTACAATCGCGTACACAACGCATAGCGTAATGGCCCTTATAATAGGACGGCAGTCTGAGATAAATGAAATGGTCATTGAAACAGATACAGTCTGGCCCCGGCTGGTGCTGCGATAAATTCCACTTCACTCAGTTTGTTGTGTGGAACAGTTTTTGTAGCACTCTTATTGTTCTGCTCTTGAAATTTTGCGGGCATTTTTAGTGGACGACACGACTATGTAACGAAATAATTATTAAAATGCGAGGAAATACATGTAGTAGGTATGAACCTCTATACTAAAAAAAGTTGGGAGTTACAAGTCGTGATAAAGTTTGGCCACATGATAGAAACTGATCTGTAGGCTGTTTCCAACTAATATTGAGCTGGGCCAAACTATCCTTACATACAGTTCCATACGGCGGCGGGTTGAATAGCGCACTTTTCCCGGCTTCATTCTAAAAAATATAACAATTCAGTTTTAGCTAATAGGTCAAATGTGGTATCATTTTCGGATTATATTTCTGTAAAGTTAATTAAATTTTCTACAATTTCAGCTTAATTTGAGTAGTCTAGGTCTATTGGTTGCAGAGACATAGCTGGTTAAAAATGGGCTTTTTATTGAAATTAATTGAAAAAATCTTATCTTTGACTAGCTGTGTCATTGCAACTAGTAAACCTAGACTACTCAAAGTAGGCTCAAATTGTAGAAAATTTAATTAAGTTTACAGAAATATGAACAAAAAAACTGAGAAATGCTTCCGAACGAAATGGAAACCCCTTTTATTTCGTGAAAAAATGCATATTTTTGACTAGCTGTGTCTCCGCAAACAATGGACCTCAACTACTTGGGTTAGGCGCAAATTGTATAAAATATAGTTAACATAACAAAAGCATATTACAAATTAACCTGAAAAACGCTTCTTTAAAGTAGTTTTTTTGAAAATACTGAAACAAGTGGCAATACCTAAACAAAAAAAATGAAGTTTAAAAATGTTGGTTATTGTGTAATTTTTCAGAAACTGCGTAATAAATTGATTTTTTTTATACCAGAAATAAATTCTACGTTATTGATTTATCTGAAAATGATACCACATTTGACCTATTAGTTAAACCTGAATTGTTATAGTTTTTAGAATGGAGCCAGGAAAAGTGCGCTATTCAACCCGCCGCCGTATGGAACTGTATGTAAGGATAGTTTGGCCCAGCTCAATATTAGTTAAAAACAGCCTACAGATCAGTTTCTATCATGTGGCTAAACTTTATCACGACTTGTAACTCCCAACTTTTTTTTGTATAGAGGTTCATACCTACTAATGTACAAAACTATGAAGTGACCACTTTGATTAATGTACAATGAGTACAAGAGTAAAAGTACATAAAGTTTACAAAAGTTGACTACCTTGTGTTATTTTTAAACGAATTTTATTTAGCCTGCATTAATTATAATTATGGAGATAATACTCGTAAAGTAATGGAAAAATATACACAAAAAACCGGCCAAGTGCGAGTCGGACTCGGGCACGAAGGGTTCCGCACCAAAAAACGGCAAAACATTACGTATGTTGTATGGGAGACCCACTCTAATACTTATTTATATTCTGTTTTTAGTATTTGTTGTTATAACGGCGACAGAAATACATCATCTGTGAAAATTTTAACTGTCTAGCTATCACGGTTCATGAGATACAGCCTGGTGACAGACAGAGAGACAGACGGACTGCGGAGTTTTAGTGATTGGGTCTTGTTTTTACCCTTTGGGTACGGAACCCTAAAATGACAAAAACATTTTGAATTTACTCGTTTGTGGCTATAGGCAAAAATATTAATAATAAAATAATCCTTACTAATATTATAAATGAGAAAGTCCGTTTGGTTATTTGTTTGTTTGTTACGTCTTCACGTCTTAACTACTGAACCGATCGTCATGAAACTTTGCATACACGTTGTCAGGGGTACAGAGAAGGACATAGGGTACTTTTCATCCCGAAAAAAAGTATTGTTCCCGAGGGATAGAAAAAAAAACCTTTCCACGCAGACGAAGTCGCGGGCGGCAGCTAGTGTAATACTAACTTGTAGCAATAAATTCATACTACAAGCACCTACAAGCACAGATTTAGTGTTCAAAATCATCCTTAATAGTTAATAAATGGATTCATGGAGTGTAATATTCACATTGACAAATCTCCTCTCTAAACGCTCCATTCACACTAACCAAGGTAGATAGCCAGCAATAAATATTAGCGAAGGTAGTTGAGGCCCATATGGCGGTCTATCAATTTATTATTGACGCGTAAGAGGCCGCGGTGGGCCATTCGCTGAATAAATGATCTGATTTGTGCACGCAGATGTACCGGCCGCACGCCACCGGCTGTGGTTTGGCTAAGTGTTGGAAGTGGGTATTAAAAGAAAATGGGCTGTTTATACGGATTATCAAAAAAGCAGTTAATGTGGTCTACTTGAGGCTTGCTATAGTGTGACTATTATTTAAAACTTTTTGATTTGCATTCGCAGTTAGAAATCTGTAGCCACCCGTTATAATAATGACAAAGTTTAATCCAATGCGGTTATTATAAATGGATGTAAGTCCTTTAAAAAATATAATTAAAACTTTATTTGAATGTGAATTTTACTATATTGTGTAGTGTATATGAGATGGTTCTGCTAGGCATCAGCTTGAACTTCTTGAATCGATTGAAAACCGTGCCTGGAGGCTCATCGGCAACTCAACATTGCCCACGGTAGAACTTCAGAGCCTTAGTCACCGTCGTCAAGTTGCTAGTTTATCGGTTTTTTATAGAATACACTTTGGAGAGTATGCGAGGGAACAACACGACCTTGTTCCTCCAGCCCCTTTCCACCATCGGGGTACCAGACGCAGGTTAGCATATCACCCTTACATAGACACTCCAAGGTACCAAGCGCTTTGCCAATACATTTCTCATGCGAACTGCTAAAGAATAGAATGCACTGCCTGCTCATGTGTTTCCCGATAGTAAATAACCTTGGTGTCTTCAAAGCAAGAGTGAATAGGCATTTCCTGTTCAAGCGTGCAATACCTTAGACCACATTCTATTTACCAAAAATGATGGTGGTGAAATGGCTGCCCAGTTACCAATAAAAAAAACCGGTCAAGAGCGAGTCGGACTCGCGCACCAAGGGTTCCGTACCATCATAATTGCACCATCAATCAACACTTTAGAGTAAAATAATAAAATTAGTATTGCAGTTTTAGGTCAGCGCCATCTCTTGACCGATAGTGGAACTAATGTTAACTTTTTTAGAAATTTGATAATTTCTAAAAAAGTGTGCTATATTGAGACATCGTTTTATTTTTCCTGTAATCTTTATATAAACTGCTATCACATAGAATTATTTCAGATTTTTCTCTTTGCAAACTTCGGAGATAAGGGGGGGGAACGGTATTTTTTTTACATTTTTCATTATAACTCGAAAACTATGCGGCCTAAAACAAAAAGAAAAAATGATTAAAAACGTGCAAACGGCGTTCTTTTATATGATACCCCACATGCCCTAGTAGCCCTACTTCAAATTTTTAAGACCCCTTTTCAGTCCCTGTTATAAAAAAGATATTCATTTTTTTATTTATTTCTTATTTGCAAAATAGTTGGGCAAATGTTATCTTAAACTATTCCAAATTTTAAGTTAATACCATTAGTAGTTCTCGAGATATCCAGCTGTTACAGACAGACAGACAGACAAAGTCACACCATAAGGGTTCCTTTTTTACCATTTTGGTACGGAACCCTAAAAAGAATGAAGTTACTTCTGACATCTTGGTCGACATTATTACATCTAGGATACCGCAACTGCGATTACGTTAGCGTTAATCCAATACAGGCTACTCAATGGTTTCAGTAAAAGTCCTTACAAACTACCTGGAATATCAAAATACTCCTCGTAAAACAACCATCATTCAGTAACTCAAAATTATAACACAAAATTATCTCGCAAGCCCAGCATTGCAATATTTATTCAAACGTACTTTATATAAGGCTTATTACTCCGCCATATCGCTTTATAGGCGTATAAAGCCGTCTGCACACGGAAGGGCAAAGATCACCGGGTCACGAGCGGGGTCCGAGGCAATCAGGCGGCCGTCAGTCCGCACCCTTACTTAATTACCCTACATCGCATGTGAAGGTATTGAGATTGATGTCTAGTGAAACAAGTGTGGAGCTGTATGCTGAGCTTTAATTTTTTTTAAATAAAAGTTTTCGTCGATTATTACATTCAAGTAATTAATGCCAACTTTGTAGAAATCTTAGTATTACTTCAATGTTTTTAATAATATACTTACACTAGCGACGTATCCTACATAAAATCCAGGTTACAAACTTCAAACCAAATGTCAGCCAAATCCGTCCCGCCACACACACACACACACCACACACACAAACTTTTGCAGTAGTATTAAATGCGTAAATAACTAGGTAAATCTGTTTGTTTGTTACGTTTTCACACTTAAATAACTGAACCAATTTGAATGAATTTTAGCAGTTTGGACCTTGGATAAGCACATATCCGGAAAATGAAACCCAACATAGACGAAATTGCTAAACTTGAGAGTGAGCGCAAGTTATCACAAAGTAGTAAGTCTTATATAAATTAAAACATTTTTAAATGCTTTAACAAATTGTGCAAAGTCGACAAAAACACTTAAGTAGGAACCAACATCCGACTCATTTAAGTATGAGAACAAAAAAAACTTACATTAATAATCAAGACAAATACACAAGGCGTATGATGTTATTAAATATTTACATAATTCTAAGTGGACAGCACACCTAAAAGCTGCAATCGGCCCAGAATGCATACCATTGTAATATAACCCTTATTATTGATGTTCAAAGCGCAGAAGCAGTAATCACTTGCATGGCTACAGAAATAGACTTGCTAGAGATTAGCTACAGCTATGCTACTTACTGTGTAGCCTACTTTGCATTTATAAAATGTAAGAAAGAACTTCTTCTGTCTAAAGCCTACGAAGGCTTTAGATATTGGTTTGTTTGTGACTTACCTACAGTTCTTTAAAAAGGTAATTGCATTGAATGTGATGTCGTATAATTCGAAATATGTGTTAATAATAATTATAAGAACAAAAATGATTTTTTAAATAAAATTACATTATTTTGTAAAAGTTAAGTAAAAGTAAATAAAGTAGTGCATATCAAAGTCAGAAGTATACATATACTTCTGACTTTGATATGCACTACTTTTTACCTCTTTATGAATTATTTTGGCAAAAATATAATGGTAGAGTTTTATGTCACACAAAATATGAAAATGGTTTTGTATGTTGATAACATTGATTTATTGCAATTTATTTACTACTAGCTGATGCCCGCGACTTCGTACGTGTGGAATTTATGACGTATATATTCATATAAAGACGAACTGCCAGACCTTTGATTTTATACCTAGGCTGAACAACTTTTGCTAAGGTGTCATTTTTATGTTTTTTATGGTTTAGCTGGACCATTGTGGTTCTGCATCAGGTATTATTTTTCCTTTTCGCTTATATTCCTTATAGTTTAGTTGGACTATTATGGTTCTGCATGTGGTGTTCCATTTTCCGAAATAAATTATATCCTAAACAATGCCCAGACTTAACTTTTTTACCGTTTTATTATATGTAAGAATAAGGATATATGTCATTTTTTTTTACTGTTTTGTTATATGTAAGGGTAACTGATCATTCACGAATTTTATTGTACATCAGTGGAAACTCGTAGTCAGTAGACGTAGACACTTGCTACGATGCTCGTAGCGGCTACGAAGCTACGATTCATGAAGCTGCTTCAAAAATTAAGTATATCTTTACTACATATCATACGTTATCATTCTAAAATTCATTTTTTTTATTCATTACGTTGATTTAAAATATCAGCTTATTTTTTTTCAAAATCTCTGTTTTCCTTATGAAAGAAACACTGAATAGAAAATACGCTATGGATCGTCTGGAACAGCATAGTATTTAAAAATGATAATTTCTAAGAAAAAAATTACAATAATTAGTACTGTTAGTACAGTTTTCAGCTAAATTCTTCTTTCCGAACTTCAAAAAACTAAATTAAAATGCAACACAAAGTAATTCATGATAAAATAGTAAAAAAAATTCAACACATTGACCAAAACATTATTATAATCGTTATTTGCAACGTATAGTTTATTTTCGCCATCGATATCGACCCTTCACCGTTAATACTAAGCTATAGCTAAGCGGCCATATGAGCAATCGTTTTCGTTCAGTCGAGCAGAAAACGTGACAGCTTTTTTAGGGTTCCATAGCCTAAATGGCAAAAAAGGGAACCCTTATAGATTCGTCATGTCTGTCTGTCTGTCCGTATGTCACAGCCACTTTATTTCGAAAGTATTAAGACTACACAGTTGAAACTTGGTAGCTAGATGTATTCTGTTAACCGCTTAACGAATTTAATACAAAAATAAGAAAAATAAAAGATTAAGGGGGGGCTCCCCATACATGGAACTGAAACTGAAAAAAATTTTTTTCTTCAAACCAACACGTGTTGTGTGTCTATAGATAGGTCTTTAAAAGGTTCCTAAGACAACTTTTTCTCAAAGTCAACTATTTGAAAGATATTCACTGCCAAAGTGGTAAAATGTGTGTCCCCTCCCCCCCCCCCCCCTTTAACTTTTGAAATAAGAGAGTGAAAAATCTAAAAAAAATATATGCTGTAGATCTTAATAAACACTTTCAACCAAAATTGGTTTGAACGAGATATAAAAATTAGTTTTTGAGATATAGCACATTTTTTAAAACCGCAAATATAACTTTGTCATTCATACCAACACTGTGAAAAACAAAGTTATTTTTGCAGACGAAAAATTATAGGTGGTATTAAATATGGTATGGTATAAGGTAACTACGGAACCCTATGGCGCGTGGCCCGACACGCACTTGGCCGGTTTTTTTAAGGTTTATTTTGCTTTAACTGGAGTAAACACTCCAGTTATTCTTTGAACCAACCCATCCATTCGTTAACGTACACGTCGAATTTACAAAGTTGACCATGCTAACGGGTGACACCAAAATAAAATTTTACAAACTCTTTTACAAACAAGATAAAGTCGAAATTTAGAGTGAGATCGTTTTGGTGAACGCAAATATGTTGGTTTAATCGACGAAATTATGCATGTATGTCTGTGTTTAGTTTCGTGTTTTGTGATTTACATAAAACCCGTATGTCGTTGGAAATAGTACTGGATATAAATATATGACGAAATTGTGGAGGAATGAGGTCACAAATCCATCACTTATTTTATGGATCTGAGAATTATGTGAGTAAGTCATACACACATCAACTTTGTCTAGGGATACAGGTGTTTTTAGGGTTCCGTAGCCAAATTGGCAAAAAACGGAACCCTTATAGATTCGTCATGTCTGTCTGTCTGTCTGTCTGTCTGTCTGTCTGTCTGTCTGTCTGTCTGTCTGTCTGTCTGTCCGTATGTCACAGCCACTTTATTCCGAAAGTATTAAGACTACACAGTTGAAACTTGGTAGGTAGATGTATTCTGTTAACCGCTTACCGAATTTATTACAAAAATAAGAAAAATAAAAGATTAAGGGGGGGCTCCCCATACATGGAACTGAAACTGAAAAAAATTTTTTTCTTCAAACCAATACGTGTTGGATGTCTATGGATAGGTCTTTAAAAATGACATTGAGGTTCTTAAGACAACTTTTTCTCAAAGTTAACCGTTTCAAAGATATACATCGCCAAAGTGGTAAAATGTGTGTCCCCCCCCCTTTAACTTTTGAAATAAGAGAGTGAAAAATCTAAAAAAAATATATGCTGTAGATCTTAATAAACACTTTCAACCAAAATTGGTTTGAATGAGATATACTAATTAGTTTTTGAGATATAGCACATTTTCCAAAACCGCAAATATAACTTTGTCATTCATACCAACACTGTGAAAAACAAAGTTATTTTTGCATACGAAAAATGATAGGTGGTATTAAATATGGTATGGTATAAGGTAACTACGGAACCCTATGGTGCGTGGCCCGACACGCACTTGGCCGGTTTTTTCATACAATCGAGGTAACTTTGAAGTACTGGTTTTCTGCAAGGGATGTACCGTGCTGTGATGTGATGATGGCTATCCAGGGAGTGAATGGAGGAGATTCAAATCGCAATACACACCCAACTGATCTGATCAGCATATATTCATTATTTTATGTTTCTTTATCACTATTTTAGGTTTTTTTAAGTCAAAGCAATATTTTCTAAAGCCTGTACCACCCGTTAATCAAGAGTAGTAAATCATTATTATTTTTTATAATTTGGGTGACATTTACTACGCTATTTAAATAAAATGCTAAAGGAATTCGAACTCCCTAGCTCCAGATTGTAATATCATAATATCATTACACTAAAGTAATATTGTATAATCAGTATCTCTTTATAAACCGAGTCGTTACTTTAAGCATTTTTTTTGCTATTTACCAACGAGCTATATTAAACTCGCCAGTTTGTTAAGAAAACTTATTTGCCGGCGCTCTTTATTACCTTATCTTGTTACCGAGCTAATTTTATAGGTCTCATTGTTATTAAAGTTAATACAAGAAAAATAAGAAATATTATTCTTTGTTCTACTTTATGTGGTTATAGATATTTAGTACACAGGTTTTGAAAAAAATGTAGATTCATTTAAGTAAAAATAATCTTTGAAATAAACGGAAAAATATGGTTGTTGTTATATAGTGCAAGACATGTCTTAAAAAATATCAGTACCTATGATCACAAAGTTAAATTGAACTTCATACTCTTACAAATATACTTAAAAATAGTTAAAATTTTCCCCTGAATACACGTCACTTAGGGTTTCGTAATAGTGTTTGAAAGTTTTAATTGTATCGAACAAACAAATTAACTCTGTAGTGCGATGTTTTATTCCATCGATGCTATATTGGTGCGATGTAACTTCAGTGCAAAATACGCAGTTTCGACAAACTTTACAAAACACCTGACAAATTACAGTGACTAGTTTGACTTTTATTCAATATATCGTTTATTTTTTTAACCGTGTAGCCTTTACTACAAGGGTCCTATCTTTGGTGTGAGATTGTAGTAAAGTGTTAAGCTACCTTTGAGGCTGGTAGTTCCCGACTGGTAGACCAACGATCTAGTGAAGGTCGCAATAGCCTCCGGTTAAGGGCAGCACAGGATCAATCGTTGTGACCCTTGGGGGAGGCCTATAAAACTTATATATATAAATAAATATATATATAAGTTTTATATATATTTTTTATATATATATATATATATAATATATATATATGTACTGTGCCTATACCCAGCAATGGGTGTCGTGCGGCTGACATGATGATGAGTTCATCAAAGATTTCGTCACGTTGCGTCACGGCTCGTAACGCGGCTGATAGGTAAGTAAATGAACATTGAACTAACTTAGCTAACATCGATGCAAAATCTAATGTTTTAGTTCAGTTTAGTTGGCAACTTGCCCAAGAGAAACTCATCCGATATTTTAACCCAATTATTTTAATGATGACAGATTCGGACTCATTCACATATAGCAACCAATTAAAATTCACAGTACTGTTAATCCATACATGCGCAACAAAACGTGATTGGTCAGGTTTGGTTTCGAATTTTGACCAGAAAGCAAGAATCAACATTTCATTTAGTCAAACTGTAATCCTAGGCTTAGACAATCCCAACAAGACCTATACCTACCCAAGTTAATGTCGTAATCACTTCACGACCTACATTCAACTGTGAATGATAGCAATTGTTGATTGATTAATTAAGGAGAGGCCTATCTTGACATTTGAACAACCTTGTTCAAAGGAAAATTAACTTAACATTAATAAACAGAAGGTCCATATTCCTGTAGCAAGCTCAGCAAATTAAGGCTTTAGCTTAATGAACACGGCAAATGATATTGCCTCATGACTTTTGCTTGTGGAAATTTGCTAGTAAACAGATTTACTGGATTTTTGAATGATGAGAAAACAGTTCTGATGAGAAAACAATAAATATTCGTTACAACTGAGGATAAAAATGAGGAATCTAATTTGTATATAAAATTAAGTCTTATTAATACACATTTTACTTATTTTACTAATGCGCTGGAATTCTGTTGTGAGTTAAGAAGTAGGTATGTAAGTACCTATACAAAGATTAATTTTATTGCTTCAAAATAAGGTATTTCAAGTTACTTAATTTCCATAATACATAAAACAGATACCACTTCTTAAACTCAAACGTATACAACAAAGTTATTAAAGTCCCTGGAGGTTGCGGAACCCTTAAAAGGGTGAAAATTTACGGTCAAAATTAATTCTTAAGGAAAATTCTACTCCCCTAGGCCTGTCTTTTATCAACCTGCCTTATTAAATTCGATATTGAACTTTCTGAAATTTTGATATTATCAAATATTATCCCTATTTTAGGGCTATTTAAGGTTAGCAATCGCCAAAAAACAAAAACAAAAAAAGTTTATTGAATTAATACATGTCTAGTACTTAACTCTCACACCCAGCACACTGTTTTAGTAGAAAATATATGATAAGATACATAAAATATTAATAAAAAAAGAGAAAATCGAAACAAAAAACACAAAAAGCAAAAATGTGATCTTTGCTAGGATTGAACTCGGTATTTGTCGAACGATGGTAGTGTCTTGAATTTCCTACAATGAAAGAGTACTCTGTGGTCTTGACTACGTTGGTTGTGTAGATATCCGCTACACCTATTAATTAATATAAAAACATTTTATATTAATTAATGTGTATTTTTTCACTAATTATTTAAGTAACCGCTTCAAACGATATTTCAGCAAATTAAACTCCAGTACATGAAACTCATAATTGATTGAAAAAACTCGAGCTGCAGGCAAAAAAATAACCTTTCGCAGAAGCATATCTTTTGTTCAACATTGCAACCCTCAAGTTACGACGTGCGTGCATTCACTGTGGATAAGCCTCAACTTCGCAAACAATGCGCTTAAACCTGCTTGATTATGTTCCAAGCACGGAATACTTTTTTTTATAGACGATGTAAAAGTTGCCTATGACTTACGAGCTGTTTCGCTCATGAGTTATAAACATTTGCATTTTAGTGTTTCTAATAGTGTGCAGAAAAGAAAAGGGTTTTTTATTCACTGTTTTAAAACAATGATTGAAATCAGGTTAAGTATGCAAAGATGTATAAAAGAAAAGTTGTCAATCCAAGTGTTTGCCGACATATTAATTACTTTGAGGATAATTTACAAGTTTAAATAATAAGTACTAGATGAAATGCTAAAATGGAAAATACTTTAATATGATGTGACGTTTACATCGCCATCTCTCTGCTCTTATTCATACAGTGCGTCCTTTTCTTTCATTCATTGTAGATTTATTATTAAAAATATATAAGTATTCTAAATTATTTAATATGTTATATAGCTTTATCAAAAGTCTTTAGTTTTTAAGATATTTGAATTAAGTTAAATTAAAAGAACCCACGGTTGTTTATTACAACTTTAAAACTATAAAAGACCCTAAAAAGCTGGCAATACAAAACGTTACTAAAACAAATTGCCTTGGCCGAAAACTCACACGTCACTTTACTTTGACAGGCTCTCAAACATCGTCCCGTCGCATTAAATGTCGAAGATATGACAATGACAGCATTATGTTTGAGAGCCCCTCAAATTAAATCCCTAGCGAAATACGTGTGCAGTGTGACTAAGCTTTATTTGCAAACACTGCACTTGTAACACGTAGGCACGCTACATAATGAATTATTTTTTTATCGCCCACCTCACCATAATCAGCGAGTGACGTGACCATTCCATATTTATTGTTGTACTGATTCCGATAAGAAAAGCCACTGTTTAGGGCGCGGTTCCATTGACAGCTATACAAGATAGTGAGCTATTTACTATGAAATAGCTGGTTTATAAATTATTGTTATTTTACGACACTTTACTGATTTAAACAGAGAAAAAAGAAGCCCTTGACGAGAGGATGCTTAGGACTTGAGAACCGATTGCATAGGTTCTCTTTGTTATTTACAAGTGCTTGTAACAGCCATACCGCTAAAGTGTGGAACTCCTTTCCTGAGTCAGTATTTCCCGATAGGTACAATCTAGAGCCTTCAAGTCGAGAGTGAATAGGTTGTTTCTAGGCAAGCGCGTTTCATCGTAGATCGTATCGTCGCTTACCACCAGGGCGTGATATCGGTCAAGCGCTTGCCTAAGTAAGATAAAAAATGCGAAATAAAATGATTTTGACTTGATTTGATTTGACTAGCCAATGACGGTCACATTTATTGTTGGTGAGCTACAAACTATAACATAGTAAGCTAATGTAATTACACATTGGCAAGCTTACATAGCTTACCAATGTGCTGCATTAGCTTACTGAAGAGCTTTAACTAGTAGTCCGCGCCCACGCTCTTTATTCTCAGAGTAGATTTTATAGGTCGGAGCAGGAGTTTAATTGCCAAGCTAATAATGCGGCCTGAAGACTGGTAAACCATTGTTTCAGTCATGTGGTTGTAATTTCTGTCTAAGCGTCTAGTGATCAAATGGTTGTAATTTCTGTCTAAGCGTCTAGAGCAGTTAAACTCTTCTTGAACGGACTCTTCAAATTTTTTTGAAGCCTTTTGGTTGGAACGGGGTGGTAGGAAAATATTGACGGTTCAAAAGTACTTAATTATTAAGTTTATTTGAATTAAACCATTTTGACTTTGATTGTAACTTAAACTATAAAATAGCTCCTAGCTATTAGTAAATAGCTCTCAATGTACCCGTGCCCTTAAATTGTGCCAACGTAGATTTGAATGGGCATAAATGACGTAATTACACGTCCGCAGTTTTGTTCTTAAAATTGTGAGCTCACGAAATTGTTGTAATAAAATTGTGGCGACTAATTTCGACGTTGAAAAGCGAAACACTTGGTTTTTACAGCTAAAAATGTTGTGCAACACGTGAAAATAGTTCTGGCTATTTCTTTTGTTTTTTATTTGAGTTTACATTTAAATTTAATATAAAATGCTTAGGCAGAATTAAGTAATTTTATATAAGTTCTATAATTTCACGTATATCTCCAGTTAAAACACCAACAACTTCACAGGAGTAAATTACTAAGATCAATCAAATCATTCGAATACAAACGTTCGTGTCAGTAAGTGATCAAGTTTAAGTAGTTTTCATTTGTTTGTATGAAAAGTAGTTTTTTTGTGTTTATCGAAAAGTAGATTGTTGTTTGATGTTAGTAATCCACTCCTGCGAAATTATTGGTGTCTCCTACTTAATATTATAAATGTGAAAGTTTGTGGATTTGGATGTTTGGATGTTTGTTCCTCAATCACGCAAAAACTACTGAACGGATTTGGTTGAAATTTGGCACACAGATAGTAGATAGCCTGAATTAAAACATAGAATACTTTTTATCCCGATATTCCCACGGGAACGAGAACCACGCGGGTGAAACCGCGGGCGGCCGCTAGTTACAAATAATCCTGTATATTTACTGTTTTAATTAAATTTCCATTCAGTGAACAGATGGCATGCTTTTTAATTTTTGTAATTATTAATGAACCAGCTTACTATTAAAGCCATTTATCACAGGTTTTTGAATTACGGCTTAAAGGCAACAAAGCTTTATGAATTAACATAAAAAAATATTATTAATGAACTGGAAATTTCAATTTTACGGTAGGTTAGTAATTATTTAAAAATTATTGATTTAATTTAAAATCGATGCGTTTTTTTACAGATTTTGCAAATTATCACTGAAAACTCTGCCGTTACTTAAATTTTAACCCTACCGGTATATTTTCATGTAGAAACCAGTTTGACGTAAATCAAGGAGCATAAGATATTATAGCTTATCATATAATTTGTAGGCCCTTCCAAACAATTTCAGTGGAAATAAATCATAACTTACCTTTATGCATACCCGTGTGCTTATCCTTAAGTACGGTCAGCTCGTAAATCTTTCCGAACTCCTCAAACATTGGCCGGAGATCTTCTTCTTCCAGGTGCCGAGGGATTTGGCCGATGAAGAGTTTGACAGCATCTTTGCCTGCGCCTGGAGGTGCTCCAGTACGCTCTGAAGGCGTCAAAGGCGGGGAACGCTTATCATGACTTGAAGAATGAACGGGAGTGTGGGGAGTGCTCCCCACCACGCTACCACCACTAGACCCTTGCCTCTGTCCAATGTTCATGCTAACCAGCTGATTCTGCATATTATACCCAAACAGAACGCCAGGGTTCACACCGCACAAATTCGTGCCGACAAGCATTATCACAGAATGAACACAAAATTCTTACAATCACAGTTACTTTGTACTTTAGTTTCCTAATCTATAAATTCGGTTTTTAGTTTAAAGCTTCGCTGTTTACTTTCGGTTTCGCGGAGGTTGGGGAGGGAGGGAGGCTGGGGCGGTGCGTGTGCGTGTGCGTGCCTGCGTCTGTGTGGCGTGGCCGCGTAATGCGTAGTACTATCGATCGCTATTTCCTCCAGTAGTAGGCAGTTCTCGACCCCGGTGTTTTTCTCACTGACGCGGATTACTCACTTCGCACGTGCTGTGCGAAAAACATTCTATCTATTATTCGGAAAATTTATTTTGTTGTTTTTTCGGCCGTCGATTTAATTCTGTCTCGCGCGAAATGTATACAGCTACGTTTATTTATAGTTAAAAGTTACATAAAAATTTACTTTGGCACTAAATTTACGAATTTCGATTAAACTTGAGCGTAAACACACTTATTATTAAAATTAGAACGTTCAATTAATACTAATTTAGAATAACGTCTACGGACAGTTCGGTTTACACGAAAAAGCAGTTCCGTGTTTACGTTTGTTGTCACAACGCACGCGGCACTGTTTACTAACAACCTACAGTCAAACACAGTTTTATTTTTTCACATAAGTTTCTATTCCAACAGCACTGAAAATTTACACAGCATTTGTTTTTCACACACACAAAACTCCACTGGAATTCCGGATTCAAAAATTTGCGCGCGAAACGTTACTTTCACGTGAAGAAAACACAGACTTAAGTCTAATTTTTACAATCGACAAAGAAGACGAGACAACGATAAACTATGACTTGACGCACAAACGAAAAGCACAAGACGACACGAACTAAATTAGGCAACAAAATTGCCGTGTTCCCGTCAATATGCCTACATGTCCACTAACCTAAAATTCCCGAGGTCCCCTCATAGCGAAAGCATGGGGGTGTGCCGTCTCGATACAGTTCTCCCTTTCACTCTCCCTCGCTGTTAGATATTTAGATACGCGAGTGAATTCGCTTTTGTGTGAATTGGTTGATTATTTGGTATATCTTGCTGTTACAGAAATGACGTTGAGTGTTGCGAATGTCGCGTCTCGTGTCGAACACGCATTATGGAATCACAATTTGGAATTCCAAATTCGAATTCGCCGTTGTTATTGGAATGTGAGCGGAATATTTAGGAATTGGCGGAGGTTCTAAATCGAAGGTTAATTAGGTCATTTTCAGGAGTTGATTATGATTGCATTGAAATTGGATTGTTATTAAGTTTTGGGCGTGAAGGTAAATTGGTTAATTTGCTGTGTGGAATACTCCTTTGTTTCATAATACTTCGGTAGCTGTTAAATGTTATATTATACAGGGTGTCCCAAACTTTTGCACCACGAAGGGAAAGTACTTTAAATATTAAAAGTAGGAAATTTTACTGACAGAAGACTTCATTTGGATTTTAAAAATAATTGGAACTGCATTCCCAGATTTTCAAAAAATGCCCTATCTTAGCCAAAAATTGAACCCACCAAAAATGAAAAACAAAAACATGACTTATTTTACGATACCAATCGAAAGGGTCACTCATAAGGATTATTTTTTCTTAAGTGACAAAGCATCTTCAACAAAAGAAAGACCCAGAAATATAATATTTAAATTTTAGTTGTAACAGATTGTATCAATTTATATCAAATAATATGCGATTTTGAAAAAAACCTTTGTATGCAATTCCTTTTCATTTTTAAAACAAAATGAAGTTTTCTTTTAGTAAATTTTCCTATATTTAATGTTTAAGGCACTTTCCCTCCACGTGGTAAAGTTTTGGGACAACCTGTATACATGATTATGAGGGTTCATTTTTTATTTTGAGAATGCATTTTGACATAACTGCATAGTAAACAAAAAACTTCATATGGATTGAGTTCTATAAATCATTTGTCTTTAAAGACAAATAAATAATCCACATATATTTTTTTGTTCACTCTCAAAAAAATTAAATTGAAATTACATTAAAAAAGATGAGAGATGGTAGACGGTCTTTAAAACATCATAATCTTTTTATTACAAAAGGCCTCCTTGAAACAATAATCCTATTTCAATTACTTCCATACCGGTTACGGCCATTTCATTACTCGAAATTATTAATAAGCGAAATTCAGGCGAGAAAAAAGTTGGTGCTGAATATTTTAGTCGACCAACGCTTAGGAGTAGTCGTAAAACGGAACGTGAAATTCGGTAAAAGGTCTTCAATGTTTGGTTGGGCCATAACTCAAGGGCCGAAAATAGCGAGGGGATGCGCCCCTCCCCTGAATACGACTCAGTAGCTCAGCTTGAGAGCGGGAAAAATTGGGCAATTAAAAAAAAAGGTTGGCGAGGAAAACAAAAAAGGATTAAGTACTTTTTAGTTTTTAATTTTTTGTTGGCCAGAACGAACGTTTTGTAAAAATTTATTATCAGTAGTTTATTCTTACTTGTTTTTCCGGTGATAAAAGTTTGTTGTGTCATATTAATACGAACATAGAATCCGCAGTTTTTGAAGTGAAAACTTCTTTAGCGGCGTTGAACGCTTTTTTGTAATGGAGAAAAAAATTTAAACTCGCGTCAGTCAGTCAGGATCACGTGACCCTGATCGAAAATTCGTTAGATGGATGTGACGGATGGAGAGTAGACAGCCGGCGGCGGAAGTATCCCCCTCTCTTTCTACGGGGCGCGGCGAAAATGGCAGCGCGTCATTTCAAGACGTTAACATTTAATTTTTTAATTCAATGTCAAAACTCTAGATTTTCTGTCAAGCAACGGATAAGACTTTCGTACAGTACTGTTCTGTATTCGTAAATTCAAATGCGTAAGAAGGCAATTCGTGCAAAATTATTCCCTAACCATTCCAAAATATCAAAAATGCACAACGTTAATATTCAAGTTTTCACTTCTGCCGGCACTCCCGGAGTGCAACCCGTTTTTTTTTTATTTCGAGACTAGTACATATTACATAAAACTAATTTGTTTGTTTTTCACTTGAAAATATTTTATATGGTTACCCGTCTGTTGTGATAATTTGAAATTCATGGGTATATATGTGCAATGCAGACATTTATACTTTTTTTCATACTATCATAATTTCGCTTTAGTGGTATAATGATTGTATTCTTTATTTTGTTTCAGAAAAAAGTGTGCTAGCAAACTTTTCCTGGGGAATAAATCACGCTACCCTTGTTGCTGTCTATCACCCGAAATGCAGGCGGTTTCTCCCACCAGCGTGTGAGTGTGGTCAAGCTCAAATTGAGCCATCTATCTAAAATGGACGCACTGTGTTCCAACCTTTGTTATTCATCCTGTTGGTTTCCCGCCAACCTATATTTGGATGATTTTACCCCTCCTAATGGCTGTTTAGACAAAAAAAGAAATATAAAGTGCCTCATCGAAATTTCCGGAGAGCGATTCGAAATTTAAAATTTACGATCGCAATTACTGTTCCTTTAAATTACTCGTCTTTTTCAAAAGAAAAATGTTTGCAAATGGTTTTGGGTCGGTCGGTATGATCTTTTTGTTGGATTCTATATTTAAAATGTGATCGCAAATAATTTATCTTTTGTTACTTTTGTTTTACTTTTTTATTTTCAAATAAATTCTTGGCGTGCAAAGTATATTATGCCAGTGCCTCGTAGTTTATTTTATAAAGTGAATTCATTTTTAAAACTAAATCATTAATTCCATTGTTTACTACTGTAGATTCATAACAATTCTACCTCTTTATACCATTAGTCTAGTTAAATATTCTAATATCATTACGTAGTTGGTGCTCACGTTTGTAAAGGCAGTGTTTGTTAGTGAAAATTTACAGAGGAATTATCATGCGCCAGTGGTCGTGCGGCCTAGTTGACATCATTAGTATGCTGACCACTTTAGCAGTCTTAATTTGAAAGTATATCTATGCTTTTATTCTATAAAAACGTTGGAAAACTTGCCATATAGTTAGTAACGCAACCTTTTAAAAGTTACAGGACTGTCATACCTATTTATCATAAAGTATTATTTTGAGTAGGTAACGTAAGTTATAATATATTTCACTGAAGCATGTGAACAGAATATATTCACTACTACGTTTTCCGCACGTACTATGCATTGAAATAAAATACTTTTTACATTTAGAACTACGTTAGTAAAGAAAAATATTGTTTATTTCAATGTAAACACTTGTTGCGTGGGAAATTCAAAACAGCTATGTAGGTATTAGTAGGCATTCATAAAGTATACAATTTTGATTTCGATAGCAAAAAGATGCTTTAGTATTACGTAATTGAAAATGTTTAATATTACCAAAGTTTTTTAGGGAACCTAAAATAAATTTAATTTAAATATTTAATCCTTTCGTACTAAAATATTTTTATTATTTAAAGATAGAAACCAACCTGGCTCGCACCGGTTTGAACTCAGATCATGTAAGGTTTTAATGATCGAAGAGATCAAAATTTTAAACTTTTGCATTTAAATTTTACCTTAATCCAACATCGAGGTCGCAAACTCTTTTTCTTATTTGAACTAAAAAAAAAATTACGAGATTAATAAGATTGCCTTCTAAATTGAGTGTCATTAAATTACAATATCAGTTAATTTTATTGCCAATATATTGATTTTGAGGGACCATTTTGTGGAACAATTTTAATCAAAGTGGTCCCATGACTGCAATGACACTTGTTAGTTAACTTTTTAGTTCGTTTTTAGCAGGGCAGTCGTGTTTTTAATATTTCTTAAATGCATTTATTTTTAATCACATATTTTAGTGACAAATACACATCGTTTTGGAATGTGCTCATCAAGGCTTTTCATTTGATGCTCATAATTGAAGAGAAAAAAATGTTTTTCACATTTGAAAGTGGCGTGGTACAGTAGCCATATTGATTTGTTTTTTTTTTCTAAATAAAGCCAGTGTCACTCGGGATTCTTACGATATCCCATACAGTGAAATCCATTAAGGCATTTAGAAGGTATAGTGGAATAAAGAAACTCACATACCCGCATACAAACATACATGAACACTGGACACATTACACTCTCTGTTTATTTTAGGGCAGTCGTGTAAATATAATTCAATATTATTTACAATATATCTTAACAGAAATCCTATTTAGGATTAAAATAATCTCGCTCGGTACTAAGTGTTTACTTTCAATAGATTTCTTCACAAATTCACCCATAGGCTGTATCGGAATAAATTTAGATCCCAGCCTCAAGTTCCAACAAAGGCAGCGTTGGCCCACTTACTGGAAATTTATGTGTTGAATTTTGAATCAGGCAAGGTCGAGAGCACTGTTCAATACATTAATTTTAAAGTACTATAAGCTCTGCTTTATATTTTCCAAACGCGTGTATCAGGGACAAAAAAACCGCATGCAATTCAAAAGAGGTTAAATTTCACATAAAGAATTTGAAGAAATAAAAACCCCAACAGCTACGATGTAACACTTTTATTTTCGTATGATCACACTACAGACTACAGAACAACTCCAGCAGAGCAGACCCTCTACTTCAACTGCTTCTCTCGACGGTCAAACAACAACTGAGCCAGCAACTGAATGCGTTGATCGCTTTACCGTGCTTCTCCCCACCACTTAACTACCCATTCCACTAAAATTGGCGCGCAAGTTATGGCGGGAAAATGGATGGCGGAGTTAAGAGGTGGTGTTGCCAATCTAATAAACGAAAACACTACTATTCTTTTTAATTTTATTCGAAATCATGACATTCGGCCATCCTACTGCGTGCAGTCTCCCGGCGCACGTACCAATAATAATTCATGAATTCAGTTGCTAGCTTGTTTTACTATACAAAAATGTAATTAAGATATTTTAAAGTTATTATAATATATTTTGGCTATTAAACAAAGTAACAAAATTTTTACAGTCATAAATGTTTATAAGCCCTTTTGCTCTTAAAATACAGATAACTTAAGTACTTATTTAAATTTTATTTATTGCTTAAATGTAGGTACTAAGAACACATTACTATTTTCACAGGTTCCCAATCAATTCTAGATATTATACATTATTTTAAAGAAATTGTGTTTTATTTTAAAACAGACAAACGATGCTATCCAAACCTGTGGAATATGACTAAAATATCATTACTTAATCATGACATTCGGTAGGTAGGTATATAGGACGATCTACAATATTAATGGACAATAAAATGATTTAGAAAGATACGAGAAAAATAAAAAATAAAAATACAAGCTCACATTAAAAGGCAAGTATAAGCAATAAGTAAATAATGAAATAAAAATATCTTCTTTCTACTAATATTACTAATTCTTACTAACAATGAAATAAAAATTACTTCTTACTACTAATATTCCTATTTCTTACTACTATAAATAATAAATAATATTAAATTCTTAATTTATAATCTTTTTATGTTACTTCCATCATTACATTACGAAGGTATAGTTTTATTAATTAATAATACTTATAGGTAATAGTATAAATTCAAAATTTATAGTCTTTTATGTCACTTCCATCATTACATTACGTAGGTATAGTTTTATATAAGTGTTTTAAATAAAATAAATTATAAAATACTTAAGTAAATCCAATTTTCAACAGGATCATTCATGTATGACATGTTTTAATAGGTATTTTAATAATCAGTAAAAATAATAGATAAGTAAGCAATATAATTAATCAATAAAGAAAAATGTTTTATACAAAAGACATTATAAATTAAAATATTTTTTTTTTTAAATAAATTGGTACAGAAACATCTGGCACAGAAGGTAATTATATTTATAGTTGGGTAAGTATACTCATATTTAGTGAGTCTGTGAGTCTTGAGTTTAGTGAGTCATGAGTGTAGGGAGTTATTGGTTAATTAGCTCATATCTACATCACTTTCTGCAAAGGAACTGGAACTTTGGTCGCTGTCATGTAGTTCTAATGCCTTCACATGAATCCACGGCCTAATTCTATCTACAGCAATGACGGAGTCATAAACTTTGCCCTTTTTTGAGAAACCTGGAACGTCAGTTACTCTGTAACGGTCGTTTCCAAGGACTTCAGAGACCCTATAGGGACCAACGAACTTTGACAAGAGTTTAGTGCTTTTTCCGTCATTGCCGTAATTGTTTCGCGATATCTTGATTAAGTCACCAACGGAGTACTTAATCGCTGGGGTCCGATTAGCGTCATGTCTAGTCTTTTGTTTTACCTGTTCTTTAATTATATTAGAACTAATCTTCTGTCTAATAGCTTCTAAATCTCCATTACGGTGTTCATTGTTAATCTCTAATTTATTTGTTAAACTATCTCGCATCCTAATGCCAAAAAGTGCCTCTGTTGGCGTCTTTTGTGTAACAGTACTGACCGTATTATTAATTCCCCATTGAATTTTGCCTAGTTGCTTGTCCCAGTCGCGTTCATGGCTGTTGTTATTTTGAGCCGCTAATGAGTTCAGGATAATTTGATTATATCTTTCAGCTTGGCCATTGGCCCTGGGGCAAGCAACTGCATTAAGAATATGTTTTATACCATGTGTTTCACAGAAATCTTTAAAGGCCGCTGACGTAAAAGAAGTGCCGCGATCAGAAATTACTCTAGCAGGAATTCCGAAGTCATAAAAAATATTTTGGAGTACCTTAATTGTGGTTTTTGTTTTCGTGTCTTTAACTGCTTTCGCAAATACGTACTTTGTGAAACCGTCCACAATCGTCAGTATATAGGCATTACCGCTCTTACTTTTAACGAACGGCCCTAAGTGATCGATGTGGATAGTATGAAAAGGGATGTCTACCTTTTCGATGGGAAATAGGTGACCAGCCTTTTGTCGTGATGCGGTATCTTTGTTGTATGCACACTCTATGCATGCAGTCACATATTTTTTTACGAATCGTCCGAGTTTAGGAAACCAATAATCATTTTGGATTCTTTCTAGAGTTTTAGAATAACCAAGATGTCCTACGTCATCATGGTTGGCCTTACATATTTGCCATCTAGCATTGCGTGGGACAACTAGTCGCAACCCATTTTCTACCTTCCTATAAACGGTACGATTCTTTATTACATAATTCTTTTTAATTTCCTTGCATTCGTCGTCTTCGTGTGGCTCAAGGATTTTATAAATCCGAGCAATATCGGGATCCGCTATTTGCAAGGTAAGGAGCCAATTATCTTGTCCTATGTTATAAATATTAACACAGGGATTATCTTCCGCTTCGGCGGACGTCATAGCATTTCTACTTAAAGCGTCGACATGTGTCATTTGAACGCCAGGACGGTATTCAATGTCGAAAGAAAATTCAGAGATTTGCAGCCACCACCTTGCTATTCGTGGAAGCAAATCACGTTTTGTCAGTGTGGTTCTTAGAGCTGCACAATCTGTATAGATTTTGAAATGTAAGCCAAGTAAATAAACCCTAAACTTTTTTAAAGAACAGACGACAGCCAGCGTCTCCAATTCGTAGGAGTGCAAATGTCTTTCTTCTGGCGTAGTTTGCCTACTAAAGTAGGCAACAGGCTTTAAGACTCTATTGTCTCTCTGCCATTGCATTAAAATTCCTCCTACACCAAGAGAACTGGCGTCAGTATGCAGTTCGGTCTCCAGTTTGGGATCGTACAGCGCTAAAACCGGTCTACTCACAAGCTTTTCTTTCAAAAGAACGAAAGCCTTTTCTTGTTCTGCTGACCACTGCCAAATAGAGTCTTTCTTTAATAAGCTTGTTAAGGGTCTAGCAACTTCCCCATAACCTTGCATGAACTTGCGGTAATATCCTGTCAAGCCTAAAAATTGGCGGACTTCATGGACGTTACGAGGTGTTGGAAAACGGTCTACTGCTTGAACTTTTGCCTTGCCAGGCTGGATTCCTTTGGAAGAAATTTCGTAACCAAGGTACTCTACTTTTGTGGTGAAAAACTGACACTTTGACAGTTTTAAAGTTAGGCCATACTGCCTGAAAAGCTTAAGAATCTCTTCTAGCCGTTGAAACATTTCTTCGGTATTTTTGGAGGGAATCAAAACGTCATCTAGATAAGCTAGCGCATACTCGTACCTCTTATTACCCAGGATTTGGTTAATCATCCTTTGAAAAACTGCCGGTGCATTCGCTAACCCGAAGGGCATTCGTTTGAATTCATAATGCCCATCGGGCGTAACGAATCCAGTAAGGTGTTGACTGTCTTTTGCCATAGGTACCTGGTAGTATCCGGAGGCAAGATCTAAAGTGGTAAAAAAAGTATTGCCACTAAGATTAGAGATCTGGTCGTCAATTATCGGAAGTGGGAAACGGTCTTTACAGGTCTTGTTGTTGAGAGCTCTGAAGTCAACGCAAAGTCTTTGCTCACCAGTCTTCTTTCTTACCATCAGTATGGGGCTGGAGTAACTAGAATTCGACTCCTTAATGATGTCGTTTCGAAGAAGTTCATCAATGGTTTCTCGCACTTGTTCGCGTTCGGCATGCGAAAGACGATATGGTCGGTATACAACAGGCCTATTATCCAAAAGCTCAATATGCATTTCCACCTCCTTTGCGCAACCTACCTCGCTTAAGTTAGTGGCAAAGCAGTCCCGATAATTCTCTAATAGGGAATATAACCTATCCTTATCTTCTGTGCTTAAATTATCACCAACTTTAATGTCATCTTTTTGCAAAGGTTCTTTCGTAGCGTTATCCGTACAAATTCTATTCATTTGACAGTACTTTTGTTCCACGAAAGGCGAAACCCTTGCTATTAAAGTGTTTGCTTCTAATGTTAAGGTACCCGACGACAAGTTAGTGACAACCAATTCACCCTTGCCCTGTGAAAGGTGATATGCACCTTGAAGCAAGTTATACTCGCGTCCCGGTTCAAGGGTACAGTAACCTTCAACATAAACATCCCCAGAGAATGACGAGTCATCGGCATAGACAGCCATTGTGTCTGTCAGAGTAACTCTAGTAGATCTAGCAACATACAACTTAAGTAAACTTTTATTGGTCTCTTTAATATCAAAGGGATTGCAAGATGGACTCTTATAGAAAGTCAGCCTATTACTATCTTTCAGGACGGTTATAAATGGAAGTTCAGTAAAGTTTTGACCAATAATCAGAGATGTTGGCATTAATTCATCCGCCACTGTGAGCACCTCAATAGATGTTTCGACTTCATCTACTCTTACAGTTACATGTGCTTTATACAAAGGTTGAATTGTAGAATTGCCAAAACCTCTCACTATTGGTATCGCGTCATAGCTTTTGGCCAATCGTAAGGCGTCAGCATCGGTTTGACGAATAAGACTGCACTCACTGCCAAAATCTATGTAAGCCTCATGCTGACCATCATTGACTAGGACAGTTTTGAAAAATTTTTCATTGGGCTTATCAGACACATTAATCTTAAAAGCCTTTTTCTCGGAGAGAGCATTATTTCCTGTCAATGACGGTGGTCGCTGCAGCGGTTGCAACTTGCAGTCGTCATTATCGTGACCAATCCTAGAACAACGCTTGCATTTTACTATCGGATTAGGACATTTATAATAGGGATGTCCCCGTGTGCGACAATTAAAGCAAAGTACATTTCTGTTATTAGCTGATGTATACGTAATATTACGATTAACGAACTTTCGATTACCCCTTGTACCGTTTTGACCTATGAAACCCTTACTGGATGTCTGCGATTGTTGAGAACAAAGATAATTTAGCAACCCTTCAGGCTCCTTGCAATCAAGAGTTTGCGCACCATTCTTAATTGACCCATCACTTAAGCCGTGAACAATACAATCAACCGCCTTCTTGCCAGTTATTTTGCACCTATTTAATAAACTAAGCTTATCATAAAAATACACTCTTAGACTTTCATCACTTCGTGAAGTTCGGTCAAGCATTTCTGACAAAAGACGTCCATAATTTTCCTCGCTGGGAAACGCTTTCCGAAGCTTATCCTGCCACTCACTCCATGAATATACAACACTAGGCAGAGACTCAAACCACTTTTTAGCTAATCCGGACAATTTTTGCAAAGAGAAATGAATGATTTGTTTTTCATCCCATCCATAAATATTGGCAATTTCGTTAACTTTCTTTAGCCAGTTTTCTATGGTTTGAGCTCTGTTTCCCGGATCAAACTCTGGGACGACATTATTTACGCTGTTATTAATAGAAATCTTACTTGAGTCACTCTTGAAGTGGGCAAAAAGCTTCAGCACGTCCTCCGTAGTAAGTCCACTCGATCGCTTCCTAGGCGGGCTTCCATCAGAGGATGACGATGTTGAAGACCTCCTTCGTCGTCTTTTCCTCGAGGATATTAAGGGAGGCGTACCTCCAACATCCTTTTCTTGTGGCATAACTGAAATTTAGACAAACCCTCTGACTAGCTATCCACTCGCATCATATTTGATTGCATTGCAATGTTAATTATATATGTATTACATTCATAGTAAGAAAAAATCTGCGAACCCAAGTTTAATTTAACTCGTCATATTTTTTTTTTTTTTTTTTTTTTTAATAATGTGGGTAAAATATCAAAGTGTATTCGATAAATAGTGAATATTGTACATAATAATCCAGCGAACATACATAGTTCATCAAGTCCTTATGAACATACATAGTTCAACAATTCCTTTATATTCCAGTGAACATACATAGTTCACTCAGTCCTTAATTAATCCAATGAACATACATAGTTCATCAAGTCCTTAATATTCCAGTGATTCCCTAGCAATCCAGCGAACATAGTTCACTCAGTCCTTAATTTAAATAACTATTCGTAAACATTCATAAATTCACATATCAGTCAAGAAACAATTCTCAAATATCCTTAATTAGCACTCAAGTTGTATAACAATCCGCAAACATTCACAGTTTCACTCAGATCGAATAACAATCATTAAAAATTCGTTCACTCAAACAACGACATTCCAAATGCTAACATTAGTGGGCAACCTATCTAAACAACTGATTCAGATTTATTGATATTTTGTTGCCTATTGCAGTTCTAACTTAACACCTTAACTACCGCCATATTTTTTTTTTTGTGATTGGAACTAAAAATGAATGAACTATAAGTAAAATGCTTCTAGAAAACTTCAGATTTCATAGTACAATATCAAAGATAAACGAGGAATTCCTCGGGAATAAGATAATAGAATAATTTTAAAACGTAGGTCCCCGGTGACCTACGCGCCGGTTAAGGTGTTAATAGTAATACGTGCCTCTTTCACACAATAAATCCTTTCCATATCTAGCGACATAATAAAAAAAAATCGTGTAACCAACCATCTAGTAACATAGTAACTATTTAGTAATCTGTGCCATCAGTCTAATCGTTTTATTTATTCCAGGTTATGTCTACCTACCTTTTCTACAAAATGCCATAATTTCCTATAGCATAATTTTTCATTGTTTTCACTAATTAAGCATTGCTAAAGCCAAACAAAACTACGAAATTACAGATGGGCATTAAATAAGTCGTAATTTCATTTAATTGAAATTTACCTTGTTTCCCTTACGAATTTGTTAGGTTAAATAAAATAGGGATTGTCTTAAAAGAAATAGTCAATCATGGAGGAGGGCAATCAGAGTATGGTTTGTGAGCGAGTGTGAAGTATGCACTGTCGAAGTGTAGCCTCGACCAAGTGCAATGGGTGTGAAGTATGTAAGCACGACCGAAGAGTTGCCTCGGCCACGTGCAATGAGTGTAAGGTATGTAAGCACGGCCGAAGAGTTGCCTCGGCCACGTGCATGTGTGTGAAGTGTCTATGCACTGTCGAAGTGTAGCCTCGACCAAGTGCAATGAGTGTGAAGTATGTAAGCACGACCGAAGAGTTGCCTCGGCCACGTGCAATGAGTGTAAGGTATGTAAGCACGGCCGAAGAGTTGCCTCGGCCACGTGCATGTGTGTGAAGTGTCTATGCACTGTCGAAGTGTAGCCTCGACCAAGTGCAATGAGTGTGAAGTATGTAAGCACGACCGAAGAGTTGCCTCGGCCACGTGCATGTGTGTGAAGTGTCTATGCACTATCGAAGTGTAGCCTCGACCAAGTGCAATGAGTGTGAAGTATGTAAGCACGACCGAAGAGTTGCCTCGGCCACGTGCATGTGTGTGAAGTGTCTATGCACTGTCGAAGTGTAGCCTCGACTAAGTGCAATGAGTGTGAAGTATGTAAGCACGACCGAAGAGTTGCCTCGGCCACGTGCATGTGTGTGAAGTGTCTATGGCACTGTCGAAGTGTAGCCTCGACCAAGTGCAATGAGTGTGAAGTATGTAAGCACGACCGAAGAGTTGCCTCGGCCACGTGCAATGAGTGTAAGGTATGTAAGCACGGCCGAAGAGTAGCCTCGGCCACGTGCAATGAATGTGAAATATCTATGCACTTTTGTTTAATATCTGCTATTGTATTTAAAACCTTAAAATGCCCAGCTCAATCTCGCAATTTTAGCTCAGTATATAGGTGAGATAATAAAATGATTTGTGAGCGTACATACCTCGGTCTATCCCTCTTCTGAAGTTTGAAGAAATAAAAACCCCAACAGCTACGATGTAACACTTTTATTTTCGTATGATCACACTACAGACTACAGAACAACTCCGGCAGAGCAGACCCTCTACTTCAACTGCTTCTCTCGACGGTCAAACAACAACTGAGCCAGCAACTGAATGCGTTGATCGCTTTACCGTGCTTCTCCCCACCACTTAACTACCCATTCCACTAAAATTGGCGCGCAAGTTATGGCGGGAAAATGGATGGCGGAGTTAAGAGGTGGTGTTGCCAATCTAATAAACGAAAACACTACTATTCTTTTTAATTTTATTCGAAATCATGACAAGAATAAGTAGCCGCTTTTTTGCTATGTAATTTGTATTTCTTATGATGTATTATATTGCGTTTATAAAATAAAAGGTAGCCATTACTTTTCGTAGCATGCGTCGTGGTATACGCGTAGCATTGTTGTAGCAACTCCCGCGTAGTCAACTGTAGTCAAAACGGTTAGAAATCAGCTGTGTTAAAAGACAAACATAACTACAGTGAAAAAAAGCTACTTTCATCATGTTCATTAACATCCATCACACAGTGATGGTGGTGTAAAGACAGAAGGAAAAAAAATGTTTTACCGATTTCTTAACATTTGAATAAAGTTTTCGCACTCTTATCAAGGTTCAAAAATTATGCTCAAAACCATCGGTAGGTTCAAGATCCGCGTGTTTCTGCAATTAAAGTGATAAGCAATGACGATTTTACCTTGAAAATAAGGGAAAATCAACCGTATTTATTACACATTCTGTAATTCACAAATAATTTGTAATCATGTGTAATAGACAACATTGTGTTTAATATTCATGTTCTTATTATTAGCACTCTAACCTAAAATAGCAGATGACTAGCTCCCCCCACCACCACGTCGTATAAAAGCGCGGGAAATTGACGCGGGTATTTTATTTTCGCGATCAAAGCGATCGTATCGGAGCTATTTGAAGCAAACCAAATCGATTTGAGTGTGAGGTGTTAAATTATACATTTTTAATATTGCGCCGTCGTCGTCGTTATACCTATATGAATAAGAAGATTCTTTCATTTTAATTAATTCAATAGCTATTTCACTATTAACTGAAATTACACAATTACAAATTGTATCTACACTCACAACGTAATGTTCCAAATATGTATTCAAAAAAGATTGTAAGAACACTCATTTACGTTCGTGGATAGATAAAAAAAATGTTTAAAAAAACAAAAAACCGACTTCTAAAAACCTACCTCTAAAAAGCAAGAAATAATATTTATAATAATAAAAACACGTCTATTGAAGTCGGGTGGGGCTGGAGTACAGATTCCTTTTTTATTCTAAAAGCCCCACCTTTTATTATTATAAATATTATTTCTTGCTTTTTAGAGGTAGGTTTTTTGAAGTCGGTTTTTTGTTTTTTTTAACAATTTTTATTTTTTATTTTTAGTGTAGGTACCTTGTAGGTAAATTATTTAGGTAGTAAAATCGGCTCAGCCAAACGTGAGATAATCGCGAAGAAACATACATACATACGGGTCAAACTGAAAACCTCCTTTTTTAAGTCAGTTAAAGAACTACACAGATATACCTCTTCCAACAAAAAAATAATTATCTTATTCAGTTCAAAAACAGAGAAGTAATACGACCATTATCATCGAGGTAATTCACACAAAAATCAAACTATTTTCGTGCTTTTTTCAAGATTACTTGAAAAGTACTGAACCGATTTCCAAATTTTAAAAGATGGGACCAATTTGGGAGTTTACCTAATGTAATAACGTTTGAATCATTTCAATCGGTCTAGCCGTTTTCGAGTAATCGGTGGACATACACAAAAAAAAAACAAATACACAGACGAACAGAGAACCTCCTCCTTCTCCAAAAAAGACCCTGTACGATGCAGTCAACTGCATCATAAAATGACTTTATCTACACTCACAACGTAATGTTCTAAAAATGAACTCAAAAAAGATTGTATAAACACGTACTTTATTTTCATGGATAGGTAAAATAAAAAACCCATTATCTACTCTCATATCGTAAAATTCGAATTATGAATTTCAAAACGAAATTATATTGACATACTTTATACACGCAATGCCGAAAAAAAATAAATCTACTCTCATTATGAATTTCAAAACGAATTTATATTGACATACTTTGTACACGCAATACCGAAAAAAAATTAAAAAGTTGGAACAATTCTCATACAAATTGTATGAGAGTAGATAAAGTAGTGTATGAAACTGTACATAACTAGGTATTAAAACACTCGTGTGATACTATTAAAAACCTCGCCTACGGCTCGGTTTTTAAACTCACACTCATGTTTTAATACCCCTCATTATGCATCAGTTTCATAAACTACTATTATAACATACCTTTGCTATACTAAACAATGTTATATAGTAACGTTTTTTCACATTACGATACAGGGCAAATCCAAGAAGAAGGCAGTGCCGCGATATTAAAAAAGAACAATGATATTTCCACATACTTTCCATGATAAAAATGTACTCTACGGTGATCGATGACTTAGCGTAACGATTAGACTGCTAGAATGCACTACCTCATTTTTATTTTTTCTAATAGAATACGCGCCATGTTTTGATTTTAATTTTTACTTTTGCTTAAAAATGACTGATAGTATAGTGAGTGTGGACTCCACCCTATATTTTGGATGCGGCGACGGAAAAACGTCTTACTTAACCTAGGTAAGTACCTAAATACTACCTAGCAAGTCGAGAAACTACTCGTTACTCTTTTTATCATTGATAATTTATTTTGTAGGTTCAATCACAAGTTGTATGAGAGTAGATAAAGTAGTGTATGAAACTGTACATAACTAGGTATTAAAACACTCGTGTGATAATTTGATACTATTAAAAACACACTTAAACACACACTCGTGTTTTAATACCCCTCATTATGCATCAGTTTCATAAACTACTATTATCTACACTCACAACATAATGTTCTAAAAATGAACTCAAAAAAGATTGTATAAACATGTACTTTATTTTCGTGGATAGGTAAAATAAAAAACCCATTACAGTGTACTCAACTGCATCATAAAATAACTTGTTAAATTTTTATAGCACACTTTTACATTTTTATTTTTTTGGGTCCTATGGCCTCATTGTAGTATACGAGTATATATTAGTCTGTGGTGCGGAGCGCGCCGTTTTTAATACAATACAAAATAGTTTTGATTTAAATTTTCACTTTTTGTTGTACTGAATTTCGCAGTTTTTTATCTTGCTCAAAAATGTCTGATAGCTCTGAATGTTTTGAAAATTTGACTCCTGCCAATATTTTAAATGCAGCGACGGAAAGGGAAACGAGCAAGGTACAATACGGTAATACCAGCAAAGTCTCTCTCTATCTCTTTTTTAACCTTGATCTTTTATTTAGTAGGTTCAATCCCAAATAGTATGAGTGTAAAAAAAGCTGTATGACACATAACTAGGTATTAATTAAAACACTCGTGTGATACTATTAAAAACCGAGCCGTCACACTCGTGTTTTAATACCCTTCATTATGCGTCAGTTTCATTAACTACTATTTTAATTTAACTACACTTTTACTTTTTTAATTTATTGGCGCGTATGGGTATTAAAAACACATTAGTGTTTTAACCCCTTATGCGTCAGTTTCATAAACTAGGTACTATCCGATTTTAAGACACATTACGTGTCTGTAACCCGTTTCTTGTTTATTATTCGCTTTCACGTGTTATTACACTAACTTTATTACCTTTAGTTTAACAACGAATAATGTTTAACTCCGTAGTAACACTAATAGTCAAACTTTGGGAGCACGGAAGCTTTTAATTTCATCCACCTCAACGAGACGCTAAGTAAATTATAATTTTGGTCCCAAAAGCCATACATAACGGGAACAGTACCGCAAGCTAAAAGCAACTACAAGACTCCACGCAACTTTAAAATTCCCAAGGTGACATACGTGTTTCTCGCACACCGTAGAAACAGGCAAGTGCACAGAATTTTGGCACTTATACCTTCATACGACGGACGAATTTCAAAAATTCTTGCTCCTCATTTCAGTAGACACTAATATCATATAACCTGCTGGGCAACAGTGTAACCCTCATGACGTCATTATAGTTTTAGTACTGACATTTATCTTATTGGCCTCGAGATGAGCTACGCAAAATGGCGGCGGGGGTGCACCGGGCGTGCGGGGTGACGTGTTCACGGCAATTATTTGGCGCGTCACGTTATCCTGCGTATGTAGGCTTTTCTTTTTCTACACATTTTCCGAGGTATGAAGATATAAACAGGGCTACAGAATTGGGCGTATTCGTTGGGAGATAATAAAAAAAAAGAGTTTGTGTTTAGTTTTATATTCATTTTGATTTAAAAGAGCCATATATTTTAAGGGTTCCGTACCCAACGGGCTAAAAAGGGGCCCTATTTCTAAGACTCCACTATCCGTCTGTCTGTCACCAGGCTGTATCTCATGAACCGTGATATCTAGATAGTTGAAATTTTTACAGGTGATGTATTTCTGTTGCCGCAATAATAAAAAATAAAAACAGAATAAAATTAATGATTAAACGAACTTACCTGTAAGTGAAGTTCTATCATAATTATACGAAGGATTCTTCCGAAGATATTAGTACTATTAACACATGTAGTATCGCTTGCATGTATCACCACTTAGCACGTTATTTTAGAGTAATAACCTAAAAAACCTAAAAAGAGAAGGTATTTGATTTAGAATTGACAGATACTTTGACATTTCCGGCTCGAATTCTCCTCGCCGCCATTCGGCGCCAACCTTTTCATTTAGTTTAAAGTCCAAATCGTATGATATTTCCTCATTTTCTTCAGTGGGTGAACACTTATTGTAATTAACAATAAGCAGTAGGGAGGGTGGGACTCTATACTAATATCTTCGGAAGAATCCTTCGTATAATTATGATAGAACTTCACTTACAGGTAAGTTCGTTTAATCATTAATTATACTTCAGGATTCTTCCTGCGATATTAGTACTATTAACACATGTAGATGTTTAAAGCATTATATAAGAAAATGGAAATATCATCTCTTGTGTAATTAGTCTTTTAAATTTAAAAAAGAAAATCAGTCGTTGTCGTCAGTTAGTCGTCAGATTCGTTAGGAAAATTCAGTTTAATTATCATTAATCGATGATGTCTTGCAAAGATAGTGAAATTATCTACCATTCCACCGTGTTACGTGGAATTTCTATAATAAAAAAATAAATGTTATGGCTACATAGCCATAACATACCTATATAGGTATCGGCGTACGTCGAGTGCTAAAACTGGTTACCATGGATTTGAGTCTACTCCACTATCATTGAATTTTACATCCATTATCTATTCTACATATAAGAATTTCATTTCTTTTTTTTTTCTTTTTTAATATGTATTACTATTTTTATTTTATATTTATAAATAAAAAGAAGTGATTATGAAATGTTTATTATAATAATAATATGTAGCATTCTCGAAAAAGAAGGTAATTATAGAATGGTTTATGTCAAACTAAGAAGAATTCATGTTTCATACTTGAAGTAAACAAATAATTAATTGATTAAATTGTTTTCATTCTATATGCAATAGGCAAGGTACCTCAATGTGACACTTTTTTTTTTAAGTTAGAAAAGTTAGAAAAAAAAACTAATTGGAAAATATTTAATAAATAGTAATAAGAAATCTAAGATATCCATTGTATTTGAGCAATGTAAGTCTATGCCAAGGCGTAGTTAAATTCGATACTAAACCTTGAGATTAGCTCATATTGTGAAATCAATAATGAATCCAATATTAAATAATACTAATAATTGTCTTACACACTTCTGATTTTATTATGTCTATATTGTTATTTGGTGAATAATCGAACCATTTTTATAACCAAGCTCTGTACTTTCTGATAGTATCAGCAGACATACAAGCTTAAATAACATAGTAATATACCTGTAAAATAATATCACTTTGATAATGTTGTACAAACCAGTCTATTTGTGCGATGAATTTCCGTCCCTGGAATTGGAAGTTATAGGATGTTAGTACTTTAATAGACACTATATTACATGTAAACAATGGGTATCAAGGTTTAAAATTGTGATGATCATGATGGCAGAATTGTAACACTAAGAAACTGGTACAAAAGAATAAAAATAATAGCTTGTTCGATTGATAGTGACAGAATTGTCTTTGTAAATAAAATAGGCACTAAACAAAAAGAGCGTTGTGAATGCTAAAATCTAAAATTAAAAAATAATCGCTTTGGGATCCAAATGCTAGGAATCAAGAAAAAATATTTCTACTATATTTTATTTCTACTACCTAATCCGACTTGCATTCGAATTTACTCAATTTCAATCCGAAAATACCAAAACTGGTAATATTTTTTTGAATAAGTGAATCAAATAATAACGACTAGAATACTTTACATCGAATACAATAATAAAAAAGCAATGAAAATATAATAAGCTACATGTTCTAGCTAGATAATTTATATGCAATTATTTTTCAATGTTTTGATTCCTGGCCACAAGTGTCCCCCAGTCTACCCCGTTGTTGAGAGGTACCAGAGAAAAATATTCCACAACTATGTCTTCTCTAATTCGGTGTAAGTATCGATGACATTCAACTAAATAAAGTAAAATATAATATTATACCGGTATCTACAGGTTTAATACATTCATAAAATAGTCATAATTTATTATGCAGTTTTGTGAATGTTTTTCTTGTAAAAGACCTTAATGGAAAGTTGTGAAGGTAGTTGTATAAAAAAATGTGTTTAAATTTATTGTGTATCTCAATCCTTTAAAAAATGTTCTGAGACACATTGTTAGAGTAAATATTATGTCCAATATAACAGGGAGATAATGCTGTCTAAGAAGTCGTAGCTGGCGGCATAAATTTTGTAAAAATATGGGCACTACCCAAAAGTTAAGAATTTAAATTCGTATATTTCTATTACTTTTCCAATATTAAAACCATAGAGTTGATGGGATTTCTAAAATGCAAAGACTTCTGTGTTGTATTCTTGTTTTCTGACAAACAATAACCATTTCTTATTTTCAATATAGGTTAACTTTTATACTGTTTATAATAATGCGACTTCTGGGATTTCTAGAATGTGTTTTGTTATAAACAATAAGCATTTTTTATTCTTATTATAGGATAACGTTTTTACAGTTTATACTAATATGACTTCTGTTAGATTTTAACTAAACCCGATATGACAACCTGATAAAACTTTTTTTTTTCTCGAACAGAGATGTTGAACCTTCAACTTAATGTGTAGTTGACAAATTATTGTCTGTCACTAAAATACATACGTATTATGTGGCTGTTATGTATTTCGCCCGAATTTTAGTCAAATTATTGTTAGAATTTAATATATATCTCTGGAGATGGCACAAGTGAGTACGAGTGAGTATAAAAGAAAATAATAATAATCTTGGTGCTGTCCTAGCGCAGAGAAAATAGTATTTTCAAACATGTCAAATTTAGACCAAACAACTATGTGGACGCCTATGTGCCTATAGTTGGCGACCACTGCCTGCATTCGCTGAATACAGATAAATGCTGCACCAGATCCTTACGAGTATCCTTACCCCGCGTACGATGATCGAATGTGAATGATGACGAATGTATCCTCGATTCCTCGGCAACTGTTTCGATGGACCGTAACGGCCGCCTGCGGGTCTGCCGCTATCGACGAAAGAAAACGTTGATGGGGCTTCGTCGCCGCGTCTGGATATTCGTTTGCCGTCGGAATTAAGCATATGGTATACCTGGCTGCATGTTTCGTTTGTTGTTTTCAAGTTTAAATTGTTTTAAACAAAATGTACCAGCAAATAAATATGTAAATCAGTTTTAAAATTTCTGTTTTATTTACTTACTGCGCCCGGTTTACTTACAGTTTTTTCGTTGATCAATATCGTTAACCTCAGGCCTGTGGCCAATGCATCATTCATATTCGACTCAACTGTTGGTGGCCTTTTAAGTGGACAGCATCAATTACACTTAAGTTGACCATATACCTTCTGTTTATAATAAAATGTATGTTGTGCACAACAAATGAATGTTGCAATGCCCCATTGTATAATATATAAAGTGCAAAACACTGTCTTAAATTACTGTCATAAAAAAGGTGTTCTATATTGGAAAGCTGCTCCTTAAGCTTCATTATCACTATAATATATTCACTTGGCTAATAATTTCTACACATCAGAATCATTATCATTAAGATCAATCAATTTATGTTTTACACACACAAATTCAATTTGAAAATTAATAGACAGGTAATTTTTACTTTTTACAAGGGCATAGCTTTGAAATAAACATACTAATTAGTTAGTGATTAAACATAAATAATAAACCTGAAACATAGGATCTCCTAGTTAAGGCAAATGTTTAAAGTTTTTACTTATTGAAACTGTGGTACACAGTAATAAACACTTACTGCATTTATGGATAACAAAATGTATGGATTCTATTATTCAATTTCTTATTGAAATTTCTATCAGCAGGCTCATGTTAGGCGTACCTATATTAATAGAAGCTATTTCACATAAAAATTGTGAAATATCAGGTATCAGCTAGTTGCTGTATAACTTATTATCTGGTTCCATGTAGTTGATAAATTTTAGCATTTATTTATAGCTCTGCTTATGAACATTAAACTGGCAGTTTTTCGTTACAGTTGTAACAATGTGTATAATAAAATCATACATAATTATGTTATATAAATTTTGCAAGCCAAAAATTTATCTCAGTACCGATGGTACTCTATTATTCCGTTGGGATCAACGCAACACCAAGGATATCTATGATATCAAAATTCATACCTGATGAACGAAGCTGTTGTCAGGGCTGCTGTTGCAGCTCCAGCAGAGCAGCCGCCTGGCTGGGAATCGGATGGCGGCGAATTCGGCGGACGGCGGAGTCACCCGATTGGTGCTCGGCAACGGTTCCAACATGGTAACCTTTGAGGGCAGCTTGCTTTTTACACTGTCGCGTCATCAGGGGCACTTTGAGTTGCTGCACTTGTTGCAGTTGCGGTGTCTGACCTATCTATGCGGTGAAATAGTCCAGTGTGACTATTTCGAGTGCAAAAGATAATTGGTTCATGCCTTATTAGACACATGCCTTATGACAGAAAGTACCCAGTATGGTAAGTTCGTGTCAGACAAATTAAATAATTAAATGGTAAAAGCCCAGTGTAGCAGTTACGCATTTTTAAATCTCAGCAAACAATGTTGTCTGGGAGGGAATGCTATTAGCATTAAGTCCGCTCTTTTTGTACTCATGTACATTAAAGTAAAATAAATATATATGGTAAAAGCCCAGTATGGCAGTTACGCATTCATAAAGGTAAGCAAACAATTATGCAGTTAAGGCAAGTAAACGGTAAAAGCCCAGTCTGGCAGTTACGCATTCAAGCCAAGTAAACGGTAAAAGCCCAAAATGGCAGTTACGCATTTAATAGTGTTTCTCCATCTTGTATTCTTCTTCTTGTCCTCTTCCGTCTTGAAAACTTTTTTCCTTTCTGCACGAAGCATTTTAACTAAGTATAATTAAATTTTCACTGTATAAAATATAATTCTGAAGAATTCTCACTTTGAGATTGTATGCGTGCGTCCGTGGCGAAGCACGAAAAGCGAATGAAAAGGTTGGCGCCGAATGGCGGCGAGGAGAATTCGAGCCGGAAATGTCAAAGTATCTGTCAATTCTAAATCAAATACCTTCTCTTTTTAGGTTTTTTAGGTTATTACTCTAAAATAACGTGCTAAGTGGTGATACATGCAAGCGATACTACATGTGTTAATAGTACTAATATCGCAGGAAGAATCCTGAAGTATAATAAATATTTAAGTGGGGCTCCCATACAACAAACGTGATTTTTTGCTGTTTTTTGGTTCAGAACCCTTCGTGCGCGAGTCCGACACACACTTAGCCGATTTTTGAATAGATTGGGACTTGTGCCGTTACATTTTGTAATTTTGACTGACTTTGGGAATTGTGTTAGATATTTGGTTAGAAGCAAATCAAAAAGATACTTCCTATCATAAGACCAAAATATAAATAAATTTAAAAATATTCACTTCTCAAGCTTACGCGCTCACTAGACATGAAATAAAACACTTTTTAACGGATACTAGCGCGGTTTTACTGAATGTACTTTGGTATTTAGTTGGTATTTGGTTTGATTTTTGGTTGACCACGGCAGCTGCAAAGGTGCCGAAACGTCGGGAAAACCAAAAATCAAACCAAATGCCAACTAAATACCAAAGTACATTCAATAAAACCGCGCTAGTATCCGTTAAAAAGTGTTTTATTTCAAATTTAAAAATATTAAGAACACGACTGCCCTGCCAAAGTCGGTTTGTGGAACAATTTTTATTTTGTGGAACAATAACAAATGTCATTGCAGTCCCCCGACTGCAGTTATTTATTTGTTATTTAACATTTTTGTTCGTTTTTGGCAGGGCAGTCATAGTTTTAATATTTTTAAAATTTATTTATTTTTATTTCACACATTTTAGTGACAGATTATATTTGAAATGTGCTCATTAAGGCCTTTCATTTGATGCCCATCCTTACTAATATTATAAATGCGAAAGTCCGTTTGTTTGTTTGTTTGTTACGCCTTCACGTCCTAACTACTGAACCGATCATCATGAAATTTTGCATACACGTTGTCAGAGGTATAGAGAAGGACATAGGGTACCTTTCATCCCGAAAAAAAGTATTGTTCCCGAGGGATAGCAAAGAACCTTTCCACGCAGACGAAGTCGCGGGCGGCCGCTAGTATTGAAATAATTGAAGAAAAATATATTTTTTTCTCATTTGAAAGTGGAGTTGTGTGTACAGTCGCCACCGCCGCCGTCGTTTTTTTTTTAATATAGCCAGTGTCACTCGGAATGATAAGGATTCTTACGATACCCCATAATACAAAACCGTTAAGTCATTTAGAAGTTATGGTGGGATATAGAAACTCACATACCTACAAACATACACGACCCTGAACACATATACACTCTTTTTGGGCAGTTGTGTAAAAAAGAGACTTTCTATCATAACTAGCTACATTGCTGGCCAATGAAAATATAAGTAAATTAAAGGGAAATTCCTGAAAAGTAGGTTGTCGCTTACGAACCCTGCAAAATCCCAATTAATAATTATAAATGTGAAAGTGAAGTGTTTTTTGTTACCTCCTCATGCCTAAATGGCTGGACGGATTTGAATAAAATATAGTATATCACAGATATATTTTATAACCTGGATTAAGTTAAAGGTTTCCTAGGATCCACGTGGATGGAGTCACGGGTGCTATTAGTTGGACGCAGACTGCTATTACAAAAAGCTCTGTACAAAAATAAACTGATAAATTGTAGAAATATTTTCTTGTCATGTTCGTCACACATGGGTCGTACGGGTGCGAGCGAAAACTTCAGCACGTGTCACAAAGGTCTGAGGAATTGTGTCATTGTAACCTGCCACATTACACGTGAATAGACTGATACAAGAGAAACTTGCGAATTTAATACGCGTGAGTTGGCTATTTGTAGATATTTATTGTATATTCAATCGTAACAGAACTTACGGCCCGGCCACGGACAGCGCGGCAGGAAGCGAGGCAGGCGGCGCGGCAGGAGGCGAGGCAGGCGGCGCGGCAAGCGAATTCGGTAACCACTGCGCGGTCGTGACGACGAGTTGAGAGGCCGCCATCGGGATAGCGCGCAGTGATTATTGAATTCACTTGCCGCGCCGCCTGCCTCGCCTCCTGCCGCGCTGTCCGTGCCTGGGCCGTTACGTACTCCTGTGTCTTTAAGGGATAAAATTTATCAGTTGGTATACCTAATCATCTTCTTCTACTTCTCCGTCGTTTCGCTCTTGGCAGAGCGTGGTCAGTGTCGGTGGTAGAGGCAGACACAGCTTTCCGCACAATCTCCCGCCATCTCTCCCGGTTGGCAGACTGTCGGGCGCAGTCAGATACACGGTGTCCCACTTGGCATTTCACTTGGTCAGTCCAGCGCATCGGTGACCTGGCACCGTGATCTGGTTCCCTCTACTTTGCCCTGTAGGACCAACCGCTCTATGGCGCTTAGAGACATGGCCAAAGTACTGCAGTATGCGCGACTGTACTACGGCCGATAAATGGTCTGAACCACGTCGCAGTTCGCAATCTGTGTCACTTTGGGCGAGTTGTCGTTGACGCGATCCACGATCATGATCTTAGTCTTAGATCGGTTTATCTTTAACTCAAACGTAAGGCTCACGCGCTCCATTTTGAGAAGTAATTCCTCCATAAGGCCAGCGTTACTCGCAAATAAGGTGGTGTCATCAGCATACCGCAAGTTCGCTATTTTGTATCCACCAATCGCAACAACATCAAGAATAGTAAAGGCAATATTATGAAGCCCTGTCGCACACCCGCACTTGGATGGAAACTATAGGAGAGGAGGTCATCTTAGCCTGAAAAAAATATGTGTCCTCACAAAACGAAAATAAACAACAAATATGCTACAAAACGAATATATTTTATCTAGGCATTCAGCCTCTAAACTAAAATCATAAACTGGAAACATGTGAAAAAGGACATCAGGCAGAGTCCCATAGAAAAAAACCAAAGAATGTATAACGTTTCTGTTTTTTTTTCAAAATGTAGGCATGTAATTAGTAAGTCATAGAAAGATAATCAGGGTGCCGATCAAACGGAAAATATGTGCATATGTCGCACGCAACACAACGCTTTTGACAGTTGAGTTGACTGACATCCGGCAGACTTTTTTTTTAATGCGCAATCACTTGTGCCACAGAACAAATATACTCAGGGGAGACTTGTGAAATCGCTAACAAAGATGTCCGTTTCATTGATATGCTTTTGTTTTTTCATTAATTAATTAACGCTAAATGAAGGAGTTAAAAAATAATGTTGCTACTGTTTTATGATTTTAGTAACATAAAGTGTTTATAGATAACAGAATAATGTTTATACACTTTTGGGTCTCATGTGCCTGATGTCCTTTAATCCTTTGATGATTTTGAAAATCGTTTACAATTTTAGGAAAATTATTTTATAAAAAAAATATAGAAGAGGTAAAATGTATGAAGAGGATTTTGTTTATGCACAACGTGATAGCGATTGGCTTTCATCTCGCCTGATTTTAAGTGACGATAAGGCCGAAGATGGAAGCGCACTACACCCGGAATCCTCATCACTGAGGAACTAGCTATCTTACCTCTAACTGCCAGAATAATAGAAGCAACAATTTTAAAATTGTTGTTATGGTGTCAGAAATTCTGGCTAAAACAGCCAGGATTGAGACATGCCAAATCTTTGGTGGAAGGCTACTCGCAAAGACGGACGAATGAAATTATACAGTTCAGTAGATTGAACGCCAGCGCGACTGTTAGAGCTTTAACCGGACACTGCAAACTAAACAGACACCTATTTCATATGAAATTGAGTGATACTGACATCTGCAGATATTGTAATGAGGAGCAGGAAACGCCCAAGCACCTCTTATGTGACTGTGGACCCCTAATCCACAAGCGTAGTATCCATCTTGGGGCGACACGTAATCGACCCGGAGGAAATAAAAACTCTGAAAACCAGGAAGATACTAGACTTCTTGGAAGCCGCTGGGCTTAAAGAGTTACTATAAATAGGTGGCGAGTTACAATAGATCTTTTAGGTCGCAGTGACTACAGCTTTATCTGAGCTGCATAGCCCCTAACAATCAAATAATAATAATACTATGGTGTCAGACTTAGGTAAGATGGTGATTGGTGGTAGCTAGCCAGGCGGACATGAAATAAGTCCTACCACCAACCAAACCGAGTACAAATTGTACCTCCCCTGGGAATCGAACCCGGGACCTCTGCGTCTTACACGGGTAGGCAAACCACTAGACAACAGACGCGGTTGAACTGAAAAATTAAACGCCAATAATAAGAACAATAGAGTTGGAATCGTTCGTGTAGTTTCCGCAGCATTTTAAATTGTTCGCGTCCAATACAGCGTTTGAAGGTGAACACAAGTTTTAACGTGTTTTTATTTGTTCCACAACTTTCTTCCAAGTTGAGAGTGTATTTTCAAGGATTCCACCAACTTTACCTATTCGTTATTTTCCGCCGACAAATTTTTATTTTTGTTGCAGTCAGGTATTGAAAGTTCTGCGCCAATATTATGAGAGATTCTTTAAATTTTATCGTGATGCTGTGTTTTTATTGATTTATGAACCATAGGTAGTAAAATTGTTTCAGTGTAAAAGTTTCACGTGAGTATACAAAAAAAAATGAAAATTATTTTCAAGTTTAAGGTGGCACCCTGACAGGAATTATCACCGCGGTTAATTTTATTTAACATTGTAATTCTAACAAACAATTTTAACAAAACTTTACGTGGAAGTTTTAGGACCCATAGTCTAGTATTTTTATACGGTATCACTAGATTCCCTCGCTAGAAGTAGAGCGCAAAACTGCTAAAAGTGGCCGTTTTTGACACATTTGCTAACTACTTCTACAAATGACTACGAGGGAATGTAGTGATCTTCCTAACTTCTAAAAATACTAGACCATGCGCCTAAAAACATCCACGTTAAGTATTATTAAAATCTTTTTCTAATAACAACTTATTTAATAAAATCCTCTGAGGGTGCTACTTTTGGTGGTTTAGTAACACCAAAATTTTATTTATTCAGCTGTATTCGTAATGCACAGGCTGCTTTTTTATTTTACATTTAATGGGCTTACTCTTGGCCACATTCGAGAACCGTAAGGCTAAGAAGAGGCCGAAGATGAAGCGAGCTTGCCCAGAAGAAGCCTATTCACTCGTGCCTTAAAAATCTTATTCCGTTGTACCACCTGTGACATTGCGCGGAACTCCACTAAAGCATGTTACAGCATTTAAATATCTGGGCCATTGGGCGGTTTTCCATACGCTGGCACGGCGACGGCGACGGCAACGGCGACGGCGACGGCGACGGCTCGGTGCCTTGCCGGGCTGTGCCGGTGCTCTGTCTTTCCACTGGACGGCACGGCGACGGCGACGGCGACGGCGCGCCGGCCGGCGCAGGCTACGCTCAGTACAGTCACGGACGTCAATTTTACAAGACTTAAAAATATCCTCGTCAAATCGTCGTACTATTTATTTGCTCTACCTGTTACATTTAAGGAGAAAATCTCTACAACGTAGAAAGCTAAATTTTTGGGTGTTAGGTACCTATTTAGAGGGATCTTACTAAACCTACTTTATTTGAAAAACTAAAAATTAACTAGAAACAATTCTTTAATTATTTTCAAATGACCCAAGAGACATTCAATTATCTGTTGGAGAATTTATGTAAAACAATTAAAAAGAAGAATTCATCAATTCGCTCTGTAAATCTACAGTTGAAACTATATACATTTTTTTTTATTAGGTACCAATTTTTATTATATTTGGAATTTATCAATTTACCTAACCATTGCAATAATGTACGTACAAATGACTTTTACGTTGTGGTATAAATAATAAGAAGATCTATACATTGTAATATGCTGTAGGTATGAAAAAAATGGTAATTAGAAATTTATATCACTTATAAAAACATTAACAAACTTATGTTTGTAATTCATTTCATACAAAATAAGTGCATATTACCTCAAATGTAAGCTTGTCAACATTAAGGTTGAGTTCGCGACTGTACAGGCTGTACCCCGCCTCGCGCGCGCACACACACATGCACACGACTACGTACGTATGCAAAACACACACAGATTTGCCGGCCGGCGACGGCATCGTCGGGGGTCAACGGGCCGTGCCGTCGCCGTCGGTCGCCGTCGCCGGCAAGTGGAAAGGCGTGCCATATAAACTCATACATTTATGCTACCACGGCAGCCATGCCGTCGCCGTCACCGTTGCCGTCGCTGTCGCCGTGCCGGTGTATGGAAAACCGCCCATTGGGTCACTGACGACCTCAAAGATGACATGGATATAATGAGGGGACGAAGGGCACTGGCTGTCCGATGCAACATGTTGGCTCGTAGATTTGCACTGTGTACACACCAAGTTAAGGTGATGCTTTTCAAAGCATACTGTCAGTCCTTTTACACGTGCAGTCTATGGGTCAATTACACGCAGAAGACATACAGCGTGCTTCGTGTCCAGTGCAACGATGCGCTCAGGATATTGTTGCAAAGGCCTAGATACTGCAGTGCATCAGCAATGTTCGCGGAGGTCCGAGCTGATGGTTTTCACGCTGTGATACGTAAACACTGCGCCTCGACGCTGGCGCGTCTGCGTGCCTCGCGCAACTCCATCCTGAGCACCATCGCCGACCACTGGGACTCACCCTTCTTGCGCCACTGGGTTCACCTGCATGCTTCCATCTAGCCACCCCTTGAGCGGATGTATACTTAATTTTATTGTTTTTTAGTAATTATAATTATTTATATTCACAGAGTAATAATTTAAATTAAATATCGCTGGGTTATATATGCTTTCGGGGATACAGACGCAGGCAGGGAATTCCACTTCTTAGCTGTGCGCATTAAGAAGGAAGATGAAAAACGCTTCGTGCGCATGCATGGAATGTCAACCAAATTTGTTATTTGTACTAATATGCTCACATTTCAGACCGTCTATCGTTTAAGGTCGTAGTATCATAATTGTTTAGATTATATCTGATATGTGCATGTTACTTAGTCCGCTTGGTTTTTACATATAACTCTCTCTCACAAATTAATAATGAACGAAGAAACCACAAACTTTGAACAAAAGCCATACAATATTATTCAAAGCGCATTACCAAAATCTATGCATAAATGACATAGCTACTTCAAAATGGGAACAAACAGCCCCCGAATTCAAGGGGCGCCCCTTTGTTCGGCGCACGCGAGCGTTCAGCATTTAGACAGTTTGTGACAGAGCCGTATCTCCCAACTTCAAGTTGCCGGCCCATTGCCCCCGAAACGATTCCGTGTTCTGGCTGCGATTAATTAAAATAATATCTTGAATTTTTAAGTTTGTTGATAAAATTTCCTTTGTGTATTTAAATCAGTTTAATATTGTACCGTTTATGATTTGTTTCATTTAAAATACTGGACAAAATGGTAACGATACGAAAGCAAAAGTTGTAGTTGACATGAAGCTAAGTAATTTAAATGGATTTAAATAGAATATTGGCAGATTACCAAGTCGACGTAAGAAATTTAATCACAACCTACAGTTTAACGAGAAAGTATCTCGAATCCGAGGCTTACTTCAGTAATCACACCGGATTACCAACATTTTCATTGACAAGTACGTGACACCTAAAAATGTACAGTCGATTTCAATAATCTTTATCCGGAAAGGTTAGTATTAGAAACGGCAAGGTTAGTATACTTTAGTTATTTTCATAGTGTAATGTCGTATGGACTGCTATTGTGGAGCTCAGCTGCCAGTATTGAAAATATTTTTGTACTCCAAAAAAGAGCTGTTCGCGCCATATACAATCTACGGCGAAGAGATTCCTTGAGAGAATTGTTCAAAGAAATAAATATTTTAACTTTGGCAGGCCAATACATTTATGAAAATTTAGTTTATGTAAGGAAACACTACGATTCATTTGCTAAGAACAGCAATATTCACCAGTTTAATACAAGAAATAAAGATAAACTTGCCGTTCCAAGATTTAGGCTTGCAAAAACTATGGGTTCATTTATGGGGAAAGGCATAGCCTTTATTAATAAAGTTCCACAACAAGTGATTGATCTTCCTTTGCATGAATTTAAAAACAATGTTAAAAAAACGCTCATGGGTAAAGGTTATTATAAAGTAGACGATTATCTTAAAGATCAAAATGCGTGGAAATGATGTAACACATAACTTGCTACTACAGGGTGCATTTGTAATCACTCTCCAAATTTTAAGTATGTGTTCAGTCCATGAACCTGATCAACTTTCTCCATGAAACATGTGTCGAAATACGCCAAAAAATTTTGGTCATCCCATACTAAACTGATTACTTGATCTCTTTGTTTTGTATGAAAAGTCTTTTTTTTTTACATATTTGACCCTATGTTTCTTAGAGAAAGTTGTTCAGTTTCATGGACTGAACACATTCTTAAAATTTGGAGAGTGATTTCAAATGCACCCTGTATAAGTACTTTGTTGAAGTAATATAACAATAAGTCTATGTTGTTGCCAATAATCCTGTCACCCTGTTGTAATTATCTGGTAACGATATATTAAAGTTTGTAAATATCGTTACTTATTGCTGTTAAAGCGGATATGTTTCTTGCGCCCGTTCTTCTTGTCAGTTAAAAAGTCGATTTGTTCCGGATTCGTCATGTTCCTGATTCGTCGTATTCCAGATTCGCCGAGTTCCAGATTCGACGTATTCCAGATTCGTCGGAATACAGTCAATGACATATTTTTTTATTCATTTATTCAATTATTTATTTAATTATAAGATACAAAAACAGCATAACATAAATTGCATTTTAGTTTATAAATGAGTTAATCTGAAGCATGTTCGAAATAAAAAAAAAACAAATACAAAATTCCCACTTATTTTACTGATAATTTGTCCATTTCAATAGTTAATTTTATTGTGAGACCTTTTTTGACATGCGCAACGTGATGGCGAGGCTTGCAAGCAATTTTAAACTTAAAATGGTAAAGCGCCAGTGTTATCGATTGTACGTATAACGACGAATCAGGAAATCGGCGAATCTGGAATTCGGCGAATCTGGAATACGGCGAGTCAGGAACATGACGAATCCGGAACAAATCCTTTTTGCTTGAACGGGTGGTAGGAAAATATAGACGACTCAAAAGTACTTAATAATTAAGTTTATTTGAATAAAGCTTATTTGACTTTGACTTTAATATCTAGCAAAAAAACGGCAAAAAAACAGGTTTGTTGTATTGGAGCCCCCTGTAAGTATTTATTTTATTCTGCTTTTAGTATTTATAGTTGTATAGTATGTATAGTTATAGCGGCAACAGAAATACATCATCTGTAAAAATTTCAACTGTCTAGCTATCACGGTTCATGAGATAGATGAATAGATGCCTGGTGACAGACAGACAGATAGACAGACAGACAGTCAGTCAGACAGACAGACGGACAGTGGAGTCTTAGTCATAGGGTTCCGTTTTTACCCTTTGGGTAGGGAACCCTAAAAAGTCAGTCGTAAAAAAATCCCTCCCCTTTATAAGTATTTATATGTTCAACTTACAATAGCACCAATTTCTAAATTCAAGGTTTTTGTAAAGTAGGGGAAAACTACTTGATTTTATAGAAAGAAAGAAAGAAAGAAAGAAAGAAAGAAAGAAAGAAAGAAAAAAGAAAGAAAGAAAGAAAGAAAGAAAGAAAGAAAGAAAGAAAGAAAGAAAGAAAGAAAGAAAGAAAGAAAGAAAGAAAGAAAATAATTTTATTTAAGACACAAACTAAACACAAAACATTAAGACAGAGATATTTGCCTTAAAACGGTCCCGACTCAGCATATGCATGGTCTGCGACCAGCGCTGATCTTCCGCCAGGACCGGTTTGTTGACGCTGCGATAAACGTACACAAAAAATACAATTATTATACTGTAACTTATAAGTCTACTAATTTATCACCCTATTACTATGAGTGTGGCTGTATTGACATAATCCCCTTGCCTATCCGATTACGTAGAAAAACTGGTTAAAAAAAACACTACTTTACTCTGTGAGCTGGGGATTGCATTGCGCAACAACAAATATGTAAAAACAGAATATTTTTTTACACAAACAAAACTGTTGGTTTACTTATCGAGTTAACACAAATATCAACTACAGATTTAGAAAAGAAGAACAATTGGAATGGTTTGGTAACTCTGTAGCGGCATCTACCGTACCGCCGCACATAGCAACACGGTTACAACAAGATTCAACCACCATGTTACTAGATGGCGCTAGTGTCGAATGAACACAAAGATTAGTAAGGAATAACACCTCGTAGTATGAAGAATATATGGAGAAACCTACATCTCGCTATCGGAGTTTTCTCAGCCACCAAACTATATATACAACTTCCAACCATCATCGGTTGGACCGCGGTCCCCGGGCTAAGATCACCCAGCCCGGAGGAAGATCTTCCACTTTGGCCTTCCTATCAGTGGCTCCCTCTCTCCATACCTAACCACACCATACTTACCCTACAATATCCTACAACTCAAACATTATTAGTTACGGACGAGTGAACCAAAAGTAACCAAAATATAATATAGGTACAGTCAGCGTCAAATTGACATGTGCGCTCTAGAGTAGTCAAAATGTTCTGAAAAACAAAAAATCTATTTGATCTTCGCAGTTAGAATCATCATATTATTGTTTGTAAGCACACAAGGCGTTCAAAATATCTTACTACTCATTGTTTCATATTTATATGAGCAGTCAGTGTTCAAGATTATCTTAGCAAACAAAGCTGTCAAAGTTATCTGTGCATAATGCATTATTACATTGTAACTATATGATGATGATTCTATCCGGACGACGCTCCGTGGGTAGGTCCCCGACAAGGTGGTCCGACGATCTGGTGAGTGAAAGTCGCGGGAAGCCACTGGATGCGGGCAGCGCAGGACCGATCGTCGTGGAGATCCTTAGGGGAGGCCTATACCCAGCAGTGGGTGTCGTGCGGCTGATATGATGATGATGATTCTAACTGCGTAGATCAAATAGATTTTTTGTTTTTTTAGATCATATTGACTACTCTAAACGCTCATCTCAATTTGACGCTGACTGTAAGAGTAGAGATATTGTAAATTAATGTCTTATAAATTTTATTTGTTTACATTTCTGTCACTTTATATTTGACAACGAACATACAAAACAAGAAAATAGCGTGATTAACACCACTTCATCTCTAAAAGCCATTTGCGAAGGAAGTTGTAAAAATACCAAAACGAGTCGGCGAAGTATGAAAGGCCTTTTATTGCGATGCCTTTAACATGTCGTCATGCCACTATGAATTCCTGGTTGAAATATTGACTGCATTTTTGGTGAGCAAAACATTTTATGACTACTCTTTGTAATGGCCTAAATTGATGTTTCGACCATCAGCCATTTTAATGTCCCCACTGCTGGGGAACAGGCCTTATAGGTGGATAAGGAAGATGGATAATAATCCACCACAACTGCAAATGCAGCCAGGACCAACAGCTTAACATGCCTTCCGAAGCACGGAGGAACTCGAGATAATACATTTTTGGTCACCCATCCCATGACCAACCCTTGTGAAAATCTTCTAATGATGAGCATATTCCGAAATATGATTATATAAGCGAATTGCTAAATGTAAAATGAGAAAAAGTAACAAACTGATGTGTTTCAAATTTTCTTGTGTCCCAACATGTGCATTTCAAGAGAATTATACAGGCTGTCCCAAAACTTTGCTACGAGGAGGGAAAGTATTTTGAAGATAGAAAATTTTGCTGAAAGAAGACTTTATTTTGTTTTTAAAAATAATAGGAACTGCATTCTAATATATTTTAAAAATCGCATACGATACGTTACAAACTGATACTTGTAAAATACGTCGTAATAATTAAATTTAGATGTCAAATTTCATGGTCCTTATTTTGTTTAAGACTCTGTGTTACTGAAGAAAAATAACTAATGAGTGAGTAACTATTTCGATCGGTATCGTAAAAAGAAATGTTTTTCTTTTTTGGTAAGTTCGATTTCTGGTTAAAGCAGGCGATTTTTCAAAAATCTTTGAATGCAGTTCAGATTATATTTACAATCAAAATTAAGTCTTATTTCAGTAAAATTTTCTAACTTCAATATTTAAGGTACTTTCTTTCCGTGTGGCAAAGTTTTGGGACACCCTGTATTATACAAATGCAGAAGGTATATGAGAAAGCAATCCACGCCAATGTAACTTTAGCATTGAAATCATCCATTATCCGCAGTATTTAAAATTCTCAATTTTTTCCACAACTGTTCCCGATTTCGTGACAAATAATATCCCTCGCCGCGTCCCCTATAATTGTTAAGCGTTGATTACAAGTTAAATTACCGCCGCCATTCACGATAAGATATTATTAAAAATTTACAGCTGCAATGACTCAGTCGTGGCTTTTATGGCCGCCTTTAGTAATTTTGTTGCTTTCGTCCAAATGTAAGTACTTTGTTGTACTTTGAACAAAGTATTACAAATTGGTATGCAATAACTTTCTTTTGTAAACAGAATGTAAACTTGGATTAGTTATGTAAATATTTGTTCTGATATTCAATCATCATTGTAAGGCATTAACATTTTACTTTTAGGTATGTGTAGGTAAGTCACGGAAAATAAATCTGCGTTTAATAAAATTTTGCTTCCCATTTCTTATTTGCAAATAAAACCTTTTCTATACCTTGGGAGTATGTGATTCCATATTCCTACGTGAAGTTAAAATAACTTTCACGATTATTACAATATCGAGCTAGAAAAATATTTCCTATTTACGTGTCACAAAATATTTCTTATCTACATTATTTTTCGTTTACTTACTCTCTTTTCTGTTACTAAAATTACAAATCGATAGTAAATTCATATTTGTAAGACAAATAAATAATAATAAATAAATATAACATCAACAAACATTGCTTTGATTCCAAAGAAAGCTGCAAAAGCAATGTTATTGTGTTATGGGAATTTGAGACAACGGTGGAACTATAAAAACCCAGACCTAAGCCAATATAGAAAAGTTCGTTTTCTAAATTGACCCAGCCAGGATCAAACCCGAGACCTCAGAGAGGTGACACCTTGAAAACCGGTGTACAAACCACTCAACCATGGAGGTCGTTAAATGAAAATTTATTTAAAACTGAAAAAAAAGTGTAATAATAACAAAATTATTGGATAGAAAAAATCATTTTGATAAACAAAGAAATCTGTAGTAATGGAATCGAAATTGTGATTCTTTTCTGAAATAGAATTGGTAACGAAATAAAATGACTTGACTATTTCCATCCATTTTAATTTTGTGAGAAACACTCTCATAAGAATAAAATTCAGAATATTAGAAACCTAGGTACTTACTTATTACCTTGAAAATTCTGTTATTATCAGCTGATGTGACTGTTATCCTCGATTGCAAAAGTGCTAGTGAAAGTGAATAATTGTTTATTAAAATAAGCTCACATAATAAGTAATTTTTAAATCGTCAATTCTTCTATCCTACCACCTAGACAGTACAATACATTTTTTCAACTATTTCTTTCCGAAACCAAAATTCTCCATCCACCACAAATAATAATATGTGCTACTCGTACGCCGTCGAAAAAAATCAACACATTTTGAGGTTCCATTAAAAGTACGACCACGTACCCTAAATCCCTCGGAAGTGGGAACTTCAAACGTTGCAAGGACGTCCTGAGGGATACCCGGGTTCTGGGATTTGTGGGACGATCCTGGGCAATAAAAACACGGTGGGAATCAACGGCGAGCGGGATTATGTGTTCGAATATAACGCGTGTTACGTCATGTTCTCGGATATTCATCTGTGACTGTGACATCATGGCGATAGAACTTCGATCAAATCGTAGCAAATGGAATGATATCCGAACGTCTTTCGTTTTGATGATAGAGGTTATTTTGCAGTTATCCAAAATATTATAAACATTTCCAAAAGTGCAATAAATAACATTTTAGAATCAATAAAACCCTACAGTAATATTAGTTTACTGTTATTCCAATGTTATTTTTAATAAAATATTTAAATTCATAAAATACTCCTTAAAGAGTTTATAAGTACTCGTATTGTACAGTAACTGAATGTTTTGTACATGATCAATGATCAAGTAGGTAATTACATAATTTATTTTTAAGAATTTAAGTAGTTATTGTTATTTTTTCCAAATGTTCACTAGTCTCTCGCAAATCTTGATGTATCTCGCATGCTACGAATACAACCCTTAAGGCACTCCAATCAGCCATAAAATTCTGTATTATTCCGTCAACAAACCTGTCTGTATGTAGATATTAATCTATGAAATTTATTGCCCCATTTGATACAAAGAGCTGTTCGTTTTGACATAAAATTGTAGGTACAACAACTCTGACTTACAAATTGGGCATAATAATTGTTATGTTGATTGAGTTGTTCTGAAAAGGGTGAACTTGCACGGTATAAAATTATTGTAAAAGTAAATATGATGAAGATTTGTGACATTTCATACTAAAATGTGTAAATAAAAATAATATTTTAACAATTATTGCTTAACAGGTTTTGACAAAATATTTAATAAGAGTAACCAAGCGTAGATCGTCAAAATAATGTTTATTCATTTATTTATTGTAGGTACACTTATAGATTAAAGTCATTACAAGAACTTATAAACTATACCAGAGAATAAGACAAGACAATAATCCAAAATTAGCGTACACAGCATGCACAATAATTATAAACTTACTTACTTAAAAATATACAAAAAAAAGCTACAAAAAAAGGAACATTTTAAGAATAACTTTAGATGTAACTTTAAGTAACGTAAGATGTTTCTTTCTTAAGAAGCTCTATAAAGTGAAAAAAAAATTAGTGAAGACATCTAGGTATTTAGGAACAAGGATTAATTCATTATATGTACGACACATTCTAACGATGGGGTTGTATTATTTTTAAAACCCTAAATCGAAAAATAATTCGGGCAGTGTAACTTGTGCCTGGTGTTAAGACCGATTGAAAACAGCAAGTCCACTAAATCAATAGTTGAGTGCAAAATTTTATGAAGGCAAAGAAGATCGTATCTTTTGCGACGTGTATGTAACGGGATCACGCCAAACTTAGATAACCTGTCACTGTAGCTGCGTAATGACCTTTTAAGATTGTACCTTCGAGACAAATATTTTAGACAGCGTCTTTGCACCTTTTCTATTTCATCTACGTCATCTTTGTAGTAAGGGGACCAAATCAGACAGCAATATTCCAGCCCACTTCTTATCTTACTACCGAAAAGGAATAACAAACTGTAAGGTTTTTTAAAATCGAAAGTTTGATCGGATAATGAATGTAGGCGTCAGACTTAGGTAAGATGGTGGAAGCTAGCCTGGCGTAATTGAAATAGCCCTACTACTAACCAAAACCAAATATTTTTACTAAACTTCTAATGTTGTCATTGAATAACTGGAACACTGAACAACAAGCATTCTCGGTTTTTCTCGACTCATGTTCATGAAGAAAAATATTTTAATTTAATTTCTTCTAAATTGTTTTGATTTCGAATGTACTGTTATATTTTTAATACAATTACAAAAATTTTAGGTAAAAGTTTTATAATTATCATCTCAATGATTTATATCATCATTGACCCGCCTGCGTTTAAATTATGTACTGTTTAACAAGACACTCGATACCTGACAAACAAAAATGCTCCTGAGTTACAATGGGTCTCTCCGACCCCAAATTTGGTTCCCTTTCATCTCAAACTGGTTGGTACATCTTACCCCGCACGCGCCAGTTGAAGGTTATTGAACTAAGGGTGCGAACTTAGGGGTGACCACAGCAGGTCGATATTTGGAGTTTTTTTTTATTGACAGTGTCATGTAAGGACTTAAAACAACTTTGAAAAGTGGGTGGACCGAATGTAGTTTAGAGTACATTTTGTATTTAAAGTTATCCCATAACTTCATATTTACTATCAGTATCATTACCTACAGTTATTGTCATTTTTTGTCGTCATACATTACCCGTTGACTGAATTTTAATAGGAATTATGTTTTTACTTACTGCTTGAAAAAAAAAACATGACGTATTTTTCTTGTTTGTGAAAAGAAATGTTTCACTTTGCAAGATAGTTTCGCATTTACACGAAAATATGTTTTTAAATCTTGTATTCAAAAATAATTTACAAAAATGTTTTCAAACGCAAGGACTCAAGGCATTCCGAAACCATATTTCGTTTAACTTCAAGCTGTAAATACTCTATAGTATGAGACTCAGTGAAGTTTCCAAGTAGGAACCTTTTAAATTATTTTAGTCTCTTGCGTCTAAAATGAAGACAAAATTGAAATGAAAATGAAAGTTTCAGGAAACTTCACTTATACTTTATGTACGAGTATACCTATTTAAAAATAGATTTGTTCCGGATTCGTCATGTTCTTGTTTCGTCGTATTCCAGATTCGCCATATTCCAGATTCGTCGGAATACAGTCGATGACATATTTTCTTTATTTATTTATTTAAGTGTTTATTTAATAATAAAGTTAAAAACCAGCATAATAAACATTACGTTTTAGTTCAAATATTATTTAATCTGAAGCATGTTCTTAATTAAGAAAACAAATACAAAATTGACACTTATTTTACTGATAATTTGACCATTTCAGTAGTTTATTTTATTGTGAGACTTTTTCTGATTTACGCAACATGATGGCGCAGCTCGCAAGCAATTTTAAACTTAAAAATGGTAAAGCACCAGTGTTATCGATCGTACGTATTACGACGAATCAGGAAATCGGCGAATCTGGAATTCGGCGAATCTGGAATTCGGCGAATCTGGAATTCGGTGAATCTGGAATACGACGAGTCAGGAACAAATCAAAAAATACATAATAGTATTTAGATACTTTGAGCTATGGTATTAATTAGGACATATTATTTATAAGTATAGCTCTACGTATATGTATACAACTTTTCTTTTGATTTGTCTTCACCGATTATCTTTACCTTTCAAGTCAACTTGCGTTAAACAATGCAATATTGCCTTCAAACCGTGAGCTTTCACGTTCAACTGTTTGCCATACTGAAGTTATTTTGAGAAGAAGGGCATGCGCAATTGCATACCCTGAAGTATGCTTCTGTTAAAATCACAAGAGGAAAGCGAAAGCGCTTGGTCAAGTGCGCTATTGAATGCACCAGACGAAAGTGAAAGGGAACGAAAAAGCGATTAGGAAAGCAATCGTATAAAGACACACCTTTTAACAATTTTTGTTTATCAGTCCAAATGCTTACTTACCTGTAAAAGCAATGTTCTTTCCTCCAACAAAAATAAAAGCTAAAATGTTTGATTCAGGTAAACAATTACATCGATCTAAGCCGAAAAACATCCTTCTGCTATTTTAACAAGAAACCGATACGTCCCAATCAATCATTGGGATTAAAAGCGCCACCTTTACGAATTTATCGCGACATAGTAGAATAAAATCTAGTAAGTCACTTCAAGTTAAAATTTGCTATGTAAAGGCTTTGTGCACATAATGAAAGCGCCGCATCGTAATGCATTACTTCGTAAAAATAAAAAGCAACACGGGTATTACCATTAGTTTAAGCGGAAATCTTAGTAGGTAGTAAGTTATTGTTTATTTTTTATAGAGTATAAAACTCGTCTTTAATTACTCATATATTTGAACCCATGCACGTCTTACACAACTTAAACAAATACTCTGCTCGCTGAGCTGCCGAGGAGTTTTAAAATTAGTTACAAACGTGTTTTTTGACGTGATAACGTCTTATAAATCGATGAACGCCGATTGCATGCACGAACAATTGTCATGTTCCGCTGTCACGTTGCGCAAGCGAGAGTGCTTGCATTACTTATAAAGTGAAGTAAATATTTAATGTGAGTGAATACCAATATTTTCTTATGACGTTATCACGTAAAATAATTATCGTCCGTAAATCGACTTTACAGACAATCCATTTTTTTATAAGTATAACATACTTTTCCATTGTTTCTTTCATCAATAACATGTTTCATGAATAAAAATTAAGTCTCATTAATCTACTAATCTCATTTCCTTTTTAAAATAAATATTTTGTGTTATATTTACAAATAACCATGATTTGGTACTTCAATGCAGTTTAAATATGGCATTTTTTCAAAAATGTGCTAAACGAGTCTAAATGGCTGGAAGTTGCAAAATACTTAGGTAATCACACATAATATTATCTGTGCAGTTAAGTTCTACACAATCAGATATCAAAATGATGTCATATGTAAACATCACTATCTTTTCCACTATGTCGCAGTTGTTTGTGCGTGTGTGGGTATTGATGTCACAAATAGGGATAGTACGTGCGAGTTATCGGATTGTCCCCGTTGTATTTAAAAGCAAGGAGAGGAGACGGATGTGTGTGGAGCGGGTTAAAGTATGAATGGAGACGTTTCAAACCCGCTTTTTTTTATTATTAGTCATACTAATGACTTTGTACTGACTATGGAATAATAAATAACGTATTTTATCTACACCCTTGCTTTAAATCCTCTGTAAAGGGTTCTGAAACGGTTAGTTTACTGCCAATTACAATATTCGAACGAGAGGATGTCGCACTCCTCCCCGCGCCCACGCGCGACGAGTTAGTTACATTATGAAAACCAGTACAACATTATAACACTCGTTCGGATGATAAAATAACGAGGAGGAAGGAAAAGTCAAAGTCAAAAAACTTTGTAGAGGATACATATTGGGTATTTTAATCCATATGTATTAAAATATTGTTTGTTTCCCAAATAAAAAAATAGGTGTATAATAAAGTCTTGTATGAAGTCGACATAATATAATTAGGTATTATAATCCAGTTGCATTAATAACTATAATACCAATCTTAATTAGTATATCATGAAATAAATAAATGTTTTGTGTATAAAAAGTAAGAAACGCTAACTAAATAATGAAACAATTAATGGTTTTCGAATGATATTGTAAAATTTTTGGTCTCATTATAATTCCAAATATTTCCTTAAATCACTACGTAACTAGTGACCAACAATGTGAATTATTTATTATCGTAATGAAATAAGTGACGTGTGATTACTAACAATAGTCACATCTAATTGGTTAATCCCTCTGTACGGGTACTAAATTGATAAAAAATGTCCATTGTCAAAAAATCTAATTATTACCGCATTTCGTCAACCTTCATCACACTTCAAACTTTTATGCTAATGGTCGTCTCTACTCTATGCAATATTCTCAAGGAAGGCACCCAAAACTCTAAGGGCTCGGACTCGCGGGGAGTACGAGTATATTATTGATTTCCATTACTGCTCAAGCCATGTCATGGGTTCGCATCTGTGTGAGTTTTGGTATACAAACTCCACTATATTATGTAATAACTAGCGATTGAATTCAAGCGTATACCAAAACAACAGATAATATATTAACAATATTATGAAAACAAGAGTTTTGGTTTTAGAGGTTTAAAAGAAGATGAAGATGTTTTACTATTTAAAAAACAAACAGTGTTATCAACACTTTTAGCATTCGATAAGTTATCATGAGAACATTGTATTAATAATCATGGCGTAGATAATAGCTTAAAAATGTATATTTTTTTAGAGAAAAATTAGTTAAGTTTATATGAAGTAATTTAAGATTTTATTTAAAACGAAATCACAATTTGATGTTTTTTTACAAATTACTAGGTAAGTATTCTGCATGCTGTATACTCAAGCTGCGTTGTGCTATGTACAATTTAAAATAACAATAAAATCATTTCGAACATGTTAATTCTCTGAATATCAAAACAATTCTACGCGTAGAAACGCCTACATTCATCGGAATGTTTCCCTATGAGGCAATAAAGCTGGCAGATAGTGAAGGCGGAATGGTAGCGGAATGGAAGCGGGTATAGGCTAAAGGGTTCCTTATCTGCATATCATTGCATCAAAACAACTATGATTGTACATCGTTGGTTGGTACTGTCGAGAAATGCATTAACGTCTTGGGTAGTACCGATATGATGTTTCTGGAAACAGTATAAACTTTTATAATACTGGTAACAGCACTTTGAAATAAGTAGCTCCTTTAAAATGTCGGCGTGGTCCGAAATAAACATAAAAATTGATACTTATCTACAGGCTGAAATCGAAAACAATCGAAAAATTTTGTGGTGTGGCTTAAACCGTCAATCTGAACAACTTTGTCTATGGGACCAACTTAATCAGAGCAAGAAAATAATCAGCTTTTCCATACATTTTGGTCGAGTAGATATTGACGTTTTCAATGGAACAGCTGATATTTTTTTTGCTCTGATAAAGTTGGTCACATAGACAAAGTTGTTCAGTTTGATGGTCTCAGCCACACCACACAATTTGTCGACTGATAAAAAAATCACCATGTAGTTTCGTTCTTGTCTGATCAGAAAGCTTAACTTGCTTGCAAAATGTATTTAAAGCAGTACGTCTACAGTGCTTAATGACTAAAATGCAGACAGCCTAACTTGCAAAACATTTTTAAAGCATTACATCTACAATGCATAATGACTAAAATGCAGACAACCTAACTTGCAAAACGTCCTTAAAGCAATACGTCTACTAAAATCGCAGTCTAGAACACCAATAAAATTGGTGAGGGGCAAAGTATAATACGAGATTATAATTCAGAGAAAACACCGATGATATTTCCAAAGTACTTTTTATTTTTTTCACTCTTATTTTACATTGAAGAACATAAAAGAAACTGTCTTAAATCACGAACTAATTCTAGGAAAACTCTAACATAACACTATTTAGTCTTCGTCCTATCACCTCGACGATCTGGAACAGAATGGCCCAGTCAGCCTCGATTTCTCATATTTATGAACTATTTTGCCGCCATTTTACCCAACGTTCGCGCCATTTGACACAATATTTTAAACGCTCGTTGGTTCATTCACCCGGTAGTCAAAAAACTACTAATAACATCAAAATTTAGCATTAAAATGATCCAGCTCATACGAAATTGATTAAAAATTAAATTAAAATAAATTATAAACCTAACACTCGACCATCCTGATAGCGTGTAATGACCCCATACACGTATCCTGTGATAACCTAACACTAGGCTGACTAAGACATTCTATTCTTCATACAATAGATAAAAATATAACATGTCTGAAGTTAAATGGTACCACGTTAAATATATGAAAGGTATGTTAATACTATTATAGTATAATTAATGATATACTTATACAAATGTGTTCTTACATTAAAATTTTACTACTTTACGAGCAAATCTGGTCTCGTTACACGATGTCAACTGTTCAACAAGCAAACCTGTTCCTGCATCACAGAGACATTGGCGAGCAAATCTGGTCTCGCTATAAATTTTTACTGTTCAGCAAGCAAACCTGTTCCTGCTTCACAGACACTACTCGGCGAGCAAACCTGGTCTCGCTACAAAATTTTACTATTCGGCGAGCAAAGCTGGTCTCGCTACAAAAATTTACTGTTCGGCGAGCAAACCTGGTCTCGCTACAATTTTACTTTCAATAGGATTATAGAAGTGCTAATCTCAAAACAACTCTTACTTAATACTTTTCATTAATGATAATAAAATAAAATTGACATTGTGATTAAACATACGTACTTATCATTTTTAAATCATAATCATGCTTAATTCAAATTGTTATTATTATAAGGAAAGTAATTAAAGCTAGTATAATACATTATTTTCAACAAAACAAAACATTTAATATTATAAATCACGATAAAAACTTTAAGTGAATTAAAAGTAAATGTACACAAATAATAATTATTATAGTTTTTATACACTTAATAATAAAAGACGTAATTTTAATAATATAATAGTAATAAAATAAAAGAGAAATTTACATTTAATCATTTACATTTGCCGAGCTGTCCATTTCATCATCCTCGGTATCGGTGTCATTAACTTGTAGTGCAGCAATATGAATCCATGGTTTCATACGATCTGCCGCTACAATAGAACCTCGCTTATTTTTCATGTTACTAAACCCTGATATAGATTGAATTTTATAGCGATCATTTCCCAAAACCTTAACTACACGGAAAGGACCTGAAAAAGGGGGAAGTAATTTCTTACTTTTACCGTCATTCTTAAATGCCGTTTCGGTAACTTTAACTAAATCTCCCTCTGCATACAATTGTGCCGGCCGCCTACTCTTGTCATAAAAGGCTTTTTGTTTCAATTGTTCCCTGTCAATTTTAGTTTTCACTTCCTTTCTAATGGTTTCAATTTCTGTCCCAACACGAGCCTCCTGCGAGACTTCTTCCAAAGAAGGGTTTAAATCACTGTTCATAGTTATTCCAAACATTACTTCGGATGGCGTTCTACCTGTAGTCTTATGTAAAGTGTTATTCATACCCCACTGAATTTTTCCTACTTGGTTATCCCATTCCTTCTCGTTGTTATTTAGATTTTGTGCCGTTAACGAACTGAGGATGGTGCGATTGTAACGCTCTACCTGCCCATTTGATTTTGGACTAGCTACTGCGTTGAGAATATGTTTTATCCCCTTGTCAAGGCAATATTTTCTAAAAGAATGTGAAGTGAAACAACTTCCACGATCAGTTATAAGACGTGTAGGTGTTCTAAAAGTATAGAAAATATCATTCAAGACTTTTATTACATTTATAGTTTTTGTATTTCTTACCGGTCTTATAAACACGAATTTTGTAAAAGCGTCAACTATTACTAACAGATAAGAATTCCCCTTATTAGACCTAACAAATGGGCCAAGGTGGTCAGCGTGCAGTGTATGGAAAGGTACTTCAACTTTTGCTATGGGGTGTAATAATCCTTCGCGAGAATTTCCGTTCTGCTTAGCATATGCACATTCGATACAAGCTGTTACGTATTTCTTTACAAAACGCGACATTTTCGGAAACCAGTACTGTTTCTTTATCTTGTCTAAAGTCTTTTCTACCCCAAAGTGTCCAATATTGTCATGGTTCATTTTACATACTTGCCACCTTGCCCCCTTTGGAACTACCCAACGGAGATCATCCTTATTACCGTCGACACACTTATATAATTTGTTATCTTTAATAACATAATTTTCTTTAATGTGTCGAAGGTCCTTCGGATCCAAGTCATTAAGGAGAATCTCCCTAGTTCTGGCCAATTCTGTGTCTCCAAGTTGGAGGGTGAGCAACCAATCGTCATTACTAATATTCATAACTGTAGGATAAAAATCCGTTTGAATTTCACTATCGGGAATTGGGTTACGTGACAAGGCGTCAACGTGCTGCATTTTGTTTCCAGCCTTATACTCGACTGTGCATTGGAATTCCTGTAACGTCAACCACCACCTGGCTATTCGAGGTATAAGATCGTTTTTAGAGAAAGTTGATCGAAGGGCACTGCAATCAGTTACAATTTTGAATTTCTTGCCTAAAAGATATATTCGGAACTTTTTTAAAGAGCATACTACGGCTAATGTTTCCAGCTCGTATGAATGAAAGTTCTTTTCTTCCGGAGATGTTTGGCGACTGTAGTAAGCAATAGGCTTTAAATCGTTTGTTCCCAATGCTTTTTGTAAAAGTATGCCTCCAATGCCGTTCCTACTGGCGTCCGTATGTAATTCGAATTCCGCACTTTGATCATAAATAGCTAACACGGGTCTATTTAATAATCGTGATTTAAGGGTTATAAAAGCTTCTTGTTGGGAATCCGACCATTCCCATTTCGCATCTTTCTTTAGTAATTTTGTGAGTGGATAAGCGACCTGTGCAAAACCTTCAGAATGAACCTAAATTCATTCAGAATTTACGGAAAAAACCCACTAAACCCAAGAACTGTCTCACTTTGTGAACATCAGTCGGTTGTGGGAAATCCTGAACACACAAAATTTTCTTTTGCCCTGGTTTGACTCCGTCCACACTTATCTCGTATCCTAAATAATCTATTTTGTCTTGGAGAAAATTGCACTTTGACAAATTAAGTGTTAACTTGGATTTTTCGATTAATTGTAATATTTCTTCTAATCTATCTAAACATTCGGCAGGATTTGTGCCAAAAATAAGAAGATCGTCTATGTAAACCATTGCTTTAGTGAATCTGGCAGATCCCAAAATCCGGTTCATCATGCGCTGAAAAACAGCTGGCGCATTTGCCAAACCAAACGGCATTCGGTTGAATTCGAATTGTCCATCTGGAGTGACAAATGAAGTCAGCTGTTTGCTACTTTCAGCTATGGGTACCTGGTAATACCCAGACGCAAGATCTAATGAGATAAAATAAGCCTGTCCCGACAAACGCGCTATCTCGTCTTCTATTATTGGCATCGGGTATCTTTCTTTTATGGTTACAGAGTTCAATTTCCTATAATCCACACACATTCGTAAACTACCGTCCGGTTTTCGTACTAAAATTATAGGACTAGCATATTCGGATACGGATTCCCTAACTATTCCCGCGGCCATCATGTCATCTACCATGTTACGTACTTTTTCTCTCTCATGGTGAGACAACCTATATGGTCTACAAGCTATAGGACGTTGATCACTAAGTTCAATATTCATTTCGGTTACACTAGTACAACCTAACTGCCCTAAGTTGGAAGCAAAACAGTGTTTATATTCATTTAACAACTTGAGGAGTCTTAATTTGTAGTCTGCCGAGACTGTCTCACCTATGCGAATCATAGAATCTGTTATTTCCCCCGAATCCTTTTGTTCATATACCATTGTAGGATTATTTATCACTCTATTAACTAAACCTACCACTTCAGCTCGGCATAACACAACATTTTCTACTATTAAACAGGGAATAGAAGTTAAAGTAATAGTAATATTAACTAAACCCTTTGTAACCTGGTACAACCCACCACGTATAATAAATTGCTGCCCAGGTTTTCCTATGAGCCTATCCTTTACTACAATACTCCCACTAAAATCCTTGTCCGTCTGAGCCCTAATAGTCGCGGATCCGTACAACTCTAAGTCTTTCTGAACACAGATCTTAATTGCCTTATCGGAGTCATATTCAACTTGAGGCATTTCATCACTAATGTTAAGAAAACGCAATTGCGAGACATCTTTGTACACTAGAATATGCGGTAATTCCGTAAAAGTCTGTCCTATTAGAGCGGTTTTTTCCAAAAGGACATCTTCTACTATCTTACAGGGAACTTTAGCTTTAACGCCATCTATTTCAAGATTTACGTCTGCACTACCTAAAGATTTAACCAATCCATTACCAAAACCTTTCATTGTCGTTTCTACTTGATCATGTGTTAACCCTAAAGAAACAGCAAAAGATTTTTTTATTAAAGTTACTTCACTACCAAAGTCAATAAATACGTCTATAGTCAAGCCATTAATTTTGGCCAGTTTTATGTATTTTGAATTCAGGCCTGAGCTGGATATACACATAGTCTTATGAACGTTTTCAGGATTAGCTTTGTTTTCAGGTCGTTTGAAACAACTGTCAGACTTGTGACCTACCTTGTTACAGTTACCACATTTAACTAGAGCTTTAGAACAATTTGAGAAATGATGGCCCTTCTCTTTACAATTATAACAAAATATGACTGACACTGGTTTGTGTTTAGTTGAATTAAACTGATTAGAGTTTTCAGACCAGTTTCTATTTCTAACTTGCCCACGATCTACGGATGTATTAGAATCTTTATGACTCATTAAGAACTGTAATAACTCATCAGGATTTGAGCAGCGTAAAGCTAACGCACCAGACTTCATAGTCCTATCACCGATACCGTGAATGATGCAATCGACAGCCCGCTTACCATCAATTTTGCATTGATTAAGAAGTGACAACTTTTCATAAAAATAAACCTCTATAGGTTCATTAAATTTTGTCTTTCTTTTAAGCATTTCTTCTAAGAGTTGGCCATAATTTTGTTCACTAGGAAAAGCACTTAACAATTTATTTTGCCATTCTTGCCATGAATATAAAATTGTTTCCAAACTTTCATACCAAATTTTGGCCAACCCTTTTAATTTTTGCATAGCATAGTGTATGGTAGTTTTATCATCCCAGCCGTATACAGATGCGCATTCGTTTACCTTTTTCAACCAGGTGTGAGTGCGCTGAGTTTTAGAAGAAGGATCAAAATCAGGGAGAATGTTTTGAGGATCTTTAGTTTGAGCATGAGACGGCTGAGATGGTAAACTACCCTTAATGGAATTAACAATTTGTATGACATCTTTAGCAGAGAAATTAGGGCTACGTGACCTTGTGCGATGATCCGTGTTGTCTTGTCCCTCGGGCCTGCGACTGCGAAGACGACTGCGTGACCTCGATGTTGTGTTAGATCTGCGTTTCGTAGAACGTGAACGTGCTCTGCTTTCCCGATCTTGCTGCATCTCCTTTTCTAGAACTCTCAGGCGTGTGCGCAAACTTTCCAGCTCTCTGTCGCAGTTTCTCGTATCGGTATTCTCCATAGTTTGGCGAGAGCCCAAACCCGTACGCTCTGGCGTCCTTAACCGCCGTGGCGTTCGTCCTCGCTCTGAAATGTTGCCTTCCATTGCCCTGGAACTCGACAGAAAAACATTGTATTAGATTATGTGTAATTAAATGAAAATATCACTAGGTGATATGGTGTAATTTAAGCCTTCGAATTTAACCAATAACACCCCCGCCCGTAGACTATTGCATTGTCAAAGAGTAGCCTCGACCTAATGCAAAATCCACAACCAACGGGTGACATTCAGTTATCGGACACCACATCAATCAGACAACACCAAGAATTTTATATTCATAATGTCATAGAATATGAATGTAAAACTCTTGGACAAAACACTTGTAAGATTAATTATTTTTATTAAAGGGTATGTTGCCACTGATCGTAAAGGCGACACTGCAGAAGAGTTGCCTCTGCCAAGTATACCAACCATTCACAATCAGTGTGCAAGTTTTCCATCAATGTATACACCGAAATTATTGTCTCAGTAATATACAATGTAGCAAAATGGATAAAAGTATTATCGAGTACTTCAAAAAATGTGAAATCATTAGTCGTGAGATGAAACACTGCCGAAGTGTAGCCACGACCACGTGCTAACCCCACAGAACACGATTGCCACAGTGTTGCTTAACGAGTATAACATCAAAGTGTAGCCTTGATCAGATTTACCCGAAAAACACACCAAGGCATTGTTATCCTGTGTCACTGTCAGAGGGTAGCCCTGTCCACGTGACACAGGCAACATCGAAAAATCAAGGCGGAAACACACCACTCTGACGAGCCATGCTATGTCGCAACAGAACACAACACGACAGAACAGTGCGTTGGGACCTTTAGTCCTCCGGAAACTCATACAACATAGACCCATACATCTCCAGAGAGTTGCCCTGGCCAAGAGTATACGCCACGTCTAGAGATTCCAGTAAGAATCATTCACCATATAAGCACTTTTTAATACACAAATGACCACAAAAATTTAAGACTTAAATTTTAAAAAGATTTGAATAAAATAATCAAATAACAACACTATCAGAGAGCGGCCCTGATCAAGTGTTCCTATTCGATCACAAAATGATTGCATAATCAAATTTCATCACTATCGGAGAGTGGCCCCGACCAAGTGCTTACATTTGATCATAACATTCATTTATTTAGTAAAAGAAAAAGAAAATGTTAAAATAATCAAATAACAACACTATCAGAGAGTGGCCCTGATCGAGTGTTCCTATTCGATCACAAAATGATTGCATAACCAAATTTCATCACTATCGGAGAGTGGCCCCGACCAAGTGCTTACATTTGATTATAACATTCATTTATTTAGTAAAAGAAAAAGAAAATGTTAAAATAATCAAATAACAACACTATCAGAGAGTGGCCCTGATCGAGTGTTCCTATTCGATCACAAAATGATTGCATAACCAAATTTCATCACTATCGGAGAGTGGCCCCGACCAAGTGCTTACATTTGATCATAACATTCATTTATTTATTAAAAGAAAAAGAAAATGTTAAAAAAAATCAAATAACAACACTATCGGAGAGTCGCCCTGATCAAGTGTTCCTATTTGATCACAAAATGGTCGCATAATCAAGTTTCATCACTATCGGGGAGTGGCCCCGACCACGTGCTTACATTCGATCATGGCATCCATTTATTTCACAGAAGAAAAAGAAAGCGTGCATAAGATTTACTTACGTTTTATGGCGTGTCGATCCCGCTTCTGAATTATAATACGAGATTATAATTCAGAGAAAACACCGATAATATTTCCAAAGTACTTTTTATTTTTTTCACTCTTATTTTACATTGAAGAACATAAAAGAAACTGTCTTAAATCACGAACTAATTCTAGGAAAACTCTAACATAACACTATTTAGTCTTCGTCCTATCACCTCGACGATCTGGAACAGAATGGCCCAGTCAGCCTCGATTTCTCATATTTATGAACTATTTTGCCGCCATTTTACCCAACGTTCGCGCCATTTGACACAATATTTTAAACGCTCGTTGGTTCATTCACCCGGTAGTCAAAAAACTACTAATAACATCAAAATTTAGCATTAAAATGATCCAGCTCATACGAAATTGATTAAAAATTAAATTAAAATAAATTATAAACCTAACAAAAGCAAAAGTCAAAAGTAGTTAAATAAAAGAAAAGTCTCTAATTTAAATGAACAGTATGCTCAAAGTGTAAAAACACAACCGTTATTTAAAGATACAGCAATTTCAATTGGACTTTTTGATTGGATGCAAAAACATTTTTATCAGAACCAATCACATCGGTAATTATTACTGGCTTCCTAAACCCACAACAGTTTTGTGAAAGCGGCGCGTAAAAAGTCAACATAAAACTGAATGCCGCCAAATAAATTCCGTGACCCTCATTATGGGAAAAAACTTATCAAGGGGACCCATCAGAGAATAAAGATATTTGTCCCTCACCCTTTCTCTAGACAAAACCTTGCTGAATACACAAGAAGGATTTTGAAATCTAAATATTTATTATACAATACTTCACATAAAAGCTCAGTTTTTATGTGAAGTATTGTAGATCACATAAATTTTACAATGTATCTTTTTGGGTTATCAGTTGTAACTTTTAGGTCTTAAATTAAGGGCATGACTATGGCCTAATTTCCTGAAGCACAGTAAACAAAAATATTCTGTATAGACTTTTATTTCAGTGCATAAAGTGTGGGTAACTAGTGCATGTAATGTGTTCAAAAACATAAGTTATCAGGCCTCAGACACTATATAGAGTGAGAACAGTAGTTAAGCTTAGATGCGCGCTTAAGCAACGCACACATTGCCACTTTCCCACCGACAAGAAATACACCGGAACTCAAACGGATCTCCAACGAGTTCGAGTACGTGATGCAGTGTCGTCTGTTGGTGATAGCTGTCTATGTATGTGAGGCCACTGACGTCCATTATACAAAGTACGCTAGCCAGGCTCATGAAATGACAGCAATTTTTTGTGCCGATTTGAAAATCGCCATATTGGCGCCGAAAGCAGTAGATTCTAATATAATAAAGTACACTCACTACTGCCATTCTATAGGATCTACTGCTCTAAACGTGACGTTCTGTGACGTTCGCCTGTCCAGCGTACTTGTATAATGGACGTCAGTGATGTGAGGCAATTCCGCAGGTTACATGCTCCGTGAGCGGGTCCAGCTCCATTATCATCGTAGCCCCGCGCAAGTAACCTAGTCCAATAAAATTAGCTTTATCTGGACATAATTAATAAACGCGTTGTTTTTATTAGTTTATCGTATATTGATATTAATTGTCAAATATTAATTAGATATGTGATGTAAGAAATCCGGGGTGGTAACCGTTTCATATAAAAATCGTGAGATTTCGTACATTACCTAGCTTTTTCCTAAAAGCAAAATAGTTAACCAAATACCTTGTTAGTATAATTTTATGGTGCATTAAAATGCTATCACCCAATAGCAAAATTAAACTGAATCCAAATTCGCATGTTCGTTTTTTTTTTCACGGTATTCATCTGATCTCAATATCTAGACAAGCCAAAATGGTAACTATGATGCTTGTATTTAAGCTATGATGCGTCTTTTTAGACATTTTAGACAAAAATTAAACATGTATTTTTTACGTTTTAATAATAATGTATTTCTCAGTAGTTATTTTTTTTTAGTTTTATGCGAAGTTTCTAAATGTTTAATTCCTTTTATTTTAACTATAACTAACACTAATTTATGACATAGAAAAAGAAAATTTCAGTTATCTTATTATGTCCCGATAAAGCTAGTTTTATTGGACTAACCCGCGCGTCAACGTATGCTAGTTACATGCACCGTGTAGAAGCACCCTTAACTTCTGTAGTCTCTCTATTTTGTGCCTCAGATGAAAGATAAAAATCATAAATAACGTTTAATGTATACTAAATTAAAATAATTTACAAATAAATTGCCAGGACATCCTAATTACACCCATAATTGATTGTAAAATCGAAAATATAACAACAGCATTAATCTCTTACCGGTACCTAGGTAGCATTGCAACAACTTATGCCGGGTATAGCTTACTATGGTTTATAGAAAACTACCGACAGCAAACAGTTTTTTTCACTTAAGCCGATGTATGTGAGGAAATAAGCAAATGATTTCCCCTCCGGCGGAAAAGTCGAAACATATTCCCGATTTTCGTGTAACATGGGGTCCGAATATGCACTGTCATCACTTGACCGAACTTCTTTGGGGGTATTCATGGAATCAAACGGTCGGTAATAGAGATAGATAAACGACTTTAATGCCATGACTAATCGAATAATAAATTTGTTAATGTTTTGTTGACAACCTGATGCAGTAATGTTTTTTTTTTAAGAATTAAAAATTGATGTTATTTGTTTCCTTTTTGTCGCCACCTTATTTTTATTGAAGTTCTTAGGTCTAGAATAGTATAGTAGTATCAGTGAATGATAGCACCGATATAGATTAATTACAGAAGAAACATAATAGGTATATAATTAGATACTTACTAATAATATATTTTTTTAAACTTTGTAAATAGGAAGCTTTGATGTAACTAATTTTACTTCTAGACTTGTAGTGACACGCCCTAGTGCATGTTAACAGCTTAAAAAGTGCCTAATTACCACTGATGTAAATATACAAAGCTCTGAAGTTTTCTTCCGAAACTAAAAGTGAAATATTGTCCGATTGGATTTTCGTTTTTTTAATGTAAAATTTTAACAAAGAAAATCTTTCAAATGTCGCAATCGCAATTCAGTTAAAAGAAAAAATTTCTTGAAGGTGCCCGAATGGCGGAAAGGGCAAAAACAGTGAAGCGAATATATTTTCCAAGTTTGCCTATAATATATAGTATTATTATACATTTTCTGCTAACTCTTCACCAGATGTAATCTTTACTGTCTTGATTTATTCGGCAAATGTACTCTTTGCTTGACAGGAGAAAGATTTATCGAGTTGAGCCATTTTTTCGTAAAGGTATAATAGTCTATCTTGGGCTATCTTGAATAATGTGAAGTGAAATTAGATTCTACGTTCGTGTATTGGCGACGTTAATAAATTGTTTCATGTTTTATATCTTGATATGAGCTTCAGTGGTGTGAATATTATTTTCAAAAAGTAAAAAAAAAGTAAATAAATAATACGTCAAAGTGTTTTATTTCCATGAAAAGGTCGCGCCGAAATCTAAAAAGTTTAATAAATAACATCTAAACAGCAACACCTGAGTTACCAAAAAATACTATTTTGATAAATAATAATACTATTTTGAGTTTGATGACCTGTTGTTTTCTAAAGCAGCACAAATATTGTTTGATTGAATGTTATACGTAATTTCGATATCATCGCCAGATAAATTAAAACAAATGAAAGTCTACAAAGTATGACCTTCCTTATCAAAAATAATTGGTCGTCGTAACTTATACATTTTTATTTTCTAAATTTAGAGATTTCTGAATCCTTGTTAAAATTGTTTTAATTGTTTCTTTTGATTCAATTTACCACCAATGAAATAAAAAACTTATTTAAACTTCGAAATTGAAAGAATCTTCGTTTCTTTTCAATAATGAGCTCGCTCGCACAATTTCAATAACTCCAATAGAATACTTTCAAATAATAATTCCAAATACAAAATTATTATCTTTCCACAAAAAATCTTATTTCAAAAATATCCTTTTCCAATAAAGCTAACGATGTAAATCGACGCTTCGTCTTTAAAGGAGTCCAAATTATTATTCTGCCTTTGTTTGTCGTCATCAAAGGGACCCTTTGGGATAGCTTTAAAAAACCATTTGTGAGTTACCCCGAAGAAATGCCTTGAAGCGATTTCTTATTTTCGTGTTCACCTTCTTACGGGATGGTGAGGCAGTATTTAGGTGACACACAGGTGGGCAGATTGATATAATATGTAATTATAAGATTCAGTTCTGTTACTAAAAATTAGAGATGGGACAGGTACCCGGTGTGAATCCGGTACCCGGCGGTTCCGGCACTTTTGCAGGATCCGGCCGGGTACCGGGTAATGGCGCCGGATACCCGGCACTACCAAGTAATTGGGTCTAGGATAGAAGTTGCTATAATTGGTTTCACTCAAGTAAAATAACTGTTTATTTACGTTTTTGACAACTTCGCTGTTTGAATAATAGTTCATTTATATACTTTTTGAGGTTATATTTTACAAAATCTAATTTATTATTCCAAGCGCGTAAAAAAATTGTGGTAAAATGACAGCCTGTGGGTAGGTAAGTACATCCCCTCTCCTTCGGAAAGAACCGAGCCGACACGAACGCGCGAGGCGCGAAATACTTCACTTGACCGTCAGTTGTGCCCTACCAAACAGGGAAGTGGAATGTACGTCTTTTTATGCCGGGTAATTTTGCCGGGTACCCGGCTACCCGGCATAAGCTTGCGCCAGGTACTCGGTTGCCGGGTACCCGGCAAAAGTAGGATCCGGTGCATCTCTACTAAAAATAACATTTTTCAATTGGTGACTGTCATAGATATAATTTCGGAAATCTTTGAATGCAGTTATGTTTCTTTTCAAAAATAAGGGAGTGTTTCCTTTGAGTGGAATTTGCTATCTCCATTGTTCGGAGTACTATCCCTCCAGGTGGCATTGAAAAGTTCCACCCTGTATACTTATATAATAAATACATATATTCGGATTTTATATACTTACACAATTTTCTATTCATAATTTAATTTATCTATACTTATAATTTAATAATAATTTTATGAATAGCACATATTTTTTAACTTAGTGTGTTGTTTTCGTTTGAGACATCCAGCTGTCAAAAACAAAAAGGTGCCAATTGAAAATCAGCGTCGGGTATCATCCGCCCGACACATGCTGAATTGGCTTCCGAGTTTGGCGCAGCCGTGACATCCGTTTTTACTTAATATGTTATGTTTTAGATTTATTTTTAATTTTTTTTCTCTTCACTAATGTACCTGCAGCATGTATCTTATTTTTCTCATGTCTGTGTCAAATAAATGTATTTTCTTTCTTACTTTTCTTTAGATAGTGTAATATCAGGTATAGGTCTGTATTTATTATCCTGTAATAATTAACCGAGCGAGCACGAAGTGCGAGCGAAGCGTCTCTGCTTCAGCTTGGGTAAAAATTCTTTCGTATGTCCGGCTGTCTGTTTCAGCCTACAGATCGCATTTCTCAACCGATTCTTGTGAAATTTTGTAAGCAGGTTTAAAAATGAATTAGATTTTTTTTTTGTCAAACCAGTTAACCATAGCGGAGATATGTTAAAAAACCCTATTTCAGTCCGGTTTTCCAGCGCTGTATGTTCTCCTCTACAGGTCTCATTTCTCAACCGATTCTCGTGAAATTTTGTGAGCAGGTTAGAAAATAATATAATTTTCTTATCACGCCAGTTTTTTGAAATTTTTCAAAATGACGGAGATAATGTAAAAAAATCATATTTCAGTCTGGATTTCCGGCGCTGTCTGTTCTCCTCTACAGGTCGCATTTCTAAACCGATCCCGGTGAAATTTTGTGAGCAGATTTGATAAATATATAGAATTTTTTGTCGAGGCAATTTTTCGAAATTTATTAAAATAACGGAAATATGTTAATCGATTGAATAAACATACAACCATAACTTTTGTTGATATTATTAAAAATATAACCAACAAACCTTTCACTGGAATTTAAGTGTGTTCCATAAAACTCAATATCAGAATGGGTGTGACCGCTCATTTGCCCAACGTGAAATCCAGACGTACAGGGAAATCGAAGCACCTAGATGTCACACCATCAAATTATTTACCTGTCTACTATCTTAATCGATTGAATAAACGTACAATCATAATACAGTTAGTTGATATTATTGAAATAAAACTAACTAACACCGTTTCACCGAAAGTTGTCCCATAAAACTCAATAGGAGAATGGGTGTGACTGCTCATTCGCCCAACGTACAATCCATACCGTACAAGGAAAGGTAAGCACCCAAATGTCACACCAGCAAATTATTTACCTATCTACTGTCTTAATCGATTGAATAAACATAGGTACAACAATATTTTTTTGTTGATATTATTAAAAATAAAACCAACAAACCTTTTACCGAAAGTTAAGTGTGTCCCATAAAACTCAATAGGAGAATGGGTGAGACTGCTCATTCGCCCAACGTGCAATCCATACCGTACAGCGAAAGGGAAGCGCCCAGATGTCACACCAGCAAATTATTTACTGCCTTCCTTTGTGCGAGCCTGCATCTACATATTTGTTATCTGTGAATGGAGTGCAGGTGGCTTTTCGAACCCAAAGGTTTTTCGGGTGTCCTCCCAATTTTCGTTATTGGAATCAGATGTTTGCTTTTTGTAAGTGTACAAATTTGCGAATACCTTTAGGGTGTATTTTGGTTGCATTTTTTCCCTACAATCTTATGTAATAGTTTTACTGTGAATCGTAAAAGCTAAGTCTTGACTAATAACAAAGTTTTAATTAGCTTACAAATGTAAAATAGTTTCAGTACAATTATACAGATAACTATAAAATAAAAGTTGTTGCAAATGAAAAAACAGTAAGAGCAATTAACGAAAAAGTTTTACAATTTTTTTGTATTGATGTGAGTAATATCTGTCGTGTTAACAGCTTAATAGTAAAATTATTATAGCGACATGAATGACGAATGTTTCGTCGCGATTAGCCGCAAAAAGCTTCGCGTGAGCCGTTGTCATGTAATTAGCCCGCTGGTAATATTGAAACAACAATGTGTGATCACAGAATTAGCGACCATGTTAGTTTGGTTAACTATGCATGACTTATTCAAAGGATTGTCGGGGAAATTTAGCTATGTAATTCTATGATGGTGTTGGTATATGTCATCATTTAATTCATTTATTTACTAGTGGCTCTGTGAGCTACAGCTCTCACTTTTGTGTCAATTTTCGAAATGGCTGAATTATGTTGTTTTTTCAAAAACATTCTAAAAACAGAATCAACATAAAATCTATATTATTAAAGAACCTGCTCACAAAAAATCACGAGAATTTGCTGAGAAATGCCACCTGTAGAATAAAACAGATGGAAAGACATACGACAGCATTTTTGTCCAAGCTAAGCCCGATACTCCTCGCTTGCGCGCTTGCTCGGTCAATTACACTGATTATTTTTTAATTCACAACGGTGTAGTGTGTGTACTAACGAATATGCACACACGCATCTCTCCTTATATAAAAGCACATGTAGTGCACAATAAATGAGTCATTAATCGCAGTCAGATCTTTTATTAACACGTCTCCTGGTCGCCTCCTTGCATGGCGACCCTGCCAGTGCCGCCTGCGTCGGCGGCGCTGTGCAGCCGGTTAGTTATGAAGTGAACCGTGAATTATAATAAAATAAAATAAAATGGACGTTAAAATAATAAAATAAGGCGTGAGTGTGCACTATAAAAATAAAACATGAACTTTATAACTAACAATATGTGAAACTTATAAACTAAATATAATTAAGATACGAAAAACAGTAAAATAAATTCTTCTAATATAAAGGACTGAAAAATATCGACTTATGAACAATTACGAGTAAATTAAAAGAAAAACGTGTTCGTTGCCGCGTACTGGTGTTGATGCTGTGATGCTGTTGAGTGTGGAGATATAAAGCAGGGTGCCGGGAGACGTTGGTGTCAGATGTGGACGCAGCTGGCAGATGATGGTGTCGTGAGGATGGAGCCAAGAACTGACTTTACCAACGGAAAGTGGCCAGACAGTTAACTAACACCCAGAACTTTGGAGACGACTCAAAATGACTTCTAAAACGTTTTGTGATTTGATCCCTTTTTGCGTGTTTTAATATCTCTTTTGCGAACCAGAAATTACAAAATTTTAAGGTTATTAATATCAAGATTAATTTCAGAGTTTATGTTGGGTTTTATGAATATTTTCAAACGTTTTCATCGTTTTTTTTATGTGAAATTTAAAAAGAAAAACATTAGTTTGTTCGAGACTTCTCTAACTTTAAATATATTTTTATATGTAAAATAACATAACTAAGAAAATGTTGAAGAATTTATTTTATGAATTTGTTATAAAAAAAAGATGACTATAAGCTAGAATGGTATAAGGTATCCTAATTTTATGAAAAATTAGAGTAAAAATAATTTTTAATCTACTCTTAAAATTTTAAGTAAATATGTTTAATTTTCTTCTAAAACAAAGTTTCTGATTTAAATGTAAAAAGTACTAGGTACGATTGCACAGAAAAAGTAGTAATTTTTGTGTGGAGTTGGGATATTTATGTATGATTTTTATTTTTCACAGTTGGTTGATCAGCGTGGTTGATAAAGGTAACTCAACTCATTGCTTTTTGAAGTTTTGATTATTTTGACTAGAGATACAATTTTATTATGAATGGGGTTAACATTTTTTCTTCTTTGTGATTTCAAAGTTAAATTTTGTAGCTATCATGTTTTATTCAAAAGTAAAAGTAAGTAATTTGTGCATTCTCTTTTCATAAATACATTTTTATTAATATTTTTTTTTCTTTATTTTTCGATGTCAATTATTTAGTTGCATGTTACAAAGTCCGGATTTCGTAATAAGTAATTGCATTCAATGTGAACGACATCGAAATTGCTGCTGACATAGCAACACGTGTGATATTGTAGCAGCGAACTAAATAGGTACCTATCATTTTATTGAACTAAATGAATTTAAATATCGTTAGAGTGATTTAACTTTGTCGTAAATTAACGATAGTGCTAATAAATAAAGTTTTCATAAAAATTTCATAAGGTTTTAAACGGCATGTCTAAGTAGTAGATTTTTTTTTCCTTTCGCAGGACATTTTAATTAATGATGAAAACAATTTTTATTTAAGTAGGATTTTCTTTACTATCAGTAATCGACATTTATAGCTTACAAATGTAAAATAGTTTCAGTACAATTATACAGATAACTATAAAATAAAAGTTGTTGCAAATGAAAAAACAGTAAGAGCAATTAACGAAAAAGTTTTACAATTTTTTTGTATTGATGTGTGTAATATCTATCGTGTTAACAGCTTAATAGTAAAATTATTATAGCGACATGAATGACGAATGTTTCGTCGCGATTAGCCGCAAAAAGCTTCGCGTGAGCCGTTGTCATGTAATTAGCCCGCTGGTAATATTGAAACAACAATGTGTGATCACAGAATTAGCGACCATGTTAGTTTGGTTAACTATGCATGACTTATTCAAAGGATTGTTGGGGAAATTTAGCTATGTAATTCTATGATGGTGTTGGTATATGTCATCATTTAATTCATTTATTTACTAGTGGCTCTGTGAGCTACAGCTCTCACTTTTGTGTCAATTTTCGAAATGGCTGAATTATGTTGTTTTTTCAAAAACATTCTAAAAACAGAATCAACATAAAATCTATATTATTAAAGAACCTGCTCACAAAAAATCACGAGAATTTGCTGAGAAATGCCACCTGTAGAAGAAAACAGATGGAAAGACATACGACAGCATTTTTGTCCAAGCTAAGCCCGATACTCCTCGCTTGCGCGCTTGCTCGGTCAATTACACTGATTATTTTTTAATTCACAACGGTGTAGTGTGTGTACTAACGAATATGCACACACGCATCTCTCCTCATATAAAAGCACATGTAGTGCACAATAAATGAGTCATTAATCGCAGTCAGATCTTTTATTAACACGTCTCCTGGTCGCCTCCTTGCAACGGCATAGTGCATGGCCTCACGTCACCTGATGTTGAATGACAATAAGAAAGAAAGCACTACACCCGGAATCCTCAATATTGAGGAGTTCCTCAAAAATTGTTGTTCTCCGGCAGTTAGAGGTAAGATAGCCAGTTGGCTATCTTACCTCTAACTGCCGGAGAACAACAATTTTAAATTGTTGTTATGTTGTCAGACTTAGACAAGATGGTGGTAGCAAGCCCGGCGGCTTGAAATAAGCCCTACCACCAACCAACTGATCAAGATACTCAGCTACACGATATCCATGCTAAACATAGGGCTCCCCAAGGATCTCCGCTAGGGCCAGTACTATTTCTCCCGCATCTAGCGACTTACCGCTACCTTCTCTAGATTGTCTGTACACCTCGGCTTCGTTGAGGGTCTTGTTACTTCCAGTATCTCACATGGTAGATAAGTTTTAACATTAACCTTTCACTAATACTACACATAATTTGATTTACGATAAAACTACTTCAGATTTTAATTTGATAGTAAATATTTTTTAACACAATAAACGTGTGAAATTTATCAAATTACCCATTGTAATAAAAACAACTCTACCACGAGTTTTAAATAATATTGTCACTGGCAATATTATGTGAGCGGAAATTCGTTTAGGCTAAAACGTGCAACTTTATTCTCAGTCTATAAATATTCATACCAATTTAACTCCTTCGAACTTCCGAGAAATTTTAAGCGTAAAATGTTCAACTGCAAATTGTTAGGTGCCTAAGTTGGTATCGCTGTATGATGTTCCCAATGGTTCGTTTTCAAAAGAATATTAATAAGCCTTTGAAAAAGTGCAGTTTTTTCTTAAATGTTACCTTACAATTTTTTACTAAGTATTTTCTAAAAGGTTATGGTGTCATTTTGTATCAAAGTAAAAGTGACAAAACATATTATTACCTAATACAATGCTTGTTCGCCATGAATAAGGGGTAAATCTTAACGAAAAGTTGGTCAATATACATATACGATTTTTTTTCGCAAAAGCAAAAGGTAATCATTTTCAAGCCGTTTTCTGTATAAAATCGAAAATTGCGTTTAGAAGCGATACACACCGGATGCGTAAGCGCATGCGTAAGCAGGCACGTAGACGTACCATGACGTTGTAATGCCTGAAACTTTATGAGACATGGCACACCGCTTGCGTAACGTACGCGTGCACGTAGACCGATGCGTAACCCTAAGCATAGCAGCTCCCATGAGACAAACAGGCTGCGTACCTACGCAGAGCGGAACGCATTGATGACGTTGTAGTCAATGGCATTCCCTATTGGACGTCACACCGAACACGCACGTATCGTTGCTGCGCGTCACTACGCGCGTAACCACGCGCGTGACTACGCATTCAGTTGTATTTGTTTACAAATAGTAGCGGTACTACCGGTAGTAAGAGGTGTTTTATTTTGTTTTTAAATAATCTAATTGAATAAGTGCGAAAAAGTTAGTCCATTTACTCAATCTTCGTCTGACATCGCGCACTAGAGTCGTAAAGATGGCTGCCGCAGCGGCTGGGTACGCAAGGGCAGGTTGCGTTGCGTGCCGCGTAGACGTATGCGTAACCCGGTGTGTCAGGGGGTTACGTGCGTAACTACGCGCGTGTCTACGCGCGCGTGACCACGCGCGTGTCTACGCAGCCGGTGTGCCCAGGCCTTTAACAATACTCTCCTGACTAATCCAAAACAAAATATGAAAACAAAGACACATCGCCCAACAAAAAAAGAACAAAAGGGGCTTCCGGAAACAAAACAGAAACGAAACGGAATTAAAACCTCCGTATAAATCCGACCAATAACACATGCGCGCGGATGTCATAAAAAAGTCGGGAGCACGTGGCGCTGATAAAGTGCATATTCCCTTTGCAGTTGTAATAACGATTTGTTAAGTTGCAACGACTCCGTTATATTATTTGAGCGAAAAATATTTGTCTGTAAAAATAAATTCGAATTCGGACCGTAACAAAATTTCGCAACTTTCTATCAGAAGATACGCCTTGAGTGGCACTCAGAACTGTCTCAGACTGAATTTTAGTCGTTTGTATTGTTTTAAAATATTGCCACATAAGCGTTGAAATGAATTACATTTTTGTTAAATAAGAGCAGACATGTGAAACATGCGGCTCTTTACACGTTGGACTGCGGCCCGATCCAATTTTAATAACATCCTGATGCGGCCCGCAAGTGTGTCTCAATAATATTTCAATTTAAAAAGTAACAGTTTACCAGATGCAAGGAGTTTTATTTTTCTTTCAAGTTAGGTTTTGTGGTTTTGCGGTCCACTGATTCTACGGTCAATATGCATTTGACCCACCAATGATTTTGAGTTTGACATGGCTGAATAAAAGTGTTTAATGTCTAATGATTAGTCATCATAATTAACAATCTATTTGTGTTCTAATATTATTTATTAGAACCGACAATAAATTAAATTGGAGCAGGTTCTTTACATACTTACTGTAAGTAACGTGTTTACTTAGGTACTTTTAACCTTGTTAAAACAGAACCATTAATAAGGGTTCATTAATAAGACAAGCTATAAGTATACCTAATGTATTTAATGTAAATCTCTTAAAAAAATATTTTTAGTATAATGTATTTTTTTAACAGTTTGATGAATATAATATTTAGTAATCTGAGTGGCAAGTAATTGCAATTCTTTTTTTAACTTAAACATAATTCTATATTTTTACTACGGCATGTCTAATCGGTTTAAGTTTGTAAATATCGTTACTTATTGCTATTAAAGCTGATAAGTATCTTGCGCCCGTTCTTCTTGTCAGTTAAAAAAGTCTTGAACGGGTGGTAGGAAAATATAGACGATTCAAAAGTACTTAATAATTAAGTTTATTTCAATAAAGCTATTTTTGACTTTGACTTTGACTTTGTTGCTGTATCTTGATTATCTTCAAGTAACACGTGGACATTGATATTGGTCTTACAATCAGTCAAAACTGTTAATTTAATTTTAAGTAATACTAATATAATATTGTATGACTGTTTTTTGTCCCTGGTGAAATAAAAAACCGGCCAAGTGCGAGTCAGGCTCACGCACGAAGGGGTACCAATAAACGACAAATAAGAACACGTTTGTTGTATAGGAGCCCTTAAATATGTATTTTATTATGTTTTTAGTATTTGTTGTTATAGCGGCAACAAAAATACATCATCTGTGAAAATTTTAACTGTCTACCTGTTGTCGTTATTAATATCGAGCAAAAAACGGCAAAAAAATCACGTTTGTTGTATGGGAGCCCCCTTTAAATATTAATTTTATTCTGTTTTTAGTATTTGTGTTGCCGCCATAACGGCGGCAACAGAAATACATCATCTGTGAAAATTTCAACTTTCTAGATATCACGGTTCATGAGATATTGCCTGGTGACAGACAGACAGACAGACAGACGGACGGACAGACAGACAGACAGACAGACGGACAGCGAAGTCTTAGTAATAGGGTCCCGTTTTTACCCTTTGGGTACGGAACCCTAAAAATGAGAACTAAGTATACAGAGCTATTTTTAATATTCTAATGAAATATTTCAGTTTCAGTGTATACTATCTAACTCAATATCACCATCATAACTAATTTAAAATGAAAACAACGTCCGTCCATCCCGGTCCCGGCCAATTTTCAATGTTATCGTTCAATATTAATAGCAAACATCAAAGGGTATTTCATGTTAAAAATATTTTTGAAATTATGTAGAATATTCCAAATTCTGTACTTTATAACGTTACGTTGTCTCGGTAAACGTTATACCTGAATTTATTGGGCACTGATCGGTAAAATATGTAAATGAACAAAAATAAACAACACAACAATAATTGAAGTTTTAGATTTTAGTTTTTCGCAGTACTATTTTTATATTAAGATATGTAATATATTAGGAAAAATACTGGAAAAAATTGACTCACCCGTAGCACCTCAGACCTCAGCGACTCGTCGGTAGCATAATTGGTTAGGGTGCGGGTTCGAATACCGTCTGATACGGGCGAGTCGATTTTTTCTAGTATTTTTTTCTAAAACATTAATTATCTTAACACTACAATTGTTTAAATAAAAGTTAAGTGCACCAGTTTATCCTCTTATAATGTTAATAAAATGGTATTTATGCTTGTGCACAATAAAGAGAAAAAATAATAGGTAATTAAAATCACAAGAAATAGAAAAAAAGTGGTCTGTTATAATAATCAAGAAGTGATCTTTTTACCCGACTGCAAGAGGGTTATGTTTTTCGCGCGTATCTTGTAAGTTTGTATGTAATATTCTTTATTACCTCATATCTTTCAAACGGCTGAACAGATTTCCATGATTAACATATCGTTAGATTTGTCTTGTCAGCCCAAGTGTTCTTAAGAAGGTGGCGTTATAAAAAAACCAACATGGCGGCTGTACGGTGCTATTATACGTAGCGGAAAAAAAATTTTTTTTTTAAAATACTGCAATCATCATCATCATATCAGCCGCACGACACCCACTGCTGGGTATAGGCCTCCCCCAAGGATTTCCACGACGATCGGTCCTGCGCTTCCCACATCCAGTGGCTTCCGGCAACCTTCACCAGATCGTCGGTCCACCTTGTCGGGGGCCTACCCACGGAGCGTCGTCCGGTGCGCGGTCGCCATTCAAGAACCTTTCCGCCCCAACGGCCATCGGTTCTTCTCGCTACGTGTCCAGCCCACTGCCACTTTAGCTGAGCAATCCTTCGAGCGATGTCGGTTACTTTAGTTCGCCTGCGGATCTCCTCATTTCTGATTCGATCACGCAGGGAAACGCCGAGCATGGCTCTCTCCATTGCACGCTGGGTGACCTTGAGCCTCCTTATGAGACCCATAGTTAGCGACCACGTTTCACTGCCGTAAGTCATCACTGGCAACACACACTGGTCATAGACTTTCGTCTTGAGACACTGCGGTAAATCGGACACGAAGATTTTTCGGAGCTTCCCGAATGCTGCCCATCCGAGTTGGATTCGACGAGAGATCTCCTTCTCAAAGTTGGACCTACCTAACTGGACTGCCTGTCCTAGGTATACATAATGGTCAACAACTTCAAGTGTAGTGTTCCCAACATGAACTGGAGCGGGCACAACATGGGCATTCGACATGATTTTCGTCTTATCCATGTTCATTTTAAGACCCACTCTTTGGGAAGCACTACGGAGGTCTTCGAGCATTGTGTTCAGGTCCTCCAAGGTCTCAGCCATAAGAACTATATCATCGGCAAAACGAAGGTGTGTTAGGTACTGGCCATTAATGTTGATGCCGAGCCCTTTCCAGTCTAAGAGTTTAAAGATATCCTCCAACGCAGCTGTGAACAGTTTCGGAGAGATAACATCTCCCTGTCTCACACCTCGCTGCAGTTGGATAGGATTTGTTCTCTGGTTCTGTACTCGGACCGACATGGTGGCATTTTTGTATAAATACCTCAACACCTCGATATACCTGTAGTCCACTTGGCACCTTTGGAGGGACTGCAGCACCGCCCAGGTTTCAATCGAATCAAAGGCTTTCTCATAATCCACGAACGCCAAGCAAAGTGGTAGATTATACTCCTCGGTCTTCTGTATGACCTGCCGCAGCGTATGGATGTGGTCTATGGTGCTAAAGCCTTTTCGGAACCCGGCTTGTTCGGGAGGTTGGAAGTCGTCGAACTTGCGAGCGAGACGGTTCGTAAGGACTCTCGAAAACAGCTTATAGACATGACTCAGAAGCGAGATGGGTCTATAGTTCTTTAAGAGGGACTTGTCACCCTTTTTAAAGAACAAAATCACCTCACTTATGTTCCATGCCTTCGGCGTTCTGCCCTCGACGATGACGGAATTGAAAAGCTTCTGGAGGACTTTAAGTATCGGCTTACCGCCCGCTCTCAGAAGTTCTGTAGTGATTCCGTCGTCACCCGCCGCCTTGTTGTTTTTCAGCTGTTTGAGAGCTATACTAATCTCGTACATGCTGACGTCCGGGATATCTTGGGTATAGTGTCGGGTAAGCTTGGCTCTGGGGTCTTTAGCCTTGCTTTCAACAGGTGTCTGCGTGGAATATAACTGCCCATAGAAACTCTCGATCTCCCTCAGGATTTCAGGCTTCGCTGAGATGATGCGTCCGTCGTCAGTTTTCAGCTTCGTCATCTGGCTTTGCCCAATAGACAGATCTCTCGCGAACACTTTGGAGCCTTTGTTCCGCTCGATGGCCTCTTTAATACGATTCGTATTAAATTGGCGAAGGTCGCTCGTCAAAGACTTAGATATCTGTCTATTAAGCTGCCGATAACGATTAGCATCTACTGAACTCTGGAGCCTCATTTCACGTCTCTGATCCATGAGTAGGAGTGTGTGGTCGGAGAGTTTCTTTAGCTTGGGACGGCGGGTCTTGAAGAACTTGGACCCTACCGTACGGACAGTATCCACCACCATATTGTTTAGATCGTCCACATCTATGCTGTTCTCAAGGGCTTCGAAACGGTTTTGGAGTTCGAGTTGAAAGCTCTCGGGGTTTTGAATATGGGCCGGCAATGGTCGGAGTGTTGATTTTATCAGTCGAGATCTTTCCAGCTTTATGTTGATATTCAATGTGCCACGTACCAATCGGTGATCGCTCCCCGTCTTAACGGCGTTGATCACAGTGACATCATTGAATATTTGCTTTTTCGTCGACATGATAAAATCTATCTCATTTCTGACTGTACCGTCCGGACTGACCCAAGTCCACTTCCGGCTTTCCGGCTTTCTGAAGAATGAGTTCATCATAAAGAGGTTCTCCTTCTCCATAAAGTCGGCTAGCATCTGGCCTCTGTCATTCCGTTGCCCAACTCCAAATTGCCCCACTCTCAGCTCATCACCGCATCGTTTCCCCAACTTTGCATTGAAGTCCCCCATCACAACGGTGTAGTGGGTTTTGTAGCTATGCATGGCTTTAGAGATCTCCTCATACATAGCCTCCACTTCGTCATCTTGGTGCGTCGAGGTCGGTGCGTAAACCTGTATGACATTCAACGAATACCGTTTGGATATTCTGAGTATAAGGTACGCCACCCTGGTCGACACACTTCCGATGATAAATACTGCAATATGGGTGTCAAATTAAAGGGCTTATTATAAGGATTTCAAAAAGGTATATCATATAAATAATAACTAAAAATAAATAAATAAAAAAAAAAATAAAAAAAAATTAAAACCCGCCTGCCTAAAAAGACAAGTCAACTGAAAAAATGGAAACAAGTTTAAATATTAAAGGCAACATTATAACATGCAGTCGGAGGCATATAACTCAAATCATTCATAATGTCACTTTCTTTATGCATGCCTCCGACTGCATGTTATAATGTTGCCTTTAATATTTAATCTTGTTTCCATCTTTTCAGTTGACTTGTCTTTTTAGGCAGGCGGGTTTTAATTTTTTTTATTTGGAGGTGATTGTCGACTAAATCAACATTTGCTGGGGCACAGGCCTTCCTTATGGCTGGATAAGGAGGATGAGCCATAAGTTATGGCCCATAACCCACCACGTAGGACCAATGCGGTTGCGGCCCAATCGGAGGGTGTTAATGACTATAAATGCAGCCGGGACCAATGGCTTAACATGTCTTCCGAAGCACGGAGAAATAAAAAAATTGATCACCCATCCCATGGATGACCCTTGCAAAAGTTGTTTAACATCCGTAATCGCAGGACCAGGCGTTAAACCACTGCGCCACCGAGCTCCTTAATGTGACTGTATTCGATAAAAACGAATATTCTATATTTTTTTACTTCCTTTGTCTTTAGAAAAGTCCTTAAGAATTCAGTGCTCGTTATTCAGTAAAAAAAAAAGTAATTCGGCTATGATACTTTTATTACGGTCTGTTTGACAAATAGAGCTGTTACTTTACCCCATTTCACCGAATGGGCAAATTTCTTGCTAGGCACATTTTTAGGGTTCCGTACCCAAAGGGTAAAAACGGGACCCTATTACTAAGACTCCGATGTCCATCTGTCTGTCTGTCTGTCTGTCACCAGGCTGTATCTCATGCACCGTGATAGCTAGAAAGTTGTAATTTTCACAGATGATGTATTTCTGTTGCCGCTATAACAACAAATACTAAAAACAGAATAAAATGAATATTTAAGGGGGGCTCCCATTCAACAAACGTGATTTTTTTGCCATTTTTTGCTCGATATTAATAACGACCAAAGGTAGACAGTTGAAATTTTCACAGATAATGTATTTTTGTTGCCGCTATAACAACAAATACTAAAAACAGAATAAAATTAATATTTAAGGGGGGCTCCGATACAACAAACGTAATTTTTTTGCCGTTTTTTGGTACGGAACCCTTCGTGCGCGAGTCCGACTCGCACTTGGCCGGTTTTTTTGTAAAGACTCATCTGGACTTGCTTCATTAAACCTACTATGATTATTTTTCACGACTTCAACATAAAGTTTCTTTTAATATTTGTGTAGTATACGAGTCTAAAATGAAAAAAACATACGAATCATTTTACATAGAATGATAAAACTGAACATCTGATAGCACACAAAACCACAAAATACATAACAGACAGAACTTTACAGTCTGTTATGAAACTGATTGAGAACCTTAGGTGATTGGAGTAAAGATCAAATTTCAACGTATAATTTACATAGTCCTCTAGCCGAAATGTTTTGAGCAAATATTCATAGCAAGCAAATCCAGTTGGAATTAGAAAATGGGTATTCAAGCGTATCGCATTGTTCAAATTATATTGTTTTGTTGAAAAATATCGATGAATCGGTCTGTTCGTCATTTCAAACGATGCAAAGATAATTCTGCATTGATAAAGCTTTGTTATAAATTCGTAGATATAGTTAACGTTTCACTAGGTTTATTATTAATGCAATGATGATTATTTATACGATTAAAACATTATTTTAATTTGAAAATCATACATTGCAAAGGGTATTTTTAAGCAAAAAGTTTATGTTGCAACTTGTTATTTAAATACATATAACACTATAATAACTTTCAAATCAAAATATCACTAGACATTTTTTACGAAACTTTTATAAGTGGGTATTTTCACATATAGACATACCTAACTATCTTAAGATAAAAGGTCGGGTTAAAATTGTCACAAACTATAAATCCACAGAGACCACGAATAAAAAAAATGCTTTTTATTCGACAAAAACATGCGAAGAAGATGAAATAAAATAAAAATAGGCAACCTGAATTCGTCAGTCAGTATCAATAGCACAACAAAGAGATTTGAAATTTAAATCCAACGTTATCAAGTAAAATATACAAAAAAAGTTAGCTTTCACAAAATCTCTTGTCATTGTTTCCAGAGCCGGTTTCAGGGTCAGTACAGAGGACCTAGTATCAAAAATGAATAACGATAATAAGTATGACGATTGTTCGTTCCTCTTTGTGACGTTAATGGGTAAGGAATGAAATTATGGTCTCAAATTAAAGCAGAACTCTTATACCAAGTCAATAATGAAATAAAACCGGTCAAGAGCGAGTCGGACTCGCGCACCGAGGGTTCCGTACAATCATAAATATATTTGGATATGTTACTTTAGTACAGTCTTTAAAAAAGTAGGATAAACGGCAGACAGGTGGAAGGGCGAACAGGCGGACAGTTAATTTACAAATCTTAACCACAGTTGCTTATGGTGACTGAAAAACGTTTCAGCCGCTCCACATTGCAAACTGTTTATATTACTAAGTAGGAACTTATTCTTCGTTTATTCGTACGGCAAATATAATTAGAACAAGCCACCAATTACTATTGTAGTATTAGGTTGCGTCATCTCTTGACCGATAGTGGAACTATTTTTTTTCGCAGGTCAGCATTCTTAGGTCACCGCCATCTGTTGACTGGTAGTGAAACTAAAGAATTTTTGTTTGTTTTTTTAATTCTAAAAAAGTGTGTTATATTGAGACATCGTTTTATTTTTCCTGTAATCTTTACGAAAACTACTATCACATAGAATTATTTCAGATTTTTCTCTTTGCAAACTTCGGAGATAAGAGGGGGGAACGGTATTTTTTTTACATTTTTCATCATAAGTCGAAAACTATGCGGCCTAAAAAAAAATGTTTTAAAATGTGCAAACAGCGCTCTTTCATATAATACCCCACATGCCCTAGTCACCTCACTTTAAATTTTTAAGACCCCTTTTCAGTCCCTGTTGAAAAAAATATTATTTTTTTATTTCTTTCTTATTTGCAAAATAGTTGGGCAAATGTCATCTTAAACTATTCCAAATTTCAAGTTGGTACCATTAGTAGTTCTCGAGATATCCAGCTGTGACAGACAGACAGACAGACTGAGTCACACCATAAGGGTTCCTTTTTTACCATTTTGGTACGGAACCTTAAAAAGACACAGACAAGTAATCTCTAAAATATGCGTCTAATAATTATTTTATAGAACAGCTTTTTTTAAATTTGAGGTTTTTGCATTTACAATGCTATTTTTAAACAATACTAAATAATATACTAGAAAAAATACGACTCGCACCAGATCAATACTCAGACGGGAATCGTACCCGCGATCTGGTGCGAGTCGTATTTTTTCTAGTATATTATTTAATATTGTTTAAAAATAGCATTGTAAATGCAAAAACCTCAAATTTAAAAATTATATAGCTATTTCATCTTAATCAATTGTTAAAATATCTGGAAAGATATTTCAATTGAATGTCGAGGTAATTCCTCACATTGGTGAAATAACGCTGGCTTACAGCGTAAGAGTTTAGGATATACTAGGAAAAATTCGACGATGTCACTAGTGACTCGGTAGCTCAGCGGTCAGAGCATTGGACCGGATATCCAAAGGTCGCGGGTTCGATTCCCGTCTGAGTATTGATCTGGTGCGAGTCGTATTTTTTCTAGTATATTATTTAGTATTGTTTATAGAACAGCTCTTAAATTTTATTCTATTCATTCTTTCTATCAAGTATCTACCTAGTTTATGAAGAACAAAATGTTGCGTCTTTCGTTTGAACAAGCTGAAAACGTTTTTATTGTATAATTAAATATTTTTTTATACACAATGTGATAGTGCTTTGCCTTCAACTCACCTGATGTTAAGTAACGATAAGGGTGAAGGTGAAAGCGCACTACACCCGGAATCCTCATCACTGAGGAACTGGCTAACTTACCTTTAACTGCCGTATTACAATTTTTTTTTTAATTGTTATTTTGGCGTCAGAGTTAGGTAAGATGGTGGTAGCTCGCCAGGCGGACTTGAGATTAGCCCTACCACCAACCAAACCGAGTACAAATTAAATATTATATACTTCATTCCTTCCTTATTTTAGCTTTTAAGGTTTAAAATTATAAATATATTGACGGCACTAGTCAGCTCCTGTAATATCAGTAACTTTATTTTAATCGAATGACGAACCTCGTCCGATTATCGTGATTCTTTTTTCGTAGTAAGCTCTCAGGGCTGTAACGGGTCTCAAATTAACATTTTTATATTCTCATTTGCATACGCGCCATGATAAGTCAGTGAATTGTAATTTATGAAGGGTTCCTTTGCAAGTGAATCGGTGGGTCGCCCACAAAGAGCCCTGTGTCTAAATTGTAAACCAGTTTAAAAAATTATTCTGAAAAAAAGCTGTTTTGTTTACGAAAGACATGCTTGCTTTATTACACACTAGCTTCCGCCCGCGACTTCGTCTGCGTGGAAAGGTTTTTTGCTCTCCCTCGGGAGAATATTTTTTTCGGGATGAAAGGTACCCTATGTCCGTCTCTGTATCCCTGACAACGTGTATGCAAAGTTTCATGATGATCGGTTCAGTAGTTACGACGTAGAGGCGTAACAAACAAACAAACAAACAAACGGACTTTCGCATTTATAATATTACTAGCGGCCGCCCGCGACTTCGTCTGCGTGGAAATTTTTTTGCTATCCCTCGGGAACAATACTTTTTTTCGGTATGAAAGGTACCCTATGTCCTTCTCGGTACCCCTGGCAACGTGTATGTAAAATTTCATGATGATCGGTTCAGTAGTTAAGACGTGAAGGCGTAACAAACAAACAAACAAATAAACAAACAAACGGACTTTCGCATTTATAATATTAGTAAGGATAGTAAGGATAACCAGTGCTAAAAATTGAATCATGGGGAAATAACCATTGATAAGAAATGAAACTTTGTGAAATTGTCAGCTTTATATCAAATGTATCATACGTGCCTTTCTATTTTATTCGTTTTTTTTTTTAAATTTAATTCAGTGAAGTAAAAACAAACCCTAATATTTTACAGTTTACACATCATAGTATTTTGTGACCGTTACAATTAAATACACTTGTGATCGCTTTTTCCGAACTTTGACTAATTTTCCTTCGATCAAGAAAATCCTAGATCAGGGATGGCCAACAAGTCGATCGCGATCGACCAGTCGATCTCTGGAGACAGTGCAATCGATCGCGAGAGACGTAACAAAAGGTACTTTGCTTGTGGTAGCAAAGCAAGTAGCAACAGAACGGTGTGAGAGGCGGGTGCGGCATTATTGTAATGAAATGTGTGAAAAATGAAAAAAAAATACCCCAAAACTTAAAATGCTTTAAGTCGATCTCAATATGCCAGGAAATTTAAGGCCTATATCTTGCCTAGATGTCCGATCAGAGTCTCAAAAATGGCACCTCAAATAACGTCCCACTTACAAACTGGGCGCTTATTATACACAAAGTAAGTGATAAAAAGATGTGATTTTGTACAAAATAAGCTTATTTTGTACAAAATAAGTGAAATAAAATGTGAGTTTGTACAAAATAAAGGCTGGTTTACATTATCTTAGTCTTAAGTAGAGTGCTTTAGGAGAGTGCTTTAGTCGGTCACCAGGCTGAACCGCGACCTGGCTCAGGAGGCAGCCTTGGTACAAGCGTGGAATATGGAGGATGGTCGCCTGGAGGCCATGAATGTAGAGGAGAGGGCAGCATGCATAACTGCCTCGATGACAGAAGTTTGTAATGCTTCCATGCCACGCGCAAGGGCCCGCCCACCCAAAAGGGGCGTTTACTGGTGGACAGAGGAGCTATCTTCCCTCCGATCTGCTTGCCTGGCAGCCAGGAGGGCTTATCAACGCTGCCGACGCCGCCGTGGAAGAGTTGCAGGGGAGGAGCTTCGTCTCCGGCAAGCCTTCGTGCAAGCCAAAACAGCCCTTTCAGTGGGGATTTGTAGGGCGAAAAGTTTGGCGTGGGAGGAGTACTTGGAGGACTTAAATAGGGATCCATGGGGGCGTCCTTATAGGATGGTCAGGCGAAAGCTCCACAACCAGACTCCACCAATGGAATCGATGGACCAGGAACTCCTCACAAGGGTCGTCGAGGGTCTGTTCCCCTCAAATGTTCCGCCAGTGCCTTCACTGGCAAGGGATTCGGCAGTGGCTGCTGACCCAGCTCAGGGTTTCTTCCCGGTCACGGAAGAAGAGATGGAAGACGTGACTGACCGCCTTAGGACAAGGAGGAAGGCCCCTGGTCCCGACGGCATCCCGGGGCGAGTGCTTCCAATTGCCCTGGAGCATCTCGGTCAACATGTTCGGGCACTATTTGACGCTTGCCTCAGGTCCGGGCAATTTCCGAAAAGATGGAAGAGAGGGAGACTCTGCCTCCTGAAAAAGGACGACAGACCACCGGACTCCCCGTCCGCGTATAGGCCAGTAGTGTTGCTAGATGAGCTTAGTAAGATGTTGGAGCGAATTATCGCCGACCGAGTTATCCACCACCTAAACAACGAAGGACCTAATCTGTCCGACCGACAGTTCGGGTTCAGGAGGCAGAGATCTACGATCGACGCCATCCTCGCTCTAAAGGAGTTATCACAGAGGGCGATAAGCAGAGGAGAGAGAGTTGTTGCAGTCTCTTTGGACATCAAAAATGCGTTTAACTCTCTCCCCTACAGCGTTATTCGAGATGCCCTGAAATATCACGGCATCCCTCCCTATCTGGCTCGCATAATCGAGCACTATCTACAAGATAGGGAGGTTGTATTCCTTGCCCCAGACGGGCAAGTCAAGATGCGTGGCATGGAGTGTGGTGTTCCACAGGGGTCGGTCTTGGGGCCACTCCTGTGGAATTTGGGCTACGACTGGGCGCTTCGCGGTGCCTTTCTCCCCCGGCATGATGTCATCTGTTATGCAGATGACACCCTCGTAACTGCCCGGGGTAGAGATCTCGCGGAGGCGAAGTACCTAGCAAAAATCGGAGCAGAGCACATGATTCGCCGAATTAGGAGGCTGGGCTTGGAGGTGGCTGTAGCGAAGACGCAAGCCATCGTCTTTCATGGACCGAGACAGAGACCGCCCCCTGGCGAAGATATGGTAGTGGATGGGGTCGTGATACCGTTGCGACCACATATGCGGTACCTGGGTCTTGTTTTGGATAGCCGCTGGAGCTTTAGTGAGCACTTCCGGCAGCTGGCTCCCAGGCTAGTGAGTGCCGCAGCGGCATTAGGGAGACTCCTGCCGAACGTAAGCGGCCCAAACCAGAGCTGCCGCAAATTGTTCGCAGGAGTCATACGGAGTATGGCCCTGTACGGGGCGCCAGTGTGGGCAGACTCTCTTAGCACGGAGAATAAAGCAGCTCTTCGCCGACCGCAAAGAGTCATCGCCTCCCGTATCATACGGGGATATCGCACGGTGTCGGGGACAGCACCATGTGCTCTTGCTGGTACACCACCATGGGAGCTAGAAGCTCAGGTGCTCTCTGAGGTGTACAGACGGAGGAGAGCAATTGCAGAAAGGGGCGAAAGCCTGGCCCCTGAAGAAAGGTTGCGAGTCCGGCGCGATGCGGAGGAGCGGATGCTCCAAGATTGGGAGCTCCAGCTACAAACCCCGATTGCGGGGCATAGGACTGTTCAGGCCATTCGCCCGGTCCTCAGGCAGTGGCGGGACAGGGAGCATGGCTCCCTGACATACAGGATGACACAGGTACTTACCGGGCACGGTTGCTTCGGTAAGTACCTGTGTCGAATACGGAGAGAGGCCGCTCCGGTGTGCCACGACTGCGGCGCACCGGTTGACACCACGGAGCACACTCTCGCGGAGTGTCCGACGTGGTCGTCACAGCGGAGAGAATTAGTGGCAGTCATTGGAGGAGACCTCTCGCTTCCCAGCGTGGCAGGTGCCATGCTGAGTGGTGACAGGTCGTGGCAGGCGATGGTCTCCTTCTGTGAGGACGTGATGTCACAGAAGGAGGCCGCAGAGAGGGACCGAGAGGTGGATGCGGACGCAGACCCGCTCCGAAGGAGACGGCCAGGAGGAAGGAGGAGACGCTACGCGCACCTCGTTCCTCCCTAGTCCTCGACAGGGGACGAGTGCCACTCGGTGGTCCTCCAAGTGCGGGGCTCATTGGGGCATCAACACCAGGGCCACACGGTGCGTGATTTCACGGTCCCGTAGGTCTTGCGTGTTAGGTGGTGCGGGAAGCAGTAGGGGGTTTAGTGGGTAGGGCCTTGGCGAGTCCCACATACCTTCGGGATGCATAAAAGCATTCCCCCTACTATAAAAAAAAAAAAAAAAAAGGAGAGTGCTTTAGTGGAAACATGTAAACGGTCGTCTTAAGACTAAAGAGAGTAACGTTCTAGTAGCCTTTCTACTCGCTTTTCAGTAGCACCCCCTGCGCGCCCGCTCACCCTCCACGCGATATTTTACTCGCACTGGAAGCATGTAAATCGACATTTTAGTAGCGTCTTTAGTAGAGTGCATTTGCCGGTGAACGCGTGACGTGTAATTGAATTAAATAATAGGTATAGGTATGGCGAAAATTACACTCTACTGGAAGCGTGTAAACGGTCACTGGAAAGGCACCAAAACTACTAAAGCACTCGCATTCGAATCTACTCGCACGCTACTAAGCACTCTACTAAATACTAAGATAATGTAAACCAGCCTTTAGAGACGCTATTTCGAGGTGTCATTTTTGCGTACTGTTTTAGTTAATGAAGCGTTATCAAGGATATTCTAATTCGAAGTTTTTTGTCCAAATAATCTTACATTCAAATTATTTTAATAAAGTCATACTGTATGAACCCAAGTGTTGATCAGCCACATAATTACCTAACATCCCCACACGTACTGTTAACACAACTAACCAATTATAATCAATCTCACGACCATCCATCATCAGGCCCCACTAATTCTGCGAGCGTCGTAAATCTACCGACCGCAGCCGATTATTCCAGCTCAGCAATCTGAGAGTTACATCGATTCCGATTCATCGATACGAATCGGTTACCGTATCATCGTTTAAAGACATACCCATTTGTCTATGTCATTTCTTTCGGTAACACTATCGAGTACAAACGAAAATGTGCGATTTAAGCGGGAATTACATTAGGCCGACGTGGGCCACGTACGCCGATCTGGGCGCGTCGGTCCCCATGCATTTTACATAGAGGATAGTCGTTTAGAACTACACTACATCCACGCCTTGCGACGCGATACCACGTCACTCGACGCAACGAAAAATAATGACACGTCCATAGAGTACATTATCGAACGCACCCAGATCGGCGTACGTGGCCCACGTCGGCCTAATGCAATTCCCGCTTAAATCGGTTTCGTATTTTTTAAGGCGTCAAAAAGTAAAAAAAGAAACATTTAAAAAAAAGATTAGATCATAACCACATAGAGCGGTATATCTTTAAAGTTAATAAATATTTAATTACCTACTGTAGTAAAAAATAGATAAAATAAAAAAATCGGATTGCACTCTGGGAGTGCCGACAGAAGTGAAAACTTGAATATTAACGTTGTGCATTTCTGATATTTTGGAATGGTTAGGGAATAATTTTGCACGAATTGCCGTCTTACGAATTCACTCTGCATTTGAATTTACGAATACAGAATAGTATTGTACGAAAGTCTTATCCATAGCTTGGCAGAAAATCTAGAGTTTTGACATTGAATTAAAAAATTAGCGCGTTGCTATGGTGACACAAGTGTTTACGTCTTGAAATGACGCACCACCATTTTCACCGCGCCCCGTAGAAAGAGAGGGGGATACTTCCGCCACCGGCTCTCTACTCTCCATCCGTCACATCCGTCTTACGAATTTTCGATCAGGTTCACGTGATTCTTACTGACGCGAGTTTAGCATTTTTTCCCTATTACAAAAAAGCGTACAACGCCACTAAAGAAGTTATCACATCAAAAAAATATAATGTAAATGAAAAAAAAAACAAATAAATTTAGAAATTAAGTGCTTTTGAATTTATCCATATTTTCTTACCGCCCATTCGAGACTTTTTGGCTGACAAGAAGAATGGACACAAGAAAATCAACTTTATCAGAAATAGAAGTAACGATATTTACGAAGACTTGTATCATTACCAAAAACATTTTTAACATAACTTAAAAAACATTATCATCATCATCATCATCATCATCATATCAGCCGCACGACACCCATTGCTGGGTATAGGCCTCCACCAAGGATCTTCACGACGATCGGTCTTGCGCTGCCCGCATCCAGTGGCTTCCCGCGACATTCACCAGATCGTCGGTCCACCTTGTCGGGGGCCTACCCACGGAGTGTCATCCGGTGCACGGTCGCCATTAATATAAAAAACATTAATGGAAAACCAATTTAAAGATTGAAATCTGAAAATATTAGTAGATTGTTATACAGGACGCTAAAATGACCCATTGCATACGAGGTAGTTTTATTCCCGAGCTTTGGGGAGGGAATAAATAGAAACCGAGTTACGATGGGTTTTAGCGTCGTGTGTTACACTCTACTTTTCACTACGATTGGGAGAAAATAAAATACTATTTAAAATACCTAGTTTATACTTCCGTAAACGAATCCATTCGTTTTTCTATCCTCCACTTCATAAACTTTTCATACAGTATGATTTGTGCTTGACGGCAAAAGATTAAAATTATTTCTTTCCTATTACAATCACACAATTCAATCAGTTTGCAATTAGAGAAAAATTCTAAATAATTCGCGCCATACTGTAGCAGCTAAGAAACACAATGCACGCATTCTACGATGTAAACATTACAAGTCACAGAGTATAAATAAGTCTATGATTTCACCGAAGAGATCGCAGCTTTTAGTTCCATTTTCAAAAATAAAAATGAGAAACAGTATTAAGTAGAGCGAGTCTTTATTCATAACTATTCTATTTATGAATAAAGACTTTTTCGTTTTAGTAGGTTCATTGGTAATAGACAAACATTAAAAAAGAAAAAACTTTATCCCCTAGGGGTTATTATGCTATTTTATCTCGGCTCTTGAACGTTACTATGACGGACTTTTTGAGCAAGAGGAGTGAAATAGTACATTACTGCCGCGGTCAATAATGACTGCGTTGCTGGCAGCGATGATGATGGCTGAGAGCGGAGCTTAGAACAGGTCCAGGCCGTCACAGCGCGGTCAGCATTGCAGCCCTTGATGGACAAGCTAGAATAAAGGCCATAGACCGGAGGTCGAGGCCTTTATAGCGCGGACAGCAAAGGCTGCAATGATGACCAAGCTTGAAGGCCGAGAGCGTAGTTAAGCTTAGCTCGAGGCCATCATAACGTGGCCAGCAGTGCAGTCATTGTGGACCAAGGCTTTTATAGTACTTTACTCAAAAAATGCGAATACTGCCTACTATACCTACTGTAGTAGGTACTTATAACCTAATTTCAAAAAAATACAAAAATGCAAATATCTCAGAAATGGTGCGTCGGAGCCAAAAAGTAAAGTTTTTTTTGATCCCCTTTGTAACCGCGGAAGTAGATAAGAGGTATTGAATGAAAGGTCAAAAAAACGGTCAAGTGCGAGTTTTTTATATTTTTCCATACAAATCCTTACTAATATTATAAATGCGAAAGTCCGTTTGTTTGTTTATTTGTTTGTTTGTTTGTTACGCCTTCACGTCTTAACTACTGAACCGATCAACATGAAATTTTGCATACACGTTGTCGGGGGTACAGAAAAGGACATAGGGTACCTTTCATCCAGAAAAAAAGTATTGTTCCCGAGGGATAGCAAAAAACCTTTCCACGCAGACGAAGTCGTGGGCGGCCGCTAGTTTTATATAAAAGTACAAAAACATCATCTAGGTACAACAATACAACACCCGCGGAGATATAGAATGGGATTCAAAATGGCGGCTCACCGCGCTTACCACAACGAGTGTGACTGAGAGAGCGATAGCTGTGGCGTTAAGTGTGTGAACGAGAAGTGAATATGAACGACGCCATTCCTAATCCCATCCTTTATCTGCGCAGGTTGTACAGTGTATTTTTCACCTATGTTTGAAAGAAAACTCGACAATAATGGATTCTCAAAGGAAATTGCTGGTGGCTAAAACTCGACAATAATGAAATCACATACAACTTTGTTGCGTCACCATCGGAGAACACCGGCAAGCTCGACTTTGTTCAAAGAAGGTTGTCAAAATAATGACCATATTACAAGCTTTTTTGAGTAAAAATAATTGTTCATCAAATTCGAACCGGGAATTAAATCTGACTCGCAATTACGGCGACCAATAACGGAGGGTAAAAAAATCGCACGTAATTGAATGCGTGAGGTTTACGAGACATTCATTTTAGTGCCCACCGGCAGAGTAGAGACTCCATGCGTTGTGTGATTCGCAGCCCTTATTCAGGACAGGATAAAGTGACTGATGATAAACTTGTGTTTGTGTTGCACTACATAATAATTAATAGGAATGCCATTTTGCTTATTTATTTATGAAATAAAACAATTTTTAACGGATACTAGCGCGGTTTTATTGAAAGCACTTTGGTAATTAGTTGGTATTTGGTTTGATTTTTGGTTTTCCCGACGTTTCGGCAACTTTGCAGCTGCCGTGGTCACGGGGGACTGAAGCTACCCGTGAGTCTACCCTCAAGCGATGAATTTTTTTAGACGTTCAGAAATTAAAATTTTAACAAAATTTTTAAATGTTTTATGTTGATTTATAATTTAATTTTATGAATTATTTAGTGCTAAAAAGAGAGAGAATCTACTGAAGCTACCACCATTTCATAAAATTGGGAGGCCCCTCCAAGAAAGAAATGGCGAAAGAAAACTTGGAGAGGAAAACCGACCTCCGTCTTTTATAAAAGAAAGTTTCTTTTTTTAGTTAATTTCTGAACGTCTAAAAAAATTCATCGCTTGAGGGTAGACTCACGGGTAGCTTCAGTCCCCCGTGACCACGGCAGCTGCAAAGTTGCCGAAACGTCGGGAAAACCAAAAATCAAACCAAATACCAGATAATTACCAAAGTGCTTTCAATAAAACCGCGCTAGTATCCGTTAAAAATTGTTTTATTACATGTCTAGTGAGCGCGTAAGCTTGAGAAGTGAATATTATTTATTTATCATAGCTATATAGGAAAAGCAACAATATTTCTTATACACGGTTAATTTTTAAGTATATCTAAAAATGAAATGGGGTTTTTAAACCACGTAAATGAACAACTTTTACTATGGGGCCAACCACGAAATCGCGAAAAAAAAACAGCTGTTCCATACATTATAGTCGAGTTGATGTTGTACTTTTCTATGGAACAGCTGATTTTTTTACGTCTTTCCGTGATACAAACCTTGTACTTATAATAACAAACACAACAAAAAAAATCTAATTTGGTTCATTCGTTCTAAAGTTATGCGTTATTAAAAGTTATTACATACATTTCGGCGATTCACTTTTATTTATATAGATATCTGTTTACTTGTTGATAATAGGCACAATTTTTAAATCTTAAAATTGTGGTCATCCTATTTTAACAGGCGGTCACTTGTCTGGCCTGTGCAAAAATCTGGAATGAACCTGCAACGCTCGCAAAATGTGATGAGGGCTCTGTAGTATTGGGCTTATATCCACTCTACACGTTGGCCCAAACCTTGCCCATTTATCGTTCGTTGATGCTTTTGAAAGAACCTCTTTGAAGCATTTGTTACAAAACCGGCAACGGACGATGAATTTGCCAATACTGTGGCCAATGTGTGAAGCCAGCACGACAAGGCAACTCTCACCGTGAACTATTCAAGCGTTTCTGCGTAGCTTTATTGATTGAATATCAAACATCCAAACATAGAAACAAATTAACATTTATAATATTAGTAGAAAAGTAGGAGGAATAGTAAGATATTTTTTTTCCAACCCGTTATATTTTAGTAAATGAAAATATTTTTATTTAACCAAACTCACTAACCCCCGGTTTCTGAAGTACTTAATCAGAGATTATCGTAAGTTTACCTTTATTGTAGGTGTCTACATTATCTGGTTTAATTTATTTTATTACTTTAAACCAGATAATGTTGACCTCTCCGATTAAGTTAAACTTTCGATTTAACACCTCAGAAACCGGGGGTAGGAAGTTATTTTAAATCGTCCAGTTATTTCCCTACCACCCATTCAAGGCTTTTTTAACTGACAAGAAGCGAGTGAGTTCTTAATATTATTTTAGGGTTACATTCAATTCAAATAAAAAAAAATCAAGTGTTAATTAATTAAATCGGTGATGTGTGTAAATAAACACACATTCGGCGATCCCCATGAGCCTCCGCTAAATGAATGCCTGGCAATATCTTTTGGAATGGAAACAGCATCCCGGAAAAAGCCACTGTGGGGAAAAAATACGAATGTGTTTTACGAGTTTATAGTCACAGTCGATTGAAATGAAGTAGTATGGACAGATAGAAATATATTCTGTGGCGTATGCCACTTTTACTAATAAAAGTAACAAAAGTGTAAAGACCTAAGTCTTTACCTATGAAATTGCCGATATTTTGTTACATACAGAGAAAATAATAACTTCTATAATTCAAATTTTTAACAAAATCGTGAATATTACATCGAATTATGATCATGATAGTTAACTATCAGTAAAAATAAAGTCCATATTTTAGCTTTCGTGACATTAAAAAAAAGATCTTGAAAGTGACTCTTTTTTTGTGAGCAAAAAAAGGGTGACCGAAGGGGTTGTAACTTAACCAAAACTTATTTTTTCGCTTATCTTAAATGGAAATAAGTTAGCATAGTGTTCAAACATTAGTACATAAAAGTTTTGTTACATGAGTGTTCATGGTTGTTAAATGAACAAAGAAAATGCTATTATGAAAAATGCAACTTCTTGAAAAATCTCCATACAAAGCGGCAATTTCATAGGTAAAGACCTATTATTTCATCTCTTTATTTTTTATCTCACAATAAAAGAACGTTACACTATGTTGTAGGTAGTTAATGTTTCAAACGGTTGTAGTGTCGTCGTCGTAAGGTTCCTTCTTAAATAGTTTAAGGGGTCAATAATTTCAAGGGGTCAATGCACTTATGCATACAAACAACTTTTACTATGGTACCAAAATTGTAATCGCGAAAAAAAAATCAGCTGTTCCATAGAAAATTTAAAATCGAATAGATCAAAATGTATGGAACAGCAGATTTTTTTTTCGCGATTTCAATGTTGGTCCCATAGTAAAAGTTGTTTGTATGCATGAGTACATTGACCCCTTAAAATTATGTGCACTATTTAAGAAGGACCTTATATACATAAGAAATCGTCGATTAACTAATAAATACAGGATCAGCTTAATCTAGTGGTACATATGGTTGTAAAAACTACACGACAGCGTGCGTGACGTCACACTTGTGTCACTATTTGTATTACTAAGGAACATGTTATCAAACATGTCTTTGAGCACAAAGATCTATCTCTCAGGAAGTATATTATTCCCTTCTTGATGAATATTGGAGTAATGAAATAATCTACTCTCGACTTTGGTTTATCAAACTGAACAACTTTTACTATGGGACTGACTCTGAAATCACGAAAAAAAAACAGCTGCTTCATATATTTTAATATTTTCGTTAATAATTTTTGTATGAAACAGCTGATTTTTTTCGTGTTTTGAGGGTTTGGTTGGTTTCATAGTAAAAGTAGTTCACTTTGATGGTCTCCATCTACCATATACGGCATTAGGGGTATTTGTGTAACGCGTTGTATAAAATACAGTGTATTTCTAAGTTATTCCCCACTGTGGTGTTAGGCTCGACGCTAATCTCTTAACTCTCGGTACAGAAACAATAAAACGCTACGTTGAAATCGCACGTGGAAATATTTGGCACTTCCCGGAGGAAAATACGAGGGAAAAGTGTGGAAATCACCCGTCCTATATATCGGTCCATTAACTTAAAAAATACGTCCTACTGAAGAAGAAAGAAAAGTAATGAGACAAAAATATGAAACGATTTATTTGACCTTTCTAAACTGAAACAAAAAAGTAGAGCAAATTTTTTACAGTTGTTTTATTTGATAATTCTTTAGTTAGAACCATCCGATCCCTATTTATATATTTTTTTATTTAAATGCTGTCGATAGTAAACAATAATGTTTACGTTCTGAAAATTTAAAAAAATCAAACATTACATTTTCTAAAGATAAATTTCCCTGCGTGATCGAATCAGAAACGAGGGGATCCGCAGGAGAACTTAAGTAACCGACATCGCTTGAAGGATTGCTTAGCTGAAGTGGCAATGGGCAGGACACATAACGAGAAGAACTGATGGCCGTTGGGGCGGAAAGGTTCTGGAATAGCGACCGCGCACCGGACGACGCTCCGTCGATAGGCCCCCGACAAGGTGGACCGACGATCTGGTGAAGGTCGCGGGAAGCCACTGGACCGATCGTCGTGGAGATCCTTAGGGGAGGCCTATACCCAGCAGTGGGTGTCGTGCGGCTGATATGATGATGATGATGATGAAATATTATTGTTTGCTAAAAGCAGTATTTTACATATCATATGGATCTGAATCTTGAACCCTCCCGAAAATTTTTAATCATACTATTAAAATAAAATTAATTTCGCCAATATTTCGGAATCAGCAGAGAAGCTTTTTCGTTCATTAAATCAGCCGGAACTCATGAAAGCTGTTTGCTTTGACGCTGCTATTTGCATGTAAACTGAATGAAAATATGTGCTATGTATTCTGCTTTTGAATACAGACACTAAAAAATGGGTCATAATTATTATTTAGTAAGTTTACTCATGATATAATTATGAGTTTTGCTATTATATCGATGTTATAAGTAATTAATTTATTTTTAATAAGTAAGAAAAATCGAAAATTAAAATTGAGGGTATGTATCCTTACTAATTTTATAATTGCGAAAGTCCGTTTGTTTGTTTGTTTGTTAATTTGTTTGTTACGCCTTCACGTCTTAACTTCTCAACCGATCATCATGAAATTTTGCGTACACGTTCTGAGGGGTACAGAAAAGGACATAGGGTACCTTTCATCCTCCCGAAAAAATGAATTGTTCCCGAGGGATAGCAAAAAATCTTTCCACTTTCCACGCAGACGAAGTCGCGGGCGGCCGATAGTAGGTATATATGTATCACCATAGTGATACTATCCTATTTGTAAGATAGGACAGAAAACAGGATAGAAAATAGTCAGCTGTTTACCTTATCTAGAAGTCGGCTTAAGTTGATAAAAAGCAAAGGTTGACTTCTCCTACGAGTAGGTATAATAAAAATAAGTAAATGTTAACATGTTAACTGAAAAACAAATAAAAATAAATCCTTACTAATATTATATTATAAAAGTAAGTTTGTTTGTTTGTTTGTTACGCCTTTACGTCTTAAGGTGCTCCCTCACCGGGAGCATTCACGTGTACTGTAACATTATAGATTCGTCTTTGAGCATTACATTACAATAATACCTCCCTGAATGACGAGCATTCGCGTGTTTCTCCACCGTCACTGAGCATTACATCAGTGAAGGAGGAGAACCGAGCATTACAATGCGCACCTTATAATGATACAAAACGGGCATACATCAGTGAAGGAGGAGAAACACGCGAATGCTCGTCAGTCAGGGAGGTATTATTGTAATGTAATGCTCAAAGACGAATCTATAATGTTACAGTACACGTGAATGCTCCCGGTGAAGGAGCACCTTTAATTACTGAACCGATCATCATGAAATTTACATACACGTTGTCAGGGGCACAGAGAAGGACAAAGGGTACTTTTTATCTCGAAAAAAGTACTATTCCCAAAGGATACAGAAATAACTGTCCACGCAGACGAAGTGGCGGGCGGCAGCTAGTTTTAAAATAAATCAAGAATAAAATCATAACACTTAATGCCTACCCACTGCTCCTTTCAAATCCAACATGGCTGCATTTTCCAGACTGCAACTTATATTGCACTTTATCCGCATTTTAAAGTGGCACGTTTCACTCAACACATCTTAATGCTACATTTTAAAGTGCCGCAATCTTTCTGAGAAGAAATAAGTGGTAAGTACCTAAATAATCAGAGCATTTCACTGACCGAGCGAGTGTGAAACGTGAGCGTCTCTGTCTCAGCTTATGCAAAAATGATTTCGTATGTCCGGCTGTCCGTCCGTTCTCCTCTTTCCCATAGTAAAACAACTTTTAACTCTGAAATCTGAAAAATAATAACGAAAATATCAAAATGGATGGAACAGCTGTTTTTTTTTGCGATTTCAGAGTTAGTCCCATAGTAATTGTTGTTTGTTTTGTAATACTCTGTGTAATAAACCACGTGAGAAATAAAAAAAATATGAAATATAATTTCCGTGGTAATCCGAGTAGAATAGGCGTGGCAACTATACGGGCTTCTTGATCTCAGATAGTCGAAGCGTGTGCTTGCATGCGGTCGGAACGTTGCATGCTACTTTTAACAGGCCACTGCTATTGCTTGGAGATACACGGAGCTACAATGTGACAAGCAATTCCTTGAAGCATGTTAAAGCGAGTAAATGTTTTTCATGGAACTTCATGGAAGCGCTCATGGCGAAGCTCGACAGATTGATCGTACTTCACGTGTGTTAAGCAACGCTCGGTCCGTCCAGGTGTCGGATAAGTGACCGTTAAGACTGAGCGCTTCCGTGCTTCAGAGGGCAAGTTAAACCGTCGATCCTGGCTGTTGTCATTTGATAACAGTCGTTAAGCCAAGCCAGAGACCTTATGAGATATACTCTGGTATATCAGATGAGCTTTAACACCAGAGGTGGAAAGTAATCCTCATACGATAAGAAGAAGATATAAAGAATAATAATCAGAAAAGAAGATAATAATCGACAATGTTAAATGTTATCTACTGAAGAAACTTCTAATCAACACAACCAAAACAAAAAATAATACTATCAGAAATACCTATTTGATTATTTGAGTACCTAATGGATAATATAAAATGTTGTGTTGATTTCATCATGTCATCGTGGAAAATCAACTTATATATCAAAATATTATGATATGAAAGACTTGGCAGAGTAGAACTCGGTATGTTTCCACGTCGCTATCGGCGCCGATGACGAGCCCGCCGTCGTTCAATCGACTTATAATCAAACATTGATAGCGTCTGTCATGTAAATTCTGTCGAAATTACCGAATAATAGCAAAAGCCTTCACTTTGAAGTGCACTATGGAATATTCTAAGATGAAAATTACCTAATAATTATCAAGTGCAAGAACGTTATTAGATATTTCCAGAGAAAAAAAAATAGGTTTAGACCACAAATATCTTCATCCACTTTATTTAGCGTAACGGCTCTCGGGCGCCTTTTTGTAGCTGCGATAATCACGGCGTTAATCGCGACGATAATCGCCCGCGAAATGACACGACAAAAGTTTTACTTAGCCAGCGACAAAAAAGCGCCGCGATTATCGCCGCGATTAACGCCGCGTTTATCGCAGCTACAAAAAGTGGCTCGTGGGCGTTTACGTATAGAACTCCGTATGTTCTATTCTCAGTGCCAAAAAATTGCTCAGCGATTAATCGCCCGTCAGCGGGGGCGCTTATGCTTGTAATATGACGTCTATTCCTGTTCTCAACATCACTAAGTAGCTATAAGATGGTGCTCATACATTTTAAAAGTCAATTATAAGAAGAAATTGAATGAAGTACATAATTGTGTTAAGGTATCATACCTTAAAATAAAACACTTTTTAACGGATACTAGCGCGGAAGGCGAAAAAGTGTTTTATTTAATGTCTAGTGAGCGTGTAAGCTTGAAAGATGAATAATGATACATTGATAATTTAAGCTAGCATACCTCCATTAAGTTGCACCGTACAAGACGGTTACATGTCCAAACGCGTCCCTATTATCACTATACAGGCTGTGAAATATAATTCACTTTGCTGAAAGCCCTCGAGGACTCTTAGGTCTCAGCTGGCTCCAAGACGTTTTCTCTGCCCGTCGCGCTAAAAAGCACATAAGCCGATTGTTAAGGCGAAACTCAAGTTACGAGAGCACGCTTGAGTGGTGCGGGAATTATTGTTCAAAATGTTGTGTGTTAGCACCTAGAATGTCTTGCATTTTAAATGAGCTTCTTGGCTGCGTGTAGTGCTGCAGTACAAAAACTGTATAAAACATTTTTAATGCTTTGATAATATTATGTATAATACGAGATTATAATTCAGAGAAAACACCGATGATATTTCCAAAGTACTTTTTATTTTTTTCACTCTTATTTTACATTGAAGAACATAAAAGAAACTGTCTTAAATCACGAACTAATTCTAGGAAAACTCTAACATAACACTATTTAGTCTTCGTCCTATCACCTCGACGATCTGGAACAGAATGGCCCAGTCAGCCTCGATTTCTCATATTTATGAACTATTTTGCCGCCATTTTACCCAACGTTCGCGCCATTTGACACAATATTTTAAACGCTCGTTGGTTCATTCACCCGGTAGTCAAAAAACTACTAATAACATCAAAATTTAGCATTAAAATGAACCAGCTCATACGAAATTGATTAAAAATTAAATTAAAATAAATTATAAACCTAACACTCGACCATCCTGATAGCGTGTAATGACCCCATACACGTATCCTGTGATAACCTAACACTAGGCTGACTAAGACATTCTATTCTTCATACAATAGATAAAAATATAACATGTCTGAAGTTAAATGGTACCACGTTAAATATATGAAAGGTATGTTAATACTATTATAGTATAATTAATGATATACTTATACAAATGTGTTCTTACATTAAAATTTTACTACTTTACGAGCAAATCTGGTCTCGTTACACGATGTCAACTGTTCAACAAGCAAACCTGTTCCTGCATCACAGAGACATTGGCGAGCAAATCTGGTCTCGCTATAAATTTTTACTGTTCAGCAAGCAAACCTGTTCCTGCTTCACAGACACTACTCGGCGAGCAAACCTGGTCTCGCTACAAAATTTTACTATTCGGCGAGCAAAGCTGGTCTCGCTACAAAAATTTACTGTTCGGCGAGCAAACCTGGTCTCGCTACAATTTTACTTTCAATAGGATTATAGAAGTGCTAATCTCAAAACAACTCTTACTTAATACTTTTCATTAATGATAATAAAATAAAATTGACATTGTGATTAAACATACGTACTTATCATTTTTAAATCATAATCATGCTTAATTCAAATTGTTATTATTATAAGGAAAGTAATTAAAGCTAGTATAATACATTATTTTCAACAAAACAAAACATTTAATATTATAAATCACGATAAAAACTTTAAGTGAATTAAAAGTAAATGTACACAAATAATAATTATTATAGTTTTTATACACTTAATAATAAAAGACGTAATTTTAATAATATAATAGTAATAAAATAAAAGAGAAATTTACATTTAATCATTTACATTTGCCGAGCTGTCCATTTCATCATCCTCGGTATCGGTGTCATTAACTTGTAGTGCAGCAATATGAATCCATGGTTTCATACGATCTGCCGCTACAATAGAACCTCGCTTATTTTTCATGTTACTAAACCCTGATATAGATTGAATTTTATAGCGATCATTTCCCAAAACCTTAACTACACGGAAAGGACCTGAAAAAGGGGGAAGTAATTTCTTACTTTTACCGTCATTCTTAAATGCCGTTTCGGTAACTTTAACTAAATCTCCCTCTGCATACAATTGTGCCGGCCGCCTACTCTTGTCATAAAAGGCTTTTTGTTTCAATTGTTCCCTGTCAATTTTAGTTTTCACTTCCTTTCTAATGGTTTCAATTTCTGTCCCAACACGAGCCTCCTGCGAGACTTCTTCCAAAGAAGGGTTTAAATCACTGTTCATAGTTATTCCAAACATTACTTCGGATGGCGTTCTACCTGTAGTCTTATGTAAAGTGTTATTCATACCCCACTGAATTTTTCCTACTTGGTTATCCCATTCCTTCTCGTTGTTATTTAGATTTTGTGCCGTTAACGAACTGAGGATGGTGCGATTGTAACGCTCTACCTGCCCATTTGATTTTGGACTAGCTACTGCGTTGAGAATATGTTTTATCCCCTTGTCAAGGCAATATTTTCTAAAAGAATGTGAAGTGAAACAACTTCCACGATCAGTTATAAGACGTGTAGGTGTTCTAAAAGTATAGAAAATATCATTCAAGACTTTTATTACATTTATAGTTTTTGTATTTCTTACCGGTCTTATAAACACGAATTTTGTAAAAGCGTCAACTATTACTAACAGATAAGAATTCCCCTTATTAGACCTAACAAATGGGCCAAGGTGGTCAGCGTGCAGTGTATGGAAAGGTACTTCAACTTTTGCTATGGGGTGTAATAATCCTTCGCGAGAATTTCCGTTCTGCTTAGCATATGCACATTCGATACAAGCTGTTACGTATTTCTTTACAAAACGCGACATTTTCGGAAACCAGTACTGTTTCTTTATCTTGTCTAAAGTCTTTTCTACCCCAAAGTGTCCAATATCGTCATGGTTCATTTTACATACTTGCCACCTTGCCCCCTTTGGAACTACCCAACGGAGATCATCCTTATTACCGTCGACACACTTATATAATTTGTTATCTTTAATAACATAATTTTCTTTAATGTGTCGAAGGTCCTTCGGATCCAAGTCATTAAGGAGAATCTCCCGAGTTCTGGCCAATTCTGTGTCTCCAAGTTGGAGGGTGAGCAACCAATCGTCATTACTAATATTCATAACTGTAGGATAAAAATCCGTTTGAATTTCACTATCGGGAATTGGGTTACGTGACAAGGCGTCAACGTGCTGCATTTTGTTTCCAGCCTTATACTCGACTGTGCATTGGAATTCCTGTAACGTCAACCACCACCTGGCTATTCGAGGTATAAGATCTTTTTTAGAGAAAGTTGATCGAAGGGCACTGCAATCAGTTACAATTTTGAATTTCTTGCCTAAAAGATATATTCGGAACTTTTTTAAAGAGCATACTACGGCTAATGTTTCCAGCTCGTATGAATGAAAGTTCTTTTCTTCCGGAGATGTTTGGCGACTGTAGTAAGCAATAGGCTTTAAATCGTTTGTTCCCAATGCTTTTTGTAAAAGTATGCCTCCAATGCCGTTCCTACTGGCGTCCGTATGTAATTCGAATTCCGCACTTTGATCATAAATAGCTAACACGGGTCTATTTAATAATCGTGATTTAAGGGTTATAAAAGCTTCTTGTTGGGAATCCGACCATTCCCATTTCGCATCTTTCTTTAGTAATTTTGTGAGTGGATAAGCGACCTGTGCAAAACCTTGAATGAATTTACGGAAAAAACCCACTAAACCCAAGAACTGTCTCACTTTGTGAACATCAGTCGGTTGTGGGAAATCCTGAACACACAAAATTTTCTTTTGCCCTGGTTTGACTCCGTCCACACTTATCTCGTATCCTAAATAATCTATTTTGTCTTGGAGAAAATTGCACTTTGACAAATTAAGTGTTAACTTGGATTTTTCGATTAATTGTAATATTTCTTCTAATCTATCTAAACATTCGGCAGGATTTGTGCCAAAAATAAGAAGATCGTCTATGTAAACCATTGCTTTAGTGAATCTGGCAGATCCCAAAATCCGGTTCATCATGCGCTGAAAAACAGCTGGCGCATTTGCCAAACCAAACGGCATTCGGTTGAATTCGAATTGTCCATCTGGAGTGACAAATGAAGTCAGCTGTTTGCTACTTTCAGCTATGGGTACCTGGTAATACCCAGACGCAAGATCTAATGAGATAAAATAAGCCTGTCCCGACAAACGCGCTATCTCGTCTTCTATTATTGGCATCGGGTATCTTTCTTTTATGGTTACAGAGTTCAATTTCCTATAATCCACACACATTCGTAAACTACCGTCCGGTTTTCGTACTAAAATTATAGGACTAGCATATTCGGATACGGATTCCCTAACTATTCCCGCGGCCATCATGTCATCTACCATGTTACGTACTTTTTCTCTCTCATGGTGAGACAACCTATATGGTCTACAAGCTATAGGACGTTGATCACTAAGTTCAATATTCATTTCGGTTACACTAGTACAACCTAACTGCCCTAAGTTGGAAGCAAAACAGTGTTTATATTCATTTAACAACTTGAGGAGTCTTAATTTGTAGTCTGCCGAGACTGTCTCACCTATGCGAATCATAGAATCTGTTATTTCCCCCGAATCCTTTTGTTCATATACCATTGTAGGATTATTTATCACTCTATTAACTAAACCTACCACTTCAGCTCGGCATAACACAACATTTTCTACTATTAAACAGGGAATAGAAGTTAAAGTAATAGTAATATTAACTAAACCCTTTGTAACCTGGTACAACCCACCACGTATAATAAATTGCTGCCCAGGTTTTCCTATGAGCCTATCCTTTACTACAATACTCCCACTAAAATCCTTGTCCGTCTGAGCCCTAATAGTCGCGGATCCGTACAACTCTAAGTCTTTCTGAACACAGATCTTAATTGCCTTATCGGAGTCATATTCAACTTGAGGCATTTCATCACTAATGTTAAGAAAACGCAATTGCGAGACATCTTTGTACACTAGAATATGCGGTAATTCCGTAAAAGTCTGTCCTATTAGAGCGGTTTTTTCCAAAAGGACATCTTCTACTATCTTACAGGGAACTTTAGCTTTAACGCCATCTATTTCAAGATTTACGTCTGCACTACCTAAAGATTTAACCAATCCATTACCAAAACCTTTCATTGTCGTTTCTACTTGATCATGTGTTAACCCTAAAGAAACAGCAAAAGATTTTTTTATTAAAGTTACTTCACTACCAAAGTCAATAAATACGTCTATAGTCAAGCCATTAATTTTGGCCAGTTTTATGTATTTTGAATTCAGGCCTGAGCTGGATATACACATAGTCTTATGAACGTTTTCAGGATTAGCTTTGTTTTCAGGTCGTTTGAAACAACTGTCAGACTTGTGACCTACCTTGTTACAGTTACCACATTTAACTAGAGCTTTAGAACAATTTGAGAAATGATGGCCCTTCTCTTTACAATTATAACAAAATATGACTGACACTGGTTTGTGTTTAGTTGAATTAAACTGATTAGAGTTTTCAGACCAGTTTCTATTTCTAACTTGCCCACGATCTACGGATGTATTAGAATCTTTATGACTCATTAAGAACTGTAATAACTCATCAGGATTTGAGCAGCGTAAAGCTAACGCACCAGACTTCATAGTCCTATCACCGATACCGTGAATGATGCAATCGACAGCCCGCTTACCATCAATTTTGCATTGATTAAGAAGTGACAACTTTTCATAAAAATAAACCTCTATAGGTTCATTAAATTTTGTCTTTCTTTTAAGCATTTCTTCTAAGAGTTGGCCATAATTTTGTTCACTAGGAAAAGCACTTAACAATTTATTTTGCCATTCTTGCCATGAATATAAAATTGTTTCCAAACTTTCATACCAAATTTTGGCCAACCCTTTTAATTTTTGCATAGCATAGTGTATGGTAGTTTTATCATCCCAGCCGTATACAGATGCGCATTCGTTTACCTTTTTCAACCAGGTGTGAGTGCGCTGAGTTTTAGAAGAAGGATCAAAATCAGGGAGAATGTTTTGAGGATCTTTAGTTTGAGCATGAGACGGCTGAGATGGTAAACTACCCTTAATGGAATTAACAATTTGTATGACATCTTTAGCAGAGAAATTAGGGCTACGTGACCTTGTGCGATGATCCGTGTTGTCTTGTCCCTCGGGCCTGCGACCGCGAAGACGACTGCGTGACCTCGATGTTGTGTTAGATCTGCGTTTCGTAGAACGTGAACGTGCTCTGCTTTCCCGATCTTGCTGCATCTCCTTTTCTAGAACTCTCAGGCGTGTGCGCAAACTTTCCAGCTCTCTGTCGCAGTTTCTCGTATCGGTATCCTTACTAATATTATAAATGCGAAAGTCCGTTTGTTTGTTTGTTTGTTTGTTTGTTTGTTTGTTACGCCTTCACGTCTCAACTACTGAACCGATCGTCATGAAATTTTGCATACACGTTGTCAGGGGTACAGAGAAGGACATAGGGTACCATTCATCCCGAAAAAAAGTATTGTTTTCGAGGGATAGCAAAAAAACTTTCCACGCAGACGAAGTCGCGGGCGGCAGCTAGTTCTCCATAGTTTGGCGAGAGCCCAAACCCGTACGCTCTGGCGTCCTTAACCGCCGTGGCGTTCGTCCTCGCTCTGAAATGTTGCCTTCCATTGCCCTGGAACTCGACAGAAAAACATTGTATTAGATTATGTGTAATTAACTGAAAATATCACTAGGTGATATGGTGTAATTTAAGCCTTCGAATTTAACCAATAACACCCCCGCCCGTAGACTATTGCATTGTCAAAGAGTAGCCTCGACCTAATGCAAAATCCACAACCAACGGGTGACATTCAGTTATCGGACACCACATCAATCAGACAACACCAAGAATTTTATATTCATAATGTCATAGAATATGAATGTAAAACTCTTGGACAAAACACTTGTAAGATTAATTATTTTTATTAAAGGGTATGTTGCCACTGATCGTAAAGGCGACACTGCAGAAGAGTTGCCTCTGCCAAGTATACCAACCATTCACAATCAGTGTGCAAGTTTTCCATCAATGTATACACCGAAATTATTGTCTCAGTAATATACAATGTAGCAAAATGGATAAAAGTATTATCGAGTACTTCAAAAAATGTGAAATCATTAGTCGTGAGATGAAACACTGCCGAAGTGTAGCCACGGCCACGTGCTAACCCCACAGAACACGATTGCCACAGTGTTGCTTAACGAGTATAACATCAAAGTGTAGCCTTGATCAGATTTACCCGAAAAACACACCAAGGCATTGTTATCCTGTGTCACTGTCAGAGGGTAGCCCTGTCCACGTGACACAGGCAACATCGAAAAATCAAGGCGGAAACACACCACTCTGACGAGCCATGCTATGTCGCAACAGAACACAACACGACAGAACAGTGCGTTGGCACCTTTAGTCCTCCGGAAACTCATACAACATAGACCCATACATCTCCAGAGAGTTGCCCTGGCCAAGAGTATACGCCACGTCTAGAGATTCCAGTAAGAATCATTCACCATATAAGCACTTTTTAATACACAAATGACCACAAAAATTTAAGACTTAAATTTTAAAAAGATTTGAATAAAATAATCAAATAACAACACTATCAGAGAGCGGCCCTGATCAAGTGTTCCTATTCGATCACAAAATGATTGCATAATCAAATTTCATCACTATCGGAGAGTGGCCCCGACCAAGTGCTTACATTTGATCATAACATTCATTTATTTAGTAAAAGAAAAAGAAAATGTTAAAATAATCAAATAACAACACTATCAGAGAGTGGCCCTGATCGAGTGTTCCTATTCGATCACAAAATGATTGCATAACCAAATTTCATCACTATCGGCGAGTGGCCCCGACCAAGTGCTTACATTTGATCATAACATTCATTTATTTAGTAAAAGAAAAAGAAAATGTTAAAATAATCAAATAACAACACTATCAGAGAGTGGCCCTGATCGAGTGTTCCTATTCGATCACAAAATGATTGCATAACCAAATTTCATCACTATCGGAGAGTGGCCCCGACCAAGTGCTTACATTTGATCATAACATTCATTTATTTATTATAAGAAAAACAAAATGTTAAAAAAAATCAAATAACAACACTATCGGAGAGTCGCCCTGATCAAGTGTTCCTATTTGATCACAAAATGGTCGCATTATCAAGTTTCATCACTATCGGGGAGTGGCCCCGACCACGTGCTTACATTCGATCATGGCATCCATTTATTTCACAGAAGAAAAAGAAAGCGTGCATAAGATTTACTTACGTTTTATGGCGTGTCGATCCCGCTTCTGAATTATAATACGAGATTATAATTCAGAGAAAACACCGATGATATTTCCAAAGTACTTTTTATTTTTTTCACTCTTATTTTACATTGAAGAACATAAAAGAAACTGTCTTAAATCACGAACTAATTCTAGGAAAACTCTAACATAACACTATTTAGTCTTCGTCCTATCACTTCGACGATCTGGAACAGAATGGCCCAGTCAGCCTCGATTTCTCATATTTATGAACTATTTTGCCGCCATTTTACCCAACGTTCGCGCCATTTAACACAATATTTTAAACGCTCGTTGGTTCATTCACCCGGTAGTCAAAAAACTACTAATAACATCAAAATTTAGCATTAAAATGAACCAGCTCATACGAAATTGATTAAAAATTAAATTAAAATAAATTATAAACCTAACATATGTTTAACTTTTTATTTTTATTCCAAGAGACGTTTGATTTTGAGTTGACGCAAGAAATTGGTTAATTGATTTTAGACTTTTTCATTTTGCCAAAACTTTAGTCTTAGTCAACTTTAAAATAATAAATAATTATTAGTGATCGTCTAATATTTTATCGGTTTTTTTGTAATGAAAAAGTTATTGTTTTTTTTCTTTAGAAGTGATAATTATAAAAAAAAATAACACCTAATGCTTGTCTCACCACGGTCATGAAGATACAATGGAAAAGAAGATTTGAATGCATACATTTGCAATTAGGTACTCTTAATTCTAAGAGTAGAAAAAAAATAAAAAAAATTGTGGCTTCTAAATTTCATAAAATAATCTTATTTAAAGAGTGTTGATTAATAACTTTGAGATTGATTTCTTATCATTAAATTTTAATTTAAAATGCAATTTAATAATCTGCGTTTTAATTTAATACTTGCTTAGAATTTACTTATTTAATTTTATGGAAAACCTGTAATTAGCCTTGCTAGTAGTTAGAATTAGTTGTAAAAACAAAATTGTAACGCTGTCGGTTTTCAAATAAAAAAACCGGCCAAGTGCGTGTCGGGCCACGCGCAGTAGGGTTCCGTAGGTACATTATACCATACCATTACCATTTTAATACCGTTATCATTTTTCGTCTGAAAAAATAACTTTGTTTTTCACAGTGTTTGTATGAATGACAAAGTTATATTTGCGGTTTTGGAAAATGTACTATATCTCGAAAACTAATTACTGTATCTCGATCAAAACAATTTTCGTTGAAAGTGTTTATTAAGATCTATAGTTCATATTTTTTTTTAGATTTTTCACCCTCTTACTTTAAAAGTTAAAAAAATTTTACCACTTTGGCGGCATATATTTTTCAAACGGTTGACTTTAAAAAAAAATAGTCTTATAAACCTCAATGTCATTTTTAAAGACCTATCTATAGACACCCCACAAGTATTGGTTTGATGAAAAAAATATTTTCAGTTTCAGTTCCATGTATGGGGAGCCCCCCCTTAATCTCTTATTTTTTTTATTTTTGTATAAAAATCGTAAAGCGGTTCACAGAATACACCTACCTACTAAGTTTCAACTATGTAGTCCTAATACTTTTGGAATAAAGTGGCTGTGACATACGGACGGACAGACAGACAGACAGACAGACAGACAGACAGACAGACAGACAGACAGACAGACAGACATGACGAATCTATAAGGGTTCCGTTTTTTGCCATTTTGGCTACGGAACCCTAAAAAGTGGATACAAACTGTTGATAGGTATTTAAAAATCGCCCTCACCTCCTCGCCTGTACCACCACCAAAGCTGAGGACAGCGTAGAGAGCTCTCAGGCGACTAGTGTATCGCGGGTAGTTCAGATTTACGAGCCGGTTTGATGCCCGACTGAGCCCGACTTAATTCCGAAGGTCGTATCGGTTGCCGATTGTAATTTCCACTTCTGACTTCGGAGATCAACAGCTGTAACAGGTTTTTAAGAAAGGTGATATTTTCTCGTCAGTTTATTTTAAAACTACAAAGTAAAAAACATTTACCTTTATACTAACAACAATATTAATTACTTACCTACAATTTTTGAGAAGTAAAAACCAGCAGATTTTTCAGGCCACAGCCACGGATTATTGTCATTAATATCCTAAAATAAAAATATCCATTTTGGAGGTGTTGATTTTGAGTTACTAACCACAAGCCAACCATTACGCTAACTTTACACTCTTTTTTACACGACTGCCCAAAAAGGAGTGTATATGTGTTTAGGGTTCATGTATGTTTGTGGGTATGTGAGTTTCTTTATTCCACCATATCTTCGAAATGGGTCAACGGATTTAGATGTATAGGGTATCGTTAAAATCCTTACATCATTCCAAGTGACATTGTCTATATTTAAAAAAAAAGTCACTATGGCGACTGCACGATGCCATTTTCAAATGTAAAAAATAATTTTTTCTTCAATTATTACAATATGGACATCAAATGAAAGGCCTTAATGAGCACATTTCAAAACTATATAATTTGTCACTAAAATTTGTGAAATAAAAATAAATTAATTTAAAAAATATTAAAAACACGACTGCCTTGCCAAAACGAACTAAAAAGTTAAATAACAAGTGTCTGCAGTCGGGGGACCTCATTAAAAATTGTTCTACAAAACGGTCCCCCGACTGCAAAGACACTTGTTATTTAACTTTTTAGTTCGTTTTGGCAGGGCAATCGTGTTTTTAATATTTTTTAAATTTATTTTTAACAATACAATATGATTGATTTAACAATGTACAACAGAAGCGACCAACTTCAGAACGCTTACGTTACAAAACGATGTATTTTACTAATTAACTAAACTAATTATAAAATAAAAAACTTATAACAATAACCAACAACGCCAAATATGTCATTCAGCCAACTGTAGTCAAAAATCGTAACTGAAATTCTTAAAGATTTAAATATAGTGTAGAGACACTAAGCTAATGGAGTTTAGTATTAGGGCTAAGCACTAGCTGCAACGGGATATTCAGACTCTTAGCCCGTTATATCACGAAGGAGTTTCAGATTTTATGTCATCGTTGTTCAGTTTACGTGTGAAACTAGTAGAAAACATTTAGATTGTAACATTGTGACTTCATCATCATCATCATCATATCAGCCGCACGACACCCACTGCTGGGTATAGGCCTCCCCTAAGGATCTCCACGACGATCGGTCCTGCGCTGTCCGCATCCAGTGGCTTCCCGCGACCTTCACCCTCACGTCGGTCCACCTTGTCGGGGGCCTACCCACGGAGCGTCGTCCGGTGCGCGGTCGCCATTCCAGAACCTTTCCGCCCCAACGGCCATCAGTTCTTCTCGCTATGTGTCCTGCCCATTGCCACTTCAGCTGAGCAATCCTTCGAGCGATGTCGGTTACTTTAGTTCTCCTGCGGATCTCCTCGTTTCTGATTCGATCACGCAGGGAAACGCTGAGCATGGCTCTCTCCATTGCACGCTGGCTGACCTTGAGCCTCCTTATGAGACCCATAGTTAGCGACCACGTTTCACTGCCATAAGTTATCACTGGCAACACACACTGTTCATAGACTTTCGTCTTGAGACACTGAGGTAAGTCATTACATTGTGACTTAGATTATTTTAATCCAAAAAATATTGTAAAAAAGTGAAAATGAAAAATCAACTCTAAGAAAAAAATCTGTAATCACAACCAAAAAAGTGCTATCGCTCAAAGTAGATAGTATAATGTATGAATTTTTACATTTAATACAGTTAAGTACTTTGAATCTTGAATTTTCTTCTTGACCATCATAAATATCACGATAATCAAAATATCAACTAATTACAAGTAATTGCAATAAAACCGCGCTAAGCTAAAAAAAACATTTTGTAAACAAAGCTTTTTATTTTATTTTTATTTATTTATTAGTTTTGTACACACACAATCACAAACAGAAAAGAAATGAACAGAAGAATTGTACAAGGACGCTTTTTCTTTATTTTAGTAGTTTAGTTGATTCTAAACCAAACTTTCCCTAACCGATGACGCAAATTGTGCTGTCGGAACGCCACTACCTCTGTCGGCTGTTCGACGTGACTATGCGAGTGTTGAGTGCGTGAATATTCAATCGATAGTGTGAGCTCCGCCTAAGGGTGTATACGAATAAAATTGACTGACCAGACTTTATAGTTGGCAATTGTTGACTTTTTTTTACGAACATTTTGTTTAGAATTGAAGCATCAAGAATGTCAACGTTGGTTCTTTTCATAATTAATTATGCTAGTTAATAATAAATACTAGTACAGCTAGTTATTAATAAATACTAGGTACTCTTAAGAGTACCTAGTATTTATTATTAAGTAACAGGGCAGTAACTAGCTGCCCTTTCCCAGCTTTTACAATTACTGCTTACAATTTTTGATAATTTCCTTTTTATAAACCTTGTCATGATAATAAAAACACAACAAAGAAGAATTATCTAATTTCTAAGTTCTAGTAACATCTAAGTTTCAGTTTCGTTTACAGAAATAAACTCGCTTTAGTTATTTTAAAATTGTTGAGAACTATGCCTAGTGAGCCTAGGATGCCAATCTTGAACAATCTAATTGAGAATTCTAAGGTTAAACCAAAGATTTTTAGGTAAATATTACCTAAATGACAACGTACCGGTTTTGGTTTCATCGTTCAGAATTAGCTCGATTGGGCCCGTGTGACTAACGCTTTGGGTTTTCTCAGTCTCTTTCCGTCTATATACACGTGATGACATTTACTATTATCTAAGAGTAGTTGATTTAGAATTAGAAATAATAGGAACAGAATTTTAATATCGGTATAGTCATAGATTAATTTACACAAATTCTTTAGATAAAACAGCATAATTAAGCTCGTTTATATGCCGCTGTGTGTACGTGGATCGTCTACTCGGGTATTTAGAGCAACTATGCGATCTCGGTGGCGTGAATATTCAATCGATAATGTGCACCATGCCTAACAATGTACATTGAACGCATAATTTATGGTAACGTGTTGTTTTGTAGAGAAATATTTTACTACTACTACTAATATTATAAATGTGAAAGTTTGTGGGTTTGGATGTTTGTTCCTCAATCACGCAAAAACTACTGAACGGATTTGGTTGAAATTTGGCACACAGATAGTAGATAACCTGGATTAAAACATACAATACTTTTTATCCCGATATTCCCACGGGAACGGAAACTACGCGGGTGAAACCGCGGGCGGCCGCTAGTATTTTTAATACCGCACAGTGTTTTAAAGACCCTCATTTTGTCTCACCTTGGTTGTATTTAAGAAAACAATAGTTTTCACCAATACAAACACCAGAAAAATACTCAAAAATTCATATGGCTTATAGATATTCTGGAATAACAATTCAAAAATTGCTTAAAAATGGGTCCGGAAATCAAGAAAAAACATTAAAAAAATAAGTATACGTGTTATTTAAATGTTGATTATTTTAATAAAATAGACATACAATATTACACCTTTTGACAAGTTTTTTGTAGATTTAGTAAGATCCTATCAAAAAATATAAATTTATTTATCATTTTCAGTTTTATTTATTTTGTTCCACTAAAACGCCGTATTAGAAAGAGTTCTTATATTAAACGATACCTTAAACAAGCCTTTATCAGCAGTATTAAATTCACAATCTAATACAGTGTTTAGCGAGTATGGGAGAAATCTTCATCGATATTTTGACCATGTAGAATCGTTATTTTTGTGCTACTGGAAGTCAACACTCATGATTCCTTTGGATGGAAGTCTCTCCATTTGCTCTGTTCATATTCTGTTTAACAGATAAAGATTTTATAATACGCTTGGTAAACCAAGGGTCTACTGACATAGTGTATAGATAGTTCAATGTAAAAAAAATTAAGTGACTTACTTGAGTAGCCTTCGCCGAGCATAAGAAGCGCGGGGCCTATTCCGTAGGAGCTCAGCGCTTCCATTTCTGACGGAAGATGTTGATGTTGTTGCCTGCAAACAAACAATAGTGTTCAGCAAACACTATAGCTTATATCTGGTTTAAAACTTCATCATAATGCAACCGCACGACAACAACTGCTGGGTATAGGCATCTTCACGACTAACGGTCCTGCGCTGACCGCATCCAGCGGCTTCCCGCAACCTTCACCAGATCGGCGGTCCACCTTGACGGAGGCCTACCCACGGAGCGCCGCCGTCCGGTACGCGGTCGCCATTTCAGAAACTTTCCGCCCCAACGGCCATCGGTTCTTTTAGCTATGTGTCCCACCCACTGCCACTTCAGCTGAGCAATCCTTCGAGCGATGTCAGTTATTTTAATTCTCCTACGGATTCGAATCCTCATTTCTGATTCGATCACGCAGGGGAACGCCGAGCATAGTTATCTCCATTGTACGCTGGGTGACCCGTAGCCTTCTTATGAGACCCATAGTTAGCAACCACGTTTTACTGCAGTAAGGCTTAAAACTTATGTTGCCTTTTTAGGGTTCCGTACCCAAAGGGTAAAAACTGGACCCTATTACTAAGACTCCACTGTCCGTCTGTCTGTCTGTCTGTCACCAGGCTGTATCTCATGAACCGTGATAGCTAGACAATTTTCACAGATGATGTATTTCTGCTGCCGCTATAACAAGAAATACTAAGAACAGAATAAAATAAATATTTAAGGGGAGCTCCCATAGAACAAAAGTGATATTTTGTCGTTTTTAGTACGGAACCCTTCGTGCGCGAGTCCGACTCGCACTTGGCCGGTTTTTTATTTGCTGAACACAGCACCAGTATTAATTAAGCGTGAATATCATGACAAATTTATATCCATTGCCTCAACAAATTTGAAAATAGTACAAACTACTCATAGCTACAACGCAACGTAAACCAAATTGTTACTATGACCATTGTAATTAATAATTGTCACGTTTATTAAATAGGGCTGAGGTTTAACTTCAGTCTACGTTTCAGAATGAAGATGTAACAAAAAAATATATATTTACCAAAATACAAAAAATAGTTTGAGGTGAGACAGACAGTCCCAGAAAGTAATAAAATACGTTTGTTGGGGTGCCTCGTTCTTAACCTAAGTGTCTGATTTTTAGTAAACAAAGTAACAGTCTAATACCCTTTAGATACGAATGTTATATTAACCTTTTCAATACACCCTGCTTTCATGTGATCAAAGATCCAAGTTCACATTTTCCACTACAAGGATTTCCTTTTATACACGCAATTACCGCGGTAAGTGATTCAGTTTCTTAAGTGCATTTAGTGTAAGTGCATAGAATAAATGTAAGGCAGTACGATTAAAATAAACGCCGCAAATATACTTAAGCGCGATCGAGACCACATCCCAATGAATGCAAATTCATTAGAGCGTTAAAGCTCCCCCGATGCGGCTCTAACGACGTTGGGGTTCCGCTTTTTAAGAATATTTTAATCACATTTTATATTGAAATAAATAAAGGTACATTATTAGACAATAACATTGGAGATTAAAAACCTGGAAGGCCGAGCAGCGAATCTAATGTCATCCGGATGGCCACTCGCTTACGTCAGTCGCGGTATTTTCCAAATTTTTGCAGAATTACAGGGTTAATTCGAAAAAAGTCGACAAATTTTGTGTCGTGGCTTAGACCGTCAACCTGAACAACTTTTTCTATGGGCCCAACTTAATCAGAGCAAAAAAATAATCAGCTGTTCCATACATTTTGGTCGAGTAGATATTATTGAGATTTTGTATGGAAGAGCTGTCCCAAGAGTTGTTCAGTTTAGTCATCTACTTTCATAATGGAAAATTAATATTTCCGATACAAAATTTGACTCATGTGTTTGGTACAGATTCTATTCTCTTTCTTTATGAGTCATAGTACTAATTCCAACAGTATACTTATTGAAACTAAAGTAACAATGGTATTATATCAATTATTTACACTATTTCACATAATTACACTTTATACGTAACCCAATTTCTTTTACAATCTAATTGTAATAAGTAAAAATATAAAAAAGTCACAGAACCCTTGATGCATTAGCTCGTCTATTAATGCGTTTTAATGGCCTGCGGAATCCTGATTCCAATTAAAATGCAAATTGGTCCTATCGTGGTTCGTCTTACGTTAGTTTTTGATAGTGTTGTGCCACAACTAGTTTAGTACTTAAGTACTAACTAGCATTGCATTGCAACGGCTTTATTAGTTTATTTTATTTTGATTATTTTGTTCTAAATTACTGTTAGATAACAATTGAATACTGATTGTGAAAACATTTTTGGCAATTAAACGCTCATTTAACTCTGAACATGGTCTGGTCTTATCGTAGTGCTTGACCCTCAACAAATTATTTAATTTTAGTATGATATACGCAATTAAAAGGTCTAAAAAATTAATGATTGGACGATATCTTGTTTCGTTTTTTGTCAGTTTTTTCCCCATAAATACTGTAAAAATCAGTAGAACACTACATTTGAAATTAGTTCCTTGTTAATATTGTATTCGATTATTTTAGATTTCTTAAATTCGTTTAATCTTGCGATAAAAGATCAAACTATTTTGTACGATAAGAAAATAAGGTGCTATTTATTTAGTTTTCTTTAAATGTCGGTATATTGTTACGACTTTTTTTAATCGATAACGTTTCAGTACTCCAGTTTGTCCCATCACTGATCACTAACTTATTGGACGAAAACTTTTGCAAAGATGAGTGCTATGAATAAAACATTACGTTCGGAGACATCTTAAGATTTTAATATTGAAGATTATAATGATCTGCAGTAGTAGCGTTCTCTTCGGTTTTCTGAAATAATTTTAAGAGTAGATACCTACAAAATTGAATTTTTAATTTAATTATAATCATTCGACTTTATATAATTAACAACGAGTCTATCTAAATATGATTTTCTATTTTTAAGTCACTATATTTAAGTAAAATATTTTTTTGTAAAATTTCCGTAGTCAAAATCATGTTAGTTTCATACTTGACGGCGTTCATTATTTAAAACAGTGGTGACAGTTTATTATTTATGACGCATAGCATCTATGTGCGAAAATGCTTGTTGAGTTTAATATTTTTATGAGATAAGGTCACACGATTTGATTTTTTTTAATATAGCAATCTTTAACGTACAAACAATTCTGTATACAAAAGTATTTGCATGAATTAAAAAACCGGTCAAGAGCGAGTCGGACTCGAACACCGAGGGTTCCGTACAGTCATAAATTTATTTGGATATGTCACTTTAGTACAGTCTTTAAAAAAATAGGATAAACGGCGGACAGGTGGAAGGGCGAAAAGGCGGACAGTTAATTTACAAATCTTAACCACAGCTGCTCATGGTGACTGAAAAACGTTTCAGCCACTCTACATTGCAAACTGATTATATTACTAAGTAGGAACTTATTCTTCGTTTATTCGTACGGCAAATAATAGTAGGTAATTATAAGGTCCTTCATAAATAGTGCACATAATTTTATGGGGTCAATGTACTCATGCATACAAACAACTTTTACTATGGGACCAACATTGAAATCGCGAAACAAAAAATCAGCTGTTCCATACTTTTTGATCTATTCGATTTCAAATTTTGGTAGAGAACCCTAAAAATAAAAGAGTTGTTCGAGACTTTCTTTTGTTTTCCATGTTTTATTGTAGCAATAGTTCAGAGGTCCTCGCCCGCAGCTAGACGAAATGTCATGGCATTTGACGTCTCACTTTTACAGTTTATAGCTTGTCTGCCCTCAACTATCGGTTTATAGTTTCTTTAAACTTTGTTCGTGATCTGTAAAATATACACTTTAACTTTTATATAAATTCATTACAATTGGATGAGTAGAATAACTTGAATTCTGTTTAAGTCATTAGTTTGAAGTAATAGTTATTCGTTTATTGATAATAGTAATTAATAAATGTACAGTCAACGGCACGTCAGATTATACATGTTGGTTTTGAGACTGTCTTTATGCCGTATGCATTAAGAGATGTTTTTGTACTCTTAGTCTTTTTGCTTTTTAGGCAGTGTGATCAGGAAGGTTTTAACTTACCGTGCTGACTGCCGTATTCATTTGATCCTAGGCTCAATCAGGTAAATCTGAAGTATAATAAAAAAACCGGGCGCAAAATATTCATTTATTTGCTTCTAAACACGGAGATACTTTTTTACAATCGCTGTTGCCGAGTCGGCCTCCTTTTGATACAAACTTTATGGTTTTTTTACTTATTTTTCATTACTTTTGAATTCTGTTCCTTTTTATACTGTGACGTATTACCTTTGTTTTGCTACACTGTGTCATGTCTTTGCTGTGTGTCAAGTGCTGTTTGTAAAATATATAAAAACATAATTTTAAACGGTATAATCGTTTACTCATTTCCATCAGCCCATTAGCTTGCTCAGTATCATTGGTCCTTCCACCGTAGAAATTCAGGCACCTATTACCTACATTTTTTCCATTCTTAGTTGACATTTAGTTTTCATACAGTTCATCGCTTTTAGTTCCCATAAAACATGCTCACCCGTTCGCAATCAAGAAAAACACCATCAGAAGGAAACATACACACCACCGCCGAACCTCAACCACGTCCATCACGCTCCATGACATCTTCATCAGCCTCAACAATCAGAGCCCGTAAGGCAGCCGCGGAGGCCTTTGCGCGTCGCCGGCAGCTCGAACGCGAGTTGCAGCTCGCGGAGGAGGAGATGCAACGCAAGCGGCAGCTCGCGGATGAAGAAAGGCAGCATAAGCAAAAACTCCTCGCTATGAAGAACAAGATGGAGGAGTGCGAGCTGCAAGCGGAGCTGGCCGCAATTGAAGCCGAAGGAAGCCGTAGCAGTCAACGCAGTCGGTGCAATGGTTCCGTAAGCTCCTTGCATTCTAAAAGAACAGAAGCGTGGGTTGAAAGCGCAGTCCAATCTCAGCCAATCACCGCAAAATTGTCCGAGATGGGGGCCCAATCTCATCCTCCACCATCTCACGTGGGCAATGATCATCCTCATTCTTATCCTTTCACCACTAACCTACCCATACAGGCAACGAACGCGTCTGAGGGCGCGGCACGCATACCGCCGCACATCCCCACGGCAGACGACAACGTCCTGTATGTGTCGGATTCAAACAAACTATTGCAAGCAGTGGCAGACACAGCGGCAGCTGCGAAAGCTCTCGCAACCACCCGACAGCAACCAACAAAGCTTATCGAGTTGACACCATTTGCCGGAGAAACATCGAGATGGCTACAATTTAAAAGATTGTTCGACACTACAAAAGCTTTCTTTTCTCCTTTAGAAAATGTAGCGCGCCTGCAACAATCTCTACGAGGTGCAGCGCGTGAAGCGGTTGGCGCTCTCCTGATCTCAGCCAGCGAACCGGAAGAAATTCTCCTGGTGTTGGAACAAAACTTCGCCCGCCCGGAGATGATTATCTTCAAAGAAGTCGCTGCCCTGAAAAGCTTACCTCGCCTGGGTAATGATTTGCGTGAGTTAAGCACTTTCGCAACAAAGGTACGAAATAGTGTACACACTATACGTATGCTAGACCACAACGAATACTTATTTTCACCCGAACTCTTCCACACCATTTTGGGAAAGCTGAATCCTACAGTGAAAATGAGGTGGACAGATTTCGCAGCTGACAACTTTTCGCGAGACCAGCCAAAGCTTGAGCTCTTGTCCGCATTTCTCATGCGCGAGTTAGATAGGCACGTTAGATTCGGTTTAGCACCAGAACACGCAGCTGGGTCGCCTGTAGCTATCTCTTCGCATGAAAAACAAAGACGTGAGTACGTTCATGCTGTTGCGCCACAAAAACATGTAAATAGTTCGGGAAATAAAACCTCAACCGATGTAAATAAAACAAATTGTCTATTCTGTAAAAAAGAACACAGTATAAAAGTGTGCCCCAATTTTAATGAACTTTCCATAGAGCACCGATGGCAGTGGCAACGCGAAGCAAAGGTTTGTTATAGGTGTCTGCGACGTAATCCGCACACGTGGAGAACGTGCAGAGTTAACCCGTGCGGCGTCGACGGTTGTACTTTACACCATCACCCGTTGCTTCACGGTGCCCAGGGGCCTACGCCGGTGAACCATACGTCTGACGTCGCCCTTCAAGAGCCTTCAACGGCCAGCCCGGAGTGCGAAGAAGTTGTTGTTTCCACCACGTCCACAAGGGCGTCGGATGATAAACCAAGTGCGCGGATTACGTCGCCTTTACGTCCATTACTTAAGGTCATACCAGTAACCGTATTCGGTCCATTAGGTAGTCACGACACTTATGCCTTGCTCGACGACGGCAGCACTGCCACACTCATAGATGCCAGTGTTGCCGCGCGTATCGAAGCAACGGGCCCTCGCCAAAAAATTTGTGTGAACGGTGTCGGTGGTCTCACAAAAAATATTGACGTCACTTACATAGATTTTCAAATTAAGGGTAAGTTCACACAAGACGTGTTTGAGGTAAAACGCGCTAAGGCCCTACCGTCACTGTCGCTACACACTCAAACGGTAAATAAGGAGGATATTGCGGTATATAAACATTTACACAACATAACAGAGTTTTTAGTTTATGAAAAGGCGACTCCCATGGTTCTCATTGGTGCCGAACATTGGCATTTGTCCATAAACCGTGCTGTACGCAAAGGTACCCGTAACCAACCAGTAGCCTGTCTTACACTTTTAGGCTGGACACTATATGGGTTATCATCAACGAATAGTACAAATTGCATTCAGTTTGTCAATCACACCACATTTATAGACCAGGAGTTAGCGACCAAAAATGAAAACTTAGAAATTTTAATTAAGGAACATTATAAGTTAGACTCGTTAGGAATATCAAAACACGAAACAATACTAAGCAAACAGGATAAACGTGCCGTTGAAATTTTAGAGGGTACTACTTCACGTTTGCCGACCGGACGGTTTCAAGTTGGTTTGCCATGGCGCGACGATATTTCACAAATACCGGATAGTTATCCACAGGCTTTGTCACGCCTCCTGAGTCTCGAGAGACGCATGCGACGTGAACCGGTTTTTGCAGAGGCATATAAGAAATTTATGAATAATATGTTTGAAAAGGGTTACGCAGAAGAATGCTCGGCTGAAACATATTATTCCCAGAATCTTCAAAATTCTAAAACTTACCGACTGTATTTACCTCATTTTGGCATATTTCATCCGCAGAAACGCAAACTTCGCGTGGTTCACGATGCCGCTGCCATGAACCAAGGAGTCAGTCTGAATTCTTTATTACTACAGGGCCCTGATCTTCTCCAAAACTTGCTGCACATTCTTTTTAGATTTAGAGAAGGCCGTGTTGCCTTAACTGCTGACGTTAAAGAAATGTTCCCTCAAATTCGCATCAGGCCCGAGGATAGAGATGCTTTACGGTTTCTTTGGAGAGGTGGAGATCAAAAGCAACCTATCAAAGAATACAGAATGACATCTGTCATTTTCGGCGCCTCCTCAAGCCCCTTTACTGCGTTATACATAAAAAATAAGAATGCTATGGAACATGAACATAACTTCCCTGACGCAGTAAAGGCGATTGTCGAGGACCATTATATGGACGATTATCTTGGATCTCATGACTCCGCTACTGCAGCGGCACAAATTGCGAAAGACATAGTTACGGTACACAGTTTTGCGCATTTCGAAATGCGAGGATGGGTTTCAAATGACGACGCTGCGTTGAAGCTCATCCCCAGCGAACTGTGTGCTGAAAAACCATCACAGGTAGACCTTGGAAACTCTCCTACGACAATCAGAGCATTAGGTATCATATGGGATCCTCTTTCGGACACATTGGGGTTCCGAACAGGTCTGGGCGAAACTGTTCCCCAACAATTAACTAAGCGCATAGCGATCTCGCACATTATGCGTGTATATGACCCTTTAGGTCTTCTCAATCCTATTGTGGTTAAGGGCCGCATACTTTTTCAGGACACTTGGAGATCGAATATTGGTTGGGACGCTTATTTCTCTCCCACAGACACCTTGAAATGGATGGAATGGTTTCAAGAGCATTCGGCCGTTTCAACAATCAAAATCCCACGCTGGTACGCCAAAGCCAGCGACGAGGAACCTCTGCACCGCGAACTCCATGTTTTTGCTGACGCGAGTGAAGCGGCATATGCCTGTGTTGCGTTTTGGAGACTTGTATATGCTAACGGGTCGGTAAAGATGTCTCTCGTCGCTAGCAAGGCTAGGGTTACCCCCTTGAAACCAGTTTCAGCCCCACGGTTAGAGCTAATGGCAGCTTTGATTGCAACGCGTCTCGCCGTAACCATCAAGGAGAGTCACGTAAAAAAACCTTGCAACACATTTTTTTGGACTGACTCCCTTACTGTCCTCGGTTGGTTACGTAGCGACGCGCGCACGTTCAAGTCTTTTGTGGCCCATCGTATTGGCGAAATAACTGAAAATTCGAACATATCCGATTGGAGATGGGTACCGACAGGCATGAACGTGGCTGACGACGCAACTCGAGCGCGTTCAGTCCAGTTGGATCAACACAGTAGATGGTTCAATGGACCTTCGTTTCTTTTTCTTTCTCCCGAGGACTGGCCTAAAGAACCAGTTTCAGAACTCCCGTCACTTCAAACTCAAGTCGAATTAAAACGTGCACCTTGCGAAATGGTGGGAGTTCTGACGGAACGTATTAATCCGCCTTCAGCGGTGACAGTAGACAGCTCACGTTTCAGCAGCTGGCTACGCTTGGTGCGCGCTACTGCACGCGTACACCAAGCTGCGTTTATGTTTAGGCAACTTATTCAAAATTCTTCGTCTTCTTATCACGATCGATCACAACGATCACAATGTACGTCCACTACCGCCACTTTAGTTAAAATAACACCAGATTTCATGAAAGCCGCGGAAAGGCACCTCCTACTCAAGACACAGCTTGAAAGCTTTGGTGAAGAATTCAGGAATATCCTCAACTCCAAGCCGTTGCCCAAAACCAGTCGCCTCACTAAGCTGTCACCTTTCATTGGAGAAGATAAGCTACTTCGCCTAGGAGGGCGGATCAGAGCGGCAGAGGATGTGAGCCAAAGTGTCAAAACGCCAGTACTTCTTGATGGTCACCACCCCATAGTCCGTTTATTGGTGCATCACTACCACGTCAAGATGGGTCACGCGAACCACGAAACAGTAATCAACGAGCTACGCCAGCGCTATTGGCTACTGCGGTTGCGAAATACAGTGCGGTCAGTAGCGCACCGATGTTTGATGTGTCGCATTCGCAAGACCTTACCGCAAACACCCCCGACCGGTGATCTCCCACCACAACGAATGGCTCATCATCAGCGTTGCTTCACCTTTACTGGCCTGGACTACTTCGGTCCTATCGACGTGTCAATTGGTCGCAGGCGCGAGAAGCGATACGTAGCGCTATTTACTTGCATGACATCAAGAGCGGTCCACTTAGAGTTAGTACACTCCCTATCTGCAGACTCAGCCATATCGAGCATTCGCCGATTTATCGCCAGAAGAGGAGCCCCGACCACTATATTCTCCGATAATGGCACTGCTTTCGTCGGCGCCAACCGAATATTGAGAGAGTTTTATCAGTCTAGCGTCGAGGACTTCACAACAAACCATGGAATTGGTTGGGCTTTTATACCGCCTGCTGCTCCGAATTTTGGTGGATGCTGGGAGAGATTAGTCCGGTCCGTTAAGGTGGCTCTCAGCGCTACACTGCGAGAACGTGCGCCGAAAGAAGAAACACTCCTGACGCTGTTACTAGAAGCAGAAGCTGTGGTGAATTCGCGACCGCTAACCCACATTTCTCAGGACCCCGAAGACCCAGAAGCGTTGACACCGTTTCATTTCTTGATTGGCTCATCCTCTACAAGCAGTTTGCCCGCACGATTCGATAACAGTGTGCTGTTCGGGCGAGCAGAGTGGAAAAAGGCGTTACGGCTGTCAGAACTTTTTTGGTCCCGATGGGTTAAGGAGGTACTTCCCACGATGCAACCGCGTGATAGACCACACCGCCACACGACCGACCAAATCTCTGTGGGCGACGTCGTACTAGTAGTCGATGGCAACCTCCCTCGTGGAGTATGGCCCCGAGGCGTGATAGCTGCGACGTACCCAGGTCGCGATGGGGTAGTGAGGGTGGTGGACGTATCAACCGTGGCCGGTACTCTGCGCCGTCCCCTGACCAAGCTGGTGAAGCTCGACACAATGGGTTATTAGTCTTTCGCTGGTTTGGTTTGACTGTGCACGTTCTTGCACGAGGGGCGGGAATGTTGCCGAGTCGGCCTCCTTTTGATACAAACTTTATGGTTTTTTTACTTATGTTTCATTACTTTTGAATTCTGTTCCTTTTTATACTGTGACGTATTACCTTTGTTTTGCTACACTGTGTCATGTCTTTGCTGTGTGTCAAGTGCTGTTTGTAAAATATATAAATACATAATTTTAAACGGTATAATCGTTTACTCATTTCCATCAGCCCATTAGCTTGCTCAGTATCAATCGCAATGGGCTAATAATTCCCCGCCAGAATGCGGACGGATATAGAAAAATCTCACTTGATTGAAAACATTCGCAACCACACACGTGATTTTACATTAGCAGACCTGAAAAATGCCTGAATGTTTTCTATACCGTATGTAATCTTATCGATGCGGTATTTATGACAGTTTTTGGGGTATGATTTTAAGCTAGTGTTTGCTGTCATATTAGACTCGAAGTCTACCAGCTCATCTTTATATACCGTGTATCTATTTTCAGGGGCATTTTGTAACATAGCCTCACTTAATCACTTGTTTCTTTCAAACACTCAAAGATTATTCTGTGAATCTTGCACAAGTCACTGATATAGCTTTTTTATTCTTAAATTTTTACGAGGATTTTTCCTTAGGAAATGGCACCCTCATAGGTAACACAAGGTACATTATCATGTTTATCTACGCTTTAAACTACACTGCACAATATAATATAACATCTTGGCCATTTTTTGATAACAGTGTTGCCAAGATTACAACAACCTGTCTCCTCTTTAAACTTGGGTATATAATGAGTTGCGATCTCTCCGCGACGTTTCGCTCATATTCCTAATATGTTTAAGCATCTTCGATGATTCCACACTCGCTACAATTAGGGTATTCTGTTTTTTTTTTTCATAAGGTATGCAAAGCTGTTTAATGGAATGTGACCGGCACGCAGCCAGAGCGCTGTAACAATATCTTCACTACGCATGTTAGCATCGTCAAACCAAGAGATTCCATTTAGAAACGTTTCTCAATGACGCGTAGTTCTGACCTGGGTCTTATACATGCCAACCGCTAATTTGCATGCGCCAATAGCCTCGGCACGGCACGTGTTGAAATATTATAACCCGCGACTTCGCGTATCGCCACGAAGCGCGTCGCAGTGTGAGAATCCCTTCAAGATTCACCTCTTGTACGAAGCGCAAAGTAATCGGGTTCCATCTGAAATTGAGTCTGTAAGTTTCGGCATGACACGTTATCGGATTTGTTCGGCTACGCGCTCGGAATGCGACGACTATTCCGCCTACACTAAAATTGCATCTTCGCCGTCTGGATGCTAAGCCACAGTGTAGAGAAATACGGATTTGCTTGAAATCTTGCCAACTGACCAATTATATTAATTAGTTCCATATTTGTTTGTTTTGTTGTGTCTTTGCAGATTTGATAAACTCCCCCTCATCTGAAAATGACTCTCATGTACCTATTTTTATAAAAAGAATTGGTTGTCAACAATATTTTGGAATATTCTTATAAAAATATCACGATAATTATAGTCTATTATTATATTCAAAATAGCAAAACATCATTACAATTTTACAACAATAACGCGAAGTTGCTATATACTTAACAAAAAATACCTACTATCATAATAGAGATCAATAAATAGTTCGCATTCCCTATCCTGCTCGAAGGACCAAAAAACTACACCTAATACGTATAAGTACCAATATTAAAATATAATACCTTCTAATATACTATATTCACTTTAACACCTTCGTGGACACAACATCAATAGGTGCGGTATCAAATAGTGTGAAAAGTGACACTACGTCTTAATGACGTTGTGTGTTGTTTGGCAAATGTAGGTAGGTATTGATTTTTTTAATATCATTTTACGAACCCGCTACTTGGTTCTTGGGGTCACGAAAGTGTTAAGCTTTTGAAAGCTGAAGTATGTTGTAGTCTGTGTCCTGATTTGAATGCCAGCTTCACGCTTTTGAAAGGTAGTGTTAGCTCTTTAGGTACCTCGTTCGGGACGGGATTCGAATCCACCGTTTTTGTAGAAGAAACTAGTAATAGATTTTTTGAAGCGAACACTTCTTTAGCGGCGTTGTACGCTTTTTTGTAATGGGGAAAAAAATGCCAAACTCACGTCAGTAAGAATCACGTGGCTGATCGAAAATGCGTAAGACGGATGTGACAGATGGAGAGAAGACAGCTGACGGTGGAAGTATCCCCCTCTCTTTCTACGGCGCGCGTTGAAAATGGCGGCGCGTCATTTTAAGACGTAAACACTTGTGTCACCAGCAACGCGCTTATTTTGAAAATGGAACTAATAGCAGCGATCTCTTCAGTGAAATCATAGACTTATTTATACTCTGTGACTATAAGTTTAAATCGTAGAATGCGTGCATGTAGAAATTAAAAAGGCCACTGGCGCGAAATCTTTAGATTTTTTTTCTAATTACAAACTGATTGAATTGTGTGACTGTATAGTAATAGGAAAGAAATAATTTTAATCCTTTGTCGCTAATTTCAAAATATCAAAAATGCACAACGTTTATATTCAAGTTTTCACTTCTGCCGGCACTCCCGGAGTGCAACCCGATTTTTATTTTTATAAGAAGATCAATCAAGGTTGTCTGGGTGAGATTGGTATTTTTGTGGTATGTCTAATGTCTACTATGGTTGTTATCATAATGTCACTAATGAAATGATGATTAATCACCCAAAATAAAATCGCATAATTTTAAATGCTCTATATCAATTTGATTTCTAAGGCCTATTTTTATATATTATATATTTATATATAACGTGATAATTTGTCATTGTCATGACAATTTGCCATGAGTAATTTGTTCTATTTTCAAATTGGTTCACGCAATGGATATAAAATTGTCATGACATGTGACAAATTATCACATTTATTAAAAAAGGCCCTGGAATTTACTTGTTATATGTATAAAGATCAACAGTTTTTACAAAAAATCTTTCCATTACAGAAATTTTCACACACCTGCTCCTATAAAAGAAACCCTGATACAAACATAAAAAATATAACAATCCGTAAACAAACAAACGGCCCGATATTTGCCAATTGTCTTATTGGCGAATCGATATGGCGTCCTTTGCATAGAACGTGGCTCTTAGAACCACTCCACCTTTACATTAGCATACTCGGTCCCCAATTCAAAAAAATATGCCTGTTTGACTGGCGCACTGAGGGACCTGTACCAATATTTTTTCCATTAAGGTTTATACAGTGTAAATTTTTGAACACTGCATTTCTCTGATGTGGCTTAGACCATCAAAGTGAACAACTTTTTCTATGGGACCAATTTAATCAGATCAAAAATAAATTATAATCAGCCGTTCCATAAATTTTGGTCGAGTAGATATTGACGTTTTCTATAGAACAGCTGATTATTTTTTGCTCTGATTAAGCTAGTTCCAAAAACAAAGTAGTTTAGTTTGACTGTCTAAGCTAAACCATAAAATTTGTGCAGTGTTCAAAAAATCACCTGTATAGGTAAACTTTGCAAGTTTGGACATAGGACGTAGGACTCTAGTACAGTAAGACATCTCTTAAACTCATCACATCAGATTAAAAAAAAAATCTCTGAGTATTTGTAAAGCTTCACCGTAGTATGATACTATGCTACACTATCCCCAAGTGACATAAGGCTATGTATTTTATTACACTACGGCTTAGAAGCGCGTCTTACTCTAAGCACTACGGGAAATTGGACTTTAAGATCATGAAGTCGCGAGCGGAAGTTAGTATTCTATATTTTCCCATTAGACAATAGAATAACGTTTAAATTATGATAGTATGTCCGAGTTAATTTATGCTTTTACAGTCTCTAAATAATAATAAAGATTTTTAAAAAACTTTTTTTTTGTTAATGAACGGTACCCCAAAAAGCAGGTGCGTCCGTCCCTTTCTAACGCCAGAGGTCGCACCTCAGGCATCGCAATATTTGCTCTCCCATTTCAGCCACAAATTGTCCTTATGGCTTGTTTATGTTGGACCGCGCACCTGCTTGCAGAGTTCTGTTATTGTACAGCTTGGGACGGAGGGTTTTGCATTTCCGATAGATAAAAGGAGTTATTTAGTGTCAGGTGGAATGTGATTAAAGGAGGAATTTAATAAAATTAGATACATAGGTGAATTGGGTGTCCAATGATTGTTAACATTCAAATTTTTGAAGAAAAAAAAAAAGAAAACTCTTATACTGTAGGTACTAATCAATCCTTCAGGCTTTAGGGAGGTTAAGAAACTGTATTGGATTTCAAACAAAATTGCACGGCTTCCAATACTTTCTTGGTATGTGTCAACTTTTTAATTTATAGTATAGTACACTCTTTATTGTTGTTACCTCGTAAAATCAATTTCTATGTTTTTTTACCTATATTAAGCAGACTCTAACTACGCTACAATTATGTTCGCCTCTGTGGTCTAGTGGTTTGCCCACCCGTATAAGACGCCGGGGTCCCGGGTTCCATTTCCAGGAGGGAAGTACATCGGTTTGGATGGTAGTAGGGCATTATTTCAAGCCTGCCTGGCTAGCTACCACCATCTTACCTAAGTCTGACGCCACAACAACAATTTAAAAATTGTTGTGTTCCGGCAGTTAGAGGTAAGATAGCTATTTCCTCAGTGATGAGGATTTCGAGTACCTAAAAAGAAATAAAAAACAATGTCTTAATCATATATTATATTCCGTTGGTAGTTGTTAACATGTTATTTACTTCTTTCAACATATTAACCAAATAAAACCATCTGGTTAACTTGAAAACAAGTTAAAAACTTGAGTATGAAGTAAACTTCTCAACATAATACAGATACCAATACCAACAAAAGTGGTTAAATTTAAATACATTACCATTAACTAAAAACTTCCACTTACTTCCAAACAGGGGAAGCGATAATTGAAACGCTCGCATTAATCCTGCTAATAGCCCGAGAGATTAGCGACCATGTATGCGTTGCGATCGGTTTTACAATACCACCCCGGATTAACTTGCCGCCGTTAGTGATAATGGTTAAATATGGCTACATTATTGACCGAAAGTGAGAGTTATAGTCTAAAACATAAATTATGTAACTTACATAATTTTATAGGTCCCCATTTCCTATTACTAATACTACCTACTATCCTATTTTATTAAACTAATAGTAAATTACAACCAAGTATGATCACTGTGCACAAAAAAGTACAGACTTTGTTGAAAATGGAAAAAATAATAAGTACTTAATTTTCATGAAATAAAACACTTTTTAACGGATACTAGCGCGGTTTTATTGAATGTACTTTGGTATTTAGTTGGTATTTGGTTTGATTTTTGGTTTTCCCAACGTTTCGGCACCTTTGCAGCTGCCGTGGTCACGGGGGACTTATTTCATGTCTAGTGAGCGCGTAAGCTTGAGAAGTGAATACTTAATTTTCGATTACGTAACAGACTTGCCATATTCTTATTGCCACAATCGACCCTATTTTTCTCACAGCGGCAGCGTTTACTTTGTAACAGTTCATTTTCTATAAATAAATTAAACCGAAATCATTATTCATAATTCCATAATCGAAATTTCAAATTAAACCCTAATTCCCAATTCAAATTAGTTCATTCTTGCGTTGATTGACCAAAGAGTTTCAATGCCTCGTATTTCAAGCGGGTAATAAATAAATGTGTGGGAGGGCAAATAAAAGGAATAAGTAGAAGAATAAGAGGACAGTATGTTGACAGTTACCACAGCCACAAAACGAATAATCCTGCTTATACAAGTTGAAAACTATCACCATCTCTTCAAAATCAAATTAAGAATTCCAGAATCAAAATTTCAAATTCAACCCAATTCAAATTGGCAAATTCTGTCAGTATACAGGCTAATTCATTCTTTCGCTGATCGGCCAAGGAGTTTCTATGCGTCGTATCTCAAGCGGGGAATAAAGAAGGGGTGGGGGGCAATTAGTACCGCAATTAGAGGACAGTATGTTGAACATTACCACCGCTGCCTCCACAGATTCGCATCCCAGCGAATAACAAAGCTTGCCAACTAACTATTAAGACGTTGACAACTCGCCCGAAACGGTTTACGGCGTTTCAAATTGCACTTGTATTTTTGTGTCGGAATTACTTAGCCGTAATCTTGGGCTTGTTGGGTTGGAACGGATGGAGGTTTGATGGCGGACGAGGTAGTTAATGCTGAAATAAGAAGTTAGAATTCATGATAAATTATTATCAATGTTGAATATTTATTACAACTCTCGTCTTAGAGCTCACCGCCGAAAAGTTGCTTGCCTATCGGTCTCTTATAGATTGAACTTTGGTGAGTGTACTCAAGAGCTACATGAGTTCATTCCACCTTCTCCTTTCTACAATCGGACATCCAAACGCACTGCGGGTTACCACCCGTTCTTGGTTGATATACCTTTTCTGCGTACCAAACGCTACTCAATATCCTTACTAATATTATAAATGCGAAAGTCCGTTTGTTTGTTTATTTGTTTGTTTGTTTGTTACGTCTTCACGTCCTAACTACTACACCGATCATCATGAAATTTTACATACACGTTGTCAGGGGTACAGTAAAGGACATAGGGTACCTTTCATCCCGATAAAGGGTACTGTTCCCGAGGGATAGAGAAATATCTGTCCACGCAGACGAAGTCGCGGGCGGCCGCTAGTCGTTTATAAATTAATACGCACAGCTATGGAATGGAATTTTCTGCCGGCGTCTGCGTTTCCGAGCGTATACAACCTGATTCATTCAAGGTCAGAGTGAATAAGCACCTTCTGGGCAAGCTCGCTCCATCGTAGACCCTGTCTTTGCTTTTGGGCTAAACTAGGGTCAAATCAAGAGCAAACTCAATAATTATAAAAAAAAAACTTAAAATATAATAAATAGACTAAAATGTAGTCTAGTTTACCCCAGTAGCAAGATATCTGCTATTAAGAGCCAACTCGCACTTGTGATTGATAACTACCGACCGATCTAACTACCGAAAATGATTGTCATACGTGTATGTATATCGACTACACTATCAGTCGATTTGAAATCAAAAGCGCGGCTCTTAAACCAACATTATTTTTTATTACAAAAGCGAATAAAGAAAACATACCTCTATCACAGTTTTTCAAATTTCACGAGCGCCCGTGGCTTTCGGCCGACTGATTTTAATATGCGAAAGTAGGTGGTGCGGTGGCGCAATATTTCGTCCAATAATGCCTTTTGGCTCGCTCCGTCTCGGCGAAGGTTTCCCATCAACGTCATATTGGCTGTTATCACTTTCGTTTGTTCTATTGAAAACATCCTTCAGAAATTACACTTAAGCCTCTATTCATCCTACTTCCTACTAATATTATAAATGCAAAAGTTTGTGGGTTTAGATGTTTGTTCCTCAACCACGCAAAAACCGCTGAACAGATTTGTATGAAATTTGACACACAGATAGTTTATAGCCTGGATCAAAACATAGGATAATTTTTATCCCGGTTCAAGGTTCCCTAGGGATTTTCCGAATGTCCAAGCGGACGAAGTCGCGGCTGGAAGCTAGTTTCCAATAAAATCCTTCAGAATATAAACTAATAACTTCATGTAATTTCATACAAAAGGCTGTAATGTCTAAGCATAAGTCAATAAAAGAAATCCTAAAATCCTATTACGTTCTCCTCGATTTCTCAATACTGATAAAGGTAGAATTTCGACTACTTATACCTTCGATTAAAGAGACATAATGTAAGATAAATTTGTGTTAAAATAAAATATATTTTGTTATTTTTGTTAAAACTTAAAATTATATGAACTTAGTCAGAACAAATAAAGACAAAAGCTATGTAATGTACGAGTATAAAGTTAAACTATCTATTATTCCAACAAATATTATATCTAAAAAGAATAATCATATCCTGAAATATGTTATGTTCCGTGAGCACAATTTGTTTTGTGAACAAAACTCAAAACCAAATAGCAATATAAATGAATTTTATCAACAATAAAATCGTTCTCTCAACAAGTTACTCAAGTCTGGCGCAAAAACCGCGGTGCGGTCGGGTCAGATAATTTCCGAAAAAAGTGCGGGAAAAAATCCGGAAAACTGCGGCGATGCAGTACGGATTCGTTGAATTTCCGGTGTGTAGCGGGCGCTGATTAAATTTGCAGGTGGATGCAGTCGTGCGTCCTCAGCTATTAGTAAAAAAGCTACTACAGTATGAGTACTATTAAAAGTATAAAACATTAAAATAAAACAAAGAATCAAATGAAAAAATATTAAAGCACAAATACATGGAGTTAGAAATAAACAACAAAATATGATTCCAAAAGGATCTACACTCAGCAATATGCAACGGCATGTCAATTTCTAATCGGTATTAATATATCTTGAAAGAAATTAGCAGCTGCACAAATAACAACGATATGCTATAATCCTACTAATAAGTACTATGCGAGCCAAATAAGTATAGTACTGTCAAAACGGCCATATTTGTTTGCGTTTCGCTTCCACTTCAAGGTGTAGGATGTGCAAGAACACAAATAACAACGACGTGTTATAATCCTACTAATACATAATATGTATTATAAATGTAAAAATTTGGCTGTTTAGATGTTTGTTACTCGATCATAGTGATGGGACTCGAATCAAAAAAGTGTATTCGAATCACCCGTAAGTGGTTCGAATCGTCGATTCGAATTAGACGATGATTCGAATCGATATGATGATTTGAATCGATATGATGATTCGAATCAATGTGATGATTCGAATGATTCGAATTAGTATGATGATTGGAATCAATGTAATGATTCGAATCAATTGAAACAAAAATAAAATATCTTAGATTTTTTAATAGGTAGGTAGTAAGTAAGTAATATAAATTATAGAGAATACAAGCAATGTACTCAATAATGGTTTATAATAATAATATAATAATAATATAATAATAATAATAATTTATTTCATAAAAAGTTTACAAAAAACTTACAAATTATGGGTACTAAAAATATGACTTAACAAGATTTAAATAAGTTGGTTATACTGTTGTCCTTACTAGGGCAATAAAATGACCTGTATGAAGGACATCCAGACAAGTTAACAAAAGGGGCTAATAAGTAGTTGGAGAGAGACAAAAGTAAGTTTTTTTTTTTTTTGAAGTGTTACTACATTAATAGCACTTATTACAAATTACAGTTTAGAATTCTAAAAACTTAATATTTTTATATTAATGGTTGGTGTTGAGATGTACCTATGTGTATACAATATGTGTGTATGTGTAAAAGTATGAGTGTGTGCATTTGTGGCTATGAGTGAAAATAAATAATTTATTAAGATACATAGGGCATTACGAATTGTTCAGTTTCTGTGTAATTTTTGTTAAGTAAATAATTTTGCACAGAATTTTTACACTCAAATCTGGATAAGCCATTAAAATTTAGTTCAGAGTTTATTTTATTATAGAGAAGTGGAGCCAAATAATAAGAAAATCTTTTCGTGAATGTAAAATTAGTATATGGAACAGGACAAATATTGTCTTTTCGACGTTTATTTATTATTAAATGAGGCGTAACATGATGCTGTTTAAGAATAGCACTCATAATGAAAAGTTGTCTCACGGTAAGAACTTTGCAGGAAGCATATAGATCAGCTGTTGGATACAACATAGGTCTAAACGTAGCAACTTTTAAGACTGCACGTTGGGCGATTTCAAGTGGCTTAAGAATAGTTTTAGCCGCTCCACCCCAACACGTTATACCATATGAAATAATAGACTGAGCCAATGCATAATAAACCGTTCTCAAGATGTCGTGGTTAACTACGTGACGTAATATTTTAAATATATATATAAGTTTTCTGGTACGAGCCGACAGTTGAGCTAAGTGAGACTTAAAGTTTAGGTTACAGTCTAACATTATACCTAAATACTTGATTTTATCAGTAGATTTAAGCATGGGGCAGTGACAGGAATAGTCTGCTATTTGTTGACAGGTGTGTGCTTGAAGATTGATGGGAGTATTAGGCTGTGAGACACTACTAATAGAGAATGTGATGAAATGAGTTTTGGTAGTATTAAGAGTTAGAGAGTGTGCAGAAAGCCAGTCAAATGCCAAAGTAAAACCTTTCTGTGCGAGGCCTTCGAGTTCGGTCCACGACTTAGCAAAAAAAGAGATTGCAGTATCGTCCGCAAATGAGACAACCTTCCCATTAGGGATGCTAAGCCTACAGAGGTCGTCAATGAAAACTAGAAATAGGGTTGGGCCAAGAATACTCCCCTGCGGAATGCCGTAAGAGATAGAGAGTTCCTGGCTGAAGTGATTGTCAATTTTAACCACCTGCGTGCGATTACTGAGATAACTCTCAAACAGGCGCAATTGATTTCCCCTAACACCGATTGCTTCTAGTTTCTGTAGGAGTATATGAATGGGAACGGTGTCGAATGCCTTGGCCAGGTCAACGAAAATGGTGAGCACTTTGTCCTGCTTATCAAGATGTCCAACGATAAAATCCATAAGTTCGTTAATCGCATCAGATGTTGACATGTTTTTCCTAAAACCAAATTGGTTGCCTGAGATTAATTTATAGTGTTCAAGATAATTGACAAGTCTTTTATTTATCAAGCGCTCAAGTACCTTAGAAAGAGAACTTAAAACAGCAATGGGCCGGTAATTGCTTATTATGCTTCCATCACCGCCTTTGAAAACAGGATGAATTATTGCTTTTTTAAACAGCGATGGAAAAACACCATTCTGGAAACAAAGGTTAAAAATATGACACAAAACGGGGTAAAGCAAGTCAGAGTATCTTTTTAGAATAGTACTTGAAATTCCATCCCAACCTGTGGCGACACCGTCTTTCAAACACTGAATTATTGAGCGGATTTCATCAGCATCAGTTGGTTCCAAAGCGAAGGATGATAAATTTCTAGAGGAAGAATGATGATGGCTAGTCTTAGCTGGTGGAGTGCCGATTCGAGAAGGTATTTTGCTGGCCAGTTCCTTACCAATATTTACAAAATAATTGTTTACTGCATCACAAGACTCCTTTCCTTCGGTGATTGTTTGATATGCAACATTTTATTTGAAGATTGTTTAGGCTTTGATGAGTTTGTTATTCTCCTAATTGAGCTCCAGAGGCGTTTTGGGTCTTTGGATACCTTATTTATTTCCTGTCTATCAAACTCCCTTTTAACTTTTTTTAGGATTTTTGTACAAAAATTTCGATACCGTGAGTAGGTAAGTTTAAGTATGAGGTTATCAGGTGACTTTCTTACTTTTTTGTGCATAAGGTCTCTGTTCCTGATGCACCGCAGCAAACCAGGAGTAATCCAAGGCTTGAGAATGTTTTGTCTATTAGAAACTTTAGTTGTTTTGGAGCTAGCGATAACAGCCTTAGAGAGCCTAATTTAGCCACTATAGAGCTTGGATAAGTTCTATAGTGGCTAAATTAGGATCTAGTAAGGTAAGAAAGTGATTTAAGTCTAAATTTTTGAATGCTATATCTAAACTAGTGTAATCAATAGTATTTTTAGTGATAATTGGTAGATTTAAACTGCGTTTATGGTTATCTAAGCAAATTAAAGTGGAATCGTGATCAGTGATTGTTGATTGTAAAACCAACGTAGTAGAGGAGCGATTAGAACGTAATATAATATGGTCTAGGCAGTTATTTTCTCGCGTTGGCAGATTATGAGCGGGCAAATAGCCGTGGAAAGCAAGGTTATTTAGATATTCATCTGAACGAGGATGGAGGGTTGAAGGTTTTATGTCTATATTAATATCCCCCGTGATTACAACTGTTGAATAGTGCGAGAGAGAAGGCAAAATGTTCTATTTTATAAAACAAAAAACTCAATGTTAGTAATAATTGTTATGCCATCAAAGATTTAAATAAAAAAAAACTGATTCGAATTCCAACGGTGATTCGAATCAGGCAACCGATTCGAATCAGGTGATGATTCGAATCAGTTTAAATACTCATTCGAATCGAGCTTGGATTGACGTGATTCGAAACATTCGAATCAATTGTGATTCGGGTCCCATCACTACTCTATCATGCAAAAACAGCTCAACGGATTTTGATGAAATTTGGTAAGCTGATAATGTATAGCCTAGATTAAAACTTAGAATACATTTTTCCCGTTTAAAGGTTCCCAAGGGTTTTTTTCGAATGTCCATGCGGATGAAGTCGGGGGCGGAGGCTAGTCCTGTTATAAAAATAGTCATAAATTTTACTAAGTATACTGTCGTTGAATACACTATGTATTCAGGAGCAGGCAGTAATCAGTGTATTGTCTGAAAATAATTTTAATTATCTCTCTTGTGGAAAGGAAATTACTATATGTAAATTCGTACTTTACCTGCGTTATTACCTGATTAATTATTTCAGTCACCCGAAAGTAATCGGAAAGAGGATTTATTCACCAAATTAAAATATGAACCTTTATGTAAAAGAGCGTTACTTTTGATGTTTTTTGTTTGAAATCAGTTAGGACAGGTTAAGTTAATTTAAGATTTTCTTTGAATAAGTAGATATGTAGATGAAATTCAGCTTAACCAAAACGGCAAAAAGAGTCTTGAATCGTGACTGTGTCCCAGCAGTGAGGACATAAAAATGACTAATGAATGATACTCTATAATTTATAGTGACTGCAATATGGTAAGTAATTAATTTATCACAAACTTAAAAATTGCAATAATCACACAAAATTCTCTAACTAACTTTAGCTAGCACACAATTGTCAAAAACAAGGCAAAACAAGACTTGACTTTCGGTATTAGGTGCAATAGCGTTACGATAGCTAGGGAAACTCTTTATTAAAACACAGTCATATAAGTAAAAAAAAACATTAGAGTTACTACCAATTTACAATATTTTATCTATAATCAAAGCACCCCCGTAAAACAAGACAAAACAAAACAAACACAACTTCTATTCGGTACTAGCATCGAGTGTTGAATATATAGCCGATAACTAAAGAAACTATCTGAGAAACAAAAGTCATAAATTTTTGCCCGCACCGGGCGGCGCGCAATAGTTTGTGTAGCTGGTGTCAATTGTTTTGTTCGGAACCTGATAATGGAATCAAGAGAATATTTCACCTATGAATAACTTTTACGCCTGTAGTACACCTCCGCCCGCGGAATACCGCAGTAGGTTCCACCATGAGTTCGACAACTGAAACAAATGCGAACTGCTTGTTCGCATATGTTACTGTAAAAGATATATTAGTAAATCTTAGGTTTTAATAGAAAATTTTAGGATTTACCAACATGAGTCGGTAAATGTAAGGATTTTATGAGAGGAAGAACATTTTTCGGCCTTTTACCATTAGAGTTTGGCACATGCTAGGTTTTACCAATGAAGGTAGGTAAATGTTTTTTTTTTAATAAAACAGTGAATTAGCTATTATAACTTAGTCATTTATTTCAAATTACCGATCAGTAAAATCCTTGAATATTTTTCATTATCATTTTGATTTATTCTTTACTATCATTATTATTTTTATTAATCCTAGAAGTATTTCGAAATAAAATTATCCGTCAGTCAAATCCTCTGTTTAAATTATTATGATTTGATTTATTTATAAGTAATAAGTGAAATATAATTTTAAAATTCTTTCAAAATAATAATTTTTCAGTATTTACCGCGTCTCTAAAGTAAATCCTAAGATTTACCGAGTAAATGGTGGTAAAAGTTAGAAGTGAACGATGATCACAGAACAGTTCGAACTTTTACCATTGAGAGTTGGTAAATCTTAGGTTTTACTGGAAAATCTTAGGATTTATATTAGTTTGGGGTTTTTTCAGTACCTCACACATGATTTTTCATGCGCGATTCCACCCGATCGGCTCCGACTGTTGATACACGCGAAACCGCTACGTACAGGTGATCCTCATATATCGTCGTTGATAGAAGACAGCTCATAGTGGAAATTATTGTGGGACTAGCGCGGTAATGTTTCGCGGCGCAGCCAGAGAACAACAAAACATCACAAATGCAACGCACAACGTCCCAACTTGACACATGTGATACGTAAGAAGCGAACCAATCATAGAGCTCAATTTCAACGCAATGTGTTAGTGTAGTCAAGGATTTGTTCGAGTGTTGTTTGTGAAAAGGATGTAAGTGTCCCTCTTGTTTAACAACAACAAGAAGGGATTACAGATTTTTTTTTTTATTTATGAAGTTTTTATTGTGTTCTCACTTTGATTTTGGCTACCTAAACTGTGGTGAATTTTTTTTTAAACTGAGTAATATACCCTAAAACAAACTTCAAATATTATTACTTTTGGCGTAACGAAATTCTCATCGATCAATATTACAAGTAAAAGTTTTCTTCATTGACAAATCTTCGAATTTAGCTTCTACAATAAACTATTTGTTACTAATATAATTATCGAGTGATTTCCCATAACATCCCAGTTCCGTTTTTGCTTCCTACCGATTATTGCAGAACGAGCGAGCGCACGCGTGGCCTGTATTATGACACCTAATATTTTTCGAACTTGCACCGTTGCAAACTATCGCAGACCAATAGCTATGGCAGCGTTCACGCCTAGAAAATATCCAAAATGTTTTTGTAATAACTTCTTTTTTCATGATCCGTGTTTACAATAATTAACAAGAACTAAAATAACTTAAAATTTCTTTGGGTACTTTTTGTGAAAAAAAAACTGATTTGGCTAACAGCACTTAAAGTCAAAAGTTGTCATTCAAAAAAGGTTCCTACGACAACAAACTTATGGCTGAGAAGAACGGTCCAGTTTTACGAAAAAAGTATTTGTGCTAAGAAAAACTGGTGAAAAAACCGGTACACACGGCGCAACGTCGTACGCAAATATTTTGCATAGATAAAATTTGCGTAGCGACAACGTGACTTAACATCAATGCGTTGTGTTGTGTTGCGTCGAACCATGTAAACGTCAATAAAACATTAACCTCTCAGTCTAGATGCATCACATAGGTACATAAGACACTCAGTATGCAGACGAGGCCCGATTAAGTGGCCTCGAGCCGAGTGGCCCTTAATCTGAGTGCCTGCAGTGGGATTGTGGCCTTTGATAAGCGCAGGTATATGCGATTAATGCAAATAGCTTCTTAGACGTGAATGTAGGCTGAACAGTTGGTGGTCTATGACGTATACGGAATGGTCTGTAAACTAGTTTGTTTTGAAGAGGTTAATAAATTAGAGTCAGATTTCTCATTAAACGCTTAATAGAAAATTTTCATGAAACCTATGCGTTAATGCGAACTGGGCCGACAGGATTGTGAATTGTATTTTTTTTTATATTTTTTTTTAGTAGGTAACTGAGCTGGCATTTGACCACCATCTTGCTTCATTAACAGGATGTGATCTAAGTATTCACTTGATAAAGAAGCTAAACCTTATAATTCCGTAATAGATTGTTTTTACAAACGTAAGGTACGCCTCATCGAAAACAGTTTTTACACAGAAAGATGAAATTACTCCATTTTGATGAAAGATAATTAAACAAGAAAACTCAACAATAATAGGTATGCATTATTGTTAAAAAAAATACATCTCTGCAATTACGTACAACTCTTCCATCAATAACCCCTAATGTTGACGTGCCCATAAAGGGGTTAAATAATTCATTTATCATTGTATGTAAAGACGGCTACAGACGGTCAAACAACATTGAATTTGATGCGCGTCGCAGGCTCCTCTATAAAATTAACAATTCTTATCACTGTCGCCGCTCGTAAAACCTGACTTCAGTACGCCGCTGAATATCGCTGAAAGATGTGCCTTTACTTTTATTTCATGAACTCGACTCGAGACAGAACTCGAAAGACATTTTTTCTCGCTTAAAGCAAATGAAAACGTCGCTTCGTTACAAAATCCAATGCCATTTTTATTCATCTCTAAAATAGTATTACTTAAGTAATAAAGGTTTATTCACTTCTCAAGCTTACGCGCTCACTAGACATGAAATACGGATACTACCGCGGTTTTATTGAAAGTACTTTGGTATTTAGTTGGTATTTGGTTTGATTTTTGGTTTTCCCGACGTTTCGGCACCTTTGCAGCTGCCGTGGTCACGGGGGACTGAAGCTACCCGTGAGCCTACCCTCAAGCGATGAATTTTTTTTAGACGTTCAGAAATTAAAATTTAACAAAATTTTTAATTATTTTATGTTGATTTATAATTTAATTTTATGAATTATTTAATGCTAAAAAGAGAGAGAATCTACTGAAACTACCACCATTTCATAAAATTGGGAGGCCTCTCCAAGAAAGAAATGGCAAAAGAAAACTTGGAGAGGAAGCCGACCTCCATCTTTTGTATTAATTTATTTATTTGCAAAAGGAACTAAGCGTATCATTAGATCTTACAGTGTGTGTGAGGGGCTTTAGCTTGTGAATGATGGGGTCCCAAGCTGGTGGAATTTTCCAACCATCATCTCTATTGAAATTAGGATATTTATTTATTTCGATAGCCTCGCGGAGCATTCTAGGGATAAATCTACGTTCCCTAGCAAGGATTTGGGGTTTGTCAAATCTAATATAATGGTTGGGCCCCTCAAAGGCGTGTAATCTGTGACAAACAACACCTGACTGCTGAGCTTCAGCACGTCCAACAAGTACTGCGTAACAACAAGTTGCAAGTACCACACCTCGATCACAGAAAACGCGCCAAACCAGCCACAGTAGAGCGTCAACCTGCCATCCTACCATACTTGAAGGGTGTCACTGACAAGATTGGAAACATTCTGAAGCGAGCGTCAATCAAAACTTACTTCAAGCCGCCGAAGAAGATCAACCAATTCTTACGACCTGTCAAGTGTAATATCCCCCTTCAAGCTGCAGGCGTCTACAAACTAGATTGTGACTGTGGACTCTCCTACATCGGGCAAACAAAGAGAAGCATAGGGACCCACGTCAAAGAGCATGTAGCTGACATGAAACATAGGCGCGATAACAAGTCTGCAGTGAGTGAACACGCCTTTGAGGGGCCCAACCATTATATTAGATTTGACAAACCCCAAATCCTTGCTAGGGAAAGTAGATTTATCACTAGAATGCTCCGCGAGGCTATCGAAATAAATAAATATCCTAATTTCAATAGAGATGATGGTTGGAAAATTCCACCAGCTTGGGACCCCATCATTCACAAGCTAAAGCCCCTCACACACACTGTAAGATCTAATGATACGGTTAGTTCCTTTTGCAAATAAATAAATTAATACAAAAGACGGAGGTCGGCTTCCTCTCCAAGTTTTCTTTCGCCATTTCTTTCTTGGTGGGGCCTCCCAATTTTATGAAATGGTGGTAGTTTCAGTAGATTCTCTCTCTTTTTAGCATTAAATAATTCATAAAATTAAATTATAAATCAACATAAAATAATTAAAAAATTTGTTAAATTTTAATTTCTGAACGTCTAAAAAAATTCATCGCTTGAGGGTAGGCTCACGGGTAGCTTCAGTCCCCCGTAACCACGGCAGCTGCAAAGGTGCCGAAACGTCGAGAAAACCAAAAATCAAACCAAATACCAACTAAATACCAAAGTACTTTCAATAAAACCGCGATAGTATCCGTTAAAAAGTGTTTTATTTCATAATAAAGGTTTGTAAGAAATTCTTTCGTTACAAATTAAACTGAGAATATTTTTACTTAAATATGCACGGGATTCAGGAGCTACACTTACTACACGAGATTTCTACAAAAGTCAATAAGTCATTAATACTTTTTCCACCTACCATCTAAACAAGCTCGAAACATCATCAATCAAATCGAAAACTACGAGTAAGAGACACCGACGTAGTAAAATCTCACTAGAGTTGAAAAAAGACCTTTGACGGCTGCGAGAGGGAAATAAAAAGAGTGGGACCATCGAGGCTTGCGGGACATAAAAACTGCATTTTTACGGCACGCCCAGTTGTAAAACTGTGCTCGTTTACCTAAGTGCGGCCGGTTGCGACCCGACGCCTCACATACGCCTAGACTGATGATTGCTGGTTGCATTTACTCTATTGCTTTTGGGAGCGTGTGGTCCGCCTTATTATTTGATGGAAATATATTTGAAGTAAGTAATTATACCATTTGCAACCTAATTAGATTATTTAGTCTTCTTTTTCTTATTTGTTTTAACTTATAAATTAGTATGATAATACGCTATTTATTGTGAAAAGATGGTTCAAAAACTTTCAATTTAACCGTTATGATACGTTTTCGGTAATATTTACAGTAAATAGTAAGAAATGCAAAATACCAACTCATATTGCATATATCCAAGTTAGGTTAGGTAGGTAAGCCAAATCACTACAACCATCCAAATAAAAAGTACGACATACACATAAGGAATATCTCAATCAAGAAGTCTAGTTATAATAAATATATTGACAAACCATATCAAATATTAAGACTAAAAAACTCACACTCGTTACGTGGAACCTCTACAAAATACAATTTGCTAAACAAGTCACGTTACAGAAATAATTTGAAAAATTCCCAAGGGAGGGTATACTCAACGTATAAGTTCATCAAACGGGGAACGTGAAAATTCCAAAAACTGTTACCATACAGCGTTCCCCTAATGAAGTAATCTTAAAAGTTCATGATTCCGACAACATCAAGTGTAAGTAGATCCGTATGAATAAGTTAGTAGGGCGCGGAGAGAGGCCTCGCCGAAGAAAGTTTTTAAAGCATACGAAAAAATAAGTAAATGTTCAGGAAAAATTGTTGCCTTGATTATGTTTCTAGGGCAGAAAACATTATAACTAAAGTCGAGATTGAAAGGCTTATTTTAAATTATGGCTAACACTTTTTGTATAATCTGTTTTTATACCGAACAAGCCTTTTCAGCATCCCATTTTCAAACCTCATACGATATTAGATTAAAGTTAGATAATTTATATTTTTATAATAAAAAAAATGCTTTTCATACAAAATGCGTTTTGCTGCTGATCACTGGAACCTTTACATGCCTAACCAAATCTAAAGCACTCTGTACACAGAACTTTGCGAGTTGCAGTGTCCAAAAAAATAAAAAATACAATATTTCGAAAGCATAACAACTCGATCCCCGACACCATTCGAAAACAGAATTCAAAAATCATTCATCCATTAACTTATCAGCTCACGAGCAAAGTTCAATTCAAAACAGACACTGCTACCCTTAAAATACGGTTCACTTGCACATATTGACCCGTTCATCCAACCAAGAACATATTATTACGGGCCATATACCAGCCATTTGTAGTATGGACCATTAGCTGAAAACCGGACCGAGAAAAAGCCTAATGACCATGAAAAACTGGCAGATGTTTCATTTGTCGAGGAAGTTCGTAATCGAGCCGAGTATTATGTTAAAAATAGGCTTGTAAAATACTTTAGTTTAGCTACTCTCAAATTGTAAAGCTCAAATTATAAAATTCAAAACGTTGACATATATCTTTTTCTCGTCTTCTACGCTAACAAAACAATGTTTCAAAATGACTTTTTGAAGTGAAAACTTCTTTAGCGGCGTTGTACGCTTTTTTGTAATGGGGAAAAAATGTTAAACTCGCGTCAGTCAGGATCACGTGACCCTGATCGAAAATTCGTAAGACGGATGTGACGGATGGAGAGTAGACAACCGGTGGCGGAAGTATCTCCCTCTCTTTCTACGGGGTGCGGCGAAAATGGCGGCGCGTCATTTTAAAACGTAAACACTAGTGTCACCATAGCAACGCGCTAATTTTTGTCATGTCAGTAATTAATTCAAATCTCTAGATTTTCTGTCAAGCTATGGATAAGACTTTCGTACAATACTGTTCTGTATTCGTAAATTTAAATGCAGAGTAAATTCGTAAGACGGCAATTCGTGCAAAATTCCCTAACCATGCCAAAATATCAAAAATGCACAACGTTAATATTCAAGTTTTCACTTCTGCCGGCACTCCCGGAGTGCAACCCGAATTTTTTTAACATTACGATACAGAGATCATGGATCTAGCACATTACTCCTTTGTTTGTAGTACCTTTCTATGGTCTGTGGTAGTATAGCTTGAGCAGGGCCCGCTATTTTTAAGCAATATTTCCAACAAAAGTTTTGATTTCAATTTCAACTTTTTGTCAAAAAAAGTGATGTTTTTGATAGCAGTGAATATGAAGAAAATTTGATTTCGCCCAATATTTTAGGTGCAAGGACGGAAGTGACTTATAATCAAGGGTTACCAACAAATTCTCTCTTTTTTTTACATGATCTTTTATTTAGTAGGTCCATAGTTGATAAAGTAGCGTATGAAACTACACATAACTAGGCGCCTTCCTCATTATGCAACAGTTTCATAAACTACTATTTAAGGTTAGCCATTAAAAATTAATGGAAGGTTTTATTTTTATTGGAGTAAGGTTAGTAAATTATTGTCATTACACTCATTATCCTTGGAAAATGTTTTATGCTTAGAATTGCCAGTACAATTTCATAAAGAAGGCAACAATGTACTGTCTGGCATAACGAGTAGCGATCCTGTTTACTGCTACAACAACGGTCCCAGATTCAGGAAGGAGTTAAATAGTACCTGTTAGTATTTTTAGTAGTCATGAAAGTATTATTGTTTTTTGTATTTTTTGCAGGTTAAATACCTTTCTTATTTTTAAAATTTTTCACCCTAGGGTTGTATAATATAGACACATTTATTTTACCAGCAGTCACTTTGTTCTCAAACGTGTCAAGCTAAAATTACTTGAGGAAACAAAGGAGCGTCCGGCCGCGCCGCCATCAATTAATGGATAAAACTTTCGCTACTAAAGTTTGGGAGACGCTGACTTTTGTTAAACAGCGACATCTGGCGGCGGAAATGAAGAATCTCTTTCGAGTTTATGATAAATGATTTTAGATTATATCAACTGTATAAAATTCACGAGTTTCAAAACAACTCCATTTATACGAGCGACGTGTCATCAAAATCTTTTTAAGCTAATTTTTTGCTCGTGCATACTTCAACAATTTGGGTTTTGAAAAAAGGTAACCAATTAGTATTTAGCAGTTTTTAAAGCCTAGTTGTAACTATTTAGTAAACTATCCTATTAATATTGTAAATGCGAAAGTTGTGTGTGTGTGTGTGTGTGTGTGTGTGTGTGTGTGTGTGTGTGTGTGTGTGTGTGTGTGTGTGTGTGTGTGTGTGTGTCTGTGTGTTAACTCTTCCAGCCTAAACGGCTTGATGGATTAGGATGAAAGGTCAATGGGCATTTTGTTCGAACGTTTGACCTATGGCGTACACAAACAAAATAGGGCTAGATATGTAGATAAATGTATCTGCTACTCAGTGATATGGGTCGCATTCTTGCAGGCCATGTTTCATTTTTTTCATTATAACATAACATTTCAATAATAAATATAATAAAATAAATAATAAAGACAATACAAACGTTTATTATGCTTCTAGCATACATTTTCACAATTCTGAAAGTAAAAACTTCTGTTTTATTAACAAAAATTTAATAACATCATACATATACTTGCACACATACTGTAAAATAACTTTTTTCTGCCGGTCGGTAAATAAAAAAATAATACATATTCTGAATAGTAGAATTGAATTCTTCAATTTAAATCTGGTTTGGTTTCTGTACGCGAACTTTCATTAACCAAGCCAAGTATGCCCCATGACCTTTGGCACACCGATAATGTATTACCTGGATAGGATACCTTTATCCAGGTTCATAGGATCCTCATGGACGAAGTTGTGGGCGGTCACTAGTGATCGCGTTGAATCCTAAACTTGATTTAACTATCGCAATGATTTATTAATAATAATATTAAGAATAGCTATAACAGTTAAATTACTTGCCTCTGCAACTTTTCAGTCATTTAGGATGCCTGTTTAGTATTGCCTCAGCAAACTAAATACTCTTTGAAATTGTATAGCTTTCTCGCTCTGACCTCTTCCGTCTCGGTCTCCAAACAGTAGACACGCGCTCGCACCTAAATTAATAAAATAAATTAGTTGCCCTTGTTTAGTAACTATTCTAACACTTTAAAAAATATTGTGAATGTGTGTGTGTTTTGGAAAAATAAACAGTGAACAGCAGCATAAACTCTTTCATTCGACTACATCTCAAACATCTATGGTCCATCGTCGCCAACGCCAAGCAAGACGCCATTTTTTCCTACATCGAGTTCATTTCAACGCTTCGGGTGGCTTCGGTCATCGGAAATCGTCGTGTGGATTCGTTTCGTGTGGCGGGCGGAGAACTTCCAGCGCACTCCAGCGCCACCACAGAGCGCAATCAAAACAAGAGACTAGACTGCTTTACCGACTCGACGGAAGTTGCAGCAGACGCACCACAACGTCCTGCGCCATCTACAGTACAAACCTCGCGGCGAACACGCCAATTACATCACTCGGCTGTCTACGGCGTACACGCCAACCAATCAACGAAACGACAAACTTCACCCCTGTGGAGCGAAAGCGAGCGACGACGCGGCTGCTCACGGCCCCTCCCAGCTGCTCTCTCTCTCTCGGCTCACCGAATCGGCCATTTTTTTCTTTTCTCTTTGCAACTAGTGCAACTCAAACCAAGTCAAATCTATTAAAATCTATCTAATCACGAATAAAAGTGATACAATTCTTTATCATATTGTGTGTTTTGCTTCGCACGCAAAACGTGAAGTGAAACTATTCTATTTCAGCAGTCTTTACAAGACAAGTTATATATCTAACTCGACATGGTGGACGTCGACGCGTTGAAAGCTCAAAGAAGTTCTGTAAAAGGGCGATTAACTCGCATCTTCAACTACGTAAATAACGTCGACGCAGACGGTGATTACAACATACACGATATTTCCGTACGAAACTCCGAGATCGGCTTGATAAGAGATCGATTCGAAAAAGTGCAACTGCTTATCGAAAGCTGCGAAAATGAGGGACAAAACGACGAGACTGAACGCGACACCTTCGAAACAAAATATTTTGCCGCTAAAGCTAAAATGGAAACGTTGCTGCACCCGCACAAGGCAAATTTATCGCTTACTGATCAAAATCTCACGACCGCGTTGGTGGACGGCACTAGAAAGCCACGTGTCAAGCTTCCTCAATTGGAACTTCCACGGTTTGACGGCGATATAAAGCAATGGCCAGCATTCAAAAACATATTTTACGCATCCGTGGACAACGTGGATTTGCCTTTGGTGAGCAAGCTTCAGTACCTCAAGTCAGCACTCTCAGGTGAAGCTGCTGGGCTCATTTCATCACTCCTCATCACGGACAATAACTACCATAAGGCCTTAGACATACTGTCTAAAAGGTATGAAAACAAAACGATTGTTGTAAATTATCACTTAAAAGCTATAACTAACTTTAATGTCATTTCTAAAACCAATCTCAAAGATTTTCTTGTTACATTACAGCAAAGTTTAGACTCCCTAAAAGCAATTAATTTACCTGTTGACAGTTGGGACACTCTTTTAGTCTTTTTAATTTGCCAAAAACTTGATAATTCCCTGCGTGCTGCCTGGGAGATAAATAGGAAAGAAAACTCAATTGCAACTTTGTCCGAATTACTAGAATTTTTGAACTTACGAAGAAATGCCTTTGAATTGTTAAACGATAAGCATTCTGTTGATAAACCTAATGTAAAAACAAGTCATTTAAATACTGAACATACTAGTTTTTCTTGCAGTTTGTGTCAAAATAAGCATGCATTACACAAATGTCCTAACTATCTAGAGCTTTCTATACCAGATCGCATACAGCTGATCAAAACTAAAGCTTTATGTTTTAACTGCTTACAGCCTTATCAATCAAAACATAAGTGCTCCAAATATAAGTGTTTAAAATGCCGAGGCAGACACCACACAAGAATTCATATGGATAAGCAACGTAATGAATCTCAGGTTAGTTATGTTTTATCAAAACCTAATGACAATTCGATACAATCACAAGTGCTACAGCCGTCAAATAATACATCTCCGATGCCAACTACATCGTCTGATTCTCAGCTTATTCCTACACAGTCATTAAATGTTTCTAAAAATAACAACATTCCTTCAACGGTGCTTGTGTCTAATAATAATGCGAACCAAATATTGCTTTCCACAGCCATCATAAAGATACAAGACGCTTCGGGAAAGTGGGTGAATGCACGTGCGCTTCTGGATGCTGGAAGTGAAGTGAATATTGTTGCCCACAGACTCGCTACCTTGCTACAGCTTAACTTAACCGACAATGTTTGTCTGATACAAGGTGTTGGCAACAGCCAAAAACCAACACATGTGAGTACTAACACAACCATTTCATCTCGCTACACTAATTATACTGCACGTTTGTCATTCATTGTTATGGAAAATATAACTGTTCCATTGCCACATACTTATATACCAACACAAACATGGCCTATACCTCCAAAACAAGCAAACACACTTGCTGACCCTACATTTTATATTCCAAGCTCTATTGATTTGCTCATTGGTGCCGAGCTGTTTTATTCTATTATGCAAACAGGTCGCATGAAGCTAGGTCCAAACTTGCCTTATCTTATCAACACTACATTTGGTTGGGTGATTTCTGGTCCAGTTTGTATGGACAATCCTACTGCTTTACATAGTGCACAGCCTGTCAGCATGTTTGTTGCATCTCAATCGACAGATCAAATACTTCAATCCTTTTGGGAACAAGAGGAAACGTCTCCTAAGACAAAAATCCTTTCACCAGAAGATAAATATTGTGAAGAACTATTCGTGACAACTACTACAAAAACTCAATCAGGTAGATACATAGTTAACTTACCCGTTCAATCCGAACGTGTCAAAGAATTAGGTAACTCATTCAACATGGCCTATAAATATTTACTTCAACTAGAATCTAAAATGAAAAATGATCCTATATTACAGCAACAGTATACAGCATTCATACAGGAATTTATTGATCTTGGTCACGCTCATTACATAGACAACTTCTCACCTACAGATCAAAATGCTTATTATATGCCACACTTTGCTATTTTGAGACCTGATAGTGTTTCTACTAAACTTCGTACCGTTTTCAATGCAAGTGCAAAGACATCCTCCGGAATCTCATTAAATGACATATTATATGAAGGTCCCAACATATACAATGATCTCTTTGAAATAATTCTTAGATTCAGACTTTACAAATATGCATTTTCCTGTGACATAGTCAAAATGTTTCGAGGAATCTTTATAAATCCTCAACAAACTTCACTACAAAGAATTTTATGGAGAAATTCAAGTTCTGAGCCACTTAAATGCATAGAATTAGACAGAATTACATACGGAACCAGATGTGCCCCCTATTTAGCCTGTCGTGTTTTGTTAGACTTAGCCGAGCAATATAAAGATACACACAAATTAGCCTTCAGTTGCATTAGTAAGAATTCATATATGGATGATTACTTATGTGGTGAACAATCAAAAGAAAAATGCCTTCAGCTATGTTCAGAACTCATTGATTTGCTTAGCAAGGCAGGATTAACATTACATAAATGGGCTTCTAACTTGCCTAACCTTTGTGAACATGTTTTTAATTCAAATCCCGATACTTCTCAATATGCTTTGCATTCTGAAGAAAATTCATATAATTTCACATCAAATACTTCAGTGAAAACCCTTGGTTTAAAGTGGTTACCTAGTGCAGATACACTTCAAGTGTCAATCCCTAATCCCAATGAAGTACCATGTACCAAGAGAAATATTTTATCTCAAATAGCTCAAATTTTTGATCTCATAGGGATATTCGCTCCTGCTACAATTTTACCTAAAATATTAATGCAAGACATTTGGAAACAAAATATTGATTGGGACTCTTTAGTACCAAATGAAGTACAAAGTTCTTGGCAAAAGTTTGTTACTGAATTTAAAGACTTAGAAAAAATTCAAATACCTAGATATTGTTTCACAGATATACCTGATAGTATAATTTTAATAGGATTTTGTGATGCCTCAAACAAAGCCTATGGTGCTTGTTTATATCTAAGAGCCACATACCTAAATAGAAAACCTAGTTGTCTTTTAGTCACAGCCAAGTCCAAAGTTGCTCCCATCAAAAAGCAACAATCCACCCCTCGATTAGAATTAAACGGCTCACTAATTTTAGCTAAACTGACAAATCGATTTATAACCACTACAAAAGATATCATAACCATCAATCAAATTTTTCTTTTTACAGATTCAACTATTGTACTTAGTTGGATAAAAGCTCCTCATAAAAATAAGCTTCAAACCTATGTGTCACATCGTCTTATGCAGATCATTGACATCTCTGACAGTAATAATTGGTATCACATAAATACCAAACAAAATCCAGCTGATCTTATCAGCCGTGGAGTCATGCCTAGCGCCTTGCAATCTTGCAATGTATGGTGGCAAGGTCCTTCATGGTTACTCGATGACCCTACCTTTTGGCCTATTAGTGAAGCGCAGACGCTTGAGATTACTCAAAGTCTTTCTGATAAACCTACTTGTACTAAAAGTACCATGATCGCTCATTGCAAAGAGACACCAATAAATTTTTCATTTTTCTATGAACATTTTTGTAAGTATTCTAACTTCTCAAAGTTAATCAGAACAATCGCATACTTGTTTAGATTTATACACAATTTAAAGAATAAAGACAACAGATATACTTCATTTCTTTCTGTTTCTGAGTTTAAACATGCTCATGATTTCATTATCAATACTTGTCAATATAATTTTTACTCTAGAGAAATTAGTGAATTACAGTCCATTCAAATTAACCCCCCTGAGCAGAAAAATAATCATAAAAAGAAAGAAAAGTCACTTACAGTATATACATCTAGCTCTCTTAAAAATTTGAACCCCTTTTTAGACGAGTCCAATCTTCTGAGAGTAGGAGGTCGTATCAGACACTCAGATATTCCATTTAGTCAAGCGCATCCAATTATATTACCTTCATAATGCCACATAACCAATATTATTGTGCAACATTATCATTTAAAATTACTACACGCAGGTATACAAATCACACTCTACAACATTAGATTAAAATACTGGTCTATAAATGGCAGAGGCGAAGTGAAAAAATGTATTCACTCCTGTGTTAGATGTACTCGCTACAGCGGTCGAGTCTGTGGACAACAAATGGCAGATCTTCCAGCAGCCAGGGTAACGTTAACTCGCATTTTCAGTCACGTAGGAATTGACTATAGCGGAGCCATAGCGGTTAGGAATACTATGACTAGAAATTGCAAATATAGTAAAGGATACATATGTCTATTTGTGTGTTTGTCTACTCGTGCCATTCATCTCGAGTTGGTTATGGATATGTCATCTCAATCATTTATTTGTGCTTTAAAAAGGTTTATAGCTAGAAGAGGCATACCTACTTGTTTGTATTCAGATAATGCTACTAACTTTAAGGGTTCTAAAACAGAATTACATGATTTATATAAAATGTTTAAAAATGAAAATTGTTACAGCGACATTATAAACTATGTTTCTTCCAACCAAATAGAATATAAGTTTACTGTACCGTTAGCCAGCCACATGGGTGGTATTTATGAAGCAGGTATAAAATCTGTAAAATCCTTACTTAAAAGACACCTGTTTAGTACTAAGTTAACTTACGAATTTTTGTATACTGTGTTATCACAAATTGAATGCATACTTAACTCTAGACCTTTGTACCCTTTAACAGACTTACCTTATGATTTAAATTGTTTAACTCCGGCTCACTTTATAATAGGTACAGCTTTGACTGATTTACCAGAACCTAATGTATTAGATCTTAATGAATCTAGGATTAATGTTTACCAGAAAATAATGCAAATTAAACAAAAGTTTTGGAAACAATTTTACTTTAATTATTTGTCTGAATTACAATGTAGAAATAAATGGCTTCAAGTACATAAAAATTTAAATACTGGGGATCTTGTTATAATTAAAGATGAAAATACGCCTCCCACTTTTTGGCCCTTAGGCAGAATAATATCTACTAATATTAATAAATCTGATGGTTTAGTCAGATCAGTTGTTATTCGTACCTCTAAAGGTGAATACACTAGACCTATTCATAAGTTAGTTTTGTTACCCACTAAATAACAAAGTAATGTATTAAGCAGTAAGCTAGTTTAGTTATGTTTAAGCACATAGTAAATTTAAAAATAAAATGTAAAGTAAATCTCACTTAATTAACTTTAGTTGTTCTGTGTTACCTAGATCAGTTTTTTGCCTTTTTTTTAAGAAAATGTAAACACTAAATTTTAACAATTAATCATATACTGATCTGCATTATGTATGTTCTAATCATAATATAGCCTTTACTTTAAAAAAGGTGCGAGAATGTTTAGTATTGCCTCAGCAAACTAAATACTCTTTGAAATTGTATAGCTTTCTCGCTCTGACCTCTTCCGTCTCGGTCTCCAAACAGTAGACACGCGCTCGCACCTAAATTAATAAAATAAATTAGTTGCCCTTGTTTAGTAACTATTCTAACACTTTAAAAAATATTGTGAATGTGTGTGTGTTTTGGAAAAATAAACAGTGAACAGCAGCATAAACTCTTTCATTCGACTACATCTCAAACATCTATGATCCGGCTCGAAGGACCATAGATGTTTGAGATGTAGTAGTTTTAGACTTAAGGCAATAAAATACTAATATTAGATTACGACACTGAACAGCACAATGATTTCTTCTTTTCAAGAAAAAAAAGTTAACTACTAAAAATACATCAAACAATGAAGCAACCGCATTTTAAGGAAAAAATTGCGATAGTTTCTGAAAATATAAGAATAAGTTGTTTTTGTTATATCAACCTAACTTGGTATCAAAACTAAGAAGACCTCAGGAAACATAAGTTCGGTCTATATTAGTTATTCTAGCTAGTTTCTCGAACATCAACATCTGTAGAAATAAAACACTTTTTACTGATAACAGTGCGCATACCTATTGGTTAATTCAGATGTTATTATAGAATTGTAGTAGAATTTATGTTGTAGAAAAAAACTGTGGCTGAAATCTTTTAAGCAATAAATTTTACCCCTTTTGCTAATAACATCATCTTAAAGTTCTTATCTAACACAGACACAAATTAATATCAGTTTAAATACAAATGATAATTCAATTACGCAATCGAGCCAGGGGTGCACAACCATTTATTACGCTCTCGGGAAATGGGTTCAGGTTTTGCAGTTGACAGCTGTCATAGGCAAACAAATATACCTTGGCACGCGTTTTTGTTCTAACTGTTTAAACAGAGTTCTAAGGATACGCTTGATAATGACAGCTGTCAACAACTTTACCTTTAGTCAGGGTCTGGAGTACAGATTTTTGTTGTAACGTTACTCTTTTGGGCGTGTTAAGTCATCCGAGAATGATTTTGTGTTTGGGTTCAGGCTTAAAACAGTACTTTGGTAGCAATTGCGCATAAAAACCTTTTTTTTTGTCACCCTCATTGGTCATTTCCATATTCGCAAAGCTCAGTTTCATACGATTTTTTATAGCTTCGAGACGATGACAGTTGTGATAATGAAAAATATATCAAATCATACGTCAAGTAAGATTCTCAGAACTTACTTTTGATGGTGAAACAGGCCCAAAAATATTTTCAAAAAAAAGTTTCCATTATAAGAATAATGCAAAAGTGTGATCCAACGATAAGGCCGACCGCATTTTAACGGCCGAATTTCAACTGAAGTCCGCAAAAAGTCCCGACCGGGCGAGAAATTCGGCGGAGTTCAATCCAGTCGGCTCAATAATAGTTGGGCATCAGCAGAATCGGCCAACTTTTACCCACAGCCGTAGCAAATACGTAGCAAATCCGTAGCACCCGTGCTACGAAACTTTGGAGATGACTATTTCATTGGTATACAAAAATGGCATGTGAATGACGTGTATGCCGAAATATATTTCCATAATAAATAAATTAACAGATATTATGCAATAATATATTTTTAAGTGATGTTATTTTATAAAACGCAACCTTGATTACAAACAACACCAAGGGACAGTAGTCTTTTTTGAAGAAAGAGCTTGATTAATTTATTATTATTATTATTTACGTACGACTATATAGACCCTCTTTTTATTCCAGCTCTAACATAACATCATACACTGGATTAAAAAAGCCTTTAGAAAACTTTAACGACTGCCAGTCTTTCCTATAATTGTTCAGCTCTGCTTTCGTTCCGCCGTGTAACTTGAAATGTAAGCACCGACACTTGCACATGCGGGCTATGTTTACTGAAACTAAACCATGTGCAATGGGCTAAAGTTACGCGATCATTGCAACAACTAAAACGACGAATTGGGAGGATTAAAGTTCAAAATTTCGGTACCGAAAATGTTAATTTGCTGTGGTCAAAACAAAACCGTTCTTTCAGGGAAAAGAGCACAAAATAACGCCTTCTGACGAGAAGTTATAATAAATGTCCTCACTAAATATTCAAACTAGGTTTCAACTTGCAGCAATTTCCTATCAAGCAACATTACCATTTGGCTACCTTGAGCCTAACAACTATATAAATACATCATTTTTATTATTAAACATTAATTATTTTTTTGTAGAAATAAGTTTCTATAGAGGATATATTATTTTGATCAACGAACTCAGATTCTAGTTCGTTGGTTTTGATAATTACCTTAAATATTCCTATTTTAAATATTCTTAAAACGTAGGTCTATATAGTAGCGTCTGAGATAATAATTTTCCGGAGCAAGTAAACGTTGTTTTGATGAGATGGGCCACAGCTCAAATATTTAAAAACAACAACAAACCAAATACCCCGGGTTCTCCAATCCAATCCAAAGCTTTAGTATGTCATGCTCACTTTAAACATTTCTGCGGTGGTGTCGTGTGAGGCGGGTCGTTACATTCCCTCAAATATGGTTGAGCGAAACGATGGCTGGTTCATGCGTCATGCTCGTGAACGGGTGCTGCCAGTGGGAATGGGTCTGCTTCTGTCTGCTTGTACTAAGGGCGTCGCATATTTTTTTTTCCTGTTTAATATTATCAATCAGTATGGCACTTCTTACTCAAAACATAGAATTAATAACTAATCCTTGTTTTGATTTCTCACTTTTTTATTGCTAATGACCAAAATGATTATTTGGCTTTCGTTATCACGATGTTTTCGTATTTTTTTGTCTATAGTTTTGTAAGTAAAGGCCTATGAAAAGCTTTTGGATATTAGTTTTCAATTCGGTGCCTTAGGATGGGTAGCCTAAGTATGTCATGCTCTCTTTAATCATTTCTGCGGTGGTGTCGTGTGGGGCGGGTCGTTACGTTCCCTCAAATATGGTTGAGCGAAGCGATGGCTGGTCCATGCGTCATGCTCGTGAACGGGTGCTGCCAGTGGGAATGGGTCTGCTTCTGAGTACCTATCTTAACGCATATTGAATTGTAAGAATTGCGTTTTATTTTTATGTCTTGTATCAAGTGTTTTTTTGTTAGAGTAGCAGACAGAGTGATTTCTAAACTAGTTGAAAGTTATTTACTCTCACGATTATCTAACTGAATATAGTAGATATTTAATTTTAACCTAACTACCCATTGTGTGTAACCTTTTGATAACTATTGTGATGGAAAATGACCTCACTTTAAATGTGGAGCTCATTTTTCAATCTTGACGACTCTGTATGAAATATACAGGGAGAAAAAAGCAGCCCTTGACGAGTTTCTTGCCGGTTCTTCTCGTTACAAGGTCTCCCGCTTAGGGTTTGCGAACCGATGGCGTAGCTTCTATGACATTCACAAGTGCTTGTAACAGCCTAGACTGAATAAATTAATGTGAATGAAAAAAAAAAAATGTGAATTTTTAACAATCCTCCGTATTTATTTCCGGTAATCATTGGATCTTTCAGTAGCAAATTGCCACTACGTTGAAAAAAAACCTGAACAAACTGCAGACTGTTTACAGGGCAAATGTTTACAGATTCCAATATTTTGTTTTAAATGTTTACTCGTCGTATTGTTCGCGTGATAGTTTAATGATAAGTAAACCTATCATAATTTTCACTGTTTTCAATATGTTTGTTTTTGTTTATTGAATTCAAATATTTATTGTTTGTTCAAATTATTTGCGAAAATTCTCATTTATTTTCAGTGAAGTGTTTGTTAAATGTTCAGTTTGGTTACTCTATAAAACTTTCATTTTGATCATTTTGTCCCTTCAAGCCAGTGAAACGTGAGAAATATGCCACATTTCCCTTGCTTCGTTTAAATTAATTTTGTTTGACACTTCAAGTTTAAGACATATTGTCAGGTTACAGCTTGGTAAAAAAAGTTTTAGCTAGCAACATGATTTTTTTGCATACAAAACTGGTTGAGTGTTGACATACAATAACACTAATAACAGAATTTATACTTCTCTGCCAGACTTTACACTTACACAAAAAAATCATATATCTGCGACTTTGCTCATGTAGGCAAATCCAGAAACATGTGTGAATTTTGACTGTCATTTCCATAAATCAGTATGAACTTGACTTTCGTGTACATAAAATAACTATTAATATCGCACCGAACTTATGATGAAAAGGACAGGATCATAATTTCCAATCATCATCGAACTTAATATTTATGTTCTTCACCAAGCCATAACAATTTAAAATAAAGTTGATATAATAAACTCCCATCAATATCCCATTATCGAAACCCTTCCAGACGGTATTTATAATCAAATATGCAAATACCCTTTCCGCAGGCTGTCCAAAAATTTACGGCATCAATTTCCTAAACTCATCAAATTTCCCCCCTAATATTGGCCGTCATATAAATATCGATATCAATAAAAAGCAGTTTAAGTTCACCCAGATTATGATTCCGTGGTTTAGTGATTTGCTCACGGGTTTTCATGGTGACGCCATCTTTGAGTTTGGCTTCGACCCCTGGCTGGGTCAATTCAGAAAATAAATTTTCTATATTAGCTCAGGGGGTCTATTACGAAAAGTTTAATGCGATACACGCAGCTGCGTTCGTGCTTCGTTTTGATTGTTTCCTATTACAAATCACTTTCGTATGCCATATTGCGAAGTAATTGCGTGAGGTTGACAGTTTCTCTCTAGCGTATCTCATATCTATGGTCTATGGGCTATACAGTCTATGGGCTACGATAGCCGACTTCAAAATGTTTGCTATAACTACAACCAACGAACTGAGGACGACTATCGTGGCCAAGTGACTGCGTTACTCAATTGCGTACGTTATTTTTGTAATAGGCCCCCAGGTTTGGGTGTGTATTACCCAAGGAGGTTTATAATAGGGAGTGAGTACTCTACAAAAATTTTCACCTATCGTTTAAAAGAAATTCAACTTTATTGCATTAATCATAGAGTTGAAATTCTATCGACGACATTGACTGAAGGCACTACTGTGTGAATGAGACAACACCAGGTGGAGGTCGGTGTCTCGTTCGCACAATTGCTATTACTAAACAATAATACCACGATAGTAGGACTAAAAATATGTACGTTACCAATCAAGTGTATCAAAATTAAGGATTCGGAGTGGGAAGTCGAATATATACTATTTAAATATTAATTTTAGAATGACACATAATAATTGTAATATAAAACAGAACTTTTTTGATTTAATTAGATATCTACAATAATGCTAATCAGCAATCATCGGTGAGGTGGTAATAAATAGAAGTGTCAATCCTGGCAACTCCGATTTTGACCTTGAATTTCAATTTAAGAATTTCAATCTATAGGAAATGTTACTTTACAAAACTAGTGTGACCATAAATACTTCACCATTTCAGATATCCAAAAAAACGAAATTGTTCTATTGAAATGGCTTGACGTCGCAGGCGAGACGGTATAATTAATAATAATAATCAAATTCATATTTGTGCGCCTATTTCGATGAAACTCGGTTTCTGGTACTATTTCAACATGAAAATAACAACGCAATGTTGCAAATTTTAAAAATCCAAGATGGCGGCCTACTTTTTTGTTTTTGGGCCGATTTCGATGAAACTCGGTTTTTGGAACTATTTTGACAAGAAAATAACAACGCAATTTTAAAAAAACTAAAAATCCAAGATGGCGGCCAACTTTTTTGTTTTTGGGCCGATTTCGATGAAACTCGGTTTTCGGTACTATTTTGACAAGAAAATAACAACGCAATGTTGAAAATTAAAAAATCCAAGATGGCGGCCAACTTTTTTGTTTTTGGGCCGATTTCGATGAAACTCGGCTTTTGGAACTATTTTGACAAGAAAATAACAACGCAATTTTTAAAAAACTAAAAATCCAAGATGGCGGCCAACTTTTTTGTTTTTGGGCCGATTTCGATGAAACTCGGTTTTCGGTACTATTTTGACAAGAAAATAACAACGCAATGTTGAAAATTAAAAAATCCAAGATGGCGGCCAACTTTTTTGTTTTTGGGCCGATTTCGATGAAACTCGGCTTTTGGAACTATTTTGACAAGAAAATAATAACGCAATTTTAAAAAAAAACTAAAAATCCAAGATGGCGGCCAACTTTTTTGTTTTTGGGCCGATTTTGATGAAACTCGGTTTTTGGAGCTATTTTGACAAGAAAATAACAACGCAATTTTTAAAAAACTAAAAATCCAAGATGGTGGCCAAATTTTTTATTTATGGGCCGATTTCGATGAAACTTGGTTTTTGGAACTATTTTGAGAAGAAAATAACAACGCAATTTTTAAAAAACTAAAAATCCAAGATGGCGGCCATCTTTTCTGTTTTTGGGCCGATTTCGATGAAACTCGGTTTTCGGTACTATTTTGACAAGAAAATAACAACGCAATTTTTAAAAAACTGAAAATCCAAGATGGCGGCCATTTTTTTTGTTTTATGGCCGATTTTGATGAAACGCGGTTTTTGGTACGATTTTGACAAGAAAATAACAACGCAATGTTGAAAACTTACAAAATTCAAGATGGTGGCCAACTTTTTTGTTCTTGGGCCGATTTCAAAAACAAATTAGCAGCCATTTTGATATTTTTTTATTTTTCCATCAGTTTACATTGAGTTGTTTTTTCTTGTCAAAATAGTACCAAAAACCGAGTTTCATCAAAATCGGCCCAAAAAACAAAAAAGTTGGCCGCCGCCTAAGATTTTTAGTATTTTAAAAAATTGCGTTGGTATTATTTTGTCAAAATATTACCAAAAACCGAGTTTCATCGAAATCGGTCCCAAAAACAAAAAAGTTGGCTGCCATCTTGGATTTTTAATTTTTTCAATATTGTGTTATTATTTTCTTGTCAAATTAGTCCTTAAACCGAGGTTCATTAAAATCAGCCCCAATCACAAATAAAAGAGTTGGCTGCCATATTTGTCTATATTTTTAACATTTCGTTGTTATTTTTTATCAAAATAGTAACAAAATCGAGTTTCATCAAAATCGGCCCACGAACAATATAGTTGGCCGCCATCTTGGTTTCTTTTTATATTTTTAACATTGTGTCGTCGTAAATCTCATGCACCCATTTTATTAACTTCACTAGTAAAGAAATTGGTGCAAGAATTTTAGACCTTATTGACATATTTACCAAAATAACAGTTTTTAATGAAACAGCAAAGTAAATGAACAAGTATAATTATGGGAAAAAGCAACCGAATTTCAGAGGTCAATAAAGTCGAAAATCGTTTGCATCTTTTTTGACTACAGATCACTAGACAATGTTTTCCTACTTTTACTTGTTTTTCCAACATTCATTTGTTTTTCCGAAATTCACGCACATAGTATTTTTATAAAAAAATGGAATAAACTTTAAAGTTGCGTAATTATTTACACTTGAACTTAAATTGAATTGAATAAACTAGATTTTGTATTGGTTAAACCATATTTAAAAAATAAAAACAAAAAAGCAATTTAATAAAAACGTGATAAATAAATTGTTCCAAATATTTTTTAATAAATAATTATTTTCTGTTTTTTAGTTAACGAGCTAAATTAAAAATATACCACCACCTATCAGAGTACTCGTCAAGACCATTCAAACGAGTCCAAACTCGATGGGGTTGAAAGGTTTTATTACAAAGTTCCTGTGGCCTTCTTCCGGCTTCCTTCATCAGACTCTTGGATACTATTACCCAACAGAGCACTCGTCAAGACGATTCAAACGAGCCCAAACTCGATGGGGTTGCATGATTTCAATATTGAGTTCCTATGGCATGGCCTCCAGACTTCATCATCCAACCCTGAACCTCGTCTCCCGTCAGAGTACTTGTCAAGACAATTCTAACAAGCCCAAACACGATGGGGTTGTATAGTTTCATTCATCATAGAGTTCCTGTGGCGTTCTTCCGGCTCCATCATCAGATCAGCTCAATGACATTGTAATATTGCATTTCCTTCCATTTCTGACCTGTGTTCAAAGTTTCAAGTCTCTAGCTCATCGGGAATTCAGTATAAAATTGTTTGCAAAATTTGTGCTCAAACAAACAAAAGAGCGAGCAACCTAATAAAAACGCGGTAAAAAGTGTTAATTATAAATAAAGAACTACCTAGGTATTTAAGTTTATATTAAACAGTTTAAACTATTATGTATGTCTCCGGCCAACCATACGATTTGGTCACCCTAATGAAGAAAAGGACACATACATCTACTTGACCTCTCTGTCGGCTCGTTTTGGGGCGAAGCGCTCATTCCGGTTTATAGTACTATTTCCATGGTATTACCGCCGTTGTCTATGATTTCTATACTCCGACACATAATTCGGTGCAATGATTTGACAGCTCGAACTGTCAGTTAGTAAAATTATGTTGCCACCTCATGTCTACTAGTGGCGTAAATGAAAACCAATTGAATCGTGTTCAATTGGATTGCTGTGGTAAATTTTTTTTGACCGTTATTTTAATTAATTAGTAGTAGTAGTTTAGTTAGTTAAATTATTAGAGTAAAACAAAATGCAACATTTATTAGCTTTATTTAAATAATTGCCAAATATTATGAAAATAATGATACACATGTTGTTTGATTTTAATGCCTAATTAATATTGAAAATATATTATTCCGTAATAAGTTTTAGAGACTAGTAGCCGCTCGCGACTTCGTCTGCTTGGAAAGTTTTTTTGCAATCCCTCAGGAACTTTTTTTCTGGATGAAAGGTATCCTATGTCCTTTTTTGTACCCCTGACAACATGTCATCATCATGTTATGTCATCTCATACAAATTGCCGCCGATGGAACACAATATGCACTGTGAAATGAATACGATTAACTTACGCAATCGCACCTCTGGTTTAAGCATGAAACTTATAACAGAACACTTTTTATTTTCAATTTCATTTCATTACAATATTTATATTCTAAATAGTTTATTTAATATTTACCGATTTTTAACTGAATGTTAATTGAATGAACGATTATTTTGTCACGTCACTACTTTTATTATGTCCTAAAGTGGTCACACTGAAGCTGTCAAATTACTGCATCGAATTACATGTCGGAGTATAGAACACAAGTAGCTGCTACGTTGGAATCAGAGCATTGCATGTGATGGTGTCCAATTTTAACATTTATAGAAATACCCAAAATTTCCATGCAAAGCACTAACGAACATATTGTCTCAAGGCTACCTTGGGATCGAGTCGAGAATGGCATCCGGAGCAGACGTCGGCTTATGAAAGTCCGCGCTGCCCACATTATTAAATTGAGCTGTGCCGTGCACCGCCGGAGGGTAGACAAGTCTTATTGTGGCTACACACTGCACCGACAAATGCAAAGGATACAACAATAAAATTCTACTAAGAAAGACAATTAATGGAGAAATATACTGGTATACCATGTAATTATGTCAAATACTTATTTTAATAAAAAAAGCATAATATAAAGTCTTTTTAACAAATTGTAGCAAAGGCTAATATTTTATAGGTATGAATATTTAATATTTCACTAAATAGGTAAGGTAAATACCCGCTTTATTTACATACCATAGAAACATTACCACCATTTTATAAAGCGTTACTAGCCTATGCTAAATATTTCAGCAAGTCACCCGTTTTGACAGCAGTCAACAATTCAAGTAGGAAATAACCCTAGGAAAAATAGTCCTACATACAATATTTTCCATTTCTAAATATTCCTTCTTCGTATTTAAGAACAATACTCAAACGACTCTTGCCTATGCTAACACACAGCGATAAAATAGAGCTCTGTGATTGGTTTGTTTGATTTATTTATTAGGTGAGCTGTGCGTCTGCGGCCACTGTGAGACCTTTTTTTAATTGAAGACTGGGCAGGCATTTGACCACCATCTTGCTTGGTAAACAGGATGTGGTCTAATGTGTAGCACGCTTGCCCAGGAAATGCCTATTCACTATTGCCTTGAATAGACCAAGGTTTTAACTATCAGGGAACACATGAGCAGGTAGCGCATTCCATTCTTTAGTGGTTCGCATAAGAAATGTATTGGCAAAGCGCTTGATACGAATCCTTGGAGTATCTACTATGTAAGGGTGATATGCAAACCTGCGTCTGGTACCCCGATGGTGGAAAGGGGCTGGAGGAACAAGGTTGTGCAGTTCCCTCGCACACTCTCTAAAGTTTATTCTATAAAAAATCGATAAACAAGCAACTTTGCAACAGTGACTAAGACTCTAAAGTTCTGTCGTGGCCAATCATAGTTATTGTTTGTGAATACTATCTGTCAGGCTGTCAGTTAGCTATCCATCCTCCGTAGCCATGACTACCAAAGTTCTGGAGGCTACTGTTCCCTTTGTGCACGTATCAAGTACGAGCGCTATTAAACTTAAACAAGACTCGGCAAAAACTGTTTGATAGCCTCGAAGCCTCGGAGCCTCGTACTCTGATACAGGCCCGAGAGCCTCTCAATAAGACGGTTGTTGTTCTTGTGGTACTTCCTAGTGTACTCTACATAATACATACGATGATAAAACATTCTCGTACGATTTAAAAGTTTTCGAATCTATCCATCCATCTGATTATTGTTTAGTTTGAATTCATTATGTCAACTACAACTAAAACATTACTACTAGTACTAACATTTATAGAATCAACAAGAAAATGATTAAATAAAATAGGTACAAATATTTTAATATTTATAATGTGCAATAAAAGAAACAGTGTTGCGTATGTTATATTATTATTATTTTTTGAGTGTAATAAATAAAGAGTTTTATGTCCTCAAGTTCTCACAGACAAAAATAATAAACAACATCCCACGAGTCTGCCAGAATCCATTAAATATAAAACCAAATTTCAAAAAAAACACGAAAATTCTCCAAAGGAATCGCGTGAAAGAAGATGTGCTTCAAATAACGGAAACGCCTACATTAAGATGATTAAAGGAGCTGTAAGTCTTCATTTTTTTTACGTCGCAAAGAATAAACAAAATCTACTTCGCGTCCAATCTGTCGCATTTTCTTTGTCCATTTATTGTGGCCACGAAATCAGCGGACATTCAAGCAATTAATCTATCTTACTGTCATTGGTTTAAAAAAGGCCACCAGTTTATTTGGTTATCCTATGGGTGTCCAGCAGTAAAATATGTGAGACTATTGTTATAAAATTATTTTATAAAACTTAATTGGACCATGTTTTTATGCAATAAATAAATTATGATTATAATTATGCACGTAATAGATATAGTGAAAATGAAACTATAGAAAATAATGTAATGTCATAGTTACAATGATTGATGTAAAGTTTATTATGTGTTTGTAAGTTTATGTAATATTTAAATCATTATTTGTTACTAAGTTTATTAAAATTACTTGATTTGATTACTTGATCCATGATGATTTGCTGCCGTTTCCTGTTATTTGATTATTTGTTGCTAATTGTTATAAAAAGGAATTGATTTGATTACTTGATTCATGTCCGTTTGTTACAGTTTCCTTTTATTCAATGATCATTTTAAAATAAGTATAAAATAGATATCTTTATTATTAATTCAATGATAAATAATGTTAACAATATTACATTTTAATTGTCACAGGTTGTTTATTAAATTAATAGTTATTTGTATAAAAGTATTGATTTGATCGTTTGGCGCCATTGTGGCAGACTTGTTTTCTGTAATGCTAAATGCTCATTGGTTGTTTAAAAATGGCGGGATGTTTCTTGCTCTTGCCGAGCATAGCATATTTTTAGACACATTCTGCAGTAGTGAGTCAAGTGAAAAGGTTGTGGAACAGAAAGTTAAGTATTATTCTTACATGTTTATTTCTGCTGTTTAGACTATTATATTCCATTCAATCATCCATTATTGCTTGTGTTATTTATTTGATCTGGTCGATTAGTTGTTGAATAATGAACGTTCCTATTAAATTAATTGTGTTACTTATTTGAAGTGGTTGATAGAATTGTTGCTTAATGAACGTTCTTTTATGGTAAATGTCTTACTTATCTGAGTTGGTTTATAGAATTGTTGCTTAATGAATGTTCCGATTGTGTTAATTATTTAAAATAATAAATTATTTGAACAAATTGTTGAAGGACTTCTTACGTTTTATTAAATGGTATTTCCCCTTAGTTTTCCTACATTTAGTTAGTCTACATTCAGTTGAATAGTCTACCTACATTCAGTTAAATAGTTCAGTTCATTCAGTTAAATAGTCTAGACTCAATTCAATAGTTTACCTTAATTGCAATTTAAACTTAAGAGATATAATAGACGATAGGTTAGTTTTAGGTTAAATATTGCTCTATCTTTCAAAATCTATCATCAGAAGTTTCAGAAGAAATTAATAATTTTGAGTTGAATTGAGTATAGTTGAGTTGTTATCTTTTTCCAATTTTAGGCCAGGCAGTTCACGAAATCTACTCTTTCTCTATCTCTGTACAATATGGTGGATCACAGCATAGCTTTATTTGTCACTTTGCCAGAAATTTGACAAAATTTTGTACCTTTTAATCGATTTCCTGAAATACTGGACCAAAAAAAAAGGATACCCGGTATTGTGTACAGCAAAAAGTTATATTTAAAACTTTTTGTATAAAACATCATATCACTGTCTTTGAATACTACAAAATCTGACAAGTGGAACTTTATTCTTATGATGATATTTACGATTTTATTTTTGAGTTACCAAGCCATTTTCCAATATTCTGTTCGGTTAATGGGTTTTTTAGATTCTTTTGTTAGTAGATAGTATTTGTTTTGTGTAGAGGAATTTTAAATAATGTGACCTCACACTGAAAACTAAAATATCAATCTTTTCGTCAGACCGTAAACTCGTCTAGCCTTAAGGCTCGGTTATGCGGAAGCATTTGTCTCTGTCTTCTATTTACGCGTAAAGGGTAGAAAATAACTTTTCTTCTACACTTTTTCGATGTTTCACGTTGTTTTTTTTCATCATTATGTTTAGCACAATTATCTTTCTTGAAAGATTTTTTGGAGATTGGACTGCACAGCACGTTATGTTTTGATGATATTCGGATTTTTTTTACAATCATCAGTGATGTTTATACGCAATTAAATTCTTATAGCTACTAGAGAATCTCTTTAGCTTGTCGTCTGTTTTTTTTTGTTTGCGGCTACAACTTTAAGTTTTCTATATAAAAATATGATCCCGGCAAACCATGTTTTCCTATCATGGACCCTTAAATGAATCTATTAGCTGCTATTGTGCTACTATTATTCATAGGATATATATAGATAGTAGTACCTACTACTATATATTATTTATTTACTACTATATACTACTACTACTACTATTTATTAACTACCCCAATAAGTTTAAATCTATCAACTGATTAGACCATGTTTTTGGGTAATTTATTTCGTAATTGTGATATTTAAGTATCAACTACATATATTTAACTTTTTATAATTTATTTAAATGTTCCCGTTTTTCTTGAGATCTATATTATTATAGTTTTAATTGTTCACTTTTGAACTAGTCTACAAAAAACGTATTAAGTCTTTACTTACTAAGTATCTTTATACTTTTGGTGACCGGTTACCACTTGAAAGAAGAACGGCGTGATAAGATAAACACTATTTTTATTAAAACACAAGGTACTTGTACTATTACCTAATCTGTGACAAGGTTGATATTATGTATATTCAGTTATTAGTGTTATTTTTTTCATGTTATTGAATAATGTAAAAAACTTATCGGGAACATTTCTTTGACAACTTTCTTCGCGGGTGTGTAAGAAAAAAACTTAGGTCATACCCAATTCATATTCTATGGTCATACCTACGAATTTTTTGAATATTTTTAGTTGTTCCAGGCAAAGAGTATTCTATTTGTCTGATAACTATATTGTGAGACAAACTAAAAGCTTAGTTTCTATTACGAGATTCTGATAGAATTTATATTCTTGGAATTCTCATGTTGTAGGAATTAAATATATTATCGGATGCCTTGACTTCAAATCCTTTTTGGTAATGATGTAGGTATTGATTTAGGAGTCGATATAGGTATTGATGTTGGTATTGATGTTGGTATTGATGTTGGTATTGATGTTGGTATTGATGTTGGTATTGATGTTGGTATTGACGTTGGTATTGACGTTGGTATTGACGTTGGTATTGACGTTGGTATTGACGTTGGTATTGACGTTGGTATTGACGTTGGTATTGATGTTGGTATTGATGATGGTATTGATGATTGTATTGATGCAGGGATTGATGCAGGGATTGATGCTGGTATTGATGCTGGTATTAACGCTGGCATTGATGCTGGCCTTGATGCTGGCCTTGATGCTGGTCTTGATGCTAGTATTGACGTTGATGATGATGTTGATAATGGTAATGATTCATCATTATGATAATGATAATGCTTGTTTATTCGCAAACTGATGAAGCCACATGATATCGTACCACATTTTTGTTTTAATAGAATTCTTTTCTAATTATACATATTGATTTTAATTGTAAATATTAGTAATAAGTACCTACCTATAGTGCTTTAGTCTAGTGCTTTGACTGTTTTTAGGTGTGGAAATGTTGATTTGAACTATTTTTGCCCAGTCCAGGGTTTGACTTTGTCTGTTGTTGTGAATGGGTAGTGGTTTTGATTATAATATAGACACAAGACAGCCATATAACTGTTTTATTATGTTCTTTTAAGGACTATTTATATTTTATTATTATAATACCTAACCTAGGTACTATTGTTTAAAGTCAGATTGGCCAAACGGTTTGTGTAAAGTACAACAGAGCACTGTTCGAAAAACCACTGGTTTTAATACCTTTGCGATTGCTGATAGCGATAGAACCAAATTATACCCTTACCTGTATTCAAGTCTACGTGAATTCCACTTTGTAATAATATTTAAAACGCTGATTAGCCACATGCTTGGTACCGAATCATCTCACTGGCAGCGGGTGAATGTGATCGGTATGTCTATGTATGATTTGGCAGTTATATTTATTCCATTTTGTATAATATTTAAAACGCTGTTAAGCCACATGCTTGGTACCGAATCATCTCACTGGCAGCGGGTGAATGTGATCGGTATGTCTATGTATGATTTGGCGATGAATGTTATAGGTATACCAGGTACATGATATTCGCTGGTCGGCCTTATGCTTGGTACTGGTTGATCTCACTGGCAGCGAGTGAATGTGATCAGTATGTCTATGTATTTGGCAATCGTGGCCTCGGTACATGGTATTCGCTGGTCGGTCAGATGCTTGATGTCAGTTATTCTCACCAGCAGCGGGTGAATGTTATTGGCATGTCTAGGTGTCTGGCAATACCTACCTATAAGTTATGTTGATATTAAGAAACATGGTATTCGCTGGTCGGTCAGATGCTTGGTGTCAGTTATTCTCACCAGCAGCGAGTGAATGTTATTGGCATGTCTAGGTGTCTGGCAATACCTACTAAAAATGTTGTGTTGTAAAATAAAAATGGAATAAAATGTTTATTAATTAATAAAAAGGCAAAGTGGAGTAACGTATTTAATTGATAAAAGAAAGTGTCTCACGGATTCCGGTTAAGTTCCTGTTAAGTTTCTTAACAAATAATTTCATAGTTAATTTTATTTATTTTTACTCTTTTTTAATTTTGTTTTCTTTAATTTTCTTAATTCTTAGATTCAAAGTGTTGGTATTATTACTAACCGGAAGTGGCCGGAACTCGTGAGATTTATCGAAGTGCCAAATTACTTGACATTATAAAACAATGTTCAAAACAAACTTAAATATGTGTATTTCAATAAGGTTATGAAGAATGAAACAAACATTGTATTTTTTTTCTTTTGTATATTTTAATATATATTTTAATGTCCTTCGAGGACGAAGTACTGTCAGTCTGGCCGTAATAGATATAGTGAAAATGAAACTATAGAAAATAATGTAATGTCATAGTTACAATGATTGATGTAAAGTTTATTATTTGTTTGTAAGTTTATGTAATATTTAAATCATTATTTGTTACTAAGTTTATTAAAATTACTTGATTTGATTACTTGATCCATGATGATTTGCTGCCGTTTCCTGTTATTTGATTATTTGTTGCTAATTGTTATAAAAAGGAATTGATTTGATTACTTGATTCATGTCCGTTTGTTACAGTTTCCTTTTATTCAATGATCATTTTAAAATAAGTATAAAATAGATATCTTTATTATTAATTCAATGATAAATAATGTTAACAATATTACATTTTAATTGTCACAGGTTGTTTATTAAATTAATAGTTATTTGTATAAAAGTATTGATTTGATCGTTTGGCGCCATTGTGGCAGACTTGTTTTCTGTAATGCTAAATGCTCATTGGTTGTTTAAAAATGGCGGGATGTTTCTTGCTCTTGCCGAGCATAGCATATTTTTAGACACATTCTGCAGTAGTGAGTCAAGTGAAAAGGTTGTGGAACAGAAAGTTAAGTATTATTCTTACATGTTTATTTCTGCTGTTTAGACTATTATATTCCATTCAATCATCCATTATTGCTTGTGTTATTTATTTGATCTGGTCGATTAGTTGTTGAATAATGAACGTTCCTATTAAATTAATTGTGTTACTTATTTGAAGTGGTTGATAGAATTGTTGCTTAATGAACGTTCTTTTATGGTAAATGTCTTACTTATCTGAGTTGGTTTATAGAATTGTTGCTTAATGAATGTTCCGATTGTGTTAATTATTTAAAATAATAAATTATTTGAACAAATTGTTGAAGGACTTCTTACGTTTTATTAAATGGTATTTCCCCTTAGTTTTCCTACATTTAGTTAGTCTACATTCAGTTGAATAGTCTACCTACATTCAGTTAAATAGTTCAGTTCATTCAGTTAAATAGTCTAGACTCAATTCAATAGTTTACCTTAATTGCAATTTAAACTTAAGAGATATAATAGACGATAGGTTAGTTTTAGGTTAAATATTGCTCTATCTTTCAAAATCTATCACACGCTTAAGTATTGAAAATCTTACTAATATTTTAAATGTGAACTGACTACTACTGAACCGATCATCATGACATTTTACACACGTTGCCAGGGGTACAGAGAAGGGTACCTTTCATCCCGAAAAAAAGTATTGTTTCCGAGGGATAGCAAAAAAACCTTTCCACGCAGACGAAGTCGCGGGAGGCCGCTAGTACCTCTATAAAACCATATAAACAAATTCGTTCAAAATTCAGATATTTAAAATAGACTGTTAATAACACAATGTGATCGTCAAAAATGCTACGCTTAAAAACACTATAGCAGAAAACTTTGTACCAAGGAAAACTTTCATTATACTATCTATACAAAAGCCGGTCATTCTTATAATTCGTTGCCAAAATACACAACATTTTTTCACTCATCATCACAAAATATCTATAACACATTCACTGTTGTGGGTACTTAGCGAGCATCGCGTACTTTAGTGTCAAGTAAGCATTTTATAATAATAGAATTGCGAACGAGCCACAGTCCAGGCAGTCGTCCCATAGCCACCGTATAAGCTACCCATGTAACTTTTCATGTAATTTGCATTCATAATTCTGCGCAAATAAATTCGGTCCCTATAAACATAGTTCTTCTCTACTATATCTTAATATATCCCACTTATATAACCCCACAGCTATCTTAGTTCGTAGTAAAATGTAGTGATTATTTCCTCTGTGGTTCGTAGCTTCGCTATCAAAAAGCTTTGAATTTAACCCTAAACTCGCTAACTCTATAGCCAGCCACAGCGATGCTTCCTCAGCCGCCACTCACTATCTTTGCTTTTGTAAGCTCGTCTAGTTTTAGTCCGAGGAGAGAATTGGACAAACCTAATAACTAGACGGTCTTTATTCATTCAGTACACAACTCAGAAAAATTCTGTTTGAATCGATGCTTTGAATCTAAATATGCAGCTGTTAACGCCGTTGACTAATCGAGTTATGGCTGCTTGCCACTTTCGGACGTGCGCTGTAATTTTGACATATAAAGGAGAGGTGAAGATATAAGATATAAAGATATCTTCACCACAGTTTCTCTCTCTCCCTCTCCTGTGCAATTATTATTCCCACATGATGGTGGAGTCTGCTTTTCAAATTTTCCCCTCCACTTTGCACTATCTAGATATATATACGATATATTATTTAAGTTTGTAAGTATCGTTACTTATTGCTTTTAAAGCTGATAAGTTTCTTGCGCCCGTTCTTCTTGTCAGTTAAAGTCTGAACGCGTGGTAGGAAAATATAGACGATTCAAAAGTAATTAATAATTAAGTTTATTTGAATAAAGCTATTTTTGACTTTGACTTGACTTTGACTAGGGTTTCGTCCGAAGAGATGTTATTTGACCATATATCTTTTTTTACCACGTCCAGCCATCTTCGTTTTGGTCTGCCTTTCCTTCTGGACCCAAGGACATTGAGACTGAGCACCTGGTTACCCACATAATGTGGTGGTCGCCGTTGAACGTGTCCAAACCACCGGAGCGTACTCTCTTGTAGCTTTTCAGCAATGTGGCACACGCCGATATATCTTCACCACAGTATATACAATATTTGTTTTTACTATGTCTAGATGTAGCAACACATGGGTTAGCAAAACTCCTACAAACTATTTTAAACAGTGTTAAAAAATTACTACAAACATTTTCAATGTCATTTTACAAAGTCCCTAACTTGCCTTTTCAGAAGTTTACTAACATAAGTACCTAATTATTTATCAATCTGTTGTTTTTTAGTACATTGCTTTTTATTTAAAATTTGTTATTTATTTTGTTATATTATTAGTTTGTAAATGACAAAAGATACGAGGAAGTTCCTCATATCACAGAGAGATACAGCTAAGATAAATATAATTACTGCTACAGTACATTGGTTTGCTTGTGGCTAACAATAACAATGCATTGGAATACACGGAACACGGTTGGACATATGAATGTCTCTCCGATATTGAATAACGGTTCAAATCCAAGAGAACGGACGTCTGGTTTTAGTTATTGGTCATTGAGAATAAATAGGCAAATGTTTGATCACAGCCTTAACGACAAATTTAACGAATCTCAGAGTCTGTCACAGGTTCCAGATAGCACTATTTTCTTGGAACTTATTCCAAACTAACGACACCGATAATTCTGTCACAAATTCTAATATTTATTAAATAATGATACTAGTTACACAAAGATAGAGAAATAAACAAAATTAATTTCATTCTTAGCAAATGTATCTGTATTACTATTTCCAAAGTTAACTGAAGTAACGAAACGAATCAAACATATCTAAGTGATATCCCAAAAGCGAAAATCAGGTCTACCTAAAGTAGCCGTCCCAACTTAGTAAGTTACAACCGAAATGTAATAAGTTTAAGTGAGTCTGACTGGCATTCATCCTTCTGTAAAATCCACTTAGAGGTAGAACCTCGCATTGGCCCAATAAAGTGACTGAAACTTGCTACTTGCAACCGAAGGCATCGTATAAGGAAGAACTTTGATCGTTCATGACACACTGTTATAAAGACCAACGAATTTCGTCTATGTTTCTTTTGCATGAGTATTCCTTGATTGATATGCCGTACTAACAATTGCGCTTATTCAAAGTTGCAACCCCACTATATGTATGCTATAATTAGTGTGACATAGTACTAAAGTGTTCAGAGGCGACTGTATAGTGCTTTACAATGTGGTGGTGGAGTTTCACGATTAGGGGTTAAACCCTCATGAAAGCCTGAAAATGCCTATTGTAGTGGTTTATTTCACCTGATGTAAAAAGTTGATAAAGTTGAAAGTTGATAAAGTTTAACATTGTAGTTCCAACTACACATTCCGTTGTCCTTACTTACTAAAACAACCACCGATTGAAACATACTTCACATCACAAAAGTACCTTGTGGTAATCTTACCAGAAGAGATAAAGGTATCTGCCAGCAACCAACCCACAAGCCAAAAAGAGGAGGAACGCATGACTTCAGCTAGCTCAGCGTAAATGTTTAAACTTTACTTTTAAAATGTTAACTAAACTACATGCCTGTACGTACCGCAGCCTGCGAGGCTGATCCGAGTACTCTTTTTTAATTAATACCACTTCGAACAGAGCCCGAAAGAATGCTCGAAGTCATTAAAAGTTTTAATAGCATCTGACTTGGTCGCTCAGCGCGGAAACAAAATTCAGATACGTCAGCCTTTAGTTTCCGAATTATTTTAGTGGCGTTTTGTGGGAAGAGTTGAATCAACATTTATCACGAAATAATTATTTGATAATCTTGATTGTAATAAAAAAAAACTAGTAATAAAAAACCTCTACCCACCGAGTTTCTTGCCAAATCTCTTCGATTAAAGGTTCTCCTAGAGTGGTTAGCAATTCTGTATTTTTTGTTATTAATTGTACATATTGTTTTTTTTTTTAGAAAAATTTTATTAGAAAAATGACAACCTAATCGTCAAAAAGTACTTATCATATTTTTAATCTAAGCTTGCTAATGTTTTATTTAATTCATATGAACTAGTAGTATCACTTATCAAATGAGTGAATGATAATATTAACCTTTACGTTACGTAATACTCTTATTATAGCCACATAAAATGACAGTTAACATTTTAGCACACCCCGGACACTCCATACAACCGCTATAATATAAACATATGACGCCATATGACGTTTTTGAACAATTTACAATTCGAATTTTTTTGGTAAATAAAGTTACGACTCATTGCTTTGTATCCTTACTAATATTATAAATGCGAAAGTCCGTTTGTTTATTTGTTTGTTTGTTTGTTATGCCTTCACGTCTTAACTACTGAACCGATCATCATGAAATTTTGCATACACGTTGTCAGGGGTACAGAGAAGGACATAGGGTACCTTTCATCCCAAAAAAAAGTATTGTTCCCGAGGGATAGCAAAAAACCTTTCCACGCAGTCGAAGTCGCGGGCGGCCGCTAGTATCAAAATAAATTGACATTTGACAAACACGACTTAATGAGCATACGATTCGGCATACCATTTTGCGGGGTAGGGTGAGGTTATTGATTCTGGGGCGGGGCGGAGAATGTCCTTTCTGTACCGTAGTACTTATATCCATTCTGTGCTTTTAGTTATTATTTTAGTCAAATTATAGGCATCAAAAGAGGCTTAAAAATATTAAATAATAAACTTTCGACTTTTCATTATTTTTATAGTAGATAATCAAGCGCTTGACAGCCTTCGTAGAGTTTCTGACAGATGATGTCATATACTATTGAGGGCTTTTACATTTAAAAAATATATATTGTAACTATTTGCGTCACTAGATGGCGTTGGTGGAAAGAGAAGTGTCAAAATTGGCCTTTAAAAATAAAGCAGCCTGTGCCAAAGAGGCAAGGTGCTCGCTGGCTGACATCTGCCCAAAGAGAAATATTTTAGGATTATATCTGCCTGCCTGCCTGAGTACTCTTCGAAGCTTAGTAAAAAAAATTACACATTGACACTTACACTTTTATCAACGCCATCTATCGAACCTACCGTTTTTTGTCATTATCAAAAGCCCTCATTACTGCGTCACAGATTCCGAGGAGTTTAACCAGTAATGAGAATATGACACCTGTCAGACAACGCTGCCGCAGTGACTGGACACTGCTGCTAACTTTAGAGAATAGCATAGCTGGTGGTAAGCGATGATGCGATCTACGATGAAACGCGCTTGCCTAGAAGTAACCTATTCACTCGCGACTGGAATAACACCCAGATTGTACGGTACAATCTGGGGGTCCTGGGGGCCTATTACGAAAATAATGTACGCAATTGCGTAACGCAGTCACTTAGCCACGATAGTCGTCCGCAGTTCTTTGGTTGTAGTTTTATCAAACATTTTGAATTTTTCTATCGTAGTCCATAGACTACTAAACGAACGATGTCGGATACGCAAGAGAGAAACTGTCAAACTCACGCAATCACTTCGCAATATCGCATACGAAAGTGATTTGTAATAGGAAACAATCGAAACGAAGCACGGACGCAGCTGCGTGTATCGCATTAAACTTTTCGTAATAGACCCCCTGATAGGTACAATTTGTACCTCACCGACTCACTTATAAAAAGTCCATTAGACAAAGCACTATAAAAAAACAACCCTGTTATTTAGCTCTCCGCTTCAACGTCCCATAATGAACAAATGTGAACGACTACTCCCGTTTATGTAGCGAATTTAAATCGAAAACCAATTACGGAAAAACTGTACATAAATATAACCACACACGGTGGACGTGTGTAAACGTCCCGCACACAGGCGCGACGAGAATGCACGTCGTCGTGAAGCTACAGCACTGGAAGTGACATTTCACATTGTTCCAAGTTAATTAAATTTTCAGTAACGTTGTTTTCATTTATTGCAAGCCAGCTCTTTATACAATTAATTGGAAACATATTGAGGAAAAAGCTGAACTAAATAACAAAATATGGAACTTGTAAATGATATAATATGTATGTAATTTAGAGTTGAAGTTAGACAGAAAACTAAAAAAATACTTAATTTCTAAGAAACTATTTAAAAATTACGTTTTTCATGATTACTCTTTTGTACCATTTTTGTACTATTCTACGAAGCTATAATAAATCAATCATTTTATTTTACATGCAGAGTTTAATTTTAATCAAAATAATCAACACATCACAAAAAAAAATAACTTTAAGGGTGTAAAACTGTAGTCGAACGAAACAGTATAAAACTTCTTTTACTTTCTAAATAATAATTTAGATCAGGCGTTCCCAACCCTTTACCCTGTCTGCCCCACTCCACGACAACGATCATATTAAGAAACAATGGAAATATAAGTAGATGTGTTTATTTTAATTAAAATTTAAGTAGACTATCAACAATCAAACAAGAGGTGCACTATGGATCAGTGGCACCGTTCCCGCCGCCGCGCCGCCGTTTTTTAGAGAGAAAATATGTTTTATAGGGTTTTTATAAATACTATCTGGAGCCGCTCATCGTGCTTCCCTTTGGATAGCCCCACTGGTTGGGAACCTGTGATTTAGACGATGATATTGATGATAATTTATCATAATATAAACCACTTCCAGTAAATCCTACTTGCGTATACAGAACGTTTAATTAACACGAGTGACAGCGCGATGTGCCTACAACGACAGACGTATACGACACAACAATACACACTGTATATTCATTGTGGCTTATAAATACTACTTGATTTACACCACAGTATAATGAACAGATTCATAAGTTTACAGGCTCAACGTAAATCATGCAAATTTTGCAATACCTACTTTGGCAATTTTATGTATAATTATTTCGTGGAGTTTGGTATTTTCATTCAACTTTTAAATTTTTCTAAGTAGCATAATATGTCGAGAGTCGAATATTGTTGTGTTAATAATGAGTTTCGAGTATTGAGAGCGAGTGTCAAGTATTGAGATGAGAGTGAGTGTCCGGTGTCCGGTACTATCCTGTGCCCGATGGCAGGAAAAAGAAATTCCATCAATTTGATATACAAGGTGTTTGATAAAACCGCACTAGTAACCGTTAAAAAGTGTTTTATTTCATAGATAAAACGGGTATTTTTACTATCATGATACGAACGATGCTTATGGAAGATGAATTAGATTTTTAGGGTGTCCCGCATCGCTACTTTGATTATCAAGAACCAATCATTGTATTATTACAACAATTCTATTTCTAGCATACAAGGTGTTTGGTAAAAGCCTTATAAAGTCGAATATGGTAGATAGGGACCATTAAACTGAAACAATTTTTACTATGGGACCAACTCCAAAATTGCAAAAAAAAACTGCTGTTGCATACATTTTGATATTTTCATTATTAATTTTTGTATGAAACAGCTGATTTTTTTTCGCGATTTCATAGTTGGTCCCTTAGTAAAAGTTGTTCAGTTTGATGGTCCCTATCTACCATATTCGGCTTTATAAGGCTTTCACCAAACACCTTGTATGCTAGAAATAGAATTATTATAATCATACAATGATTGGTTTTTGATGATCAAAGTAGCGATGCGGGCGGGACACTCTAAAAATCAGTTTCATCTTCCATAAGCATCGTTCGTATCATGATAGTAAAAATACTCGTTTTATCTATGAAACAAAACACTTTTTAACGGATACTAGCGTGGTTTTATTGAAGGTACTTTAGTAATTAATTGGTATTTGGTTTGATTTTTTATTTTCTCGACGTTTGCAGTTGCCGTGGTCACGGGGGACTGAAGCTGCTCATGAGCATACCACTCAAGTGATGAATATCTACCTTGAACAAAGGATTCGTGATAAGGAGAAGGCAAAGGAAAACCAATTTGAGCTGCAGAAATATAATGGTTATCTTAATTTCATCGGTTGTTGCTAATCCAGGTAGCAAAGCGGGATACCCTAGCGTTCACGCCAGGGTGGTTGGGGCGCGCACAGCCACGACCGAAGGAGCTTACGCCAACCACGACTCCATTGTGGAAGAGCGGCCCACCGGAATCTCCCTGGCATTGGTCCCTCCCACCAACTCCTAATACTCCAGAGCACAGCATGTTGAGAGTGATCCTTCTTGGTGAGTAGGCGTTGATGCACCGTTGCTGGTTTATCGAGTACACTTGAACGTGGCGAAGGCGTTCTGATGGCAAACCTCCTTCCTGGAATTAAAAAAAAATCAAATCACATTAGATAGAAACAGCATAAAAATATGTTTCAATAAAATGTATGAAGCAATTAATGTCCTTTATTTATCTTGTGTGTATGTTTACTGGGGCTCTACCGTCTAACTTCAATTGCTATCGTAATCGCTTTCATTTGATAGATGGATGTGATACATTGCTGCTTTTCTTTGGTATGTTTTTATTTGTGGCAAAAAGAAGAAGCAATGTGTCACATCCATCTGTTAAATAAAAGCTATAGCAAAAGTAATTGAAGTTAGGCGGTAGAGCCCCTGAACCATTTTCGTACATTACTGGTTTACCTACAGCAAATAAAAGCAGAAGTTATTTGAATGTTGTATATTTTTTTTGAAATAAGATCAGTGTAATCTTATGTTGATGCAACGCTATGCTATCTAAGTTGACAAGTGATACCACTTTACAGCACATTATAGTGTGGCTATGCTGTGACAACACCGATGATGAAAATTTAAGTATTGGAATAAAATCTTACACGAGTAACTCCCCATCCCGTAGCCCAAACCCGCTGGTTATCAGCAAGGTTGTAGTTAGTTCCAGCAATTCTACCAGCCCGCATGGTGTTGCCGAACGAGATGGTAGAAGACAAGTGGAGAATCCCAACATCATTGTCAAGATTAGATGGGTTGTATGACGGGTGGCTGATGATCCTATTTACATTGAAGACTGTGCCTCCTAAGTTTGCATTGGTGGACCCAAGGCGGACTCGCCATCTGCGCGTCGAGTGACCGCTAAAACGGAAAAACTTTGTCAGTCATTAGAAAAACAAAATTGGCTTAGACTCATTCAGAAATGGAATGCCTTGCTCTACATGTCATTCCCAGCAACCGATCTGCTCATAGTCCAAGAGACTGATTGCACGATAAGAATTAAAAGAACCTCCTCCTTTTTTTGAAGTCGGTTAATAAAAAAACATTAGAAGGTAAGTAGGGAGTTTAGTTAGATCCTTCCCAGATGATACGCATGGATTTAAATTACATACATCTTTAGCGACCCTTTACGCTCCCACTAAGCTGTCCAGACACTTGGTGTATTATGACTAGCTTCGTGATGTTTTCTGTAGTGGTGATCATGTATTCTATCCACTTAAATAAAGCTGCATGGAGTAAACTAAAATTACAACTTAAACAGTTCGTATTAACGTAGATTAACTTAAGTAGTATTGGTTTCTCTAATGGCTTTACGCTCGAAGGTTAAAAGGTCAACCAGGTTTGAATCATAGCTACACTCAGTCTCGCAGTACAGTGGCCCTTTTTTTTAACGCAGGGAGACTCATTTATAGACTTCCGGATGTTGGGAGTAAATCCGGCGTGTCCAGGAGTTTTCTCCGTACTGGTACAATGAGTCAATGCCAAAAGCTTTACATTCGTCTTCTATGAAATAGAATACGAATATAAAACTCCCGGTCAAGGCTCAATGAATTCGTATGAAGGCCTACACTGCTAAACCCCCTGTGGTGTTCCTTATCCATAAATGATCGAGGTTAGCGCGGCAGTTGTGGCAGTCTCTGCTTCCCCGATCTGTGACGGTCCTCACAGACTTCAGACTTTTTAGACGCCAACCGTCTCCTCCGTGTGGCACTCCGAAACACTTGAGCACCTCCACCAACGAGGCCCTAGCAGACAACAGAGTTCCCAATTTCGCCGCCCAGCCCCCACAATTTTCGCGGCTCTCAGTCAACTCTATTATAGAACCGAAGGGACGTGACTTCCACCATTTTCCAGCCTAATTAAGAAGGAGGGAGTCCCCTCTTCGGGTGTTGTTCGGAAATGTCGATCACTCAGACATCCCCTCTATCCGCTCACTATCAGGCGAGCGCGTTACAGCACCATTTCTCCGGTGCTCGGGATATTTACCCTTGATCGCCGGAGGATTGCATGCTCGGCTTCCCATAGTGTGATCAGTTGGCCTATTATGAGTGGCGCAAACGACACACTTGGGCTCCGCATTACACGAAGCTGCTTATGGCCCGACTTTTCGCATCGGAAGCATAAAGCTCCCCTATCGACCTCTTTGGGGCACAGTGCTTTAGTGTGCCCCATACCCATACAGCATTTTCCTCTGAGGTGCTACCTCAGAGGAAAAGGGGCAAGCGCCTTTATTTGGGCGATGCTCCACCCGACCTTCAACCGTCCATCCGCACATGCCGCCTTCGCAGCTTCTACAGGGCACCTCATTCTTATGTACTCTGTCCCGTCCGTACCAACTCACAGCAGTGCAGTGCCCCTAAGCGTAATTCGCTTCTTATTCTTACCTTCTGCAAGTCCAGCACGCGTAGCATGAGCAAACGAGACTCTTGTCTACGAAGACTTGTCGTCTCGACCTTCTCGATTGCTGAGCACAGTTTGACAGACAGGTGGGACTCGTTCTCAGAATTTCGAAACCTTTTGAATGTCTTTTAATAAAAAAAGTTAATTTTAAAGGTAATCTTTTTATTTCAACACCAATAAACGTCAAAATTATCTAATTTGATCCGAAATAATTTAGTATAAACATGATTCTCATTTTTTTTATAAGTTCTAAGATAAAGAGGCACTCAAGAAAGCGTTCTCTTCCGTAGACAAGCTCTCTCGAGTTCGAGAAGAATATTATTGCCAATAGAAAATAATTACTTTATTTCTCATAAAACACCGTTCCTTTCTATAGATTTCACAACGCTAAACTCTTAAAACTAATTAAATATAGCTGTATGGATATAAATTCGTTTGCCTTTCTTTCATTGAGAGTATTTTGAAAAGATAACACAGACTACTAACGAAATTGTTAATTTAGTAATCTGTGTAAAATGACGAGATAATTACGAAATATTAAAATCAACGTATGAAAATAATTTTAATTTAAGTTTTTAAGGAATAAAATATAAGCACGGATAATTTAGATTTATTTTTATTGCGACATTTAGATTCATATAAAATAAAATACGTCGAAAACTATTTCGAATCTTCTTATTAGTCTGTGATTCTCTCTCGACCTTCTCGACTACTCAAAGGGTGGTAGACAAGTTTCTCTGATTCAACTGTCAAATTAATGTCAGTTGAAGAGAAAAGCTCGTGTTTGTCGACTTTTGACATTAGGCCACGACAAAGAACAATACGAGTCTACTAGTTGTAAATGCGAGCATGAGTATCTCGATCTCAACCCGACAAAAGTGACATATCGGTGTAGACAAGCCATTGTTCTCTGAGTCGAATCTTATCTCGATGTTGGTCATGCTACGCGTGCAGATGTTAGGTTGCATAAAACTATAAAGATACAATACTTTGAATTCTTACTGGAAACAGTGAGCAGCAGAGAGAATAGCTCGGTTGTTAATGATGGTTCCTCCACACGATTGCATGTGAGCGATCCCCGTGAAGGAGTGGAGGAGGGACGCCATTTCAGGGTAGGACTGGATCGTGGTTAACGACCCTCCCACTATCCTCTCAGGTCTGCGGTCTTCATTTAGAGGGCCAGCTAAAATGGATTGGTTTATATTATTTACACATTTCTGACTTAATAACCATGACAGGCAGAGCATTATACTCAACATAAATATTAGAATAATTTAAACAAATATTACAGATGATCATCTTGAGTTAAAAATATGCTATAGAGCCTATAAGGATTTAATAAATTAAACTCTTCAAAAATCAGTAACGTAAACAAAACATCAGTACCTATTTCAAATTGGTTTGCTATTTGCGAATGAGTGGCAAATACAATGGTTGAACTTGAAGACACTTAACTTTATTTATTTTTATACATTAAACTTTAAAAAAATTACATACCTGAAACAGCGGCAAGCCCGAAAGCCATTAACGCCAGCAGTCGGTGCATTGTCACTTGCTTCTTTGGGCCTTATGCCATCACCGAAACATAATCATTATATACATAAGCATCCAAATTATTTATCAATGTTTATCAAAAGTTAATCCATCAAAATATTTTGCTAGGATAAATTGGCCGAATCTGTCAAATGATTAATAAAAATTTAGGGATCAATGTAAAAAGTTGAGCACCTTTTTAAATAACATGCTCAATACTGTTGTAGGTTCTAGCATAATCAAACCAATAAAAAAATTTTGCAATTTAACCGCTGAACTAAATTTTGAATTGCTAATGTAATTACATTAAACATTATTTGGTGGCCACTGAAAGTGGCGCCCTAAGAGGTTTTTATTTAATAAGTTGTTAATATGAAATGATTTAAAAAAAAACTTTACGTGGAATTTTTAGGGCCCGTGGTCTAGTTTTTTTAGAAGCTATCACTACATTCCCTCGTAGTCATTCGTAGAAGTAGAAAGCAAATGTGTCAAAAACGGCCAGTTTTAGCAGTTTTGCTATCTACTTCCAGCAGTGACTATGAGGGAATGTAATGATACCGTCTAAAAATACTAGGCTATGGGCCCTAAAAATTGCATGTAACGTTTTATAAAAATTATGTATTAGAATTACAATCCTTACTAATATTATAAATGCGAAAGTCCGTTTGTTTGTTTGTTTGTTACGCCTTCACGTCCTAACTACTGAACCTATCATCATGAAATTTTGTATACATCTTGTCAGAGGTATATAAAAGGACATAGGGTACCTTTCATCCCGAAAAAAGTATTGTTAAAAAGTATTGTTCCCGAGGGATAGCAAAAAAACCTTTCCACGCAGACGAAGTCGCGGGCGGCCGCTAGTATCAAATAAAATTCACCGCAGCGCCACTTTCAGTCAGGGTGAAAGGTTTTTGTGGTCTCAGCATATTCCTTTGAGAAATTTTCTTGATAATGTACCAGTTACTCACATTAAATAATATGGTTATTCCTTTCATTCAATTTGTAGAAATCATTCTCGACTTGGCCAGGTGCACTGCTTTATTCGGTGGCGATATTTACTTTCCTATCCGAATGATTAAAAATGATTTATTAGCAACATCGTATTACGTTATCGGATTTATTTCATCTAATTATTTTTATAATCTTGTCTGAGTTGATAATTAGTAACAAATTTTTAGCAAACTGTTTTATTTAGGTGATTAGGATTTAAAGATAAAGCAGATAGAAGTATTTAGAGATTCATATTTTAATTATCCTTACTAATATTATAAATACGAAAGTCCGTTTGTTTGTTTGTTTGTAACGCCTTCACGTCCTAACTACTGAACCGATCATCATGAAATTTTGCACACACGTTGTCAGGGGCACAGAAGGGGTACCTTTCATCCCGAAAAAAGTATTGTTCCCGAAGGATAGCAAAAAACCTGTCCACGCAGACGAAGTCGCGGGCGGCCGCTAGTGTTAAATAATAATAACAAAATAAAACCGGTCAAGAGCGAGTCGGACTCGCGCACCGAGGGTTCTGTACAATCATAAATATATTTGGATATGAAACCGTTGTGTACCATCGTTTGATACCAAAACTGTGCTCTGTTCTTTCTTTCTATATTAGCTGAGCAGCAAACTGGACCTACTCCACTATTTTATTAAAGACAAAACTTACGTAGGTATAGTGATCGTCTGTATCTATCGTAAATTATCGAATCAACATGCCAAAATGTCTGATGTCAAATATTATAAAAGTAAATATAAATGAAAACATGAGTAAAGCGCACAAAAGCCGTAAATGCAGTTTTCTCTATGAGGAATATATAACCGCTAGATAGGTTGCAGATTACGCTCTATTAATTATTATGAAGCAATCAGTGTGTGGTACAAGTTTGCGAAGCTTTTTTATCGGCGACACGATCCCAATACGATTTCGATACGATTCGACGATATAGGCACACATTTTTATTACAGTTTATAAGTTTTGGGGGAAAACTTGGTAAAAAAAATTACTGTTGGAAAGAAGTACCTCAGATTGCTTTTTTTCCGTTCAATAGTCGGTTGTACGTACGAGTATGTACTACCAGCCTTTTTCACTCGTAGTACCGGTCTTTTTGTCCTTGGAGGGACCACGAGTATTTTTTTCCACGTGCTTAATTCAAGATAACAACTACGTACATTATTTGTTTGAAATACTTAACTCATTATTACACTCGGCTAAAGAGATCATTTTTACAACTGTAACACTACTTTCCAGTCAACTTGAAATTGTTATTTGTTCTTCTCTCTTTGCTTGAGAGAATTAATTAATTGGGTGACTGGAAATAATTAAGGCGCAGACACCTTAATTTTAATGGGATACTGAAATACTAAACCTGGCAGCGGTTTATTTTTTTGGGCAACAAAATAACTAAAATAAATGGCGAGTACGTAGGAGACAAATAATTTAAGTAGTGAAAATTCTAAGTGAGTGACAAACATACTGATTGGGCAACTATTATACCAAGTAGATAACTATATAACTGATTTAAGAAGCCCAACATGGTATTACTGTCGTCTCGATTAAGTTAGCAGTGAAAATTCTAAATGAGTGACAAAAATACTGAGTAGGCAACTATTATACCAAGTACATAACTATGTCACTGATTTAAGCAGCCCAACATGGTATTTCTGTCATCTCGAATCATGTCTGTTCTGAATAACTAGTTATTCAATTTATATTTTAACATTTGTAGACGCCCACAGTCCGGCGCCCACTTAGTATTTCAGTACACTTTATTAGTATTTTTGATACCCAAAATGGGAATTTATTGTTACCCGATTTAAAATTACCCTTTGCTAGAGCAAGTGTTTTTAATATATATTAACATTTAGTCGAAAAGTATTCACCATTATTATAAATATCGTACCATATAAAAGGTCGCAAGCCGGAGTTCCGTAGATTTATTGCTAATATAATTTTGATTGATCGATCTAGACGCTCGTTTAAAACGCGTAATCAATCTTTAATGCGCCCCGCTTAGCATATTGTAGTTAAGTTAAACTTTAAACTGTTTTAAAATAAACACTGAGAGCTAAGTCCCCCGCTGAATGGCGAACGCAAACTTTCAAAGTTGTTATTAGTTTAGAATCACTGTTTCATTTAGATTTTTTTAAACACAGTGGTAGGAAATACTTAGAATTTGTTTTTCAGTTACTTTATTAAATTGTAGTGAAATTTTTAATCTTTTTGACCTCCTCTTATCAAGCGGTGTTGGTGGTTTCAATGTTCAAAAATATTAAATATTTATTTAATATTTGGACAGGCTCTCTGTTTTTCCAACTTTCATTGATTTGTGAAACTTCGTTTTTAATAAGTAATATTATTGTCAAAGAAACAAACAAATAGAAATGATATTTTTTTCTGTTTGATTACTTATTAAATTTGTTTCAGTCGCCCATTTTTCTAAACGGCTAAAGTTCAGTAGCATCCTGAATATATCCTATTACCTTTTGGCAGCTTTTATTCCGAATGTGGAATATTCTACAGTCGGCCTCCGAAACTGAAAACGAGGGAAATAATTGAATGAAATGACAGTACGGTCTGTTTCACAATTATAAACGGAACACTGGCTGGTTAAAACTAGTCAGAAAAACCTTAATTTTTTACGCATACTGTGTTGTACCTTTTGAAGTAGGTTGATATAATTAGTTATGTTTATGCTACCTAAATTGCAGTTTATATCCTGGTAATTAAAATATTAGTAGAAATAACAGACAAAAAGCACATCATATAAATAAATAAATCAATTTGTAGACCAATATAGTTAATTTTCATCACATTAACATTTTCCTAGGAGATTCCGACCCATTACCATGAATTTTACAGACTGGGTTCCTAAACTCAGATTAATATTAACGAAAAAGAAGGCATAAATTAACGATAACCTATTTTTATAATAATACTAAAGATTTTCTCCTCAAACTTAAATTTAAATGAAGGCGAAATAACTCTGTAGCTAAAATTCTACAGCTGAAAATTTTAATTGAGCTCTGAATACTAAATTATGTAATCTTGTCCAAGTTGCAGCAAGCGTCGCCAGGCCTCTGTATATGTATGTACAGTCAGGAGCACATTTAGAAGCACAGTGAAATCACAACCTATTCTTCTCATTATTTAATTGGCAGTTGGAAAAAAAATTTAGGATTCAAAATAGCTTTTTATAATAATTTTACTTTGAGGCGATGTCATATCGTTAAAGTGGTGGTGGGATAGATAATAATTATATTCATTCATTCAGGAACCACCACAATACACACAACACAAGAAAAAACATTTAAGGTATTACAAAAAAAGAAAAAAACTTAAAACTAAGATGACTAATACAAAATAGTACCGTACCGGAGTGTGAGGCAGTCTGAAAAGGATCTCAGCTCAGTGTTTTCAATTTCAATTTCATTCACAAGATTTTCAGCAGAGTCCCTGTCGTCGTTTGGTCGCAAGCTACAACACAATGCAATGCTATGGCTCATGGAGAAATTAAAAAATCTCTGATGTTGATTCTGTCTCTATCTTTAATTTGGTTTGACTTGAACGTGATGAGTGTTATGTTGAAAAAATATAAAAAATCTAAAGCAATTCTTTTTTTAACATATTTGAATAAAAAATATTTGACTTTGACTTTTCACTTTAAAACATAATTATGTCATGAGATTTGGTGCCGATTGTACAGAACGTCGTCTTATTATTCGAGGTCACTGAATGCTAAAACAAGGGAGCAAAGTTTCCCCGGTTACTGTATCCGCTGACTATAGTTGACAATGTAACCTTCTGAGCAAATTGACAATCAGACTTGGGGGTCAAGACTTGAGCTATAGTTTGATGTTTGCGTTTGATGAGCTAATAAAACTTTAATGCTGAAAGGTTCTTTGAAAAGTTTTTATCGTGATGAAAGATAAACGTATTTGTATTTGTGGGTAAGGTTTTGTCAAGTAGACTTAGTTCAGCGGCATTCGCTGTTAAGAAAATAAGGCTTTTAACTGATATTGAAACGGCAAGGTTAGTATATTTTAGTTATTTTCATAGTGTAATGTCTTATGGACTGGTAATTGTGGGGCTCAGCTGCCAGTATTGAAAATATTGTTGTACTCCAAAAAAGAGCTGTCCGCGGCATTTTTCGGCGGAGAGATACCTTGAGAGAACTGTTAAAAGAAATAAATATTTTAACTTTGGCAGGCCAATACATATATGAAAATTTAGTTTATGTAAGAAAACACTATGATTCATTTGCCAAGAACAGCAATACTTGTAATCACCAGTTTAATACAAGAAATACGATATATTTAACTATATACTTAAGACACGATATATTTAAGTTTGTAAATATCGTTATTTATTGCTGTTAAAGCTGATAAGTTTCTTGCGCCCGTTCTTCTTGTCAGTTAAAAAAAAACTTGAACGGGTGGTAGGAAAATATAGACGATTCAAAAGTACTAAATAATTAAGTTTATTTGAATAAAGCTATTTTTGACTTTGACTTTGCTTAATTTTGTAAGTTGAGCAAATTTAGTTTTGGCTTCATTATTTTCCAATTATTTCTAACAACAGATCAGATGTGTGTTTATATTAGTCCGTAATATTTAAGACTAGATTTGTTATTAAAATTCAGTAAAAGATCGGTTTTTTTAATCCTAAGATATACTTTACTTGTTAGCTATTCAACACCAAAAATAATAATAATTAAAATGCTTATGTAGGTACTGAGACCAATTCCTATACAGACGATATGGATAATTTATAAGAATTTTTTAGTATAAATTCAACATTACGTAAAATTTATAAAAAAAAAAAACATTTAAAACTCAACTGAGAACATTTCGTTACCTCTGATTACTTTAGTAAAGTACTTTTGAATCGATTACAAAGTGTATTCAGTTTTATAGCCACTCAGATCTTGTTGACTCAAAAGAAGAATTGTTGCAAGGACTAACCATCCGTTTGTCGCCTGGAGCCGGAACAAAGCGCTAACTAGGGCCATAAATCGAATATTCATTAAACCCATTGCTTTTCAATTTCCACCCGATAGTGCATCTCTTGAAATTGAAAAATGCAAAACGATTCTTTGAAAGAAGCTTTCTTTAAACACGACTGCCCAAAAAAGGAGTGTAATGTGTTCAGGGTTGTGTTTTTTTCACCTGTAAATTCGTATCGGCATTATGTCAAAAGTCAAACCTAAAAGTCCTCACTGCTGGGGCAAAATCCTCCCTGGTAGATAGTGGATAAGGGCCCGCTTGGGCCCAATGCTAATTTCTGGCTGCTAACAACTGCAAATGCACGGAGGATCTCAAGATAGGTAATAAATTTTCCCTCTCTATCAAAATTACGAGTTATAGAGGAAAGACACAGGTCAGGATCTCAGGATGACATAAAATACAGAATACCTAAAAAGTCTGAAGACAATTTAGCTAAACGACATACAATCAGATAACCCCATCAGCAGATAGTCAACTCAGCCGGAGGACTGAAAATCACAATGATCTAGTACAAGGCTGGCTAATAAAATTTACAGGTGAGCAAAATTTTTTAGATCGTGGCGGCGCCGGGCCACAACTTTTAGGCTTTCATCAGGTGGAAGCGGTGCCACAGTGCACTGGTCAGCCGGTCGACTGCTGGCGGGCAAATTCAAATGCCTTGGCGGGCCACTTGGTGGCCCGCGGGCCTGGGATTGGCCGGCATTGATCTAGTAGCAAAACGTCTGGAATTTAAAATAGTCTACCTATATATTCATTAAATACTAGCTGAAATGTCCCAAACGTTAAATGTATTAGTGCCGAAAACGTCTGGAAATACAAAAACTTACATATTTTAAACAGCGATTTTTGTGAATGACTTGAAATGGAAAATAACCCATACGTAAGAACTATTTTTAACCGAGTTCAAAAATTTGAAAAGGAAGAGGAGTTTTTTTTATATGTATGTAGACCGATTACTCGAAGACGGCTGAACCAATTGAAATAATTCAAACGTTATAACATGAGGTTTGTTCCCAAATTGGTCCCATTTTTTAGAAATTTCGAAATCGGTTTAGTAGTTTTCAAGTAATCTTGAAAATACTGTCGTTTTCGTTACCATTTTATATGACTTCAGACGAATGTTTAACCATCACTTTTTGTTTATGAACCAATTTAGAAGATTCTTTTTAGGGTTCCGTACCAAAATGGTAAAAAAGGAACCCTTATGGTGTGACTCAGTCTGTCTGTGTGTCTGTCTGTCTGTCTGTCTGTCACAGCTGGATATCTCGAGAACTACAACTATTTTGCAAAAAAGAAATTTATAAAAAAATAAATATATTTTTTACAACAGGGACTGAAAAGGGGTCTTAAAAATTTGAAGTGGGGCTACTAGGGCATGTGGGGTATCATATGAAAGAGCGCCATTTGCACATTTTCAATCATTTTTTCTTTTTGTTTTAGGCCGCATAGTTTTCGATTTATGATGAAAAATGTAAAAAAAATGACCGTTCCCCCCCCCTTATCTCCGAACTTTGCAAAGAGAAAAATCTGAAATAATTCTATGTGATAGCAATTTATATAAAGATTACAGGCAAAATAAAACGATGTCTCAATATAGCACACTTTTTCAGAAATTATCAAATTTCTAAAAATGTTAACATTAGTTCCACTATCGGTCAAGAGATGGCGCTGACATAAAACTGCAATACTAATTTTATTATTTTACTCTGCAGTGGGGTTTGATCGTGCAATTATGATGGTACGGAACCCTCGGTGCGCGAGTTAGACTCGCTTTTGACCGGTTTTTGTTTTGTTTGAAAGAAGAAATTAAGGATACACTATATTAATTTCATTGGCATTGGACTTTGGATTTTGGATTTGGAAGATACACGAGGGAACTCCTCAAAATCAAATAGGAATTGTACAGTGAGGACTGTATAGATATTGATCAAAAACAAGTTAAGAACCTATTTATTATCAAGGACGTTCTGGACTACAGTTGAACGGCGAAGGCCCAACGGAACTCCTGTGGAAATTGAGTTACTCGAGGTATACCATTGAAAAATGTGAAACATTATAACGTTTTATTTTATAAAATCATCGCTCACATACCTACCACAAAAAAGTTTCAAATAAAAAAGCTTTTTAAAAAAGCAAAACCTTCATCAAAAACCTTAAAAATTGTTTTAAAAAACAAAAAACCGACTTCAAAACCCCACTCTGCCTCTAAAAAGCAATAAATAATATTGAAATCACTAGATACGCATTATCATTGTAATAAAACACGTCTATTGAAGTCGGGTGGGGCTGGAGGACAATTTTTTTTTTATTCTTACAGCCACAAACAATTTTTTCTTTTTTCTTTTTAGTGTAAGTACCTTTTGTATTAGATAAAATTTATCTTGGTAGATTAGATAGAAGAATCGGTTAGACCAAATGTGAGATAATCGCGGACAACCATGCATACGGGTCAAACTGAGAAGAGAACCTCCTTTTTTGAAGTCGGTTAAAATACCAAAACCTTGTCTAAGTTTAACAAATACTTTTCTAAAAACCGCATCAAAATTGGTTCAGCTAATCGCGAGATAATTGCGGACAAACATACATACATACGAGTCAAACTCAGAACATTTTTTTTTTGAAGTCGATTAAAACACTAAAACTTTTCCTAAGTATAACAAATATTTTTCTGAAAACCGTATCAAAATCGGTTCAGCCAAACGCGAGATAATCGCGGAAAAACATACCTACATATTACGAGTGAAACTCAGGACCTTCTTTTTTTTGAAGTCGATTAAATACTAAAACCTTCTCCTTAGTGTAACAAATACTTTTCTGAAAATACTAATCGCGGACAAACATACATACATACATACACACATACATACTTACATACATACATACATACATACACACACACATACATACATACATACATACAAACATACATACAAAAGGGTTAAACTGAGAACCTCCTTTTTTTGTTTTTTGAAACAGCTCTATAAAAAGCAAGAAATAATGTTTAAGTCGATTAACTAAAACATGTCTATTGAAGTCGGGTGGGGCTTTTAGAATATAAACAATACAATAAATAAAAAAATACTTCCAGCTCCACCCGACTTCAATAGACGTGTTTTAAATAATCGATTTGAACATTATTTATTGCTTTTTATAGAGCTGTTTTTTAAGGTTTTTGAAGGAGGTTTAGCTTTTTTTAAAAAAGCGTTTTATTCTTGCAAAACTGCATCATACAAAATTGAAACAGCGACTGAAAGCTCCCGCAAACAGCGCCATTGATTGTAACGACATCCAGCGGCACCTTAATTAAATCTCCAATTCATATTCTCTACGGATAGATACCCAATCAATGCGAGAAAAAATGGCGGGTGTATTTTGAAATTCAAGTAAGTATCAAGATTGTCTTTGTGTAAATGTGTGGCTAAGTTCTTTGATACTGAAATAAAAGAGTTAAATACACCGTCGTTTTGTAGTCGTTTTAATTAACTTTTACTTTCCCATAATAATGCAATGTTTTTGATGTCTAGTTAGTATGGGAGGACCAATATTTGTTTGCCGTTTTTCGACCCATGTTTTTTTGGCAAAAATGATTAGTTTTATTGGTAGAAGACTCCATCACCGTCCACCATTTTCCCCACAGTCAAACTATCCCAAATAGTTTTATGGGACTGATGTTGTACCAGAATGTTGTATTCCTTGTTTATTAATAAATAAATAAATAACGGTGTATTGTGTAATGTAGCGAGTAGGAAAAAACTTCTGAAGAAATACTCATTAAAAATTGCCTCAATAGCTGTGCCTTATTCTGAGTTACAAATTTACGAGTTGTTAAATCAATAATAGTTAGCATACTAATCCAATTGATGAGCTGGGAAGGACCCAGCTGATGATTGGGTTTTTTAGCAATAATCCTTTGGGTTTTTAAAGTCATTTAACAAACAAAATCATAATACGGCGCGGCACCGAGTTCTCAAGGGGTATTTTTTTGTTGATCTTTTGCTAAATCGCTTGCGAATTAAACCATACTGAACCGATTTGAATCAAATCGTAGCAACAAAGATTGAAGGATAGTAATTGATTAATCAACTAAAATTGCCTCCCGACAAGACGGAATCATAAAAATTGAAGTAAGCAATTCCAACATTTCAATTTTAAAACTAATATAACCCTTTTCTTTAACAATCCCATATCTTCATTTTCTTGCCACAGTATAACGCTCAAGAGTTTTGTAATTAGCCCGAAGGCAACGGGCAAAAAGTACCCACTATGAATATGCAAGGGTTCTATTTGTGCCCGGATGCGCTCTGAATTATTAATGATTACCCTTTATTTATTTATTATTATAAGATACGCGATAAGCAAACGAAACCCTGCAAATTAAGCAGTAATGTATATTTGAATGGTGCCAGCCCTACCTAACAGACGATATGAATAGTTATACTTCAGATTCGTCCTTTGATATTAGTATATTAACACATGTAGTATCGCTTGCATGTATCGCCACTTAGCACGTTATTTTAAAGTAATAACCTAAAAAAAAAAAACTAAAAAAGAGGTTTTTGACTTAAAATTGACAGATAATTTGACATTTCCGGTCCAAGCTCGCCCCGTCACTACTACACGCCAACCACTTCATTCGCTTTTCGTGCTTCGCCACGGACGCACGTATACAATCTCAAAGTGAGAATTTTTCAGAATTATAGTTTATACAGTGAAATTTTAATTATACTTAGTTAAATTAAAATGCTTCGTGCAGAAAGAAAAAATTTTTTCAAGACGGAAGAGGACAAGAAGAAGAATACAAGATGGAGAAACACTATTAAATGCGTAACTGCCATTTCGGGCTTTTACCGTTTACTTGGCTTGAACGCGTAACTGCCAGACTGGGCTTTTACCGTTTACTTGGCTGAACTGCATAATTGTTTGCTTAACTTTATGAATGCGTAACTGCCATACTGGGCTTTTACCATATATATTTATTTTAATTTAATATACATGGGTACAAAAAGAGCGGACTTAATGCTAAAAGCATTCTCTCCCAGACAACATTGTTTGCTGAGATTTAAAAATGCGTAACTGCCACACTGGGCTTTTACCATTTAATTATTTGTCTGACACGAACTTACCATACTGGGTACTTTCTGTCATAAGGCATGTGTCTACTAAGGCATGAACCAAATATCTATTGCACTCGAAATAGTCACACTGGACTATTTTACCGCATAGATAGGTCAGACAACGCAACTGCAACAAGTTCTGCAACTCAAAGTGCCCCTGATGACGCGACAGTGTTAAAAGCAGGCTGCCCGTAAAGGTTACCACGTTGGTACCGTTGTCGAGCACCAATAGGGTGACTCCGCCGTCCGCCGAATTCGCCGCCATCCACCTTCCAGTCAGGCGGCTGCACTGCTGGAGCTGCAACAGCAGCCCTGACAGCAGCTTAGTTCATCAGGTATGAATTTTGATATCATAGATCCTTGGTGTTGAGTTGATCCCAACGAAATAATAGAGTATCATCGGTACTGAGATTGCAAAATTGATATAATTTAATTATGTATGATTTTATAATACACATTGTTACAACTGTAACGAAAAACTGCCAGTATAACGTGCATAAGCAGAGCTATAAATAAATGCTAAAATTTATCAACTTCATGGAACCAAATAATAAGTTATACAGCAACTAGCTGATACCTGATATTTCACAATTTTCATGTGAAATAGCTTCTATTAATATAGGTAAGCCTAACATGGGCCTGCTGATAGAAATTTCAATAAGAAATTGAATAATAGAATCCTTACATTTCCATAAATGCAGTTAGTGTTTATTGGTACACAGTTTTAATAAGCAAAAACTTTAAACATTTGCCTTAACTAGGAAATCCTATGTTTCAGGCTTATTATTTATATTTAATCACTAACTAATTAGTATGTTTATTTCTAAGCTATGCCCTTGTACAACGTACAAATTATCTGTCTATTAATTTTCAAATTGAATTTGTGTTTATAAAACATAAATTCATTGATCTTAATGATAATTATTCTGATGTGCAGAAATTATTAGCCAAGTATATATTATAGTAATAATGAAGCTTAAGGAGCAGCTTTCCAATATAGAACACCTTTTTTATGACAGTAATTTAAGACAGTGTCTTGCACTTTTTATTTTACATTATACAATGGGGCATTGCAACATTCATTTGTTGTGCACAATATTCATTCTAATATAGACAATATACGGTCAACTCTAGTGTAATTGATGCTGTTAACTTAAAAGGCCACCAACAGTTGAGTCGAATATGAATGATGCATTGGTCACAGGCCTGAGGTTAACGATATTGATCAACGAAAAAACTGTAAGTAAACCGGGAGCAGTACTTAAATAAAACAAATTTTAAAACTGATTCATATATTTATTTGCTGGTACATTTTGTTTAAAACAATTTAAACTTGAAAACAACAAACGAAACATGCAGCCAGGTATGCCATATGCTTCATCTCCGACGGAAAATGAACAGCGAGACGCGGCGAGGAAGCTCCATCAAAAATTTGTTTCGTCATCGCAGCAGACCCGCAGGCGGCCGTTACGGTCCATTGAAACAGTTGCTGATGATGCATTCGTCAACATTCACATTCGATCATCGTACACGGGGTAAGGACACTCGTAAGGATCTGGTTCGGCATTTATCTGTATTCAAAGAATACAGGCAGTGGTCGCCAACTACAGTCACATAGGCGTCCACATAGTTGTTTGAGCCGGTAATCGTCTAAATTCAGCATGTGTGGAAATAATATTTTCACTGCGCTACGAAGAACACTTAGATTATTATTATTTTCTTTTATACTCATTCGTACTCACAACTTTAAGCCTTGGTATCCACAGTTCACATGTAATATAGTGTCTAATTTAAAATACTAACATCCTATAACTTCCAATTCCAGGGACGGAAATTTATGCACAATTAGACTGGTTTGTACAACATTATCAAGGTGATATTATTTTACAGGTGTTTACCAGTAAAATAATATCACCAGACAGAGGGACTTCAATAAGAAAATAGTATTGCTATGTTATTGAAGTTTCTCTGTCTGCTAATACTATCAGAAAGTACAGAGTTTGGTTATAAAAATGGATCCATTATTTACCAAACAATAATATAGACAAAATAAACACAAATTTTCTAACAGAAGTGTGTAACACAATTATTAGTATTATTTAATATTGGATTCATTATTGATTGCACAATATGAGCTAATCTCAAGGTTCAGTAAAGAATTTACTACGCCTTTGAGTAGACTTACATTACATTGCTCAAATACAATGGATATCTTAGATTTATTACTATTTATTAAATATTTACCAATTTAGCTCTTTTTCAACTTTTTGATTTTAAATAGAAAAAGGAAGTTTCACATTGATTAGGTACCTTGCCTATTGCAAATAGAATGCAAACAATATAATCAATTAATTATTTGTTTAGTTCAAGTATGAAACATTAATTCTCCTTAATTTGACACAAGTAAACCATTTAATAATTACCTTCTCTTTCGAGAATTCTACATATTATTATTATAATAAACTTTGTATAATCACTTCTTTTTAGTTATAAATATAAAATAAATATAATAATACAAAAAAAAACTTTTACGTAAAATAGATAATGGATTGCTGAAATTTAAAATTCAATGATAGTGGAGTAGATTCAAGTCCATGGTAACCAGTTTTAGCACTTGACGTACGGATACCTATATAGCCATTACATTATTTTTTATTATAGACGTTCCACGTAATAGATGGTAGATGATTTCACTATCTTTGCAAGATATCATTGATTAATGATAATTAAACTGAATTTTCCAAACCAATCTTGCTTATTGTTTTTTTTGGTACCAACCATCTGTAGGTATCATCTTTGCTACCAAGACATTAAGAATTATGTTAAATTTATCTGCTTTTCTTTTTTGAATGTAAAAGAGTAATTAATTACATAAGAGATGATATTTCCATTTTCTTATTTTAATGCTTTCAACATCTACATGTGTTAATATACTAATATCAAAGGACGAATCTGAAGTGTAATTAATGATTGAACGAATTTACCTGTAAGTGAAGTTCTATCATAATTATACGGAGGATTCGTCCGAAGATATTAGTATAGAATCCCACCCTCCCTACTCATTATTGTAAATTACAATAACTACCTATTTACCCACAGAAGAAAATGAGGAAATATCATAGGATTTGGACTTTAAACTAAATGAAGTGGTTGGCGTGTAGTAGTGACGAGGCGAGCTTGGACCGGAAATGTCAAATTATCTGTCAATTTTAAGTCAAAAACCTTCTCTTTTTTAGGTTTTTTTTTAGGTTATTACTTTAAAATAACGTGCTAAGTGGTGATACATGCAAGCGATACTACATGTGTTAATATACTAATATCAAACGACGAATCCTTCGTATAATTATGATAGAACTTCACTTACAGGTAAGTTCGTTTTAATCATTAATTATGTTTGTAAGAGACAAAACATTTTCTGTTTCAAGGACTTGAGAGATAAGTTAACCATACTATTAATTAGGTTTTCATTGAATTCTCTATTTAATGCCCATTAAAAAGAAATATTTTTCTATGTGCTTGCTGATTTAATATTCCATAGACGCTAACTGCTTCCTATAGGTAACTCCTAATGTGAAATTCCCATACATCTAAACAGCTGGATCGTTTCAAAGTCGCAAATCAAAGTTAGTGCAAAAACAATGGCACAATTAGCATCACACGGTCGGTTAGTGACTTGGCAGCTTATACTGAGCAATCGGATGTACAACTTGTACTAACTCGTAAGATGTACCTAAGTTTGGCACTTACTTGTTTCGCTAACTTAGGCTTGGTGTGTCCGCACCCTACTAATGTTCCAGCTGAGCTGTATGTAATGGAAATTAATTGTTGATTTTGAAACCAAAACTATTCTATGGCAGAGAAACATAATAGGCGAAAATAAACATCTTAAATGTATTATTCAGACCGCTACGCTATGGCCTCAAATAACCGGATTTGCAATCGGAAACCAGGGTCTTTAAATCTTTATATTAATAGCATAAAATAACTTAATATAAATAATCAAATAAACGTATACATCAAGAATAAGAATATAATGGTCTCACAAGTGTATAACATGGCTTTGGAATAAACTCCCGAGTAACATTCAGGACTCCCCAAGCATCCACCATTGAAATCCAAAGTTAAGTCGCACTTTTTATCGCAATTATCAGAATCATGAGATATTTAGTTAACACCATCTCTAATCTTATTTATTTATTTATATGTATGTGTGTTTATAATATAGGTTTAATATGTACGTACATTAAAGTTTGTATGTGTATGTATGTATAGGGAGTCTACCTTTAATGGCAGAACTTTTTATGTCATAATTTTATAATGCATAACAACTAATGGCATAAACTTCATGTCGCAGAAAATCGTTTGGCATACACTCATTTATCATACACTTAAAACGCATAATTTTGTAAGCCAGAATCATCTTTTGGCATACATTTCATATCCATAATAATCAAATAGTAGAACCATCATATCGCAGAAAGTTCACAGTCAGAACCATCATATCGCAGACAGTTTATAGTCAGAATCATCTTTTGGCATACATTTAATAGAAAATTCATATCTAGAATAATTTTGTATTACTTACACGCATGTTTCATGCTGCATGCATCCTTACATGCAGACAAATAAACATGCAGCATGCAAGCAAGCATGCAGCATGCAAGCAAGCATGCAGCATGCAGCATGCATGCAAGCATTGTGGAGCTCCGCTCGCTTCGCTCGCTCCGCTGCGAGTGGTCAAGACACTAACCTAACCTAACCTACTGGTAGGTGCATTAAAAGTTTATCTTTATAGCGAGGGGCCTCAGGCCCCCCGACCCCCCCGAGCAGGGGGGCCAGCGCCCCTGCACCCCCCGGCAAGCATGCAAGCAGCATAAACAAGCATGCATGCATGCAAGCAAGCAGCATGCATATCGGTTTTGCAGCGATTCGTTCTGTTGTTGACTTTTGTAGCACATTTACAAAAATTCAACATATTGACTTTTTAAGACAAATTTTTAATTCAATTTGAAGTTAAAATGCATTTTTTTAGAGATTACAATATGCTTGATGGCATTATTCTTAATGAAATGCTGCCATATTCGTAGTATACCATGTGAAAATTATACCAAATAATTGTCGACTAAATAAACGTTATGCCAAACGAAATTCTGCGAATAAAAATTTTGCCAAAGGTATTTATGCCTAATGAAATTCTGCCATCTGAATAGTATGCCATTGTAAATTCGGACATGTAAACATTCTGCCAAACAATAATTATATTAAACAATTTTTATGCCTTAAAAATATTCGTTTAAAGAAGATTCTGCCAAGTGTGTTCTGCCAAATAAATTTCGAAGCATCAAGTTTCTGCCAGATAGAGGTAACCCATGTATAGGTAGTTAGGTATATGTATTTATTTATACATTGTAGGTACATGTTTTGGATTTTAAATTGTCAGTTTTTAATATTTAACTTTCGCACTTTATGTCACATCTCAAACACGTCTCAGGTTGACTGGAAGAGATCTCTTTTTTTGTTATTTTTGTATAACTGTTTTTAATGAGTGCAATAAAGAGTATAATAGTAATAAATCAGCGCAGATGTTACACTAATAAAATTTAAACCAGGATAAGACTTCTGTTCTAATGACCTGGCAATTAATTTAAACGCTAACCAAATGCTAATTTTATTGCTCGCATAAAAATAGGTACCTCGTTAGTTATGTATAGAATAGGAATCCATGAAATTGAATGTGCAGCCAGGAACGTTACATTAATTAGCCAATTACCATGGTGTAGAGCTGTGAACGAGAACACTTTCTACAAAACGGTGCAACTCAATACAAAAATAAAATTATTTGATGAAAAGCTCAATGGAAAGACAATGGGTAACCGCAACTAATTAAGGGATCAAAAAACATGGCATGCCTAGGTTGAAGAGGAATATGGATTCTATGGTCTAGTACTAAGATTTCTGGTTGACACACCGTGGGTTCACTACGGAGTAGTAGTAAACCGACCGACGATCGGGGGCCCTACCGCCTAACTCAAAGCTTTAGCCAGAGCGATATCTAGACTATATCCATCCTTGTCATATCATAACACGATGACAAGGACGGACAGTGCACTGACGTCATAAACCAAAGCCTATTGTTAACGTCATCATTTTTTAAAGTCGTGTTTCAATTATGTTTCGTTTTTGGGTTGAAGAAACAAGAACTGTGTAAGTATTCTACCACAAAATGAAACAAGATTATGACGTTAACGAAAATAAATAGTCACTTTACAAGTGCGCGGTTTAGCTCGCTACCACCTATTGTTTTGCTTCAAATTAACGCATCCTTTATCGTCTCGTATCTGATCAAACGTATTTTTTTTACAGTTGTAAAACTGAAAGTATTATTTGAGTGCACTTAAAAGTACTTATAATCCATTTGATTCCCATCTCTACCACGTTCGAGTACGCTACCCGTTGACAAATGGTAGCGGTGTGGTTTTTGAACGCTTCTCGGTCCGAATTTATATTAAATTATTTTCGATAGTGCAACATGAACATTCTCGTGCAACTTGAAACTGAATGTTGTATGCAATTATTTGCGTACACTGAAGCTGAAGATAGAATTACGTACTAAATGTTTGATAAGATTAATAGTTGGTGTGTTGTGTTATTTTAACAATCCATCATTAACAGGTTTAGAATTAATTGTGTTTACATTGTGTGTAAAATGTTTTGTTAATGTTCATGCTTGGAACAAAACACTATATTTTTTAAATTTATTAATGTTAACTAAGAAAATATTAAAATGTTGTCACATGAATGAAAAGTCACAATGTAACCTGTACAAAGAAAGATATTATAGCATTAATATGTAATACTTATAGATTTTAATGACCATCAGCCATTTTTAATGTCCACACTGCTGGGGCACAGGTCTTCCTTATGGGTGGTAAAGGAGGATAAATTGAGGATAAATATATTTTAATACTTATACCTATTTTTTAAATTGCTTTATCACTTATTTCCCCTATTTCCGACTGCTTGTATATTAAAAGTTTAAAGAACCTACTGGCCGAATAAAGAGCCAAGAAAAATCGGGAAAATAAACAGTAATTCCTTCTCGGCCGGTAAAATACGCCGATAAAACTTGCGCCGAACTCACTATCAAAGTTCCTTCCCAATTGATCCCAGAAGGCTGTTTTACGGGTCTGCAATATTTGTATTGAAACTTTTGAGGTAAAAAAGTTGTTGTTTAAGACTACTTTTACTATTTTGCCAGCCCCCCTAGTATGAAAATAGCGCATTTCTGTCTATATATGGTCAAGTGGATAAAAAACTTTTGAGAATCTATTAATTTGTGTGTGCAGCTGTACCATTTTCGGTTTTTTGACAATCTGTCCTTTTGAGAATCTGTCCTTATGAGAATAAAGGGACCGATGTACTATGGGCAACAGCGTCGCATAACCAGTTTGCAACAAAATTCGTATGCGCGCGTATCGCCCCTGCACGAACTAAACGTTTGTGACAGCGGGCGCGGCGTGCAAGTGATTTTAACCTTAGCAGTGGTTAAGCGACGCTGTTGCCCATGGTACAGGGTTATTTGTAAAACACCAACAACCTCGCAGGAGTAGATTACTAACATCATATACAACAACATTTGTTCTACGACTTTCCAGAAAACAGACAAAAAATATCGGCTATTCATACAAAATTTGATCAGCTGTTCTGTGGGGCTACTCAAATGGCCACTTTTCTATTCGTTCGCTAACTTAAAAATTAAAAATAAGCCATAAATTCCAAAATTACGTGTCGTGGGCTTGTCAGTTCCATATAATACAACAATGTCTGTGATTTACATAAACTTGCGACGAGAGACTTGATCGTTTAATTGCTTATTTTTAAGCTTTAAGTTAGCGAACGAATAGAAAAGTGGCCATTTGAGTAGGAGGCTATTGATTTTTATTTATAGATTTTCGGAAAAGTCGTAGAAAAAGTTGTTGTTTATGATGTTAGTAATTTACTCCTGCGACGTTGTTGGTGTTTTACAAATAACCCTGTATATCACGTGATATTGTGTTTTATCGACACTCAACTGTCAAAGTCCAGTGTTTATTGACAGTTAAACGTGATAAATCGCTATATCATATCGCATTTCGGTGGTCATGCCAGGGGGGCTGAGTCATCGTTCTAGAATGTTTCTATATTTAAGTTGATCTAAGTATGTTCTAACAATAATTTCATTTGCAATATTTACTTTTGTCATTTCACTAGTTTGGATTTCAAAATAGCCCCTGGAAAGGTGTCGAAACATCGAAATAACCAATAAATTCAAACTAAATAATTCTAAAAAAAGCACCTTAATTATTCTTAATTCAGGTATTATTTTACGCTGCACAATACAGATACGCGCTGTTATAGGTAAAATGTGTTTTATTTCTAATGAACTGTACGCGAGGAAGTCTTAAAAGAATATATCCTCCAGGATTTTATCACATCCCTGTTTTTTTATTGTATGCCTGCCACACATACATTCATATATAAACATTTCACATTCGCCCAATCCTGTCAGTGTGGTATATCATAGATCATCGCTATAAGACATAAGTAGTTCATGGCACATTCATGGCGAGTACATTTCATTGCCCGTGATGTAAAAGAGTCTGAAGCGACACTATGCAAGAAGACCTTTGATGGATGGCATCCCAAGCTACATCCTGACTGCAATCCATCCAGGAGCCAGCTGATTTGACGTTATCAGCCGGTGACGAGGGTCCCCGAAACAAAGGCCCCCATCCATTATATATTAGATCCCCGATCGCCATTGTAGTTGGTTGTCCCTGTCATTAATCTAAGTCGAAAAATGTTGGACGGTGTTCGCGAGTTAGTGGAGTCGAGTCGGTGTGCGAATAGTATAGACACTAAACAGTCGTTAATTATTAAATGTAAGGTTGAGTCACATCAACATGGGTTTTTGTATTACGACTAGCGGCGCGGCGGCCTGAGTGGAAAGTTTGTCTATTTCTTGGGAACAATACTTTTTTTTTAGAATGAAAGGTAACGTATGTCCTTTTCTGAACTCTTGATAACGTGTATGTAAAATTTCATGTAGTTAAGACGTGAAGGCGTAAAAAAAACTTACAAACGGGCTTTTGCTTAAATAATATAGTAAGGATAAATTAATACTTTACACTTTATTTAAATAATTGTTACGTAGATTTTTTATATTTAAATGTGGTGCGCTCTATTTGGTCGTATCTTTATTCACCTTTTTTAAATAACTATGTAAGAACCTGGTTTAATTTATTGGAGCAACGAGTTAAACTGCATTTTGTTAATGGTTAATAAAGTCAGTGTGTTCCGTTGCTGCTTTTCAGGTATCAACCTTACAGTAGTGTAGGTATAAGCACATTTATATAAGATAGTAAACTAATTATACCTTTCTGTAGCCTACTTATAATATTACATTAGGTACATACAGTACAACCAGAAAATGAATTTATTCATTTACTAGATTCCGTCTGCGACTTCGTCCGCGTGGGCATTCGGAAAATCCCTATGGAACCTTTGACCGCGAAATAAGTATTGTAAGTTCTAATCCAGACTATAAACTATCTGTCCGTCAAATTTTATTCAAATCTGTTCAGCCGTTTTTAATTGAGAAACAAACATCCAAACCCACAAACTTTCACATTTATAATATTAGTAGGATAGTAAGATTCCGCCCGCGACTTCGTCTGCGTGGACATTTGAACGTGGACAACTTTTGATCGGGACAAAAGTATAAGTATGTTTTAATCCTAACTATAAGCCATCTGTGTTATAAATTTCATTCAAATCTGTTCAACCGTTTTTGCGTGATTGAGGAACAAACATCCAAACCCACAAACTTTAACATTTATTTATAATATTAGTAGGACTAGTAGGATCTTATACATACACGTAAAACTCAAACTTCCGCAATCTAAGCAAACCCACCCATATCACAACAACGAAAAGTGACAAAATAAATCAATTTAAAAAGATCCTCTTAAAAGCTCTTAGTTTAACGAAAATGGATTCCATTTGTAGTAAGTTGCGTTAGGGCATTCGTTAGATTAACCCTCGGCTGCACGATAGGGCTCCTCGGGGAGCGGTGGCGGAATCCGCCTTTGGGCCAAGTTATGAAAAACAACTTCTTTGTAAAAAGGCTTTAGAAGGATTGGTTTTGGAAATAAATTGTATAACATCCTACTTTTGCCCGTAAGCTATAATGATCTTAGTGAACATATTTTTTTTGTGAAAAATCAAAAGTATAGGTACTTAACTCGTTACCGCTCGCTCACGCAGCGGTAACGAGTGGTTGTGTAATATGGAGCTCAATAAGTTGAAGTGTTCGAATTGTAATATAATTATTTGTGAGGTTCTGGCATTTATACAGAACAAACATGATGTGATGGATACGGAATCCATAATCCGTGTTTGTGTATCAGCCTTTTCGGAATTGGACGTACAAGAAGCCAAGAAACTGCTATTTGAATCCGTTACGACATCTCAACGGCTAAAATCGCGACGAAAGGATGGAAAGAAACAACGAGATCTGGAGGACATTATCTCACTTTTCAAGGAGATAGATCCGGAATTAATCCCTATTTTTGTAGCTCGGGATTTACAAAAGTTACCGCCAGTATTATTTGACCACATAGATGTAACGAAATTATTGAAGGATATTGTACTCTTACGAAGTGAGATTGAGAAGATTAAGAGCGAATATGTGAGTGCTAATCAATTGCAGGATGTACGAAACGAGATGGCAAAATTTTCATCTTTAATTGATTGTCCTAATTATGTGAACACTGCAAAAAGAGGCGCATATTTTTGCGAAAGTGGGCCGGTCGGTTTATCTCATTTATTGAATACCGACGATATAGAATTAACGGCAAATAGCCAGGGCGAAGGTAGTTGTGGCAGCGGCTGCGACGACGTAACCGCGGCGGGTGAGTTGTCTCACTCTCGCACAGATAGAATAGGGGATACCTCCGTCACGCTCGCTCCTGCGGAGCGCTCACAAACACAACAATGCACGCGCGACGAAGTGACAGTGACAGATCAAATGGCACAGACTAACAATGATCAAATGGAATCAAACATAAATGTTAATGTTACGCGGCCAAGTATGGCGGATTTAGTTAAAAAAGGTGGTAATTTCTTGCAAAATAAACAGAAGAATGGGGATTGGAAACTTGTGCAACGAAAGAGATATAAAAATAGATTTGAGAGTAAGAAAGGAAAGGCAGTAAGTCAGCCGGGAGCTAATTTTAAGGCGGCAGAAATAAAGATTCCCCTATTTATTTCTAATGTAAACAAGAGCACATCGGAAAATGATATTCGTGATTACATCCTGGAAAAAACGCAGGAGACTGTTAAACCTGAGAAAATTACAATGAAAAGGGAGAGGTTGTATAATTCCTTTAAAATCTATGTGTCGAAAAACAAAATTGATACATTTTTGAATGACAGCTTATGGCCCGATGGAATTACATTTAGAAGGTTCATATATTTTAGACAAAATGGTTCGCTGGAGGTGCCAGGGAAACATGTAGCAGGTACAAATATACCAGTAAATAATGGAACAAACTAGACTAATATCGTTTAACTGTAAAAACGTCAAGAAAGGCATTGAATGTGTGAGAAATTTATGTAAACAAACAGATGTGTTGGCCTTGCAGGAAACTTGGCTGTATTCGCATGATTTGACTTCGCTTGGAGACATAAATGAAGACTTCGGTTACACAGCGAAATCATCCATGGACCCAACGGTTGGCATTCAGCGGGGCAGGCCCTTCGGTGGTGTTGCACTAATGTGGCGGAAAAGTGTTTTTCGTAGCGTTTCGGTCGTTAAGTGCGCGAGTGATCGTATCGTTGCGATAAAAGCAGTCATAAGTGAAAATCGTGAGATTTTGTTCTTTAGTGTATATATGCCGACGGACTGTCAGTCTAACCTCCCCGAATTTGCCCATGTGCTAGGCGAGATTAGTGCTGTTATTCAGGACAATAGCGTGGAACAGGTATTTATCTTGGGTGATTTGAATGCCCATCCTACAGCCTTATTTGGTAGCGAACTGTTAGAGTTTTGTTCAGACAATGAGTGGGTTTGTGCTGATATTTTAAAGTTAGGCATTTCTTCGGATACCTATACATTTCTCAGTGAGGCAAATGGTTGTAAAAGCTGGTTGGATCATTGTCTGGTCACTAAGTCAGCCTGGCAGTTAGTGCTTAGTGTCAAGGTCCATTACGATGTATACTGGTCTGACCATTTTCCATTGGAAATAACATGTAATCTAGGAGTAATTAAGTCTAAGTTGGAAATAAGTAACAATTCTTTTTGTAAAAATAATGTATGGGGTATGAGGGAAGCAGATGAAATTGATGAATACTATCAATTATGTAATAATAGTTTAAGGTGTATACATTTTCCTAGTGAACTTAGTGACTGTGCGGATAGGATGTGTAATAACTTAGAGCATGGACAAGTGCTTGAAAAACTTTATCATGACATTGTACATGCTCTGAGTCAAGCATCAATAGCAAGTTGTAGGAAGCCAGCACAGCCAACAAAATTTAAAATTGTGCATGGCTGGAATAAGCATGTCAAAGAAGCACATAAACAGGCTAGAGATGATTTTCAACTTTATGCTCAGTATGGAAAGCCCAATAGTGGCCCTATCTTTGAAAAAATGTGTGAGAGTAGGAAAATATTTAAATCTCGGTTAAAGTATTGTATTAATAATCAGGAACAAATAAAAATGGACATTCTTGCCTCACAGCACTCGGCAAAAAAGTTTAGTAAGTTTTGGAATGGAACTAAGAAGTTAAATAGTAAAGTGAGACTACCTGTTAGTGTTGATGGGGTTAGTGACCAGCGGGAAATAGCCAATATTTTTAAGGACAACTTTATAGTGCAAACTGGTTTGCCGTCAGTGCGAGATGTTGAGTGTTGTCATGGTCAGCAGCCCATTAATTTCTCTGCCAAGGATGTATTAACTATTGTAAAGAATATGAAACGTGGTAAGTCACCTGGCCATGACGGACTTAGCATCGAGCACTTGCAGAATGCTGGACCTCATCTCTGTAGAGTATTGAGTATGCTGTTTACTCTGTGCTTAAGACATTCTTATTTGCCTAAGGATCTTATGAAGACAATTGTGGTACCAATTGTGAAGAACCCTACTGGAGATACATCAGATAAATTAAACTATAGACCAATCTCTCTAGCCACAATCATAGCAAAGGTTTTGGATGGATTACTGGATAAGCAGCTTGAAAGAGTGACGTCATCATTGCAGGACACGCAATTCGGTTTTCGGGCGGGGCTCTCTACAGAGAGTGCCATTCTAGCTTTAAAACATACAGTCAACTATTATGTTAAAAGGAAAACTCCTGTTTATGCGTGTTTCCTGGATTTGTCCAAAGCCTTTGATATGGTTTCTTATAACAGGCTGTGGACAAAGCTGGAAAATGCTGGTGTATCTCCTGATGTTATTAGAATATTTTCATATTGGTACAGCAATCAGGTAAATGTTGTGAGGTGGGGAAATTCATTCTCTGATGAGTATTATATGAAATGTGGGGTGAGACAAGGGGGTTTGACATCCCCTCGTCTTTTTAACATTTATGTCAATGACCTTATTGTGGAGCTTAGCAACACCCATGTCGGATGCTTTATAGATGATGTTTGCGTAAATAATCTTAGTTATGCAGATGACATGGTGTTGCTGGGTCCCTCAATCGGGGGGGTTAGAAAGCTGTTGAGGACCTGTGAGTCTTATGCTGTGTCGCACGGTTTAAAGTACAACGCGAAAAAAAGTGAGTTTATGTTATTTAAATCTAACAATAAAGGGCCTTCCACAATACCACCCCTCACACTGAACGCAGTGACTTTGAACCGTGTCACACAGTTTAAATATTTGGGTCATGTAGTTAATGAAAATATGTGTGATGATTTAGATATCGAGAGGGAGCGTAGAGCATTGTCGGTACGGGGTAATATGTTGGCACACAGGTTTGCTCGATGTACTGCCGAGGTCAAAATCACGCTTTTTAAAGCCTATTGTCAGACATTTTACACGAGTAGCCTGTGGGCCAACTTTACACAGAAAGCCTACAATGCCCTACGCGTTCAATACAACAACATCTTCAGGGCTCTGTTCCGGCTCCCACGCTATTGTAGTGCGTCGGGTATGTTTGCCGATGCCAGCGTGGATGACTTTTACGCATTAATGCGAAAAAAGGTTGCCTCGTTGGTAAATAGGGTCCGGCGTAGCTCAAACAGAGTCCTGAGGATGGTGGGTGATCGCCTCGATTCAGCCCTAGTTGGCAGGTTTACCGAGCTGCATGTGGCAAGGGTTCGGTGAGCCTGCCCACTGGAGGTGTTAATTTATTTTAATTATTTGTTGCCATGTATACTAACATAGTCTATAAGTTATATTGTTACTAACAAACTATGGATCTCTGGTCTGAAAATAAATAATTTTTATTTTTATTTTTATTTTATTTATATTATTTTAAAAAAAAGTCTGGAACGGGTGGTAGGAAAATATAGACGATTCAAAAGTACTTAATTATTAAGTTTATTTGAATAAAGCTTATTTGACTTTGACTTTGACTTAATGCGTGAGAACGCTCTACCTATACAAAAAGTCATGATTTGTGACGTCCCATCACTGCTTCAGGCTTTCAGGCTTTTCGTTTATTATGGAGTTAGCCAAGTATTTATAATTATCTTCCCAAATTTTGCGTTAAAGTACATATGTGTCAGACAAAATATTATTTCTTATTCGATATTCTATCTGACTGTTAAGTGCATTATATACGAAAATGAAAAAAATCGTTATTTTCCCCTGATTTTATCGTGTGATACAACTAAAATAATACATTCCCTATTTATTGCTTTAAAATATTTCGACCATTTTCGTATTTTTTGTAAGTACGTTATTGGATTGTGATCATGTTGGATTAGTGCGAAGTGTATACGAGATTGAAGAAGAGAAAAAATTAAGAGAGTTGATGACTTTCGTGGTCGAGTAGTTTTCACACCGCTTTGCATTGTGTCGTCATCTCTGACCTAAGGATCTGGGTTCGATCTCCGGCTGAATCAAATAAGAAAACAAAGTTTAATATTATGTCTCTGGTCTGAGTGTGTATTACCAACTTTGTCTCTGATGATCATATCACAAGTGCTTTAGCTATTTGGAATCGCAATAACATGTGATGGTATCAAATATTTATTTATTTATGTATTTTGATTAATTGTATACAAAAGCTTCCTCTCATAAATTAAACTCGCTCAGACCAAAATTGGAAGCGAAATGATTGAATGCAGTTGTAAGAGTGAGTACTGAAATACCCGGCTCTCAGTGCAATGTATTTATTATTATTTCCCCTGCAATTGGACGGCCATCCGGCCGGAATAAAAGCAGGTATTGTGAATAGGGTTAAAAAACTTCGAGCTGACGAGAGATTGCATATTTCGTTCATTAACGGGTATTTTGTTTATAATAAACTAGGTGCTTTCCGGCGAAGTAATTAACTATCGTAAATTTTTTTATTAACTTTAATTTTGATAGCAATATTCACTTCTTAAAATTAATCGCATAATATCCATTATAAGAATTTTTTTTTTCGGATATTAACGCGATTTGATTAAATGGTTTTCAATGTTTTGGCTGGGTTTTCAATTATATTTTTGCATTTCCCGATGTTTTGGCAATTTTGCATCCCGTGATTACGCAGCTTTTTTACGCATCTTTGGGAAACGTCGGGAAAGACATATTTATTTAATTAAATAAAAGCACATGTTACAGTATCACTTTCACTTCAATAACTGAAATCTTAAACAAAGTACGATTGTCTGAAAAAACATACTCTGAAAGGGTGCTGCTTATTGTTACTTGATTATTAAACTAAAAAAATGTACAGAAATGTTTTATTTAATTGCACAGAATTATGATTGTAGTTACTTAAAATAGTTACTTAACTGCCAAGCGAACTTTGAGAAATATTGTATACTATCACATATTCTATAACATAATTTTTCCATAGTTGTGATTCCATTCAACTATTTAAGTTCAAGAAGAAACAAGCTAATACAAACGCTAAATCCATCGCAGAATGACTTGTCGGTGTTCATTGATTATTTTCATGTTTTTAAATAGGCTCTTTGTTCTATGTCCCGACGACGTCTGCGAGAGATGCAGCAGGGTTGCCTTCCTGACAGCCTTTTTTTTTTTTTTTTTTTTTTTTTTATACTGAAGAAAAACGCATTTACGCGCTTCCCCCCCCACAGGTGAGCGGGAGGGGGGCATGTGGGACTCGCCAGGAGGGGACCGCAACATTCAACGTTGCGGCTCCCTCCACGACTGCCTCCCGTAATTCCACCAAGTCAAGGCTCAGTGGAATCCCAGGAGGAGGGAATACCCACTAAAAAACTTCAGTACCTGCCCACACGCCGCCAACTGGCCATGGGGGGTCCTTGTGAGAGTCACCCCAGTGTGACCTGGCGGCAGCCCGGCAAACCCAGGCCTCCTCACTTCTGGGAGATGGCCGGGCAAGTTTGGCCATCTCCTCAAACCGTCAGGGCCGTGCAAGGCAGGCGGTGGGTCACCTCCCACCACCCGCTTGACCCTTGACTGGGGAACTATATGGTCAGTTCCCCACATCCCGCGCATTATCGCGGCTCCCGGTCAGTTTTATTATAGAGCTGAGGGGAGGGAGGCGGCGCGACAGATTAAACAGTTCTCCGTCTTCCGCAGTCTCCTCCGCAAGAAAATAACTGACCTCCGTTATGGTCGGGGTTGGAGTCAACCGGAGAAGTCCAACTCCTCACTCGATTCGCTCACTGAGCGATCCCTGTCAGGCGAGGCCACCCTTTTTTTCCGCCTAGGGCGTTTTTCCCTGGCAGTCAAGGGATTAGGCACGCAACTACCTTGTTTTTCTAGATCCGGGGCAGCTTGGCTCCCCTCCTCCATCGCCACAGTTCCTCTATCCAAGACTGGTACCACCCGCCTCTCTGGCAACGGAGCGACTAAACTCCCCGCTTCTGCCGCAATAGTCCCCTTGTCCGGGATTGGCTGGGCCCGTTTCGCAGGGGGACGGCAAGTCTTTCCTCCCATGACATGGTTGGCCGGCAGTTTCGCCTCCGTACATACCATGCACTTTGGCTGCGCCGAACACTCCGCAGCCTTGTGCCCTAACTCTCCACAGCGGTAGCAGCTCCCACTCCTGTCTACTTCGCACGGACAGCGCTTTCGCATATGCCCCGGCACCATACATTTAAAGCACCGGATAGGCAAGGGCTCCAGTATCTTTATTTGGGGAGAACTCCATCCAATCAGCACTCTGCCAGAGTCTTCCACCTTCTTTGCCGCTGCTACCGGGCACTTAACCATTACCGTTCCTAAGCCTAGCGGACCCATCCTTATTGGACCGACTTTAATTTGATCCGCTGGGCAACCACCTTTTTCCGCCAAAACCTCTTTAAGGTCTGCTTCCTTCACCGAATCATCGATTCCCGATATTCTAATATCCACAGTTTTCACTGGTCTGTGGATATAAGCCAGACCGTCTAGAACCACCTTTAATTTGGCGGCTAGGAGATCCGCTTTACCTCCGCTAGTGCTTCCAGGAACCTCTATTACTCTGGCTCCGGTCTGCGAGACACGCATGTTCAGCTTGTCTATACCTAACTCCTGTATCTTTACCTCCTCGCGTGCCTTGGCAATGACCGTCGCATATGTCACTCCCCGTTTTTCCGCCTCTTGCGGCACGGTGACCACAATCGCGGAGGAGCTGGGAGTAGACAGCTTGGACTTTTTCTTCTTAGTTTTCCCAGCATTAGGCGGCTGTGGTCCTACACCTGAAGCGGGAACAGCTGGATTTGCTGGCACTGCCAAAGCTGCCTTCTCGGCTGCTGCCGCTTTACGTCTTCGTTTACGCTCCCCCTTGCTTACTACTTCCGACCAATTCTCGGGAGTGCCGGGGGCAGCTGCCTCCAGACGTGACACTAACCGTCCATCCCTTGTTGCCAGCGGAGCTGGCATTTGTTCCAACGTAGGAGGCGTCGGTACAGAGGCCGTCGCATTTCGCCGGTCCGCCGCCAGAGGCGGCCTTACCGATGGTGCTGGCGGAAGCCTCATCTCCAGTCCTTCAATGCGTGCATCCAACATTGGCCCAACCAGCCTCATAATAAACGCCTTGAGCTCCTCAAACCTATCTGGCGAGGTCTCCTCTGGCAAGTGCGCCAGTGTAGCCGCCGGTTCGGGTTGCTGTTCTCGCCGCTTCTCTGCCTCCTCCGCGATGTCCCGCTTTACTGCCTGGAGTTCATCCCGGACAAGTCCAAGCTCCCTACTCATCTTTTCGTTATCTGCCCTGAGGCGTCGAACTTCCTCGTCCACAGGCAGGCGTTGCAGAACATCCAAAACTACTGCAATGTCTGCCCTCGCAGTCATTATTGCAACTTTATGCTCTCTTTTTATGTTGCCGGAAGTCCTGCAAACCTCGTGCATCGTATTTATCAATTTCTGGACGATACCCACCATCTTCGGCATCGTCAAGCTGTCCGGGTCTAGCATGCTTTTTACCGGTGACGGAGACCTGGAGTTCTTCTTCTTCTCTGTATTCGACACAGTCTTCGCCGGGTTTGACAAAGTCTTCGCCTTCTTCTTCTCTGGTTTGCCAAGAGATTTCAATACTCTTTCCTTCATCTCTTGCTTTGTTGCCTCATACTTTGCCTCTTCTATCTCGTCCCGCTGTTTTAGCCGTTCCAGCATAACCTTGGCCTTCGACAGGCCTGAATACGGCCCCACAGGTTTCGAAGGATCAATGAACCTAAAGCCCGAAGCACCCTCCCTCGCCTCTCCTACACTCTCCACCACACTCTCCACAGAATCCGACTCTGAGTTCTCAGAAGCTCCCACAACAGAGCGTTTGCGTCCAGCGTTGCGACGCTTTACTCCCCTAGAAGGGGTCACACTCCTACTGTCATCTGCCAATGACATATCGGAATCATCAGCTAAGATGCGCTTCGCAGCAGCTGCAGCGCGTGTGACCGATCCAGTTCTACTCACACTGCCCTTCCTGACAGCCTGATTATACAAAACGAAACGAAATATATGATAAATGAACGCATTTTTAAAGCTGAACCATCACTTCATCAGTTGTCGAAAATATAGTTTCTGTCAATCTTCGGTTCATCGAGTTTCTGAAATATCACCCATTACCGAGTCACAAGACAAAATTTCATAGATTCTAAAGAGACAGGGGCCCTATTTTTGTTATCTTTTGGCTGGCATCGAGCGCTCTTTTCTACTGATTTTTCATTCGACATAGCAAAATTCGTATTTTCGAATCGCTCGTTACAAACTTATCTGACCCGGTGGCCAAAATTGACACTAAGTGTTATTACATATTGCTAGGTTACGCCGTTGTCTTTAGACGACAGCCAGGCCGTCACCGAGTCAGGTGTGCTTCGAGTGCCTGTTATCAATTGAGACATTACACCGTGAAAAAAGCCCTCGACGCCAGCCGAAGGATTGAAAAATAGGGCCCCCAGAGGGGTCCTTGATATCGTTCGTGTGACTTAGCCTCGGTGCGCTGGTTTTACTAGTACTATGTAAATGTGTTTCATTTATTATCATTATGATAGATTTTTGGTTAATTTATCTTTACTTTTTTATTACTTAAATAAACAGCTACAGATATCGCAATGAGGAGCAGGAAATGCCAAGCACCTCTTATATATGTGATTGTGGACCCCTAATCCACGAGAGTATCCATCTGGGGCGACACGTAATCGACCCGGAGGAAATAAAAACTCTTAAAACTAGGAAGATACTAGACTTCCTGGAATGCCACAGGGCTTAGAGAGTTGCTATAATTAGGTGGCGAGTCACAATAGATCTTTTAGGTCGCAGTGATTACAGCTCTATCAGAGCTGCAGAGCCTTTGACACTCAAATAACAATAATAAATGATAGCAGCTGTCGCCAACCCTATGTTGCAGCTGTTTATTAAAAACTAAAAGCAGCTCTCCTTGTCTTTGAGTCTTCATAGCCTGCAGAAGCAGTAAATTAAAACGATTTTAAGCCCGCCAGCAGTACCTATATCTATCATGAATAAAGAAAAATATACAGCCAGTTTGCTCCTTTTTAGGGTTCCGTAGTCAAGTCAAGGAATCCTTATTGTTTTGCCATGTTGGTATGTTCGTCCGTCCATCCGCGGCTTAGCTCAGTGGCCCTTAAAGGTCTCTGCCCACTACACCGTACCAAACCATGGCCGTGCTAGGAGCGTGTCAGGCAAAAATAAATTATTGAAAAGTATCACAAGTGCATGGGCGGTGCGGTGACGGAACGGTCTAGTGGGAGTAGTGTCACTCTTTTCGATAAAATAAATAAGTAATTTTTCCTAGCACGGTCATGGTAATGGTACGGTACAGTGGGCAGAAACCTGGTGTCCTATCTTTTCGCAGAACTATTTTTGGCCTAATTTCACTTGCAAACCAACGTTTCGCCAATGTTTCACTTTGACAACGAACGATTCCCAAATTTTTGTATGACAACATTTTATTTGGTATATAATTATTGTTAAACTGATTATTATATATAATGCCACAAAACGTTTGGAACATTTATCATTGGCAAATCTTTCGCAAAATTACTCCGTTGCTTACGATTTTTCCCAATATTTTAGTGACAGTACAAAATAAGTGACACAACCGAAAGGGAGGAGCCGGGGGGGCGAGGCCCCCCGCCATGGAAAAAGTCTCAGAGTTCATCAGGTTAGGTTAGGTTAGTATGGTGACCAAAAAAAGCGCGAGCCGAGCGAGTGGAGCGAGCGTGCCGCGGCAGCGGCCGGCGAAGCTCCAGTAATGAGTTTTTTGGTTTTGAGGTTATGTTTACAAAAAAATATTGAAAACTATGCATCTCTGGCAGATGAGGGTTGGAGGAGGGGGTTGTACCTCTCCCCCCTCCTATTAAGTTAGGTTTACCACCGGTACAGACAGTCATTACCTCAAACTTCAACCATGAGTATTTCAGAAACCAAGGTCTTGCTTCAAAGGTGGAGGGTACCAGGGGGTGCCCCCTTCATCCCCCCTTCTCCCACTCCCATCGCCCTACTTCGTGGCCCTTGATGTACAGTTTTACCATAATTTACAGCACTACTTAGTATAAAACAAAGTCGCTTTCTCTGTCCCTATATCCCTATGTATGCTTAAATCTTTAAAACTACGCAAGGGATTTTGATACGGTTTTTTTAATAGATAGAGTGATTTAAGAGGAAGGTTTTTAAGTATAATACATGGTGTTAAATTTCACACTACACCGAAGCGAAGCGAGGGCGGGTCGCTAGTAGTTACTAAACGAAACCCTACTTAATAAAACATTTGGTTAACAATAAATAACTAAATGAATATTACACTAACTAAAATTACTAATTCTGCGACTTGAATGTTGTCATTTTGAAAAGTGTCATTATAAAACACAGACCAAACGTACAGTTGGTAACTGTGAGGTTGGGAAATAATAAAATATTATATGTTAAGTTGGCAAATGATTATTCGGCGAAATAATATTCTGCGTAACATTAGTTGGGAAGTGATAAACGGCCAAAGAATTTTCGGCGAAAAGGCAGAGAACCCAGAAACCTTTATGCTATAAAAATGTAATTTAGCATGAATGTGTATTTAGCATCACGCCAAAAAAGTGGTAGAAAAAAACTTGATTATTTTTGTGTACCTTCCTAATGTAAAGTGCGGATAAAAAATATTTTTCTCGTCAATCTCATAGTGTGGGTCATCTTTGGATAGGTCTTATAATAATATTGTAAATTTGTAAAGACTATTAAAATTTAAAGTTTGATAGAGTAAAGTGTTTTGTGTTAGGTACTTTATTCGGTCAAGGTCTTAAGTGTTGAGCTATCGTGATTTTTTCATCAAATCATAATCTATAGAAAAAATACTTATTAAAAATTATATTAAAACTAGCGACCGCCCGCGACTTTGTCTGTGTGAACAGTTTTTTCTATCCCTTGGGATAGTACTTTTTTCTGGATGAAAGGTATCCTATATCCTTTTTTTGTACTCTTGGCAACTTCTTATTATAATCGGTTGAATAGTTACGACGTGAAGGTGTATCATACAAACAAACAAACTGACTTTCCCATTTATAACATTATTAAAGATAATAATGTAAAATGAAGATATCAGAAGGACTTTACGGCACTGCTCCAAAGCAGACGAAAATCGACTTAAGAAAAGTATTCCAAGTTAGTGCATCTCCAGCAAAGTTTAATTAATGTGGAGACGGATGGAAGAGCCTGATGCAAACCAAATTGGTATACTTCAAAATTGAATCAACATCTGAAGAAATAAAACTTCTCAGTTTTTGGGTTGAGTTGAGATTGGAAGTTGGTATAAAACACTTTTTGTTTCGTGAAATAAGTGTAAAGTTTTCGACTGGTTAAAAAATGGCGTAGTGTTTTCTAGGGTCCCACAACCAAAGGGTAAAAACGGGACCCTATTACTAAGACTCCCCTGTCTGTCTGTCACCAGGCTGTATATCGTGAACCGTGATAGCTAGACAGTTGAAATTTTCACAGACGATGTATTCCTGTTGCCGCTATAACAACAATGTCGGGATTTACACATGTATCTGTTTATTTTTGAGGCTCCGTGACCATGGCGCATGCAACTGCGCCAAGATATTGGAACCTAAAAAAATAAACAGGTAGATATATGGTAAACCACAACACAGTTTATTTTAAATCGTCAATCACCATGGAAATTTATTGAAGAGTTACCAACACGAAAACTATGACGTCAACTGCAAAATGAATCAAGCTTCCAAGAATTCTCATGTTGCGCCTTAAACGTCCCCATTTGACATTGCGTCACAAAGATGGCTCCATTCCAATGCCTACTAGTGGGAGATTGAGAAGTGTGCCCAAAATGAGTCATCTAAATTCAGTGAAGACGGCCCGAGGTGTCAACCTCCGTACCTCCAATTTGAGAGCACTTCCAAATTACTAAGGTCTACTCATAAATTGTTCCAATATTCCAAGACGCCAGCGGCATATTAAGCTCAAATAGGGTGCCAGTTACACAGTTTTTGTGAAAGAAGTTACCTTTTTACAATGCAATTTTTTTGACGATGACATCGAAAAAATATAAAATCCAAACTGTATGTAGAACATAAATCAAGATTGCCAAAGTCTGGAAATTAATAATTATTGAAGAATATTTTAACTTAACGTAAACGTAATTAGTAACCGTGCGTTTCCACTGCATTGCAACCTGTTAACACCAACTTGTCAACTTTACACATTTTTAGCAGAGTCGTGTTTTTACTATCTCTCTGACCCTGTTTCGAAACGATGTTTAAAACATTGTTAATTGACTAGTGGAAACGCACGGAATAGATGCAATATCAATAATATTCAACAGAAAAGTAACAAAATCTCTCTTAGAATTAATTAGTCTTTATTGATAAATATTTATTGTTATATCGTTTGAAGTGTTACGCATCGGTGTAAACGAGGCCACCACAGTCACGTAACGTCGAAGATGCGTCAGCGCGGATCGATGCCGAATTCCGAGGCGTGCGTATTTTTCATTAGCGGTGAATTTCTCACGACTAACAGAAAAGGAATTTAATAATGCCGACTACAAATTCGGCTTAGAAAGAAAAACATTTCCATTATTTTGTAAACAGAAATAAATGAAACAAAAAAACAAGACAAGGGCACTTACAAAACAATTATACGTAAATAGCATTTTATTTGAGCTATTGAAAAACCTTAAGAGACACTGAATGCATAATATAGACTAATATTTTAATTAATTACGAGTATAACCCGGTCAAGTTAACTCGGCACCTGAAACACAGAGTAGATAATAAGTACTACCATACAGAAAGGACACTCCCCGTCCCGCCCTAGAATCAATTACCTCACCCCACGCCGTGAATTCGTATGCCAAATCGTGTGCTCGTTTAGTCGTGTTTGTCAAATATCAACTTATTTTGATATTCTAAGAAATGCGTGGTAACTTTATTTACCAAAAAGTTCGAATTATGAAATGAACGCCGCTCATACAGTACAAACTGCACGGTAGCCCTAGAATTACACACAGTTGCGCGTGTACAAAAATGTCATCTGACGTCATCTATTTATAATAGCGCGTATTATTACACACAGTTGCGCGTGTACAAAAATGTCATCTGACGTCATCTATTTATAATAGCGCGTATTATAAATAGATGACGTCAGATGACATTTTTGTACACGCGCAACTGTGTGTAATTCTAGGGCTACCGTGCAGTTTGTACTGTATGAGCGGCGTTCATTTCATAATTCGAACTTTTTGGTAAATAAAGTTACCACGCATTTCTTAGAATATCAAAATAAGTTGATATTTGACAAACACGACTAAACGAGCACACGATTTGGCATACGAATTCACGGCGTGGGGTGAGGTAATTGATTCTAGGGCGGGACGGGGAGTGTCCTTTCTGTATGGTAGTACTTATTATCTACTCTGTGTTTCAGGTGCCGAGTTAACTTGACCGGGTTATACTCGTAATTAATTAAAATATTAGTCTATATTATTGTATGGAGTGTCCGGGGAGTGCCTGAAGCGAAAGCGACTACTTTCCTTTACTCCATATCTCACTCCACACCATCGTATTTTTTTTTAATTTTCGAAAGATTTATCGGTAAAATATCGCTAACAAGTGTACTAACGCTACTGGCATAACGACAGTGGCGTGAGGCAAGGAGAAAAGGAGAGTGGTCACTTTCGCTTCAGGTACGGAGTTAACTTGACCGGGATATAGGTATATCCCGTTGTGATGATGTTGATGAGCTTATATGGGTCTAATTGACGATAATTCGTTACAGTCCTTCTCATCCTGACTGTCATTGTTACTGATTATACCAGATATGTTGACAACAAAATAAAAATAATCCTTACCCACAAACTGTTGCCAATTTTCCAGGCAATACTTTATCAGCTCAGGCTCGTAACTCCAACAGACAGATGGACAAACCGTGAATAATTAATGATTAAATGAACTTACCTGTAAGTGAAGTTCTATCATAATTATACGAAGGATTCTTCCGAAGATATTAGTACTATTAACACATGTAGTATCGCTTGCATGTATCACCACTTAGCACGTTATTTTAGAGTAATAACCTAAAAAACCTGAAAAGAGAAGGTATTTGATTTAGAATTGACAGATATTTTGACATTTCCGGCTCGAATTCTCCTCGCCGCCATCACGCGCCAACTACTTCATTTAGTTTAAAGTCCAAATCGTATGATATTTTCTCATTTTCTTCAGTGGGTGAGCACTTATTGTAATTAACAATAAGCAGTAGGGAGGGTGGGACTCTATACTAATATCTTCGGAAGAATCCTTCGTATAATTATGATAGAACTTCACTTACAGGTAAGTTCGTTTAATCATTAATTATACTTCAGGATTCTTCCTTCGATATTAGTACTATTAACACATGTAGATGTTTAAAGCATTATATAAGAAAATGGAAATATCATCTTTGTGTAATTAGTCTTTTAAATCTAAAAGAGAAAACCAGTCACATTTAACATAATTCTTAATGTTTTAGAAGCAAAGATGGTACCTACAGATGGTTGGTACCAAAAAAAAATAAGCAAGCTTCGTTAGGAAAATTCAGTTTAATTATCATTAATCGATGATATCTTACAAAGATAGTGAAATCATCTACCATTCCGCCGTGTTACGTGGAATTTCTATAATAAAAAATAAATGTTATGGCTATATAGCCATAACATACCTATATAGGTATCGGCGTACGTCGAGTGCTAAAACTAGTTACCATGGACTTGAGTCTAGTCCACTATCATTGAATTTTACATTTCAGTAATCCATTATCTATTCTACGTATAAGAATTTCATTTTTTTTTAATATGTATTACTATTTTTATTTTATATTTATAAACAAAAAGAAGTGATTATGAAATGTTTATTATAATAATAATATGTAGCATTCTCGAAAAAGAAGGTAATTATAGAATGGTTTGTGTCAAAGTAAGAAGAATTCATGTCTCATATTTGAACTAAACAAATAATTAATTGATTATATTGTTTTCATTCTATGTGCAATAGGCAAGGTACCTCAATGTGAAACTTTTTTTTTTTTTTTTTAATTAGAAAAGCTTGAAAAAAAACTAATTGGAAAATATTTAATAAATATTAATAAGAAATCTTAAATATCCATTGTATTTGAGCAATGTAAGTCTACGCCAAGGCATAGTTAAATTCGATACCAAACCTTGAGATTAGCTCATATTGTGCAATCAATAATGAATCCAATATTAAATAATACTAATAATTGTGTTACACACTTCTGTGTTTATTATGTCTATATTGTTATTTGGTGAATAATCGAACCATTTTTATATCCAAGCTTTCTGATAGTATCAGCAGACATACAATACAAGCTTAAATAACATAGTAATATGCCTGTAAAATAATATCACATTGATAATGTTGTACAAATCAGTCTATTTGTGCGATGAATTTCCGTCCCTGGAATTGGAAGTTATAGGATGTTAGTACTTTAATAGACACTATATTACATGTAAACAATGGGTATCAAGGCTTAAAATTATTGTGATGATCATAATGGCAGAATTGTAACACTAAGAAACTGGTACAAAAGAATAAAAATAATAGCTTGTCCAATTGATAGTGACAGAATTGTCTTTGTAAATAAAATAGGCACTAAACAAAAATTGCGTTGTGAATGCTAAAATCTAAAATTAAAAAATAATCGTCTTTGGGATCCAAATGCTAGGATATCAAGAAAAATATTTCTACAATGTTTATTTCTACTACCTAATTCGACTTACATTCGAATTTACTCAATTTCAATCCGAAAATACCAAAACTGGTAATAATTTTTTGAATAAGTGAATTGAATAATAACGACTAGAATACTTTACACCGAATACAATAATAAAAAAGGCAATGAAAATATAATAAGCTACATGTTCTAGCTAGATAATTTATATGCAATTATTTTTCAATGTTTTGATTCCTGGCCACAAGTGTCCCCCAGTCTACCCCGTTGTTGAGAGGTACCAGAGAAAAATATTCCACAACTATGTCTTCTCTAATTCGGTGTAAGTATCGATGACATTCAACTATATAAAGTAAAATATACTATTATACCGGTATAATAGGTACCGGTATAATAACCGGTATATTAGATACCGGTATCTACAGGTTTAATCCATTCATAAAATAGTCATAATTTATTTTGCAGTTTTGTGAATGTTTTTCTTGTAAAAGACCTTAATGGAAAATTGTGAAGGTAGCTGTATAAAAAAAAATTGTATTTAAATTTATTGTGTATCTCAATTCTTTAAAAAATGTTCTGAGACACATTCTTAGAGTAAATATTATGTCCAATATAACAGGGAGATAATGCTCTCTAAGATGTCGTAGCCGGCGGCAGTAATTTTGTAAAAATATGGGCACTACAATACCCAAAAGTTAAGAATTTTAATTCGTATATATCTATTACTTTTCCAATATTAAAACCACAAAAGGTTGATGGGATTTCTAAAATGCAAAGACTTCTTTGTTGTATTCTTGTTTTCTTACAAACAATAACCATTTCTTATTTTCAATATAGGTTAACTTTGATACTGTTTATAATAATGCGACTTCTGGGATTTCTAGAATGTGTTTTGTTATAAACAATAGGCATTTTTTATTTTTATTATAGTATAACTTTCTTACAGTTTATAATAATATGACTTCTGTTAGATTTTTACTAAACCTGATATGACAACCTGATAAAACATTTTTTCTTGAACAGAGATGTTGAACATTCAACTTAATGTGTAGTTGACAAATTATTGTCTGTCACTAAAATACATACGTATTATGTGGCTGTTATGTATTTCACCCGAATTTTAGTCAAATTAATGTTAGAATTTAATATATATCTCTGGAGATGGCACAAGTGAGTACGAGTGAGTATAAAAGAAAATAATAATAATCTTGGTGCCCTCCTAGCGCAGTGAAAATAGTATTTTCACACATGTCGAATTTAGACCAAACAACTATGTGGACGCCTATGTGCCTATAGTTGGCGACCACTGCCTGTATTCGCTGAATACAGATAAATGCTGCACCAGATCCTTACGAGTATCCTTACCCCGCGTACGATGATCGAATGTGAATGTTGACGAATGTATCCTCGGCAACTGTTTCGATGGACCGTAACGGCCGCCTGCGGGTCTGCTGCTATCGACGAAAGAAATCGTTGATGGGGCTTCGTCGCCGCGTCTCGATATTCGTTTGCCGTCGGAATTAAGCATATGGTATACCTGGCTGCATGTTTCGTTTGTTGTTTTCAAGTTTAAATTGTTTTAAAACAAAATGTACCAGCAAATAAATATATAAATCAGTTTTAAAATGTATGTTTTATTTAAGTACTACGCCCGGTTTACTTACAGTTTTTTTTTTATCAATATCGTTAACCTCAGGCCTGTGGCCAATGCATCATTCATATTCGACTCAGCTGTTGGTGGCCTTTTAAGTGGACAGCATCAATTACACTTGAGTTGACCATATACCTTCTGTTTATAAAAAAATGTATGTGCACAACAAATGAATGTTGCAATGCCCCATTGTATAATGTATAAAGTGCAAAACGCTGTCTTAAATTACTGTCATAAAAAAGGTGTTCTATATTGGAGAGCTGCTCCTTATGCTTCATTATTACTATAATATATCTACTTGGCTAATAATTTCTGCACATCAGAATCATTATCATTAAGATCAATCAATTTATGTTTTACACACACAAATTCAATTTGAAAATTAATAGACAGGTATTTTTTACATTTTACAAGGGAATAGCTTAGAAATAAACGTACTAATTAGTTAGTGATTAAACATAAATAATAAGCCTGAAACATAGGATATCCTAGTTAAGGCAAATGTTTAAAGTTTTTACTTATTAAAACTGTGGTACACAGTAATAAACACTTGCATTTATGGATAACAAAATGTATGGATTCTATTATTCAATTTCTTATAGAAATTTCTATCAGCAGGCCCATGTTAGGCGTACCTATATTAATAGAAGCTATTTCACATAAAAATTGTGCAATATCAGGTATCAGCTAGTTGCTGTATAACTTATTATCTGGTTCCATGAAGTTGCTAATTTTAGCATTTATTTATAGCTCTGCTTATGAACGTTATACTGGCAGTTTTGCGTTACTGTTGTAACAATGTGTATAATAAAATCATACACAATTATATTATATAAATTTTGCAAGCCAGAAATTTATCTCAGTACCGATGGTACTCTATTATTTCGTTGGGATCAACGCAACACCAAGGATATCTATGATATCAAAATTCATACCTGATGAACTAAGCTGTTGTCAGGGCTGCTGTTGCAGCTCCAGCAGAGCAGCCGCCTGGCTGGAAGGCGGATGGCGGCGAATTCGGCGGACGGCGGAATCACCCGATTGGTGCTCGGCAACGGTTCCAACATGGTAACCTTTGAGGGCAGCTTGCTTTTTACACTGTCGCGTCATCAGGGGCACTTTGAGTTGCTGCACTTGTTGCAGTTGCGTTGTCTGACCTATCTATGCGGTGAAATAGTCCAGTGTGACTATTTCGAGTGCAATAGATATTTGGTTCATGCCTTATTAGACACATGCCTTATAACAGAAAGTACCCAGTATGGTAAGTTCGTGTCAGACAAAATTAAATAATTAAATGGTAAAAGCCCAGTGTAGCAGTTACGCATTTTTAAATCTCAGCAAACAATGTTGTCTGGGAGGGAATGCTATTAGCATTAAGTCCGCTCTTTTTGTACTAATGTACATTAAAATAAAATAAATATATATGGTAAAAGCCCAGTATGGCAGTTACGCATTCATAAAGGTAAGTAAACAATTATGCAGTTAAGCCAAGTAAACGGTAAAAGCCCAGTCTGGCAGTTACGCGTTCAAGCCAAGTAAACGGTAAAAGCCCAAAATGGCAGTTACGCATTTAATAGTGTTTCTCCATCTTGTATTCTTCTTCTTGTCCTCTTCCGTCTTGAAAACTTTTTTCCTTTCTGCACGAAGCATTTTACCTAAGTAAATTAAATTTTCACTGTATAAAATATAAATCTGAAGAATTCTCACTTTGAGATTGTATGCGTGCGTCCGTGGCGAAACACGAAAAGCGAATGAAGTAGTTGGCGCGTGATGGCGGCGAGGAGAATTCGAGCCGGAAATGTCAAAATATCTGTCAATTCTAAATCAAATACCTTCTCTTTTCAGGTTTTTTAGGTTATTACTCTAAAATAACGTGCTAAGTGGTGATACATGCAAGCGATACTACATGTGTTAATAGTACTAATATCGAAGGAAGAATCCTGAAGTATAATCTATAGAGATCACAACGACGAACTGCGGGTGGTGCGGTTTGCGTTTTTACTACGCTACGGTTGATCGCGCACTGAATTGAAGTATAATTGGTATTTACTACAACTACTACAAACACAAATTAAATCAGTTAACTTATTATAATAATCATTAATTTCGGACCAGATCCAGGATCATGTTAATATTAGTATCGAATACTCAGTTAGAGCTGTAAATAAATCGAGCTTCTAAGAGAACGCTGACAACTTCAATCTAAACTTATTACAGCTGTTTATGTCGTATATTCAGTTTAACTACTTCGAAATTTACCAAACTCTTAAGGTTGACCTAGGATAATGAAATCTTCACTGTTATGGGAGCAAATACTGTTTACTCACTGTTTAGTACTCGTAGTACTTCTATCAAAGCATTAAGCAACTACGTAGTCGAGAAGTAATTGATAGAGTTTACGCGCTTAGAAAGAAGACTACTGCTACAATACAGGATTTATGACAGGCACGGCACGACTGTAGGTACTTAGTTTTAATACCTAAACCAAAAAAACCTCTTTAATTGTTAATACAGTACAAGTGTTGAGGATAAGGCACGAAAACTCACAAACACGATCTTTTCCGTAACCAGTTTATTGACATACAACAACCAACATTTGTTTTACAAAAAGGACGTCACAGAAATTTAGAATTTAGAAGGCAGACCAAAGAGAAATCCAAAAAGGATGTAGCTGGTGCTGGTCGGCAACAACAAGGGTAGAAAGGAATTCAAAGAAACTATGTCCATCAGCCATTTTAATGTCCCCACTGCTGGGGCACAGGCTTTCATTATGGGTGGATAAGGAAGACGCCCACCACGCGGGCCCAATGCAGATTGGTGGGTGTTAACGACTGCAAATGCAGAGGAGAAAACGGAGGAGCTCGAGATTATAAATTTTTGGTCACCCATCCCATGACCGACCCTTGCGAACGTTGCTTAACCTCCGCAATCGCTGGACCAGGCGCTAAACAACTGCGCCACCGAGCTCCTCATGAAGAAACTATATTCTTATCATTTTTTTATATGTCACACGAATATAATTATTATTATTTAATCTTTCTGACTTCAATTATATTTTGGGAATTCGATAAAAAATCTATGAATTAATTGGTATTAAAACAATAAATGCAATCAAGTAAAAGTCGTTTTCGACTCCCAAGTTTGGAACCCTAAAACAATCTAAAACTTTCCACTTCTGGCATTCATTTTTCAGACGCGCGTTGCCTTTAACAAACACTTTTTCATACTTAGAGTCAGAATATGAATATTTCAAATTTCTCCCACAATTCAAACAATCCCGATAGCCGTCCGTTATATTACATAAAACCTGTTATTATGTTCACCACAATTGCGCAAGAATTTAATAACAAAAGTAGGGGAGAAACAAACTCGACGAAGGTATTTATGGCCACAGACTAGCAAATTAAACTGGCTAATTATAAGTGACAGGAGCGCAGTAGGACAAAGTACAGAAACAGCCTGAGAAAGTACTTGCTATATTTGTTTATTTTAAAATAGTCTAATAGGGACTGCAACTAAATGAACACTAATGTAATTTTTTTCATTTGTTTCGCAAATTACGTCTAAAAGCTGCAAGAAAAGGCTAAATAACCGATGGCCTACTACATTAAAGAATCTTAATAACCTGACAATGTTCTCAGTTTGATTTATTTAATTTGCTAATTTGTAACAAAGCGACTACGTTTAGAGACAGAAAAGTACAAAACGTTTCTTTTAAGAGAATTATTTTAATAGAAAAAATACCAGTAAAAATCGACTCACCCGTAGCTGCTCAGACGGGATTTTTCTATGCATTGAACAAACTGCGAAGCAATTATCCTGTGGGCAAGGTATCATACTACCGGATTCCTCTTTCTCGGAAGACTCTATCATGTAATCCGACTGAATTATTCATCGCCGCGCCTAGCCAAAGATTACTTTCGAATCAAAACCGTTTCATTATTCACTGCACCGATGAGAGGGAGAAAGGAAATGCATATTAGCGTTGCTCAGAATGATCATTATTACCGTTTATTATACTGTCAGAAGGTTTTACAATAACATCTTTAAAATTAAATCCCAAACTCAGTAAACATTGAACTATGGTGACTAAATAATGGATACGAGAAGAAATACTAAACAAATAAAATAAAAATTTAAACCAACGTAAGATTTGAAATAAAACACTTTTTATCGGATACTAGCGTGGTTTTATTTAAAGTACTTTTACTGTTGTTGTTATTACTTCCATATGCTATTGTCTATCCTTCAATATTTTACGCTATTGTGTCAATTTTTTCCATTCACAAAACTATTCATGATGGTTGCTATCAAATATCGAAACAAACGATTGCACTCAAATAAATTGGAACGCGTAATACAATAGAAAAGGTTGTGACGTTACAATTTTTTTAGGCATAGTTCACCGCAAAGCAGTGGTGAACAAAAGGGGTCCATAATGTAAAAGTCATAAAATACTAATGGCATAACCTTTTTTGGCAGAATTATCAATTCGCATAACTTCAATACCGAATAAAAGATTACGCATACTTTTATTCCACATAAATACTTAATAATCAAAAAGCATAACATTTTACTGCGTAAATATTTGACCCATAATTACTAGTAATACTACTAATCATAACGTTTATTATCATAAAAACTTGTGTATGACGAGCGAGCGTGTCGTTGTACCAATTGTCTGTTTAGCAAAGGTTCTAACATAAGTAGTCCATTAAAACCTTTTTATATTGCCTATCAAGTAACAACTATGAAGGTTATAGCAACAAATTATTCCATTTGCATATTGTGTTAAATTAATATTATCCGTGTTAAAGTAATGCGTTTAACATTAATGCTCACCTTTATGCCAAATACAATTAGTACAAGTAATAAGTTATGCCAATCAATTTATTCTGCGAATACTTATAATATTATACGAATGTGTCATTATGCGAAAAATCTTTATGCTGTTATTGCCGTTCCTGTTATGCCAAACCATATCCTGACTAAAAATTTTATGCGAGCAAACCCGCACCCGGGCAAAAGAGCTAGCCTAGGAAATATAAAAAATGTAGTGTATTTAACATTAATATTATTTAAATAAGGTTGTCTAGACAAAATCCCTCTCGGCGATAAGACCGCCTTATAGAAGTAATAGTTCAGTTTATGTAAGTTTCTATTAGTGACTTTTTCTGTTTAATATGTGATTGTGGAACAATATCTCTCTTTCTTAAAAAATAAGTAGTAGTAACCCAAACTATCAGTTGAATACCTAAAACAAAACTTTTACTCAAACTAAAGTAAAAACCCGTCCACATTTCTCTCTTTCAAAGCGTCAGAAAGACAAACAATTCTTTCCACCAACAAAATATTCAATAGAAGGAAACACTTAAAATAAATCATATTCAAACATGGTATCTGTCTTGTTGGAACCTCCGAGCAATCTGTCCGCATCAAAGTTGGCTAATAGAGCCGTAGATAGGGCACGGTGCAAAATTGAATACGTCCCAAGCCAATCTCCGCGATAGATGCATCTGTTTGGTCCTAGTTAGGAGGAAAGGCGACTAAAATAATAGTACGTTTGATGTTTTGCAATTTTATTTTATCCACCCGCGACATCGTCCATTCATTTCTGAGCGGTAGTCTACGTCAGAGGTGGCCAACTTGTCTAGGGCTGCGATCTATTTAAAATTTCCTGGCCTATTGAGATAGACTTAAAAGCATTTTTAGTTTTGGGGTATTTTTCACTACAAAACCGGCGCACCCGCCTCCCGCTCCGTTCGGTTGCTACTTGCTTTGCTACCACAAGCAAAGCAGTTTTTGTTATGTCTCTCACGATCGATTGCTCTGTCTCCAGAGATCGACTGGTCAATCGCGATTGACTTGTTGGCCACCCCTGGTCTATGTCATATAACTACTTTAAGCCAAGTTTCATCCCGTTTTGACCTTTTTGTGTATTCTGGAAGTAATTATTAGAAGCTAGAATATACCGATGATTGAACGGCAGGACCACAGAGACAGTAACAGTCACATTTGCTTAATTTAAAGTAAATTATTACTCAAAAAAAACTTTAAAATCAAATGGTCATATGTTTTAAGAGCCCGTAGCGATTTTGCCGCTGAATGCCGCTCTCTCGCTCGCACATTTCATGTTTTCTCAAGATTTCTTAAATCTGAGTGCGTAATTGAAAAATGTGTCTCGGCCACTATTCGTAATATAAAATGACGGATATTTCAACATAATTAAATTTTAGTTTCGAGTTGCTAAAGTTCAAAAATTTATCGTATTTGCCAGTTCAATTAACAGTTAGAAACGACAACTCTTTGTACTTTAGCACAAAAACTGAAATATATTTTAAAATGTCTGCAATCTTATATTGCGAAAACTGACCGAGACACATTTTTCAATTACACACTCAGTTTTAAGAGTGTGCAGTCTGCACACTAGCGCCGCCATTGGAAATAAAATCATAGTGCTTAAATAAAAAAGAAATTATGAATTATCTCTCTGGAGTGCACTCCGAACAAGCTTTGTGGTACTTTTTATCACTTAAGCAATATTTTCTAGCCTGTTGTTTAGTTATATGGACTTTTATTGCGAAAAGTGGCCACTTTTAACAATAAAAGTCAATTGAACTAAACAACAGGCTAGAAAATATTGCTTAAATGATAAAGAGTACCGCAAAGCTTGTTCGGAGTGCACTCCAGAGAGATAATTTACAAATTTGTCTTTATTTAAGCACTATGATTTTTTTCTAATGGCGGCGCTAGTGTGCAGACTGCGCAGCCTTAAGAAATCTTGAGAAAACAAGAAATGTGCGAGCGAGAGAGCTGCAATCAGCGGCAAAATCGCTACGGGCTCTTAACGTGTTTGCATGCATCTTTATCCCAGCATATCATAATAATATTCAATCCACTATCGCTCATGACTCAAACTCGCTCAGCGAATGTAAACTGTAATAGTGAGGTTCGGATCGCCCGATAATGTGTACCTACCCAATGTGTCCAAGTAGCTTGGAAGACCTTGGGTTTTTAAGAGAATAAGATATTTAGAATTAAGTAGCTTATTTATGCATTTCTTTGAAATAAGTATTAACTATGAACCCCTTTTGATCTAGTTACCTTAAACGCGAGGTAATTTAAATTTAGGTTAACTGCTTGTTAATCAATTTCGTATGTCAGGTTTCATCGGCATCTCTCGTTTAGGACAAACGATTTTCTAGGCAAACCTCTTGTTTAGGTGTAACGCCTTCATTCGCATCTAGCATTTAAGGTAACTAGATCAAAAGGGCTATGGGTTAGTTAATCATTAAAAAATAAATGTGTAGATGTGAAAACTACGCAACTTATCTTTTTCAGTTTCCGTAATAAACAGAGTATCTAGATCATCGATTATTTAATTCAACGATAACGGAAAACAAAAGAAGAGCTGGGTAAAAAAGAAAGGAAACGAATTTCCTACGGTCAAAATAACACAATTATTTTCACATCAACATTTTACTGAATTAACGCTGCTGATTTGCGTCAAACCGAATGCAGAACACCACGTAGCGTTGCGTTGACATGTATTATACATGTCTATATTAATAACGTAATAAACATGATGTATATGACACACCGAATGTCGCGCTGCTGCGTCGCTTTCGGTGTGACATATTCCATAGCATTTCATTTTTAGGGTTCCGTACCCAAAGGGTAAAAACGGGACCCTATTACTAAGCCTCCGCTGTCCGTCTGTCTGTCCGTCTGTCTGTCTGTCTGTCACCAGGCTGTATCTCATGAACCGTGATAGCTAGACAGCTAAAATTTTCACAGATGATGTATTTCTGTTGCCGCTATAACAACAAATACTAAAAACAGAATAAAATAAATATTTAAGGGGGGCTCCCGTACAACAAACGTGTTTTTTGCGTTTTTTGCTCGATATTAATATCGACAACAGGTAGACAGTTGAAATATTCACAGATGATGTATTTCTGTTGCCGCTATTACAATAAATACTAAAAATAGTATAAAATAAATATTTAACGGGGGCTCCCATACAACAAACGTGATTTTTTTGCCATTTTTTGGTACGGAACCCTTCGTGCGCGAGTCCGACTCGCACTTGGCCGGTTTTTCTGTTCATTTCACGTCGTTTGCCGTCACGCTTGCAACGCAACTCGTTGTGCTACATTCGGTTTGATCCAGGCTTTCTATCTAGTCATATTATGTTTATAACACGTAGAGCGAAATATTAAAACAAAAATGCCTCTCGGGACATAAACTACTATTTTTCGTTGTTTATGAATAAATTTTGCAACTAATGAAAAGTAATCAAGATTTAATTTCTCATTCAAGCACTTTGAGTCAGACAACTGTTAAAAGCAACAGGTGAAAGTACACTCGACTTTATTTTTTCTTTAATCGAATAAATCTTTGGCAGCACCGCCGCATAGTCTAGAGTTGAACAACTCATGCAATCACTTTTAAACTTAAATAAAATTTTACTAAGTACTTTTTAAACTTTAAAGTTTTCTAATAGGTGTTTCGTATTAGTTTTTTAGACACATAAATCAAATCTAGATAGCATACAATTTATTAACTTATTTAAACCAACTTTACAATATGTACTAATAATCTACAATAATACAATCAAAGTGATTCTAACATTATTAAAATTTATGGGTCAAACTCTAAACATTGTGAAATTAATGAATGAGGTACAAACAATACAGATATAAAATATTTATTTATCTATTATTTTTCTGAGAATATCTGATCAAAATTTAAGCTTAAAACAATTTTCTTGCCAATACGAGCACAATAGTCACAGCAATTCTTGTGACACACGACACACGTCTAACTTGGTGTCTCCGAGTGTGACACAAGTTGCAACCAGCGCTTCTCAAACTTGCGCCTTCGCCATTCCCAGCAGGGAAAGTTTTGCTTCGACGTGAATGACTGTGTACCTAATCGCTTGCATTATTTAGAACAATAATAATTAGAACTACTTAAGTATAATTACTTTATAGGTACTTAACAGTTTGGTCTCATCAATTAAGTATACAAGTGGAATAGGTATTTCCTTTGTTCTTTAGTTACTGTTTACATACCTTGTAAAGAATACAGTTTTTAACGAGAAATCTTCGATCAAAATCTGTAGCAATTGTCTATACAACCTGAGTGGTGTAGTGGTCAACATGCCGGTCTACCACTCAAGAGGTCCCGAGTTCGATTCCTGGCCGAGCAGAAATTGAAATGATTCATTTTAATTTCTGTGGCGGGTCTAGTTGTTACTGTGTATAATAACTATATATTTAAAAAAAAGTATTTAAGTAGTATATAATCAGTTGTCCAGCAACCCATATTACAAGCTTTGCTTAGTTTGGGGCTAGATGGCGCTGTGTGAAAATGTCCAAGCATTTATTATTTATTTATTAGTATTATAATTTAATTATAAACAATTAAACGTTAAACACCATTTATTTTTTGTTTTACCTATCAAGATTATGAGTTTGTAAATAATATCTAAATAAATCCTCAAAAGCTACCAGTCTTTATTCTTTTCACGCCATCGCTCTCCAACTTTTAATCAAGACAACTCCCATAAATATCCATTAGGTAAAATAATCCCAAAACATTTGTTTACCAATAAAAACAAGCAATTTTCTTCTCCAATTAACTGTGGACCAGTACAATTAAGTTATGACGTCACCGCCGCCGTCCGGACGCACGCACCTCTCAATAAAGAATCACGGCGCCACAAACACCAGTATCATTCGACCCTTGATACTGCCCTTGCTTCAAGCATATTCGTTGGGAAAGTAAGGCGAGACAGCTCAAGGTATGCTGGTCTGTAAACTGTTTACGTATGGCTTTCGTCGACACTTCAATTCATTGACGCGCTATAGAGATGCGTACCGGTTTTGATGTGTTTCGAGGAAAGAGTTTGTGTAAGTGTTTTGATCAATTTGTAAGGTGTGACGTCATTTTTGAGTATGCAAATGCATTAGAAAAATCAGAGAAAATCCTTCTGTAATTAGTTATGATACACACTTTCTTACCATAGAAACTCTACGCAAATTGAAAGCTGTATGTTTTTTTTACATTTAATGGGCTTACTCTTGGCCACTTTCAAGAACCATAAAAGCTATGAAGAGGCCGAAGATTAAGCGAGCTTGCCCAGAAGAAGCTTATTCACTCGGGCTTTAAATATCGCTGGGTTATGCTTGCGGGAATACAGACGTAAGTATGTACATAAAATCAAAAGTTACCTTGCCTACTTTTTTCTTTACTGCCAAAATGATATAAAATAGCTATCCGAGCTATACATTCAAAAATATCTTAATTTCCAGTGTTTTTTCGAACTATGAATTGACTTTAAACGTCAAAATTCTCCCCACACTTTAAATTTTATAACCTCACATATCTCACTTTCTTATCAGATAACCGCATATCGGATATCTAAGGGGTAAATTCGGCCGACGCGTGCCAAAACTGAGTTTGAGCAGTTCACAGCAGTTTACGCGGCTAATACCGCGCGGTCGAATTTAGGCTTGCCAACAAGTTTAGTTATAAATCGCGGCGCGCGAGTGCGGCCTGCAGATAGCTTGGCAGAACGCCGGCGGTTCTTCTTTTCATTATACAGTTGTTGTTTTTAACAACGAATTTTCAAGTATTTTATATTAGTTTCTTCCCATAAACTACAATACAGTGTGTTTTTGAACAGTGATCAAATTTTGTGAAATGTCTAAGACCATCAAACTAAACAACTTTGTCTATGGGACCAACTAGAACAGCTGAATATTTTTTTAATCTGGGGCCGTACCGGCTAACGAATCGAACTTCGAAAAGTCTGCCGGGTTTCAAATTAAAACGGATAAATCGAGCTCCAATGGGGCCAAAATGGCGAACCCTAATTCACGAGGTCACATTAACACCAATATCTTCAAAATAACTTCAACAAATAGTACAATACGAAATTCCTTACTTCAATTTATCTGTTTTAATTTGAAACTCGATAAATTTTCTGAAGTTCGATTCGTTAGTCGATACGGCCCCTGATTGATAAAAAAAATAATCAGCTGTTCTATAGAAAACATCAATATTTACTCCACCAAAATGTATGGAACAGCTGATAATTTTTTTGCTCTGATTAAGTTGGTCCCATAGACCTTTGTCTAGTTTGACTGTCTAAGCCACACTACAAAATTTGATCATTGTTAAAAAAACACACTGTGTAAAATACTTGAAAATTCTGTGTTAAAAACAACTACTGTAAGTATATCAAAAAAGAGCTTCCCGTCGGAGATTTATATTAAAATATTGTTTAAGTAAACACAAAAAGATTTCCTAAAATATCCACAATAAAACATTCACAAAAGATACATTCCCGTAAAGACGGTGAACTTAGACTTGGTACGTCCTGTTTATAGGACACAAGGTAGCTATAATGTTTTAAGATTTACTTTTAATTTAATATAAATCTGTAAAACAACGCCTGCTAAAACATCCACGAGAAAAATGTTACAGATGCTCTTTTTAATAACCAAAACATTTCACCATTCAAAATGAAAGACAAGAGACAGAGAGGCGTAAAATAAAAGCGTAATTTCACAAAAAAGATGACAGCATAAAACAAAAGCCATCAGATAATTCCCAATTTAATTAAATTCCAGATTCATACAATCTGTTCGGCAGAGCGTCAATGATGCTACGTGCTACTACGTAGACGCCTCGTAGCTCGTAGCACATCTGCTACGGACTACGAGCACCGCCTGTCATGTGCTCCTCACTGATTTAAAATGAAATCCTATTTAATATTTGTTTTCAACATTTTGTCATGTGTCTATTTGTGTAAATAATAAGCTTGACGAAATTATAGAAAAAAATAACCCCTATATTTTAGGTAATTTGTTAACTATGTCAGGTAACATTCACTTTATTGTTAACATTTTTTCACTTCCTCACTATTTAGGAGTGTAAAAAACATTGAGTAACTTGACTACTTGTCACTATTTGGTGCTTTAAGTTATCTGAAGTTGTAACTTATCGAACCTCAACGATTAGCCAGAGGAAACATAATAATAAGCAAGGAAATATAAAAACAGCCATGATTCGAGGACAACATTGTTTTGCTCATCACAAAAAGTTTATTTATTAGTGACTGCTACACTAAATCTCTGTCTATATTTTATCCATAATTCTTTCATTTGCCTGCATCACGATTCAAACCCGAACCCTTTACGGATTAGTAGATTTAACTACAGCTCGCTGCACCAAAATAGTCATCTATATTGTTTACATCAATCCCCTTTTAAAATGCTTTTCATCTATTCTCATTTATCTATGGACAAATTTGGTATGCCAAACCAACACAAAAAATACATAATTATACTAGAAGAAAGCATATCGCAGCGAACAAGTAAAAAGTACTTGCAAATTTCTCCGATCCCATTAGCAACTCAGTAGTATAATTGGTCAGTGGCATTGAGACGGAATCCCAAGGTGCGAGTTCGAGTCCCGTCTAAGTTGATATAGAAGTGTTGAATTTTTCTTGTATAATAATATATAAAAATAGCATTGTGAATGCGAAAAATCCTTAAATTTAACATACAATACAATACAATACTATAAATCCCTGTTTCAGACAACAATCTGAAAAACTTTTCAGAACGGAAATCGCGTCGTTACTGAAACGGCTGAAACTGCCATTACAGCGCATGAAGACATCATCGAGGAGACTCGACATGAATTATTCCTATGAAATCATATCTTGATATCCAACTTGTATAGAACACGTTCGGCCAAGAAGCGGCAATTTAGTGCCAGGAATGTGGCATTCTAATGCTTTATAGAGACTTTGAAATGTAATGAGTCAGCAAAATCACACAGTTTATAGACCAAGCTCCCGTTGCATGAAACCTTACCTCACAATTTGGACCTCCAAATGTTTCTTTTTCGATGGGTCATTTTCGGTCAAAATAGCGATACGAAAATGAAAAAAATATGTTCTTCCAGGATATGCGCTAACAACCCACTAAAATCCAGTGTTCCTAAGTAGTAGTCTACTACTGCAACACATTTCTGATCTTCCACCTTGTGAGGTAAGGTTTCATGCAACGGAAGCTTGGTCTATTAGAAGTTACAAAACTACGCCGATTTTATATCACAAGGAATACTATGTAACAATTTATGAATGATAAAATAAGAGATTGTTTTAACTCCGTAAATTGGCGCCGTAACTGATTCTTTTATTTCAATTTCAATCACAATTAGTTTTCTTAATTTAAACAAAGAAATAGAGAAACAATTGAATGACTAAAAAATAAACAGATTGATTAACGAACGTTTAAAAGCAGAACAAACCTCAGACTTCACTCACAATTTCGTTCACATCTTCATTTCTAAGTTGACATATCAAATAGCTAAGTTGAGTGAACACGTAATGGGTGATTACACGTTCCAAATGAATTTGTTTAGCTCAAGATAAGTTTATTTAACCTCGTCGACCTTAGACAAAGTCAAGTACCGCTCGATGTTTTAATTTTAAGGATTTCATTACTCTTGATAAAGTAAATTAAATAGAAAAATAAAAAATAGAAACCCTGTGATGCGTAAAAATTGCAGACTTTGAATTTTGACAAAGATAAAGACCAAATTATTGCGCAAATACATTCGAACTACAATATCATGCATATTGTGTAAATATCAAACTAACTTTACATTTTCTTTCTAAATGTCTTGCATATTATCGGCAGCCATATTCACTTTTAACTCTTCGATTACTTACCTGAAACAAACGACAAACAAGATTCAATTAATAAGGTATCACCACTTGTCATACTTAAGGTGGAAATATATTATTCTGTTGTGTTGTGTTGTGTCGCGACAGAAAGCGTATCGGTTTCATACATATAGTATAACTAGAAACACACTATTGTGTTGTGTTGTGTCGACACGACACACTGTAGTAATGTGTTTCTAGCCATACTAAATGTATAAAACCGATACGAGACAGATCGCGACACGACACAACACAATAGTGTGCCGGCACCTTTATTCTATGAAACTACTCAATGGAAGCTACGTTTTATATCTTTAGTTGCATAGAGATAGTTTAAAAAGACCTGATTACAAAGTTCTTTAAACAATTAAAGACTAATGCCCGATTTCACCAACGTCCCCTAAATTTTACAGGACCCGCAAATCTGTTAGGGGACCACATAACCGCGTTCATGCGTTTCACCAACGCACATGGGACCCCTATGGTGCTAAAAGGACTGCTAAGTTTAGGGGGTGCAATATTCAGCCCATAACGTTATGTGCCAGTTCAAAAATCTTTTTTCGAGAGTAATATTTGTTAATTACTAAAGAAAATGGATAAGTACTTCTTTGAATTGTAGAAAATTTTAAATTTTTTGAGTTAATTCTAGGAAATACATTATTTAGACGACATCGAATAATTCGACAATGACTGGACTATTTTAAAAAAGTGATAACGTGGACTTTTAAAAATATATAGTTATATCAAATATAATATACAATATAAAAAATATAAAAATACAAAAAAAATAAGTATAATTATTTTAATGTAAGTGCATAACCTCATATTAAATTAAAGTTACGATGGGGCTGACAAGTAACTTAATACAAAAGCTTCTTTAAAAATAAAGAGAAAAACCGGCCAAGTGCGTGTCGGACCACGCGCAGTAGGGTTCCGTAGGTTCATTATACCATACCATATTTTAATACCGCTATCATTTTTCGTCTGAAAAAATAACTTTGTTTTTCACAGTGTTTGTATGAATGACAAAGTTATATTTGCGGTTTTGGAAAATGTACTATATCTTGAAAACTAATAACTATATCTCGTTCAAACCAATTTTCGTTGAAAGTGTTTATCAAGATCTATAGCTTATATTTTTTTTATATTTTTCACCCTCTTACTTTAAAAGTTAAAGGGGGGGGACACACATTTTACCACTTTGGCGGCAAATATCTTTCAAATGGTTGACTTTGAAAAAAAATAGTTTTAGAAACCTCAATGTCATTTTTAAAGACCTATCTATAGACACCCCACAAGTATTGGTTTGATGAAAAAAAATTTTTCAGTTTCAGTTTCATGTATGGGGAGCCCCCCCTTAATCTTTTATTTTTTTATTTTTGTGTAAAAATCGTAAAGCGGTTTACAGAATACACCTACTTACCAAGTTTCAACTATGTAGTCCTAATACTTTTGGAATAAAGTGGCTGTGACATACGGACGGACAGACAGACAGACAGACAGACAGACAGACAGACAGACAGACAGACAGACATGACGAATCTATAAGGGTTCCGTTTTTTGCCATTTTGGCTACGGAACCCTAAAAAAGATACTTAATAGGTTATCAAATATTTATTTATATTAGAGACGGTTGGAAAGATTTTGGATTTTTATGACCTTCTCACCTACGGTCATAAAAATCCAAAATCTTTCCAAGCTTTTTTATATTGTGTTGTGATTATTATTGGAATACTTACTTAATATCTTATTCAAAATATTGTTTATCAATTTATTTATTATTTGGATAATATAGTGAAATACGGCTTAATAAAATTTAACATAATGATTTTTTTCATTTAATTGTGATTATTATTTGAATACTTACTTTATATTTTATTCAAAATAGTTTTAATATTTTATTTCTTATTTGAAAAATATTGTGAAATACGGCTTAATAAATAAGAAAAATCAACATGGTGATTTCAGACTTTCTAAAGGAATATCTGAACACCATATTGTTCTATGGTAGTCCAAAGGCTTCAAACAGTTTAAAAAAAGTGTTTTTATATTTATATTTTAATCTAGGGTCAAACATTTGCTACAATAAATCAATAGAATTAAATTAACGTAATAATTACTAAGTTAAAGATCAAAAGTTACGGTTAACACATCCAAAATGATGAATTAACTGTCCCCTAGCTATGGTCTCATAGTTAAAGGGCTTTTTAGTTGGTGAAACGTATTCTAAACAAGGGGTTTGTTTGGGGGCTCTTTTATTTAAAGGGGCCGATAGTTAGGTGACGGTTTATGGGATGTTGGTGAAATCGGCCATAATAGCCTTAGCTTATCAACTCTCATACAGGGTGTTTGGTAATAGCCTTATAAAGCCGAATATGGTAGAGAGAGCCCATCAAACTGAACAACTTTTACTATGAGACCAACTCTGAAATCGCGGAAAAAATATCACCTGTTTCATACATTTTGATATTTTCTTTTTTAATTTTTGTATGAAAGAGTCCAGATTTTTTTTCGCGATTTCAGAGTTGGTCCCATAGTAAATATTTGTTTAGTTTAATGGTCTACCATATTCGGCTTTATAAGGCTATTACCAAACACTCTGTTTAACTCTATGAGAGTTGAAATGCTAAGCCTATTTGTATTAGTTAAATATTAACTACTTCTGTAGTTCCAGTTTTAGAAGAATTCCAAACCAATAACCAGCTAGCACCCTTCCATGGCAGATCATAAAAGCTCTAAGTCCGTATAAGGTACGGTGCCTGGTGCCCGCGATAGCGCTGGGCTCTTGGCACCCGCTACCAATGACTCGAACCAGATTATTCAAGCGGATACTTTCCATAATTCGAGTGGGCTACTCAATGGAAGCGATGAAATTTTATACCTTTTGACATTAGAATTATTACTGGAAGTTTTGGAAATATCATTTTCGATGGAAGATTTTAGTAAAAGGGAAGATTTTTCAACTTTGACAGTTATTCAAACAAATATCGACATTAAGCGTAACCGCTCATGGGCGACTTTTTGTAGCTCCGATAATTGCGGCGTTAATCGCGGCGATAATCGCCCGCGAAATAACACGACAAAGGTTTTACTTAGCCAGCGACAAAAAAGCGCCGCGATTTACGCCGCGTTTATCGCAGCTACAAAAAGTAGCTCATGGGCGTTTACGTATAGAACTCCGTATGTTCTATTCTCAGCGACAAAAAATCACTCAGCTATTAATCGCCCGTCAGCGGGGACGCTAAATTAGATAAAAAGTTAAATAGATAGCTAATCAAAAACAGAATATTTTCATTAATTTCTATCAACTTTTTCAGTTAACGAGCTAATTGTTTTAAGTAGTGACAAAAATGTCAACCAAATTGCAACAAATCTGTAGAAATTTTAAGATGAGCTTGAAACTCCAATCAGTGTTCTCAAAAGTACCTTATAGACTTAGTAACTTATAGAAGAAATTCAGTAACATTGTGGTGAAGTACTGTGTACATAACTCTACTGAGTTACTTTCCATTACTTACAAGTCTTAAAACTTACTTTACAATTCCAAACTCTATTGAAATACTTTCCACTAATGAAAAACCACGCCTTTAGTTCCAAACAAATCAAATTACAGTCCACTTTTTACAACACATCTGGAAGTTCGTTTTCCTTTTTTTAAGATTGGCCTCTCCGTCGCAGAAGTTACGTCTCAAAATTGCTTGGAGGGCCGACAAAAACGTGCATTATGAAATTTAGGCTAAGCTGGACTCCGCAAAGTTTAGGAGTTGGACAAAAAGGGGTCAAGTGTGACCGTTATGGAAGGTCACGACGTTACAAAGTTGTATATTATGTCTACATAAGTTTGAACGCGTTTCTGTAAATCGTTTCATGGTTAGTTTTGGTAAGCTAAAGAAAATAAAGTGCGTTCTGTGACTGAAAGAAGCAGTGAGGTGCCTCTTTTTTTACATGCAAAGGTTTCTATCAGGTTTAATATTTGCATTTTGCATATTAATTATTGTTTTATCTGATTAATAATCAGTAATTATGAACTATTTCTTAGGATTAGAATTAGGAATTAAAAAAAGGATAAAATTTGATTTTTCTATGTAACTATTTTTTCCCCTAAAACTGCCTAACAACATTATTTCAGGATTTTCGTCACAATAATGTTTATTAATATTATAACTTTCAAAATCTGCAATGTCTACCGCTGCGCTACCATCATCTTACCATCGCCAAACTTAAAGACATATTTACAATTAATTAATACCATACCAGGAAGGTCCTGAGATTGTTCCTGCCGAACTATCGGCTTACTCGACTTCCAGCGACCTGGAATGTTCGGTATATTAACCCCCGGTTTGTGGTACAAGAAGCTAGTTTAACGCGTGTTTGTAGTTTAGTATTAGTAAATGAAATGAAAATATATTTATTTAAATAAGCTCATATAATAAGCATTTTGAATCGTCAAATCTTTTAGTCTACCACCCAATATGATGTCTTTTAGCTGACAAGAAAAATGGGCGCAAAAAACATAACATAACACTAATAAACAGAATACTGACCAGGGAAGCTACCCAAATGGCAACTTTTCTATTCCTTCGCTAACTTAAAAATAAGCCATAAACTCCAAAATTACGTGTCTTAAGCTTGTCAATTCCATACAATACAACAATGTCTGTGATTTACATAAACTTGCGACGTGTGACTTGATCGCTTAATTGTTTATTTTTAAGCTTTAAGTTAGCGAACGAATAGTAAAGTGGCCAATTGAGTAGGGGAAGGGGGCAGGAAATAAAATAATCCTGGGTTAGTAAACAGCTTAGCCTTTAAGATGAACTTCTAAAAGTACAATGCGACTAAATTGACAATAGACAGTAATCCGCTGCAACTTCACTAGAGAATGTATGGCAAAGAGAGAGAGCCCTTTACAAGTAAATTTAAAACATTTCACACTTTTTCCTTCAAAATATTTTGTAATTTTGTTAATTGCATCGCTTGTAAATTGCACCAGCCGCTTAATAATTCTATAAGTCACGGTGCATCACGTACCCAGTCTATTAAGCAGCGTAAATATTATCAGTGATCATTGCACCGAAGGTAATTAACATACTCGTATCACTCGTATAAAAACATGTAATTATTATAATCAATGAAATAAAAAATACATTTATTTATATCAAACTGTACAAGGGTCTTAGAAAAATACAACTAATAGAAAAATACAACTATTAAAGCATCTTAGTATGGATAAGTGACAAGATAAGGCAATTAGTCTACGAACTGAACCACTGAGTTGATTCAAGTACCCTCCGTATTAGTATAAAACTGTGCCACGGTAAGGTAAACAATCCTCGTCCCCAGGTGTAGTATATGCGCGACAATCACATATTTTTTCTGATGTCAACATTATACAACCTCAGCAAACATGTTTTATTTTCTTTAATGAGTCTGCAGACTGCCTTGACCCATGTTTTTTTATGGGTAGTATTTAATCAGGTAACAATAAATTCCCATTTTTGTTATCAAAAATACTGAATACAGCGTACTGAAATACTAAGTGGGCGACGGAGCGAGGACGACTACAGATATTCAAAATGGGTGACAAATTGAGTAACTAGTTATTCAGAACGGGCGACCAAATTACTATTTGGGCGACAACCTTAGGGCACATAAAACATTTAAAATTTGGCATATATTTTATTTATAAAAAAGGTGACTATTATCCTAATCGAGATGACAAAAAGCTTTAGAAAAAAAGAAAAGCCTCCTTCAAAAAACCTGAAAGACAACTTATTTTTTATATTTCTAAAAGCCCCACCCGACTTCATTAGAAGGCGTGTTTGATTAATAATGTTATGCGTAACTAATGATTTGAATATTATTTCTTGCTTTTTTAGAGGTATTTAATTTTGAAGCTGTTTTTGTTTTCAGGTTTTTTGAAGGTGGTTTTTCTTTTTGTTTAAAAAAGCTTTTTTATTTTCAACTTTTTAGTGATAGGTATGTAAACGTGAAAATATTTTTTAACTTTATAAAACATTTTTAATGGTTAAATGCCCACAACACGATTTCCAAATTTACGCTGTTTGTTTTTGAGGAGTTCCGTTGTGCCTTTGTAGTCCAAGTCTAGTCCAGAACGTTGCATCGTAGACCATGGTTTGGTTTGTTTTGGATTATCATAAAGTTATCAAAATCTAAATCACTTTACATATACTATTTGACTTTGAGGAGTTCCCTTGTGTATCTTCGAAGTTCAAAGTCCAATACCAATGAAAAGTCAAATTAAAATGTGACTATATACTACTACACATCTCAGCTTGATCATGTCTTTTACCTTTTAAATATTCTTCAGTTATTTTTAATTTTTCATTAGGTTGCATTAAATTATTTTTATACCGTTACTTTGATACAAAGACATGGTATGGTATTTGTGGATGCCGTGTTAAAAGATCATAGTGTTGTATAATGGCTAAGGTCGATCTATTATTAAACCAAGAACATAGTTTCTGAACTATAATTATTTTAATGGTTCCTTATTTAATCAATTAAACCGGAGTAATGATATATTTTCTTAGCACGAAATGTCTGAGTTTATCACATTACTTAGAAAATTGTTATTCCAACAACAATGGTGTCGTTAGTTTTCCATTATTTTCTTTCTGTATCGAAAACAAAAGGAGTTAAAATTAAGTAGACTCTCTAGTATATAAAAATGTACTCTATGGTTTAGGCCTGTCAATTTAGTTAAGTCGTGCTCAAGAAGCTTATATCTCCAATGGAGATTGCACGGCCAGTGTCATAGTGAAGATTGAAAAAAGGTCCTTAAGTGACGTGTGGCTTATTGCTACCTCTTTCTTTAGTGTTACAATACGTTTTCGTTTCTCACGAACGAACGAACGACGAACAACGAACACGTATTGTAACACTAAAGAAAGAGGTAGCAAAAAGCCGTCACGTCACTTAAGGACCTTTTTTCAATCTTCACTATGACACTGGCCGTGCAATCTCCATTGGGGGTATAAGCTTCTTGGTCGTGCCAAACAAATATTGTTTAGTATACACCAATTTTCTGAGAACCTTCTTTAATGATTAAAATTAAACTTCTTCCTAATAGCATTTTTAGCTTCCTATAGCATTGATTTATTTAGTTAACAGCACATGAAAACCTCAAATAGAACATTAAAACATTCTCGTTTGTTTTTTTAAATACCTTCCTACGAAGATGACATTTATTTCGCCAAATTATGCACTACCCAAGTAGTTAATCTAACTGAACCTCAAATATTGTTAAATACTTTGTAGCTACACCAATTTTCTCAAGCGCTCATGGCGGAACTTGACAGACTGATCGTACTCGAAAACGTTTGATAAGCAATGATCAGTCCAATCAGGTATCGGATGGGTGACCGTTAAAGTGGCATTACAAATGAGTGTTTCCGTGCTTCGGAGGGCACGTTAAACCGTCGGTCCCGGCTGTTGTCATCTGATAACAGTCGTTAAGCCAAGTTAGAGGCCTTACAAACAGATTGATAAACTCTTAACACCCAGAGGTGGCCACTAATCCTTATTCGATAAGAAGAAGAACACCAATTTTATTATAGTTTACCAATTACAAAATACAAAAAATAGTTTTATGCGGTTATAAACGCAATCTTTCACCCACCGTATTATGGCCCGCCCGTAATGGAGTACCGTGGAGAAATGTTATTTCACACGACATGACATTTATAAAGGACTGCATACAAAAGTGGCCTCTAACGACCACGAATAAACTCCCAAATGGACTCTTTAAACAACGCCGACAGCTTAAGGCGAAGCTAATTTTGATAAATTTTTATTTAGCGTCAGATCGATTCCACTTCCACTGTGATAATTTTAAAACAGCTCTTAGCGGTATATTACAAGAACAAGTCATACAGTTTTGGAAAACTCTTACAAATAAATGAATTTTTGTCAAGAAAAACCTAAAATATAATCAAGCAAGCGCTATAATGTATTTTCGCCCTAGTGACATCACTGCCTACTTCAATCGACATCATATTATATACAGGGTTATTTATAAAACACCAACATCCTCGCAGGAGTAGATTAGAACCAGACTACAACATTTATTTGTTCTACGACTTTTCCAAAAACAGGATTTCTACGAATTTTTCATTTTTCATTTTCATACAAAACACGATCTGGCCCCTATTTCACAGACGTGACAATTGTAAATTACAATGACAATTTGATGTACGTTGCGGTGTCTATGAGTAGTTTGATCAGTATATTTTCTAAATTCAAATTAACTGACGCCTTGGACACCAAATTGTCATTGTCATTTACAATTGTTACGTCTGTGAAATAGGGGCCAGCTGTTCGGACATTTTGTATGGAGAGTCGTTCTTTTTTATCTGTTATCGGAAAAGTCGTAGAACAAATGTTGTTGTTTATGATGATAGTAATCTACTCCTGCGAAGTTGTTGGTGTTTTACAAATAACCCTGTATATAAAGTGAAAGCCTATATTCAGCAGTGGACGATGATTGGATGATGATGATAATAAAAATTAGGTATAATGCCTTAACTCATTATGGTGAAATTTAATGAGTGGCTGTAGGTGACTGTCTTGGTGGCTGTATAATAAGTTTGCACTGTCGATACCGACTTTAGTAAGAAATTTAGTATGCAATTTAGCAAAGCGCCTCTGGCGGTAACTACACTAAACTAAAAGTTTTCATACATTTAACTGCAGTCGCTATCGAGAATAGTAAGCGTTAACTCTCAATACGCCTTTTTAGTTACACTTGTACTGCACAAAACAACCGCCTTATTTAACTTAAAACCTTTTTTCGCAATCCCATGGAGTTGTTAACAACGATACCACTTTAACTGCGAGCTGGCTCTCAACTTAACAATAATACTCGTAATAATCCAGAATACCACCGCACATTAGCCTAATGTCTTAACCGTACAATTCATACTTTCAGCTTTTTATTTCCAGGAAACGCGAATTCAACACGAATTTCGTGAGTTCATCGTGAGTTGTGGTTTCTATGAAGTTGTTCTTTGAGATTTTGAAATATAGGCATGTAAGTATGTATTGTACCTAAAGTTTTCGCCATTAAAATACTAATATTTTAATGGCAAAAACTTTACAATACATACTTACACTGTTTTCTTACACTTAAGTAGTGAAAAGTTTACTTAGAAAATTATGTACATACTTACATATTCTTTACAGTGGAGAAAAACTATCAAATATTTATGGTTGTACGTATTTGTAGTAATAATTATGTATAGCTGTAGTTTAGATCAAATTATCAGTATATTATATCTAACGCAAAGATTAATTTAATTTAATGTTGATCTGTTTATCTTTATATTATTTACTTAACCTCCTCTGTAGTCTAGTGGTTCGCCCACCCGTGTAACACGCAGGCATCCCGGGTTTGATTCCCAGGAGGCGTACAATTTGTACTCGGTTTGATTGGTAGTAGGGCTTATTTCAAGTCCGCCTGGTTAGCTACCACCACCTTACGTAAGTTTCGTAACGTTTTCATAACGTAAGTTTGACGCCATTGAGTTCCGGCAGTTAGAGGTTCAATATAGACAGTTCATCAGTGATGAGGATTCCGGGTGTGGTGCGCACCTTCAGCCTTATCGTCATTTAACATTAACGCGGTTAGTACACCGACGCATTCGCATGCGGCGACGAAACAACGACAAAATAATAAGTTGTAGGCAGCGTTTCGCATATGCTTATGTCTCACTCTACTATTAGCGATATGAGATAGTCGCGTCCTTGTCGTTCCTGTTCCGCAGATAACTGCGAAATGCTCGTTACACAGACGCAGTCCTTTCGCAAGTGGTGTTTCGTTTCGCAATGCGAATGCAAGCGTTCTGTCTGGGAGGACAGATTTTCGCACCATGAATGCCGAAAATATAGATTTAATGTTAAATTTTATTCGAAATTATCCCGAAATATATGCAGTTGGACATCAGGATTACAAAAATGTGTTCAAAAAAGAAGTGGCTTGGAAAAAATTTCAAGAAAACACGGAGGTAGATTTTATTGCTTACTGATTATTACCTTTTTTTGTTTTAATTTTCTATAAAATAGTTTACAATTTGTGTTCTAACATTAAACGCCGCTATGTCTGCCCTATGTCTATTCGGATGGACGAAATCTACAATGACACCTCTTTGCGAAAAAACTGCAGTGTACTAGCGTTTCGCAAAGGTTTCGCTACCACATTGGTTTCGCCGAGATTCGTCGCCGCATGCGAATGCGTCGGTGTACTAACGGCGTAAGTGAGATGAAGGCCAAGTACTATCCCGTTGTGCATAAAAAACCGGCCAAGTGCGTGTCGGGCCACGCGCAGTAGGGTTCCGTAGTTACATTATACCATACCATATTTTAATACCGCTATCATTTTTCACCTGAAAAAATAACTTTGTTTTTCACAGTGTTTGTATGAATGACAAAGTTATATTTGCGGTTTTAGAAAATGTACTATATTTCAAAAACCTTTTACTGTATCTCGTTCAAACCAATTTTCTTTGAAAGTGTTTACTAAGATCTATAGCATATATTTTTTTTAGATTTTTCATTCTCTTACTTTAAAAGTTAAAGGGGGGGGACACACATTTTACCACTTTGGCAGTATATATCTTTCAAACGGTTGACTTTGTGAAAAAATTGTTTCAGAAACCTCAATGTCATTTTTAAAGACCTATCTATAGACACCCCGCAAGTATTGGTTTGATGAAAAAAAATCTTTTCTGTTTCAGTTCCATGTATGGGGAGCCCCCCCCTTAATCTTTTATTTTTTTTATTTTTGTGAAAAAATCGTAAAGCGGTTCACAGAATACATCTACCTACCAAGTTTCAACTATGTAGTCTTAATACTTTCGGAATAAAGTGGCTGTGATATACGGACGGACAGACAGACAGACAGACAGACAGACAGACGGACAGACAGACAGACATGACGAATCTATAAGGGTTCCGTTTTTTGCCATTTTGGCTACGGAACCCTAAAAAGGCTTAATACTCGTATACTATAACCACAGACCATACAACAAATAACTATAACGCATGCTACGAATATTAAATCAAAGCAAGCAACTAACAAGAACTATAGTGCCCAAATATACACAGATAAGACCGACGTCTTCGCTCGTAAGCTAACTATTGAAGGGAAATAGTACCATATTGCACTGCAATACACAAATATTTCCTCTCCCAACAATGCCTAGATTTTATCTATACAGGAATAACGATAACGGTGGGCCACTTCGTCTGAGAATATGAAGGAAACTGCATGGAGATTGGAGATATAAGTCTTCTCCGTTTAATATGATACTCAATATTTTATCAATTGTTGTGCGGAGCCCCAAAAAAGTTTGCGTTCTAAAATGTCCTTATTGTTGCATCTCTTCTGTATGTGTACTTGCTATTGTTAGATTTTTTCCTACACTAACGTTTATCTTTCTTTCTCTCTTTCTTTCATATTATAAATATGTAGTTGTAGTGTATGATTACAAAAAAGAAGACCTCGCTCAAATAAACAAATAAAAAGTGATGGCAATACCTGATCTAAAATAGTTTTGACCGAAACATTAAAAAACCAGCCAAGTGCGAGTCGGACTCGCGCACGAAACGTTCCGTACCAAAAAAGGCAAAAAAAACACGTTTGTTGTATGGGAGTCCTCCTTAAATATTTATTTTATACTATTTTTAGTATTTTTTGTTATAGCGGCAACAGAAATACATCATCTGTGAAAATTTCATGTCTAGCTATCACGGTTCATGAGATACAGCCTGGTGACAGACAGACAGACAGATAGACAGACAGACAGCGGAGTCTCAGTAATAGGGTCCCTTTGGGTACGGAACCCTAAAAAGACACCAATGGGCGTCCCCAAAGGATCAATACTAGGTCCTATTATGTACTTAATTTATAGTACTAGATAGTTTAATAACCTAAGACGAGAACAAAATATTTTTATACGCTAGGTTTAGAGTAATGTAAAAATTTATGTAAGTTATAACGCGCCCAGAGACGTTTGCACATATCACAATCCCCATCTCCCGATTGTTGCCGCCGGCTAATGTACGCCGGCAGAATACTTTACCATCGCCACACAGCTTGCGATATAGCTTATACTGAGACGATAAGGCAGATCCACAGTGGACTCAAGATATAACGTTAATAAATGCATAGTCAATTACACAGCAAACAAAACCAGAAAGTTCTAGTTTCCACGAAAGCTATAGTTTGCTTCCGGCTAGACGTTTAAATTACTGTTATTAAGAAAACTAGCGGCCGCCTGCGACTTCGTCTGCGTGGAAAGGTTTTTTTGCTATCCCTCGGGAACAACACTTTTTTTCGGGATGAAAGATACCCTATGTCCTTCTCTGTACCTCTGACTACGTGTGTGCAAAATTTCATGATGATCGGTTCAGTAGTTAAGACGTGAAGGCGTAACAAACAAACAAACAAACGGACTTTCGCATTTATAATATTAGTAAGGATACATTATTTGGAGCTCATTGATTTGTTCCGGATTCGTCATGTTCCTGACTCGTCGTATTCCAGATTCGCTGAATTCCAGATTCGCCGATTTCCTGATTTGTCGTAATACGTACAATCGATAACACTGGCGCTTTACCATTTTTAAGTTTAAAATTGCTTGCGAGCTGCGCCATCACGTTGCGTATATCAGAAAAAGTCTCACATTAAAATAAACTACTGAAATGGACAAATTATCAGTAAAATAAGTGTCAATTTTGTATTTGTTTTTTTATTATGAACATGCTTCAGATTAAATAATATTTGAACTAAAATGTAATGTATATTAAGCTGTTTTTGTATATTTTAATTAAATAAATACTTAAATAAATTAATAAATATGTCATTGACTGTATTCCGACGAATCTGGAATACGGCGAATCTGGAATACGATGAATCCGGAACATTGGTTATTATTGTTGTCTCACGCAATAGATTCATTTTCACGACCCATTTTTTTAACTTTCTTTACTTAAAGATGCAACTGACCAAATATATAGCTAATTTTTGGTTTGACCCAAAAATTTAAAATTGACTTCGCGCGAATTAACAAAGCGAGGGACCACGGATATACGCAGTTACCGAATTATTGCACGAATCCAATATGGACACCTATCAGACATTATAATAATATGTTTGATTGCGGATTCATACGAATAAAATTCACGCAAACTTGTGATGATAGCGTAGTTGTTTTCTATTAGGACAACGCAGGTATGAGTATTATGAATCATTGGGTTTCGCGATCAAAAATTTTTTGAAGTTTAACAGAAACCATATTCATACATTTAACCCATAAAGTTAATATTCCACTGGAATATAGGAACAGAGTTCGCTTGGCTGCGACACCAAAAGTGACATGAGCCAGTGTGTGAAAATTTGTAAACGTGTGCGTGAACTTTAGGGATGCCCTGAAGTACATTTTAGATTGTCGATAACCATAATGTATTATTGCTCTAATAAATAAAACACAAACAAGATTTTGAACAATTTTATTTAAATAATTTCTTACAAGTCTCCTTGAGGCTTCCAGCCTATTCTATTTATGACATTTATCCAGTAACTTAATCACTGGATTTACAGGAAACCTGGAAATATTGTTAAATTAGTACTTAAGTAGATATAATTTACCATTTGAAAACTGTCGGTTAAAAGCAGCTTTAGATAAAGCTATCAGTGTTCACAAAGACAAATAAGGTTATATTGGAAATCATCGACATGAGTATCGATAATATAATAATTTTTGATCAATCTCTGCGCCTTATTTTCTCAAGTTCACGGACATAATATCTTTTTATCTAACACATATTGTTTAGAAATCAGCCTTTATTTAGAAAATAGGCGGTTAATAGCATGATATTAGTGTATTACTTAGTATGTTTAGGAATATATTCAACTAAAATATGAAATATGAAAATGGTACTTGTACAATCTTATTTATCTGTGAAATGAGTGTTTATTTGGGTTGTTGTCGTAAGTAACATTACAATTCAGTACAGAACACGACACCATTATTGATTTATATAGCTTTATGAGCCAAACCGATCAGATCGCGGTCAAAATTACAAAATAATCGTGTGGACGCTTTTCACCAAGATGATAACAGACGATAAATGAAGTCAAACTAGGTTCTGCTGTCATTTTCTTTTAACTCTTTCTCGCACATCGAATAAGCCGTAAGAATCGGTTTCTCACTCGCACCATTGTCCGTCTACTTGAGCGTAGCGAAATTTTTCTAAGTCTATGACTTAACCATCCAATGTGAACAGGACCTAACAGTAAATGTTGAATGTCGTCGTTCCATCAGTCGCGCGACGAGACACGCGATTTGCATTTTATTAAAATCACAATTTTATTTTTGAGCTCACGCCTTCCTGTGGTGGGTAGAAAGATCGCTTTTGTCAGCCTGTTATTAATTTATCTAAAGCTTATTATGATTAGTAGAACAATTATTAGGAGTGTCATTTTATAATTCATGTTTTTTTACAAAAGATATTTTCTAAGTATCTTGTGTTTTGATTTATTATTTTCTACTCTAGAGGTAAAAAGTTTAATTTTTGGAGGGAAAACGATTCAGACAAAAAGACCCGTAAAAAATAACAGAGAAAGAGAAAGTAAACGATTTGTACTCGATTACCTATCTGAATGTAGCAGATATTTAATTTTAACCTACCTACCCATTGTGTGTAAACTTTTGATAATTATTGTGATGGAAAATGACCTCACTTTAAATGTGGAGCTCATTTTTCAATGTTGACGACTCTGTATGAAATATACAGGGAGAAAAAAGCAGCCCTTGACGAGTTTCTTGCCGGTTCTTCTCGTTACAAGGTCTCCCGCTTAGGGTTTGCGAACCGATGGCGTAGCTTCTATGACATTCACAAGTGCTTGTAACAGCCTAGATTGAATAAATTATTTTTGAATTTTGAATTTTTTAAATTATGTTTTGTGTCTCCATTGTAACTAATTGCATATTTTTATACGTAAGGTATATTAAAAGGATTTTTTATAGAATTACTCAGATAGCATTAATAATCTGACTTATTATCTTTACGTTTTTGACCACGATTATTAATAATAGACGAGAACAATCTAATCTTACTATAATCAGATTCAATTGGGATCGAGCCGAGCCGGCTTATTGGCAATGCCAAAATCCCTATACCTATTCGGATTTAGTCGGTCAGACATTATTAATTATTCTACTACTAGATATCACAATGCATATTGAAGACGGAATATTCGAAATTAATCGCTTTGATCCCTAAATTGGATTACTTAACCTCATCCAAACGAGCATAGACGAAAGGTTGCAAGCTTGTCCGTTTTTATCGGATACGTTTCGGCGAGTGTGCAGTAGAATTGCACAACCTAATTTTGCCATCTCCCTTCTTCCATCAGACAACCAGACGTACGAATCAGCGCCACCGTTTTTGGTGGATATTCCAAAGACTCGCACTAAGCGTTTTGCTTCAAATTTTATCATCCGTACCACAAGAGTGGAACTCCCTGAGTATTTTACCCGATAGATACAATCTGGAGGCCTCCAAGTCGCGAGTGAATAGGAATATCTTCTAGGCAAGTGTGTTTCATCGTATATCGCATCATCGCTTACTATCAGGCGTCATAACAATGGCAAGCGCTTGCCTATCATAAAAAATCCTTTTGCCTTTGTAAATAATTTAAATATACGATTATTAGTTGAAAAAAACTATAATTGACCGAGCGAACGCGAAGCGCGAGCGAAGCTACTCTGCTTCAGCTTGAAAAAAAAATATTTCGTACGTCCGGCTGTCTGTTCTCCTTTACAGGTCGCATTAGCGCTATCGCACACAGGCAACTAAGCGCTATCGCACACGGGCAACTTAGTCTCCCAGCAACTGTTTTGTCTCTCACATCAAGTCCACGGGTTTATATGGAAGCGCGCACACGAAGCGACACGGTCGTCTGCAACTTTTCATACAAATCACGTGAGAGACAAAAAAGTTGCGGAGACAAAAGTTGCCCGTGTGCGATAGCTGATGTCACTCAACTGATTCTCGTGGAATAACCAGTTATCTGGCCATGGTCATCTCCGAGAAACAAGGGGGTCGATAATTATATGGATTTTTTTGAGACATTTTTTTACAAAATGGCGGAGATATGAAATTTCAACCAGCAACTGGCTTGCTGAAATTTCATAACTCCGCCATTTCAAAATCAATTTTCAAAATTTATCATAAAAAATAACCCGTTTCGAAAAATGTTCAAAATTAAAAGCGCTATCAAGCGAATATACCAAATACCAAACAGCACCATGTGCATTGATTTTTTTTTTTTTTTTTTTTTCACTCTCAGCCTGAGGGGCTCGGAGCACCTTCCCGGACACCGAGGGGAAGGGGGCGGAAATCCTCATTGGATACCACATAGCCGCCGATGCTATGCTGGTTATGTCAGACTCGACTGACTAAAACCGCCGCATATTGGTTTCGACCGTAGCTATTGTAAGCCATAAAAACCTTCATCGAAAGCGACCACCCCCCGAGGGGAGGGTGGCGCGGCGCGTCACTCACCTAGGTGAGCATACGCTTAGAGGACGACCGCCAACCAGAGGGGTCAACGGCCGTTTAGCAAATACTAATTGAATATGAAATATTCTGACTAACACGACTGATTACCGGATGGGCGGTCAGTCGCAGAGACGGGCTGGCCTGAGGGGCCGGGTGTGACCAGAGGGGTCGGGGGTGAAGGGGCGGGTACAGCCTTCTGGGCCTCCAATAGGAGGTCCAGATCGGCCGAGAGTTGGTTGGGGGGGTCCGTTAGGACGGATTTGGGTTTCCGGGAAAGTTGGTTGGAAGTGGAAGCGGGGGGGTCATACCCCGCCGCGCTTCGGATTAACGGATTGGAGTGATTCTCGGCTGATTCAAAGAATCGCTCAGAGATCGAAAGGAAAAATTGTTGTAGTGTTTGGAGTTCGAGATCCCTGTGCAAGTCCGCGTTGCGGACGTAATATGGGGCATTGACCGCTCTGCGGCAGAAAAGATTTTGCACGACTTGCAATTTGTGAAGGACTTTGGGTGGGGCGTGAGCGAACACCGGGGACGCGTACGCCAACACCGGCCGCACGCAAACCTTGTAGAGCGTTCGCTTGTTGCGAAGGGACATTCTACTGTGCCGCCCCAACATAGCGTTGAGGCGGCCCATATAAAAACGCGCATTGCGGGACACCCTTTTGACGTGAGGCTCAAAGGTGAGCCTCTGGTCCAGGGTGACACCGAGGTATTTGGCGGTTTTTTGCCAGGGGATGGATTTACCTAGCAAATAGGGGGGGCGTTCTTTAGGGGGTAGGGAGTGGCGCTTTGTATCGAAGTAAACCGCGGAAGATTTTTCCGGGTTAACTTCGATGCGCCACTTGCGGAACCATTCACCTAATGCATTGATGGAGGCTTGGAGCCTCGGAAGGATGGTGCGGCCAAGCGACCGGCCTTTTAAGTATAGAGCCGTATCGTCAGCGAAAACATGTGCATTGAAAATCTCGTTAGATTTTAACGCGAGGTCTACAGCCACGGAGCCACTATAGTAATAGAATTGACGAAAACGTTTCATTGACTGTTTTGTGGGGTGTGTCTGTCATAATATCAAACAAGGTGAGTTGCACTAATTCTTTATTGCAAAAGAACTATTGCAACTCACGTGCTTTTATTGTGAAATAATATTTTGGCGGGAGTCTAAATCGTATGATACAGTACACAAAAAAATAGAAATTAAAACACCATCGCAAATATAATATTAGCTACCTACTTTAATTTGTCAAGATAAATGAAAACTAAAAACATTTTGTGGCTAAAAATTTAATTTTCAAAAAGTCCAGACGTTTGTACATTTCTTAAAATATGGCGAGTACCAGCTGCGTTCTTTTTACGAGAACATTCCCGTTTACGATATTCAGTCCACTTGGATCCTAAGACTTATTACAGACTTGCTAGACTTCTGGATGCGGTCATTTTTTTTTTTAAATCGGTCAAGAACGAGTCGGATTCGCGCACCGAGGGTTCCGTACAATCATAAATATTATATTTGGATATGTTTCTTTAGTACAGTCTTTAAAAAAGTAGGATAAACGGCAGACAAGTGGAAGAGCGAACAGGCGGACAGTTAATTTACAAATCTTAACCACAGCTGCTTATGGTGACTGAAAAACGTTTCAGCCACTCCACATTGCAAACTGTTTATATTACTAGGTAGTAACTTATAAATACAAATATCTTTATTGTCTCATGAGTTTTACATGGTGGTAAATATTAATTAAAAGTATCATCATGAACCCCGTTAGGGCACTACAATTTTTGAAATAAATTAAGAACTCGCTTAATTAATTTTAACATTTTCACATAAAATTATAGTAAATCTATCAAATCATACATAACATGGTACAATACATTTTTAGAAAATAATCATTTACAAAACTCGAAAAACTCCCTCATACAATAAAAACAGTTTTCCAACAAATACTCTTTGAGTTTTCTTATGAATGAATTTATATTATTTTCATTTATTCTTCGTTTATTCGTACGGCAAATACTAGGTAATTATATAAGAACCAGCCACCAAATATTATTGTAGTATTAGGTTGCGCCATCTCTTGACCGATAGTGGAATTATTTTTTTTTTCTTAGGTCAGCATTCTTAGGACAGCGCCATCTGTTGACTGGTAGTGAAACTAAAGAATTTTTGTTTGTTTTTTTAATTTCTAAAAGTGTGTTATATTGAGACATTGTTTTATTTTTCCTGTAGTCTTTACATAAATTTCTATCACATAGAATTATTTCAGATTTTTCTCTTTGCAAACTTCGGAGATAAGGGGGGGGGAACGGTATTTTTTTGACATTTTGCATCATAAGTCGAAAACTGTGCGGCCTAAGAAAAAAGAAAAAATGATTTAAAATGTGCAAACAGCGCTCTTTCATAATATATGATACCCCACTTCACTCACTTCAAATTTTAAAGAACCCTTTTCAGTCCCTGTAGTAAAAAAAAAATTTTTTTTATTTCTTTCTTATTTGCAAAATAGTTGGGCAAATGTCATCTTAAACTATTCCAAATTTCAAGTTTCAAGATACCATTAGTAGTTCTCGAGATATCCAGCTGTGACAGACAGACAGACAGACTGAGTCACACCATAAGGGTTCCTTTTTTACCATTTTGGTACGGAACCCTAAAAACTGTTGATAAAGTGTTTTGAAATGGTAGTTACAGATGTACAGGGTGTTAATGAATCAACCAAAAATGGGAGAACCGTTTCTTCGGACCATCAAACTGAACAATTTTTACTATGGGACCAACTCTTGAAATTGCGAGAAAAAACAGCTGTTTCATACATTTTTATATTATTATTTTCATCATTAATTTTTATATGAAACAACAAATTTTTAATCGCAGTTTCAGAGTTGATCCCATAGTAAAATTTGTAAGCGTATTTGTAAGCGTAATAAAAATCATAATTAAAGAGTGCTTAAAATATAAATAGTACCTTTTTTATTTGTTATAATTATTAATATTGTAGTTAATATTTGTATTGTATAATTTACATTATAACACAATCATTGATGCCAATAGTTACCATAATTATTAGAGAGGTTAAGTGGCTAACAATCTAGCGTCATTTTTTATGATTTTCTTGGTTTTCTTATGATTTTTATTATTATTTTCTATAACATCAAAAAATACCTAGGCGTAGTACAAAAAGGAGTGACATATTATCTCGATTTTAAATTTCTATGCTTAGAGTAAATACCTACATGTGAGTATCTTTGGTGTTGAAAGCGTTTTTAGTCTAAAGATCCTCAGTTAAGTCAAACCTCTTGTATAACAAAACAGTATTTACCTGTACATATTTTACGCCTGCATAATATATTTTCTCATCTTCAATTACATAGCATACTATAGAATAGCGTCCATTACTCAGTCAGAGCCATCCTTTTAAAGCTACCGACGAGTTCCATAGCCAAAACAAATCATGAATCATTGCCAAAACTCCGCGGCGCCCAGGCTCACGGCTAATTTGTGGACATTTCCTCTGCCTTTTAACATCGACTTTGTCAATAAATATTACGAAAAAGAGGACCATGAATATGTTTTTGCATAGTTATTCGCATTCAACATTAGTAGTACAGTCCACTTAGTATACTATTAGGTACTTACTTTTATTTACAATGTACGTTTTGGCACCAAAGGATTTACAAAATGTTCTAATAGATTCAAATGTTGGTCTACGGCTTAGCTTTGTTGTACAGGAATTATTTTACTACCTTATTTTAATTTAGAAAACATTCTAGAGAAACGACTTAGATCAGTAATATCCAAACTGTAACAGTCAGTATTTTAAAAACATCAAAATCGGTAGGTACCTATCTATTAATACGTATATTTTCATGTCAGCGTTTTCTTTCAAACGTCGATTACAAAAGTTCAACGAATCATTTAAGTCGTTTATTCTAGCGCACCGAACATTACTAAAGAAATTGGCATGGCGACAGCAATTTTGCGACACCACTCGCAAATACCGTTTCCGATAGGTCTGATAATCGAGATTCAGGTTGATACACAATATGGGTTGCCCCATGGGTTGGTAATTCTACCAATATTAACTAGAAGCACGCACGAGACGACTTTCAAATGACCTTTGTTTAAGTAAGATCGGTGGGGTAGCGCAATCTTACCTACCGTTATTTCGACGACGACGACTAATGTTAAGGGTAGGTCAGTTAACATAATTTTGTTTCTATAACAAATCAATCTTGTAGAAACTAATCTGACTCAAGCACTGTTATGAAGTAAGCTTTGATTAAATAATCAAAGGAAGTAGGTACCTATAGAAAATTGTGAAATTGTCGCCAACTGTAGGTGTGTCGTATACATTTCTAAATCACTAGCTTGTCATCAGATTGGTATTTTGATGTATATGCAAAGAAAACTAAAATATTTCTTTATCTTTTACTTTTTCTTTGGTAACATCTAGTTGTAGCCGCAGCACAAAGAAGCAAGACTTAGTTTTAACCGAACGCAACCGGCTACACCTAACATTAACCGTGAACAAATTAATCGGTTACACTGGCTAAATCTAGTTTTAGCCGGCTAGAACCACACTTCGGGTATTAGATGTAACATATATAAAACAGACGATTTTTGTATTAGGTACCTATTTCAAAATCTAAGTGAGATAATGCGAAAATATCCTCATTTTTATTCTTTTTCCCAGAAATTGTTGGCCGGCGATGAATCAGAAGCAACTCAAAAGCCTCCCTGGAGAAATCAGGCCGATGAGTTGAGCATTCAATACTAAAACAATGGAGGCTCACTGGAATCCCGGGAAAAGTCATCACCTTTGAGAATATTAGGGAACGAGTTCAGAGTTCGGAGCGCGGCGGAAAAATGTGGGAAACATAATTAATTGAGATAAATCTAGTCCCAGTCTAGAATGTCGTACGTTTAATTTCGACCTCACAACGAACGTTTGTAATTGGAAATGTTTACAGTCATAAAGAACTGTAATAAGATTAGATTAATTCCAAAGCTTTTGCTGTTGATAATTTATAAACCAGCTAAGTGCGTGTCGGGTCACGCACAGTATATAGAGTTCCGTATTATTCTCATTGTAATTGTAAGTTATTAAAATCTTCAAAAAGAACTGTAGCAAGATTAGATTAATTCCAAATTAAGCTGAGCTTTTGCTGCAGGTAATTATAAACCGACCAAGTGGGTGTCAGGCCACGTATACAGTTCTGTAGTAAACTCATACCATAGGTACCATGGCTTATAAACTTATATTTACTTCCTGTTTTATACTACTAACGACGATAACTAAGTATCATACCAAAATATTCAATAAAATTTGTACCTACGAAAACTTTTCCGTAGATCGACTATTATACAACGTGTTACAAAAATACTCATAATGCCAAATATGGTAGATAGGGACCATCAAACTGAACAACTTTTACTATGGGACCAACTCTGAAATCGTGAAAAATAAATTAGCTGTTTCATACGTTTCGTTATTATTATTTTTTGTATGAAACAGCTGATTTTGTTCGCGATTTCAGAGTTGGTCCCATAGTGAAAGTTGTTCACTTTGATGGTTCCTATCTACCATATTCAGCATTAGGGGTATTTTTGTAAAACGTTGTACAACTCGGCGAAAATAAAAAAAACCGGCCAAGTGCGTGTCGGGCCACGCGCCGTAGGGTTCCGTAGTTACCTTATACTATACCTTATTTAATACCACCTATTATTTTCCGTCTGCAAAAATAACTTTGTTTTTCACAGTGTTGGTATGAATGACAAAGTTATATTTGCGATTTTGGAAAATGTGCTATCTCTCAAAAACTAACTACTATATCTCGTTCAAACCAATTTTGGTTGAAATTTTTTATTAAGATCTACAGCATATATTTTTTTTAGATTTTTCACTCTCTTATTTCAAAAGTTAAAGGGGGGGGGGACACACATTTTACCACTTTGGCGGTGTATATCTTTCAAACGGTTGACTTTGAGAAAAAGTTGTCTTAAAAACCTCAATGTCATTTTTAAAGACCTATCTATAGACACCCAACACGTGTTGGTTTGAAGAAAAAAATTTTTTTCAGTTTCCGTTCCATGTATGGGGAGACCCCCTTAATCTTTTATTTTTCTTATTTTTGTATTAAATTCGTTTAGCGGTTAACAGAATACATCTACGTACCAAGTTTCAACTGTGTAGTCTTAATACTTTCGGAATAAAGTGGCTGTGACATACGGACGGACAGACAGACAGACAGACATGACGAATCTATAAGGGTTCCGTTTTTTGCCATTTAGGCTACGGAACCCTAAAAAGAAAGAAAAGATTAAAAAATGGCAAAAAAAAACCTGCCAAAAAGCGGGGAGCAGCCGCATTATAAAAAAAAATCGACTACTGTCCTGAATTTTTCCTCTTATCCAAAAGCAACCATTTTCCTGGCAGAGGAGGGGAGGGGAAGAATACTTAACTCTAATAAAATTTTACACTTCAAAGCCTGATATTTCGCAAACGGTGTATAAATAACAGTAAACCTAAAAGTGGTCTTCATAAACCTACATCATTTTAAAGACCTATTTTGATGACACACTATAAGATTGATGAGAAAAAAAATAGTAGGGAAGCTACGAGTACACTAAAAAATATTTTTCAAAATTTCTATCACTTTTTCGGCATTATTAATGTACGTCATATTCATGTCAAATTAAAGCTGACAGACAGACATCGCAAAAATATAAGGGTTCCTTGTTGACTTGACTACGGAACCCTAATAAAAACAAAAAATATATGAACATGCACATTGCACTTAATCCTACGTTCGGATGTTTGTTACTCAATCACGCAAAAACGGCTGAACAGATTTGGATGTGGCACATAATTAGTTAATAGCCTGGATTAAAAAAAACTCGGTCAAAGGTTCCCTAGGAATTTTCCGAATGAAGTCGTGGGTGGAAGCTAGTACAAAACAAAATGTTTCTACTGGAATTCGAAACAGACATATACCTATACTACAGATAGGTATACCAAACGGCCATTAAAATGCAGTTATTATTTTTGCAACTACAATGAATAAGGCAAGATAACATAACACGTAACAAAAAGTAGGTTTTGCAATTACACACATCAACTTTGTCTAGGGATACCAGGTGCTATTTTTATACAAACGAGGTAACTTTGAAGCCCTGGTTTCCTGCCAGGGATGTACTGTGCTGTGATCTGATGACGGCTATCCAGGGAGTGAATGGAGAAGATTTAGATTGCTATACACACCCAACTGATCTGACCGGCATTCTAAAAACGTAATGGACATGTTTAAAAAAACCGCGAAAATAGCATGAAAATGTATGGAAATCGTCAAACCGAGAACTCTGACCCATTAATCTTTTAGAATGCTGATCAGATCAGTTGGGTGTGTGTAGAGATCTGAATCTACTCCATTCAGTCCCTGGATGGCTATCATCAGATTACAGCACGGTACATCCCTGGCAGGAAACCAAGGTTTCAAAGTTACCTCGTTTGTATGAAAATAACACCTGTATCCCTAGACAAAGTTGATGTGTATAATTCATAATAGACAAGTCAAACAGGTATTTCACAAGGCTCAGACAGTAAAATTTCAACTGGAAACTAAAATTATTCGTTATGAGCGCCGTTCATAAATAATTTAATTATCTAGGAACTAGTTAGTCGTACTTTTCTAATGAGCATTCGGCGGAGCTTCAATTAAAACTCATATTTACCTCCTGCATATTTGTGCAGCTGCCTGATGCATTGGAAACAAACGCCTAGTTTACAAACGTAGTTTACATACACCCAAACTAGATATCGCTTTACCTATCAAACATGGGGATGTTGAAATTTGGATCCATTTCAAAGAGATTTCAATTTTTCAAATGTATGCATAGTTTGTAGTAACCGTAACCATCGGATATCTGAAAAAATCTATCTGTAACCGTAACTGAATCTGAAATAAAAGTTTCGGATAATTTCGGATATTCGGATAATTCGGGGCGAAGTCTAAATAAGACATGTTATGACAGGTTTTTCTAGGGGACCGAGCTGACACACTAGGTTTACTTTTACAACTTCTCAAAATATCTAACATCAGTAACAGAAACTATCCCAAATTATCGGATAATCCCGAAATAATTTAATATCTGTAACCGTATCCGAAACCGGCATAATATCATTTCTACATACGTATCCGTATCCAGATACGAAAAGACACCACATTATATGAGTGACACTGTGACACAGGCAGTCTGCCGCAATCTGTAAGTACTCGTACCTACTCTTGAGTTCGATTCCCGGACGGGTTAAAGATAAAAATTTCATGAGCAGAAGTCTGAACTGCACTCCGGAGGATCCATGCAAACTTGTATAAAGATACTTCATCGTCACGGAATTATATAACCTTTAGACTTCATTTTTAACCCTTAAACTTAATTTTAAAAAAAGAACACAATTTGAGCGATTTCCGTAAGTCTCATGTTCATTGCGCATGTTTTGAATCCACTTGCATCTAAGAGGTACTAAATCAAATCAGTATAATTAAATATTATTGTCTATTAGTATTCTGAATTAAGTAAAATTAAGAATTAAGAAGAAAGTAAATAAATCACGTGTTATTAATTCCTTGACGCCGAGCCGGCCGCGTGAGGCCGGCAATCTGTTCACGTGTTCTTCTTTTGTCTATTTTCTTCTCTGGTGCTAATCATTTGTAGGGGGGTATACAGTGGGCGCAGATGAGTTAAAATTGGAAACGGTACCACAAATACCCAGACCTGAGACTATGTAGAAAAGCTAGTTTTTCTGCAAGACTAGCGATCGTAAGTCATCTCTAAAAATGGCGACACCCTAAAAACCGGTATGCAAGCTACTCGGCCACTTGGGCCCGTATTTATAAACCGCTGGCAAAGTTTAAAGCTATCTTGAGATCTTACTGAGATGCTTTTCTTATAGGAACAGCATCTCAGGTATGATCTTAAAATAGCTCTGAACGTTGAGAGCGGTTTATAAATACGGACCTATCGTTAATCATTCCAGCTATACTCTCTTTATTTCTATTTTCTACGTTACCCAGATGCACTAAAATCAATTAACATAATTATGAGAAATTCATGAGTCCCAATAAGTCTGTATTTACGCCGCCATATTTATGCAGCTGCGAGCTGATTGCTCTGTAAACACCGCCTAGTTTGCATATCGCTCTAACTAGACGCCATTATCTTTACCTAGGTTTGAAATTATTATAAATTATACAAATAGACGGTACAAGTATTTGGGTTTGAAGTTCATATTTGGAATGAGCTGATTCCAACATATAAACTGAATGTGTGTACTGTGTGTGTATACTCAGTCAAAGATTTCCTCAAAAAACAAAGAAGAACAGGGGTTCTGATAAGTGTGTAAATATTATTCTAAATCTGAAGAAAAATTCAAATAATATAAAAGAAAAAAAAAGAAAAAAAAATCTTCCAGAGCTAAATCTTTTTGATATCTTCCAGTAATAAGTTCCACAAGCGCGTTGCACAAGCATAATAATGAGAGATCAAGAAAAAACACATTTTGTTCTCCAAATTTAGTAAATGCTCAGCAAATTCTAAACCGCCTCAGAAGATTTGATGAGCATTTACTAATTCTGGGTTGGGTTAGTTTGGTGATCATTTAAACATAAGCCTTTAATAAGTCCCTTTAATTTTGGAACCAATCATGGTAAAACTAAAGTTACCTGTCATGTCACTAATCAACAGATTAATCCAACTTCATCAATCTTTACTGCAGAAGATGACTTATCAATAACGTCACAATCAAACAGCTCTTGCATGAATTATGAGCAAATGCCAAATTACCTGATTACCCATTAGCGGCACTCGGTACCCACGGATTCTAACGGGTTAATTACTACGGTGCTATAATTAGGGTGGTGGTTTGTGTACTCTGGCTGTGTTGTTAACAATTGTGGCCTGACAGATTACCACGGAAAAGACGGCACTTTTTTATACATAGTTAGTATCTCGTAAATTTACTGACATGGAGAAAATATTGTCTTTATTTAAAAGCCACTTCAGATTTTAAATAGAGCTTACACTTTTATAGTTATCAAGGCAACTATCTATAGACCAAAAGTTCCATCTGACATTGACCTACGACAAGCTTTGATATCGATTACTTCGAAATTTTTCGATTTGTAATGAAACTGCCGGGAAAATCAAAGTCATACGGTTTTTATTTCTATTCAGTCTTTTGAGTTTTCTAAGCTTCGTCCTTATTTGAATGCCTACAAATCTTTTCAAGTTGATTAAGGTTAAAAAAGGTCGAAATATTCAAGTCAAATCATATTTTTCGTCCATTTAGACGTTTATCACCCTTATCGGCGAGGTTGTTGACCTTGCCACGGTAAATATAACCTTGTGGAACAACAACATAACCTAAATACCGAATCGTGCCGCTCTCTATTTTCTATGAAAATCTAGATCGTAATCGATCTCCTTTTCGGCCTGATTTCATTTAACCTTACTTTCGTAGCATTTTAAGAACATACAGATTACAGACTCAAGTATTTAGGTCAAGTAAATTGACTCATACTTTACATTTCAATAGAAAACAGTGCTTTACTAACATCAACACGTTACAAATCCATACTTTAACGAAGGCTACAACAAAACTTACCCTTCCAACTAAAGTGTACCAACTTACCTTTTCATAACTTTCTCAATCATCACCTAAACTTTTATATCTTACATGAAACACAAATCACATAACGTTACAAAATAAATAACACCAAACTCGACTTATGCTACATCGGAGCGCGGGCGGGCGCGTAGCGAGCACGCCTCGCCGCTCAGTACTGCCGCACGCAACTATCGAAGTCAAGCTTACAAATAAAATAATCGCTCGTTCGACATTTTCAAGGTCAGGTTTGGGATCGCGAAGTTTCGAAGTGGTATTGTATTATCGAAAAGCTTGAATCATTAAATTTTGAATGGGTTTATCTTCTGTGATAATGAAACTGCCGATGTAATTTGTTGCTAGGAGAAAACCATTTTTTCAATAACTTTTTAAGGAATAAACAAAGTTCTTGTTTCTTAAACCCAAAACTAAAACACATTGTGTTACTTAAACCCAAAACGGAAACATATTGTGTCTTGATTTTGGGTTTAAGAAACGAGAACTGTGTCAAAAAGCATTACCATTCAAACACCACTAAACTACGATTTTGATAAAAACATTAGCAGACTTGACCCCCAGGTTTAGTATTACAATGTTTAGCAGTGATATTGTGTAATCGTGATAATATGAAAGTGATGGTGAAAACGGTTGCTACGAACATTCTGAGAGATTGATCTTGTTGTTGGCTTCAAAATCCAAAATGTATTTTCTTGTTCAAAAAAACAAGCTCATAATTTCATCTTCGAACAAGAGGTTGTAAAGTAAAATTGTATATTTGCTTTAAAACTTTGAAAACGAAAAAAAATGTTAGCTACGAAAAATGCTATGATCTGCTACGTGTGCTACGATCTGCTACGTGTGCTACGATAATTGCGAACATTAAAGCTTTACGGAATCATTATTTCTTTAGTCTCTGTGTCTTGGTTTAAAAGCAAACAAATAACAATCCTCTCCATAAATAATTCATTGACAAGTTGTAACATCGTTTAGTGTAAATAAGCGAGTATCTAGCCAGATAGAAATTAGGTCGTGACATCTGAAGGAGGTAGGTATCATAAAAACCGTCTAGGTCGTCTGCAAAGTCAAGGTCAATATCTCCATTCAAAGATTTTATCTTTAGAGCTAACAATTTCTTAAATATTGACTTCTATTCTTTTCTTAAATTCTTACTTGGTTATGCCTTTAATTTGTCGTACTTTTTTCATTATTACATTTTTATAAACTAGTAGTTTTTGAAGTGAAAACTTCTTTAGCGGCGTTGTGCGCTTTTTCTATGGGGAAAAAATGCTAAACTCGCGTCAGTAAGAATCACATGGCTGATCGAAAATGCGTAAGACGGATGTGATGGATGGAGAGTAGACAGCTGGCGGCGGAAGTATCACCCTCTCTTTCTACGGGGCGCGTTGAAAATGGCGGCGCTTCATTTTAAGACGTAAACACTTGTGTCACCAGCAACGCGCTAATTTTGAAAATGGAACTAATAGCAGCGATCTCTTCGGTGAAATCATAGACTGTGACTATAAGTTTAAATCGTAGAATGCGTGCATGTAGAAATTAAAAAGGCCACTGGCGCGAAATCTTTACATTTTTTTCTCTAATTACAAACTGATTGAATTGTGTGACTGTATAGTAATAGGAAAGAAATAATTTTAAACCTTTGCCGCTAATTTCAAAATATCAAAAATACACAACATTAATATTCAAGTTTTCACTTCTGCCGGCACTCCCGGAGTGCCAACCGATTTTTTTATTCATTCTTATGGAACCTGTTTGACATTTTTTTAACCTTACTACAAAGACTTTAGTATTTGTTGTATGATCTGTGGCTTACTGTAACCAAATGAGGTTAAAATCGACTTTACATATAAATGTCCGAACAGCCGAGTTTTGTATGAATAGACTTTTTTTTTGTCTATTTCGGAAAAGTCGTAGAACAAATGATGTTGTTTATGTTAGTAATCTACTCCTGCGAGATTGTTAGTGTTTTACGAATAACCTTCTATGTATACTAGTTAACTCGTACTTCTTCCGTAATCTTGATGGTGAGTTTACAAATGGCTGAAAATATTGGTACACATATAATTATAAGCCTGGATTACTATACAGGATTATTTTTATCCCATTTGTATTTTTCCTTGAGATGATTCAATTGTTCAGGGTTATTTGTAAAACACCAAAAACCTCGCAGGAGTAGATTACTATCATCATAAACAGACAAAAAAAATCGACTCTCCATACAAAATGTCCGAACAGCTGATCGCGTTTTGTATGAAAATTCGATATTTTTTTGTCAGTTTTTGGAAAAGTCGTAGAACTAATGTTGTTGTATACGATGTTACTTATCTACCTGTGAGGTTGTTGGTGTTTTACAAATAACTCTGTATACATTGCCCGGTTGAAGTCGCGGGCGAAAACTAGGATCCTATAAAAAGTTGTCAAAGAATTTAATTTCTGTGAACTTACGAAATAATACAAATATTTTTTCTATTGTCAAAATGCTTCAAATATTTCACAGGAAAGCTGTTCGTGATTAAAAACATGTATTAATCAAATAAGCCACGCGGTGGTCGAAGCAAAAACTGCTCGTGACTCGCTCGCACTCTATTATAAAGAACTTCAAAGTTAGACAAACATCAATAAAACTGCTCTTAACCCAACGTCAATAAAACCTTTTCTTTTATTTTTAGTATTGAAACGTGAAGCTGCTTTTCTTGGTGATAAAAACGGAAAATAGATTAAATATCTATCAATGGATCTCCTAAATAATTTTATTACGAAACCGATATCAGCCCTCGTAGCATGACCGACAAAAAACGATATATATCGCGTGATATAGTGTTTTATCGACACTTAACTGTCAAAATTTATTGTCTTTTGACAGTCAAATGTGATAAATCGCTATATCATATTGCGTTTCAGTGGTCAGGCTAGGGGCAGATCATTAACCAATGAGAAAATAAAAGCGTTATAAAGAAACACACTTTCGCATTTAAAATAATAGACAGGAAGTAAGGATACAACCGTAACTAACGCCAGTAACAATATTTCAGGTGTAAAGATTTTGATATAAAACAATTTTTAACGGATACTAGCGCGGTTTTATTGAAAGTACTTTGGTAATTAGTTGGTATTTGGTTTGATTTTTGGTTCTTTTTCCCAAGTTTTCTTTCACCATTTTTTTTTGGAGGGGCCTCCCAATTTTATGAAATGGTGGTAGTTTCAGTAGATTCTCTCTCTTTTTTAGCACTAAATAATTCATAAAATTAAATTATAAATCAACATAAAACAATTTTTTTTTTGTTAAATTTTAATTTCTGAACGTCTAAAAAAATTCATCGCTTGAGGGTAGACTCACGGGTAGCTTCAGTCCCCCGTGATCACGGCAGCTGCAAAGTTGCCGAAACGTCCGTAAAACCAAAAATCAAACCAAATAGCAAGTAATTTCCAAAGTACTTTCAATAAAACCGCGCTAGTATCCGTTAAAAATTGTTTTATTTCATGTCTAGTGAGCGCGTAAACTTGAGAAGTGAATATGTAAAGATTTTATTCATAAAAAAATCAGATAAGTGCTAGCGCGATTTCATACTAAATTGAGTGCAGATAATTCGTACTAAAAAGCTAAGCTATCTAAAAGTCCTTAACCACAGTGTCATCTAGACAGACTTTCATAATCCTCACCAAAATGGTGACATAAAGCTTGGTAGTAAAGGCAGGGATTCATTACACCGACCTTACACACATTCGACTCAGTCGGTATAATGGCGTAGTAAAAACGATATCGGCGCGCGAGATAGAGGGTTAAGGGTACAGTGCGAGGATCGTTAAAGTTAAGCAACCGTCGACGTGGTTGGGAACTAGATGGGTGGCGAAATAAATATATAAATTAGTTTGCCCAATCTGTACTTTTCCAGTAAATTAAACATGCTAAACCTGTTAAATACCGATATCGTGGACAAATACCATTCAAAATGTCATTTTAATCAAATTCAAGGATATCGATTCGTACCACGAATTGTTTATTCCACTACGTGAATTGCATAAGGGCCCTATATGAGGATGTTTTTACCGTGGTATGAATCCCCGAATGGCCTTATTGTTGTTTTCCATCCACACCATGGTGCGAAATTCCAAAGGTCTTTTTTAAACTCTTATTCAGCGGTTCCTTAGCTGTGGTCCACAAATATAGTCAGCAGCCTCATCTCTGGACATCAATTCATCATTAATTCATTCTCTCAAAAAGCCTTCCCAAAATTAACATATTAATAATAAGTTTTAATGGTCCCAAAATTGCTGTTTTTTTATGAAAAGAGTCCTTGAACACTGTGCTAGATTTCCTAGGGTCCGTGGCTCAAAAAAGCTAGGAACTGTGGGGGTATTACAACCTCTTAAAACTTGCCAGGTTTATGAATTGCTATAGTTACATCTCTTTCTCGCTGTATAGCGAATAAAAGAGATAGATTGATATCCAGTCAGAAAACTGCCAGGAAATAAGAGGTCATAATACGGCCCCAGCTCCTCTAATTCATTGTAATCGATTTCGCGCTGTATTTAGTTTTTCAAAGAAGTTTTTCAAAGTTACACTCTAGATGAAATACCTTTAACTTGCTGAAACACCCTAACTCAAAATAAATATAATGTTAATAAAAGCAATGACGATACGAAACTGGATCAACGCGTACACAGTGTGAAATACCTCATAAATAAAGTTTAATCGCTACTGGCCGCTGACATTCACAAATCAGGGATTAGAAAAAATAGCCAAGTGTGAACTGATCTGGCAAAAAGGGGTCTTTATAATCGGTGGTAGTAAACTAAGCCGAATAAGCTTCAATCAATATAATCAAAGCGAACACATAACAGAGGCTTACATTTATTTGATTAAAGAAAATTATTTTGCTTCTAAAATTATAAAAATAAATTTTATTTGAATAAAGAAAATTATTAAGTTTCTAAAATTATATCAACTAGTCATCTTGAATGGGAAATCTAATAACTAGTGGCTCCGTGAGCTGTAGACCTTACGATAAAATAAAATAAAAATGTCGCCATGAAGTTTTCAAAACACACAGTAGGTACGTGAGTATTCGCAGCTAGATGGTGCTTCTAATTTCGATAATTATTCAAAATGGGTGAATATTTTTTTATAAATTTGGAAAAATTGGCTTGACTAAACAGTTATACATAATTATCGAACCTACTCACAAAATTTCACCAGAATCGGTTGAGAAATACGACCTGTAGAGGAGATCAAACAGCCGGAACGCCCGACTGAAATATGTATTTTTAACATTTCTCCGTCATTTTAAAAATTTCAAAAATCTGGCATGACAAAAAAAATCTATACAATTTTCGAACCTGCTTACAAAATTTCACGAGAATCGGTTGAGAAATGCGACCTGTAGAGGAGAACAGACAGCGCCGGAAATCCGGACTGAAATACGATTTTTTTACATTATCTCCGCCATTTAAAAAAAAATAAAAACTGGCTTGGCAAAAAATCTATATTATTTTCGAATCTGCTCACAAAATTTCACGAGAATCGGTTGAGTAATGCGACCTGTAGAGGAGAACAGACAGCGCCGGAAATCCGAACTAAAATAGGTTTTTTAACATATCTCCGCTATTTTGAAAAATTTCAAAAAACTGGTTTTGCAAAAAAATTTTACATCATTTTTAAACCTGCTTACAAAATTTTACTAGAATCGGTTGAAAAATGCGACCTCTAGAGGAAAACAGGCAGAGCTGGAAAACGGACTGAAATCTGTTTTTTTAACATATCTCCTCCATTTTGAAAAATTTCAAAAAACTGGCTCTACAAAAAAATTCTATATAATTTTCAAACCTGCTCACAAAATTTCACAAGAATCGGTTGAGAAATGCGACGTGTAGGCTGGAACAGACAGCCGGACATACGAAAGAATTTTTGCCCAAGCTGAAGCAGAGACGCTTCGCTCGCACTTCGTGCTCGCTTGGTCAATTATATCAACTAGTCATCTTGATGCTGAAATCTAATAATAAGGTCCCAGATATTTAATACAGAACCCAAAAAAATATGCAGTATCATTAGACAAAATGCTACAACATAAGTGCCAGCTCAGCGCGCTACTTAAGAAATTCCGAGATAATAACAATCATCTCCAAGAGACTATTACAGGGACAAACTTATAAGTGCCTTGTCACGCAACACCTATAAATTATAATAAAAATTACCCACAAACCGGGAGATCCTCTCGGGAAAAAATTAACAGGTGAGCGAATAATGGGGAAACTTGGAAGCCAATTTAGATATTCAAATTGCGTTCGGTTCATTTTGTGGGTACAAGTGTGCTTAGACAAGTAATATAAAATAATGTATGTTGCATTGGGGTTCAATATGATACCCACGGAAAGAAAATTGTTGCAGTAAAAAAATACTTATACTATACCAAAACAATCCTAAATGACACACGTAACGGTCAAGCACAGACTTTGTTAGATGGTCTATGCCAAAGATAATGTAAAAAAAACTAGCGTTTTAGTCTTTGTGGTCAGTTGTTGATATCTTCTAGATATCGATTATTTTAAACATGCACTAATATTTGAAATAATAACACCAGAATATCACATTTATTTTATAACTAGCGGCCGCCTGCGACTTCGTCCGAGTAGATAGTGTTTTGACTATACCTCGGGAACAGTTCCTTTTTACGGGATGAAGGTACTCTATGTCCTTCTTTGTACCTCTGACAACGTGTATGCAAAATTTCATGATGATTGGTTGAGTAGTTAAGACGTGAAGGCGTAACAAACAAACAAACAATCAAACAAACGGACTTTCGCATTTATAATATTAGTAAGGATGAATAATTACCACAATAGATTAACAAAATAATAAATGTAATTACATAAATAAACTCAGATTTAGTTTATTTGTGCGTGTGCATGGCGTGGCTGTCACATGAGAGATGAAACTAGCGCCGCCATGTCACTCACAAGTCGACAACCCCATCCGGTGTTACCCGCTCTTAATTAAAAATTACAATAATCGTTCGGAAATAATACAATAAATCGATTCAAATCTTTCGCGCGCCGTCAAACATTACCTAACAATAAACTTATTATACACTACGAACGACTAATCGAGAAAAATAATTTGATTGTAAAAATTTGTTCGTCGTCTATTATAGGTCAATAATGCAATCTTAATCAGGTAGAGTAGATCTATAAAGCCAAAGTTTAGAAATAGGTTTAGTCAGCTACAACACGATATTAATATGCAAAGCTTATAAATTACAAAGGCATTTTAGCATAAATTGTTTTTGGACAAGAAATCTGACATATCAAATCACTTTAATGAAGAATAAAATTCACAAATTTTACAGTTACGACGACTTATGAGGGGGGAAAACAGATATAGTTTATGAAACCTAGGTTTTGATTACACTAAACTGAATTTATAAATTAGATCGTTCTATTTGTTGTAGTTGTAATTACAGCCACAACTTGACTTCCAAGACATCGTAATACATCAACTTATAAACAAAAGGTACGCGAACCCATCGCATCCAGGCAAACTCGATTTAACTAAGAGTGTCGGAGGGTCCCGCCTCGCGTTAAATTGCAGTTTAACTCAAACATTCGCGAAGCTGAGTTAGGCCTGTCACGGCAACTTAGTCGCGAGACGCCAAGTGCACTGAGCGTTATTTTCTCTATAGCTATCTAACAAGATTTGTTCATGACATGAGTCCTTCATTCCAGAGTTTATGCATATTTCACAATTTACCAAGGAAATTGTAAGTACTTCGTACAACCGAAGTACTTACAATTGCCTTGCAATTTACGCAATTATTTTCTGATTTGATTTAAAAATGGAAGAAAATAATCCATGAAATTATCTGTTACCAGAACTTATGAACATGAACACAGAGACTTATTAAGTTATGGAAAAAGGTTATTAAACCATCGCTGTCTATCTATGGATCATAGGTATCAGAACGAGAGGTAACTACCAATATGCAATCATAGGTTAAGTTTTGTTCTTGGATAGGTTGAAAGTAGTTTTTTTTATATATTTATTTACTATATATAAATGGATATATACTCGTAATAAGACTTATTAACTACTAGCGGTAGCCCGCGGTTTTACCCGCGTGGTTCCCGTTCCCGTAGGAATATCGGGATAAAAAGTATTATATGTTTTAATCTAGGCTATCTACTATCTGTGTGCCAAATTTCAACCAAATCCGTTCAGTAGTTTTTGCGTGATTGAGGAACAAACATCCACACCCACAAACTTTCACATTTAAAATATTAGTAGGATAGCTAACACGAAAAAACCGAAAAGGTGTCTTCTATATTGGGATTTGATTCTTTATCGATTATATCAAAATTATTATTATTATTTGTAACATTATTTAGCACTTGCATAACAAATGATTCAAAAACATCGTTAAATAGATCATCTTATTTTAATCTATAGGTATCCGTAAGATTTTTTTAACATTGTTTTCAGTAAGATGAAAAATGACACAGGAATCCGGATAAAGTTATTTAAATTTCCCTTTTTTTAATTAAAGAAATAATGTGTTTTCAATACTTTCATTCAAACATTGTCATGCCTATTTTGGGCTTAAAACAAAATTCTGTTTATTTAATTTATTTATTAGGTCGTGAATATCAAAGATAAACCAACATCGATAAGCTCCGTAGATAAATGTGGTATTAATATTATTATCTGTTGTATTTGTTTATTTTGATCCTCAATACAAATGTTTTTGTGTATTTTGCTCTGTGGCCGTTACGAATCCACCGCAGTCCGTTGCGGTAGCATTATTTGCCTCCGAATTTAACAAATACATTTGAATAACAGTTCCTTATTTAGCGTAACCTACAGTACTTCAAGAGGAGAAAAGAAAAATATTTACTTATACAGGGTTATTTGTAAAACACCAACAACATCGCAGGAGTGGATTACTAACATCATAAATACTCGTAACAACATTTGTTCTACGACTTTTTCAAAAACAGACAAAAACATATCGACTTTCTATACAAATGTCTCGAATTCTTTTTGTCTGTTTTCTGGAAAGTCGTAGAACAAATGTTGTTGTATATGATGTTAGTAATCTACCCCTGCGAGGTTGTTGGTGTTTTACAAATAACCCTGTATACATAAAAAAGTGAATTCAAGGTAAAATCAAACCGTCATCAAACAAGGACTCAATCTATTCAGTATCAAGCTAGTGATATAGATATACTGATGCAGTAGTGATGAAGTGAAATCTAGCTACTGCTAATTTATTTATTTATTTTTATTTCAATTTCAATTGCCCACTGCACTTTTAGTTTTACACCAAAGCGTGCGGAAAGCCAATTACATTTTATACACACAATAGACGAATAATACAATCAACAAATACATGGACAGATATACAGAATACATCAACATCTGGTTGCTGAGCGATCAGAGCTTGAGTAGCTTCAAAACTTAGGCAGTAAGTGCATATTTTGCAATGAATTAGTTGAATGCTAAATGTGACATTCAGTTACATGTAGACAGCTTGCTGATCACTAAAATTATTCCCCTTTACATTATAAAACATGTCTTCAAATCCCTACAGAGTTTCATATCACGAAACATGATTACTTTCTCATCGACCCTGTGAAACGTATCGAAGTTTCACGCAAAAACTGGTCTGGCTGAAAAATATCAAGCCGGGCTGGAAAGTTTCATCGCTTGACAGGAATTTATTGCTCGCACATGATGTAAGTGGCCAAAGAAATGTAAATTTTCATAACATTATACTGTTATGTATGCGAATAGTAAAACCATATTTTAATGTTAATCTCGGATAGTAAGTCTCGATGTCCATCGAAATGATAATTGTCAATATAAGTTTTTTTAACAGTTTTATCAAAACTATGATTGATACTATATTTAAAGTTTATAAAACCGTTTAAATCGGTCGAACTGAAAAGATCCATCAAGATTTTTATTCGTCAGTTGACCTTTCAGCTTTACGAACCTACGAAAATACGGTGTTTTCGAGATTATTTTGTGACAACCTTACCTCTGTACTTTAGCATTACCACTCATCTTTATTTATCTATTCCTCTAGGCTAGGAATAACTGTCAAATTTTGAAACTACATCGCAGTGCATATTACTAGAAATATCTATTAGGGTTTTATCTCAGAGAACCGTCCTGACAAATTAAAAATGATCCGTCCTCTACACGCAAGAGACATGATATACACACGGAAACACTTTGGCCAGGCCTACTTCCATTATGCATGGCCCGACAATCTCGCCGAAATTGTATCATTATACGAAAAACTACGGAACCACTGACATTAATATTTGATGAATATTTGTTTAAAGTACTGAATGTTGTCTGGTAACGTTATGTTAATATTAATGTCTGTATTAAAATCAGCATAATCTGACTTGGATTGAAATATGGTTTATTCTAATATACTCTCGTGAGAAAAAATAACTAGTCACAGGTCTGTTTTCATACAAACGAGGTAACTTTGAAACTTTGGTTCTTCGCCTAAGATAGAACACGGTGTGATCTGATGATGGCAATTTAAAGAATTAATGGCGAAGTCCCATAATGCTAAAGAATCCTAACCGGATGGGATGAGTCGTTTAGCTAAGGGTTGAACTTAAAAAAATAACAAGCTAAAATTACATTAAATTTATGGAAATATAACACTAAAAAGTGCGTACGGTCTCTAGTGTAAGCGACTTTTGTATTCAATTCGGTTTCTGTAGCGATTTGTGCTTCCTCTGTTTGAACGCCCATTATCAGATCACACGTTTAATTCTGGCCGGAGAACCAAAGCTTCAAAGTTACCTCTTTTATATGAAAATAGGCCTGTGACTATACTTATTTTTGCTTGCAAGTTTAAACGTTTTTTGTCGATAATACGAAATCCGTAAGCATTCCTAAATTTATTTATTCTGTAGCTAAGCGAAAAGTAAAGCCGTAATTAGTAGGTAAGCGTTATATTTTTGACTTATCTATTTGCGAAGTTTTGCTACTTGAATAAGAGACAGAGTACAATAAAATAATGAGATAAAACTATTGAGAAACAGTAATTAATATCATACCTTCTACTTATTTCCTATTGTGCAGATTTTATTTCGTTTAAAAATATTGCTTAAAATTTTCTAAGTTTAAAATGCTAAAACATGATTTTGCTATAAAGTATTTATACTCAAACAGCCCTCGAGCGTCCGGCTATCTCGCACTTTACAGATATATCACAGCTCAATGGCGAAATTATGAAATATGGCGGCCGCGCGGATGAGAATTTACGCGCGAAACTATTGTTGTTTATAGCGCGCACGCGGCACCTCCGCGCGGAGGGTTAACCGTGATCTGTGGCATCGCGTGTCCCACGTGCTTAGATGATTCTCTTTTTAAATGGACAATGATTAAGCGTGGCACACACGACCGACTTGAAAGACCGATTATCTAATCAGAGACTCACTGTGCATTTGTTAGTTCGTCTTCGTAGGCAGTGTAAGTTGATAATATTGGATCAATTATTATACAGGGTATTCCAAAACTTTGCCACACTGAGGAAAAGTACCTTAAAAATTGAAGATAGACAATTTAACTGAAAGAAGACTTCATTTCAATTTCAAAAATTATTGGAACTGAATTCAAATATTTTTATAAAATTGTATGCCTTAACCAGGAATCGAACCCACCAAATATAATAAAAACAATCTTTTATTTTTATGATACCATCGAAAGGGTTACTCATTAGGCTTATTTTTTCTTAAGTTACACAGCATAACAAACAAAAGGAAGACCATGAAATTTAATAGGTACCTATTATTTAAAATAGGTTTAAAAAAGTCTTGAACGGGTGGTAGGAAAATATAGACGATTCAAAAGTACTTAATAATTAAGTTTATTTGAATAAAGCTATTTTTGACTTTGACTTTGACTTTAATTTACTACGTATTGTAAGAATTTGTATGGTAGCGTATGCGATTTTTTCAAAAATTATTGAATGCAGTTTCAATTATTTAAACAAAACAAAATTAAGTCTTCATTCAGTAAAATTTTCTATCTACAATATTTAAGGTATTTTCCCTCCACACGGAGGGAGTGGTTTACGCCTAGTTTTGGGACACCCTGTATAAAACCCAACACCAAGATATAGAGATAAAAGGCAAAGGAAAAACCAGGTGTATTTTATACCAATAACATAATAATATATCTCACCCATTCAAAACTGATTCTCAGTTTTCAGATTGAGGTATTTAAAAAAAAGTAACATGAAGTTTTTTTCATCAATAACAGAACTTCGCGAAAGCAAGACATAATCCCTAAAAGTAAACTCTGTACATTACAACACCGAGATTTTTTTTTAAAATTAAGATTTAACGTAAGTATGCCCATTACATGCCTCGCTAAGGTGAAAAACATAATGCAAGAACAAACAAAAGCTCCTTGATTATAGATAAAATCCTTTTTTTCGTTCGTTAAGCGTTAACGAAGCGCCGCCTCGTGAAATATGAGTCCTATTAAATTTTGAAAGCGCTTCGCCTTATTTAGCCGGCTTAGCAATATTTTTGGAACATGAAATTTCACATAATAAATAACGTAACTTAACGTTAACTTATGAGTGGTTTTCTATTTAAGATGGGAAGAATGACATTTGCAAGTTATTGTTATTTTGTTTTTTAAACGGAAAATAATGAAAACGAGGTTTTAACTTTATGATGAAAAATGATATTTTCATCATAAAGTTAAAACCTCGTTTAAGCCATCTTTTTGCGTCTTAGCAACTATCGACTTTTTGTAGGACGTATTATCGGATCAGACAATGTATCTATGCATTTGTAGGATAGACTTTACAAACAACGTCAAAACAACGTTGATATAATGGAATTCACATGTTTTGCTACGATCAATAAATAAAAGGTCACAAGGTTTAATGAAAACGTCAAATAAAAAGATTCGTCTAGATAAGGGAATGCAAATCCGTATATATTTCAAAATTCGGATTTTTAAGAACGGATATTTGGTCAAATCCGGATTATCCGGATATTACGGATTTTTTATAAAAATATTTTCTTTTTTATAAAAATAAATCATTTCTGTCCATATAGGTTCACTAATGTGATGTCTCTTATATTTATGTAAGTGAATTCAATGAAAGGACAATATTAATCAAATCCAATACTTTTTTGTCATAAAATACTGCAATATTATGATGTTACCTGTTGCACAAATGTAATTAAAATAGTGTATGATTCGCTTGCGATTTGCGAGTAGGTGATGTAAGTGATCGTTCGCATGAGCACTTTTGCGACGTTTTATCGCGCGATTTTTCTGAAGCTTCGAATAGAACACAATGTGACTGACTGTGAAACGAAATAAAAAATATCGCGCGTTAAAAATTACTCGTACAAATACACAGTAGAAAAGTCATATATGTTCTATTCCGAAGCGTTGAAAAAATCGCGCGATAAGACGTCGAAAAAGCGCTAATAAAACTAAAAATCATAGACTCTATATAAGATTATACAAATGCACCTATTCAGAAAAAGAAATATATCATAATAATATGTTAACACATATTAATATGATTAAAAATGTACATAACTAAACAACATAATTTGTTGTTTAGTTTATGTGAATTTTAAATATACATGGCACTTAATGTGATAAAGCCCTGAGAGATTGAGAGACGCGCCATCTTAACCACTCGTTTTTTAGGAGGTTAGGAGGAGAGTCACCCGCGCACCATCCGGAAGACTACGCCACCACGCCAATGGGAAGAAGATACCCTACGCGCTAGTAAAAAAACAAAGAAGTTCGCATAGAAGATGATGGCATTTTACATTCTCCAGTCGACCAGAAGCAAGCGCGCCACACGCACTAATGGAAGTGATACGAAGATTAGATGCGCGCTCCGTACGATTACCAAGAAGCGAAGCGAAATGGAAGATGGTCCAGGTGCCCCTACCGCGCAAGTGTCATCAGCATCGCACACATTGCTTCTTTTTTTTGGCACAAATTAAAACTTATCACAGAAAAGTAGCAATGTGTCATACTTATCTGTCAAATGAAGCAGATAGTGATGCCAATAACACTTGCGCGGTAGACCCACTGGTCGAGCTAGAGACGCTGCAAGAACACTCTGAAATTGACGATGAAGAAGGAGAGTTGAATCGGCAGGAACATCAGGAGAGCTGGTTCAACCAAATGAACTTTTTGGGACTTAATGTGACAGACCTGAGACACGGCACTAGCAAGACGCGTGAATGGCGTCATCTAGAATTTAGCATCTACCGTTTAGCTAGTGCGAGAAACGAAGTGTTCCATTTATAGCAACTGAGTGAATAGCAATTGGGGGAATAACAACTAAAGTATTCCGCTTAAAGCAACTATCAATATATTTGCAAGTCATTTTGTTAAATATCGAAAGTTGCTCTAAGTGGAATACTTCAGTTGCTATTCGCTCGATTGCTCTAATCGTAAGTAAGAATACTTCCGAGAAGCTTGCTCGTTTTAATTTTTTGTAAAAATTTCTTATTATTCGAAAAATCCGAATTTCATTTTCAAATCCGGATTTGGAAGTCTAGTAAAAATGAGCGGATATCCGGATTTTTCGAATAACGGATTATCCGGATTGCATTCCCTAGTCTAGATATTATTAATTCGACTGACCACGTTTTAGTTTTGTATTTAACTATTTTTGTATTCAATTATTTAATGTTCCACAGCGCATCGAAACTTAAATTGCGATATTATTTATTTGTCTATAATATTTTGCTCTTAGTTTTACTCACATAAAAAAATGCCGCAAATCAAAAACTTTTTCTCACAAATATTGAAAAAGCTCCAAATTACTTTAATACAGTTTCGTGTAACCGAAATTTTAAAGGGAAACAACGTTCAGAAGTTTGACTGGAAGCCAAAAGTAATCTCTACCTGAAAGGTTGGCAATTCACTTCTCTTGGCACGAATTCTTAAACTGTCCCAAGCGAATGTAACGTACACCGGCCCTACTATTGCAACTCTACATTGTTGTAGAGTTTTCTTAGAGAGTCTTTTAACCGCCTCTGTGGTTTAATGGTTTGCCCACCCGTGTAAGACGCAGGGGTCCCGGTTTATATTCCCGAGGGATACAATTTGTACTCGGTTTGGTTGGTGGTATGGCTTATTTCAAATCCGCCTGGCTAGCTACTACCATTTTAATGAAATCTGACGCCATTTTTAATTTTTTGTGTTCCGGCAGTTAGAGGTAAGATAGCCAGTTCCTCAGTGATGAGGATTTCGGGTGTAGTGCGCTCCCTTCTTGGCTTTATCGTCACTTAACATCAGGTGAGGTGGAGGCCAAGCACTACCCCGTTGTGCATAAAAACAGACGTCTACTTACTATTTATTTATTTATTTGTGCGAAATCAAAAAAATAAGTGATTATAAAAATTTACACAACAATCCATCTAAATATTTTGAAGATTTTTGCTACCAGGTGTCAAGTCAAGTGGCATTTTAAAATCCAATTACTATAAATTCATAGGGTTAGGTACACGTTATAGTGCAATAAATATGATTTTCTTCTATCTATTAAGAATAGATACATAAATATAAGTAGATATGTAAGAACATAAAACAGTAAAGTCAAAACGCTTTAGTGGAAGCCCATTATGATAAGTTGCCAACAGAATGCTTAGAGAATGCTTTAATGAATGTTCGCAATAAACTAAGTTGGGTTTTTTACTGGTTATTTATTGGTTTGTTGACCCACTAGAAGGAAAAATTATCACTTGACGCATACACTTTTTTCACCTTTATAAAACTCATAGTTGGGGTCAAACGTGTAATATAGTGTAGAAATTTAGGCTGCACTGTCTACGATAGCCACTGGAATGATCTGAGGTCCTGACTCCACTGGGACCTATTCTGACTGTTATTGCACATACATGGCTGCACGCTTGCCCAAGATCTGTGAAGGTTGTCTGCTCGAAAAGATAATCAAGAAAATAGTTTTGTTATATATCTTCAGTCACAGTCTGAAAACCGTAAACAGTTCTAATGCTAATATCCTACAAATATTAAAAATGTGAAAGTTTGCTTACTCAATCACGTAAAAACGATTACCAGCAGTCAACACTTACACTTGACGTCAGAAAAATCGCACCTCTTCGAAAATAAGTTTAGACTTGGCCACCTGCTTTTGCTAGCTAACGTTTTATTGTGTAAATGTTTGATATCTTTTGAAAGTACATTTAATGAGGTTTTTATTAATAATTGTTTGATTTGATCAACGTAACAGTTACCATAATTAAACGCTTAAAGCGTTATTGCTTGCGCCGCCATAAAAGGGAAATAAAAGGGGTCAATTCAGGAAATACGGGTAAATTCGCTATAGAAATGATGGAGAAAACACACTTCAACAGTTCAATTAAAAAAAGGAATAAATACTATTGCCCATGAAGTTGCTCAAATATTGCAAAAAATGAGGCAATGTAATGTTCTCGGAAACTGAATCTCAGTAATTGATTCCGTTCGACGAGTATTTCAACGGTTCCTAGAGACTGTTGGCTATGTCCGAAGGGGAAGAAGTATATCGGGTCATTTTGAACTTACCATCCAAATTTTAAGGATGTGTCCAGTCCATGAAACTAAACAACTTTCTCTAATAAACATGTGTCAAATTTCGCCAGAAAATTTTGGTCATCCCATACTAAATTGATCACGTGATCTCTTTGATTTGTATGGAAAGTCGATTTTTAGGGTTCCGTACCCAAAGGGTAAAAACGGGACCCTATTACTAAGACTCCGCTGTCCGTCTGTCTGTCTGTCTGTCACCAGGCTGTATCTCATGAACCGTCATAGCTAGAAAGTTTAAATTTTCACAGATGATGTATTTCTGTTGCCGCTATAACAACAAATACTAAAAAAAGAAAAAAAAGAATATTTAAGGGGGGCTCCCATACAACAAACGTAATTTTTTGCCGCTTTTTGCTCGCTATTAATAACGACTGCAGGTAGACAGTTGAAATTTTCACAGATGATGTATTTCTATTGCTACTATAACTATAAATACTAAAAACAGAAAAAAATAAATATTTAAGGGGGGCTCCCATACAACAAACGTGATTTTTTGCTGTTTTTGGTACGGAACCCTTCGTGCGCGAGTCCGACTCGCACTTGGCCGGTTTTTTTATTTTACACTAGCTTCCGCCCGCGACTTCGTCCGCGTGGATATTAGAGAAAATCCTTAGGGAACCTTCAACCAGGATTCGACCAGCCGTTTTTACGCGATTAGGCGGGTCCCCACCAAGCGCGCTGCCTCGTGAGGCACGACGTATGTCGCATGTGGCGGACCGCGCACGAGGCTCGCTCACTTGGTGGAGAGTGGAGACCCGCCTAATCACGTAAAAACGGCTGGTTGTTCCCGTTTCCATTACGTCCTGCTCCCGCTCCCGCTCCCATTCCCGTTCCCGTCCCGTTCCCGTCCCGTTCCCGTCCCGTTCCCGTCCCGTTCCCGTCCCCGTCCCCGTCCCGTCCCATTCCGTTCCCGTCCCGTTCCCGTTCCCATTCGGTTTCGTTCCGTTCCGTTCCCGTCCTATTTCGTTCCCGTTCTCGTTTCCGCTCTCGTTCCGTTCCCGTCCCATCCCATCCCGTTCCCGTTCTCTCTCTCGTTCCCGACCCGTCCGGTTCCCGTTCCCGTCCCGTTGCGTTGCCGTCCCGTCCCGTTCCGTTCCCGTCCCGTCTCATCCCGTGTCGTTCCCGTTCCCGCTCTCGTTCCGTTCCCATCCCATCCCATCCCGTTCCGTTCCCGCTCTCGTACCTGCTCCCGTCCCGTCCGGTCCCGTTCCCATTATGTCCCGTCCCGTACCCGTTCCCGTTCCCGCTCTCGTTTCCGTTACCATCCCGTCCCGTTCCCGTTGCCACCCCTTTCCCGTTCTCTTCCGGCCCGTCCAGTTCCTGTTCCCGTTCCCTTTCTCCCCGTCCCCTGGGGCTGAATCATGTCCACCGAGTTGGAATTCAAAATGAATGTCATTTTCGCAATCGCCATCCCATAAAACCTCAAGAACGACATCCATATATAGATTTTTATGATTACTTACCACCACCTAAGGAGTTGATTTTCAAAATCACAAAATATATGTTTGCCTATTTATTTTAAGACGTGCTCCTACGAAGTTTAAAGCTATAATGTCTATTTCATATTCTTTTTCCATACAAAATTTGAACCCCATTTTCACCCTTTTAGGGGTTAAATCATGTACATCGTGTTGAACTTCAAAATAATTGTCATTTTCGCAATCACCATCCCATAAAATCTCAAGAACGACATCCATATCGATTATTATGTTTACTTACCCCATTTACCCTCCAAGGGGTTGATTTTCAAAATTACAAAATATATGTTTGCCTATTTATTTTCAGACGTACTTCTACGAAGTTTAAAGTTGTAATATCTATTTTATATTCATTTTCCATACAAACTTTGAACCCCATTTTCACCCCTTTAGGGGGTTAAATTATGTCCACCGTGTTGGACTTCAAAATAAATGTCATTTTCGCAATCGTCATACCAGAAAACCCCAATAACGACATCTATATCTATTTTTTGGTCCCCGCTCTTGTTCTCGTTCCCGTTCCCGTTCCCATCCCCGTCCCGTCCCGTTCCCGTCCCGTCCGGTTCTCGTTCCTGTCCCGCTCCCGTTTCCGTTCCCGCCCCGTCCCATTGCCGTTCCCGTTCTCTTTCGCTCCGTCCAGTTCCCGTTCCCGTTCCCTTTCTCCCCGTTCCCTGGGGCTGAATCATGCATGTCCACCGAGTTGAACTTCAAAATGAATGTAATTTTCGCAATCACCATCCCATAAAACCTCAAGAACGACATCCATATCGATTTTTATGTTTACTTACCCCATTTACCCCCTAAGGGGTTGATTTTCAAAACCAAAAAATATATGTTTGGCTATTTATTTTTAGACGTTCTCCTACGAAGTTTAAAGTTGTAATGTCTATTTTATATTCTTTTTCCATACAAAATTTGAACCCCATTTTCACCCTTTTAGGGGTTAAATCGGTTAAATCATGTACATCGTGTTGGACTTTAAAATAAATGTCATTTTCGCAATCACCATCCCATAAAACCTCAAGAACGACATCCATATCAATTTTTATGTTTACATACCCCATTTACCCTCTAAGGGGTTGATTTTCAAAATTACCAAATAATATATGTTTGCCAATTTATTTTTAGACGTGCTCCTATCCTACGAAGTTTAAAGTTGTAATGTCTATTTTATATTCTTTTTCCATACAAAATTTGAACCCCATTTTCACCCTTTTAGGGGTTAAATCGGTTAAATCATGTACATCGTGTCGGACTTTAAAATAAATGTCATTTTCGCAATCACCATCCCATAAAACCTCAAGAACGATATCCATATCGATTTTTATGTTTACATACCCCATTTACCCTCTAAGGGGTTGATTTTCAAAATTACCAAATAATATATGTTTGCCAATTAATTTTTAGACGTGCTCCTACGAAGTTTAAAGTTGTAATGTCTATTTTATATTCTTTTTCCATACAAAATTTGAACCCCATTTTCACCCTTTTAGGGGTTAAATCGGTTAAATCATGTACATCGTGTTGGACTTTAAAATAAATGTCATTTTCGCAATCACCATCCCATAAAACCTCAAGAACGATATCCATATCGATTTTTATGTTTACATACCCCATTTACCCTCTAAGGGGTTGATTTTCAAAATTACCAAATAATATATGTTTGCCAATTTATTTTTAGACGTGCTCCTACGAAGTTTAAAGTGGTAATGTCTATTTTATATTCTTTTTCCATACAAAATTTGAAAACCCATTTTCACCCCTTTAGGGGGTTAAATCATGTCCACCGTGATGGACTTCAAAATAAATGTCATTTTCGCAATCGTCATACCAGAAAACCCCAATAACGACATCCATCTCTATTTTTAGGTTTATTTACACATTTCACCCCTATTTTATCGCCATAGGGGTTGAAGTACTAACAATATCAATATACGTTACGTTAGATTTTATTCCATAAGCCTTTACTATAAATTAAGTGATTTTTTACTTCGAAAATGAAGGATTTTTTTCCATACACAACTTCATACCCCTTTTCACCCCTTCGGGGGTAGAATTTTGAAAAACGCTGAGACCCGTATTTATTAATTTTCAATCTTCAGCCTAAACACAAAATTTGAAAATCCTAGCTTCAAAACTGAGGGACTTTCATACAAACTTTCATCCCTTATTTCACCCCCTTAGGGATGGAATCTTCAAAAATCCTTCCTTAGTGGATGCCTACACTGTATGAGGTATCTGTGTGCAAAATTTCAAGTCTCTAGGTCCAGCGGTTTGGACTGTGCGTTGATAGATCAGTCAGTCAGTCATTCAGTCAGTCAGTCAGTCATTCAGTTTACGATTTTATATATTAAGATATTTGACCATGTGTTCCTTAGAGAAAGTTGTTCAGTCTCATGAACACGTCCTCAAAATTTGGATGGTAAAGTTCAAAATGACCCTGTATAATAACACCATTTAATTATATAGGATTAAATTAACTTTGAAGAAATGTTTAAAAAGGTGCGATTTTTCTGACGCCGAGTTTATAAATCTATATTAAGACCTTTCCAGCATTATTTTTAATTTTCAGTATTAATGACATTACTAATTTTCTATCTTAACAAAAGCCAGTAATTTGAAACGGTAAATCTACATTAACTATTAATTTATCTACAGAATCTAACCGGCTTCTTTAATTAAATATGGTCATTAAAAATATTTATGATGGCAACGGCGGTTTCTGCATTTTTATGGTTTTTAAGTAAGATAGCCGTTGCATCGTTAGAATGCAAATGATGCTTTAAAAACACAGAGACAAGGTTTTATTTTAAATGTATTAATAACGGCAGATGTTTATGTGAGGCAGTGCTAATTGTGGAAGTTTCTCATCTAATTTAGTATTCAAGACCACGCGATAGTATTGCCTCTTCCATTTATCACTTTAAATTGCTAGAAAAAGAACGTTGAAGGAATGATTATTACTTGTTGAATAATATTACAGAAAAACTTAACCCTATCGTAAATAGGGTAGGAATGAGACTAGAATATTTCAGCATAATTTCGTTTACAGGTTCACATAAAATAAGAAGGTATTTTAATCAAATCGAATCAAACGAAACAAAACAGTGTGAATAAAAAAAACAATAAACCATCCCACTCACGAGCTGTTAATCGCTAAGCAATTTTTTGTACCGAAAAAACGAGATGGATATAGATTTTTCAAATAAAGTTTTGCTTACATCGGAAAAAATTATCTTTAATACCTCGAGCTTTTAAAAATGTTATTTTCTTCAAAATATTGAAATATTTGAATATCTACTCATTATCCCTTCAGGAAAATACTGGGATACAAGATCTACCGGAAAAATAACGTATTTTTTTTATCGCCGCATTCGTTGCTAAATTCTGAAAAATACTGCAGCTCAACTGTTCTAAATCTAACACATCTGAGCACGAGCGTTCGTCAGGACTCCGCGCCAGACTTAAATATCCCAAAACCAGTGTACACATCGTGTATACATCCACACGTATACATCCAATCCTACTATCCTACTAATATTATAAATGTGAAAGTTTGTGGGTTTGGATGTTTGGATGTTTGTTCCTCAATCACGCAAAAACTACTGAACGGATTTGGTTGAAATTTGGCATACAGATAGTAAATAGCCTGAATTAAAACATAGAATACTTTTTATCCCAATATTCCTACGGGGACGGGAACCACGCGGGTTAAACCGCGGGCGGCCGCTAGTAGTGTATATATCCACGAAAAAGATAAAAAAAATGGCAGCGAGCAAGTTTGGACGGGAGCCACACGAGACAATGTGACGATTTGCACGAAACCCGCGAGGGAGGTGTGAAATTTTGAGAAAAAAAGACGTAGATACTTGTAAAGTAAATGGGAGAACAGTATGTCAAATCATAATTGGAATAAAAAATAATTGCTTTTGTAATATTGAAAATTGATTTGTTGGTAATGAAATAACTGATTTTATTGCGTTCATAAAATAATAAAAAACTGATACTTCCTCTTTTTTCACTAAGAGAGTAAATAAGTGAACTAATCTGTATAAATGAATGTAATTTATGTTCAATACTGTTGAGTTATATAAGAAATACTTGGCCTGCTATATTTTATAAAATTTATCATTATCATTGGTTAACTTATACTCGTGAATACGATGTCATTGGGCCAAACACGCTTCTGTGTAATAAAATAATAAAAAAAAATTGCGGCACTGTTATCTTTTCACTATGTCGTGTGAATACAGCGTAATTGCGAAATAGCTGGTGACGTCATCGAAGCTAAAAATTGTGAGAAATTCCGAGAATAAAAAGGGCGGATCGTTGAGCTTCACAAATGTTCAGTTCGAATATTTTTTTACAGACATTATTTACACAGATCTGAACTTTTCAATTATTAATTAAATCATTATAAAAAATGACGTTATTTTAGACTTGTATGATTTTAGGTGAAATTACATTAATATCTTTTTTTTTTATTTTGATTAATTGTAGTATTATGACGCCATCGTCCGCAACCTGTTACTAACAACAACGAAGATGCTGCCGTAGCACGTGTGCTACGTCGTAGTCATTCGTAGCCGTATAATGCTACGATGCTACGATTGGCTACGAAGTGAAACAGCTACTATACAGTTTGAAAAAGAACTTGGAACTCATATTATTTTACAACCACATTTACATTACATGTTTAATTAATTGATTTATTAAATGACAAAGAAAGATGCTACGAATTCAAGACACAACCACCACCGTCTAGAACTATCAAATCTATCGGTACAGTTGTTCGTTCTCACGAAGACGGTTTCACTATGAATGTTGTTAGGCGTGCACATGCACATTGTTTTAGTGTGCGTCTGCGCGCCCACACTAAATTAATGTGCTTGTGTTGTGCACACCTAACAACATTCATAGCTAAGCCATCTTCGTGAGATATAACAACTGTAGACGGCTATGGTACCTTAATGAATTCATTAAATGACCAAGAAAGATGCTACAAATCCAAAACACAACCACCGCCTAGAACTATCAAATCAATCGGTAGACGGGTTGATGCCGAAGCCATTACGTCACAGGATACGTAATTAATCTTAGCCGAGCGACAGTGAGCGAGCGCGACCCGCTGCTGCGTAGAACCAGCTATTTATCGCCGCTTCAGTAACGAGCGCGAGGGGACAAACTGAACGGAGTACAAATCGCACTACCTCTGCGGTGGGGATGATAGTCCATTTTGGAATGTCTCTACTTGACCCAGTGCAGTGATTTGGACGCACCCTAACCTTAAACATTGCACATCATGGCAATGAGGGTCAAAGAGGTTTTTATTAAAATATGTAGAGTTACAGTCACATCAAAATCAATTATTTCAGTGAATTAGACAAAAATGACGAAGATAGAGTTATTTTCGTGTCGCATTCTCAGAAATGACGTCATCTGCCACGTTCGCCGCTCAGCGGCGCGGCTGGTGTTTGTTCGGGTGATCGTGGCACGAGACGTCATGGCATGTCCCGCAAGGGCCGGCCGTGTTTATTAAACTCACTTTTTAAAACTTTGATAATTTTGTAATGTCTTAATGAATTTGAAAAATTTTAACAGAGTTTTACTTAGATATTGATATTGTATTTGATGTGATATACATAATTGATATATTCAATTGTCGTGTTGATCCTTATTAAAGAGCTGGATATTTGCAAGGAAACAAAGGCTGATGTCGATTTGACCAGATCCAGTTATGGCTTGATCATGAGCTGCTACTGTAGTGGCCGGGTTTGAGCTTTCATTCTACTTATAGTTAGTTATCTTTTTAGTTGTTTGTTCGTAAATCTCGAAAACACTTCACCCCCAACAAATTCATTGACAGTAACAATTTGTTGTTGCAACGCAAGCCAAAATGGCCGTCCCTCCATCACGACAAGACAATTATCGCGTGTTCCCGTTACGCGCGACACGCAGTGACGAGTGGGGTGTTTGGCGGCGGGCCACAATGCCACTTCGATGCTACGAGTAGGTCGAAGCGACATTAGTTTGAGAAAAACTTCAAAAGAGGCTCTAATTTCAGAAGATTGCAGTTCCAAATAATGTATTGGGGGTTGAATTACATATAGCTCTATGCACTACACTACATAATGAGCGTTCGTAAAATAAGGAGCTGAGAGCGAGATTTTTCTTACAAAATTATTAGAATTCGGTGACACCGCCGACGCATAACGTGGTAGTAATAGAAAAAATCTGTATTTTGTATGAATAAAAGAAAACTGGACCTCGATGGCGCAGTGGTTTAGCGCCTGGCCCAGCGATTGCGGAGGTTAAGCAACTTTCGCAAGGGTCGATCATGGGATGGGTGACCAACAATTTATTATCTCGAGCTTCTCCGTGCTTCGAAGGGCACTTTAAGCCGTTGGTCCCGGCTGAATTTGCAGTCGTTAACACCCACCAATCCGCATTGGGCCCGCGTGGTGGGTTATGGCCCATCCTCCTTATCCACCCATAAGGAAGGCCTGTACCCCAGCAGTGGGGACATCAAAAATGACTGATGGTCTATGCGCTACACTAGACAATGAGAGTTTAGTAAAATAAGGAGCTAAGAGCGAGAATTTTCTTTCAAAATTATTAGGATTCGGTGACACCACCTACGCATAACGTGGTAGTAATAGAAAAATTCAGTAGTTTGTATGAATAAAAGAAAAATATATATTTTTGTAAAAAAATAATAAAAATAACTTCAAATAATTCACTACGTCGAGTCTTTTCCCATTCATTATTAAAAATAACCTACATTATTTACTTTACATTTAATATGTTACTAAAATACAGCAGCAAAAATATAACACTCCGTCCAAAAATCAGTCCGGTACAATAGGTATGTTTTATCACTCCATTACAGTACACAAGACAATTACCAAATGTTTTCAGGTTGTCCTGAAAATGTGGGCAGATTTGGCCACGGGCCATCGCCGCGATGAAACGATTTCGGCACCACGTGACATGGAAAGTAAATGAGAATAACTTGTTGTGGTGCTATGATACTTTTAAGTAAGGAATTAATTATTATATCAGTACTTAGGTTTTTTATGAAAGGTTATAGCAGAGTATACAGGGTTATTTTTAAAACACCAACAACCTTACAAGAGTAGATTACTAACATCATAAATAACAATGATTGTTCTACGCATAGAATTAGAAAAATTTGCGTACGACTTTTCCGAAAACAGACAAAAAATATTTGACATTCTATATAAATGTCCGCCTCGAATCGAATCGAGTTTTTATGAAAAGTCGATATTTTATTGTCTGTTTTCGGAAAAATCGTAGAACTGTACCCTTAGCACGAACAGCTATCGAGAAAAATAACGCGCGTAAAATCATTCGATAGTGCAATTTTGTATTGGAAATTGGTACAACGCCATCTACCGCCATCTACATGAAATAAAAGTGTTTATTTCATGTCTAGCGAGCGCGTAAGCTTGAGTGGTAAATATTGATATGTGTTCATTTTCTTTTTGATAACTTTGTAAACAAAAAGTTAGGTAATAGTTTTTTTTACATTATTTTTGTAGGTAATCTTTTTTTGAAATAGTAACATTAGAAGGTAACATGCGAACACAAGAGAATTATTATCGTATAATACTTAATTCATTATTAATTCCTAATTTCTTATCTGTTGAAACAATTATTAAGCTAGTAGCAATGTTTATGATATAAGTAGTGTTTAAGTACTTTCTCAAGCTTTTATCTAATCTTTTCAACTATTTAACGTTTTATCCTTAATTGTTAAACTTAAAATTAGCAGCCAAGTTGCAAGCTAGGTTGCAACAGTGATGAATCGCATAGGACTACCAAACACGAAAGAATTGGACGGGAATAAATCACCTAATTATCTTTATTCAGTGGTCTCGTCCGGTTTGGAGGCGGTACAAGGTAATGCAGTTTTCTACGAAAATAATTACACTGTTGCAATTGATGGAGAATGTTGCTTAGAAAATTTGTGGAGGTAGCTAAAGAATTTCTATGGCCGTAGTCTCTCTTACACTTCTACGCCCGTTTCATTTGTTTCTCTTGTGTGTTTATAAGACTACAAATAGAAAAAAGAACGGCTTAATTGTGTACTAAATGTTGCATTTATCAATATTATATCCATAGCACAACGCTTATGAATAACAAACTACATAAATCTTTATGCAGACATGCACAATTGTATTAAACAACCTATCTCAATGATAGAGCTTCAAAATTTGATTCAGGAATCAAGAATTTATTTAATAATTATTTTAGTGTTCAAGTATTTAATATTTGGAACGAATATTCTAAGATCGATCGTATTTCTTCTTTTTACCTACCTCGTAAAGAATAAAGTAATAAATTCAGGTGTGAATAAATTCTATTGTTCTGTAAAATGCAACAGTGTCGTAATATCAACGTTAGATAGAAATATGCTTCCCTGACAAAACGAGAAAGTTGCATACGAGTCGCGACTCACGAGCGGTGACTGCAGGGCTGGTACATAACAAACTTCATTTAAAACGATATTATAGTCTTTTTTATCTATCTTTGTCAATGAGAGTATCTACACACGGCGATAGTATCGCATCGTAACGAGGAATGACTATGACGAAAACGACGACGATGACGAAAAATGTAAACGACTCGGTGTGTGCCGCCCATAGAAATAGAATGTCAAAGAACAACAAAACAGGTGATCCGAAAAACGAATGCATACGTTTTATATGAGATACGTAAAATATGACTTAGATACATAAAATATGGCTATATATGGCAAAGGAAATTAATAAACTATGTTCCATACTGTTTTCTTTGTCGATAAATGAATAAATGTAGCGAAATTTGGTTTTAGAGAAATGTGTGGCAATATCTTATTTACCTGTGCACTTGGATTGTTTCTTTTTGTCACATCACAATTACTTAGAGCACAAGACACCATGGCTCAACGATACCTACCTTTATTTTAAATTCTAATTAACATTATCAAGTATTTTAAGCAAATCGTGATTGCTCCTTTGCAAGGCGGGCCGCTAGGGCCTCTTACTGTAAAAAATATTGGCACATGTCACTTGATCCTATTTGTCTCTTTTTTACATAGACCGTGTCCGTATGATGTTAACTTCTCTTTTCCACGCTCTGTTGGTCTTCTTGAGCGCAGCGAAAATTTTTCTATGTCTATGGTGCCGCCAGTATCAACGCAAGACGTCGTGAATCGTTCTTGCATATCACCGAATTACTTTCAACATAGCCTGTTTGACTACCTGTACTGGAATCACTGCAGTATGGTTCATGCCACAGATGTAAAATTCAGTTTAATTTATTAATTAATTTTGTAAATTCTAATATCAATTTTATAATTTTATAAATTTCGTATGACCCTGTGTTGGTCGAAGAAATAAACTTTATTATTGTTACTATTATAGCCAGCAATAGCGAATAGTGGAGAACTCAACGATAGAAGAGAGGATTTTCTGCGATACCCTCGTCTAAGAAGATGACGCCTAAGTCTGATACATTTGCTTAGGTTAATCAGCCTATCTATTCAATGTAATCTATTAAATACGTGTGGTGTCTACCAAAAAGATCTGAGAACGATTTATCCTAAATTAGAAGTTGTAATCCTACTAAAGAAAACAATAAAATTGTGAGACAGATCGTATGAACCATAAATGGAATGATTAGGTAAGAGGATCTTCAGATGAAAACACTGAAAACTTCCTATAATTTTTCTAACTTCAGAAAACCGATTGCTAGCAACCCTGGTAGTAACAAATGCATTTTTATGCAGATCCACAATAAACGGGCCCGATCCCCGGACAAATACCTCGGGGTTTCGGGACGAATGGTCCGGTTTTCGGGACGCGACCGTTTTTTGCGGTGTCGAATTTCGTGCCCGCTCTCTGAATGTAGATTGGAAGCTCGGTCGGTGATTTGAAGTGATTCACGTGTTTCAGTTCTGAGGTTTCAATCATTGTTGTAAAGCTTTTTGCTGATGTCCGAGGGTGAAAACATAAAATTTTACCACAGAATAGATATAAGTACTACCACAAAGGACACTGTCCGCCCCGCCCCAGAATCAATTACCTCACCCCAACCCGCAAGTTCGTGTGCCGAATCGTGTGCTCATGTAGTCGTGTTGGTCAACGTTAACTTATTTTGATATTCACAGCAATGCGTCATAACTTTATTTACCAAAAAATTCGAACTATGAATTAAACGCCGCTCATACAGAACAAACTGCACGGTAGCCCTAGACTTAGGCCTGATTTTTCAATACACACACAGTTGCGCGTTTACAAAAACGTCATCTGACGTGATCTGTTTATAACGGCGCGGTTGTATGGAGTGTCCGGGGTGTGATTTTACGTAATACTAGTCACCAACGAACACTATTTACGGTATAAAGAATAAAATTCGGTACATTTGCATGATTGTGCAAGCTTCCTACCAAAGAAAACTTTCAATTGTTTTCGTGATCACGGGTACAAGTACTTACTGAAGTAACATGAGGTGTGATTATCTTTGAAATAATTAACCGAGTTCTATGGAAAAGTTTAATAATGTTAGTAAAATTGTAAATAATATCGGTTCTTTTCGATATGAAAAAAGATGATATTGTGACGCGAATTTAGAATGTACGAGTAAGTACATCCTTTAACATAAGAGTGTATGGAAGATATATCTAATTTACTTTGTTCTCTACAAGGAACTAAAACGCGAGAACAACTTGTGAAACGCGAGCACAACGTTCCTTTATAATGTTCCAATCTATTTGTAAATTCTGTTCCAAGGTTCCAGAGTGTTCCGGCACCAGAGGCGGTTTCTGGAAAAATAAGGAATTTCGTTTGTCTCAGGCGGGATCTCCCTAAATATGTTAAGGGCGGAAAGTGCATTGAGGGCCGTGAAACTTGGCATTTTACGCCGTATCGCCTTGGGAATAAGTTGCGATAAACATTACTGTGCGACGAGCTTTTGGTAAAAAGGAGTGTAAAGTTCCCTTTATTTTTACTGTAACATGGCCAAATGTTGGATAAAACTTATAAACTATTTTTAAACACATTTTTAACTTTTTAGCTCGTTTTTGGCAGGGCAGTCGTTCAATATTTTTTTAAATTATTTATTTTTATTTTATCATACAAATAAAATACCTCATGATGAGCTGCAAGTATACGATGCTATATTAGTAAGATGTTTTCTTTATTAAAAATGTTAGTTGCCTTCAATGAACACGAATACGATAGTAAGAACATGAAACATTATTATAACAAAATTCTAAGTATTTTTAGGGTTCCGTACCCAAAGGGTAAAAACGGGACCCTATTACTAAGACTCCGCTGTCCGTCTGTCTGTCTGTCTGTCACCAGGCTGTATCTCATGAACCGTGATAGCAAGAAAGTGAAATTTTCACAGATGATGTATTTCTGTTGCCGCTATAACAACAAATACTAAAAACAGAATAAAATTAATATTTAAGGGGGGCTCCCATACAACTAATGTGATTTTTTGCCGTTTTTTGCTCGATATTAATAACGACAGCAGGTAGACAGTTGAAATTTCCATAGATGATGTATTTTTGTTGCCGCTATAATAACAAATACTATAAACAGAATAAAATTAATATTTAAGGGGGGCTCCCATACAACAAACGTAAATATTTTTGCCGTTTTTTGGTACGGAACCCTTCGTGCGCGAGTCCAACTCGCACTTGGCCGTTTTTTTTTAAACAAACGAATACATAGTTTCAGACCTAGCAAACTTACAGCTACGTTTATAAAATTAATAGTGCAATAAATTACCGGCCGTATTCAAGCACCAATACAGCGTATATTTAAATATACGAAAAGGAACAATGCATCATCCAAATTAACTTATTACTATGCGCATTGTCTTAACACAACTCTTAAGTTAAGATACGTAAGGTTCAATTTCGCTTGATAATTTTCGGGTTGGCATAAGAATATTTTCTTCAAGAGCATGGTGATAATTCTTTGTTTCGCAGAACTGGCGACAGCCCCTCGCATGTTTCGCTCCAGGCGTTATGCGCTCTAAATAGCTTAATACTGGACTATGTTTACTGGAGAAATGAGACTTGCTAACTGTGTATGGAGTTTATTTAACAAAGTTTTGTAATTAAATTGCGGTTTTTAAATAAAAAAAGGACTGATGTGATTTCATCTTGCATTTGTTTCGTCCAATTGTTTATTCTATGTGTTACAAGCAAATTTTTATTCGTATTTTGAATTCTCCTCTAATACTGAAGTGTAATAGTAGATTATTATATAAGGGTCCAAAGGAAGCAATTCCCATATGAGATATTTAGACGCCCGAGCATAGCGAGGGCGGCTATTGGCTCCGTGCACGCTTTTAGCGCCACCTAGCGTGTTGCAACTTTGTTGGCTCTGACCTGACCGTTTTGACGTTTTGATATGTAATGGCGGCATTGTGACAAAATGTTTAAAAATACTATACATATTGTCTTATTAATGTAAATTTCAAAATTACTGTGATTTGGGTGGACAAAGTGTTGTGAAATCATTTTTGGTCATTTAAATTAAATATGGCAAGTAAGATCTATTCAAAAAGAGTGTTTTATTTTGGTTATATCAGGGTTTGTTTACTTCTTTTTTAGTTGTAGATTTTGTAAAACAAGAGGATAAAGCTACTTTAATAATTTTACTAAGTGATAATAAACATATATAATTATTCCTGTATCGCTAATAATAAATTAAATATCGTTTTCAAACAGATTATAGAGCCTTCATTATTTCTACTTTTTGCCACCATGAGCGCTGCGATCGATTATTATACCTTCGCACCCTCCCAATAGTTCTAATAATATGGAATTTATGACTTTTACCCGTGTTTAACACTCTACTTTTCATTTCGAATATAAGGAAAGTAACAAAGTCTTAGATTGTTTATTAATGTGTATTTAATTAATGTTTATTAATAAAAACATGTACTTATTAACTACATAGGTAGACCTTATATTTGTTATTACTAACTTACCCATTTATATTTAATTACAAAATTAGAACAATTTGTGTAAAGTTAAATTCTTGCTTGGAATATTATTATGATGACGGATTTGACTTTGTTGGATGCCTGTAAAAGTTGGAGATATTCTTTGGTCTTTGATTAGACGGTGAAGTCCATGGCAGAGACTCGCCTGAAGTAGTTGTTTGAGGCAAATTAGAGCGTAGGTTCATTGTTTCTTTCATTTAGTTTGAACTTTTTGTTTTATTTTGAAATTCATTTTTATTACATACAAAATCAACACAAAACTTTAATACGGTACACACTTGGCACACACAGCTCAAAGTTACAGAGTTGGGTTGGGTTTCGCGCTAATATTAATTTATAGTTTTTATTAATTTAAATTTGGAACACGCTGCGTCGCCGGCCGCTCCGCCCAATATTTTTTATTTTGCACTGGCTGTATATACCATGTTTCATTGTTGTTCGTGAATGCGCCCTACTTATTTTTTAAAACCGATGAAGTAACTCTATGGTTGACTATGTATCCAAATTCACTTCGATTTTTAAATTTCTTTTACACCCTAGGGTGGAACGAAGAGTTTTGGACCCGCTGCTCAGTTTAAGTATACATCACTTTCCGATATGAGAAATGAAAAATTATTTTTACATTATCTTATGATATGAGCCGTCCTTGCAGTTGTTTATTGCCCCCCCACTGTAGACTACTTTACACACCTCGAATCTATCCTTGAACCACTCTGTACAGACTACAGGCATCACATAATCATGGGTGACTTCAACACTGATCTCTGTTGTAAATCACCTCAATCTCTCAAGCTTACTAACATTGTCAAGTCAGTCAATCTTTCTATTCTGCCTTCTGAGCCTACGCATCATACCTCTTCTAGTGACACACTGCTTGACTTAATCATCACCTCTCCCGATAACGTCTTAAACCACGGCCAGTTGCCTGCGCCAGGCTTCTCTAAACATGACCTAATATTTCTTCAATATCGTCTGAGACCTCCTAAGCCCAAACCTTCTATTGTCTGGATGCGTAATTTCGCTCGACTTGACCTCGACAAGTTAAGGGAAGATGCTAACATGCTTGATTTCAGTGCGATTTTTGACTCATCGACAGTTGATGCTAAAGTCTCCAAACTTTATGAATGTTTACTTCAACTGTTCGATGTCCACGCACCACTAAAGTCTGTTCGAGTTAAGCGACCATCTGCCCCATGGATTAACCGCGGTGTACGTATGGCAATGTCTCGTCGGGACCGTGCCTTCCGTACTTATAAAAAAGATCGAACTGAGGCGAACTGGGATCTCTATAAGACGGCGCGTAACCTGTGCAACCGAATGGTAAGGGCAGCTAAGCGTCAATACTTCCATGACAATATATCCAACTCTTCTTCGGCCAACCAATGGAAGTTTCTTCGCTCCCTTGGCCTAGGGAAAACATCTCCCCAATCCAACTCCTACTCCTTTTCTCTAAATGATTTCAACAAACACTTTTCGTCGTCTCCCACCTTAGACCCCGGCACCAAGTCCAACACCATTTCGGAAATTGCTTCCAATGGCCCACTCTGCTCTGAAACCTTTTCCTTTTCTCCAGTAACCGAAGACGAGATAAGTAAGATTGTTGCTTCCATTAAATCTAAGGCAGTAGGCTGTGATGACATTAGTAGAGAAATGATTGTCTGTGTCCTGGAACAAATTCTCCCCATCATTGTTCATATCATCAATTACTCTTTTCAAACTGGCGAATTTCCTTTTCTTTGGCGTAAGGCTTTTGTCATTCCTTTACCAAAAACTTCATCTCCTAAAACACTAAATAACTTCAGACCCATCTCTATTCTTCCTTTCCTTTCCAAAATTCTTGAAGCCGTTGCGCATAAACAAGTTTCCTCCTTCATTTATTCCAACTCCCTTGTTACACCCCTTCAATCCGGTTTCCGTCCTGGACACAGCACAACCACTGCACTTCTCAAAGTCACCGAAGACATAAGACTGGGTATGGAGAGCCAGTTGGTCACCCTCATAGTTCTCATTGACTTTTCAAACGCCTTCAATATGGTTGATCACGACATCCTCCTAGCCATCCTGAAGTCTCTGAATCTTTCGTCTCTGTCACTGGATTGGTTTTCCAACTATCTGCGCGGTCGCCAGCAGGCGGTGCGTATGGGTACAGATTTATCTCAATGGACCGATCTCTCTGCTGGTGTGCCTCAAGGCGGTATTCTATCTCCCCTCCTATTTTCCATTTTCATTAACTTCCTCTCCCTATCGCTCAACTGCTCTTATCATTTTTATGCCGATGACCTACAAATTTATGTTCAGACGCCTACTGATGAAATCAATTCCGCTTCATTGCTGTTGAACAGTGTACTCCGTAAAATCAGTACTTGGTCTGCTGATTTCGGCATAGCTGTAAACCCGTCCAAATGTCAGGCGATCATTGTCGGAGGTTCGAAACAGATCACTAAGATTAATATTAGTTCGGTTCAGCCTATAATGTACGAGAACACCACCATCCCTCTCTGCACTAGCGTAAAAAACCTTGGCCTGCATATCGACTCATCACTTAGCTGGACAACACAAGTTGCCGAGGTCAGTCGAGCTGTTATATCTTCATTATGCTTTCTAAATCGTTTCAGAAATTTTCTCCCTATCCGCACTAAGGTCACTCTTGTCACTTCTCTCATTCTTCCACTCATTGATTATGCCGATGTCTGCTACCCGGACTTAAATGAGGATCTCCTTAATAAGCTAGACCGCCTCATTAATAATGCTATCCGTTTTGTCTTTTGCCTTCGCAAATATGATCACGTTTCATCGTACAGATCGCAGCTTAAATGGCTTCCTATCCGTCAACGCAGACAGTTGCGGCTGCTCTGCACTCTCTATTCCATTCTCTACAACCCTCATTCTCCCGATTACTTAAAATGCAAGTTTCAGCATCTCTGTGATTCTCACGACCGTCGCCTTCGCTCTGCCAATTCTCTTTCTCTATTTACTCCTCTCTTTCGCTCTGGGTATATGTCCGACTCCTTCACACTGCAAGCGACGCGCCTTTGGAACGGTCTCCCCGATTCTATTAGAAGAGCTCCCAGTAAGTTTTCTTTTAAGAAACAAGTTCATGGACATCTGCTGGAGGGCTTATGCCCGTGATGTGGAAGGGTCAACGTCACTACTTATCTAAACTCGGTATTTGGTGTATATATATATTTATATAAGTATATATATGTATATTTTCATTTATTTATATGTAGATATATTAATATTATATGATTATGTAGACATGTATTTATTAGTTTTGTATGCATGTAAATATCATTCTTCTTTGATTGTGCCGCATTCGTGTATATCTGTTTACTGTTGGTTGACTGGTAGAGAATGCTCTTAGCATTAAGTCCGCCATTTGTACCTTACTTTATGTATTTGTGCAATAAAGATTTATAAATAAAAAAATAAATATGATCTACGAAGAAAGTATTTTCATAAGAAATAGACTTCTACATTTTGGCGTGCCATTATAAAATAAATATGTGCAGGGACTTGGTATAATGTGAACCAGTTCGATTTTTAGGGCTAAAAATGAAGAGGCTATGATAAATAAAGAGATAAGACATGTAGATAGCTTGCAAGTTTTTAAAAGACAAAACCTTTAAAACGTTTCCAGATTAATAAAGTACACCCAATCAGCAACACGTCAACATGGTTCAATCCGAAGTACTACATGGCGTCGTAAACCGAACCAGACCGCTGAAGTGTTCTATTAATGCATTATATTTGAAAGATAAACCTGCAACAATGTTCAAGCGATATATCACAAAGTCTGCTACAGGTGGACTCACGGTTTAGGAGTTTGGTGAACAAAATATATATATTCATGGGATTAGTTAAGAGCACGATTTGGGAATTTGGGATGAATAAAGAAAAGATAACGAATGGGATGAGACTGACACTGAGAGACTGGGAGAATACGGAATAACTCGGATCGATAAGGCTGTTTATGACTATTATTATGAAGTTTCAATTTTTTATGTTATCGGACGATTTGTCTAAGTATCAATGTTAAGTCAAATACTACACAAATACAGATAGGTATCTTTATTTGCTTTAAATAGGGTACAAACGGAGATCTTAAAAGTAGGTGAATAAGAATCTTATCCTATTAATCCAACTTAAGTAGCATGCAAACATAAACAAAATTTATTAAAATGATTAAAGATTAAATTAATTGTCATTACCTGCTCGTTATTAAAATTGCTACATAATAGTCAACTGATAAGTACAGGTAGGTAGTAAAAATGTATTATCGAAAAAATGTAATTATTATCCAATTTATTTAGATAAATACCTAATCTTGTATAATCCCTTATCTCCAATTATTATCTCCACAATACTCGTGTTTTCCAGAATTTAAATATAATTTTACTAAATTTCAATCATCACTTTGAGGGCGGATTTTCAGGGCGGATTACCTTATTAATTAAAGGTTTGTACCTACTTATTTTTCTAAGTAATGGGGTATTTAGAAGAGTTGATTTTCCGGGAAACTTGCTAGGCAACTCAAGTCTAGTAGGGCTTATTATCGACAATCGCTTGTAAAATTAAATCGCTACCTCGTTCAAATAAGGTTTGCGATTATATTTTACAAGCGATTATTGACAAAAAGCGCTAATTAATTAAAAGCAAATAGCAAGTCTAGTCGCCTGTCGAGTTTACCCGTGTAAATACCATATACCTAACTAGTAATAAGGTATATTTATTCTATTATTAGGCGTCTTTCACACTAGCAGTCGCAGACTTTTGTGAGCCGAGTTTACTAATGAAAACAAACCTCAAAAGTTGTTGTTTCGAGCCGTCAGTAAGTCACAATACGTCACGACTACAAAATTTCAACCGCAAGAGTACGTACTTTGAATGACGTCATAAAACTCATATCAACCCCACGCCGCCGCCGCAACTTCGGACAAAGCGGCGCGATAAACATGTGGGTCCTTATGACCGAACAACTATGTAGGAGTCGCGGGCGTATCGAATAACCCGCCATTTTGATAAACAACTGACTTCAAAACCGCGTGAAAATATATCTAATTCATAACTAAGTAGGTAATGTATGTATTTTCGACTCTACATTTATTTTATTACAAGATTCATCATTGACGACTGAATTATTTGATGTAATAAATAACATACACCCGTATTATACTTGAAAAAAGTTTTAAGTGGTAGGTACTTATTTCTAGTTAAGTATTTTGAATACAAATAAACGTTATACGATAAATTATTGAAGCATAAAGCAAATCAAATCTTCCTCATAGATAGCTGTTAGACTAATTCAGTTTCAATGTTAACTCCCTAAGCTCTGATGTCTGCTATCGTGTCATCATCGTGTTACAATCAAATGAATGTTTCGTGATCTAAAACATACTCAAGTTTACAGCTACCGCACATTTAGATTACTAAATCCTTCGTTACCTACTGGTAAGGTAACAAAAAATTCAGTAATCTTAATGAACTCAGCAGTAATCAGTACAATTTTTAGGGTTCCGTACCCAAAGGGTAAAAACGGGACCCTATTACTAAGACTCCGCCGTCCGTCTGTCTGTCTGTCTGTCTGTCACCAGGCTGTATCTCGTGAACCGTGATAGCTAGACAGTTGAAATTTTCACAGATGATGTATTTCTGTTGCCGCTATAACAACAAATACTAAAAACAGAATAAACTAAATATTTAAGGGGGGCTCCGATACAACAAACGTGTTTTTTGTCGTTTTTTGGTACGGAACCCTTCGTGCGCGAGTCCGACTCGCACTTGGCTGGTTTTTAAATAAAAAACAGACAGATTAGCGCGAAACTCAAATATTAGTTTTTTCTTAAGCAATCTTATTTTTCAATCTAACAGTAACATATCACATAACACGGTTTAGCCTTCGGGCAAAATGTATCTCTGTCTTGAAAATAAAGTGGACCTAAAAGGACAATAGAATTACTTTGCCTTTGAAAAGGGTATGTCTCATCTTGACACCGGACCGACGCGAATTATATTTAGTAATCTTTTAGCGCCATATTTAGGGTTAGCTTAGTGAAAGTTGATTTCTTTCATTTCGTTACATAGATATATTTTTTTAAAGCAAGTTAATGGTGTAATGAAACACTTTTAACGGATTATTTATATAGTTTTATTAGGAATCGTCCTATTAGAACCCGACTACGCGATCATCGCAAGGTTGCACGAATTTTAGTCCTACGAATCCGCGAGCAAACATACAGAGGGCCTAGTACGAGTTGTGTTTCTCACCTCACTTTGCGAATAGTATCGAGTGAAAAAGAGGAAATCATGCCAGTGAGTGAACGAGTGAAAGAGAGAAGACGATAGTTAACTATTCGCAAAGTGAAGTGAGTACAAAAAAAACCGGTCAAGAGCGAGTCGGACTCGCGCACCGAGGGTTCCGTACCATCATAGTTGCACCATTAAACCACACTGAAGAGTAGAATAATAAAATTAGTATTGCAGTTTTAGGTCAGCGCCATCTCTTGAACGATAGTGGAACTAATGTTAACTTATTAGAAATTTGATAATTTCTAAAAAAGTGTGCTATATTGAGACATCGTTTTATTTTTCCTGTAATCTTTATATAAACTGCTATCACATAGAATTATTTCAGATTTTTCTCTTTGCAAACTTCGGAGATAAGGGGGGGGAATGGTCATTTTTTTTAAATTTTTTATCATAAGTCGAAAACTATGCGGTCAAGAAAAAAAAGAAAAAATGATTGAAAACGTGCAAACGGCGCTCTTTCATATGATACCCCACATGCCCTAGTAGCCTCACTTCAAATTTTTAAGACCCCTTTTCAGGCCCTGCTGTAAAAAAGATATTTATTTTTTTATTTATTTCTTATTTGCAAAATAGTTGGGCAAATGTCATCTTAAACTATTCCAAATTTCAAGTTGATACCATTAGTAGTTCTCGAGATATCCAGCTGTGACAGACAGACAGACAGACAGACTGAGTCACACCATAAGGGTTCCTTTTTTACCCTTTTGGTACGGAACCCTAAAACCAACTCATACTAGGCACTCAGATGTCGAATATATGGATGTCCTAATTGACATTCGCGCGATATTCGCGTCGCGTCGTCGGTACGCTATGATCGCGTCGTCAATTCACGCGATGATGGTTCGCGTTCCATTAGGACACACATTTTTGTCATCGCGCGAACACGCGATGGTCACGTAGTTTACTCGCGCGATGATCGCCTAGTCGCATTATAGGACGATCCCTTAAAGTGTTTTTCAACACACTTGCTCGTAAAATGAGCTCTAATACATCGCTTTTGGGGCCATAAACCGAGCTATAACAAACGCGTGCAATATAATATATAAAACACTAGTTGGTTATAGATTTATCCCTACAAAGTTAAATAAGTACCTTACTGCAAGTTCTATGAGAGTAAACATAGTATTCCTAATTTAACCGGGTAATACAGTTATTTTTTTAGTAACAACAAAGAGGTTTTATGCCGCTGAAAATTCATATACATTTATGGAATAAATAAACGTATAGTCCTTAATTAAGTGAAACAAATATTTATTATTATCAAATTATTCATAATTCACAATATTTTGTTATAAAATATTAAAATATTTGCATTTTATCACTTAAAATTATAATTTTGAAGTAGGCTGTATGTTCACTCACCCCTTTGTTCGCAAAATATTCGTTCATTGGGCGTGTGAAAAAAAAAACAAAAAGAAACCTGCGCGCCTTTTCCCATCTTAATTATCTTATTTTGTTTTTGTCGTATTTGTTGCTGTGTGGTAAATTACTTTGTTTTTTCCTCGCAAATGTGTTGAAAAACGTCGTATGAAACTCGTGAGCTTTTGCTCATTGCACACTCGGCTGAGTTACGCCCTCGTCTGCGGCTCGGGCTACAACCCACAGCCTTGTGTGCAATAAGCAACCTAAGCTAACTTGTTTCATTGTACTATTTTTCAATGTCTAGTGAGCGCGTAAGCTTGAGAGTTGAACAAGTTAATTGTTTTTAGACTTAAGCTTATTCAAATACTAGTTTTACTAAGTAGTAGTGACTTTGGGTCAAGAGTATTTAATGCTCTTATAGCTAACAGATTTTTAATGTAAAAGGTTTGCCCACTTTTACAACTTGCGGCAGCTAATGTGTTTTTGCAAATTTTTTTGCACTTCTATTACTAATTTATTGTTACCCTATTAAATACCTACTACCCTTGCATTTAATCAAAGTTCATTAACATACTGAATATCGCGTACTGAAACATTTTATTCTTATGACTGAAATACTAAGTGGGCGACGGACTGCTGAGGGCGACTACAAATATTGAAAACTAGCTTTTGCCCGCGACTTCGTCCGCGTGGACATTCGGATAATCGCTATGGAACCTTTGGCCGAAATAAAAAGTATCCATGTTTTACCACCGGCCATAACTATCTGAGTGCTGTTTCAAATCCATTCAGCCGTTTTTACGTGATTGAGTAACAAACATCCAAACGTTAAACTTTCACATTTATAATATTATTAGTTCCCGTTCTCGTTCTCATTCCTGTTCCCGTTTCCGTATCATTTATCCATAAAAAATTGACCCCCGTTTCAGTCCTTTCGGTGTTGAATAATGTCCACCGTGTCGTGTTGGACCCTAAAATAAATGCCATTTTCGCAATCAACATCCCATAAAACCTATTAACGACATCCATATCGATTTTGTTTTCGTAATTAATATCCCATGAAACCTCAAGAACGACATCCATATCAATTTAAGAAAAAAAGTATAAGTACTTGTTAATTTTAATTTAAAATAATGTTTGCATGCTATTGTTAAAGGTTGAATAGGTAGATCTTTTAAAGACCTCCAGTTTACCCTAATCAAATGCAAATAAATGTTATTATGTTCTATTCTTCGGGTTTATTTACCCCATATACACCTAAAGGGTTAATTATCGGAAAATCACAAAATACGTGTTTGCTTTTAAAAGTTGTTAGTTTTAAAAAGTACTCCTACGAAGTTTCACGTCAATATGTCTTTTTGATATTATTTTTCCATACAAAGTTTGAACCCCATTTGACCCCTTTAGGGGTTGAATAATGTCAACCACTTAAAAATAAATGCGATTTTTCAATCAACATCTCATAAAACCTCGATGACACCCATACCGATGTTGGGCTTTTTAGGGTTCCGTAGCCAAAATGGCAAAAAACGGAACCCTTATAGATTCGTCATGTCTGTCTGTCTGTCTGTCTGTCTGTCTGTCTGTCTGTCTGTCCGTCCGTATGTCACAGCCACTTTATTCCAAAAGTATTAGGACTACATAGTTGAAACTTAGTAGGCAGGTGTATTCTGTAAACCGCTTTACGATTTTTATACAAAAATATCCCTTCTTAGTGGATGTTTACACTGTATAAAGTATCTATGTACAAAATTTCAAGTCTCTAGGTTCAGTGGTTTGGGCTGGGCAATAGTCTGTCAGTCACCCCTTCACTTTTATATAAAAGATGGGTGACTTTAAAATACAAATTGAGTAACTAGTTATTCAGAACTGGCGGCCAAATTACTATTATGCGACAATTTAGAGCACACAAAATACTTATTGACAGAACTCTAAAATTTAGATATTTAATATCTTTTCGACTAGTAGCCTAGTTCATTATCAGATAACAATATCGATGAAACAATTAGAAAGTCAAGGACTAAAAAATATAAAAATATCTTATTTACTGCTTTCTGCAGATACAGTCTGAATAATTCTTATTTCTCACAGAATTCTATAAAACTCATAAAGCTGGTTTCAATAAAAGATACCAAATAGCAACAGTTGAAACGATTCTGCAGAAAAATAGACAATCTCTGTGTAAATTACTGCGCATAAAAACATGCCTGACAGCGATTTGGTTGTGCCAGAAAACGTATAGGAAAAATACACGGAGAGACAGTATGACCGGGCCCGCAGGCAGAACGCGGACACTCGGTCATAGTAGAACTCGGTGTAAAGAAAGCGTGACTGTTTTCCTAAAGAGCTCCGTTGCTTGAAATCAAAGCAATAAAATGAATGTTGAAAGTCTGATATCGGTACGGTATTTGTCTTAATTACTTTTTGTGGTGAAAACTACCAGAATTTAAAAAGTACATGAAATATTCATTTCGAAATAAACTTATACCTTTCCACTCAAGAGCGTCGCCAGCCCATGACCCGGGGGGTGGGGGGCAAGATAATATTAAGGAGGATGAGAAAACAAAAATATGAATTGTAGGTACAGTCATAGCAACCTAGTGAAGTTTTGAGATGCGGGATTTATCAGAAAAGCAAGTTGCACGGCCTCAGAACTTTGGTTACTTTGCAGTTGGATACAATTTTTTAACTTTTAGGGGGGGAGCAGCTGCCCCTCCCTGCCGACCCTTGGCGACGCCCCTGTTTCCACTTTCGCGATTTCCTCCGCAGACGAGAAAAACTGATAAATTAGTTGAACTCGTTATAAGTAGACGTTTGTATAAGTTTAGCGCGTCACAAAAATCGCTGCGATCACGCACAAAATATCACATGTCCTATGTTTCCAAAAGTTTGGCGGCCAGATCGCACCCCGCGCGGTGGCCTGTAAAAAGTGGCTCGTAATTAAATCCGCGCTTGCCAAGAAACTGTCAATATCTGTAGGCTGCTTATAACGGAGCCGCCATTACGACTTGGCAGGTGCAGCGGCGCGAGAAATATTGCATTTTATACGATGCCGATGAAAGAAATGCTGTCTTTTATCTGTTTGATTTGAATGTGAACAGTTTTATTGGTTCACCTCAAATTTCAGCCATATACAACGTGTAACAGAATTAAGAGCTAAACCAGAAAATGGTAGATCGAGACCATCAAACAGAACAACTTTTACTATGGGACGAACTTTGAAATTGCGAAAAAGCGAAGATATCTAAAATCGCGAAGAGTGCCTTCATCTCACCTGATGTAAAGTGACGATAAGGCCGAAGCGTTCTACACCCGGAATCCACATCAGTGAAGAACTGGCTATGTTACCTCTAACTGCCGGAACACAACAATTTTGAAATTGTTGTTATGGCGTCAGATTTAGGTAAGTGGTCAGCTAGCCAGGCGGACTTGAAATAAACTCTACCACCAACCAAACTAAGTACAAATGTACCCCTGCGTCTTCCACGGGTGGGCGAACCACTGCACCACAGCGCAGTGAATATGCAAATGCGGTATAAAGAACTACAAAGTGACCACCATAGACGTAGGTAGATGCCATATTCGGTTTTAGAGGGAGATTGCCATTGCCAAACACCCTGTTAAAGTCACAACAACACAATGCGGGTGTCTGTCGGTAGCACGCGCGTGACAGATGAGGAGATTTGGCCGGCGGCCACACGGCGCCGAGATGAGCGCTCCACGTGACACCAGAAACATGCAATCAGCGACAGTTTTTTGATCGATAAGAGTATTTTTTGGAGAAATGGATAACCTGTAAGAGTCGCAGATGCTAATTACAAGCAAAATCAGTAACCACAATAAAAGCAAATGAAATTCGGTCCCCATTTTGTCTCACGTCGACGTCAGATGGGAAAAGATTCATAGCTGCGACGAAGCAGGACAGAGGTTTTGCCTCGCCCTTGCGTGCTGGGCTGCTGGCCATAACATAAACCTGATTATCCTGAAAATACCACACACAGCCTTGCTCGTACTACTAGATTTTTGTATGCCCTTTGCTCGTAGAGTCGCTGCAGTCGAATCTATGATTTTTACTGAAGTAAGTACTTATAAGTATGATATTTTTCACAAACTACTTATACTTAGATTTAAATAAGCTTAGTTATCCCTTTCTATGCGTTACAATATCCTCAGTAATTTTCTTACTTAAAAGAATATTTCGGTAATTCAGTAGCTTGTTCGTGTGGCCGGCAGCCAAATCTGCTCACTTGTCACGGCATGTTCCACCAACATCGCTTAATACTGTTGTCTCAGCGTGTCTCTTTCCTAATGAGAGTGACGGAGAATATTAATTTTCAATATTGGTTTTTATGTGAACGTTATTTTTGTGTTAAAGTTAAAGTGCTGTGTTCATTATTCAGCTGAACTACGAACACAACGCACGTGTTAAGTATTTACAGGACAAACGCAGTTTCGTTTTAATTAGAGAGCACTCTTGGTAATGCGCCACTGTTCCGCGCATGAGCCGCCTGGGCCCAGAGTGCACAAATAAATGGTTATTGTACAAGTAGTTATTAAGGGGTTAAGTGAAATAATTTACTCTTAAAATATGTAGTCTTTTTTGTTTTTCTAACCAAAGTCACATTTGTAAAAGCGAAAATGAAATTAGCTATCGTAAATTCGAGAAATCTCTAACCCTTCCCTAAACCTAGAACAAAGATAAAAAAGTATGCAATGTTTTGATCCAGCCCCCCGAGCCATGACCACCGAAACGCGATATGATAGGAATTTATCACGTTTTTAGGGTTCCGTAGCCTAAATGGCAAAAAACGGAACCCTTATAGATTCGTCATGTCTGTCTGTCTGTCTGTCTGTCCGTATGTCACAGCCACTTTATTCCGAAAGTATTAAGACTACACAGTTGAAACTTGGTAGGTAGATGTATTATGTTAACCGCTTAACGAATTTAATACAAAAATAAGAAAAATAAAAGATTAAGGGGGGGCTCCCCATACATGAAACTGAAACTGAAAAAATTTTTTTTCTTCAAACCAACACGTGTTGGGTGTCTATAGATAGGTCTTTAAAAATGACATTAAGGTTTCTAAAACAAGATATTCACCGCCAAAGTGATAAAATGTGTGTCCCCCCCCCTTTAACTTTTGAAATAAGAAAGTGAAAAATCTAAAAAAAATATGCAGATCTTAATAAACACTTCCAACCAAAATTGGTTTGAACGAAATATAGTAATTAGTTTTTGAGATATAGCACATTTTCCAAAACCGCAAATATAACTTTGTCATTCATACCAACACTGTGAAAAACAAAGTTATTTTTACAGACGAAAAATTATAGGTGGTATTAAATATGGTATGGTATAAGGTAACTACGGAACCCTATGGCGCGTGGCCCTACACGCACTTGACCGGTTTTTTTTATTTTTTTATTTTTTTTTTTAACACTGTTAAAAGACTATGGATTTGGGGCAGGTTATAAGCCACAGAACATAGAAGTAGTGTGTTATAAACTTTAACAACGACAACGTGAAAATGTATCGTATCATGCAAAATATAGAGATCAATCTAATGCCATGACCATCAAGTATAGTATTGCTTTCTCTGTGGTGTAGATTAAAAAAACAACATCAATTAATTTAAAAAATATTAAAAACATGACTGCCCTGCCAAAAACGAACTAAAAATGAAATAAAACACTTTTTAACGGATACTAGCGCGGTTTTATTGAATGTACTTTGGTATTTGGTTTGATTTTTGGTTTTCCCGACGTTTCGGCACCTTTGCAGCTGCCGTGGTCACGGGGACCACGGGAATAAAAAGTGTTTTATTTCATGTCTAGTGAGCGCGTAAGCTTGAATGTGAATACGAACTAAAAAGTTAAATAACAAGTGTCATTGCAGTCGGGGCACCGTTTTGTGGGACAATTTTTAATCAAAGAGGTCCCGACTGCAATGACACTTGTTATTTATTTAAATTTTTAGTTCGTTTGTGCAGGGCAGTCGTGTTTTTAATATATTTTAAATTTATTTATTTTTATTTTACATTTTTAGTGACTTCGAGAATTCTAACGATACCCCAATCATCCAAATCTGTTGAGCCATTTAGAAGTTTTGGTGGAATAAAGAAACTCACATTACCCACAAACATACATGAACCCTGAACACATATACACTCCTTTTTGGGCAGTCGTGTAAATAAATTAATTCCAAATTGCGAGCAACTAAGTCCAGTCTGGATATTCTTTTGTCAATCAAACGTCTCCTGAACTTGTAATAATCTCAAAACCTATCCGAACCGAATATTGTACTGAAGGATTCAAGAAATTTTCAAACACGCCTAAAATCCCGCTGTGCGTCATAAAACATATTTGACTTAAAACAATACCATCGTCTTACAAGGTCAGAACAAACCACTACCATAAATTCTCGAGAGTGACGCTCGTCTTACAAAACACAACACCTCATCAGCTGCAGGGCGATAAATTAGTGAACTAATTAAAACACAAAAGGGTTGGCGCGCGAAGTATTAATCAAGCGGAGTCCATTAGTAATCCTGGCGGCAGACAAAGAGTTGAGACAATCGATATAATCGTGAGATGCCAGCGGTTAGGGCTGCCCTTGCTAAATAATTTTCATTATTTAAGTTAAAACACCGCGCACCGGACGACGCTCCGTGGGTAGGCCCCCGACAAGGTGGACCGACGTGAGGGTGAAGGTCGCGGGAAGCCACTGGATGCAGGCAGCGCAGGACCAATCCTCGTGGAGATCCTTGGGGGAGGCCTATACCCAGCAGTGGGTGTCGTGCGGCTGATATGATGATGATGCAGTTAAAATAATAACAACAAATCCCAGCAGCTTAATTAGGTCCATTCGCATGGCAAGCTATGGTCACTCACGGGTTCAATTTCCGCCTAGGCTAACAAAGTCAACTTGGCTATTTACGATAAGCTCATGACGCAAACATATACCGGCAGGCTGATTATCTAATTAAAAACCACCTAGCGACCGGTTTCAGTTCACAGGTGAATGTGATACATTGCTACTTTTCTTTGGTTTGATTTTTTTTTACCCCAAAAAGAAGCAGCAATGTATAACATTCATCTGTCAAATGAGACCGGTCGCTAGGTGGTTTCTAATTAGATAATCAGCTTGCCGGTTTCGAAATCCAGGGACTCGATCGCGCTTTTTCTGGGTAATTACTGTCTTTTTTAAAATCTATCGCAATCGCTTTCAGGTTGTGATACATTGATAAACTTCTTTTTGGCACAAATACAAACTTACCAAAGAAATGCAGCAATGTGTCACATCTGTCTGTCAAATGAAAGCGATTGGGATAGGTTTTGAAATTCGACTATAGTTACCCTGCACGATAAAACCAAAACCGTGGTTATGTTTATCTAAAAGTCTATGGTTAAGCTTTAGAATTGTCGTTTAAGTAAATTGACCAAGATTGGCATCCTAGGCTCCATAGGCTTAGCTTTCTACAATATCCTTACTTATACTTAATATTATAAATGCGAAAGTCAGTTTGTTTGTGACGCCTTCACGTCTTAAGTCTTAACTACTGAACCGATCATAATGAAATTGTGCATACACGTTGTCAGGGGTACAGAGACGAAATTAAGGTATCTTTCATCCCGAAAAAATCTACTGTTCCCGAGGGTTAGAGAAATAACTGTCAAAACAAGCGAAGTCGCGGGCGGCCGCTAGTAACAAAACTAAAGCGAGTATTTTTTCTGTAAAATAAAGGCCTAATTCGAAACAAAAACTAAATCATCAGATACCCTTTGTAACAATTTAGTTTTGTTTTTATCGTTGAAAATTAGCGCGATTTCAAAGGCAGGATCAGCTACCGTTTAATTTAAAAATAAATAGTCCCTGCACCGTTGCACCAAACGGTCATGAATGTCATGATTCATGAAAATGTTTCATTTTAAAGATAAATTATGTTGCACTTACCGTATGTGGCAGCCCTGGTCTTTCGTCTTGCCGATGATGGATGGCAGGGTTGTCGCGGCGATGTCGTTGCGTTAAAACATCACTTTCTGTTCTGGTTCTGTAAAGGTTGAATAGCAGCTATATAAGCACTAGCAAACACGGCATTTGTTATTAAACATCACAATTACGATTTTTCGACATTCTAATACACTCATCTAAGAGAGAAAATATTTAAGACTAACGGCCACCCGCGGTTTCACCCACGTGGTTTCCGTTCCCGTAGGAATATCGGGATAAAAAGCATCATTTGTTTTAATCTAGGCTATCTACTATCTGTGTGCCAAATTCCGATGAAATCCGTTCAGTAGTTTTTGAGTGATTGAGGAACAAACATCTAAACAGCCAAACCCACAAACTTACACATTTATAATATTAGTAGGAAGTATAATAAAAGGTTGAGTCATAGTGATCTGTACGTACTTTATACACATGGTTTCTTCAACTTTGCTTTTACAATAAATTCCACTACACTACACACACGACACACACTACACAAAATAAAAGAATTTTTACTCAAAAGTTACAGTGTAAGTAAGTACTGTTTTACCGCCCCGCTTGATAAAATGTAACGAAATGAGTTTTTCACCTACCGCCATAAAAGCGAGGGCGATAATTTCCACCGCGCCTCATGTCGGTAGATGGGGCTGTAAAGTGCTCGTAATTTTTTTATATACCTTTCCACCTGAGATACTATGGAATACAGTATTTTTCTACAAACGACGCAATTCGACAATACCACGGCACGGTTTGCCCCCATCCACCGTGGATGAACTGAAAAATAAAAGTTCTTTTTTTGTTTCAAAGTTTCCGATTATGGCTAAGCTAAGGAATCTATATTCATACTGCCAGTATTAAATTTTAGTTTTATTTTATTTATTATTTATTCATTTGCCAATAAACATGTTACATGTATCTTAAAAACCTAAATTAGGTTTATCTAGATACTAGGTTCTCCTAAATAATTTAAGGAAGAACAACTAACAACAGAATTTAAATAAAGCATAGTTAATTTAAAACTATGCTTTATTTAAATAACAACAGTCTTTAAATAAAGCATAGTTAATTTATTACCTACAAAATTGACATACGAGGCTTTAATTATTTAATACTTACGTAAGAACAACGAAAAAGGTTATGTGGCGTACCCAGATCACGTTTTTAGGGTTCCGTACCCAAAGGGTAAAAACGGGACCCTATTACTAAGACTCCGCTGTCCGTCTGTCTGTCTGTCTGTCACCAGGCTGTATCTCATGAACCGTGATAGCTAGAAAGTTGAAATTTTCACAGATTATGTATTTTTGTTGCCGCTATAGCAACAAATACTAAAAACAGAATAAAATTAATATTTAAGAGGGGCTCCCATACAACAAATATGATTTTTTTGCCGTTTTTTGCTCGATATTAATAACGACAACAAGTAGACAGTTGAAATTTTCACAGATGATGTATTTCTGTTGCCGCTATAACAACAAATACTCAAAACAGAATAAAATTAATATTTAAGGGGGGCTCCCATACAACAAACGTATTTTTTTTTTGGCACGGAACCCTTCGTGCGCGAGTCCGACTCGCACTTGGCCGGGTTTTTATTATTCTGGTCAAGCATAATCCATCAAAATTAGAGAGCAAAATATACCAAGTTCCAGGCCCTACAATATTAAGAATTTTCAGTTAAGTACCAATTTTTTCAAATTAACTTGTCGAACTGAAGGAATTAAAAAAAAACTGAAAATACCTAGTTAAACTAACTTAATATCTATATGGAATTGGGTGATAAAACTCTTCTCTTGTCGTTCATCACACAAGAAAAAATCGGGTTGCACTCCGGGAAGCAACTAGAAGAAGTGAAAACTTGAATATTAACGTTGTGCGTTTTTGATATTTTGGAATAGTTAGGGAATAATTACGAATTTACTCTGCATTTGAATTTACGAATACAGAACAGTATTGTATGAAATTCTTATCCATAGCTTGACAGAAAATCTAGTTATGACATTGAATTAAAAAATTAGCGCATTGCTATGGTGACACAAGTGTTTACGTCTTGAAATGACGCGCCGCCATTTTCACCGCGTCCCGTAGAAAGAGGGGGATCCGTCTTACGAATTTTCGATCAGGGTCACGAAGTCAAGAAATTTTTACTTCAAAAACTCTCGGGCGGGAATCGAACCCATGACCCATGGCGTTTTTGCGGAGAATAGTGCTAACGGGAATCCATCGGAACAGTACATAATGGACAACAGCATTCGTGTGCGCGCGTATCGCCCCTGCGCGAACTAAACGTATGTTGCGACGGCGCAGCGTGCAAGCGATTTTAACCTTAGGAGTGGTTAAGCGACGCTGTTGCCCATGGTACCTCTATTTTTTGAGAACGTGAAAACAAACAACTCCAAATAAACGCATTGTTAATAAACTTTATTAATTACATTATAAAATAACTATCACAATTCAACCGACAGATCAGGAATGTTATATCTATTATTTTAAACACAAAAATACTATACGCTTATATTATAAATTTATTTTACAGATTTTTTTTATTTACACCAATACCGTTCTGGCTGGCTTTCATCTAGTCAGTTCAACACGAGGGCGGTCTGGTAGAGACAGCATTTTGCCTTAAGACATTGTTATATTTGTTGCCGAGAACAACCTTTTTGCACATTAATACTTTTTATTGTTTATTCTATATTTATTAATAATTTAGCCCCGATTTTCACATATCTGTGAAGTTCCGGCACAGTTCCGCCACACCGTGATAATTATTCTCTATTTTTTTTTTTTTTAGTTTATTTTCAAATACAAAAGAAAAGTTACAACAAATATTTTTCACATACAGCAAGAGAAACCGTAAAAGGTTTATGTATTGCTGCCATCACTCACTGACACATTGGCAGATAAAATATTTTTTTAATTGTCTTTTACATTGTTCCGGGTCATCCAGGATTCTATCAAGTAAATCATTTTGCAGTTCATTTAATAATGACGGTAACATAAATATCGAGCAACGTTTACCATATGTGTTATTGTATGAGGGCAGCTCATACTTAGGTAGGTAAGTCAGATTACGCAGTTTACTATTTCTTATTCTTAATTTTAACAAAGAGCTGTTTTCTATTTCATCGCAAATTACATACATTTTTATTTTATTGTATATATCTATTATTCTACAATGTGTAAATAAGTTATTATAATCATTTTTATATTTATTTTTTATTGAGTTAGGCACAATAGTTTTTAATAATCTAAGTTGCAGTTTATATATATCTTCAATGTACGTTTTGTATGTCCTGCCATAACTACTAAGGCCATATCCTATTATCGAGTCTGCTAGTGCATTGTACAGCATTCTCATAATATTGTATGGTAATTTGTACTTCAATAAGGAAAGTTTGGATAAAACAGCTCTTAATTTTTTACAAACATATAAAAGTAAATATTTGTATTTGAACCATAAAGTGAGTATACCTGACGGAATAAAGCACTGACCTGCATATATTTACACTGGACAGGCTTATGTCAAACTGTTTTTGTGCCTATTTGATTTCCGCCATTTTGGCGCTGTAGGACGTAGCGTGAGCATAGCGTGAGGGACATGGTACTAAAGTTTGAAGTCTGGAGAGACCATCACGGCAACCATTTTCATATTGTACGTCAACGCTAGTGGCGTTTCAAATAGGCACAAAAACTTAGCTGTCAAATCATATAGACAGCCAGTCCAGTTAAATAAAAAAAAAATTTTTCATGTCAGTGGAATAGAGGCACAAACATGAGCTGTCAAACGAATCCGAAATTCTCAGCGTGCAGATAAGTCTCAAAAAAAGGAAACCTATGGAAGTGACACAAACTGCAATAACAAAGGATTCGTGACGTCAGGCGCGTGCCGTGTCCGCCATATTGTATGTCAGGTCCATATTATTCCTTCGTCATTGAGATAAGTGCAGACGAATTGTCAAACAGTTAAGAAAAAGAGTTCTGTTACGTCATATCACGCAACTCTTTTTATCACACATTGTTGCTGATTGGTGACATCTCGCTTACTCAGCCCTTTGTTCCTCTATTCCGTAGGTATATTAACTTTATACTATATCCGTACTAGCAAAAATCTTAGAGAAGATTATGGCAAAAAGATTTAACGATTTCATAAAAAAGCATAATATAATAAAACAAAATCAATTCGGATTTCAAGAAGGCAAATCCACATCACTTGCTTGTTTCGCCTTGATGAAAAAAGTGACAGAAGCTATTAATGATAAGGTACGTGCGATAGCTGTCTTTTTAGATATGTCGAAAGCATTCGATTGCGTTAACCATAATATTCTTATAAGCAAACTTTCTGACTATGGTTTAAGAGGCACAGCAAATAAATGGTTGGAAAGCTATCTAACCAATAGACAGCAATGTACTGAAGTCAGTAGAGTTGAAAACAAAATAAAAATCTCTGCGCGATCAAAATACAGAGAAATTGAACGTGGCGTACCACAAGGCAGTATTTTAGGACCATTACTGTTCTTGTTATATAATAATGACTTACCTGATATAACTAAAAATGAATGCTTCCTTTTTGCTGACGATTGTACATTACTTTTTCAAAATAAAAATATTGACCAATTAGAATCGGACATAAATAATACTCTTACTGACGCAATTAACTGGATGACTAAGAACAATCTGATAATTAACCTTGACAAAACAAATGCGATAGACTTTCACACTTATAAATCAAGTAAAGTTAATATGGACATAAATTACAATAATAATAAAATAGATTTAATAGATTCGACCGTGTTTTTAGGTATCACGCTAGACGAGCACTGTAGCTGGAAAAAGCACATAGATAATCTTTGTAAAAAAGTGAATAGATTTGTGTTTGCTTTGAACAGAATCAAAAAAGCAGCTTCCTTCCAAGTAGCTTTGCAAGCATATTACGGATATGTTGCTTCTCTGTTACGCTATGGTATAATAATATGGGGTAATAGTGTGGACTTTGAAAGAGCATTTAAAGCACAAAAAAGCTGCATAAGGGCGTTATGTGGAATTAGTAGCAGGGAGTCATGTAAACCACTATATCAAAAACATAAAATCCCAAATCTACCATGTATATATATAGCGGAGATGTGCTTATTTGTAAAAAATCACCCTGACTACTTCACTAAGGTCAGCCAAGTTAAGACAAATGCTCGGGATTCTAGAAAAAACAAAATAGTTATACCAAAAAGTAATCTGGCATTTTTCAGGGAAAATGCATACTGTATGGCAATAAAATTGTATAATAAGCTACCATCACACATAAGAGATCTACCAATAGACAAAAATAAATTTAAGAATAACTTACTGCGTTGGCTCCTTGATAAGAACTTTTATTCAATCAAGGAGTATCTAGAATCCAAAGAACTATGACATTCATATTATTGTTTTTATTAATTTTGTACGTACTATTTATCACTTATTTGACATCAATTAATTTTTTATTGTTATTTTGCGCTCTTGATAATTTGTAATAAATTCTAGCACTAAAAATATTTGCATGCCTACATTCATAAGGTATAATACTATTGATCCGGGTACGTATCAGAATGTCTAAAGTTAGAATGTCTAAAGTTAAAATGACAAAGTTCAAAATGTCAAAAATTAAAATTCAAATGGTTTAAAATGTCGAAAATCATTATGTCTAACTTCAAAATAGCAAAATTCAAAGTATCAAACGTATCAAATACTTGAAAGTTAAAATATCAATGGTCATTAAGTCTAAGTTCACAATGATTTATTTGAATTGGGTTGGATCTTAAAACGAATCGCCTTCTTTGAAGTTAATTGAGTTTGTGGAGGTGTCTTTGGGCTTCGCCTAAAATGCTTTATAGCAAATTTAGCTGCCGGAAACGAGTCTTAACTAGTCTACTGGGACTTAGAAACCGTAGACCGCAAGTCACGAGATAGGTGCGAGGAGCGTAGCGACGAGCATGTTAGGTTGACATGAACCCAGCGCGCGAGCCGAGCGAGCGAAGCGAGCGTGCCGCGACAGCGGCCGGCGAAGCGCCAGAAAAAAATATATTTCAAAGTCAATTGGTGGATTTTGTTAGCCGGCTACTGAATCAGTGACTGGCACCGGCTACCGAATCAAGGAGTGGCGCGGCTATGTTGATATGCGGCGGAGGCACTGAGTTTAACACGCAGTTATTTAACCTAATTAATAAGATAACTAAATGAAAGAAAAAAAGTAAATTCTATACGTCATTATATGTATTTGGACTATTAGACATTTTAAGTTTTGATCATTTGAACTTAGACATTTTAATTTAGGACTATCTGACCGTTTGACATTTTCGTTTTTGACATTTTGAACTTTTTACATTTTAATCGTTAGACATTCAAATTTTTGACATTTTGAACTTTGCCATTTTAAGTTTAGACATTCTAACTTTAGACATTCTGATACGTACCCATTGATCCACATTGACAATACCCTCTAACTCTGTCTGTACATGGTATTATGCAAATAAACATTCTTATTCTTATTCTTTATGATTTGAACACGCGTTCACTGCCACTGAGAGCACCGTCTCGTCACCTGACACTAACAGGTGTGGATACGTTCATAGAGAATGTATGAAAGAATAATTATCATAATGGCGGTACTGTTCCGGAACTGTGACGGAACCGTAACTTCACCGATATGTGTGAATCTGGCTTTAAATAGTTTCTAATCAATGTTTAAGAAAAAGTTTAACAAAATAAGGTTTTACTCTAATTATCCCATAATCCAAAACAATATTTTTTGCACTGTTGATTAAAATTAAAGTCTGAAGAAGTTTTACCTCTTTTTTAGATGTTTTCATTTCATGTACCTAAACTAACATGACATAAATAAAAAAAATATTATTGTATGTTACATCTCACTTTGTATACAGTAGGTAGGTACTATAAAATATTATTAAATGTAGGTTTAAAAGAAACATCAACACTTAGGAGCGACCCTACGAGGGTGCATAAAACCCGGTTCACACATCAGTGAAGTCACAATTCCGGCACAGTACCGCCGGCGTGATAATTATTCTTTCATACATTCTTTATGAACACGCGTCCACACGCGTCAGTGACGAAACAGTGCTCTCAGTGTCAGTTAACGCTTGTTCATAGAAAATGTATGAAATAATAATTATAACGGTGACGGTACTGAAACGGAACTGATATGTGTGAATCGGGCTTAAAATAAGACATGAAATAAAATACATATAAAAAGAGGTGAAAAATAAGCTTGAGAGGTGAATAAATCGGGCTTAAGTTGAAGTAAACGAATTAAAGATTGAATTGAAAAAATAAAACCAAAATGTGGTGGAAGAAAAATTGATATTTACGAAAATTCGCTTCCAACATCCAATAATTGATAGCAAACACATAGCAAACAACAAAACGACAGGTTTACATTTACACTAGCGCCAAGTTGGCAGTTCTTACGGATATGGATATACAATGAGAAGACGGTCTACATTAAGTACGCCATAACTACGTTCTTTATTTTCAATCGGCTTTTAACCTATAATCCAAAAATTAGGGTATATAATCCCTAAGGCTGCCTACGCACCGATAGGTGCCTAGATTGGTGCCTAGATTAGTGCCTAGAGCCTAGATATGCAACCAAGTAAAACGAACGCTGACGAATGTTCGCAACCGGCCGCACTGCGCGCTAAGTGCCTCGATACATCCAGGAATAGAATGTATTGTAGGCGGCAGGCGCTGGGTTTACAACCGAAGACTATGAGACCAAGGCGACGATCCTAGTGACTCACCTACCAGTGCGATCACCAAGTAACCTGGATATATCGATAAGATTTGTCACATACCTATATATAATTTTCATAAAGTAATAATAGGCACTCTAGGTCTATAAGTTTAAAAATGATTAGTTTAAACATATTTATGTCGATGTACATGACTGTTGACACCAAATAAATGAATAAAAAATTATGTAGGCACCTGTCAGTGAGACCCGATATCAAAGTATTCTTCTTAGCGTGCGGCCCGCGCGTGTTATCACTGAAAATTCTGTACAATATCACTACGTTGTTTATTTCAATAGACTTTTAACCTAAAATCCAACAATTTAAGGTTTAACCCTAACTCTATACTATAGTGACCCGATATCAAAGTGTGGACATGACAATATTTCTCTCAGCGTCAGTAAAATGTAGAACCGGTGCTATAGCATTGAGCATGTGCTTGCGGCCCGCGTAGTCGCTACGTTCTTTATTTTTAATCGACTTTAAGCCTTAAATCCAACAATTTAAGGTTTAACCTTTAATTCTATACTATAGTGACCTGATATCAAAGTGTGGACATGACAATATTTCTCTCAGCGTCAGTAAAATGTAGAACCGCTGCTATAGCATTGAGCATATGCTTGCGGCCAGCGTAGTCGCTATGTTCTTTATTTTCAATCGACTTTAAGCCTTACATCCAACAAGTTAAGGTTTAACCCCTAACTCTATACTATAGTGACCCGATATCAAAGTGTGGACATGACAATATTTCTCTCAGCGTCAGTAAAATGTAGAACCACTGCTATAGCATTGAGCATGTGCTTGCGGCCCGCGTAGTCGCTACGTTCTTTATTTTTAATCGACTTTAAGCCTTAAATCCAACAATTTAAGGTTTAACCTTTAATTCTATACTATAGTGACCTGATATCAAAGTGTGGACATGACAATATTTCTCTCAGCGTCAGTAAAATGTAGAACCGCTGCTATAGCATTGAGCATGTGCTTGCGGCCCGCGTAGTTGCTACGTTCTTTATTTTTAATCGACTTTAAGCCTTAAATCCAACAATTTAAGGTTTAACCCTTAACTCTATACTATAGTGACCTGATATCAAAGTGTGGACATGACAATATTTCTCTCAGCGTCAGTAAAATGTAGAACCACTGCTATAGCATTGAGCATGTGCTTGCGGCCCGCGTAGTCGCTACGTTCTTTATTTTTAATCGACTTTAAGCCTTAAATCCAACAATTTAAGGTTTAACCTTTAATTCTATACTATAGTGACCTGATATCAAAGTGTGGACATGACAATATTTCTCTCAGCGTCAGTAAAATGTAGAACCGCTGCTATAGCATTGAGCATATGCTTGCGGCCAGCGTAGTCGCTATGTTCTTTATTTTCAATCGACTTTAAGCCTTACATCCAACAAGTTAAGGTTTAACCCCTAACTCTATACTATAGTGACCCGATATCAAAGTGTGGACATGACAATATTTCTCTCAGCGTCAGTAAAATGTAGAACCACTGCTATAGCATTGAGCATGTGCTTGCGGCCCGCGTAGTCGCTACGTTCTTTATTTTTAATCGACTTTAAGCCTTAAATCCAACAATTTAAGGTTTAACCTTTAATTCTATACTATAGTGACCTGATATCAAAGTGTGGACATGACAATATTTCTCTCAGCGTCAGTAAAATGTAGAACCGCTGCTATAGCATTGAGCATGTGCTTGCGGCCCGCGTAGTTGCTACGTTCTTTATTTTTAATCGACTTTAAGCCTTAAATCCAACAATTTAAGGTTTAACCCTTAACTCTATACTATAGTGACCTGATATCAAAGTGTGGACATGACAATATTTCTCTCAGCGTCAGTAAAATGTAGAACCACTGCTATAGCATTGAGCATGTGCTTGCGGCCCGCGTAGTCGCTACGTTCTTTATTTTTAATCGACTTTAAGCCTTAAATCCAACAATTTAAGGTTTAACCTTTAATTCTATACTATAGTGACCTGATATCAAAGTGTGGACATGACAATATTTCTCTCAGCGTCAGTAAAATGTAGAACCGCTGCTATAGCATTGAGCATATGCTTGCGGCCCGCGTAGTCGCTACGTTCTTTATTTTTAATCGACTTTAAGCCTTAAATCCAACAATTTAAGGTTTAACCTTTAATTCTATACTATAGTGACCTGATATCAAAGTGTGGACATGACAATATTTCTCTCAGCGTCAGTAAAATGTAGAACCGCTGCTATAGCATTGAGCATGTGCTTGCGGCCCGCGTAGTTGCTACGTTCTTTATTTTTAATCGACTTTAAGCCTTAAATCCAACAATTTAAGGTTTAACCCTTAACTCTATACTATAGTGACCTGATATCAAAGTGTGGACATGACAATATTTCTCTCAGCGTCAGTAAAATGTAGAACCACTGCTATAGCATTGAGCATGTGCTTGCGGCCCGCGTAGTCGCTACGTTCTTTATTTTTAATCGACTTTAAGCCTTAAATCCAACAATTTAAGGTTTAACCTTTAATTCTATACTATAGTGACCTGATATCAAAGTGTGGACATGACAATATTTCTCTCAGCGTCAGTAAAATGTAGAACCGCTGCTATAGCATTGAGCATATGCTTGCGGCCAGCGTAGTCGCTATGTTCTTTATTTTCAATCGACTTTAAGCCTTACATCCAACAAGTTAAGGTTTAACCCCTAACTCTATACTATAGTGACCCGATATCAAAGTGTGGACATGACAATATTTCTCTCAGCGTCAGTAAAATGTAGAACCACTGCTATAGCATTGAGCATGTGCTTGCGGCCCGCGTAGTCGCTACGTTCTTTATTTTTAATCGACTTTAAGCCTTAAATCCAACAATTTAAGGTTTAACCTTTAATTCTATACTATAGTGACCTGATATCAAAGTGTGGACATGACAATATTTCTCTCAGCGTCAGTAAAATGTAGAACCGCTGCTATAGCATTGAGCATATGCTTGCGGGCAGCGTAGTCGCTATGTTCTTTATTTTCAATCGACTTTAAGCCTTACATCCAACAAGTTAAGGTTTAACCCCTAACTCTATACTATAGTGACCCGATATCAAAGTGTGGACATGACAATATTTCTCTCAGCGTCAGTAAAATGTAGAACCGCTGCTATAGCATTGAGCATATGCTTGCGGCCAGCGTAGTCGCTATGTTCTTTATTTTCAATCGACTTTAAGCCTTACATCCAACAAGTTAAGGTTTAACCCCTAACTCTATACTATAGTGACCCGATATCAAAGTGTGGACATGACAATATTTCTCTCAGCGTCAGTAAAATGTAGAACCGCTGCTATAGCATTGAGCATATGCTTGCGGCCCGCGTAGTCGGCCGACATTAAGTACGCCATCACTACGTTCTTCAAGTATTCCAAGTTCGCGCCTTCTCGGGATTGGGTTCTTCTTAACCTGGAATTATTAATAATGCATTGCGTCAATTTTAATGACCAAATTTTTTATAAAACAAATTTATGACAATGTGACAACATGAAAATCAGTATTTCATATAGTATAAAATTATACATTCAGGCGTAACGTAAATAACATTTTTAACAGATAAACAAAAAGTTTGTCTACGTCATTTTTGATATTTCAACATCAACAAAATCGCTCTCGAGTCTGTCAAGTAACGGCGATTTTCCAAGACTAAAAAGAAAAAGACATTAATTCAAAAAATCTCAATAGATGGCGTTTTATGAAAGCCGAGCCATCGTAAAGTCGCTTATACGTATATCACCGTTTTAACTTTCCCGCCTCGTTTATCACTCTGCTAGAGATTTGCAATCCTACAGCATTTGCAATCAACATTTTCAAAAAATTTCATGCGTTAAATAGCTTCCGGCCAAATAGTTAAACGAATTTTAAGGTCACCTTAAATTAAAAAAAGTAAGATTTGACAAAAACTCTGTGAAACTGACAGCTTCTATAAAGTCAAGGAGATTTTAACTTAAGATTTTAGCTAAGAAGATTTTGAGTATTCGGCCGTTAGTGTGAAGGGGGTTGTACTTTACGACTCGGTTTCATAAAACGCCGTCTATCGAAACTTTTTGAACATTTTGTTTAATTGAAATCTCAGAAAATCACCCATTACTACTTAATTATTTATATTGTCATCATAACAGTAACATATCAGCTGTTTAAAATTTAAAACAAGGCAACAGCTATCATAATCAAGGAAAAAAATATACAGCGTATTAAAGAATTAACGCAAAATGAGAAAACCGTTTCTTCGGACCATCAAACTGAACAACTTTTACTATGGGACCAACTCTGAAATCGCGAAAAAAAATCAGCTGTTTCATACATTTTTATATTTTCGTTATTAATTTTTGTATGAAACAGCTGATTTTTTTTTCGCGATTTCAGAGTTCAGTTCCATAGTAAAAGTTGTTCAGTTTGATGGTCCGAAGAAACGGTTTTCTCATTTTGCGTTAATGGGGAATGTCCGAAAAAAATCTAATTGGCTGAATATTTTTTTATAGGTAGGAATAAGCTCCCTTAGTAATAGAAAAAAAAACCGAATTTTCGGTTGCGTGAAAAAGTAAAAAAAAAACTAAAGTCGCTTCTACTTCACAAATATAGGAAAGTAACAGCAGAATGGAGATTATACCTTTACTATCACCTGCCACAACCACAACATGGTATTAAAAAAAAATTCAACACAAAATGTCAAAACTTTTTCTTTTTAATTCTTGTTGTCATAGTGGCAGGTGTTGGCAAAGGTATATTCTTCATTCTGCTGTTACTTTCCTACATTTGTCGTCGAAGAGACTTTTTTTAAAATTTTTTCACGCAACCAGAAATTCTGATTATTTTTTTTTCTATTACTAAGGGAGCTTATTCCTACCTATGAAAAAATATTCAGCAAATTTGATTTTTTTCGGACATTCCCCGTTCATTAACAAGTTGTATGCTTTTTGAATGACACTCGTTATTTCTTACTAGCGGCCGCCCGCGGTTTAACCAGCGTGGTTCCCGTTCCCGTGGGAATATCGGGATAAAAAGTATCCTATGTTTTAATCTAGGTTATCTACAAATTGTGTCCCAAATTTCAACCAAATCCGTTCAGTAATGTTTGCGTGATTGAGGAACAAACATCCATACCCACAAACTTTCACATTTATAATATTAGAAGAATGTATAACATTTACCTGTCGATTTCATCCTTCAATGTTCTTACTACTTCTTTATATCGCTCTTTCTCTATAGTTGACTCGCGTTGACAGTCCCTGTAAAAACAATATGTTTAGGTTAATGCGGACTTCTCTACGTCATGATTTTTTATTAAGTCCAACTTGTCCGTATATGAGAAGACGCAAAGGGTGGCCCCCGTTGATATTCTCTCCCACGCCACGTCTATCACCACTAGAGTTGCCAACTTTTTTTGCATAAAATATAGTATTTTTAAGATTATTACTTGTAAAAATATAGTAGACTAGCGGCCGCCCGCGACTTCGTCTGCGTGGAACATTTTTTTTGCTATCCCTCGGGAACTATACTTTTTTTCTGGATGAAAGGTACCCTATGTCCTTTCTGGGGTGTATGCAAAATTTCATGATGATCGGTTCAGTAGTTAAGACGTGAAGGCGTAACAAACAAACAAACAGACTTTCGCATTTATAATATTAAGTAAGGATGGCGAAAAAGTCCAAAAAATATAGTAGGTTGCCGTTTTGTATGGAGTATTTTAAAGAAGTTGCATTTTCATACAAACATTTTCATAATTTATTTAACAACCATAAACACAAGTGTTTAAACACAAAAAATATTACGCAATCACCTACTTATGTGCATATAAGTAATATTTTCTTGCTGTTTTTGTTTAATTTTTTCAATTGAAAAAATATACTATATATTTTTCGAATAAATATAGTAGGCAAGCCCTCAATATAGTAGGATACTATACTATATAGTAGGGTTGGCAACCCTAATCAACACCCAAGGCACGGCATAGCTTTGCGGTCAAATTTTTCAACAAATTGCATGGGATAAATATATGGCATAGCAAGTGTAAAAAACACCAGACAGGTGTACATGGACGTGGACGTACCATTACGTTGTAAATTTCTGGAACTTTATGAGACATGGCATACTGCGACGTATACGTGCACGAAGTCACGCAAGCAGTGTGCTACCACACCCTAGACACTCCATACAACCGCGCCATTATAAACAGATGACGTCAGATGACGTTTTTGTACACGCGCAAACTACACATTGCGCGTATACAAAAAACGTCATCTGAGGAGTGTCATCTGTCAGTTTTTGTACAAATGAGTACCTATTATTGTGACTTCATAAAACCCAGTTACGAAAAAAGTGGCTATGGAATACAGGGCGTGAGTCATCCATCATTATTATCAAAGTTTCTAGGTACCAACCTACCTAACTAATAAAGACTGCCCACGGTAGTCGTTAGCCCTAGACTTCACGCATACAGTGCACAAAAACGTCATCTGTGTAGCATCTGTGTTAGCACAGAATAGATAATAATACTAGCGTACAAAAGTTGCACTCCGTAAAATCGTTTAAATAAATTGCGACTCTTGCTCAGACACAATAAAGTGTAATTCAGGTCGCACAGCACTCCCTTCGCTCCAAAACATATATTATGTACTGCCACTAAAACTGCTCTAGCAAATTCTCTCTTGCTTCCTTTACTCGATTACGCCGACGCTTGCTATCTAGATCTTACGGAGGACCAGCTAAACAAACTTGAGCGGCTTCAAAACTTCTGTATCAGATTCATTTTTGGCCTACGCAAATATGATCATGTTTCTCATTTTCGTAATAAACTCAAGTGGCTTCCCATTAGGCTTCGCCGGAATACTCATATTTTATCCCTTCTTTACAATATTTTGTTCAATCCTTCTTACCCGCGCTATCTCAAGGAACGATTTAGTTATCTCTGTTCAATTTCACACACTCTTAGGTCTTCAGAAAATTTGATCCTCTCTACGCCTATCCACAGGACAAGCTTCTACCACGGTTCTTTTACTGTTCGCGCAGTAATGCTCTGGAACTCTTTGCCTGTGTCCATTAGGCGTGCCCAGTCCTTGAACACCTTCAAAAGCCAAGTAAAACAGCACTACCTGTCACTGTGATTTTGTCTAATAAATTATTACTTACTTCTCCTAAACTGCAAATAAGTTGTTTATGTTTTTTCCTTATATTTTTACCCCCTTACTAATAAAGATTGTATAGCAGCTGCATAGTTACACAGTGTTTTGTCACTTTCTTTCTAATGTCAAATTCAAATAGTTTGACAGAGAGTAACCATTGTGTAACTATTCATCTGCTATTCAGTCTTTATTAGTAAGGGGGTTAGTGTATGTATGTTTATGTAAGTTTATCATGTCATATTATTTTATGTATGTTTATGACTTTAACTTTTTAATTAATTACTTTGTTCCGTCCAAGCCATTTTACACCCCCCTCTTTATTTATCTTCTGTCAATATCTCCATGTCTCTGGTTGTCTGGAAGAAATCGCTTTTAGCGATAAGGCCGCCATATTTAGCACTGTAAGTTTTATTGTAATTTTTTTATATGTATGTTTCTCTTGGTGTTAAAATAAAGTATTATCTAAGTAGTTGCCTCCCTTTCTATCGCATAGGTCTTATCTTTTCTGACGTAGGAAATTTGTCCTATCAGAGGACGTCGAGCGCTTCAAACTCGCGCGCGGAGTGACAGAGCCCAGGGGGTCAAGTCTGCTAATGTTATTGTCAAAATCGCAGTTCAATGGTGTTTGAATGGTAATGCTTTTTTATGGTAATGCATCAAACCTAAAACCGAAACCCATTGTATTTCTTAAACCCAAAACGGAAACATTTTGTGTCTCGATTTTTGGTTTAAGAATCAAGAACTGTGTCAAAAAGCATTACCATTAGAACACCATTGAACTACGATTTTGACGAAAACTTTAGCAGACTTGACTCCCTGGTAATAGGTAGTTGAAAGTTTCAACTACCTATTACCAGGGCTCTCTCATAAAAATAGAAAACTTACTAGAACGGACACTCCCGCCCCGAACGGGCTCAAGGTCACGATATTATCCTACTTGTTAAACAAAAAACCGGCCAAGTGCGAGTCGGACTCGCGCACGAAGGGTTCCGTACCAAAAAACGGCAAAAAAAATCACGTTTGTGAATAAATGTTTATTTATATAAAATAAATATTTTATTCTGATTTTAGTATTTATTATTATAGCGGCATCAGAAATACATCATCTGTGAAAATTTCAACTGTCTACCTGTTGTCGTTATTAATATCGAGCAAAAAACGGCAAAAACACGTTTTTTTGTATGGGAGCCCCCCTTAAATATTTATTCTATTCCGTTTTTAGTATTTGTTGTTGTAGCGGCAACAGAAATACATCATCTATGAAAATTTCAGCTGTCTGGCTATCATGGTTCATGAGATACAGCCTGGTGACAGACAGACAGACAGACAGACAGACAGACGGACAGCGGAGGCTTAGTAATAGGGTCCCGTTTTTACCCTTTGGGTACGGAACCCTAAAAACTCAGTCGGGCTGCCACGGCCGGCGCGTCGCCGCACACGCGTTTGCCTGTTTGTGTGTTCCGTACGATCTTGGAAACAAATTACAATGGCGTCAAGTTATTGTGGTGTATTTGGTCATACAACCGCCTTAAAGTATAATAAATAGAGCATCAGTCATACCCAGCTTTATACAATACTATTTCGTATCTATTCTGTGATTTCGTTACGTGATGAAAGTTGAAACATAACGAAACAGTAAGAGGATTAAAACCTAAAAATGTTTTAGAAGAAGGTAGGTATATTTTTATTCAAAATTTAATTTAATTTCCATACTAAATCTTTATTTACTTTAATTATACAAACTCAGGAGTAGGTAAGTACTTACCCAGAAAAAGTGAATATTTTAATTTTTGTATGTACTAACTAGACTAAAATATGATTTAAAACTAAAGAAAAACTCATATTTTAGCGATATTATCTTTAAACGTAAGCAATATTTAACAGTAAGCAACCCTGGCAACACGCTTGGACGACAGCGGGGCGTAGCGACGTGAAGGGGGAGTAGTTATATAAATGTCGGCATTTGGGACTCGCACAAAGAAGAGTCCGTTCTAGTATTGTCTATTCTTATGGCTCTGTCACCCCCGGAAATACCATACAAGCGCCGCATTTAAACTTGAAACGCGGCGCTTGGAGTTTTTGGCGCTATTTTGTCGGGTTCGGTTTGGTGACTATTTTAATTATTCGCAAATTGATTTGTAGTGGATATTGTGTCTTAAAATTGGTGCAGTTTTGTGGTACAAGTGTCTACGCAGCTGAACAATATGTGGGATACTTGAAATAGGTGCGATTTTGGTTGTGTGAAGCCGAGACTTTTAGTGTAGTGGTGGCTACCTCGGCAGAACTTACCGAGTAAACTGTCTTGATATACTTGGTGCCAAATGCTCCAAGCAGCATTGGAATGCGATGCACCCACATTCTAATGTAAACTGAAACAATCTACCACTAAACTATTCAACACTTGACACTGGCAAAAATTACTTCCAAGAGGAAAGTAGATTGCCAAAACAAAAATAAGAAGAAGAACGCGGCGCTTGTAGGGTGTGTCCGGGATGTGGTGTTACCTAAACTGTCCCTCTAGCGTGTGCTTCTCCCTCCGGAGCTGCGTGATGTCGAGGTCCTTGCGCGCCAGCTCGTGCGCGTAGTGCAGCATGTGCGGCGGCGCCATGCCCTCCTGGGATAACACACCATATTTTATATTATTATGTATTATTTATTTATTTTATCTACTCTCATATCGTAAATTCGAATTATGAATCTCAAATCGAATTTATATTGACATACTTTATACACGCAGTACCGAAAAAAAATTAAAAAGTTATTTTATAACATACCTTCGCTATACCAAGCAATGTTATAAAATAACTTTTTTTCTCATTACGATACAGGGCAAATCCAAGAAGATGGCAGTGCCGCGATATTAAAAAAAAACAATGAAATTCTCACATACTTTCCATGATTAAAATGTACTCTATGGTGATCGATGACTAAGCGTAACGATTACTCTGCTGGAATGCAGTCATATCATTATTATTTTTTCTAATAGAATACGCGCTATTTTTTAGATTTAAATTTTTACTTTTGCTTAAAAATATCTGATAGTAAGTAGTGACTGAGTTGATATTTTAGATACGGCGACGGAAAAACATAATACTTAACCAAGGTAAGTACACGTAGAGTTTTTATAGTATTTGGTACAACCTACCTACCTAAAGCAAAATCGAGAAACTGCTTACTCTTTTTATCATTGATATTTTATTTTGTAGGTTCAATCACAATAATTGCATGAGAGTAGATAAAGTAGTGTATGAAACTGTACATAACTAGGTATTAAAACACTTGTGTGATACTATTAAAAACCTCGCCTAGGGCTCGGTTTTTAAACACACACTCATGTTTTAATACCCCTCATTATGCATCAGTTTCATAAACTACTATTATTAAACACATAATAAAAACAGGTTTACAACAGTTTCCCACAAAACTGTTCTGGACAGTTTGTCTGCAGGATTAGAATATTACTATCTAGGTTTACAAAGAAAAGGTTATGTTGAATTTACAGTCTGATTGGATAATGGTGAACAAGTAATCTTTTAATAATTTCTTATATTTGTTTAAATTTATCTCACATCTAAGGCCGGCCACACACAGACGTAATCACGTAACGGAATTCCGAACGTAATTTCGACAGTGTATGAAGATTCCGTACAGAAAAAACACGCTTGTGTGTGGCAGCCCATAGATTTTGTATGCAGCTGCTGCGTTCGGAATCACGTACGTACGGAATTCCGTAACGAGATTCCGTCTGTGTATGGCCGGCTTAATAGTTTCAGGTAACGAATTGAGAAGATATGGTATACGTTTCTGTAAAGTTCTATCACCATAGTAATTATGGATCCTAGGAATTACAAATTTTTGTTGTGTCATGGCTCTAGGTACATGTCCATGTTTATGTTTAATATGTTCCAAAGTGGAGTCGCACCCTCGGCCGCTGTGATTATTAACTAATAATAGATTGGAAGATGGAAGATGGATTGGAAGATTATTACCCATAAATGGATAAAAATATACATGCTGAAATTTTAATCAACGGCAGAATGCTTCGATCAAGAATACCCTAGTTGTCCGGTCAGTCTCAAAAATGGCATCTCAAATAGCGTCCCGCTTACAAACTGGGTGCTTATGGCTTATAGTGTGTTATGGCTCTTATAAAAACGCTCAGAACGCGTTGTGATAATCATAGAAATAGTATAACTAATTATTTTGAGAAAGTAAATTGTAGTTTCTGATGACTAATACTTCGGGACCGACTCTGATATCGAGAAAAAAAATCTGCTGTTCTATACAAAAGATCAATAAATACTCGACCTTGATGTATGGAACAGCTGATTCTTTTTTCTCGATATCAGAGTTGGCCCCATAGTAAACGTTGCTTGTTATCATAAATGGAACAACCCGGGGAGAACCGTAATTAAAATTTGACGTGGTATAGTGGTTGGACGAATAACTAGAAATATCAATCAATTTTCACATACAATCAAAGTTGAAGTTGAAGCCTTGGTTCTATGTCAGGGGTTAATCAAGCTGTGACCTGAATTGATGATGACTGTCCAGGAAGTAAATGGAGGAGATCCAAATTTATACACACACCCAACTGATCTTCAAACAGCATTCTACGAACTAAGTGCCAGAATTCTCATTTCCAAGGTTTCCATACATTTTAATGCTATTTTGGCGGATTTTTAAAACATATCCAAATAGATTTTAGAATACTGTTAAGATCAGTTGCGTGTGTAATTCGATCTGGATCTCCTCCATTCACTCCTTGGATAGTCATTATCACATCACAGTTCGTTCAATCCTTGGCAGAGAACCAAGGCTTTAAAGTTACCTCGTTTGTATAAAAATCGACTGGTATTTCTAATTATCCGTCTACCATTATAATTATATGCGAGCCACACCACCTTGGAGGCCGTCAAAACTTTATTTAAATAAGACACAGCGATAGCTATTAAAAATAATGTCAAAATTTATTTAAGTTTGGTGATCGCAGTCACTAAGATTCCAGAAGATGCCTTTTTTCGTTTTCTTACGACACCCACGGGACAAGTGAATAGATCGACGAACAACGTCCGATTATCGCGGTTCATTGTCATTTCGTATTTGATAGGATCCTTCCGATGGATCGTTGCGATTGCACACTTGCAATCCATTTTTCGATCTATCAAAAATATGACAGATCGTCACGACCGATCTCACCATGTATGGAGCACGTTATAGATCGGTACCGACACTGCACGACGACACTGGTACTGACAAATATTGTATTCATTATTAAATATTGTTAATTATTGTGATGGAAAAAGACCTCACTTTAAATGTGGAGGTCATTAGGGTTCCGTACCAAAATGGTAAAAAAGGAACCCTTATGGTGTGACTCAGTCTGTCTGTCTGTCTGTCACAGCTGGATATCTCGAGAACTACTAATGGTATCAACTTGAAATTCAGAATAGTTTGAGATGACATTTGCCTAACTATTTTGCAAATAAGAAATAAATAAAAAAATAAATATCTTTTTTACAACAGGGACTGAAAAGGGGTCTTAAAAATTTGAAGTGGAGCTACTAGGGCATGTGGGGTATCATATGAAAGAGCGCCGTTTGCACGTTTTCAATCATTTTTTCTTTTTGTTTTAGGCCGCATAGTTTTCTATTTATAATGAAAAATGTAAAAAAAATACCGTCCCCCTCCCCTTATCTCCGAAGTTTGCAAAGAGAAAAATCTGAAATAATTCTATGTGATAGCAGTTTATATAAAGATTACAGGAAAAATAAAACGATGTCTCAATATAGCACACTTTTATAGAAATTATCAAATTTCTAAAAAGTTAACATTAGTTCAACTATCGGTCAAGAGATGGCGCTGACCTAAAACTGCAATACTAATTTTATTATTTTACTCTGCAGTGTGGTTTAATGGTGCAATTATGATGGTACGGAACCCTCGGTGCGCGAGTCCGACTCGCTCTTGACCGGTTTTATTTTTCAATATTGACGACTCTGTATGATATATACAGGGATAAAAAAGCAACCCTTGACGAGTTTCTTGCTGGTTCTTCTCGTTACAAGGTCTTCCGCTTAGGGTTTGCGAACCGATGGCGTAGCTTCTATGACATTTACAAGTGCCTGTAACAGCCTAGACTAAATAAATTATTTAGAATTTTTGAATTCGTCGCATCCAACAAAAAATATTAATCTCTTTATTTTCAAAAACCCTATCAATGCCGTAAGCATGACGTCGACTTACCCTAACGAAAGGAAACCCCTATCATTTGGTAAGCTTTTTAATAGGGTTCTGATCAGATCAGTTGGGTATGTACAGCGATCTGAATCCCCTCCATTCTCTCCCTAGATGGCCATCATCAGATCACAGCTAGGCCAATTCTCAGCAAAGAACCAAGGTTTCAAAGTTACCTCGTTTGTATAAAAATCGACTGGGCTCGGTTATGCGGAAACATTTGTCTGTCTTTTTTTACGTGTAAAGAGTATGGAAAATAACCTCACTTCTGCACTTTTTCGATGTTTTTCGTTGTTTTTTCATCATTATCTTTAGCACAATTACCTTTCTTGAAAAAAGTTATTGGAGCAACTGCACAGTACGTTAAAGTGTATTCTGATGTAGAATTCAATACGTTTACGCTATTATTTACGCCAAAAATATGAGCCGCGACAAGCGCTTTTGATGATATTCTGACTTTTTTTACAATCATCTATGACGTTTATACGCAATCTAATACTTGTAGCTACTAAATAATTTCTTTAGCTTGTCGTATGTTGTTTTTATGGCTACAACTTTACGCTTTCTATATAAAAATATGGCCCGCGCAAACCATGGTTTCCTATGGACCCTTAATTATGTGACCGCCACTGTAAATGTTTTCCACCACTTACCGCCAAAACCCCCTCCTTCCAATGCCCGTCCTCCACGCTGACCTTCCTGGAGCGGTCATTCCTGGCGCGTATGAAGCTGTCAGTCTCGTCCAACAACGCCGCGTACCTGTCCCGTTGCGTCTGAACTTGCTTCTCTAAAATTTGTACCCGCGCTTTTAGGTCCGAAGACACTTCCTTGTGGTAGTCTTGTTCGTTCTTCAGCTTCTGTTAAGTGAAAGAAAATTATATTGGAATAAAACCGTTATTGCATATAAGATTTAACAACGTTTTTGATTCAAAAGTTATTAAGCTTACTAAATATAATACAGCTTTGTTGCCAGCGAACTAAAATCTATGGAGCAGGCATTGCGCTCAAAAAATGGCACCACACGAAAAGTACAACTAAGTGGATGGAGCTAAAAATGCTGGCATTTAATTATGCAACACAAAGCGTCTGACCACTGGTTGCTTAATAGCGACCATCATTTGTATACTCATAGATATTTTCTATACTTAAACGAAAAAACCACTCTTATCAATATGCAGAAATCACGTATCATTATAATACGTGATTTCTGCATATTTTTTCTTTCTTTCTCTTTCTCTCTTTTCTCTACAATACAAACTGTAATTATTGTAAAGAACAGAACATCAGTCACCGGGTGGTGCCATTTTTCAAACAATATTTGTTTGCAATTACACTTCCATAGATTTTAGTTCGCTGTTTGTTGCAATACAAGTCCGCACATGGATGTCTGAGGCCTGAGGTAATCTCTTAAGGCGCTTTTATCGCCGAAAGTGGCACCGCGGTGAATTTTATTTAATATTGTTATTCTAATAAACAATTTTAATAAAACTTTTGATGTAATTTTTAGGGCCCCATAGTCTAGTATTTTTAGACGGTATCATTACATTCTCTCGTAGTCACTGCTAGAAGTAAATAGCAAAACTGCTAAATGTGATTTCTACGAATGACTGGGAACGTAGTGATACCTTCTAAAATACTAGACTATGAGCCTTAAAAATTTTATTTTTCTTAATAAAAATCTTTATTAAGCAAATAATAAAAATATTAAACAAAAAACCTTTGAGGGCGCTACTTTCGGTGAGATATTCACGTTAAGCTACACAACCGATTTCAAAAAGAATTTTGCTCTTAGAAAGTAACACTGTCCCTGAGGGACATATAAGCTATATTTTATAAGGAAACATTTAATGGGAAGTGCAATTTTAGGCCCAGTCTTGAAGGCCTCTGTACGTATTGGGAAACACAGACTCGGGCAAAGAGTTCCACTCTAGTAGTACGGATGATAAAATTTGAAGCAAAACGCTTAGTGAGAGTCTTTGAAATATCCACCAAAAACAGAGGCGCTGATATTCAAAAATACAAATGTGACATACAAGAAAAGCAATTGTTTTACCTCTTCATACAATTTCAAAGTATCCATTTTATCCTGCTTCTCTTCTTCCAACAGCAATCTATACGTCTCCCCCTTTTCTTTCAATATAGCTACCTCGCTTTTCAGATCTTCTATCTCGCTCTGCGCTTCTTCAACACCAGAAATCCTCACATTCTGAAGTTTATACGCTTCAAATTCTCCCCTAACGATTTCTAATTCTTCCTTACATTTTGTATGTATGTTTTCATACCCATCTACTTTGAAAATAGCAGATATATCTATTGGACTGCCTTTTTTATCATTTTCCGATATCAACTCTTTTTTTAGAATGTGAATTTTGTCTATCAATGTCTGGAGGTATTCGCTGTCCGCTAGTTTTTCGTTGTCCGTTTCGCTTTTGGATTGATTTTCAGCTGAAAAATGGAAATAAATAATGAAAATAAATTAAGTCACAAGAATTATTTCGTTCAAAAGTAAAATCTTGAATGTAGCTCGATAGGTTATGTCGTCTATAGTTTTATGCCTGTTTGTGTCTGTGGAATTGTTTGAATCGAAGATAAAATTACCCTAGAGACAGCGCGTGGGAAAACAACCTTGTTACGATAGTTATTCTATCTCAAGAAGACCGTTTTGCTATGAATGTTGTTAGGCGTGCACATGCACATTTTTTCAGTGTGCGTAATACGAGAGCGTGCAGACGCACACTAAAACCTTTAGACGCATAATACCACATACGCAAAATACCACCTATACGCAATACGCCATAAACGCAAAATACCACTTACGCATAATACCAACTTAGCAAAACACCAACTTTGATTTACGCAAAATCCCAACTTTGATTTACCTACGCAAAATACCAACTACGTATAACACCAACTTTTTCGTAATTGAGTGATTGAAAAAAAATACTTTCTGTACTTTGATTTGCTACCAGTAGAGTCGAAGTCTCCAGTAGTAAGGACTCCCGTTGACGGCTGTGGGGAATATGCTGACCGAAACTGATGAACAGGTATGATAAGACCTCCTTTACATTCATGCTAGCCTGGTACTTTTCAATAGACTGATTGCCCTGTTATACCAACTCTCCAGCAGTTAGCACTCGCGTTGAGAGCTGTGGGGAAAATGCTGACCGGATCTATAGCTGATAGCTACAGCGATAGCCTGGTACTTTTAGTTTAAGCATAGTCACAGAATAGATATAACCTAGCTAGGATCGCTGAGTATTATGCGTCTAAATGGCTTGAGTAACCTTAGCGAAATAGTTTCTTCGGCCACTTCACTGACAAAATAATTGCGTCATTGCGTACGAATACATGTGAGCAAGTCGTAGCTCGTCATGTACGAAGATGTTACGCTGAGTATGTTGTCTCCTCGGTGTCGATAGCAGTGACGTCATCGTTTGCTGAAGTTGCTGTAACATGCCATTTTCGTCTCGAGGTGTCGTCCTGGCGGTGAAGAAATCTCCGGGTGGTCGTAGTGTCGTGCCGTAGGTCAGTTCTGCTGCGCTTACTTTCGTGTCGTCCCGTATTGCGGTGCGAAGTCCGAGCAGGATCATGGGTAATTCTTTGACCCAGTTTACTCGGTTGCACTTCGTCATCAGCGCGGCCTTGAGTGTTCTGTGCCAGCGTTCTACTTGTCCATTAGCTTGCGGATGATAAGCGGTGGTGTGGATGTGGTTGATGCCCAGCATGTTTGTCAGCTTTCGGAATAGTTCGGACTCGAACTGTCGACCTTGATCTGACGTAATCGTCGTCGGTGTTCCGAATCTGGCAATCCAACCTCTGAGTAGAACCTGGCAGATGGTTTCGGCGGTGATGTCTTTGACGGGATACGCTTCTGGCCATTTCGTGCAGCGATCGATCATCGTTACGCAATATTTGCATTCTTCGGACGTAGGTAACGTAATTATGTCAATGTGCAAGTGTGAGAATCGATCGGCCGGCGGAAAGTGCATGATCGGCGAAACAGTGTGACGTTGCACTTTAGACTGTTGACATAATAGACATGTCTTTGCCCATTTTCCGATGTCTGTATTCATCGATGGCCAGAAATAGCGTTGCGCTAGCATGCGTCGTGTTCCTCTGACGCCGGGATGGCTGATGTTATGCACGATGTCGAAAGCTTTTCGTCGGTACAGCTGCGGTAGATATGGTCGCATATAGCGCGTTGATGTTTCACACATTATGACTTTGTCGCTATTTGGTACGGGGAACATTTTAAACTGCAAGCGCGGGTTGTTTCGCAATTCACACAGCTCGCTGTCCTTTTCTTGCTCTGCTGACAGTTGTTCGTAGTCGATGGGTGAAGGGAAGGTAATCTCCTCCACTCGAGATAGGCAGTCAGCAACAACATTATCTTTGCCGGAAATATGTTGTATGTGGGAGCAAAATTGTGAGATGAAATCGAGCTGGCGCAGTCTTCTTTCCGTGTCACATGAGCTCGCTGCTTTGTGTAAAGCAAACGTCAGCGGTTTATTATCTGTATAAACCGTAAATTCTCTTCCTTTAATCATGTGACGAAAATGTTTAATTGCCATGTATATAGCAAGTAGTTCCCGGTCGTACGTGCTGTACCGTTTCTGTGTCTCGCTCAGTGTTTTGGAGAAAAAGGATAAGGGTTCCCATTTTCCATTCACGTGCTGCTGTAGTACTGCTCCTGCACATGTGGCCGAACAATCTGTCATCAGGCCGAGACGAGCGGAAGTGGATGGGTGAGATAGTGCAACAGCGCTTTTTATGCTTTCTTTGCATTTCTCAAACGCTTCTTTTGACGTTTGTGTCCACTTTATTTCGCTTTTGTCCTTCCTCTTTGAGTTGTGCAGGTACTTGTTTAGTTCAGCTTGTATGTTAGCAGCGTGAGGTATACACTGGCGGTAGAAATTCACCATGCCAAGAAAACGTCGCAGCTGTTGGACTGTGGTGGGCAAAGGAAAATTTGATATTGCCTCAGTCCTGTCATCCAGCGGACGTATGCCATCTTTGGATATGTGGTAGCCCAGAAAATCCAGTTCTTCTTTGCCAAATTCGCATTTTTCCACGTTTAGTGTGATGCCGTATTCGTCCATTCTCTCCAGTACTTTTCGAAGTAGGGTCTCGTTATCCTCTTTCGTCCTTGATGGGATAAGGATATCGTCGATAAAAACGAATACATCTAGTCCTTTGAAAACCATATCGACGAAGCGTTGGAACGTTTGGCTGGCGTTACGTAATCCAAACGTCATTCTCGTGAATTCAAAAAGTCCAAACGGTGTTGTTATCGCGGTTTTCGGTATGTCATCTTCAAAAATTGGAATGTGATGGAACGATTTTCGGATGTCCAGCTTGGAGAAAACGGTCTTGTCACGCAGCAAGTATGTGAAGTCTTGAAGCCTTGGTATAGGGTAGCGATCAGGAAGTGTGACGGCATTTAATCGTCTATAATCGCCGCATGGCCTTAATTCGCCATTTTTCTTTGTGACGATGTGCAGCGGCGTTGCCCAAGGACTGTTAGAGGGGCGGCAAATGCCTAACTCCATCATCCTTTGGAATTCCTGTTTCGCGGCTTTATACTTTGCTGGGTTTAATGGACGAACTTTTGCATAGATCGGCGGCCCCGTCGTATGTAAATAATGCACGACATTATGCTTAGGTGCATTTTTCAGCGTCGACGGCCTTGTTACGTCAGGTAATTCACGTAGTAACTCGGCGTAGAGTCCGGTTACATCTATCGTACGGACCGATGAGTCATTCGAGTGCATTGTGCGCGCGGCAACCGATAATTTCGTTATTTTGTCGATCAATCTCTTTTCGCTTAGGTCAATGTTTAGTTGATTTTTAGCGAGAAAATCTGCTCCGAGAATTGATCTGCGCACATCGGCTACGACGAATGTCCACGTGAATGGTCTTCGTAGTCCCAGATCTATGCAAACTGTCTTAAATCCGTAGGTCTTAATTTGCGTTCCGTTGGCGGCATAAATTGCGTAATCGGCATTTGTGGGCTTTTCTTTAGTGCGGGCGAGTACAGATATGTCTGCTCCGGTGTCTATTAAAAATTGTGTCCCACTTTTTCGGTCGGTGACACATAGACTGTAACTTGTTCCGTCAACACCAACTCCCGCCGCGGTTAGTGTTGGAGTTAGTTTTCCGACAGCGTATTTCGCTGCGCTTTGTAGGTACAGCGAGCCTCATCTTTACACCGCGTGGATTTGTCATCGAACCTTTTGTGGAACCAGCAAATCCAATCTTTGGGTTTTTGGGAACGTCTCCTGGAGTGAGAGTGGGACGTTGATTTGCGCCTCTGTCTGTCTCTGTCTTGGTTATTCGACATGTGACTATGAGATTTGCGCATCTCGCTTAATTGTTGCGCAAGAAATTCCACTCTTCTCGATAGGAGTTCTTCTAAGGATTCTGTGGCCAGTTGTGATGATGAGGACGCCATTATTGTTCTGAGGATGGACTGTTCTTTGAAGCTAGATTGATATAGCGCTTGTCTATGAGGCAATTGTGCTGTCTAGTTCGAATCTATGTGCGACTTCTCAATTTGACTGGTGAGACCCGCTTGTGGGAGGCCAGTCAAACCGATCCGCTAGAAAATCGAACGACGCGACGTAGACCTTACTTCAGATTGCGTAAATAGCGCTTTCTTTCCTCACTTGTTCTTGTTTGATGGTTACTGATGGTCACTGGGTGGCTGCAATCTGTTTGTCTCCCTGGGCGACGAAGGACTTCCGTGATTATACGCCTCTTGAAATTTCAATCGGTGAGATCCGCTTGTGGAAGGCCGATTGAAATGTGCGATCACGGAGAAATCCAGCAGAATCACGTCGGGGTCACCAATTTGGCTCCTAGCTTGGGAGATAAAGTGTAGCTTGTCGCTAAGAAGCTAAGAACGATGTTTATTATTTTATTCATCTTATATACTAAATTATTACATATAATTGTATGTGCGTCAGCTGGATATTCTTAACACAGTGTGTGTGAGTTTGCTCTAGGTACAAAGTCCGAGCTGACGCTAAAACAATGTGCACGTGCACGCCTAACACATCCATAGCAACACGGTCTTCGTGAGATAGAACAACTATACCGGTACTAATTCCAATGCTTTGGTGTAATGTATACTTATCACATAGTAACATACGTACTACTTAGCCATTCAAAACTAAATACTAATGTAACATGCATGACAATAGTACACCAATCTATGCTGGCGCCGGCTCTTGTTCTTTAGGTAACCATTGAACAGTACTGATGTCTATCGTTACCGTGACTGTAGCTTCATAGTACATTATGAAACAAGTTAGCTTAGGTTGCTCATTGCACACAAGGCTGTTGAAGCCCGAGCCGCAGGCGAAGGCGTAACTCAGCCGAGTGTGCAATGAGCAAAAGCGCACGAGTTTTATACGACGTGTTTCAACACATTGGCGAGGAAAACACAAAGTAATTTATCACACAGCAACAAATTCGACAAAAACAAAATAGGACAATTATTTTTTTGTTTTTTTTACACGCCCAATGCAAGAATATTTTGCGAACAAAGGGGTGAGTGAGCATACAGCCTACTTCAAAATTATAATTTTAAGTGATAAAATGCAAATATTTTAATATTTATAACAAAATATTGTGAATCCTTACTAAAATGCGAAAGTCCGTTTGTTTGTTTGTTACGCCTTCACGTCCTAACTACTCAACCGATCATCATGAAATTTTGCATACACGTTGTCAGGGTTACAGAGAAGGACATAGGGTACCTTTCATCCAGAAAAAATGTATTGTTCCCGAGGGATAGCAAAAAAACCTTTCCAAGCAGACTAAGTCGCGGGCGGCCGCTAGTTATGAATAATTTGATAATAATAAATATTTGTTTGACTTAATTTAGGACTTACACATTTATTTATTTTAAATATGAATATGAAATTTCAGCGGCATAAAACCTCTTTGTTGTTACTAAAAAAAATTACTGTATTACCCGGTTAAATTGGGAATGCTCTGTTTACTCGCATAGAACTTGCAGCAAGCCTCCATCACTCGCTCAAGGTCGCGCGATAAGCACCTACCGCTAGCCGTTCGTTCGAACGAACAAGTGAGCAGAGGGCCACCACATGCCCGCCTGTATAGTCGCACGGCACCTTACTGCCTGCGTAGGTATGGTCTGTTTATAATAGTAACAATGTCGAATCGACATTACTGTGCCGTGTGCGGATGTCTAAATCAAAAAACCAATAAACAATTGTCGTTTTTACATTATAATATATGCTACGCAATTCATTTAAAAGAAGACAACCCTGACGTTGCATCGTTAGAAAAGGTAAGAGCACGCGATAGAAAGAGAGGCAACCATTAGGTGAATTAACTGTAGGTCATTAGCGCTGCGCGACCTGAATTACACTTTATTGTCTCGGAGCTAAAGTCGCTATTTATTTAAATGACTTTTCGGAGTGCTGCTTCTGTACTTGTACTATTAGTTATTCTGTGCTTGCAGTAAGGCACTAATTAAAATTTGTAGGGTTAATTCTATAACAACCTAGTGTTTTATATATCATTTGTTTGTTATAGCTCGGTTTATGGCCCTAAAAGGGCTCACTTTACGAGCAAGTGTGTTGAAAAGGTATGATTCCGTTCTCGGCAGCAAGCACCAGTGCTGCCGCAGCAGTGCGCTCCAACGGTTCAATTTGGAGCACACTGCTGCGGCAGCACTGCTGCTTGCTGCCGAGATCGGAATCATATCTTTAAGCACGAAAATCTAGTGAGATTGATTTAGTGCAGCTCGCGCAAAATAACTTGACCCAAATTTTAGTACCACGTGACCTGCGCAGTAGCAATTTTAGGTACAAAAATGTTTAGTGCGCAAGCCATATTGACTATAGTTTGGTTCAAGTTATATTGCGCGAGCTGTACGGTTTATATTTTGCTTTGAAATATTAGTTCTTATAACAGAAGAAAACGTAGATGGTTGTATTGTCCCCGAAGCAGAAGAGAAGAGAAGCAGTGTTTTTAAGTTGATGATGCACGTTGCGGCCTATGGGGCGTGGACTATTTCGAATCCGTGATTGGTCAGAGTCAGTTGAAACTACGGTTTTACACATAGGCATAGAAAAATTTTCGCTGCGCTCAAGAAGACCAACAAAGCGTGGAAAAGAGAAGTTAACATCATACGGACATGGTCTATGTAAAAAGAGACAAAGGATCAAGTGACATGTGCCAACATTTTTTACAGTAAGAGCCCATAGCGTCCCGCCTAGCAAATGAGCGATCACAGTTTGTTTAAAATATTTGTTAATCTAATTAGAATTTAAATTAAAGGTATCGTGGAGCCATGGTGTCTTGTGCTCTAAGTAATTGTGGTGTGAAAAAAAAACCATTCAAGTAATCACACTTTCACAGGTAAATAAGATATTGCCATAAATTTCTCTAAAACCAAATTTCGCTACATTTATTCCTTTATCGACGAAGAAAACAGTATGGAACATAGTTTATTAATTTCTTTTGTCATATATAGTCATATTTTATGAATATTTTTTACGTATCGCATATAAAATGTATGCATTCGTTTTCGGATCACCTGTTTATTGACATTGTTGTTCTTTGACATTCTATTTCTATGGTTTTACAAGTAGTAACGTGTGACAGCTTACCATAGTCAGTGTTGGCAGCGATCTTGTCCATGAGGCTGCCATTAAGCTGGTCTCGTAACAGCTGTATAGTGGCCACATCCTGCTGCCGACGGCGGTCGTACATCCCCACCGTGTGAGACAACTCGGCTAATCTCTCTTCTAGCGCGCTTACTCTCTCCTCTTGTCTAGCGCAGATTTTGCGCGCTGATTCTTCCGCGCGTTTCGCTTTTATTTGCTCCTAAATATAATCAAATTTATTGAATTTTTATATTTTAGACCTTCAAAATGTTATTTTTATATTAAGAAGATTAATATATGACAAAAATACTTGAAAAATCGACTCACCCGTAGCAGTACCGTCTGAGGTGCTACGGGTGAGTCGTTTTTAGGGTTCCGTACCCAAAGGGTAAAAACGGGACCCTATTACTAAGACTCCGCTGTCCGTCTGTCTGTCTGTCTGTCTGTCTGTCACCAGGCTGTATCTCATGAACCGTGATAGCTAGAAAGTTGAAATTTTCACAGATGATGTATTTCTGTTGCCGCTATAACAACAAATACTAAAAACAGAATAAAATTAATATTTAAGGGGGGCTCCCATACAACAAACGTGATTTTTTTGCCGTTTGTTGCTCGATATTAATAACGACAACAGGTAGAGAGTTTAAATTTTCACAGGTGACGTATTTTTGTTGCTGCTATAGCAACAAATAATAAAAACAGAATAAAATTAATATTTAAGGGGGGGTTCCCATACAACAAACGTAATTTTTTTGCTGTTTTTTGGTACGGAACCCTTCGTGCGCGAGTCCGACTCGTACTTGGCCGGTTTTTTTTCTAGTATTTTGTCTAATATATTAATTATCTTAATAAAAAATATCATTGTACGACTGTTCTAGCAACTACAGCTTCTGTTGCAATCGCACAAGTAGCAAGGAAATCTCCACGGTCCTCGCTTTGGACTTGGCGATTGAAGAGAAACATAATTCCTGACACCTTTCTGATAGCTATAGAGTGCGACAGTTCTAACAGTTGCAGCTTCTGTTGCAGGCGCATAAGAAGCGCGGGGTCTCCACGGTCGTTGCTTCGGCGTAAACGATTGCTAAAAAAACATAATTCCTGACTCACCTCTCTGATAGCTATATAGTGCGACTGTTCTAGCAACTGCAACTTTTGTTGCAGGCACACAAGTAGCGCGGGCGTCTCCACGGTCCTCGCTTCGCTGTTGACAATTGCTAAAGAAACATCTCCACGGTCCTCGCTTCGGTGTTGACAATTGCTAAAGAAACATCTCCACGGTTCTCGCTTCGGTGTTGACAATTGCTAAAGAAACATTAAGGTCTCTACCCACTACACCGTACCATACCATGACCGTACTAGGAACGTGTCAGGCAAAAAAATATATTCTTTGAAAAGTATGACACTTTTCTCACTAGACCGTTCCGTCACCGCCTATGCACGTCAGTGTGCCATGCACGGAGCATCTACAATTGTCGGCGATATTTTGCCGGTGCTGACACGCTCTGTGCATAACACGCGACGTTGTCGAGCCGATGAGTATATGGGTTGTAATGTAACCGCGTATGACGACCGTTATAAAGGCAAAATTAAACGGACTCCTATCGGTTTTGGCTGTTGCATACGGGCACAGTAGAGTGTATCGTGTTGCTTTTCGTGTCTGATACGTTCCTAGCACGGTCATGGTATGGCACGGTGTAGTGAGTAGAGACCTTAATTGTTACTGACTCGCCTCTCTAATAGCTATAAAGTGCGACTGTTTCAGCAACTGCAGCTTCTGTTGCAGGCGCACAAGCAGCGCGGAAGTCTCCACGGTCCTCGCTTCGGCTATGACGATTGCTAAAGAAACATAATTACTGACTCACCTCTCTGATAGCTATAGAGTGCGACTGTTCTAGCAGTTGCAGATTCTGTTGCAGGCGCACAAGTAGTACGGGAGTCTCCACGGTCCTCGCTTCGGCGTTGACGATTGCTAAAGAAACATAATTGTTACTGACTCACCTCTCTGATAGCTATAGAGTGCGACTGTTCTAGCAGTTGCAGATTCTGTTGCAGGCACAAGTAGTGCGGAGTCTCCACAGTCCTCGCTTCGGCGTTGACGATTGCTAAAGAAACATAATAACTGACTCACCTCTCTGATAGCTATAGAGTGCGACTGTTCTAGCAACTGCAACTTTTGTTGCAGGCGCACAAGCAGCGCGGGTGTCTCCACGGTCCTGGCCTCGGCGCGCTGCAAGCGGCGCTGCGACGCTTCCAGCGAACTGCTGAGGTCACGCACACGCTTCTCTAACTCTGCCTGTGACGCTGTTATAATGAGAAATAGTTATTTGTTATACAAGAGAGCAAAGTCATTTTTTGCTGCGAGTGCTGACTTTTAAATCACGAACTAGCGAAGTAGTCTAGAATTGAATCACGAGCGTAGCGAGTGATTCTAATATAGACTACTGAGCACAGTGAGTGATTTAAAGGCACGAGACATCAAAAAATTTGCTCTCGTGTTAAACATACAACTTTTCACCTCTACCAGCGAGAAAAGGTGTTAGAAATTAAAAAAGCACTTTGCCTCACGCTCGCAGCAAAAGTCGATTTTGCTGCGAGTTTTTACGCGCCAAAAGCACCCTTTTCGTGCTGGAGAGGTGAAATATATTTTATTTGGCAACACTAACAAATAAATAAGAATGAAACTTCAATCATCTATCTATACCTATATTGCATGATAATGGCATTTGTGGGACACCTCAAACCCCCAAAACGCAGCCTACTATGAAAGTAGACTTTTATTGTTAAATTTTGATGTAAGATTATTTTAATAAAGTTTTTATTTTAATTAAGTCGTGATTTGATAAACGGCATGTGCCTCATTTCAGCTTTGTTATTGTATGACGTGCTACATCCACAGGTATAGATGATTGAAGGAATGAAAGCATACAAAATTAAGTGGATGATGAAACTGACTTGAATTGTGTTTGATTTTAAATTTGTAAAGGGTGTTAGTAGCACCCCAGCGAAAACTTCAAGGGATGATTCTACCGTTAGAGTTAAGCAACTTCCTCTATGCCAATTCTCCATTTCCTCTATGAAAATTCCACTTCAGATAGACTCAGAAACATGAGTTGACTATGCCCTGAAAGTTTTTGCTAGGGTGATATTCAGTAAAAATGACTGTTATTGAATATTTCAGTCACATAAAATTTTGTAATAACTACACAAACCAAATAAAAAAGATATGTCAGTGTTGCATCTAAATAAATAATTAGGTAGGTAAGTAGGTAATTGAAATTCTAAATAACTTAGTTTTTTTGTAATAAAAAATATGAATAAAAAGAAAATCATCATCATACCTTGTGTTTCTGTTGAATTAACAACTCTATCCTCTAATTTTTCTTTAGTCTTCCTTTCACTATTCAGTTTCACGTGAAGTTCTCTGAAAATTGAAAATTATATAAGAAAGAAAGAAAAACGATTCTTTCAGCAAAAAACAAAACCATAAATTTCTTTTTTTTTCTTAAACTAAAATAAAACCGGTCAAGAGCGACGGACGGACTGACGGACGGCGGTCGGACTCGCGCACCGAGGGTTCCGTACAATCATAAATATATTTGGATGTGTTATTTTAGGACAGTCTTTAAAAAAGAAGTAGGATAAACGGCAGACAGGTACGAACAGGCGGACAGTTAATTTACAAATGCTGCTTATGGTGACTGAAAAACGTTTCAGCCACTCCACATTGCAAAATGTTTATATTACTAGTCCATCAGCCATTTTAATGTCCCCACTGCTGGGGCACAGGCCTTCCTTATGGGTGGATAAGGAGGACGGGCCATAACCCACCACGCGGGCCCAATGCGGATTGGTGGGTGTTAACGACTGCAAATGCAGCCGGGACCAACGGCTTAACGTGCCTTCCGAAGCACGGAGGAGCTCGAGATAATAATTTTTTGGTCACCCATCCCATGACCGAACCTTGCGAACGTTGCTTAACCTCCGCAATCGCTGGTCCAGGCGCTAAACCACTGCGCCACCGAGCTCCTCGTTATTATTATATTACTATATTACTAAGTAGGAACTTATTCTTCGTTTATTCGTACGGCAAATAGTAGGTAAATTAGAACCAGCCACCAATTTATTATTGTAGTGTTAGGTTGCGCCATCTCTTGACCGATAGTGGAACTATTTTTGTCCCTTAGGTTAGCATGCTTAGGACAGCGTCATCTGTTGACTGGTAGTGAAACTAAAAAAAATTTGTTTGTTTTTTGAATTTCTAAAAAAGTGTGTTATATTGAGACATCGTTTTATTTTTCCTGTAATCTTTACATAAACTACTATCACATAGAATTATTTCAGATTTTTCTCTTTGCAAACTTCGGAGATAAGGGGGGGGGGGAACGGTATTTTTTTTTACATTTTTCATCATAAGTCGAAAACTATGCGGCTTAAGAAAAAAGGAAAAATTGTTTCAAAATGTGCAAACAGCGCTCTTTCATATGATTCACATGCCCTAGTCACCTCATTTAAAATTTTTAAGACCCCTTTTCAGTCCCTGTTGTAAAAAAAATATTAATCTTATTATTTCTTTCTTATTTGCAAAATAGTTGGGCAAATGTCATCTTAAACTATTCCAAATTTCAAGTTGATACCATTAGTAGTTCTCGAGATATCCAGCTATGACAGACAGACAGACAGACAGACTGAGTCACACCATAAGGGTTCCTTTTTTACCATTTTGGTACCGAACCCTAAAAATGCACTAACTACTCACTTCAACATAGCAGATTGATCAGCTCTCTCCTTCTCTCTTTCCTGGATCTCATATGCTATTTTGGCTTTCAAATTACTCATTTCCACCAAATGTTGCTGGACCAGTGACTTGGTCTCCTCTTTCATAGCAGCAATTATGTTCTCGTACTAAAAAAGTATTAAAATTCTGGTATGACAATGGTATTATTAATAAAAATCTCTTGGATAACTGATTACATGTAACACACACACATACATGGTGGGTTTTTGAGATAGGACAATACCTAAGGGCAAGTACTATAGACGATATGTCCATCAGCCATTTTAATATCCCCACTGCTGGGGCACAGGCCTTCCGTATGAGTGGATAAGGAGGACGGGCCATAACCCACCACGCGGGCCTAATGCGGATTGGTGGGTGTTAACGACTGCAAATACAGTCGGGACCAACGGCTTAACGTGCCTTCCGAAGCACGGAGGAACTCGAGATAATAAATTAACTGATTTGGTTGCAGGAAAACATTTAGATATTATCTTTAGATATTCTGAACTACATTTTGGAAAAAAAATACAGTTTTTTTTCCAAAAAATTGAATATCGATCATATTTCACGTGGGGATCAAAAGACTCTAAGAGACCATTTAAGGTATGAGTTCTAGAAATGACAGAAGTCGCCAAAAATGTATCACATACATTATGTACAGAAAAACGTTAAATCAACTCAAAATATTCTTTACTGCCAAACGATCCTACTACAGCAAAACCCCAGACGGAATTAATGTCAAAATCTAGTATTTTGGTACATTGGAAATGGTTGTCTTGTCATGGTACCTGCCTACTGTTTTAACATTTATTTGCTTCGAACTCGTTGGTTGTAAACCCACCTTCCCCTTCCCCGGACAAAAGCTAGTAGCACAGAACAGATAATAGTACTAGCGTACAAAAGTTGCACTCCGCAAAATCGTTTAAATAAATTGCGACTCTTGCTCCGAAACAATAAAGTGCAATTCAGGTCACATAGCGCTCCCTTCGCTCCAAAATATGCACTAAGTAGTTGCCTCTCTTTCTATCGCGGAGGTCTTATCTTTTTTGACGTATGAAATTTGTCCTCTAAGAGGACGCCGAGCGCTTCATACTCGTGCAAAGTAAAGTAAACTAACCTTATCCCTAGTAACTTTCTTGTCTGCTTGGAATGCTTCTTCCATGCGAGCTTTCTCCGCTGTCAAAGTAGACAGCGACAGTGTGAGTGCTGCCACTGAACCATCTGGAGCTTTTTTTAGAAAACATAATGATCAATATTTAGTATCACATCAATAAAAGGAAAATTAAATAAGATGGGCATTTGGTGTGACTGTAGTAAGTCTCTACAGCAAGTTTAACAGCCGTGTTCAAGAATAATACGCAAATGACCCCCCTTGCCTATGTGAATGCACTGGGTTGAAATAGTGTCTGGGATTGTTTTCTTTTTTATGTGTTACTTGTGATTGGTAGTTGTAACACTGTGCGCCCTTGGCCTCTGTGACACCTCATATGCGCGAACTTATCCCCACTCCGTCGAAGAAGTGTCAAGATGTTTGCCTCGTGTTGTTATTATTGTGAATACGGATGTAAATACTGTTTGTTTGATAAGCAGGTGTATTTCTTTCTGAGTCATGGATATTTGTTTATTTATTTATTAAATCGATGGTCTAGAGTCTAGAGAAGACAAACATGCTAATTACAGATTTACCAATTATTCAGGAGGACTGTTTTTATTAATTCTTAACTTCTAGATACTATAACTTAAGGACCTGCAAAACGGTAGCGACAATGAAAACATATAAAGTTTTGTCGCATAGTTATAAGAATCCACTCATTTTGAAAGGTAGAAAAAAATATTGTTGTATTTGACATATCCTGAATTAGAGACATAGCTATAAATAATTTCAAGTAAAAGCTTAGTTAGTGAAAAGAATTTTTTTTTTCTAAAAAGTTTTTTGTGTAGAAAGTTACCAAATTACACAATTAATAAAATTATTTAGCTTATTTGTCAATCGTGGTAAACGCAAGTGAAATGTTATAAATCTATTTAACATCTTTTTTAGTTAAAACAGATGGTAAATAACTGCCATTATCTTTTTTGGCTTCAAAATGACATCACTTGCTATGAATGTACAGTACAATAAAGTTTAGACAGAAAGACACTGAATTATGGAATTTGGATAACTGCAAACAGTAGAGCATGCTTATTTAATACATTTGGCATTAAAATGTTAAAATAGCAAATTTGTGTAGTTAACACATTTGTCTTCTAGACCATCAAAATATTCCATCCATTATTTATTCAAGATACTACTAAATCTTTTAGTCTTAGCCTTCTTACGCACTAACGGTCAAGCACAGGGCAGGCCAACCATGCAGGTCCATTTCAATATGAAATTTCGTAGCCGCTAAGTGCATATGAACAATCACAATCAGTTGCAAAAAATGCAAAAACCAGCCAACCCCGCGGTCAACTGCCAGTGTGTAAGAGGGCTATTATTATTATTTAGAAGGGGGGATGCCAGCGAAGCCGGACGGGTGATCATCAGTCACCTTGGTCGGGACCATTTTACCCAAAGAGGGCTAAGTCTGGGACTGAATGAATACCTAATGTGAGTTGTCCACATTTATTATTTCTATTAATACTTTGAGGCCCGGGCCATTATAATGGAGTATGTACTGGTTTGCCAGCCCAGTGGGGGCCCAACCGCAAAACTATAAGAGATGGCTAAATTTATTTTTTATTATTAATAATTAAATTTTTTTTTTATTTAATGAGATAAAAAAAAGATTAAATAAATAATACAGAATCGGATCACATGTCATGACGTCCCCGACGAATGAGGACATATCAATTTATTAACATCACATCTATACATGTGATTGGACCTCAAAAGCATTAATAAGTTAAGACTATCAAAATCCCGTACCTCCTTCAGCAGGTGCTTCAGTCTTATTCAATGCTTTTAAACTGATTTCTAGTGCTTCTTTTTCTTTAACAAGTCCTTTATATGCAGTGACCACATCTGAGAACAAAATAATAAACTAAAATAAAATGATCAGTACTTAATGTAAACATTTTACATGTTAGTGTCTTTAATTTCAGGTGAATATGTCTCATCAACCATTTTTAACTCATTTGCGCCTGCCGTATACCCCCCTAAAAATAATTAGCACCAGAGAAGAAAAGAGACAAAAGAAGAACACGTGAACAAGTTGCCAGCCTCATGCGGCCGGGTCGGCGTTGACAGAATGGCTTAGGCTATTTTGAGCCGGCTTCATGCGGCCAGTGGGTCTACTGCCCAAGTGTCGTCGACTTCGCCGTGGGCTTCATTTGACAGATGGATGAGATACATTGCAATTTTTTTGATACCAATAAAAACTTACCGAAGAAACGTAGCAATGTATTACAACTATCTGTCAAATGAAGCCGGCGGCGAAGTCGACGACACTTGGGCAATAGACCCACAGGTCAGCATTAAGGAATTAATGCCCCACTGTTGGGGCACAGGCTTTTCTGATGGGCAGTGTTGTTCTTGTTGTGGCGATTTCCATATTATATGGCAATCCCGATCAAATGCGAATCTTGCAACAATGCTGGTTATATAAATATTGGCAGCAACTTTCATTAGGTACTAAGATTTTTGATATTTTTCAAGAATTCTTTAAAACATGGCAATTTATTGTAATTTTTGGCTTTATGCTGCAATTTTTTATTTTGAGTACAACAATACAATACAAACAGTACACTGTTTATGGGCAGATAAAAAATATTTTAGTGTTAACAAACACATTATTATTAGGTAACAAAATTGTTTAAATGTAAAATAAAGCTGTTGGAGAATATTCTACACTCTGAATAAATAAGATAATACTTGCTGCTTTGCGTTGATCAAATGTACACTTCAAAAAAAACATTCATATACAAAAGATTTGCTAACATATGGATGAATATATCTGATAATATAAATTATTTCCTGTCTTTACACTTACCCCTAAGGCGTCCTTCATATCTCTTTATTTGGTCGGCTTGCTTCGTTATTGTAGATATTAGCTCTTGCTTAGAAAGGGATTCCATTTTCCTCTTTAATCCTAGTAAAATACTGCAGCTGACTGCCGACTATGGTCTTGAGGTTGGTAATGGTTAAATTATGTTCAAATCTAAACTTAACTTTAAAGTATTAAGATTACACAGCAGCTGCTATTTTAGATGAAGTCAAAGAATAATAGGTAACTGATAATTAACTAATATTTCTTGCTTTGCTTCCCAGTAAATACCTATTACTAATTACAATTAGAAACCTCAGAATTAAAAACATTTAAAACTAATCTGTCAGCTGTCACAAGTCTTCTTCTTCTTCTTATTTTTGTTTTGGCAATCTACATTCTTCTTAGAAGTAATTTTTGCCAGTGTCAAGTGTTGAATAGTTCAGTGGTAGATTGTTCAGTTTACATTAGAATGCGGGTGCATTGCATTCCAATGCTGCTTGGAGCATTTGGCACCAAGTATCAAGACAGTTTACTCGGTAAGGTCAGCCGAGGTAGCCACCACTACAATAAAAGTCTCAGCTTCACACAACCAAGATCGCGCCTATTTCAATTATCCCACATATTTCCAGTTGCGTAGACACATGTACCACAAAACTGCACCAATTTTAAGACACAATATCCACTATGAATCAATTTGCGAAAAATAAAAATAGTCACCAAACCGATCCCGACAAAATGGCGCCAAAAACTCCAAGTCTTCTTCTTATTTTAGTTTGGCAATCTACTCTCCTCTTTAGTGAGCAATTTTTGCCAGTGTCAAGTGTTGAATAGTTCAGTGGTAGATTGTTTCAGTTTACTTACAATTTTTCATTAAAATGCGGGTGCATCGCATTCTAAGGCCGTATACAGAGAGAAAGCAGGTTGACGCAGGTTGACGCAGGTTGATATACTAAAATTGACCTTATCCCCGCGCATTATATTATATTTTGCCTATACTAAAATGGACCAGCGCTTAGGCAGCCATTACATGGTCATGCAAGCGTCAGTCAAATTCCATCAGTCATAATTACGTTGACTGATCAGTCAGATGGACAGAACAAATCACATCATCATGCAACCATCAGTCACTACATTACACGGTAGGTTAATCGTCAGTCACAGCGCGTGACTGTGGTTAAACTGACAGCAAAACCTACCGTGTAATGGGTGCCTTACCTGCGCCGGCAACCTGCGTCAACCTTTCTCTCTGTATACGGCCTAATGCTTCTTGGAGCATTTGGCACCAAGTATATCAAATTATCAAGACAGTTTACTTGGTAAGGTCAGCCGAGGTAGCCACCACTACAATAAAAGTCTCAGCTTCACACAACCAAGATCGCGCCTATTTCAATTATCCCATATATTGTTCAGTTGCATAGACCCTTCTACCACAAAACTGCACCAATTTTAAGGCACAATATCCACTATGAATCAATTTGCGATTAATTAAAATAGTCACCAAACCGAACCCAACAAAATGGCGCCAAAAACTCTCCTGTCACTGTCACAACACAGAACACAAGTCAGACAAGACCAAGAAGCTTATACCCCTAATGGAGATTGCACGGCCAGTGTCATAGTGAAGATTGAAAAAACGGCTTATTGCTACCTCTTTCTTTAGTGTTGCAATACGTGTTCGTTGTTCGTTCGTTCGTGAGAAACGAAAACGTATTGTAACACTAAAGAAGGAGCAATAAGCCGTCACGTCACTTAAGGACCTTTTTTCAATCTTCACTATGACACTGGCTGTGCGATTGCACAGCCAGTGTCATAGTGACATTTTCATTGGAGATATAAGCTTCTTGGACAAGACAAGACAAGTGTCTTCTTCTTCTTATTTTTGTTTTGGCAATCTACATTCCTCTTAGAAGTATTTTTTGCCAGTGTCAAGTGTTGAATAGTTCAGTGGTAGATTGTTTCAGTTTACATTAGAATGCGGGTGCATTGCATTCCAATGCTGCTTGGAGCATTTGGCACCAAGTTTATCAAGACAGTTTACTCGGTGAGTTTTTCAAAAATTTTAGCGCTATCGCACACGGGCAACTTAGTCGCCCAGCAACTGTTTTGTCTCTCACATGGTTTGTATGCAAAGTTGCCGACGACCGTGTCGCTTCGTGTGCGCGCTTCCATATAAACCCGTGGACTTGATGTGAGAGACAAAACAGTTGCACGGCGACTAACACCCGATTGCACTAAACTTAAGGATCGCCTAAGTCTGTTCCTAACTACAACACGACCAAAATTAAATTAAAACGGTGTCAAACTTAGCGGTCATGTAGCTGTCATTCGCCTATTTAACTTGGTCGAGTTGTAGTTAAGAAAAGACTTAGGCGATTCTTAAGTTTAGTGCAATTGGGTGTAAGTTGCCTGTGTGCGATAGCGCTTACTTTGGGAGAAAGCGCCTAGCGATCATTTCAGAGCAATAACGTAACTTTACATTTACGAGTTTATGTACAGGCGCTATAGTCAACTCAATAAGGCAGCGGTTCCCGAATAGGGTTCCGCGGAACCCTGGGGTTCCATGAGAGGCTCTCAGGGGTTCCGCGAAAATTCAAGAGTTTATAAATTCAAGATCATACTTGTCTTTTTGTTCTGACTAAATTAATATTTTATATCTTAAAAGTCCTTCTTTTAAAGTCAGACTATATCATATACAATAAATTAAAATTAAAATGACGCTTAAATATTCTAATGTCAGAAACCATTGCTCTGTAGATTTAATGAAAGCAGAATTGCAAAAGACATGTCTTGTTCAGAATTCATTAATATAAAAATGACGCGGACGGCGGAATTAACGAGATAGGCCCGTAGCAATACACAATATGCATGGAATTGAAACAGTAAAAAAAAGTACCTAAAACATTAAATCAAAAGTCTCTTTTTTCCCTTTACCTAGGTACCTAATTATCATTTTTTTTTTATTACACTCTTACTTTGCTGACCCGCCCGTTAAACAAACGGGTTCAATGAAAACATCATTGATTTTGAGTATTTTAATTACAAACATTCACATACATTCAACATGTCTGGGTAACTAGTAAATGAAGGATTTACCAGTTACCAGACTCTACAGTAGTTTTAATGATTTTAACGTACATTTAGAAAATAGACCCAAAAATTTTTCGCACCCTTGTATTTGTCCTATTTTCTGTTCATAAAAGTGCCAACCCTAGTTAGTTTACTTCTTACTTGAGCTGGGGTTCCGCCGAAAATCGGTTAACCAAAAAGGGTTCCGAAGCCAAAAGAATTCGGGAACCGCTGCAATAAGGGACCCTTACACCCGATTGCACTAAACTTAAGGATCGCCTAAGTCTGTTCCTAACTACAACACGACCAAATTAAAACGGTGTCAAACTTAGCGGTCATGTAGCTGTCATTCGCCTACTTAACTTGGTCGAGTTGTAGTTAAGAAAAGACTTAGGCGATTCTTAAGTTTAGTGCAATTGGGTGTTATAGTTTCGCCATGTCCATCTACTGTCTGTCCGTCCTCGGCATAGCTCAGAGGTCTTTAGCTCTAGAAAGCTGTTTGGTATAAATTAAGTATAAAGGTGTATATTTATCATGCACCGGAGGACACTGTTCGGCACGTCCTAATGGACTGCCCCGTGTGGTCGACCCAGCGACAGACGCTGACATAAGTGCGAGGGGACCTCTCGCTACCCAGTGTGGCAATTGCCATGCTAGGAAGTGACAGGGCATGGGAGGTGGTGGACTCCTTCTGTGAAGACTTTTATCTCACAGAAGCAGGCCTCGGAGAGGGTTTGAGAGGCAGATGCCAACGCGGACTCCATTTGCGCCAAAAATCTGTTTATTATAGGAGCGTTATAGCTCGGATTATGTTATATTTCATCTAATTTACATAAAACCTTAACAAATTATATATCTAAACCTTCCTCATAAATCACCCTATCTAATAATGAAAACCGCATGAAAATTTGTGCAGTAGTTTTTGAGTTTATCGCGAATAGACAGACAGACGAGGCGGAAAACTTTGTTTTATGATGTGAATTGTGAAGTGATTACACGTTAACATTTTTTTTAAAATTTTATTTAATTTTATTTTGCATGATACACTGTTTGCCGTTGATTGACATCATTCTTATTCTTTAAGAGTCCTACCACTCGTCAGGCTTAGTTTTTTTGAAAAATCCGATTACTTATTATTATTTTTTAATTACAAGAGAATTATTATTGGTCCCAAAGAGTTTTTCTTAATCTTAAATTAAAGCTTAATAGCTGATATGTAACTTTATTTATTATGCTTTTCCTCGTAGAATGAGTATTTTATACGTTGTTTTGTTCGAAAGACTAGCTTGAATAACTTTTTGTCAAAAATGGACCGTATTTGAAGTGTGTATCTATGACACTCAGAGCTGAAATGAAATTCAAATTGTTGGTAATTTTATCTTCGTTAAAAGTGTCATAGACGACTTTGCCGTAGAATTCATTTTTTAGAAGTTGTAAGCCAAAAACTGAAAAAATTCAAGGTTTTTCGAGCACTACGAAGTTAGCACAGGTCTATCAGGGTTGCAAATTTGGATTTACACTACTGATATCTATCCTAACAACATCCCAAAAATGCAGAACCTTGCAATTTTTTGCGACCTAGTAAGTTTAAGATGACTGAGGTTCCAGTCGAGCGCTCGTTTCTACTGATTTTCGTTCAACATCCCATTGTTTTGAGTCATAATCGAAAATCAGTCGAAAAAAGCGCTCGACGCCTGCCGAGCGATTCAAAATAGGGTCCCAGAATCTATCCAGTGATGATTTTAGATGGCATTCGGTGCTCTACGAATTGTAAGAAAATAAATTAAGAGATCTCAGGTATCTGGATTCCAAGCTCAAGATAATTATTACCTTTGTACTTTGTATGAAAATTTACTTAAACAAAATAAAAAAAGATTCTAATTTTGAATCTGGCCCGCTAACACACACTTAATCTATTAAGTGGCTCTTTAGAAAAACCAGTCTGACACCCCTGGCCTAAACCATTGATTTTACAGGTACGTAAGTAGGTAGGTACATAGGCAGGTACTTACCTAAACTACAAAATAGTTAAAAAAAACAACAGTCACAAAAAGTCGCGGTCAAAAAAAAATCGAAAGCGATCAATGCACTACCAAAAGTACACCAATGGGTTCAATGAACTCCCGCAGAAGGGTGACAGGGGTTCGTAACGATTCATTCATCCCTCGTAAAATGTAGCTGGCTGATCAAATCGCGGGCCCCAAAGTAGAACACCGCTCCTCGAGCCGTGCCAGGCCAGTGGCTGTTTTAATTAGATGTTACAGAGCAACGATATGCCTGCTTGACTATGCAAGTGACGCTTTCACTCTTGCATATAGTTAGATGACTTTAAGACTAAAAAATATTGTAGGTACATACTTGTACTTACCTTAGCATAATATGACGGAGTCCTATCTAGCACAGGTTGAAAGTAGTTACTATTACAAAGACAAGATTTAGTGACCATAAAATTTTTTTTGCAGGACTGGCTGCTATAACATTATTGGATACTTATCCAATATTGTCACAGCAGCCAGTCCTAGTAGTTAGTACACACATCAACTTTGTCTAGGGATACAGGTGTTATTTTCATACAAACGAGGTAGCTTTGAAGCCTTTGGTTTCCTGCCAGGGATGTACCGTACTGTGATCTGATGATGGCTATCCAGGGAGTGAATGGAGGAGATTCAGATCGCTATACACACCCAACTGATCTGATCAGCTTTCTTAAAGATAAAAGGATATGTTTAAAAAACAGCGAAAATAGCATGAAAATGTATAGAAATCCTGAAACTGAGAACTCTGACCCATTAATCTTTTAGAATGCTGATCAGATCAGTTGGGTGTGTATACCGATCTGGATCTCTTCCATTCACTAATCCATCTTTTATTCCCAGCCATACAATGTGTAACTAAATTAATGGCTAAACACCAGAATATGGTAGACTAGCGGCCGCCCGCGAATTCGTCCGCGTGGACAGTTTTTTTGCTATCCCTCGGGAACTATACGTTTTTTCTGGATGAAAGGTACCCTATGTCCTTTTCTGTACCCCTGACAACGTGTATGCAAAATTTCACGATGATCGGTTCAGTAGTTAAGACGTGAAGGCGTAACAAACAAACAAACAAATAAACAAACAAACAGACTTTCGCATTTATAATATTAGTAACGATAGGGACTAGGGACCATCAAACTGAACAACTTTTACTATGCGACCAACTCTGAAATCGCGAAAAAAACCCAGCTGTTTCACACAAAAATTAATAAAGAAAAATATGAAAATGTATGAAACAGCCGATTGTTTTTACGCAATTTCAGAGTAGGTATTCCCTAATTTCATAACGAACGATTTCTGCTGCCTATCTCTAAAAATATACGAGGTACTTAAGTTTAGGGATAAATAAAAGATTATTTTATTTATGTATATTATTGCTAATGTCAATATTTAATGTCTATCAATATTCCCTACCAGATTACATTCGTTGACGTTATTTCGAAATTAAATGTAAGCAAAACATTTCTTCATACTTTATATCCGGCTATTTGTACTCTGTCTTAAATATCTCTAGTTACATCCTAGGCCAACCCCTTACAATACCCAAACCTGCCCGAAGTAAAACAAACAAAAAATAATAATTAAAATCAAATTGTTAAATGTGGTTAAATAAAGTAAACACTAAAGATTCGAAATGTTAGTTTTAAATTAACTGAAGCTAATCTAACACAAAAATACCACATCTTAGAACACAAAATACTAAGCAAACAAAACAATATTAAATGGACAGGTGTGTATTGGCGTCAAATGTTAGTCGGTGGAGGATCGCTTCGTTTCTGGGACGACACAACACGAACAGGAGGCTCTGATTCCATGCCTATACATGTCTACTTGGACTGGAATGGACCCCATTTTTTTACATTCTGACAGTAATGCGAAAAATGGGTCGCGGAAAACACGACAGCTAGAAACACTGGCTTTTCCCATTAAATAACTCGAAGGAAGTTTTAGGTGAGCACAGACATTTCATATGAAGTAGAATTAAGTAGATAAAGTCTTAGCATTGAGCAAAGAACTTGACTAAACAGTAGATTTTGTACGTTGAATAAATTAAAATTTAAAACATGCTAGACAAATACAGACAAGATATTCAGAGCGAACTTGCAGAGGTTCATTTTTTCCTTTTGACTAGTTTTGATACACACCATTTTGCATTTGTTATGTATGTATTGTGTACTATACAATGGTACATTACATTTATGTTAACCGAACACCACACCAACATAATTTAAACTCAAAATTCTAAACGTCTACATTTAAATTAGAGAACACAGTTTTATAAATACTTAAGTGTAGGTACTTACTTAAAAGTTTAATCTTGCGCAAAATTATAACTGACTAGTTTCGCATAGTTAAGTACTTTTAATAAATAATAATAATTAATCTTATTGAAACATTTATCCTTATCAGTATCATAGAAATTAAACATAGATACTTATTTAAAATGCATACAAGCCCACCTATTTGAGAATTTCTTACCTCATTGTATGTTCATGATATGCATTTCTCTATGAATATTTAGCTATGAATGTAGTTAGACAAACTACTTGAGGTATGGAACAATACAAATCATGTGATGGGTATATTTTCATTAACATTATTTAAGACAATATTACTGATCCAACTAATTTTGAACTTACGCTAAATGTTCAATATATTAATATAACATCAAATGAAATCTATATATCTATTATGATTATAATAAATTACAATAAATTGAAAAGTTACTTAAATTTAACAATAAATAGATATGATTATACAAATTAATAATTAGAGAGACAATATCATGTTGTGAAAGTCAAACTGTAAATCATTTCATATTACAGGCATTTTTTTAATTTGTGGTTCTCATATAAGATTTTTTTATTTTACATCAAATGTCTAAAAGCTTCAATTTGACTTTCACCATATACATACAAGTCATAATGTTCATATAATCAGATACATGTATCAAGTCACAATTACGAAATTTAGTCGAATAAAATGTTGATCAATAACTAATTAGTTGTTATGTCATGGTCCTTACACTTCATAATTTATTTTGATTGAGATTACTATAATGTGTTGCCAAAGATTGAATTTCCTTATTAATAATATTAGGTACTATTAATGAGAAATAAATAACATGGATGAGACATTACAACATGAAAAGTTAATAAAAATGATTAATTAATGTTCTAAATATATTATTTATTTAATCATAACATCTTTGTGCATTTTGTCAATATTGGAATTACTTTGTCAGTTATATCAATATCATATTGATGAAAATATTCACCATTTCATTAATAATTAAGTTAATGAAAACATGTACCTATGGAAATGTTATATTAAAATTTATAAAAAGTCTTTAATATTAAGTGAATTATTATTCAGTCATAATTTCGTTTCTGTTATCTTTGGTAGGTGCAAAAACTAAATCTGAGTGAATAATTAAATTGAGTTTTTTTTTATTATTGCATCTAAATTGAAGACATGTTTGGGGTTGATTGCACAGGCTCGAATATAAATAAAGGTATTTTATATAATATACTTTTACTTTAAGTAAATAGTATAATATTGCACTGTCATTAGATTTATATTTTTATTGCCTGCAGTACCATTAGACTCATGTTGGCATTATTTCATAGTTTTAAAATGAATCCTATAAAAATACATAAGAAGTAGACACTCTAATCCTGTATTTTTATACAATTTCTTGATCATAAAAATAATAGTGATAAATATAATATTGATCAAATGATCATTCACTAAAATTGTTTCCTCAAATTATAAATGTTTGAGAAAATAAAGTATACTGTTTTTTTTACTTATCTTAACATAAATCCATATTAATGATAACTCATAAGAGCTTTTGTCAATTTGTAAAAAAAAATTGTAATGCATTATAGGCAGTAATTAAAGGTAATACATAAGTACAAATGTGTTATTCTAATTCTGAATAGCTTTCCACCATTATTTAAAAAAAATGCATATGAAAACAAAGAGCTGGCAAAGTTTATTCAAAGGGTAGTTATGACTGTTGTACTAATACTAAAATATCCACGTTAGGCTAGCCTCTAAATGGGCCAATGTAAATATTACAAACTTCTGACACAAGTCGTTCACAGTTCATATCACGGTTGCATTAGTGTACTGGAAAAATACAATTACACACATTATTTTATCACATGGATAGCAATTTAGATCAAAATATCATGTTTGTGACTCCTGTAGAATAATGGCGAATTCTGTTATGTGTATTATTTGTACTTGCTTGCAATGAACACTGGTTCAAACTGTTGTGTCATGATTTGCATCAGTTATATTCACTACTCAGTTCTAAGACTAATCAATATTGATTGATGCAATACCATGACAGCTTAATGATCAACATTTTTTGTATTAGCTATAAATTTATTGACTAGATTGTGATCAACTTAAGATTTACTCTTATTCGTTTTGAAGCTGACCTGCAGAACTTGACCGTTCAGCGAGTATCCATTCAAAGATTGGATTGCAACAACGGCTTCATCGTAATTGGTCATAGTTACAAAACCATAGCCTTTGCATTTGTTGGTTGTGGGATCTCTTATAATTTTAACACTTTGGACGGCACCAAAGGGGCCAAAAAGCTGCCACAGAATGCTTTCTTCAGTGTCAGCTCCAATGTTGTAAACAAAGATACACCAACCCGAACCACCTAAAGCATTACCTTGGATAAGTGGGTCAGCTAAGGGAGAAAATCTTTGGAGACCTTTGTTGATAGCGAGCAGAGCTTTTCCTGCAGGTCCGACGAAGCGCCGACCAGCGGTGGGTGCCAAGTACGCTGCTAACGGAGCCAGTGCCTTGTTCTGGTTGCTGGGATTGTTGGCACATTTCACGGTCATGGGGCCTGTACCACCTGGAGGAATAGTACCATTCAACTCACGTATAGCTGCCTCTGCCTCACACCGTTGGTCGTAGCGGATGAATGCAACTCCTCTGGAAGGGCCTTGTATGGACTGATCTTCACCTCCCACTTGCAACAAATGGCCAACATTCACATTCTCATGAAGTATGCGTGAGCTGATGATGGATCCAAAGGGACTGAAGAGCTTCTCCAACTCCTGCTGAGTCATGTGCTTTGGAAGGCCAGATACGTACAGGTTGGCGCCTTTGATCGCATCAGAACTGGGCCGGGCGTATGAGACTTTGATGATTTTATTCTGCAATCTCAATCCATTCAATGTGTTCACTGCCTTCTCAGCATCCTCAGCTTTGTGGTAATTGACGAAAGCGTAGCCCAAGCTTTGCCCATTAAGGATGTGATCAGGAAACACTGTCACTTTGTCTCTAATTAGCTTGCAACTTTCTACTTCGCCGACGCTTGAGAACAGCGACCGTATTTCTTCTTGAGTCATCGTTTGTGGCAAATAATTCACTATGAGGTTAGTCTTTGACTCGTTATTGCTAGGTTGAACCTTGCTACCATTTTGCGTAGGCTGGTTCGCATTTACTGTGTCAAGAGAATTTGCCATCATTTTCGCTTATTTTATGCTAACACCAAATTGGGTAAAATGTCACTAGAAATCGGGATTATTGTTTCACTGGTAATAGATTCCAATTAGATCATAGATTCTTCGGTTTAAGTAATAACACCACTTCGCGTTGGTTGAAAGCATATGCAAGGTAAGAAAATCAATAAGATGCTGTTCACTCTTGTACAATACTTATCCTGTTGCCGGTGCCACGGCACCTAATGCGTTGAATCAAATTATCATCAGAAACACAAATTAACGTTAGTTTATTAGATCTTGGAGAATACGAAAGCAAAGTGAAAAGGAAATCAACCAAAAATCTATGCGACTTGCGACCTATTCTCGTAAATTCATTTCTTTCACTTCACTTTCTTTTTAAAATGTTACCATATTACAAATCGGTTTTCCATCTAATCCGGCAGGCGTGGTCAATGGGGATGTTACTGAGAAACTAATGGCGCCACAAGCGACTGTCCTAATATCCTTTGATTGGTGCTTTCAAATGTCAAATGTCATTTCTGACGTATTTTAACCAATCAAAACGGTCGGTTGGTGTAGCGCCAGCAGTTACTGCTGGCGCTACGCCACCTGCGAAGCTTTGCGTGTCAATACCCATTAATTTTTGATAGACAAAAAGTTGCTTATAGAAAGAAGACAAACCTTTTCTCAAATAATTTGGTACAATGCAATTAATTAGACGTGAGGCGTATTTATTGTAACAGTTAAAAATAACAGATAATTAAATGTAACTGTTTCGCCCTGTTACGAGCGCTATGAAATAACTGTTGTTCAAAGGAACAGGCGAAACAGACTGTTCTCCGCCGTCTTTACTGTTCCCTGTTCCTGTACCGAGCTGTTATCAGAGTAACAAAACAACCTGTTGCCACTGTTTCGCCTGTTACGTGGAACAAGCGCTTTCTTACTCTAACATATATGGAAAGAAAAGAGACAAAGCTTGTTATTTTTATCTGTTATATAAACCGACCATATCAAAAATACATTCGACTTTGTGAATTAGTCGTGTCATCTGTTCCTGTGTTTGCTTATGGCATTTTTTGTTTTTTGTGGCAATAGAGTTTGGCTGTTTTGCCAATGTTATGTTAAAAGGTAGGTAAACAGGCTGAATTAAATAAAACTATTTTAATTTTATTGAGATTCTAAAGGATGTTTAAGCACTTTATTATTTACGTGGAATGGATGCATTCTTAAAGCAAATTAGGATATGCGGATAGGAAATGGGACATCTAGTGCTGCCAGGGAGTTAAGGAAAAGATCAGGGTTCCCAGATTGGGGGTTTTTTGTAGTAAAAATTTCCTTGAAAATTTTCCTGCAGTAGACTTAATTCACCTGGTATTTCATCATCACCATTAATTATGTCTCCACTGCTGGGGCACAGGCAATGACCGGAAGAACAAAATGATGTAGAGAAGGTAGGAAAACATTTGACTAGTGATCATTAGTTAAAAAAACACGGGTGCAAGCGATTTTCAACCTTACTGACTTTCTAATGTCAATATGGTCGAAAATCGCATGCACTAGTTTTTGACAACAATCTATTTTTCTTTTTATTATTTGAACTTATTTAGTAAATTTATGATAATTACTGCCATCTATCGCAATTTAAGTAAAATGCTTAGTGAAAGTAATACTGAAAGCAACTTCATTAGGTGACATGATGGTTCACTCAATTACAAACAAGATGTCGCATGTGTGCCGTAACTGCCGTAATGGAAAACATATTTTATAAGATTAGATTTTACGTAATTGTAATAAAGTTTAGTCTTGCTTAACAGAAAAAAATAACAGTTACGACTGTTATTTTTGTAACAGGGTGTTGGAACTGTTATTTTAGTGTAACAGGAACAGTTGTAACAGGTAGGCAATTTACCCTGTTACAACCCATGTCTACAATTAATTTGACAATGGACGGTGGTCCGCAGCAACTTCAGTCAAGAATGTATAGTGGGCACAGATTAAAATACACCGTGCTACAATCCATCACAAGCACTCTGAAGTTGGCTATCTTGTACTTTGTCGCATTGATTTACCAAACATTTTTCCAAATTATTGCTTCTTGCAACATTGTTCCTACGCAGGCTTGCCAACATTATAACATAATTTTCAAGTACACCAACCACAAAACCTAACATTTTCAAAGTCAGTTTTGAGTTGAGTTGTTCATGAAATAATATTCTGTGGTTATTTCATAATTTTAGCAAAAATAATAGCCGTTTAATATTAATAATACCCAAACCAAAGATAAAAGAACCTACTAAATCCTTGTTAATAGCATTCAAATTAATTAATGGCCACACAAAACATTGTAAGAAAAAAAAAAGGTAATGTAAATGTAATAGAAAATCTAATAAAATCACGAAATAAAGTAAGATAATTCGAAGTTGAGGAGGGAGAGAAACTCAACGCACCAAAGTTTTAGGCGAACCCTACACACACAGTAAATACTGTGATCCAACAGTATTTTATCAGGGGCCTATTTCTTTAAGATTATTCAAACCATTCTTTTATGAAATAGGCCCCTGAATTATCAGGGACCTATTTCATAAAATAATGGTAAAACTAAAATAGAGTAATTTATCATTGTAATGGGAAGAATTATGTTTCTTATTAAATATGAAACATAATTCTACCCCATTAAACTACTAATGGTAAACTACTACTATGGTACTGTTGGATCTCAGTAATTGTACCTATTTACTGTGTGTTTAGGATTTGCCTGAGGATAGATTGAGGTTGAGGCGGTTGAGGAATGAAAAGGGAAGTTCTTTAGTTTCTAAATAGCGATAACTACCTACCTAAACAAAATATAATTTGTTTACATCTTACCCAGGTAAGGTAAGTATACTGTCACATAAAAAGACGAATGCTTTTTAGTTAAAGTACGAAATGAAACAATATTTAGCACTTTATCTGATTCGACCAGTGAATCTGCAGATTAACTAGTGAATGTCTTGGTGGACAATACGTTAATAGGCGGGGTATCGAATGGTTTGAAAAGTAGCACACCATACGTCTTATGACGTTGTGTCATCATCATATCAGCCGCACGACACCCACTGCTGGGTATAGGCTAGACGTTGTGTGTTGTTTAGAAACGTAGGTATCGTTTTTTTAATGTCATTTTACGAACTCGCCACATGGTTCTTACGCCCACGCCACTAAAGACGCTGTTAGACAAGGAAAGTTTCTTACACGCAAATGGCAAGTTTTTCTTGGCAATAATTGTGTTGCCTAGTGTAAACAGATGCTTCAAGCCTCGCCTCTTGAATACAATTATCGCTACTTAATTTTTCCTAGACCGCGTGACTGTGTAAACAAACCATACAAGTTTTTGTCATAATGTAAACACCCGCAGGAGAGACTTGAAAGGCGAGTTTTACCATGCGATAATCGCATTCAATTTTTTGCTACTTGTTTGCGATAAACTTTCCTTGTGTAACAGCATCTTAAGACTTATTAATTAAGTTTTTGTCAAATACGACATTTTGAGATAAGTACGTTTGATAGATGCACACATGATGCACGCTAGTTATCATGGGCCTATTTCATAAAATAATGTAAAACTACAGTGATTTACCATAGAAGTAGATTATTGTGGTAGAATTATGTTTTATATTTAATATACAGGGTTATTTCTAAAACACCAACAACATCGTAGGAGTAGATTACTTACATCAAAAACAACAACATTTGTTCCACGACTTTTCCGAAAACAGACAAAAAAATTTGACCTTCCATACAAAATGTCCGAACAGCTGATCGAGTTTTGTAGGAAAGTCAATTTTTTCCAATAACAACTGGGTGAATCTACAGCTTGACCATAAAGAGTTGAAATTAAATAAAATGGAACTAAAAATTTCCAGTACTAAATGTACTCAGTGTTGCCAAATTATTCGTGATTTTGACGTATTTACATAGAAAGTGGCGCCCTCAATTTATGTCAACTCTTTATGGTCAAGCTATACGTTGTGCGTTCCTGCGTCATTGTCGTTACTCGAAAATCTTTACAAATTTATGCATCACAAGGAATAAATCAAAAATATGACATCATTTACATAAGAGTACAATAACAAATTGTATTAATTTGCATATTTTTTATTTATTTATTGCGATGCATAGGATTTTCGAGTAACGACAATGACGCAGGAAGTAAGGAACCACGTAGATTCACCCAAATATGGTAAATTATTGTAGTAAATTTACAATTCTTTTGTGAAATAGGCCCCTAATAATACTGATGGATCACAGTATTTACCTTGCGTGTAAGGTTCGCCTTTAAGCTTCATATAATATAGCGCCATCTAGATTTCACTAATAAAATGGGGTTGGCAACGCAAAGCTAATTGTAGATGTCGCTGCGTACGCTTGTTCCTAAGACAGTAGACGTTCAGAACAAAATGTATGGGAAAATAGGTATATATTTTGTGGTATTTTTTTTACCGAAAAAGTCCCATTGACCCAAAATGGATGTAAAGACTATTCTACAATGCAAATGCCGGAATTGAAAGCCAAATTAAGACGTTTTTATTAGAATTTATAATTTTTTTCTATATCCAGATTTTACGGAAATTTGTATTGAATCATTTTAAAGCTAAAAAAACGATTATTTTAGGTAAAAGTCCTTTGTATGGATAAAGTGGATATCGGCACCCTGATTATCTAAAAAGAAACTATTTAGCGACCGGCGGGCTGATTATCTAATTAGAAACCACCTAGCGACCGGCCCACCGATTACGTATCTCTGTTGCTAACAATTCTCGATTGAAATCGATTGAAATCACATTTGCATTGCTGCTTTAAGTAAGATAGTTGTCACATTGGTTCTTACTAAAGCAGCAATGTCACTGCGATTTCTGTCAAAGTTGATTGCAACAAAGTTAGACAATCAGCCTACGGTTGCAGTTCATAGATAATAGTGATCCATTGCTACTTCTTTTTGGATTAAAAAAAATATACCAAAGAAAAGTAGCAATGTATGTGGAATGAAACCGGCCGCTAAATAGTTTCTTTTTAGATAATCAGGGTGCGGTTTCATTCCACATACATTGCTACTTTTCTTTGGTATATTTTTTTTTAATCCAAAAAGAAGTAGCAATGGATCACTATCATGCTGATTATCCAAAAAGAAACTATTTAGCGACCGGTTTCATTCCACATACATTGCTACTTTTCTTTGGTATGTTTTTTTTAATCCAAAAAGAAGTAGCAATGATCACTATCATCTATGAACTGCAACCGGTCGCTAGGTGGTTTCTAATTAGATAATCAGCCCGCGGACTGTGTGTCAAGTGACGTGTCGTGAACTAGGGTCCGACTGACCGAAACCACTTTTCTGCAGGAAACCTAGAGTAACCAAGTAAGAATGTAGGATCGATTTAAAAAGTGGCTGATCTGTGAATTATAACTTCATTGTTTTTAGCCGGTAGACCCGCTGAACTTCATTATTTTAAGCCGATAGACCCGCAGAAATAAGCGGGTGACTGCACTGCCTGCTAATGTTACATAACTATCTGATTTTTTTCTTTAAGAGGGTTTATGCGCTATACTAGCGCCGCCAATGGAAAAAAAATCATAGTGCTCAAATAAAGACGAAATTGTGAATTTGTGTTCTTCTAGTAGTACCTTTGTGGTACTTTTTATCGTTTAAACAATATTTTCTAGTCTGTCATTTAGTTGTCGTGTAGTTTATTGCTAGAAGTGGCCACTTTCAAAATTAAAACTTCATTAAACTAAACGACAGACTAGAAAATATCGTATAGTATTCGCTGGGTGCGAAGGTAAGTATAATAATCGATCGCAGCGCTCATGGTGGCAAAAAGTAAAAATAATGAAGGCTCTGTAATCTGTTTGAAAACGATATTTAATTGATTACTAGCGATACAGGAATAATTATATATGTTTATTATCACTTAATAAAATTATTAAAGTAGCTTTATCCTCTTGTTTTACAAAATCTACAACTAAAAAAGAAATAAACAAACCCTAATTTAACCAAAATAAAATACTCTTTTTGAATAGATCTTACCTGCCATATTTAATTTAAATGACCAAAAATGATTTCACAACCCTTTGTCCACCCAAATCACAGTAATTTTGAAATTTACATTAATAACACAATATGTAGGTAGGTACAGTATTTTTTAATATTTTGTCACAAAATGCCGCCATTACATTCAAAACGTCAAAACGGTCAGGTCAGAGCCAACATAGTTGCAACACGCTAGGTGGGGCTAAAAGCGTGCTCGGAGCCAAATAAGCGGATAAAGAGTATCACAAAGCTTCTTCAGAGCAGACTCTTTATTTAAGGACTATGTTTTTAGGGTTCCGTAGCCTAAATGGCAAAAAACGGAACCCTTATAGATTCGTCATGTCTGTCTGTCTGTCTGTCTGTCTGTCCGTACGTCACAGCCACTTTATTCCGAAAGTATTAAGACTACACAGTTGAAACTTGGTAGGTAGATGTATTCTGTTAACCGCTTAACGAATTTAATACAAAAATAAGAAAAATAAAAGATTAAGGGGGGGCTCTCCATACATGGAACTGAAACTGAAAAAAAATTTTTCTTCAAACCAACACGTGTTGGGTGTCTATAGATAGGTGTTTAAAAATGACATTAAGGTTCCTAAGACAACTTTTTCTCAAAGTCAACCGTTTGAAAGATATTCACCGCCAAAGTGGTAAAATGTGTGTCCCCCCCCTTTAACTTTTGAAATAAGAAAGTGAAAAATCTAAAAAAAATATATGCTGTAGATCTTAATAAACACTTTCAACCAAAATTAGTTTGAACGAGATGTAGTAATTAGTTTTTGAGATATAGCACATTTTCCAAAACCGCAAATATAACTTTGTCATTCATACCAACACTGTGAAAAACAAAGTTATTTTTGCAGACGAAAAATGATAGGTGTTATTAAATATGGTATGGTATAAGGTAACTACGGAACCCTATGGCGCGTGACCCTACACGCACTTGGCCGGTTTTTTTTTCCATTGGCAGCGCTAGTATAGGGCATAAACCCTCTTATATGTAAAAAAAATCCAATGCATAACGAGATAGTGCTTGGTGTTCACCTCACCTGATGTTAAGTGACGAAAAAAATATTTTAGTGGGGCTCCCATACTACAAATATTATAAACAAAAATTTCAATAGTTCTATTATCGATCAAGAGATGGCGTTGATTTAAAACTGCAATATTCTACATAGCAGAAAAAATAAATTAGTACCGCTATCGGTCAGGAGATGGCGCTGACCAAAAAACTGCAATATTCTACATAGCAGAAAAATAAATAAGTTCCACTATCGGCCAAGAGATAGCGTTATTATGATGGTACGGAAACCCTCGGTGCGCGATTTTTTTATTTTTAACGCGTATCGGTTTCATACATTTAGTATGGTTAGAAACACACTACAGTGTGTCGTGTCGACACAACACAACACAATAGTGTGTTTCTAGTCATACTAACACCCATTTGCACTAAACTTAAGAATCGCCTAAGTCTTTTCCTAACTAACTTAAGACATTTTTAGCAAAAAATTGGTTTGCACTAACCTTAGGACGTTCCTAAATGCACTTTAGGCTATTCTTAACTTACGCGCCCAATATCGAGCGCCCAAGGCTTAAGAAATTCCTATGTTATGAATTGTAAATCTGTGGTTATAGCCTGTGGCCGTCAATTGTGACAAAAACAGAAATATTTGCTGAAAAATGGAAGATTCATGGAACATTCATTTAAATAATTGAATTACTAAACGACTCGGTGGAAAATCGCAAAAATTGCAGTATTTCAATACAATTACTGCACTTCTATAATAATAAGAACGTATAAAATAACTGTACTTGTATGTAAACTTCTGCATTAAGCTGCCGTGTCAAGATTAATTTTTGACCCCAATTACCGTATAATACGGCAATTACCGTACCATTGGCAACACTACCGCGATTTGATTTCCATTTTCTAAATTGACAGTTGATGACATAACTTTTTCGATCACCCTACCAAATAAAATAAACCAACGCCTTATCTTTCGTCTCCTTTTAACTCACGAATGAATCAATGTGATGTTATAACCAAAAAAGTACTCTATGACCTATATTACTTCGCCGGCTTAAAAATCCATAAACAATTAATATTTACATTCGTTCATTCTTTCTCTTATCAAGGCGATGCCCAAGTTACGACGTAGTCTGTTAGTGCAAACAAAAATTTCAGCTCGGCATTTTTAGGCTGTTCCTAAGCTAAGAAATAACTTAACTAGGACACGCCTAACTTGAGTTTAGTGCAAACGGCTGTAAATGTATGAAACCGATACCTACGCGACAGATCGCGACACGACACAGCACAACGCAATAGTATGTTTCTAGCGTTAGATTGCTAAGCGTTCTAAAGAAAACTATCTTACCGATGAGCTAGAGATTTGAAACTTTGAACATAGGTCAGAACTGGAACGCCATGTCACATTATTATGTCATTGAGCTGATCTGATAAAGAAGCCGGAAGAAGGCCACATGAACTCTATGATGAAACCATACAACCTCATCGAATTCGGACTCGAATCGTCTTGACAAGTAGGTACCTACTCTGGCGAGAAATGAGGTCCAGGGTCTGATGATGAAGCTGGAAGAAAGCCACAGGAACTCAGTTATACAACCCCATCGAGTTAGGCCTCGTTTGAATCGTCTGGACGAGTACCTTCTCCAATAGGAGATGGTGTATTTTTTAGTTTTAGCTTGTTGTCTAAAAAGCAGAAAATAATAATTTACTTGTGTAATTTGTGTATCTACTGTTTTTTTTTTACAATAAACATGTTTTTAAAACGGACTAAAAAGTTTATAGTAAGATCTTCCGTAATGATTTATAAGTTTATAACTCTTTACAGAAGTTTTAAACCCATTTTGTAAGATTTATCATCAATTTTATTGTCTTTTGCATGCGCGTTTAAAACTTTTACATATATTTACGGGAGATCTTATTTCATACTTTTGAGTCGGTTTTAAAAGGGTGGTTTTTAGGGTTCCGTACCCAAATGGTAAAAACGGGACCCTATTACTAAGACTCCGCTGTCCGTCTGTCTGTCTGTCTGTCTGTCACCAGGCTGTATCTCATGAACCGTGATAGCTAGAAAGTTGAAATTTTCACAGATGATGTATTTCTGTTGCCGCTATAACAACAAATACTAAAAACAGAATAAAATTAATATTTAATTCAAAAAATCACGTTTGTTGTATGGGAGCCCCCCATACAACAAACGTGTTTTTTTTTGCCGTTTTTTGCTCGATATTAATAACGACAACAGGTAGACAGTTGAAATTTTCACAGATGATGTATTTTTATTGCCGCTATAATAACAAATACTAAAAACAGAATAAAATTAATATTTATGGGGGGCTCCCATACAACAAACATATTTTCCTGCCGTTTTTTAGTACGGACGGAACCCTTCGTGCGCGAGTCCGACTCGCACTTGGCGGTTTTTTATAAAAAAAAATCCTGTATCTCCGCTGTCAACCTTACACCCAATTGCACTAAACTTAAGAATCGCCTAAGTCTTTTCTTAACTACAACTCGACCAAGTTAAGTAGGCGAATGACAGCTACATGACCGCTAAGTTTAACACCGTTTTAATTTGGTCGTGTTGTAGTTAGGAACAGACTTAGGCGATCCTTAAGTTTAGTGCAATCGGCACTTAGTCTTGCACCACCGTTAGTTACACCACAGACTTTGAACTGTGTCTCCAACGGCGAGTGCGTTGAGTGCGCACGCACCCGACTCGCTGTGAAAGGATATGCATGAGTCAATAACCAGCTGGTTATTTGTGAATCATGGGTACTCTAGTGTTACATTCTAAGTTTTAACTTAGACAAAACCTATATTTCCTAGGTGAGGTTTATACAATACAACTTTTAAAACTCGGGTAATTATAGAAAGGTATTGAAAATTGTGCCTCTCCTATTTGTCTCTTGCTTTCACAGCACCTACCTATCCTTACACGTACTGTCTCTCTCACTTGTACGTAATTTATTTGCAAAAAGAACTAACTCATAAAATAAATAGGGGACATAAACTAAATCTAAAAGATAGAGGTCGGCAATCCTCTCCAAGTTTTCTTTTGCCATTTCTTTCTTGGAGAGGCCTCCCAATTTTGTGAAATGGTGGTAGTTTCAGTAGATTCTCTCTATTTAGCATTAATTAATTCACAAATTAAATTATAAGTAATATTAGCTAAACCCAAATTTTTTTTTGTTAAATATTAATTTCTGTACCCTCAGCACGAACAGCTATCGAGAAAAAAAACGCGCGTAAAATTACTCGATAGAGAACATCGCTTGAGGCTACCCTCAAGCCGCCTACGCTCACGAGCCGCTTCAATCCCCCGTGACCACGGCAGCTGCAAAGTTGCCGAAACATCGGGAAAATAAAAAATCAAACCAAATACCAACTGATTACCAAAGTACTTTCAATAAAACCGCGTTAGTATCCCTTAAGGCGCTAAGAAGGGTCAAATCTCAATATTCAATTCAAATTATTGAAAGATTACGCGCCTAAAGCTATCATGGAAAAAATATATAATGTACTTGGAATAATACACAATAGATTTAATTGAAAGCATTTGTTAAAATGTTACCACTTTTGATGTAAAAAAATATACCGTGGACTCTGTTTCTGGTCCTATTTGCAAAATTTCTCGGAAACAGAACATTCGTTTATGTTAAAACCAACATTATTAACATTGGCGATGTTAATACCTTCAATCTTAATTGAACAGATTTTTTTTTAACTAACTTGAAAGCGAAGAAATTTAATAAAAACATGTAAAAATTGAGAATTCGGTGCTAGTTCTCAACGCAACCGCCACGTTGGAACGCGCACTGATTTCAACCCAAAGTGAGTAGAGTTACGTTCGATTTCACACCATCACGGATCGACCCACTCGGATTGAGGCATGTTAAAGCCTTAATAAGTGTTTTATTTCGTAAGCTTGAGAAGTGAATATTTACTGATATATGTAGTAAAATGTTTGCATGTGGAATCTGCAACAAAAGAAGATATTAATAAAGATAAAGCAAACAACGATTCTTAAACCAGATAAAAACAGCAGACTCTACTTATTTACGCAACGATTTGTTGTTCCTACCATACATCATACATCTGTATTAATGACGCACATGTTTTGCTCGTGAACTTATCGTGTGTTATCTTTTTTCAAACGCTTCCCTCAAATAATTATGTTATTCGGAAACAGTTCGGAAACAAGAGCAGACAAGATACCACCACGGCACATGCACAGGCATGGAACGGAACAATATTATGATTAGGTCTACCTACTTAGTAGTTTCAAGTTGAAATGTCTATTTTTTTATTTAGTTTGAGTGCCTATCTACCATATTCTTGTTTAGCCATTAATTGTTATAAATCTACTATATGTACCTACTCATAGGCATTCTTTTTTATTTAAGTACGTAGTTACCTTTTTATTTATTTTAAGTTAGTAAGGTCTGAAACATCATTGATCTAAAATGGAAGCATTTTAATTTCATGGACCGTTTGAGTATAATCTGACATTATGTTAATAACAAAAACTAAACAAAAAAAGAACGTGCAATCCACAAATTGACACTACCTACCTACTTACCTACATTACTTTTTACATAAAACATGTGATCACTACAGCATAATTACTTATCCATGAAAAAATATATTGACACATTTTTTCAGTTTTTTTTTAAAGGATAATCAATCCACGGTATAATAAGCTAACCAAATGTAATCAATTGGGTCTTACTTAAGTATGTTTAAAGCAGATTGAGGAACAAAGCGACACCGGTTGTTATGGCAAACGTTGACAACAGTTACGACGTCGGAAGTTTAAGTTTATAAATAGGACGTATCTCTTTCGGAAACTAAAACCACTCACGGTTACTTGGTTTAAGTTACCTTGAAAATTGCATAGAAACAATTCAAAGCGACACAATTAAATGAAGTAAGTACCATTTAGTTAACCAACTTTATTTACAATTACCTAATTAATAGTACAACCTACTAGTAGTACTTTGACTATTCATGGACCACATGCGTTTGCGTTTCGTCGCTTGGGCAACATTTCCATAGTCAAAGTCAAAGTAAAAAAATCTGCACTTTTGAATCGTCTACATGTATCAAAACACCCCGTCAGATCCTGAAACAGGTGTAATGGTGCGGGCACATTTGTCTGACGCCACGTGTTAACACGCCGTATTTCAATGGACGTGTTATAACTTATAAGTGTGAACCTAGTGCATACTGGTGTACAAATCCCTTTTTTTTATTCTAAAAGCCCCACCCGACTTCAATAGACGTGTTTTATTACGAATATTATTTCTTGCTTTTTAGAGGTAGGTTTTTTGAAGTCGGTTTTTTGTTTTTTTAAACAATTTTTTATTTTTTTATTTTTAGTGTAGGTACCTTTTGTATTAGGTAGTGTCTACCTAAATAATATACCTTATTTAGGTAGAAATTAAAATCGGCTCAGCCAAACGTGAGTTAATCGCGGAGAAACATACATACATGCGGGTCAAACTGAGAACCTCCTTTTTTAAGTCGGTTAAAGAACTACACTTAAGATATCCCTTTCCCAACAAAAAAATAATTAACTTATTCAGTTCATAAACAAAGAAGTTATACGACTGATCATCGAGGTAGTTCACACAAAATCATACTATTTTCGTGATTTTTTCAAGATTACATGAAAAGTACTGAACCGATTTCAAAATTTTAAAAAATGGGACCAACTTGGGAGTTTACCTAATGTAATAACTAATAATATCAATAGAGATGATGGTTGGAAAATTCCACCAGCTTGGGACCCCATCATTCACAAGCTAAAGCCCCTCACACGCACTGTAAGATCTAATGATACGGTTAGTTCCTTTTGCAAATAAATAAATTAATACAAAAGACGGAGGTCGGCTTCCTCTCCAAGTTTTCTTTCGCCATTTCTTTCTTGGAGGGGCCTCCCAATCTTATGAAATGGTGGTAGTTTCAGTAGATTCTCTCTCTTTTTAGCATTAAATAATTCATAAAATTAAATTATAAATCAACATAAAATAATTAAAAATTTTGTTAAATTTTAATTTCTGAACGTCTAAAAAATTCATCGCTTGAGGGTAGGCTCACGGGTAGCTTCAGTCCCCCGTGACCACGGCAGCTGCAAAGGTGCCGAAACGTCGGGAAAACCAAAAATCAAACCAAATACCAACTAAATACCAAAGTACATTCAATAAAACCGCGCTAGTATCCGTTAAAAAGTGTTTTATTTAATGTAATAACGTTTGAATCATTTCAATCGGTCTAGCCGTCTTCGAGTAATCGGTGTACATACAAAAAACAAAAAAATAAAAATAAAAAAAAACGGGTCGAATTGAGTACCTCCCTCCTTTTGAAGTCGGTAAAAACCGATCGGTAAAAACCGATGTCATCGCGTGTTAACACGTATTAAGACGTGGCATCAGAAAAATGTGCTCACACCTATAGTGTTGCTGAAACTGAACGACATTTTCCATGGAACATAGGTCGAAAAACGAAAAAAAAATTTCATACTCCCATACAAAATGAATTGTTCAGCTGACCAACTTACTATGGAAAGGCGAAAAAAAATTAGTTTTTCGACCTATGTTCCTTGGAAAAAGTTGTTCAGTTTTAGCAACACTTTCAGTTGTTTTGGGATCTGACGTGGTGTTTTAATACATGATGTATTTTCCTACCACCCGTTCCAGACTTTAAGAGTTTGTTTTTCAAACATTTAAAATATCATCATTCACAAATAATATAATTTAAATAGTAGTGTCGCTGTATCTCTATTTCCCACTCTCAAAGTATAATTTTAATAACTGTAAATGAGCGAGCGTGATGCACAAGCGAAGCATCTTTCGTTTCAGATTCGGCAAAAATGCTTTCATACGTCCGGCTGTCCCGCTGTCCGTCTGTTCTCCTCTACAGGTCGCATATATTCTCAACCGATTCTCGTGAAATTTCAGGTTCGATATTTATTTCTATTATTATAAAATAACCCCTAATGCCGAATATGGTAGATAGGGACCATCAAACCCTGAACAACTTTTACTTTGGGACATAGGACATATTCTGAAATCGCGAAAAAAAATCAGCTGTTTCATACAAAAATGATAACGTAAATATCAAAATGTATGAAACAGCCGTTTTTTTTTGCGATTTCAGAGTTGGTCCCATAGTAAAAGTTGTTCAGTTTGATGGTCCCTATCCCTATCTACCATATTTGGCAATAGGGGTTATTTTGTAACACGTTGTATAGATTTTTTGTCAATTTTTTTCGAAAATTTTCATAATGGCGAAAATACCTAAGTGTGTTAAAGTGAGGTCTACAGCTCAAAGAGCCACTAGTGACTGGATAGGTAATAGCTTAGAGCATATGCTCTAAGGGTAATAGTAAAAAATTCATGAACCACCTGCGTTCCCTTCTTGTTTCCTCGCTCAGAACTTGTGCTATTAGTATTCTGTGGCTTGGACTTGTATTATTATGTATTCTGCGGCTCTTAGACTTGTACTATTGTATTCTGTGGCTTGGACCACATTTCCATAAATCGTTGAACCGATACCGAGTGCATTTTCAGCACGAGTTGAGTACACAAATTAGTGAGTAACTGTTGCAGTAGGTAAATAGGCCGGACGCAGTGATCGTGTCGTGTTGCAGTTATAAGTACTGTTATTTATTCATACATTGAAATATTGCATGTCTTTAAAGGTACATTTTTGGTAACAAGCTAGTAAAAGACTCTACATTTACCGTACTGTAAGCTCTCTTCCTAAAAAGTTACCATACGCAGTTAATCGTAATACATTATTAGGTACCTTAAGTAATTTTAAGTTTTCATTACATTGGATAAAAATCTATTCACTTTTTTCAATAAATAATCAAACTATGCTAGTAATTTGATAGTTTCACTTCTCCACTAACATTTAGTTAAATTGATTTACATTTCATTAAATTGGTTTATTCATTTTTTTTTTAATTTTCGACCTGAATGCTTGTATGAAATGAAATAGCCTGAAAATAATGAAAACACCGGAGCGTAAATCATCTGTTTTTCTTAAATAGAAAAAGCACCTAAGTATTTGTTCAAAATGTTATTGAAATACTGACAACCTGATTGTGGAAAACACCTTTTGTTGCCGACCGGCTGTAAACAGATTGTTCTGGGCAGGCAACATAACAGCCAGCAGTTTTAAAAATAAAAAACCCACAGACTACGTACTGTCTAAGGCCCTCCGCACATGGCTCCCGTAGTCGTCTCGTAAGCGTATCGTAAGACGCGACGAGTACGATACGAGCAGAGTCCTACCTTTAACCACTGGACACGTAACGTAAGAAAATTGTATGAAATCACGATCGACCATTTTTTGCGGGTGAAGAGGGGAGTACACTTGTCAAATAATGACAATATTATAGGGTGATTTAGCCGGTTTTCGGCCATAATTGCCGGCCAAATATTATGGATTGTGAAACTTATACATTAGTTCTCGACCAAGCGGCCGAAAAGCAAATGACCTTCCAAAAATGCATTTAGTTACCCGGCCCTCAAATTTATATGTATCACACCGAATACTTTACGTGTTTAATAGTGCCCGCTCCAGTTCATGTTGGGAACACTACACTTGAAGTTGTTGACCATTATGTATACCTATACTAGGACAGGCAGTCCAGTTAGGTAAGTCCAACTTTGAGAAGGAGATCTCTCGTCGAATCCAACTCGGATGGGCAGCATTCGGGAAGCTCCGAAAAATCTTCGTGTCCGATTTACCTCAGTGTCTCAAGACGAAAGTCTATGACCAGTGTGTGTTGCCAGTGATGACTTACGGCAGTGAAACGTGGTCGCTAACTATGGGTCTCATAAGGAGGCTCAAGTTCGCCCAGCGTGCAATGGAGAGAGCCATGCTCAGCGTTTCCTTGCGTGATCGAATCAGAAATGAGGAGATCCACAGGCGAACTACAGTAACCGACATCGCTCGAAGTATTGCTCAACTAAAGTGGCAGTGGGCTGGACACATAGCGAGAAGAACCGATGGCCGTTGGGGCGGAAAGTTTCTTGAATGGCGACCGCGCACTGGACGACGCTCCGTGGGTAGGCCCCCGACAAGGTGGACCGACGATCTGGTGAAGGTTGCCGGAAGCCACCTGGATGTGGGAAGCGCAGGATCGATCGTCGTGGAAATCCTTGGGGGAGGCCTATACCCAGCAGTGGGTGTCGTGCGGCTGATATGATGATGATGATGATGATTAATAGTCCAGTCAAAATGTCCATCCGTGCTTGCAAAAGGTCCGGTCGTTCTGATTTTTTTTTAAATGTTGTTAGGACCAAAATCAACATTAAAATACCAGATTTGCAATTTCCAAAGTGCTGTGCACCCAGCGCAGTTTATTTGCATTTTCCTCAAAGCCCACCTATGACTGTTTATGATTATCTGCTGTTTTTGAGAGAACCGCTGGGCTTACAGACGTGGGATGCGTATTTTAGAAGATATTTCACAAAAAAGTGACTATTTCGAAAAAATAACTTTATGGAAAAAAAGACCTATTTTCGATGAACTGTATCTTGGGAACCAACGGATGTAGAGAGCTCGCCCTGGTTTTAAATTATAGAGCATTTAGGTAACTTTAGAAGTATAGTAAAGACTAGTACTAGACTTAGTACGATGTAAAACACAGACTTCGATGTATTGTATGGAATTGTGAAGCTTACGGCACGTAATTTTATAATTTATTACTTATTTTAAAGTTTTAATAGTAAGCATAGCGTTCAAACAAATAGAATGTTGGCCATTTGAGTAGGGGGGCTGGTTATGTTTCCGTAATGGCCGAGAACCAAAGGGGGCCGGAAAACCGGCTAAGTCACCCTACTTTGTTTAAAGTCCATTCATTTAGATAGTGTCGGTACACCCGCAAGCACTTGTGTTCAGAGACAGGAATACCAGTAAGTTTTTGGTAACGTTATACAAATAACGTTATTGATAACGGTAAAAAATAGCGATGATTCAAGGAATAGTTTTAGCTTATTAAGTGTTTTATACTTGAATCCAAATTTTAGAACAAATAAATATTTTCTATTCTATTCTATTCTTAGAAATGTATTGACATTTCGCAGAGTCGTACGTTTATACGGAAAGTCCGTATTATTAGCTTGTAAATTTTCTAGAATCGTGTCTAGTGTCGGAAGTTTTTTATTAGCATAAAATCTGTATACTGTTCGGACGTACTACATTACATTCAAAGTCGTCCGTTTTCGATAGTGGGATTCTTCCGTTTTTACGTTTTTTGGTGTTAATGGGCTTATTTTTAATATTATTCCGACGCTAGTTCTTGGTATCCCCACTATTGTTGAAGTATCTCTGATAGGTGCAGACAAACTGATTTCAACGCAATGCCGATGGACATTGATCATAAGTTGTTTACATGTTTTAAAAAATACCCGTATTTTTTTGTTGGTTCACTTAAAGTTTCATCTTGAGGCACTTAACTGTGTTAATGAAAAAATATTTTTAGTATACGTAGCAGAGTCAACAAACAGCTTTCACTACGGCGGCGCTTCGATGCAAACTGCCAAAATACAAATTGACTTGCGGGTATACGCCGCACGCGGTATCCTTTGTTTATGCGGCGGCATCCTTTGACAAGAAGCGGCACGTGCAAAGGCGGTGCGATAAAAGGGCGACACTATCTAAGTGAATGCACTTTACATACCACATTTTATTTGTTTTACGGAAAATAGCTACTATAGGTATAATAGGTTGAAATTGTGCTTACGCATGAAAAGAAACATTTCTTGATTACCCGCTTTTTTTGCTGAACATGCCCATTTTGGTACCAATTTTTCGCCACGAGCTCTAGCATCACACTTACAACGCGATATCGTTTACTGAGGCTATCGGTCACAGTAAGTGGCAGAGGGGTAAAGGCGAATATGGCTGTCATTTCGCGTCCAGTGGTTAATCGTAGCGTAGGCGTAGGCAGATATTGTTTCAGGATATAAACTAGAGCTCCGAGTTGACGGAAATTTATCACCAAACATAGAAAGTATTTTCTACGCTTGCTTTTTTTACGCCAATACGCTACGACTATCGTATTGACAATAAGCCCCTCCGCACACGGCGTCGTAGTGTAAGCGTATAGTAATATGCGTGTCGTACGAGATCAATACGAGCACGTACATGTTCAAAGAAATCCGGACACGGCGTCGTAGCGTAAGCGTATCGTATGAGATTTTATTGTCAATACGATAGTCGTAGCGTACTGGCGTAAAAAAGCAAGCGTAGAAAATACTTTCTATAAAAATATGTTTGGTGATGGATTCCGTCAACGTGAAGCTCAAGTTTATATTCTGGAACAATATCTACGCCTACGCTACGATTCATGTGTAGAACTCTGCTCGTATCGTACTCGTCGTGTCTTTACAATACCCTTACGAGACGACTACGCTTACGAGCCATGTGCGGAGGGCCTTAGTCCCTCCGCACACGGCGTCGTAGCGTAAGCGTATCGTAATACGCGCGTTGTACGAGAGCAATACGAGCACGTACATGTACAAAGAAGTCCGCACACAGCGTCGTAGTGTAAGCGTACCTATCGTATGAGATTTTATTGTCAATACGATAGTCGTAGCGCTGGCGTAAAAAAGCAAGCGTAGAAAATACTTTCTATATTTTTGGTGATGAATTTCCTTCAACTGGAACAATATCTACGCCTACGCTACGATTCGTGTGTAGAACTCGCTCGTATCGTACTCGTCGCGTCTTTACGATGCGAGCGATGTGCGGAGGGCGTAAGTGCTCGTATTATGATACGCTTACGCTACGAGCGACGCCGTGTGCGGAGGGGCTAAGTTTACACAACACTCGAGTGCATCCAGTGCAAATGCACCGGGCCGATTACAAAATGGTTACGTAGCGTAACACCACGTGACGCTGGCAGTGTGTTTACATTTTTTTGTTGCTATTTATGGCATTACATTTGCAGTAGGTAGTTAGTAGTTACGAACCTTCCGTAATAAGGGTAACATAAAGTTGTGTCTTGACACAGACGCTTTTCCGTTACTCTTGAGCTTTCAAAAGAGGAATGGGTGCCTCATTGCATTCTTCAAAAACGACTTTGTAAGGTAGAAAGTTGAATTCCAAATTAAAAAAGTTTTATGCAATTAAATGCTGATATTTAATATCCGATGAAAGGGTCACCCACCTGTTTATGAGATATTTTTTAAGTACCAACTATTCGTAATACTATCTGTTTTTAACCCGTGAAAAGGTAAATTAACCTATCGTTAAATTGTCACTATGCGTTACCGATCAAAAGTAAGTAAGTACCTACCTATAAAAAATAAATAACTTTTTTTCCATTTTCTTGATTTTTCCATCACATTGCTGTTGACAGTGCAGATTAATATTGACAGTTGATTATTGGAAATGGGTCCATAAATAAAACTTCGCTATTTAACTGTGATGAAATAAGCTTGTAATAATAATAATGATAGATCAATGATGTGTCTCCTTGTAATTTTAAACCCAAAAGTGGTTTTCGTAGAGCCAGTTGTATGGCAAAACTTTTGCGTTGATATATTGAATCCAAATTGTGAAAAATTTGCTTCGCAGTACATTCATCTTTTGCGAAACCAAGAAATGCGTCAGACAAATATTTGACCATAACGCTTTTGGCAATGTGTTCCGCTTTCAGCCATTCTTCAGTTCTCTCGGCAGGTTTCTCGTTAATAACTTTAATTACATCTAATTCAGTCAATAAAGCATGTATTCGCCATTTCCATACACTATACTTTGAACCATCGAAAGGTTTAAGATTCCTTTTTACTTAAGACTGTCCATTTTGTTGGATATGTAATTTATACTTATTTAATACACTGTATAAGTTTTTACGAAAAACACTCTGACATACACTATCACAGGAAACATCCTGTATAATTCAGTTCTAAGACACAGACTGACACAGTTCTAAAGTTTATCACAACAAGAGACACCTTTTTTATATTTGGTACAAGAACCACACTGTATAAGTTCTAAAAATATGTCACTTTTAAAAAGTCTCAATAAAACTTAAATCACAATGAAATGTTCAATTTCGCAGTTTATAAACGTTCGGAGCTCATCACCATGGAATGGGGTCCTTAAATAAGCCCGTATTTTCACTTTTAAATTCCACAAGGAACGATCGATACGTAAGTGATCTCTTAACACCATGGAGAGCTGCGGGAGACTAACTGAATTAAACAACAGTTTTATTTCAGGTATTAAAATTACATCATAACAACTCGAAGAAATAATAACATTCACTGGAGAACGAATGATCCTTGTTCAATTAATTTTTGTACCACAGCACACGTGAATATTCTCAGAATTATCTTTATGTAAACAAACCCACATTGATGTCACTCGCCAGAAATAAGGGTAATTGAAATAAGTGGAACCTTCGTGTCGGTCGGGTAAATACCACAAGTAAATACTGAGGGTTATATCTAGGTAGGTCAATAGTAATATAATAAGTCTATGACGTAGGTATATTTAATGATCTAGATTCATCATTGTTAACAATATGAATCAAAACCCCTACAGTACAGCATCTTAGGTATGATCTCAAGATAGTTCTCAACGTTGAGAGCGGTAGGGCCTACACTGAGAAAAAAATATTGCTATTGCAACAAAAAAACTTTGATGCTGGGGAGCCGTCAAAGGTAAATAGTTACAAAAGCAACGTCTTTATTGTCATTTTTTAAATTGCTAATGGAACTAAGTTGCCAATATTGATGTTATAGCAATAAAAAATTGTCATACTAGCTAAGTGAAATTGATGCAGTCACAATGCTAAAATTGATCCTATCGCAATACTTGCTTTTACCTTTGTTCTGCTAACAAAGGACTTTGCTAAAATGACAAAAACAAGTCCCTAGATCTACTTTTCTTTAGTTGGACTAGCAATCTTCCTTTGTTACTTTATCAACATCACTGTTGCTGCTCCAACAAAGTCACTTTTGTCATATATCTTTTGCTACCCCAGCAAAGTAACATTGCCGGTCTCGATTCCTGCACTTTGTTAGTGGTACACCATGCAAAAATTGATACTCCCGAAGCTTCTGCATATTATTCTAGGGATATGCGTACCCTGAACGGAGTTCATTGTACATCACATATTTGCATTGCAGCACTTGCACTTACATGGTGCCAGAGAACTCTTTTAATCTTATAAGATTAAAAGAGTTTCTTTAACATCGATATCCTAACAGATTCTAGAAGGTCTGCCAATCTTACAACCAATAGTGTTAAACCACCACAATAAATCAACACTACATACGTTAACCATTAAAAGGCTAAAAAAGTATAAAATAATTTCTCCCGTAAAGATTTATATAAAACCTTCGCTATACAGAAGTCCCAGCTCTGATCTACGAGTAGGTATGTTCAAAGTTTCAAGTCTCTTAAGTTCAGTTTCAAGCTAGTTCATCGGGAAGCTAGTATAGAATAAATAGTAGGTATGTAGGTATGCAAAATGTGTAGACAAACAAACAAACAAATAAACAAGAAAGCGACCGTCCATGATGATGATGAACATTTACGATTGGTATTTTTGTATGGTAAGTATGTTTCGCAGTAATGCAAAGGGGTAAAAGTAATTACTAAGACCGTGCTAAGACCTTGTTGTATTTGCGTGACTAACATGGCGTAAGGAGACTAGTAAGTGTGGTTTATACTTTAATACTTGGAAATACAACCTTAGGACTTGTTAGTTAGAGTTGAGTATTTATTCTGTGGTTGAGTTGAAATAAAGTTCGACCTCAGACTAGAACACATGCCATAATAAATATTAGTACTAGCGTATTGGTCATTCCGACTTTAGATTGCTTTTCCCTGAAGAACATAATATGCGTACCCTTTGATTAAAACAAAAAGAGGTGCGTACCTAATAAAATAACTTTATAATTTACTAAACAAAAACAAACAGAAATGAATTTGTCTATCAGAAGATGAAACAGTCAACAATCCTCTGAAGTATCCAAAGTTTGAGAAGCATAAAATTATGTATACATATAAATATTAAGTTGTAACTTAAACTGGTCTTTTCAAATATTTTTTTCAACACTTTGGTACTCATGAAAATATAAAAAAAAAAAATTATTGTAAACTTTTTGTTTAGCAGATTTCACGGAATTTTTTTGCTTGTTTTCTGTACATAAAAAAGTACCTAATATATAGAAAACTATTAACTTTTTGTCTAGCAGAACTTTCGAGAATTAGGTAGGTAGGTACTTGACCAATTCAATATTATTGAATAAGAAAGTTTTTTTTATTGAGTGATCCTTAAGGGATTAACAGAAAATAAGGAATATTTACCAAAAAATATAAAACAGAATTAGTTAGGTACATACGAGTATCTATATTTAGTTATATTTTTGGCTAGTAAAGTAACGTATTATAACGAGAAACATCACTGACTATTGTCCCAATTTAGAACAAATTCTTATCTATGACACATAATAATATACTTCTGGGTGACATTCAATTTATTCGGCCTTCAGTGTACATAATTGCGGAAAAAAATACAAACAGTTAAACAAGTTCGTTATGAATATCTGCTCTTATCTCTGTTTATAAACATTAAATGTGTGCCATATTTGATTACCAGCGCTCAATATTTCGAGGTTTTTTTTAATCATCGATATACTGTGTGCAATAGAATAAATGAATGGCTAAACTCGAATATGGTAGATTGGGACCATCAAACTAAAAAACTTTAACTATGGGACCAACTCTGAAATCGCAAAAAAATAAAAACTGTTGTTTCATACAAAAATTTATAACGAAAATATGAAAGTGTGAAACAGCTGACTTTTTTCGCGATTTCAGAGTTGGTCTCATAGTGGTAAAAGTTGTTTAATAAGTCGATTCTACCATAATTCTGGTTTAGCCATTAATTCTGTTATACGTTGTAGACATTTTAAAGATAGAGATCTGCCACATACGCACTGAGCCAAAGGAGTGAAACGTTCCTGCAGTGCAAACGAGTGGCAACCACCAACAAAGAACAATGTAATATGTTACGTGTCGTATAAGTCGTATTTGTAAGATTTTCACAAAAGTCGTGTGTCACGTCGGTGTCGGTCGCCACGCCACCGACACACGTAGTCGAATGGATGAACAATGGCACATTAGCCACTGTATATCAGTCACATCAGCCAACTTGGCAGCGGATGACAATCACCGAGTGCATTAAGTTGCAGTGTTGGCGGTTCGGGGATGTTTAATGAAAGACTGACTGCGATCAAATACTGACTTTTATTGCAGTAGCGTACGGCTTATATGCACGAGGAGAAGATGAGTGTGTGCATAGGTACATGTTAGTACACACACTACACCTTCCCCCTAAAAAGAAAAAAAAATACACGCAAGTTATTTTTTTTACACAATAACAAAATGAATAAAAAAAATTTTTCCGACACATTACCTAAGTCTAAAATGGGCTGTTATTACTGTCAGTTTTTTTTTGTTTCCAACTAAAAATAATAATTTTGCTTCACATTAACCAGGCAATATCTTTTACTTTAAGCTAATGAAAAAAATTTTAAGTTTAACAAGTCCATAAAAATTAAGTATTCATAAACTTTCGAAAAATAAAATCTAAATTACACTTGTCTCTTCTACATTCGCTCATTAAAAGTATTCTTTTACAGAAAATATTTTTTTTAGAGAAACTAGTTTGGTCTTCACAATTAAACAAAATTAATGAAAATTTCTACGCATGACAAAAAACAAATCACAATATAGGTAATTACTCGTATAGGTAGGTAAAATCAAATCCACTACTTATTCAAATTAGTTAATTACTTACTAAACTAATAAAACATGTTATTCTGGTCACAAAAAAGCTATCTTATTTCTTCTAATTATAAAATAGAGATAGATTTTCATATTAATAGAATTTTAATTTAAAATATTAATTAAGATTAAAAGAATTCTCCATTCCAGACCAAAAATAAATTTAAAATTGTTCTGTTTGTCACAACTTTACATTTGTTACCTTACATAAATTATTCAACATTCATATTTTTGTCACAAAATATTAATACACAAAAGATACTCCACTACATTACACTACATGAATCTTTTTCTGATTTATACGGGTACAGATTGCACAGTCTTATATTCCATCACAATAAAACTAACTTTATAATTTTCATAAAAAAATCTTCCTTTCTTTTTCAACAGTTGCAAAAGGTAACTGAATAAAATGCTAAACTTTACTTTAATATCCAGTTAAATACTCTATTTTATTTAAGAGCTTATTCCTTTTATCGCGAATAAAACTTTAATTTCTAGATACTTTTCGCTAATACCTACTTAAATGAAAGTTTCACTAATCATTCTTCACTTTAATCCTTCCCTTTTAATTAAAATCTTTTATCTTTATTATCATCACATTTAAAACAAAATATTCCTTCCTTCAAACTTTCTAATTGAATTACATATCATTCATCACCTTCGTAATATAAATATCCTCAACCATTTCTTGTTTATTTTATCACATAACCTCCTATTTTGTAATATTCCTAGCTCTCAATATTCTTTTCTAAATTATCCCGTGTCAAATTATCCTGGCAGGGTCGCCATGCAGTGTTGGCGGTTCGGGGATGTTTAATGAAAGACTGACTGCGATCAAATACTGACTTTTATTGCAGTAGCGTACGGCTTATATGCACGAGGAGAAGATGAGTGTGTGCATAGGTACATGTTAGTACACACACTACAAAGTGCACGCGCACTAAAGCGCTGCCACATCCTTAATGATGGTAGGGTGACCAAATCCAGCTTATAATAATATTATATTTTTGGGACAATATAACAAAACCTATTAATGAATGCCAAGAGTACAGTTTTAGTTAGTTATTCACAGGATATGTTACAAGTATACGAAACTTTTGGATAACTAGAGTAAAAAGTAAGATCCTTTTGAAAATCTCTTTCAAGTGACATATTCTTTGTTTAAATATAAAGACGTAGCTTTTTTCGCCATGATATTCCACACAACTGTTTATAAGGTGTTTCTTGTATAAAGTATTTCTAAGTAAACTTTTTTGTACTTAGGTAACAGAACTTTTTTTATTTTGTATTTGCGTATTGCAAGTGTCTTAAGTACGATTTGTTTGTAATTATTTGCTGTCTTGTCCTAAAATGAATGAATTGTCATACATAACATAAAGTCACATCATTTGACATTGACTCACAATCGGGTAACATTTGACACACGTGTTTTGTATTAACAGCTACGAATATCAAAGGTCAGTTTTTTTATTTGGTTATTTTTATTTATTTAAGCACAGTTATTTAAAATTTACTTCATCGCTTAACGATAACCATCATAGGTATATTTTTTGATTAGTTTAATTAAAATTATTGAAAACTAGCTTCTGCCCGCAACTTCGTCCGCGTGGGCATTCGGAAAATTCCTAGATGATCTTTGAAAGGCAATTTATTTCTATAAAAAGTTTTTTTTTTTCAAGAAAACGAAATGGTTAAATACTTTTAAATAATTATTTTCTTTAATTAGAAATATTATTGTGGTCACAATATGGTCCTAGATTACATCTTAGTACCGAGAACTTGCGTTATTATAGGTTCTGAGGCGCTTATAAGAAAATTATGCAATAATATCTATTCATCTCTGAAGAATGCTATGTAGGTATAAAATTATCTAGAATATTTAATTCACCTTTAAAGAAATATGTCCGGTTGAGTTTATTCTGCCATTTAATGAGTAGTTTAAGAATTTTCCATCTCCGTTAAACGGGATGTGAAACCGTGAGAATTCGATTCAATATCCTGTAATAATGACGTTTGTCTTAGTAATGCATGGACATCCAGTGTGTAGAGCTTAAGTCAGTGAACTAAAGCTATGGAATAAGCATTCCGCTCTAAAAATGGCACCACACAAAAAGTACAACTAATTAGCGTCTGAACACTGGTTGCTTATTAGCGATCATAATTTTTATACTTATAGATCTTTAATGTTCTTAAACGAAAAAATAAGATACGTTATTTCTGCATTTATAACTGCCTTCTTTGCATCTTTTACACCATTTGACTATAAAAGACGTCATTTCTAATAAACTCTCCCTTTCTATCTTTTCTCTACAATATAAACTGCAATTATTGAAAAGAACACTAACGTCAGTCACCGGGTGCGTGGCTGGCCCGACTAAAGCTGAGCGGGTTGTACTTTTTCGGCCCCGTGGTGCCATTTTTTAAGCAATATGTGTTTACAATTACACTTCCATAGTTCGCTGGTTTATGTGAATTTCCCTGCAAAATCTAACGGCAGCAGAGAATTCTGCAGGAGGCGATAGGTATTTGTACTTGAGGTAATTTTATTTCCATTGTTTATGTTAAATCATGTCTACATCTGTACCTATAGTATTTAATCATTATAATAATAATATCTATACATACTGTCTGTATTATTGGTTTTAAAAAAAAAGGTCTAGTTTAAAAGTCATGCTAGTTAAAAAAAGGACATTCCGTTTCTTTCTCTTTTATAAAAACTAAAATAAACGTTTTAGATATCTTATAAAAATAGTTACTAGTTTATTTTTTGTAGGTATGCTAAAAACAAAGTGATCATGATGCCTACTTACTAATTTAGTGTTCGTAAATTAAAAAATGTAAACAATTATACAGGCAAAAGAATCTGCGTAGAATGCAATGTTTACATGATGGTGATGAGTCAACTACCGGGAAAAATGTATTGAAGAATTAAGGAATTAGACGGAATTAATTCTATCTGACGCTGTTGTTTTGTCGTAAAAGACGATTAAGGGAGCACAGACATCAGAAGACGGGTAACAGCATCTCTTAAAAACCGGCCAAGTGCGTGTCGGGCCACGCGCCGTAGGGTTCCGTCGTTAACTTTTACCATACCATATTTAATACCACTATCATTTTTTGTCTGCAAAAATAACTTTGTTTTTCACAGTGTTGTATGAATGACAAACTTGTATTTGCGGTTATGGAAACTGTGCTATATCTCGAAAAATAATTACTACATTTCATTCAAACCAATTTTTGTTGAAAGTATTTATTAAGATCTACAGCATATATTTTTTTTAGATTTTTCACTCTCTTATTTCAAAAGTTAAAGGGGGGGGGGGGGGGGGGGGGACACACATTTTACCACTTTGGCGGTGTATATCTTTCAAACGGTTGACTTTGAGCAAAAATTGTCTTTGAAACCTCAATGTAATTTTAGAGACCTATCTATAGACACCACGCACGTATTGGTTTAAAGAATTTTTTTTTAGTTTCAGTTCCATGTATGGGGGCCCCCCCCCTTTATCTTTTATTTTTTTTATTTTTGTGTTAAAATCGTTAAGCAATTAACAGAATACATCTACCTACCAAGTTCTAATTGTGTAATATTAATACTTTCGGAATAAAGTGGCTGTGATATACGAAAGGACCGACGGACAGACAGACAGACATGACGAATCTAAAAGGGTTCCGTTTAGGCTACGGAACCCTAAAAACGTGGTCCTGCTGCGATCGTCAACCCGCCAGCCCAACGATGGCGATTATGGCAAACCCCCCCAAGTTACTACACCAAAAACCGATTGTTGTGGAAATCCTTGGGGGAGGCCTATACCCAGCAGTGGGTGTCGTGCGGCTGATAATAATATGATGATGATGACGCTTTTGTCTGCAAAAAAGTATTTTTGGATATCACAGCTGGCAAAATTAAAAAGTAGAGATTTTCTCTTACACATTTTTCATGCACTTTCGAATTCTTTGGAAAATTGCCCAAAGGAAAATATTTTATTTTATGGTCCAGTGCAAAATTATAAAAAGAAAAAGTTTTAATTGACTACTAGATCTACGATTCAAAATTCTTTCAAACATGTATAAAGTGCTAAGATTACATAAGGTGGTATCTGAGCTATTTGAAAAAAATAAAAGGAAAATAATACTATCCAAAGTTTTATATGATGGATCTGAACATAACGATTTTTTAATGACAATATTTTAACAAAAAATACTGTATTATGCGTCGCATTCAGAGTATCTTGAAATTTATTACCGCCTCACTAAACGAACAAAAAAATCATCAGTTTGTTTTGGCTACAAACAATTTTAATTGCATCGAATCTTGACTATGAACCCACGTCAATTACCGTTGATTATTTTGAATTAAAGACAATGATTAGTTGACGAACAATTAAAAAGAATAACGCAAATTATTTGACCCATCAATTGACAACTTCATTGAGCACTAGTAATTCATCTTGCCGACTGTACCAATGCTAGCATATTTGCATAGTCTTGACTGGACAATTTCGTTAGACAACTTCATAAAATAATACCTAGTAGGGTTCACATTAGGCATTTTGCTTCGTAGACATTTTGATTTTTAGGCAGCGTGATCAGGAAGGAAAAAATCTACAAAGTAAAGAAAATGTCAGATTTTGTTTTTCAGTCGGATTTGAATTGAAGTTATGTCGCACTTCAGCAGTTTTGTTGATTTGTAGGTGATTTCGAACCGCAATATATTATTATGTAGGTTGGTATATTGTTAAATATCCTTTTTTCAGGGCCGTCGTGTAGACTCTTGAGGTTGAGAGAGACCGATGCCCTATAGCCTACGCAGCAGTTGAAGTGGTCCTGTTGACACGATGATGATGCTGATGAAATACTATCTTGTCAACTCTTTATCAATATTTTAGTTAAATAAGACCAATGGAAATTTATTTTTATTTATAAAAATATTTGCAATCATTTTTAATTTTAATTTAATAGTCAATGTGAAACCCTATGTAATTTCGGAAGCCTATTCCAAAACATACTTTAATATATACTTCTCAAGCTTACGTGATCACTAGACATGAAATAAAACACTTTTTTATGGATACTAGCGCGGTTTTATTGAAAGTACTTTGGTATTTAGTTGGTATTTGGTTTGATTTTTGATTTTCCCGACGCACTCCCCCGTGACCACGGCAGCTGCAAAGGTGCCGAAACATCGGGAAAATAAAATATCAAACCAAATACCAACTAAATACCAAAGTACTTTCAATAAAACCGCACTAGTATCCGTTAAAAAATGTTTTATTACACACTTTAATTCGAAGAAACTTGTAAAAATATACTTCAATTCAGAGAAAACACGAATAGTACTTCAGAGTCTTGCAACACATATAGATGCGTATTCATTGTGTTAATTGACTCTTACCCCACTGGTAACTAGTTCATATTGAATTGAGTGGCAACTATGTTGGAGTAATTACTGCGTTCTAATTACATTAGTGCGTGATGGATGATTTATATGTGAATTATCGCTCAATTTATTTCGATTATATTAGTTAAGAGATGGTCTAAGATGAATTATTTGGTTTAATTTAAACAAGCAAACCTTTTTCGTTACTGACTAACAACGGTCTTTAGTTGGATAGTCAAAGTAAATAGATATTTGTTTGTTGTTCTAGTAATACATTATAAAGGGTTATTTGTAAAACACCAACAACCTCGCAGGAGTAGATTACTAACATCATAAACAACAACGTTTGTTCTACGACTTTCCGAAAAATATATATGTAAATATATTCGACTTTTCATACAAAATACGTTCAGCTGTTCGAACATTTGTAAGGAAAGTCGATTTTTCGTCTTTTTGCGGAAAAGTCGTAGAACAAACGTTGTTGTATATTATGTTAGTAATTCACTACTGCGAGGTTGTTGGTGTTTTACAGATAACCCTTGCCTAGTATTTTTTTATTAACAGACCTTAACGACTATAAGCTAAGCTAGAATAACTAGAAAGTCAAGAAAAAACTTTTACGCGAATCTTATTCCTAATTAACTTAAGAGTATCTTCACTCGTGAGGAAGTCTTGATATGTCGGAGACAGAGTGCCGTGTAGTGTAGTATGTATAGTGTGTACTACCGTCAGGACACCTTTTATTTGTACTTGAATTTTTGACATTGCGTGTACCTATCATAATAACTGGCTTTTTGAACGCAGATTTTCTCTGTGTCTTTAATAATAGATTTAGGTATGTCTAGTAGTATTATTAGTGGGTACCTACTATACACATCAACTTTGTCTAGGGATACAGGTGTTATTTTCATACAAACGAGGTAACTTTGAAGCCTTGGTTTTCTGCCAGGGATGTACCGTGCTGTAATCTGATAATGGCCATCCAGGGACTGAATAGAGTAGTTTCAGATCGCTATACACACAACTGATCTGATCAGCATTCTAAAAGATTAATGGGTTAGAGTTCTCAGTTTGAGGATTTCCATACATTTTCATGCTATTTTCGCAGTTTTTTTGAACATGTCCATCACGTTTTTAGAATGCTGGTCAGATCAGTTGGATGTGTATGGCGATCTGAATCTCCTCCATTCACCCCCTGGATAGCCGTCATCAGATCACAGCACAGTACATCCTTGGCAGGAAACCAAGGCTTCAAAGTTACCTCGTTTGTATGAAAATAACACCTGGTATCCCTAGACAAAGTTGATGTGTGTAGCTACAAGCACATGAGCACCGGTTAAAATAGACAACACAATAATTTATTAAATTATACCTTAGAAATTAATTGTCATAGTTATTACTGGAACGTGGAAATTACGTTTGTACGTCTTAAGTTCCGCATTGCTAACTTCGGAATTGTACCGCCACGTATACATGAAGTTACATAATATACGTGTTACATAATCCGAGCAACTTAGATGCAGTTGCTTAAGGTTATTTATTAAACTGAATTAATTATAAAACAAATAATAAAAATCATAGACACTTTATTATACATTTAAATAAAAACACAAAACAATTTTATTGACAAAAATGAAGCACAAAAAGGCTGTAAATAATTAGTCTCAGTTGTAACATAGTTTGTAACTTATTTATTTAAATCTAAGGCCTCAAAGCAATTATATTAAGCTTATATTGAAATAAAAAATAATCATTATTAAATTTTATTGATTCTTATTGAAATTGGGTCGGCTTCCTAAGGTTGTGGTTTCGAGTCCCGTCTGAAAAGCTAGCTTGATCCGATTTTTTTCTAGTAAGAATTTTAAAATGTAAAAAAATACATTGCAATGTCTTAAAAACGTGATCAAGCCAAAGTTCAAAACAGGTTTAATGAAAAGTTGAGGTATTTTTTTACAATAAAATTATAGGACCGATATTTTGTTTAAATTTTATAAAAAACCGGCCAAGTGCGAGTCGGACTCGCGCACGAAGGGTTCCGTACCAAAAACGGCAAAAAAATTACGTTTGTTGTATGGGAGCCCCCCTTAAATATTAATTTTATTCTGTTTTTAGTATTTGTTGTTATAGCGGCTACAGAAATACATCATCTGTGAAAATTTCAACTGTCTATCTGTTGTTATTATTAATATAGAGCAAAAAAGAGCAAAAAAAAATCACGTTTGTTGTATGGGAGCCCCCCTTAAATATTAATTTTATTCTGTTTTTAGTATTTGTTGTTATAGCGGCAACAGAAATACATCATCTGTGAAAATTTCAACTTTCTAGCTATCACGGTTCATGAGATACAGCCTGGTGACAGACAGACAGACAGACGGACAGCGGAGGCTTAGTAATAGGGTCCCGTTTTTACCCTTTGGGTACGGAACCCTAAAAATGAAATTATCTCACTCATCGTATCTCTAACAAATGTAAAATGTCAATATTGAATAACGATGAGAAAATTATAGATTTATTGACTCGTTTGCGTCATGAACACGTGCTATATGAAGATAACAAATATTAGTAATAATTAATAATGATGTACTTAATTATACATTGTATGGATGACCTTTGTAACTAAATGAGGAATCAATAAGTTAAATTGGTCGAAATGATTTATTCAAAATTGTCATCTACGAGAAGTTATTTACACCTTTTTAGGGTTCCGTGCCTACCTCAAAAGGAAAAAACCGGAATCATTTTCTGATTCAATCCCGATTCGAAGTTCGGAAGACGGAATATCGATAATGTATGAAAATTCCGTACGGAAAAATCCCGCATGTGTGTGGTAGGTCCCGAAATGATACCGTTTTGGCTCTAGAATGAAAACTCTTTTCTGTAAAATTTTGTTTAATTAACAAAGGTCTCATATTGTTTAAAAATCAGCCGCTTTGCTCTAAGTTTAAAAATGTTGTTTTTTGAAACAAGAGAAGATCGAAATTGTATACTTAGGTAAGTACCTTTTTCTTTGTTTTCTTTGAATGTAGTTTTAATAAAATGTAATTTAATGTATAATAATAAAGTTTTCACCTCGAATGCAATACGAAAATGGAGACGCTTGTTTTCTGTTGGTGAATAATGGTTTCTTTTCAGTTTTATTTAGTTTTATCGGCTGTATATTCTGTAACTTTACAAAAATATTAAAACCTTATATCTACTACTTACTTAAACCAATTCATTATTATACTGTGCCTAAACAGTGCTTTGTAATTCCGAGGTTACGTACCCATTTTGCGACGATAGGTACATAGAAATTTAATTTTACTTGAACTCGTTAATTTAAAAAATTGCTAATTTAGTGTAACATAAAATATTTATATATTGTTCCAGTTTCAGGCATCTTTAAAAAAGTTGAAAATCGGCTGAAAATAATTTACTTCTTAAAATAAATAATACACTGAATTAACACAACAAACCATTACTACTTTGTTCAAGCAGTATCTTGTTAAAAAAGCAATTTAACAAAGGTTTTCCACAGTTTAATATAATTAATTAAATATTCTCAAACGAATAAAGGTCAAAATAACAAGACGTCAGTTTCAGTTGTTCGTTTAAACTTTGTGGAATAAAGTGGCTTTCAAATTAATTTGATTTCTATTATATGACGCATGTTATTACTAATTTTTGCATGAGTTAGATAGACTTTTCATGGATTATTAGAATCCTAACATGATTAATAGTTATATTTGATCGTTAATTAGTTTAGATTCCCACTAACATCTGTTTGTCACTGAAAGTAATATACCTACCTCCCTCGCTAAATGATTTGGTTTTGAGCATGTACATCAGTAAAATTATTTTTATAATTTTCTAACCTCGACATAGATTAGGTAAAGCTTTAAGTTGTATTTCAGCATTATCTGAAATTATTTGAAACATGCCATATATTTTTTTACAAACCATAAAGAATAAAATTTTGATGATTCCTTTATTTTATTTCACTATAATATTCGTAGGAAGTGTACTCAATTACTTGTACCCAGGGTCATTGCCCCACGCTATTCCAATTAGGTGCAAACGAATTATCGTGACGTGATCATGACTCTTGAAGCGAAACGACAAAAAACCGACCGAATTGGTTGCAACGAATCATCGCAGATAATCTTGGACGAATTAATTCGTCCAAGCAGCTAATTGTATTGGTAAAAAAGACTAGCTATTTTGAAGACAAAACTTTGAAGATAAAGAATGACTTTTCCTTTAAAAGATAGCACTAAATCAGTTGTGTTTCAGCAATATTAAAATATCAATGGAACGGAAAACGCATATCTAAAAAAATTCCAATAAACATTTTAAATGTTTGTTTGTATTTGTTGATGTTTTGCATAATTTACTACTAAATTTATATACTTAACTGAATATCAAAAAAAGTTAAAGTGTCTGTGTTCATAATATTTTTTAGCAGCTGCTGCTTTAAATTGCAACTTTTCACTTTTATGTTTTTTAATAATTTACAATGCAGTGTAAGGACGGCGATTTATGAAATAAAGTTATTTGTATTTTATAACAATTAACCGGCAATTAGAAGCCTGCTTTTCAATAACATAATGCATAAAGTACTTTAGTACCTACTTATTTTAATTAGAAAGTCAGTAAACATTTATTTAAGTATTGCTAAAAGAAACATGTCTGTTTAGTAGCTCATAGTCAGTAAAGATTTCCCGTGCGTATTATTCATTAGAATATCCTATTGCGTAGCTATTTCAGCTAAAAGCTACTTAGATTCTTTAAAAATTAGAACAATTTTTTTTAATCATATATATTTTTTTGGGAAAAAGATGTGTAGTTTTATTTTGAAATAGGTTGTTTCTAGTAAGCATTGCTCTTTTTATCATCAGACTCAGTTTTATGAAGTGAACACGTAATGGATTCATAATTTCTTGTTCTCAATTTCCATTCTCAGCAGCCATGACCATCAGCCATTTTTAATGTCCCCACTACTGAGGCACAGGCCTTCCTTAGGGGTGGACAAGGAGCATGGGCCATAAGCCACCCACCACGCGGGCCCAAAGCAGATTGGTGGGTGTTAACGGCTGCTTATGCACCCAGGACCAACGGCTTAACGTGCCTTCAGAAGCACGAAGGAGCTCGAGATAGCAAATTTTTGGTCACCCATCCCATGACCGACCCTTGCAAAAGTTGCTTAACCTCCGCAATCGCTGGGCCAGGCGCTAAACCACTGCGCCATCGAGCTCAACCATGTCTCGGTCACAAATTAAAAATGCCGATTAGCACAGGCGTTTGTTCTGTAATGCCGGAATGCCCCAAATATTACACTCAATCGGGTTCTATCTGCAGTCCACGCATGCGCACTGTCCGCCGAAAAAGACGCCGCCTTAGAATAAAAAGAGAAGGGTGCATTAACCCAAATCGATGTTAGATGAGACAGACTGCCAAGTTCTCTCTCACCTTCGGTACACCCGCACTGAGAATGTACCGGCAGGCCAGTTTTAGGTGCGTGGCGCACTCAAGTCGCACTCGGTTGAATTCGTACTCGCATAGTAGGTATAGATCCGATTCAAATTGTTACGTCGAAGTAATGTGCGCTTAGGGTTGTTATCGGTATTGTTTTTGTTACACTAAACTTTAGAGGCTGCCTTCAATTATTTTTCTTAGTAAACATGTAGAGATTATGCTCGTAGTCGTAGTACCTATACGTTTTGCTACGAACAATGTAGAGTCTGCAATTTGATTTTGATGTAGCGTATGTAGAGTAAAAATATGTTTTTACGATAAGATGAATCAACTTGGGAAAATGTTTAGCGAACTAAATGACGCATATTTAGTTTAGGATGACAAATCTTTGTTAGTAAAATGAATTGAATTCAGACTCTCTTTTTGCACCAATTATTATTATCTTACAAGCGGCCGCCCACGGTTTCACCCGCGTGGTTCCCGTTCCCGTGGGAATATCTGAATAAAAAGTATTCTATGTTTTAATCTAAGCTATCTACTATCTGTGTGCCAAATTCAAACCAAATCGGTTCAATAGTTTTTGCGTGACTGAGGAACAAACATCCAAACCCACAAACTTTCACATTTATAATATTAGTAGGAGTAGGTTTTTTTAGCTGCAAGCTGCCAGTCACTTCTCCAATAACTTTTTTGATTATGACTTCTATTTACTATCGGAATTTTTATTATAAATTACTGAAGCTGGTATTCGTTGGCAGCCCTGACGAAAAAGCCCAATTATCGATACATTTCGATTATCCCAAGGTTTTATTAAAGCTATTAATTGAAAAAAAAGAGAACAATAAAAAGACCGCTCATTACGTCACTGAGTTGTCAATCGATTGCCAATGTGTTGGGTTCACAACATTAAACAGCTGTGCGCCTCGGGCCGTGTCGCCTTTGTTCGCTCACTCTCTGCCAGGGACAGCACAGAGTACAATCATGTTTGCCCAACTCGATTCGAGTCGGTGAGTCGACAGTCGAGCGAGTTCGTTGTCTCTCAGTGGCAATCCATACAACGAGCGAGCCGCTACGCTCGTCTCTCCTAGCATTTTACAATAACCACTTACCACATGCGTAATAACTATCGCGGCTAAAATAACATTTATAATACTCAATGTGTGTGAACGTGTTTTTTCTGTGTTAGTTCTAGTGACTGAGTGGATTACCACCGCCGTCTTGTGATTCAGGTAACAATGAAATAATAACAGCGCACTCATAATAAAACAATGACCGATTCCAAAATCGCAAACTTTCGGGAATCAACGAAGAACTATTCGTCAATATATTTTTTTTTAAACTTCTACTGGAAACTAGAGCATGCTCTAAAAGGTAAGAATCTTACTTAAACTGATTTTGCCAAATTTCGAATTCGGTCACTGTTTTATTGAGAGTGTGACAAATGTCTGAAACAAAAGTACCTTTCATTTTGTGCTGAAATTTTATTGTCTCCGAGAGTGTAATATGCCGTTTTATGACTGTATAAATTTGTTTAATGGGATTCTTATTAGATTTCTATTAGTATTTTAGAAAAATTGCATAAGTCACATCCACATCCAATGTCTTAGCAGCCGAATATAACGGATTTTCTTTTATTAATGAGTGAGTTTTTTTTAGTGTTATCAAATAGAATACCTATACCTAATGCAAATTCACCAAAAACTGAAGGAAAATATTTAATGTTTTCCTTCAATAATGGTAATGGTCGAATTTTGTACATTAGTTTTATTCATTTAGGGCTGATTTTTCAATCCTCAGATAACATATATCAGTCAGTTAAATTATAATCCGGATAACATAAAAGTCACTCAAAAAATTTGACAAACAAACATGACAATCATTTTCAATTTGGCGGCATAATACGTTATCAAACGAATAAAGCTATATCTGGGCATTGAAAAATCAGCCCTTAATGGAGTTGAAAATAATAAAATTAAATACTAATAAAAAAACAATAGAATTATTCTACGCCTAAACAATCGACTGTCCAAAATAAAAATTAAACAGTTAAATATTTGTCTTCATCTGTCAATAGAGCTTGAACTGTCAAATCTAACTCTACGTCTTTCGTCTATTACTTTTTCGTTTTTAAAATTATTAAAAAAATGTCTTTTGTTTTTGTCAGGAATCAACAGAAAGCGTTATTCCGTGATTGGCATTAAATAAACTCAACTGTTACAATAACAATATGTGTCATTTATCTACGTTGCATCGTAGCATGTAAAATTGGTCTATCTTACGTATAGTCGGCCTATTGGTAGAAAATCGAAGCTATTTAGATAGGTAATTAAATAATTGATACATTTTCATCATAAAGGTAATCAGAAATATTTCGATGAAAACTTAATTAATTATTAGGTACATCAAAAGCTCCTAGATAGGTACTGCTGAATTTTAGTTTCGTTATCCAATGTTTCAGTTAAGTAAGTGACATACAATAATACAACATCTGAATACATTTCAGTACAAACCTATTTTTATGTTTATAAATTATTATTACTAACGTATTACGTTCAAGAGAAACAAAAGGTTTTATAAATGATAATAGAAGAAAATGCTATTGTCACGATGTTTGTTTTTGTTTCTAGCAGATATTAAGTATTAAGTAACGTATTGAAATTAATTATTTTTAAATTTTAATTATAAATTCTTCTAAGTTTTTGAAAGAAACATTAATTTATTCAATACTAAGATTTTAATTGGTACTTAACCAAAATGTCAATAACTTATTGAATCGACACCAATTCTGAGGTACATAAATTTCATTTAACATATTTTTTTTTAATCTTTATTGTACAATATAAAGGTACAAAAGACTGACTTGCTGTTAATGGCATTCTCTACCAGTCAACCTACGGAAAAACGATATCTATTTGTTAACGTGGTTCAAAATAAGTACATAATATAAATCTCTATTTTAGATGCTTATTTACACTTAAATATTTAATTTTTAAATGATTAGGCACCTCTACCTATTAAAAAAAAACTGATTCTGCAACTGAACTTTAAACATCTACAAATAGTGAAATCTCATCATAGAGGGCAGGACAAACAAGTGCATAATTGTACAATCAAACAAACTTACCAAGTGATGAAGTATTTAACAGTATACTAAACAATATGTAATATAATTTTATACGTTTTTAACAATTGTGTCGTGACATCGTGACACATAAAAAACATACACACGAAATGCTTTAAACAGAAATATGAGAAAATAAGTAGGAATAAATTATTGGTTTCATTTACTTATATCAGTATTTTTGAAGTGAAAACTTCTTAAGCGGCGTTGTACACTTTTTTTGTAATGGGCAAAAAATGTTAAACTCGCGTCAGTCAGGGTCACGTGACCCTGATCGAAAATTCGTAAGACGGATGTAGCGTAGACAGCCGGCGGCGGAAGTATCCCCCTCTCTTTCTATGGGGCGCAGCGAAAATGGCGGCGCGTCATTTTAGCGATCGGCGGGTTGATTTTTCTGAGAGATAAACTTTTTAATCTATACATATAAAACTCTAAATTGATTGACTGATTCATTGTTGGGATAGGCGTAGAGCCCTAACGGCTAAAGGTAGAGACACCATTTTTGGAGGGTAGACAAAGATAAAGATCGAATCTATGAGGGTAGATAGATACCTTTCATCAAGTAGATGAGCATTAAGAAAGGATTTTAGAAAATTCCCATTATACAGGGTGCTATAGGTTGTTCAAGTTTATATGAGACTTTGTATAGGGTTGAAGGCAAAGACACCATTTTTGGAGGGTAGATTCCTTTTATAATGTATGTAAGCACTAAGAAAGGGTTTTAGAAAATTCCCGTTATACAGGGTGCTACAGAGTGTTCCAGTTTGAACCTGAATTTTTATGGGAAAATTTAAATGTGTGAAATGAGGTCTACTGATAAATACCTAGGTATATTGGTAATCCGTGACTTTCAAAAAAATGCACAAATATCTTAATCACGTGAACGAAGTCGCGGGCAAAAGCTAGTGTAATATAATTTGTCATGTTTGTGTACGATAGCGCAATAAATAAATATTGTTTTCTACCTCATAAATGATAGTACTTTTATACTGATAATTAAACCAATTCGTACACAATTATTCCCTAACCATTACAAAATATCAAAAATGCACAACGTTAATATTCAAGTTTTCACTTCTGCCGGCACTCCCGGAGTGCAACTCGATTTTTTTTTAATTTGACGCCCACTGTGAACGTTACGCTCAATTTTACTTCAAAAAAACTTAATTGAAATCAAACCATATAAATAATATTCTCCTCGAATCTAATAGCAATCTACCAAAAAACGAAAATAACAGAGTCTTAATAAAAATTATAATATTTTTTTACAATGAAGATGTCTACTTTTTCGGATAAACCCGCATTATTATAATTTTAAGCTTGTCTATGCTAAAACGAAAATCCGAAGGATGAACACTGACAAATAAGTATTTTATATATCTTTCATATTCATAATAGTCACCCGTAGTATTTCTTGTTATTTTTAATAATATGTATGTTACCGGCAATGTGTATAATCCGGTATTGTATACAATGCCTGAAACGATCAGGCAATGTATGAAATATTATTCATTTTATACTTTGCCTAGGCATTGTATACAATGCCTGCTGGTCCACCGGCAATGTGTAAAATAAGTATATTTCTGTTGTCTGTTATAAAAAAATAACCTCGAAATTTAAATAAATTTCTAACCTATACGCGGGACCTACAGGAGTAAAGCAGGTTCGATTCCTAACTCAATGAGCCTCCCTCGAGCTCTCCTCGAGCCCCCTCGAGCCCCCCTCGAGCCCCCCTCGATTCTATTTCATACATTGCCTAAAAGGGCCAGGCATTGTATACAATGCCTGCATTTCATACATTACCGGTGACATGTATAACAAATAATAGAAGGCGTTATTTTAATGCAAAAAGGTAAAAGTTCAAAATATTACCTAATAAAACCCCCCTAATGCCGTAATAGGACTTGGGTTTTTGCTTGTGAAAGTTTCTTTCCGTAAAATAAGACTAATTGGAGTTTTATTAAATTTTTATTGCTCTTTGTTTTTGACGATTTTATAACGTCGTAATTCTTTGATTTCGAATTGTCACAAATAAAAAGTATGATCTATTCGACTACATTGTTTTGTTCACCTGTAAACAGGTTTTTATCGGATAAGTTTGCACTTGAATTAAGTTTATGTTAATTTCTCGTGAGATATGATAAGAAAAGGATATTATCTTGTTTGATTTTCAAAGTAAAAGCAGGTGTTTTTTTTTAATTTGAATTAAGTATTGAATTTTGCACTCGATGTTGTTTATTTGTAAAAAATATCGCAATCTACAGCCTTACAAAAAGTTAAGATAAAACGTCGTTTTTAGGGTTCCGTACCATAATGGTAAAGAAGGAACCCTTATGGTGTGACTCAGTCTGTCTGTCTGTCTGTCTGTCACAGCTGGATATCTCGCGAACTACTAATGGTATCAACTTGAAATTAAGAATAGTTTGAGATGACATTTGCCCTACTATTTTGCAAATAAGAAATAAATAAAAACATAAATATTTTTTTTACAACAGGGACTTAAAAGGGGTCTTAAAAATTTGAAGTAGGGCTATTAGGGCATGTGGGGCATTGTGGGGTATAATGTGAAAGAGCGCCGTTTGCACGTTTTCAACAATTTTTTCTTTTTGTTTTAGGCCGCATAGTTTTCGATTTATAATGAAAAATGTAAAAAAAAAATACCGGTCCCCCCCCCTTATCTCCGAAGTTTGCAAAGAGAAAAATCTGAAATAATTCTATGTGTTAGTAGTTTATTTAAAGACTAGCGGCCGCCCGCGACTTCGTCTGCGTGGAGAATTTTTTGCTATCCCTCGCGAACAATACATTTTTTCGTGATGAAACGTATCCTATGTCTTTCTCTGTACCCCTGACAACGTGTATGTAAAATTTCATGATGATCGGTTCAATAGTTAGAACGTGAAGGCGTAACAAACAAACAAACAAACAGACTTTCGCATTTATAATATTAGTAAGGATTACAGGAAAAATAAAATGATGTCTCAGTATAGTAAACTTTTTTAGAAAGAGTTTCTTGACCGGTTTTTTACGTAAAAAAACGACGTTATATTCTTAACTTTTTGTCAATACAAACCGTCTTTATGGATATTTATCTCCTCACGTCTCGGATATAAGCTTTCTGTTAGGAGAATCTTATTTCCTCTAGATTCGATTTCAGATAATTTGGCTTAAGTAGCGTGTGGCAAAAAATAAAATAACCTACATGCGGGCAGAATATTAAAGCCAGCCAGTCGGAAAAGCGATCAACTTTTTTTTGAAACTTGTCAAGAATAAATTTTTTACGATTTACTTTTACTAGGCATTCCTGATCGCTTATTCCGTCTTTTGTATGTGTATTTTCTATAATCATCCTTATATACTCTGGAATATAGGCAGGCACGTGTTTCTTTTGTGCTTTTTTAGGGTTCCGTAACCAAAGGGTAAAAACGGAACCCTATTACTAAGACTTCGCTGTCTGTCTGTCACCAGGCTGTATCTCATGAACCGTGATAGCTAAACAGTTGAAATTTTCACAGATGATGTATTTCTGTTGCCGCTATATCAACAAATACTAAAAACAGAATAAAATTAATATTTTAAGGGGGGCTCCCATACAATAAACGTGATTTTTTTGACGTTTTTTGCTCGATATTAATAACGACAACAGGTAGACAGTTGAAATGTTCACAGATGATATATTTTTGTTGCCGCTATAACAACAAATACTAAAAACAAAATAAAATTATATTAAGGGGGGCTCCCATACAACAAACGTAATTTTTTGACGTTTTTTGGTACGGAACCCTTCGTGCGCGAGTCCGACTCGCACTTGGCCGTTTTTTTTTTTAATTTAATACTCTTATAGTATACAAAATAACACAACCCTTGTCCAATCTCACTGACTTTATGGAAAACTTTGAGTAAGTAATTCAATATTTTAGTAAGCTACACGAATGATTGAATTATGAAAATTGTATTGCAGCCCTTGTATTTTTATACTTAGTAAAAGTTTCTTTAATTATTAGAAAATATTAACCACTCTGTTACTGGAACTCACTTTTAGTAATGCAAAATTTTAATCAAACCCAAAAAGTGATTTGAAGTACAGCAAATAGTATGATACTTATTTATGATTCTAAATTGTACAAAATGTACTTTGACTACGCCACACACAAGCCATACAGATTAGCACCTATCAATTACATAACCGTGTCATGGTGCATAAATTGCTATTTTAACTGTCAGTCAAGGTGTTCCAGGTACATACACACATATCTCTATCTGGTCCTTTAAATTACCAGTAATGTGATCCTAGGCCCATCAGTCCTAATTTGCTAGTAATAGTTAATTAGTTATATAATCATCATTCTAACTTACCTTGCATTCATTTGCATTAATTTAGAATGGGTGATTCCACGAGATGTATGTACCTTGAAAGTGGAAATGGTGTTAGTACAATGAAGGATAGTATAATAACTAATAACAGAGGTAGTAGATAATGACAGCTACCCTCCGTGCTATTAAAAAAACTGTGTTGCGGCAGAGTATCTTGTGTACTAGTAGCAACATAAGTTTACGGTATACGCAAGGTGAACTGATCAATAACTTAACTAAACTCAACTTACTAATATTAATGTGTCAAACTGTCAACTATATATACCATTTTTAGGGTTTCGTACCCAAGGGTAAAAACGGGACCCTATTACTAAGACTCTGCTGTCCGTCTGTCTGTCTGTCACCAGGCTGTATCTCATGAACCATGATAGCTAGAAAGTAAAAATTTTCACAGATGATATATTTATGTTGCCGCTATAACAACAAATACGAAAAACAGAATAAAATTAATATTTGAAGGGGGCTCCCATACAACAAACGTATTTTTTTGCCGTTTTTTGGCACGGAACGCTTCGTGCGCGAGTCCGACTCGCACTTGGCCGGTTTTTTAATTTTAATTGTTAAATGTTTGTAAGTCAACATAATTATTATATGTTTGTTAAATATTATTGTTTAGGTATTTATCGGTAAATATGTATAAATATATATTATTTATTTACATACATTATGATATGCACACACGCAATGTGTAATATTATAAACCAAATACTTATTGAAAACAATTATTAGTAGGACTCCGCCCGCGACTTCTTCCGCATGAATATTTGGGAAATCCCTAGGGAAACTTTGACTGAGATAAAAAGTATCCTATGTTTTAATCTAATCTTTAAACTATCTGTATGTCAAATTTCATCCAAATCTGTTTCGCCGTTTTTGCGTGTTTGATGAACAAACATCCAAACCCACTAACCTTCACATTTATAATATTAGTGGACATTTGGAAAATGCTTAGTAAATCTTTGACTGAGATAAAAAGTATTCTATATTTTAATCCAGGCTATAAACTATCTGTTTGTCAAATTTCATCAAAATCTGTTCAGCCGTTTTTGCGTGATTGAGGAACAAACATCCAAACCCACAGACTTTCACATTTGTTAAGTTCCTACTTAAAGTCGTTTCCAAGCCAATGTCTTTCTGTAAGGTCAAACTAAAGAAATTTGAAGCAAAAAGACCATGACATTTCACTGCATGCCGTTACTTTATGATGTTGCCATGCCACGCTCGAGTATAGATTTGAATTATAAATGGGATAGCATAGACAATATCGTTTGGCACTCAACTCATTTTTTTTTGTTTCGCTTTATGCAGATTTTTATTGTATTGCGTTTTGTTACCTACTGTCATCGAAACGCGTTTTTAGCTGGCTTTCTCGTTATCTAAGCGATATGCATTTTTTTATTGCTAATTTGTATTTTTCCTATTCCGAATTATACCTACTGAAAATTTCGTAAAGAATGCTTAAGAATGCCAAACGTTCTAGTAATAAAAAATAAATAAATTTAAATAATATTAAAAACACGACTGCCCTGCCAAAAACGAACTAAAAAGTTAAATAACAAGTGTCATTGCAGTCGGGGGACCGTTTTATGGAACAATTTCAATCAAAGAGGTCCCCCGACTGCAATGACACTTAGACTTATTATTTAACTTTTTAGTTCGTTTTTGGCAGGGCAGTCGTGTTTTTAATATTTTTTTAAATGTATTTATTGTTATTTCACACATTTTAGTGACTATAATTATATAGTTTTGGAATGTGCTCATCAAGGCATTTCATTTGAAGCCCATATTGTAACAATAGAAGAAAAAAAAATTTTTTTGACATTTAAAAGTTGCGTCGTACAGTCGCCATATTGATTTTTCTCAAAAAAATATAGCCAGTGTCACTCGGGATGTTGTAAGGATTCTAACGATACCCCATACATTCAAATCAGTTCAGGCATTAAGAAGTTATGGTGGAATAAAGAAACTTACATACCCACAAACATACATGAACCCTAAACACATATACACTCCTTTTTATGCAGTCGTGTAAAAAACGATACGTATCTCTATCTCCACAGCAACTTGCTCAGCCGTTTTTGCGTGACTGAACAACAAACATTTAAACATCACAAACATCCAAACTTTCACATTTATAACGTTTAAGGAATTACTGTAGTTGAGCCAATCAATTTTAGTCATAATGCGCCGCTACCGGCCTGATTTCTGCCTAGAGCTCGTATACATGTGGTTCAAAGACTTGCCTTTAGGCTACAACACGGAATTCCGGGTTATTGCACTCTCCAACTTTGCTGGTTTGGATTGCATGCATCTTTAATTGACGCTCTTAATACTCGGTTTAGTATTAGTTTAATATATGTATTAGGGTATACCTGTTCTGCATTAGTTGAGGCGGGCGCATGAGGCAGGTCAACAATGGAAAATCTATTGTGTCTCATTTTTTACACGACTGCCCAAAGCAAAAAAAGTGTATATGTGTTCAGGGGGTCTATTACGAAAAGTCTAATGCTATACACGCAGCTGCGTCCGTGCTTCGTTTTGATTGTTTCCTATTACAAATCACTTTCGTATGCGATATTGCAAAGTGATTGCGTGAGTTTGGCAGTTTCTCTCTAGCGTATCCGACATGGTTCGTTCAGTAGTCTGTAAGCTACGATAGCCTAACTCAAAATTTTTGTTATAACTACAACCAACGAACTGCGGACGACTATCGTGGCCAAGTGACTGCGTTACGAAATTGCGTACGTTATTTTCGTAATAGGCCCCCAGGGTTCATGTATGTTTGTGGGTATGTGAGTTTCTTTATTCCACCATAACTTCCAAATGGCTCAACGGATTTGGATGTATGGGGTATCCTTACATCATTTCGAGTGACACTGGCTATATTTTTTTTGAAAAAAGTTAATATGGCGACTGTATGACGCTATTTTTAAATGTCAAAAAAATTTTTTTTTTCAATTAAGTATTACAATATGGGCATCAAATGAAAGGCCTTAATGAGCACATTTCAAAAATATATAATTTAAAACACGACTGCCCTGCTAAAAACAAACTAAAAAGTTAAATAACAAGTGTCATTGCAGTCGGGGGACCTCTGGATTGACGGGTTAATAATCTCGGAAAACATCAAGGGCGTCGCCAGGGGTGGGCAGGGGGGGGGGGGGCCGCTGCCCCCCCTAGAGGTTGAAAAATGTAGCCAACTGCTAATAACCAAAGTCCTAAGGCCGTGCAATTGACTTGCTTTTCCGATAAATCCTGCCCCATCTCAGTTTGAATAAATTCATTAGGTGCTCTTGACTGTACCTCAATTCATATTTTTCTCATCCTCTTTAATATTAACTTGCCCCCCCCCCCCCCCTCCCTGGACCATGTACTGGCGACGCCCTTGGAAAACATGATAGTCAAATAAAAGTTATTGTTATTGACAACTTGAATGACATTTTTTTTTGTGTTTATGCGCGTTCGGTTTTGAAACGAAATAAGGTTTGGAATACAATAGCGACTCCTTAAGTTTCCTGAATGTTAATGTTTTAACCTAAGTGGGAAAATGTATCTTTAAACTAAGTAGGTAATTTGTTTATGGAAAATTAATGTAAGTACAAATGGAAATGCTCAAGGTTGGCCTCATTATGCTTTAATAACCATGCAAATCAATCGGCATACTTACGTAAAATTATTAAAATCTTCTTCTTCTTCGTTTGAAGGCATCAAATTTTATATTGCCAGTACCCCGACATTAAATGATTAATGTCATTTGCGCACAAAACCTTTCAGACAACTATTTTTCAAAACACGAAGTATTTTTTTAAAGATTAGTAATTTTTGTTGTACTAATCTTGTATCGCTGTTCTCTACATACATAATATTTACTCAATCACACGTTTGTATGCATGGATAAAATTAGTCATCAGTATAAAAAACATAATCTAAACAAGCCTGTGTAATATCAACCGTATTTTCTACACAACTAGGTTACTCGTTACTCGCAACAGTCCTAGATACTATTTTGTGTTTCACAAATTCCGAATGTTTAAGTAGGTCATCCTATTTGTTTATTCAGATGTTAACGACCGACACAATTATGTGGTTACATGCAGTTTTACTGCGTTTCGGACTTGAATGGGAAAGAAAATACTTTTTGAAATATTTATCCATCTATCTCTATCAAAAAAATAATGGCATACGATATTTTAGCTAGGTTCTCTATAAAAAAATAATTTTTTTAATATAATTATGATTCAACCATTTATTAACACTTGTTTTCCTAGGCTTAATATAAGTATTTCCTAACCTAAAACATCTTTGAATAAATACTTTAAAAAATACTAAGTATCAAAACGGTTTATTCGATCATTTCTTACATTTCCCAGAAAACATAGTATGTTTACATAATGCCAATACCGAATACAACATCGGCATGAGTAAACAGTGTGTCATAATATTATTGATTGTAATCAATGTTTTGTCTTTAGAACTAACCAATTCGCATTGTATAATATTCTCTAGTATCAAGACTTTATTTTACAAACTTTGTTCCAAAAACGCTCCAGTGGTTCGCCCATCTGTGTAAAATGGTCCTGGGTTCGATTTCCAGGAGGGGGGTACATTTATACTCGGTTTGGTTAGTGGTAGGGCATATTTCAAGTCCACCTGTTTAGCTACCACCCATCTTACCTAAGTCTGACACCATACCAACAATTTAAAAGTTGTGTTTCGGCAGTTAGAAGTAAGATATAGCCAGTTTATCAGTGATTAGAATTACGGTTGTAGCGTGTTTCACTTAGTGCATAAAAGAGTCTTAACACACGTACAACGATAATGAAATAAACAATCATTATCCATATGCAAATAGTTCTAGTAAGCCGACTAATTCTACCTCTGTATGGAGCATGAAGGCGCGTGGCGATCGATACTGGCAGTCTAGTCACGCTGGCCAGAGCTAGGTCGAGGCTTGAACAATCCTTTGGCACGGTTTTAGTGTATCTTTTTCTTTCAAAACTTCCTTCTAAAAGGAAGAATCCATACAAGAAAAACTAAAATCTTACTAGCATAGTGGTCAACAAATAGTGGTGGTTTCGTAAATATAGCGATACACGATGAAACCTGTGTATATCCACAGAGTATCCATAGATAAACAAAAAATGACATTATAATATCAAGTCTTAGAGCGCAACGTTTCCGAGATAATCCTGTTAAATATACTGTATAAGTAGTATAGATTAAAAAAAAACTTATTTCCCGGTTTATCTCGAAAACGTTGTGCTTCAGTACTTTATATCATAAGATATTTTTTGTTCGTCTATAGATTCCCTATATAGGCACATAGGTTTCATCGTGCGCCACTATTATTTCCGAAATCCCCATCAAAAACAAAAAAAATATGGATACCGTACTATGCCAAAATGTTCTAAGCCGTTTTGCTTTTTCATGCATTACAATCTTTATACAGGTTGAAACCTCAAAATCAATATAAATATATCAAATCAAAATGCGTAAATTATTTGACCCAGTTGTAACAGAATTTCTAGGCTTCGTTACCCAGAACTTTATAAGTCTGAATTATTTTAACAAATCTGTAAGGTTTTGAGTAAGCTACGCAAACTCTTAGTTAAAGGTTAATCACCCAGGGATTCTATTCAAGCGGAAAGTCTGTAGCCCAGTTTGTTAATTACGACCCTTTTACTAGGTGAACCGTGAAATTAAACCTTTTCTAGGAAAGCTTTGGAAAAGTATAAATAAATTGATAATCGGACTACCTACGCTATGTCAGTTAGCCTCATCAATTCAATCTCTACATTTTATAGATTAGGAGGCCATAAAAAATATGGTAACGATCGCGTAAGTGGCTGACTCTGGGTTTACAGGATGGAGAGGCACTCTCTGATGCTAAATATGTCAGTCTGTTTGCTTGAAGTGGTTGCGTTATTTTTATATGCAGGCTGAAAAAGGCTATAATTTTTTTGAAAATAAATTATTGCCCATGTTACTCGCTGATAATGTAGCTTTCTATAGGTATTTTTTTCCGATTTTGACAATTTTTCATGATCAGTACTTTTTGAGTTTATACATTACAAACAAACAAAAAGTTAATCGCTTATACCTACGAAATGCTAACGAATTTTGGTCAGTCCATACACAGTTCACGTGAGTCCATTTACCTTATCGTTTTTTTTTCTGGTAACTATAACACATTTTTCACCCTGCATTTAATAAAACCGCAACCACTTCACGCAAACAGACTGACATATTTAGCATCAGAGAGTGCCTCCATCCTGTGAACCCAGAGTCAGCCACTTACGCGATCGTTACCAAATTTGTTATGACCTCCTAATATATTACAACCTTTATAAATAAACTCTTAAACAGGAAGGAAAGTAAGCAATGCTCTGGTGTTTTTTCAGTCTTTTATTATATAGTGATTGGTGAAATGTTGGTCATTTCACCAGTCATCACTACAATAATTTTATGGCAAAATAAATTAAGCTCGTCAGAAAGACTATGTTAAATTATTCACTACAATTTTAAAACCTGAATAAAGACATTCGTAGACAAATCTTCAACAACACAATTTTTTGCCATTTTCAGTGTCAGCTTTCTAAACTCCATATTTTTCTTGCACTGTGACGTCGCAAGTTACGTAATGAATCCGAGATAATACCGTCTGAAGGTTTTAAATAGTCACGGCTTTCTCTTGACCCTGAAACGAGCATGTTTTTATCGATCTCAGAGTATACAGTATACACTTCGTACGCTAATTTTTCCTTATGTATTAGGTATTTACGCTTCAGATCTATTTCCAGTTAGAGATATGCTTAGTTTACCTACTCGTATGTTGCCTTTCTTTCCATGAATAACTGGAAACAATACCAGTTGCCTAGGAAAATAAGACCTATCTCTTATTAACTGAGGCTAGGTAGATATAACTGGGAAAAGCTGCTAGTACATATTACGTAAGTACATACATAGAACAACATTCTTGAAGTGCCAAAGTGTCAACAAAAATAAAGCACAAGTTTGCTTTGTTTTTGTTGTGATATTGAAAGTAGATTTACTTTTTGAAAAAGTTTTCTAACAAAGCTGATAAAGTTTATCTAGAAATTAGTGACCCTGAATGAAAAACCGATGGGTTAAATGAACTCTGTAAGGGACAAAAATGTAATGGTTTCTAGATACAAGGGTAGTGGCTATTCTAATCTGCTTGACGCCACATTTCTTTGATTTGCTACCAGTAAAGACGAAGTCTCCAACAGTTAGGAGGTGGACCCGTTGAGGGCTGTGGGGAATATGCTGACCGAATCTGATGAACAGGTATGATAAGACCTCTTTTACATTCATGCTAGCTTGGTACTTTTCAATAGACTGATTGCCTTGTTAGACCAAAACCTAGCTAGGATAGCTGAGGAACCTTAGCGAAATAGTTTCTTTGGCCACTCCACTCAGTGACAAAATAATTCTAAGTCCCAGGTGGTGTTTTGCATTTCTGGGATTATACGTAGTTGGTATTTTACGTAGTTTTTTCTACAAATCCGCAAAACACCACAAAATCTCGAGTTGGTATTTTGCGTATGTGGTATTATGCGTATAAAGGCGGTGTCCGGCTGTCCGTTGTTTTCATCTACAGGCCGTATTTTTCAACCGATTCTCGTGAAATTTTGTGAGCAGGTCTTATAATTATATAGAAAAACCGGCCAAGTGCGTGTCGGGCCACGCGCAGTAGGGTTCCATAGATATTTTAATACCGCTATCATTTTTCGTCTGAAAAAATAACTTTGTTTTTCACAGTGTTTGTATGAATGACAAAGTTATATTTGCGGTTTTGGAAAATGTACTATATCTCAAAAACTGATTACTGTATCTCGTTCAAACCAATTTTCGTTGAAAGTGTTTATTAAGATCTATAGCATCTATTTTTTTAGATTTTTCACCCTCTAACTTTAAAAGTTAAAGGGGGGGGGGGACACACACATTTTACCACTTTGCCGGCATATATCTTTCAAACGGTTGACTTTGAAAAAAAAACAGTCCTAGAAACCTCAATGTCATTTTTAAAGACCTATCTATAGACACCCCACAAGTATTGGTTTGATGAAAAAAAATATTTTCAGTTCCATGGGGAGCCCCCACTTATTTTATTTTTTTAATTTTTGTGTAAAAATCGTAAAGCGGTTTACAGAATACACCTACCTACCAAGTTTCAACTATGTAGTCTTAATGCTTTTGGAATAAAGTGGCTGTGACATACGGACGGACGGACAGACAGACAGACATGACGAATCTATAAGGGTTCCGTTTTTTGCCATTTTGGCTACGGAACCCTAAAAAATATTGTCGATTCAGTTTTTCGAAATTTATCAAAACGACAGAGATATATAGCGAAAATAATATTTCAGCCATTTCGACAAATATTTAAAAATGTCACAAACCCGAGATTTACAACTTTACAGAGCCACTAGTTTATTTAGTTGAACACAAAGCTAAGTATTACGGACTTTTCTTAGTAATCAAAGTAGGTAGTCTGCGTTTAAAAGCAATTGAGATTAAAAAGTGCAACGCTCTAAATAGGTTATCTAATTACAAGTGTAATCAAACTATAATCTCGACTGGAATTGGTATCCAAGTTGATAAGAATGTTATTTGCTACTGATTGTTACAATGAAATTGTATGTTATCATTATCAGTCATTATCGTGTTATCATTTTATCTTCTTTTTTATGACGTAGATTTGTACAATTGGGTACAGTTTAATATTGATTTATTGTGAATATTAATAAAAAGAAAACAATTTACTAATGTATAATATTGCATTGTGACAAGATTGTGACACTGCCATTTACAAATAAAAAATAAATAAACTAAACCAGGGCTCTGTCACTCCGCGCGCGAGTATGAAGCGCTCGGCGTCAGAGAGGACAAATTTCATATGTTAGAAAAGATAAGACCTATTCTACTATGCCTACGCGACAGAAAGAGAAACAACTACTAAGTGCATGTTTTGGAGCAAAGAGAGCGTTGTGCGACCTGAATTGCACTTTATTGTGTCGGAGCAAGAGTCGCAATTTATATAAACGATTTTGCGGAGTGCAACTTCTGTACGCTAGTATTATCTATTCTGTGACTAAACCGCGTTGGTCTTAGAGTAAGACGCGCTTCGCGTTGGTTTACATGAGAGAATTAAATGACAACATTATTAAATATGTAGTTTTATTTCAACATAAATTAACGTCGAAGTTATCTAAAATGATTTGAAATGATTAAGATAAAACGAGATTCTTATTTTTTTTAAAGACTTCACAGTCACCCAAAAAATTTAAAGATACTTCTTTAATTTCCGAGCGTTCTATTTCTTGAAAAGAACGCGTATGGAAATGATCATATCATAACTAAATATAAAGACGTCAAGTTTATCTAATATTAATTATCGTAATCTTGGCTAAACCTATTCTTATACTGTACATTATTGGTTGTATTGCTCATCAGCTTGCTCTGTGTTTCTTAGCCATTGTAATCCTTTCTGCGGGAGGAGGCTGGCGACCTGTGGTACAGGTTTCTGCGAAACCTATTTCGGGCACCAATCCTTCACAAATTTAGGTTATAGATACTGTTATAATCTATTTTCACATGTATCATGAAACAAGTTTGTGAAGTGACCAATAAATACATTTTATTATTATTATTATTATCTAACACAAAAATCATGCCTCTAGAGCATTGACCTGCATATAATTTTTTTTCATGTCAGTGCTCTAGAGACAATAGCTATTCTCCGCACAGTAACTCCACAAATTGGTGACAATTGGTGTCGTGTAACAAACATTAACGAATGTCAGGCATGTCACGTTAAGTCAGGCCAACATTGCCAGTGCCCTGGGGAGAATAGGCCGGAACGTGAAAAATTTCAGATGAAATATCTGACGAATGCGGCTAACCGTTTTGGGACGTAGTTTCGTTGTGGTTTCGTTTTTGTTTTCTGTAAAGTCCGCAATTCGAAAAGGACTGTTTGGTATCTTTACAATAACACTTCAAGGTCCGGAAAATGAGACACAATAGATTTTCTATTGTCCGGCCGCATGCGGCCGCGCGGGCATTGAGGAATAGGTATGGTACCGCAAAGCTTATAGTAGATGTCGCAGCGTACGCTTGTTCCTAAGACAGCAGACGTACAGAACAAACCTATAGGAAGATTATGTATTTATTTTGTGGTATTTTTTACAGAAAAAGACCCATTGACCCAAAATTTATATAAAAGACTATTCTACAATGCAAGTGCCGGAATTGCAAGCCAAATTAAACGTATTTATTCTAACAGAATTTATATTTTTTTTCTTAATATACAGATTTTTCGGAAATTTGTAAGTGCTAACATTTTTGAAGAATTTGATCAGTTTAAACCTATAATTTAAAGTAAAAGTCCTTTGTTTTGATAGTTCTCGTGGAACAAGCGTACGGAGCGCCATTTTGACAGTTGCCTTCCCCATTGTCAGAATAAAATGTTAAAGTTAGAACACTATTCAAAATTTTATATTTTTAAACGATACTATTAGAGCTTTTTCATTTATTTGATGAAAAAGTTTCATTAAACATTATGTACCTATAATGTTTCGTGTTTGTTGTATGGTCTGTGACACATAATAATATCCAAATCTTGTAATTGTCGGTTTGATACATTGCATGTTATTTAAGAAAACTATTTAAAGCATTGCAATGTTTCAAACAAACAAAATAACCAAGATTTAATAAATGTCTGCATAATGGAAACCGAGCAAACATCCAATACAAAATAGTGTTTCTAGAAATAAAAAAAATTGCAAAGAAGAAGTCAGAATTATAAAACGTGGCGAGATATAACATAAATACTTACATAATAGATCATCCGATAAAGAAACAAAATATAAAGCGTGTTTTTTTTTGGAGGAAGAGTTGAGACTTACCCAAAATATATAATTTATCTTCTACTCTCATCTCACTGATGTTCGATAGGTACAATCTAAAACAAAATAGTGGGTAAACATTTTCCGATAAAAACCAGTCTCATCTCAAAGCAGTATCTGGTTTATTTTAATGGTCATATTTATTTTAAAACAAATCCCAAATACCTTTCGCAAACTAAACCGAAATGCACTATACATTATTTCGCTGCTAAAATGGTTCGCAAGGTCACTTAAATTAAAAATACCAGACCATATTTTAACTATCTTCTCTCGAATTAAATTAGTACGGGACCAAATAACTCAATACAGTATGCATTTAGCTTAGAACGGAATAGTTTTTTCTTTTGAGAGTTTCATTTGTTTAAGTATAGAAAAAGAACATTTTATTCTTATCATAACTTTGATTCAAAGATTGCTTTCTGGAGAGTTAGGACAAAGAAAAAAAAAATATAAATATAGATTTACATTTTTTTTATGTAGCTAAATAAAATTCAGACACTTGAAACTGGATTGTACCTACCCATTTAATTGAGGCATTGACATTCGATAGATAAGATTAAAGTGTTAAAGCGTAATCATGCCAAGTTCAAGATTTATGTTAAATTTTAAGATAAAAGAACAATGTGTCTAATATAGAAGGGTAAGGGGAAAGAAGATCATAGTCAGTTTAGTTCAGATTGAGTTAATAACGCGAACGAATAAAAAAATAAACTTGCTATGACTTGACATATTTAGAAAAAGGCAAAAAGAGCCATTGTCAACAGTAAGCGTCAAATATAATTTGACCGAAAATAGCCAGAAAGATAATCATTAACAGATGCATAATGTATAAAAGGAGATAAGTTTTTCTTACTGACTCTGAAAACACCAGTAAACCTAGGACTTGATTAGGACTACATAAGCAACAACAATTTGCCTGTTTTTCCCAAAACAGACAAAAAAATATTGAAATTCCATACAAAACTCGATCAGCTGTTCTGGCATCTGTAGAGTCGAATTAATTTGGTCTGTTTTCGGAAAAGTCGTAGAACAAATTTTGTTGTTAGTAATCTATTCCTGCGAGGTTGTTTGTGTTTTACAAATAACCCTGTATCAACTATTATGTAGTCTGTGCCTGTATATCACAGTCCCGTCCTTTAGCAAAATTGATTTTATTTACAATGAAGAGACATTGTATAGGTCTGTCTTCACCGAGTCGCTTCAACTTGTTATGCGCGATGGTACGGAACCCTCGGTGCGCGAGTCCGACTCGCTCTTGACCTTTTTTATTGAGAAGTTAGGGCATGTGTCTGTTGAAAGCGCAAGAGCAACGGGAATGTGATTGTGTTCAAGACACACTATATGGGACGGCCTGTAATAGTCGGATGAAACGCTTGCCACAATAATGATTATTATTGTATGTTTAATGTCGGCTATCCTCACGTTAGGCCCAAACCTCGGCCAATTCATCGTACAGTAAACGGCACGCTGGGCTTCTTCTCAATCAATTTTAAACTTAAATAAAAGCAGATTAAGGTTCTAAATTAATTAGAGATGATAATTGCAATGCAATGCACTGACCAATTATACTACCGGTGACTCGGTAGCATAATTGGTCAGACAAACAAACGGACTTTATCGCATTTATAACAGTGCTCCTTCCAACCGTAATCCGTGAGAACGTACCTACTTAGTTTGTCCCACATTTCAGATATCGTAAACATTTTGACCAATCCCGTGATTCTGACTGACTGACGCGAGTTCAACATTTTTTACACTGACATGAAATTTTTTTTTTTATTTAACAGGACTGACTGTCTGTATGATTTGACAGCTAAGTTTTTATGCCTATTTGAAACGCCACTAGCGTGCGTCTAAAGAAATAATTTTGACGTACAATATGAAAATGGTTGCCGTGATGGTCAAACTTTAGTACCATGTCCCTCACGCTATGCTCACGCTACGTCCTACAGCACCAAAATGGCGGAAATCAAATAGGCACAAAAACAGTTTGACATAAGCCTGTCCAGTGTAAATATATGCAGGTCAGTGATTTTTTACAAAAAGCGTACAATGCCGCTAAAGAAGTTTTCATTTCAAAATAAATACTTTATGAGTTTTATTAATCGGTACGTAAACGTAAAGGAAGAGTTTATAGCCTCTACAAGAGCGTATAAGTATTTATTATACTTCATGATTCTTCCTCAATATTAGTACTATTAACACATGTAGTATCGCTTGCATGTATCACCACTTAGCACGTTATTTTAGAGTAATAACCTAAAAAACCTAAAAAGAGAAGGTATTTGATTTAGAATTGACAGATATTTTGACATTTCCGGCTCGAACTCTCCCCGCCGCTATTACGCGCCAACCCTCCATTCGCTTTTCGTGCTTCGCCACGGACGCACGCATACAATCTCAAAGTGAGAATTCTTCAGAATTATATTTTATACAGTGAAAATTTAATTATACTTAGTTAAAATGCTTCATGCAGAAAGGAAAAAAGTTTTCAAGACGGAAGAGGACAAGAAGAAGAATACAAGATGGAGAAACACTATTAAATGCGTAACTGCCATTTTGGGCTTTTACCGTTTACTTGATTTGAACGCGTAACTGCCAGACTGGGCTTTTACCGTTTACTTACCTTAACTGCATAATTGTTTGCTTACCTTTATGAATGCGTAACTGCCATACTGGGCTTTTACCATATATATTTATTTTACTTTAATGTACATGAGTACAAAAAGAGCGGACTTGATGCTAATAGCATTCCTTCCCAGACAACATTGTTTGCTGAGATTTAAAAATGCGTAACTGCTACACTGGGCTTTTACCATTTAATTATTTAATTTTGTCTGACACGAACTTACCATACTGGGTACTTTCTGTCATAAGGCATGTGTCTAATAAGGCATGAACCAAATATCTATTGCACTCGAAATATTCACACTGGACTATTTCACCGCATAGATAGGTCAGACAACGCAACTGCAACAAGTGCAGCAACTCAAAGTGCCCCTGATGACGCGACAGTGTAAAAAGCAAGCTGCCCTCTAAGGTTACCATCTTGGAACCGTTGCCGAGCACCAATCGGGTGCCTCCGCCGTCCGCCGAATTCGCCGCCATCCGCCTTCCAGCCAGGCGGCTGCTCTGCTGGAGCTGCAACAGCAGCGCTGACAACAGCTTAGTTCATCAGGTATGAATTTTGATATCATAGATATCCTTGGTGCTGCGTTGATCCCAACGGAATAATAGAGTACCATCGGTACTGAGATAAATTTCTGGCTTGCAAAATTTATATAATATAATTATGTATGATTTTATTATACACATTGTTACAACTGTAACGCAAAACTGCCAGTATAACGTTCATAAGCAGAGCTATAAATAAATGCTAAAATTTATCAACTTCATGGAACCAGATAATAAGTTATACAGCAACTAGCTGATACCTGATATTTCACAATTTTTATGTGAAATAGCTTCTATTAATATGGGTACGCCTAACATGGGCCTGCTGATAGAAATTTCAATAAGAAATTGAATAATAGAATCCATACATTTTGTTATCCATAAATGCAGTAAGTGTTTATTACTGTGTACCACAGTTTTAATAAGTAAAAACTTTAAACATTTGCCTTAACTAGGAGATCCTATGTTTCAGGCTTATTATTTATATTTAATCACTAACTAATAAGTATGTTTATTTCTAAGCTATGCCCTTGTAAAATGTAAAAATTACCTGTCTATTAATTTTCAAATTGAATTTGTGTGTGTAAAACATAAATTGATTGATCTTAATGATAATGATTCTGATGTGCAGAAATTATTAGCCAAGTAGATATATTATAGTAATAATGAAGCTTAAGGAGCAGCTTTCCAATATAGAACACCTTTTTATGACAGTAATTTAAGACAGTGTTTTGCACTTTATACATTATACAATGGGGCATTGCAACATTCATTTGTTGTGCACAACATACATTTTATTATAAACAGAAGGTATATGGTCAATTCAAGTGTAATTGATGCTGTCCACTTAAAAGGCCACCAACAGTTGAGTCAAATATGAATGATGCATTGGCCACAGGGCTGAGGTTAACGATATTGATCAACGAAAAAACTGTAAGTAAACCAGGCGCAGTACTTAAATAAAACATAAATTTTAAAACTGATTTATATATTTATTTGCTGGTACATTTTGTTTTAAAACAATTTAAACTTGAAAACAACAAACGAAACATGCAGCCAGGTATACCATATGCTTAATTCCGACGGCAAACGAATATCGAGACGCGGCGACGAAGCCCCATCAACGATTTCTTTCGTCGATAGCAGCAGACCCGCAGGCGGCCGTTACGGTCCATCGAAACAGTTGCCGAGGATACATTCGTCAACATTCACATTCGATCATCGTACGCGGGGTAAGGATACTCGTAAGGATCTGGTGCAGCATTTATCTGTATTCAGCGAATACAGGCAGTGGTCGCCAACTATAGGCACATAGGCGTCCACATAGTTGTTTGGTCTGAATTCGACATGTGTGAAAATACTATTTTCACTGCGCTAGGAGGGCACCAAGATTATTATTATTTTCTTTTATACTCACTCGTACTCACTTGTGCCATCTCCAGAGATATATATTAAATTCTAATATTAATTTGACTAAAATTCGGGCGAAATATATAACAGCCACATCATACGTATGTATTTTAGTCACAGACAATAATTTGACAACTACACATTAAGTTGAAGGTTCAACATCTCTGTTCGAGAAAAAATGTTTTATCAGGTTGTCATATCAGGTTTAGTAAAAATCTAACAGAAGTCATATTATTGTAAACTGTAAAAATGTTATCCTATAATAACAATAAAAAATTCTTATTGTTTATAACAAAACACATTCTAGAAATCCCAGAAGTCGCATTATTCGCATTATTATAAACAGTATAAAAGTTAACCTATATTAAAAATAAAAAATGGTTATTGTTTGTAAGAAAACAAGAATACAATATTGAAGTCTTTGCATTTTAGAAATCCCATCAACTTTATGGTTTTAATATTGGAAAAGTAATTGAAATATACGAATTTAAATTCTTAGCTTTTGGGTATTGTAGTGCCCATATTTTTACAAAATTACTGCCGCCGGCTACGACATCTTATACAGCATTATCTCCCTGTTATATTGGACATAATATTTACTCTAACAATGTGTCTCAGAACATTTTTTAAAGAATTGAGATATAAACACATTTTTTTTATACAGCTACCTTCACAACTTTCCAATACGATCTTTTACAAGAAAAACATTCACAAAACTGCAAAATAAATTATGTCTATTTTATGAATGGATTAAACCTGTAGATACCGGTATAATATTATATTTTACTTTATATAGTTGAATGTCATCGATACTTACACCGAATTAGAGAAGACATAGTTGTGGAATATTTTCCTATGGTACCTCTCAACAACGGGGTAGACTGGGAGACACTTGTGGCCAGGAATCAAAACATTGAAAAATAATTGCATATAAATTATCTAGCTTGAACATGTAACTTATTATATTTTCATTGCCTTTTTTATTATTGTATTCGGTGTAAAGTATTCTAGTCGTTATTATTTGATTCACTTATTCAAAAAATTATTACCAGTTTTGGTATTTTCGGATTGAAATTGAGTAAATTCGAATGCAAGTCGAATTAGGTAGTAGAAATAAAATATAGTAGAAATATTTTTCTTGATTCCTAGCATTTGGATTCCAAAGACGATTATTTTTTAATTTTAGATTTTAGCATTCACAACGCTATTTTTGTTTAGTGCCTATTTTATTTACAAAGACAATTCTGTCACAATCAACCGGACAAGCTATTATTTTTATTCTTTTGTACCAGTTTCTTAGTGTTACAATTCTGCCATCATGATCGTCACAATTTTAAGCCTTGATACCCATTGTTTACATGTAATATAGTGTCTATTAAAGTACTAACATCCTATAACTTCCAATTCCAGGGACGGAAATTCATCGCACAAATAGACTGGTTTGTACAACATTATCAAGGTGATATTATTTTACAGGTATATTACTATGTTATTTAAGCTTGTATGTCTGCTGATACTATCAGAAAGTACAGAGCTTGGTTATAAAAATGGTTCGATTATTCACCAAATAACAATACATAATAAACACAGAAGTGTGTAACAGAATTATTAGTATTATTTAATATTGGATTTGGATTGGATTCATTATTGATTGCACAATATGAGCTAATCTCAAGGTTTGGTATCGAATTTAACTACGCCTTGGCGTAGACTTTTATTGCTCAAATACAATGGATATCTTAGATTTCTTATTACTATTTATTAAATGTTTTCCAATTAGTTTTTTTTTCTAACTTTTCTAACTTAAAAAAAAAAAAAAGTTTCACATTGAGGTACCTTGCCTATTGCACATAGAATGAAAACAATATATTCAATTAATTATTTGTTTAGTTCAAGTATGAAACATGAATTCTTCTTACTTTGACACAAACCATTCTATAATTACCTTCTTTTTCGAGAATGCTACATATTATTATTATAATAAATATTGCATAATCACTTCTTTTTATTTATAAATATAAAATAAAAATAGTAATACATATAAAAAAAAAAAAAAAAATTCTTATATGTAGAATAGATAATGGATTACTGAAATGTACAATTCAATGATAGTGGAGTAGACTCAAGTCCATGGTAAACAGTTTTAGCACTCGACGTACGCCGATACCTATATAGGTATGTTATGGCTATATAGCCATAACATTTATTTTTTATTATAGAAATTCCACGTAACATGGCGGAATGGTAGATGATTTCACTATCTTTGCAAGATATCATCGATTAATGATAATTAAACTAAACAAGATTCGTTTTCCTAACGAATCTCGCTTATTTATTTTTTGGTACCAACCATCTGTAGGTACCATCTTTGCTTCCAAAATTTTAAGAATTATGTTAAATGTAACTGATTTTCTCTTTTAAATTTAAAAGACTAATTACACAAGTGATGATATTTCCATTTTCTTATATAATGCTTTAAACATCTACATGTGTTAATAGTACTAATATTGAGGAATAATCATGAAGTATAATTAATGATTAAACGAACTTACCTGTAAGTGAAGTTCTATCATAATTATACGAAGGATTCTTCCGAAGATATTAGTATAGAGTCCCACCCTCCCTACTGCTTATTGTTAATTACAATAAGTGTTCACCCACTGAAGAAAATGAGGAAATATCATACGATTTGGACTTTAAACTAAATGAAGGGTTGGCGCGTAATAGCGGCGGGGAGAGTTCGAGCCGGAAATGTCAAAATATCTGTCAATTCTAAACCAAATACCTTCTCTTTTTAGGTTTTTTAGGTTATTACTCTAAAATAACGTGCTAAGTGGTGATACATGCAAGCGATACTACATGTGTTAATAGTACTAATATCTTCGGAAGAATCCTTCGTATAATTATGATAGAACTTCACTTACAGGTAAGTTCGTTTAATCATTAATTATTGTTTGATACTGTTGGCCTTCCTAGAAAAAAAATAGTATATAGGATGGTGGTAGCTTGCCAAGCCGCCAACAAATGTGCCAAATAGGTCATTTAAAAAGCATCAAAATTGCAAACATTGTCCTTTCCCGGGTGCAGAGGGCCCACTTTCGCAAAATGAATGCGATGTTCATACCTAATACAGTATAAGTATTAGGAATGTAATCTAATAATGTCACAAAACGGAACGAACCTTCTCGGATATGCTTAGGTTTTGCGTAAGCACTACAAATCACTATGATTTATTAATATTCGTCGATAGGACATGAAAATTACAAAAAAAACGAAGTGTAAGGAGTAAAGTGAAACTGATTGATAAGAGTAATATAATAAGTCTATATATAAAACGATTTTGATAGAGTTTGGTCAATGAAAGATGAGACTCGGTTAATGGAACTAATTTTCGCCTTATTTTAAGGTAAAGTTTCCAATAACTTAACCTCTAAACATTAATTTAACAAGGAAAGTGGCGCTGCCATTTCAATCTCATCTTTCCTTGATCAGACTCTAATACTGACAGTTGAAACTTGCATTATACCAAACAACATTTTACCACAAAACCACAAACCAAACTTCGTAATCTAAGTTGTATAACTTGAGACTTAACCCTCATTGTAAGTTTAATCCTTATTCGTGTTAAAGTACAAGAAGTTTGTAGGGTAACATTGTAATGGTATTTGAGCTTTAAATGAAGGAAGATATTATCAGTGTTTCAAGGCGCTATTAAACTCTTGAAATTCTCTTTTTGACATATACTAAAGATTGCAAAGGGTTTTTTTTACTAAACACTGTCTGTAAAAGCACAGAATAAATAATAGTACAAGTAAAAGTATGGAATAACTGATTTCTTTTCAAAGGTCAAGGTCGAGAATATGCGTAGCTAGATACACAAGATAAAAGATCAATAGTGGCAGAAGCTGTCTTAATACAATTCTATTTATGTTCGATATTTTATTCTTCACTTGTACTTACTTGTTCAAAATTATCCCCCAGTTTTAGATACGACCTTAGCTCGTTCAACGGAAGGAAGACTCCTCGAAGTCTCACTTTGAATATTAATGTAACTTCACAGGATTGAGTGGCCTTAGGATAGGTGACAAGCGATATTCAATCTTATAAAATGGGATTAGAGCTTTCGTTTGTGTCCAAAATATTTATCGATTCAAAGTGTGTCGTCAGCGATATCTTTCATACAGGGCTATCAACTTGGTAACTGAGATTTGGTATCATTGAACGATCTTGATTGTTAATTATATCGCTTGTAGGCTAGGGTTCTCGCAAAGATTAAGGAATAAATTAGAAAATCTTCTAATGAGTAATCCAGGGTATAAAATATGTTAAATAAGCATTAGAAGTAAAGTAATTAACCTTTTATGAACTGCAACATATAAATCTATATATATAGGATGATTTATGGTTATGATATGACTTTTATTTTATTTTGGTCTGAAGAATTTTTTCATCGCAAATTTTCTAACAGTTAAGTATTTACCAACATCAATATTACAATGTGAGGCTGGGTTGTATATCCGTAGTATTATTGTATGGATTGTGATACAAACTTATCTGACCCGGTGACAACGTCTATGGTAAGTCAAGTAACAATATGTAATAAAATTACACAGTTCCAGTTTTGGCAATCGGTTCAGAAGTCTCAGTTGTGTCATGTGCTGTTAAAGTTAAATAAATCAAGATTATGCAACCGAGCCTAATTGTATAATATTAAGGAGATGTGATTATAATATTAAAGATTGAGAAAATTGACAGCCCTTAATCCATGATAAGGATGATGATCGATTAGTGAGTTGCGTAGACTCTGAGGAGAGTGCGTGCGTTGCGCGCGAAAGTACTGTGAGTTGTGTCAGTGCGCACGCACGAGTGTGAGTGATCTAGTGCTACTGTGCTAGTGATGTTGGCTAATGTTAGTAGCACGTGGGTGCAGGTATGGACAATTATATATATTATTTAAACAGTGTGAAAGTGCTTAGACAACAAACAAAGAGATAACTTATTGCAGTCTAAAACATGGTCATAAAAACTTAAACATACGAATTTAGACTGTTTTTAGAACTACTTGACTTCAGTTAGGTCAGTATAAAACGATCTATCGACGGGTAAGAAATAAGTTCTTGGCATTTTATTGATTTCGCAACCACATAGTTCTTTCTTCAGGCCACAAATCAGGTTACTAATGGAAATGAGTTGTGTCTAAAGCATTTCAATTAGTGTCTGGGACCAAATGGGTGACCTAATTGATTGATTCATTGGTACAATTGATTTGCTTGTGTAGAAGAATTGTCGTTGATGTATCACAAGACGTATTAGTAAAAACGAATAATTTTAAATTTTCTTCTATCATTATGGATAGTTTACGTTTAAAAAATAAGTTAGTTCAACTTTCTTTTATTGTAACATTAAAATTTGTAACATAAACTTGTTCTTGGCAAATATTCATGGACTTATTTTCATATCTCAAGAAGCTTTGAATTATTATTTAAGTACCTACACTAATTACAATTAAGTATTATAATATTGGTTAGCAGGTTATCAAGAAGATTGAAATGATAACATTTTTAATTAAGTATTTAATCTTATATGTAAAAAGGTGTTGACTTATTTTTGTTAATTATGCATAACAATTACTTTAAAGTGCGTATTTTTACCTTTTACTGGGTATAAATTATATTTTAAACTTTTAGTTAAACGCACGAAGCGTTTTTCTCCTCTTTTATATATTTATTTATGCGCACAGTCAAGGAGTGGAGGTCCCTGCTTGAGTCTGTATTCCCGCTCATAAAACCCAGCTCATATTTAAAGCTCGAGTGAATTAATAGGTTTCTTCTGGGCAAGCTCGTTACACCTTCGGCCTCTTCTTAACCTTTGGGTTTATAATGTAGCAAAGGGAAATAAATAAAGGTAAACTCGCAGCCTCTGTCCAGATGTCATTTACCTTAGCGCACGTTATCAATGACGTAACCGTAACTGGCGTGTAACTGATGTAACCGTCTGATAACACCCGTTTCTTAACCTACACCTACAATGCATTACTTGCAAGTACATTTACCTTTTCAGAGGAGTAGGAAATGTTAGGAAAAATTGTATTTGTAGAATAGTACATTATGAGACAAGTTAGCTTAGATTGCTCATTGCACACAAGGCTGTGGGTTGCAGCCCGAGCCGTAGGCGAGGGCGTAACTCAGCCAAGTGTGCAATGAGTAAAAGCTCACGAGTTTCATACGACGTTTTTCAACACATTTGCGAGGAAAATACAAAGTAATTTACCACACAGCAACAAATACGTCAAGAACAAAATATGACATGGGACAAGGCGCGTATGTTTTTTTTTTGTTTTTTTCACACGCCCAATGCAAGAATATTTTGTGAACAAAGGGGTGACTGAGCATACAGCCTACTTCAAAAATATATTTTTAAGTGATAAAATACAAATATTTTAATATTTTATAACAAAATATTGTGAGAAGTGAAAAATATTGTGAATTATGAATAATTTCATAATAATAAATATTTGCTTGACTTAATTAAGGACTTACACATTTCCTGCCATGTTTAGGGCCACTTTCACCATGGGATTCCTCGGGGCGCCTTTCTACATGCCCGTACTACCGTAGACGTTTCTCTTTCAAGTTTTCGGTTATGGGTGCTATGCTACCTTGAAACTGCCCCGTATGTAGGTGCTTATAATTTTGAATAACTAAATAATTCTGAACAACTCTCATCATTTTTGTTTCAAACTTGTAGAGCTTGTAGATACTGAATATTATTTAACGAAAATAATAAAAATATAAATCCTTACTAATATTATAAATGTGAAAGTCCGTCGCCTTCACGGCCTAACTACTGAACCGATCATTATGAAATTTGCATACACGTTGGCAAGGGTACAGAAAAGGACAAGGGTACATTTCATCCCGAAAAAAGTATAGTTCTTGAGGGATAGCAAAAAACCTTTTCACGCAGACGAAGTCGCGGGCGGCCGCTAGTTGGTAATAAGTTGGTAAAGTAAACATATACAACTTAGTACATACACAGACTTTAAATTGAAACACCACAATATTTTTGAATAAAGTTCTCGATTAAATAATTACAGATAAGTTTTGAACAAAGAGAACCAGCTTGCTCCTCTAAAAAACAAGCAAAGTCAAAATAATTTGGTGTTATAAAAACTGGTTGCAAAAACGATAGAGCAATATCCTCAATTGAGAGAGTACTGGTCATTTCGACAGACCAATGAGGTAATCTGTATCCTCGTACTGTAATACTTTGACTTTTTCAAAGCATTTTTCTCCAGCTTGAAGACAAACTTTTTCTAATAATCTCTGGTAAACGTAGAATAAATGGGTACGAACTAAGCCCTGTACTTTATATAGAAACTAGTATTACGCAGTAAACTACCTAGTCTGTTTATTTGCCTTGTCTTTTACTTTACCCACTGTACAGTTGTGGAAATGGCTAGCTACTGCGTAAATATTGGTTTGTTTGAGAATGTTAAGATAAGAATGATGAACATTAAATAATATAAAAAAACTAATGTACTTTCTTTTCATTTTACTAATACTTTGGTCACCCTACAGACTGTTTATCCCAGCATGGCTGGTTATATCTTTAGTATATATTTCTAGCAGAATAATTATTATCTAAACTTCATTTTATTTGCTTGTACTTTGACCACCCTACAGAATCTATTTGCCCAAACATGGCCGGGCAAATCATCAAACTTTATGCTTTGAACGATATGGGGCGGGTTTTGAAAAGACAAATCGAGAAATGCCGGCGTATCGTAATCTGCCCAGGCAGATCTCGATCGCCCACTTGAACGATTGGCCCACGACATATATAGCGCCCTTAGTAAAACACTATCAGTAAGGACAAAATATTTCCATGTAAAAAATCCTTGATCAGTGATTTTCAAGTAAATATTTTGTATTGTCGTAATGTCATATAATTTTAATGTTAGTGTAAGTTACCATAACAAACAAAATTTTTGGAGAATTCTTTGTAAATACAAATAGGTAATGTTATCAAAACATACTAACATTAAATTAGGTACCTACTTGACTGTAAAGGCGAGAACGAAGTCCAAGTGGTAAAAAAAAGCCGGATCTTAAACCCAACAATCACACCATTTTTTATTAGGCACACACTAGATTTTTTTTCGATAATCGTACAGCTTGTTAATACAATACAGGTTTATTGGAAATTATTGTATAATTTGTCCGTCTGTTCTCCTCTACAGCGGGGCTATCGGCTAAAACAATGAAGTTAATGTACTGTAATTTGACAGATGTATGTGATACATTGCTGCTTCGTTTTGGCACAAATAAAAACCAAAAACCGCTGGTCGCATTTCCCAACCGATTGATTTTGAAGTTTTTTTGTCGATCCAGTTTTTCGAAACTTTTTAAAAGGTAAAAAAATCATATTTAAGCAATTTCGAAAAATGACTAAAAGGACTACAGCTCACAGAGCCAGTCAACTTTTTTTCTTGCAAGTCATTTGAGTCTCCGAACTACTTCACTTCAAAAATCTTCGCGAATAAACATAAGTTACGTAATATGTTTAGCGCTCTCAACGGATAGATTTTCATTTAACTTCATAACCAATTATTAAACCCGTTATCACAATACCGCCAGAGCGTTATCATAATGAACTGCTAATTTGATTCTGTTATCGGTATGAAGCTTACAGATTGATCCGACATCAACTGGCTACAATGAAAGTATTTGCAATTCTAAGTATCAACAACGATTTTCACTACATCCGCTGTGTCAGAGATAAAGCGAGATATTTAAGAAATATTGTGTTTTTGACCCAATTTGACGAATGAGGCTTTTACCAAATATTATTATGGGTTTGAAATAGACCCGTGTAGAATTATAGCAACGCATTTTCTCGTAAAAATATCGCATTTGTGTCATCTTCTAATTGTACGCGATTTCGCGACCATTGCTAGTAATATTTTAAATGTGAAAGTTTTTGGGTTTGGATGTTTGTTCCTCAATCAAGCAAAAACTACTGAACGGATTTGATTGGAATTTGGCACACAAATAAAAGATAGCCTAGTTTAAAACATAAAATACTTTTTATCCCGATATTCCCACGGGAACGGGAACCACGCGGTTGAAACCGCGGGTGGCCTCCAATTGTTAATGTAATTCTAATCTATATAGGTAAGACTAATACTAATACCTACATTCTAAAAGCATCGTGCCGCATGATGTGGTCTTGCTAAAGTCTAATTTGCATTACCTAAATTAAGTCTGCTCCATGTTCAATTAAGTTAAGATATTCATCGCATCTATAGTTAGTCATTATCTTTAGTAGAATATTTAAGACTTCAAAATTCAAAAAGAAAAAATGGATTATGAAAATGAAAATCTTCAAATTATGATTGACGTTATTGTTTTTCGAAAGGTTTAATTATCTTATCACAGAGAAAAGAGACGGTCTGTTTTTATATCATACCCTGCTACGAACCGAACATAAAATAACTAGTGACTCTGTGAGTTGCAGATCTCGAGAGATCTCGAGTTTGTGATATTTTTGATCATTTTTCAAAATGGCTAAAATATTTATGTTTGTGATATTTTTGATCATCAGTTTTCGAAATGGCTAAATGTCGAAAAACTGCATCGACCATAAAAAATATATGGTATAATAATCAGGGACGTATTTACCCTAGGGTCCAAGGGGACCATGGCCCAGGGCGCCAGGCTGCGAGGGGTAGCGTGAGCCTCAATGTCATTTTTAGGGTTCCGTAGCCTAAATGGCAAAAAACGGAACCCTTATAGATTCGTCATGTCTGTCTGTCTGTCTGTCTGTCTGTCTGTCCGTATGTCACAGCCACTTTATTCCGAAAGTATTAAGACTAAACAGTTGAAACTTGGTAAGTAGATGTATTCTGTTAACCGCTAAACGAATTTAATACAAAAATAAGAAAAATAAAAGATTATGGGGAGCCCCCATACATGGAACTGAAACTGAAAAATTTTTTTTTCTTTAAACCAACACGTGTTGGGTGTCTATGGATAGGTCTTTAAAAATGACATTGAGGTTTCTAAGACAACTTTTTCTCAAAGTCAACCGTTTGAAAAATATTCACCGCCAAAGTGGTAAAATGTGTGTCCCCCCCCCTTTAACTTTTGAAATAAAAGAGTGAAAAATCTAAAAAAAATATATGCTGTAGATCTTAATAAACACTTTCAACCAAAATTAATTTGAACGAGATATAGTAATCAGTTTTTGAGATATAGCACATTTTCCAAAACCGCAAATATAACTTTGTCATTCATACCAACACTGTGAAAAACAAAGTTATTTTTGCAAACGAAAAATGATAGGTGGTATTAAATATGGTATGGTATAAGGTAACTACGGAACCCTATGGCGCGTGGCCCGACACGCACTTGGCCGGTTTTTTAAAGACCTATCTATAGACGCCCCACACGTATGGGTTTGATATTTTTTTTCCGTTTCAGTTCCATGTATGGGGAGCCCCCCCCTTAACCTTCGGCAGGCAACACTTTTTTTACATACATAAATGGCAACAGGGGTTACGCATCACCCCCTTATTTTTAAACTCAAATAAAACAGCAATTGGTAAGAAAACGAAAGTTATTTATTATGAGATCAATCACTTATACAATTACTAATAACACGAAGAAGTATTAATTATGGCACCCTTAATTTGGAATATTTTTTTTTGGGTTAAATGCAGTTCAAGCAAATATCCTTACGGTGTTCAGTGCAAGCGGGCTGAAGACATTTTGTGCAAAAAGTTTTTACTTTTTTGTCCCGTTTTCTTGGACATAGTGCACATCTTGCTTGTTTTTGCAATTTGACAGGGGGCTCACCTTCAGGAGTTTCCTGGTTTATATTTAGAATGTCACGTAAAGTGACTCCTAATTCTCGCGGCAAATTTGTAGCCAAACGACGCCTCATGTGCGGTTCCGCCAATTGTAAGGCTAATTTCTTCAAATAACTTAATAATAAGTAGTCTTGAATCTGCGTATCCGAAATCGAAGCCATTTTTACCTAAAAAAATCAAACAATTATTACAGTATTACAAAAAGAAATACTTACGTAAATAGCAACAGGGGTGATGAGTCACCCCATCATTGTTAATATAACAAAAACAACAACTTACCGCGACACGTTGACGCGTGCGACTGATTGCATCCACTCCAATTAGAGAATAGATTGAGCGTTAGAATGAGACAGAAACAATACCAACTAAATATTGACACTTTTATCAAGTAGTGGGGTTACGGGTCACCCCTGTTGCCTTCCTAAGGTATATTTTATGTAAAAATCGTAAAGCGTAAATACATCTACCTACCTAGTTTTAACTGTGTAACCCTAATAGTTTCGGAATAAAGTGGCTGTGGCATACGGACGGTCAGACAGACAGAATAACATGACGAATCTATCGGGTTCCGTTTTTTGCCATTAGGCTACGGAACCCTAAAATGTTTTTAGGAAACTTCCAATTTATTAAAATGAAAAATTTAAAGGAAATATTTTCTGAGACAGAAATACCGTTACAAATGTTCCTGTGCACTGCAGTGACAAACATTCATTTTCTGTTCTCAAAAGAATAATACAATATCTATGTTCCTGTTTATGCGAAGAACCTTTGAATAGTTTAGCTATTATAAACACAGAAGCTGACTTAACAAAATCTGTTAATTATGATAGTTGACAACATCATAATAAACAGATTTAACCTAATGACCGGAGACCCACAGAATATATAATTATTATAGTAGGTACTAAACCTAGTGTCATTAATGAAACCAATTTGTCCATCGCAAAAAAAAATATTTTGTATGACTTTTTTTTCGAAAATCTATGGGGCGGCATACCTATAGGCCCAGGGCGCTGAATCTTAAAATACGTCCCTGATAATAATCAAACCTGTTCACAAAATTTCACGTGAATCGGTTGAGAAATGCCACCTCAAGAGGAGTAGAGATATGTTCATTCATCTCTTCTCTTGAAACGCCGGAAATACAAAAGCATTTTTGCCCAAGCTGAAACGGAGGCGCTTTGCACTTGCTTGGTTAATAATCCAGGTCATTTTACCACACTAAAAAACGGTTCCTTTCTTACATGGAAATGTTCGATTGTCTTGTTTATATTCACCTTGACAAAGATGCGGTTAGAATGTTAAATGAATTTCTATAGATAGTAAATGATTGAAGTGTTCCTTTCAAGATAAGAATTCTAGACGGTAAGTCTAGTACAGAATACCTACTAATAGTATAAAGTAGTCTAGAAAATGGCCAAAAAAATATAAGAACGCCATCGAAAATGTACGTTTCTGGCACGCCACTCTACGTTCGTGCCAAAGGAAATGAAACTGAGCCGAAAATAGCTTAGTTATTAAAGGGCCACTGGCTATAAAAAGGTAAAGCCGTTAAATGGCCAATTCGATCTCCTTTAAATAATTCAGTGATTTAAAAAAGTAACTGAAATGAAAAAAAACATAGTCCTGTTTTAACTTTTTAATGAATTATTTATTTTTGGCCATTTCATTACATTTATTACCAACTTATACCTACTGTTAAAACATTGTCAATTATATAATGCATATTGTCTGATGATTGTAAAACTGTATATTTAATTAGTTTGTGCAGCTACAAGAGTTCGAATCGCTCAATAAATAGTTTACGAACATCAGCGTTTCCTGTGGTTACGTTATTATGCTATTAATTTAGTACTAGTGCTGTTTGATTCTAGGGTTGCGGTAGATTTTTAACATTTTCAAACGATACCTTTATGCCAACGAAATTAGACTTGTTTTTAACATAACTTTAATAAAAAAAACCGGCCAAGTGCTAGTCAGACTCGCGCACGAAGGGTTCCGTACCAAAAAACGGCAAATAAATCACGTTTGTTGTATGGGTGGAAGCCTCTCTAAAATATTTATTTTATTCTGTTTTTAATATTTGTTGTTATAGCGGCAACAGAAATACATCATCTGTGAAAAAACTGTCTAGCTATCACGGTTCATGAGATACAGCCTGGTGACAGACAGACAGACGGACAGCGGAGTCTTAGTAATAGGGTCCCGTTTTTACTCTTTGGGTACGGAACCCTAAAAAGGAAAACCTCCTTCAACAAACATGAAAACAAAAACAAAAGCAGTTTCAAAATTAAATACCCCTAAAAAGCAAGAAATAATGTTCATATCATTAGTTGCACATATCAATATTAATAAAACACGTCTATTGCAGTCGGGTGGGGCTGGAGGACAACTTCATTTTTATTTTTAAAAGCCCCACCCGCCTTCATTAGACATGTTTCATTAATATTGATATGTGTAACATTATAGTAAGTTTAGTTACACATATCAAATCATTAGATTTGAATATTATTTCTTGCTGTAAAAATTTTATGGGATCACACGATGTTTTTTGAGATAAAAAAGAATTGTATAAATCGGTTAACAACTGACGAAGTTATGGTAAAACATATTTAAAAAATCCGTCGACTTGATAACCTCCTCCTTTTTTTGAAGTCGGTTAAAAAATACCGTCGACTTGATATCCTCCTACTTTTTTTGAAGTCGGTCGGTCAAAAAGAAGAAAAAATCCAACCTTTTTTTTCTGAATATCAAATAAGTGTTAATAAGACATTTCCATTTGAACTTGTATAACGGAAGAGGCTATTCATAGATGTTAATATACTCAGGTGACGTCAATCCACTATTGTCACAACAAGGGAGTGTTCACAAAGAGACGTATTGTTGACAAGCACTCGAGCTACTATTCCCTCGATGCGATTATTGTTGTTTAAATGCTTTTGCATTGACAATTCATTCAAATAATGTAATCACTTTTCCTTCACATCAAAGCAACTGTTATGCTGCGTTCAGACGCTCGCGTTCAAAGCGACCGATATTCAACGGGCGCGGGCACGGGGCGCAAGCCTGTGAACACGCTGTTTTTGCACGCGCCCGATTCGTGCTCGTGAATGCCGCGATTAGGGTTGCCACCCTTGTTTTGGATTAATGAAGTATATTGGTAGACTCTCTGACCCGTGGAACACCAAATAGTACCTACATTGTATGGAAATAAAATAAAGTACATTCGGTATCGGGAATGGATATTTGTTTATGGTTCCAAATTATTTTTTTGTTGTTAGATTTGCATAACTGTTTTCAATTTTGGCGTGGAGTTTGAGCTGCATCTGTTATTTTATTTAGATTAAATACAGTGCTGTTTTTAGTTATATCATATTAAGTGTGTATTTCGAATTTCATGACGGACAAAAACATCGAACAAAGAGTTCGTCTTAAATTTTGCATCGCTAATGGAATTTCGTGTACGGAGTCACTGAGAATGGGTGAAGCCTTACGATGAATAGACTCTTAAAAAAACACGTGCTTATGAGTGGTACAAAGCGTTCAAAAGCAGTTGAGATGTGGAAAGAAAATTCTTAGAATTTGCACCATGATTATGCTTCGCACAAGGCCACAACATTTTGTGTATGATCTTATCCCGGTACTTTCTTGACAGAGTAGTATTATTTATTTTTACTCTCAAAAATATTTTTATTACTTTTGGCAATATTTAAACAAACCATGTGAAATAAACTATTTTCACGTACCTACTTTATTTTCATCATAAAGTATAAAATACAATTAGCCCGAAATAAATATATATCGCGTTCGTCTGAACGCGCGTCTGCGCGCCGTGCAGCCCGGCAAGCAGTCTGGCTTCGAGCAACAAAGGCTTCGTTTCGTCTATAGAAGCCCGTCTTACTCTAAGCAGTTTGGCGTGCAGCCCGGCATGCAGCCCGGCGCGCGCGGCGTCTATTTCACATTGGATAATTCGCCCATTGAAGTGTGTCGCAATACCGCGACAGTCGGCCAGATCACGGCATTCACGAGCGCGAGCATGGGCGCGAGCATGGGCACGTGCACAATCAGTCCGTTCACATGCTTGCGCCCGTGCCCGCGCTCGTTGAATGTATGGGTAAAAGTACGGGTGGTAACCCAAGCTAGGTTTCTTTCTTTATTTCTTTATTTAAACATTTGCACTACATGCGACTTAACTACTAAATCTTAAAGTAACTAATTATCGCATGCACCTTGACAGGCATAGCAATGTGAAGAGAGGGGCAGACACTTAGATATTCTTATCATCAAAATATTCGTTAACAGAATAATAACATTTGGCAAGTAATAGTTGTTTTAATGAATTTATGAACTTATTGATTTTTGGTTCGGCTTTTAGATTTTCTGGTAATTCATTATAAATTTTTATTGACATCGGGTAAGTACCCGAACTATGTAAAATTAATTTAGGTTCCATGTCGAGCTGCACGCTGGGCTGCGCGGCGCGCGTCTGAACGCGACATAACAAATTCTGCTCGTCATTTCAAATTTCCGGGTTTATCAGATTAATGATTATTTTTTTCTCTATCTCTATATTATTATTTTTATTATTTCTGATATTTATTATCTCATACTCAATAACATTTTATATTCAAATAAACTTACAAGCGCTTTGAGCAAATATAAACTGAAAAACACGTTGATTAAAAATATTCCTTTGATTTTTACCTGCCAAAACTGTTTTATGAAACTAAGAACAACAATTAGCATACTATAACGAACAGCTGCTTTATACCCACATTCATAGACAGGTGTGAATTTTCGCAAGTATACTTCACAAGTCTAACAAGTGTATAAACGTCTTTACAGCCGTTTACGTCACAATTGGCCTGCCCTCATTCATTTTGCATGATGGGAAATAAAGACATCACCATTAAATATTTCATCGGCATAAACGATCAATATTTTCATGAAAAAATGTATTAAGGAGAGATGTAGGTATCATTTATTTCATGATGAATCTTTTTAGGGTTCCGTAGCCTAAATGGCAAAAAACGGAACCCTTATAGATTCGTCATGTCTGTCTGTCTGTCTGTCTGTCTGTCTGTCTGTCCGTATGTCACAGCCACTTTATTCCGAAAGTATTAAGACCACACAGTTGAAACTTGGTAGGTAGATGTATTCTGTTAACCGCTTAACGAATTTAATACAAAAATAAGAAAATTAAAAGATAAAGGGGGGGCTCCCCAAACATGGAACTGAAACTGAAAAAAATTTTTTTCTTCAAACCAACACGTGTTGGGTATTTATAGATAGGTCTTTAAAAATGACATTGAGGTTTCTAAGACAACTTTTTCTCAAAGTCAACCGTTTGAAAGATATTCACCGCCAAAGTGGTAAAATGTGTGTCCCCCCCCCTTTAACTTTTGAAATAAGAGAGTGAAAAATCTAAAAAAAATATATGCTGTAGATCTTAATAAACACTTTCAACCAAAATTGGTTTGAACGAGATATAGTAATTAGTTTTTGAGATATAGCACATTTTCCAAAACCGCAAATATAACTTTGTCATTCATACCAACACTGTGAAAAACAAAGTTATTTTTGCAGACGAAAAATTATAGGTGGTATTAAATATGATATGGTATAAGGTAACTACGGAACCCTATGGCGCGTGGCCCGACACGCACTTGGCCGGTTTTTTTTATGTACAAGTTTTCTTCACGGTCAATACGTTGAAATATCCGCAGGAGTGTATATTTACACGATTATGATAATAATACATCTGTATTGATAAACAGTTTAAATAAGGTACTAAGCTTTAGTTACCATTACCAACAAGAGCGGACAGGAATCAGTTTCTTTTAAAATTGTTATTTAAATTAAGTAGTCTCTCTAGGAAAACTTTTGAAAAAAAAAACTCGCTTACTACTATTTATCTCGTAAGGAGTCTCTGTAAATGTCAAATGTTAAACTTAAACTGTGCTTATCTACGTTACTGTTGCAAAAATTATTGACTTTTGAAAATTACATAGCAATCACTTTCCATGACTTTCTAACAAAATGCTCATAGTAACAATGTAATCGTGTTGCGATCCTGCACCAGCCGTTAACCCCATACTTGAAATCACTAACAACGTTTCAAATTGTCCCCAGGGTCTCATATCACACGATGTTAGTGGCGCGATGACACCCGGCCTGAAGATGGAGTCCAAAGGCACCCAGATCCACCTGCCGCTGATGGGGCGCGGCAGCCGCGGGGAGATCACGGACAAGGTGCTGTTCTCCCAGGCCAAGTCGCCACCATGCTCAGAGCAACTCAACAATGGGCAGCTGATGGGGTAAGGGTTATTAAAACAAATATCACACGATGTTAGTAGCGCGATGACACCCGGCCTGAAGATGGAGTCCAAAGGCACCCAGATCCACCTGCCGCTGATGGGGCGCGGCAGCTGCGGGGAGATCACGGACAAGGTGCTGTCCTCCCAGACCAAGTCGCCACCATGCTCGGAGCAACTCAACAATGGACAATTGGACAGCTGATGGGGTAAGTGTTAATAAATCAAATACCACACGATGTTAATATCCCGATAACACCCGGTCTGAAGATGTAGTCCAAGAGCACCCAGATCTATCTGCCGCTGATGGGGCGCGGTAGCCGCGGGGAGATCATGGACAAGGTGCGGTTATCCCAGGCGAAGTCGCAGCCAAGCTCGGAGCAACTCAACAATGGGCAGCTGATGGGGTAAGGGTTAATAAAACAAATATCACTCGATGTTAATGGCACGATGACACCCGGCCTGGAGATGGAGTCCAAGAGCACCCAGATCCACCTGCCACTGATGGGGCGCGGCAGCCGCGGGGAGATCACAGACAAGATGCTGTTCTCCCAGGTCAAGTCACCGCTATGCTCGGAGCAACTCAACAATGGGCAGCTGATGGGGTAAGAGTTATTAAAACAAATATCACACGATGTTGGCGCGATGACACCCGGCCTGGAGATGGAGTCCAAAGGCACCCAGATCGACCTTCCGCTGATAGGGCGTGGCAGCCGCGAGGAGATCACAGACAAGGTGCTGTTCTCCCAGGCCAAGTCACCGCCATGCTCGGAGCAACTCAACAATGGACAGCTGATGGGTAAGGGTTAATTAAACAACTAATGGAAAACATGAAGCGGAGTGATTGGGGCTACTAAAGATTTCTTAATTCATGCGATGTGTGATGCCAAATACCCGCTGTGTATTACTATTGGAACCTGATGTTTAGTAAATATTTTATTCGATGCCAACAAAGCACTTATATTGATTAGGAATGAATCAATCGCCTCGTCTCTTTTCTTAGAATAGCCTTGTTCATGGTCACTGATATTATTTCCATTTGTCACGCTACGATTGTGATATTATTTTAGAATACCATAGGCAATTTTGGAACTCTAGAACATAACACTTAATAATCATTTTGTGTAAGTATAAAACAATCGAAGAAAATAATACACTTCCCTACATTTCAACAAAATTATCATCACTATTACAATATTTTTTTTGTTTGTTCTGTGACTACAATAATATGTACTACTATTTGAAAATTTATAGGACTTCTCTAAGATTTTCGTATTAAACAATGAAATAATAGTAGATTATACAAGGGTAGTATTTAATCGGGTTATAATAAATTATCATTTTGAGTATTAGAAATACTGAATGTAGCGTACTGAAATACTAAGTGGGCAACGGACTGAGGGCGACTACAAGTCTTGAAAATGGGTGACAAGATCCAGGGTCGGATGATGAAGCTGGAAGGCCACACCATAGGATCTCAATATTGAAAACGTGCAACCCCGAGTTTGGGCTCGTTTGAATCGTCTTGACGAGTACTTTGTTGGGAAATAGTTTACAGGGTCTGATGATGGAGCCGGATGAAGGACACAGCAACTCTTCAATAAAACCACGCTACCCCATCGAGTTTGGGCTCGTTTGAATCGTCTTGACGAGTACTTTGTTGGGAAATAGTTTACAGGGTCCATCAGACCCATCATCAATGGGGCCGGATGAAGGACACAGGAACTCTTCAATAAAATCACGCTACTCCATCGAGTTTGAGCTCGTTTGAATCGAATTGACGAGTACTCTGTTGGGAAATAGTGTCCAGGGTCTAATAATGGAGCCGAACGAAGGCCACAGGAACTTTGTAATAATACCATGCAATCCCATCGAGTTTGAGCTCGTTTGAATCATCTTGACGAGTACCCTGTTGGGAAATAGTGTACAGGGTCTAATAATGGAGCCGGAAGAAGGCCGCAGGAACTCTGTAATAAAACCATGCAACCCCATCGAGTTTTAGCTCGGTTGAATCGTCTTGACAAGTAATTTGTTGGGAAATAGTTTCCAGGGTTTGATGATGGAGCCGGAAGAAGGACACAGGAACGCTTTAATAAAATCACGTTATCCCATCAAGTTGGGATCATTTGAATCGTATTGACGAGTACTCTAATGGGAAATAGTGTCCAAAGGTCTGATGATGGTGCCGAAAGAAGGCCACACGAACTCTAGAATAAAAACATGCAACCTCATCCAATATAGGCACGTTTGAATTGTCTTGACGAGTACTTTATTGGGGAAACGTTTCCAGGGTTTGATGATGGAGCCGGAAGAGGAACACAGGAACTCTATAATAAAATCATACAACCCCATCGAGTTTGATCTCGTTTGCATTTTCTTGACGAGTACGAGACGAGACTTTTCAAAAGATGATGGTATATTTTTAGTCTTAGCTCGTTAACTAAAAAGCAGAAAAAAAATCTTTTTAAAAACCTGTTTTTAAAACGAACTAAAAATTAAAAAAATCGGACTAAAAACATAAAATAAAACGGACTAGTTAAACAGATTTTTGTAAAATATCATCAATTCGCGCCCCACGTTTTTTTTAGGTTTAAAACTTCAATAGGTATTGGGAGGGTGCGAAGGTATAATAATCGATCGCAGCGCTCATGGTGGCATAAAGTAGAAATAATGAAGGCTCTGTAATCTGTTTGAAAACGATATTTAATTGATTACTAGCGATACAGGAAGAATTATATATGTTTATTATCACTTAATAAAATTATTAAAGTAAATAAGAAGATAAAGCTATCTTCTTGTTTTACAAAATCTACAACTAAAAAAGAAGTAAACAAACCCTAATATAACCAAAATAAAACACTCTTTTTGAATAGATCTTACTTGCCATATTTAATTTAAATGTCCAAAAATGATTTCACAACACTTTGTCCACCCAAATAACAGTAATTCTGAAATTTACATTAATAACACAATATGTATAGTATTTTTAGGGTTCCGTACCAAAATGGTAAAAAAGGAACCCTTATGGTGAGACTCAGTCTGTCTGTCTGTCACAGCTGGATATCTCGAGAACTACTAATGGTATCAACTTGAAATTTGGAATAGTTTAAGATGACATTTGCCCAACTATTTTGCAAATAAGAAATAAATAAAAAAATAAATGGTTTTTTTACAGCAGGGCCTGAAAAGGGGTCTTAAAAATTTGAAGTGGGGCTACTAGGGCATGTGGGGTATCATATGAAAGAACGCCGTTTGCACGTTTTTAATAATTTTTTCTTTTTTTTCTAGACCACATAGTTTTTGACTTATGATGAAAAATGTAAAAAAAATGACCGTTCCCCCCCCCCCTTTATCTCCGAAGTTTGCAAAGAGAAAAATCTGAAATAATTCTATACGATAGCAGTTTATATAAAGATTACAGGAAAAATAAAATGATGTCTCAATATGGCACACTTTTGTAGAAATTATCAAATTTCTAAAAAAGTTTACATTAGTTCCACTATCGGTCAAGAGATGGCGCTGACCTAAAACTGCAATACTAATTTTATTATTCTACTCTGCAGTGTGGTTTAATGGTGCAATTATGATGGTACGGAACCCTCGGTGCGCGAGTCCGACTCGCTCTTGACCGGTTTTTAATATTTTGTTACAATGCCGCCATTATATATCAAAACGTCAAAACGGTCAGGTCAGAGCCAACAAAGTTGCAACACGCTAGGTGGCGCTAAAAGCGTGCACGGAGCCAATAGGGTTATAAATATTTACAGAAGAATTTATTTTATACTTATTAGTCTGTTTTTACTAGTCCGTTTTTTAGTCATTAAACAATATAGACGTTTTGCTTTAAAGACGTTTTGCAATTTAGACCTTCTGATCAGAAAGGAATAATATCAAATATTGAGAAGAACCGTTTCTTTGTATAAATAGCAAATAGTCATGCACAAGATTTGATAATTCTAGATTAATAATCTAGTCTAGACTCTATGACAAAAGAGGATGTTATATCTAATATTATAAAATGAGAAAGTTTGTGTGCGTGGTGTGTGTGTGTTTCTTACCTCTTCATGTCTAAGCGGCTGGACGGGTTTTGGATGAAATTTGGCTTTAGTTTTTTTATAAGCTGGATATAATGGAATGGATTTTTTTATTAGATGGCTGGATAAACCCATACCAATAGGATACTTTTTATACTACTTTTTGTACTATTTGCGGATGATACTTCTTTAGTTTTCAAAGTAAACAGAGGTAGTAACTGTTCGGACGAAGTAAATAGTGCCCTATCTAAGGTTTCACACTGGTTTAATAGCAATAATTTAGCACTTAACCCCAAAAAAACTAAATGTGTAAAATTTTCATTACCTAATGTTGAGCAGACAAAATTAAATATTAATTTAAATAACGATGAAGTCGAGTTTATTGAGAGTACAAAATTTCTAGGTATTACACTAGATTCTCGACTGCAATGGGATCCACATATTGAAGCCTTGTCAAGTAGACTTAGTTCAGCGGCATTCGCTATTAAGAAAATAAGGCTTTTAACTGATATTGAAAGTGCAAGGTTAGTATATTTTAGTTATTTTCATAGTGTAATGTCCTATGGACTGCTATTGTGGGGCTCAGCTGCCAGTATTGAAAATATTTTTGTACTCCAAAAAAGAGCTGTTCGCGCCATATACAATCTTCGGCGAAGAGATAGCTTGAGAGAATTGTTTAAAGAAATAAATATCTTAACTTTGGCAGGCCAATACATATATGAAAATTTAGTTTATGTAAGGAAACACTATGATTCATTTGCTAAAACAGAAATATTCACCAGTTTAATACAAGAAATAAAGATAAACTTGCCGTTCCAAGATTTAGGCTTGCAAAAACTAGAGGTTCATTTATGGGGAAAGGCATAGCCTTTATTAATAAAGTTCCGCAACAAGTGATTGATCTTCCTTTGCATGAATTTAAAAACCATGTTAAAAAAACGCTCATGAGTAAAGGTTATTATAAAGTAGAAGATTATCTTAAAGATCAAAATGCGTGGAAATGATGTAACACATAACTTGCTACTATAAGTACTTCGTTGAAGTAATATATGTAATAAGTCTATGTTGTTGCCAATAATCCTGTCACCCTGTTGTAATTATTTGGTAACGATATATTCAAGTTTGTAAATATCGTTACTTATGGCTGTTACAGCTGATAAGTTTCTTGCGCCCGTTCTTCTTGTCAGCTAAAAAAGTTTGGGACGGGTGGTAGGAAAATATAGACGATTCAAAAGTACTTAATTATTAAGTTTATTTGAATAAAGCTTATTTGACTTTGACTTTGACTTTGACTGGTCAAGGTTTTCCTAGGGTCCACACGAACGAAATCACGTTCAGACGCTTCTATCAATTATACGTGTTATTGAATGAAACAAAAATGGTAAAACCTTTCCTTCGGGCCATCAAACTGAACAATTTTTACTATGTGAACTCTGAAATCGCGAAAAAAAAGCTGTTTCATACAAAAGTTAATAATAATAGTAGGATTGGCGTTTGTCGCCCATCTGAATCACTATTAAAGAGTGTCTGTTTTAGAAACTATTTATAAACAATAATGGTATTGAATAACCTTGACATTCTGTTGGTATTTGTTATAGTGTTTATAAAAAAAAGTGAAATAATAGTCTAAATTAAATATTCTTAATAAAAACGACACCTAAGAGACTAAATAGACGAAAAAAAGGAGGTGTTACAAAATAAATCACAACTTTACGTAGATATTTAATTGACGGTAATCGAATCTGCAACTACAAACAGACAGACATGATGAATCTATAAGAATTCCGTTTTTTGCCACAAGGCTACGGAACCCTGAAAATAGCAATACTCTTACATGAAATGTGCATTCTGTAAGTCTTATTTAATAAAAACATAGTTACTTCTTAACGCTTTATTAGTTATAGCACAGATACCATAATACGCGAGTTGGAGAAAACATTGCTATTAAATTATTAACATATAATCTGGTGACTGCTCATAAGGATTGCCCGTAATTCAAATATTTACTGAGTCAGCAACCTGATTAACTTTAGCAATAACATCCAAGACAAGACTGCAGAGCTACTAAGAATGAAGAACATGAAAATTACTTAAATTACCACATTATTTGTGGTAAATCCCCGAAACAAAAACGTACCTACCTTAATGTTAAAGATTGTGTCTAAGAATTTCAGAACAGATTTTGATTCAAAAAGAGATTTTTTGCTTTTCACAATAATAAATAAAGAAAAATAAACCAAAAAATGAATTTATATACTACAACTACTAAACATGGCTAATTCAATTACCATGTTTATCAATATAACAAAGTGGACTAATGGTGTTTTCTGCTTGCCATTTGCGTCAAGGACAAATATTTCAGACTAATGGTCACGTACAATCCAATTATCATCGCTTGTATAATAGATAGTATCAAATATTGACAACTATATGGTTTCTTTACATAAATTAGTTTTGTCTTCTACATAATATGTCACGAAATATACTGTTGGAAATCGCAAATGATACATAGTGTCCTAAAAATGGAGTAGAGCACTAGCTTAGTAATGATGTGATGACTGTAAAATGAGATGCGAAGACTCTCAGGCAATGACCATCTATTGAAGGTAGAGGGTAGTCTTTTCCAATAGCAAGATCACATTAACGTGTGTGTTGAATAAACTCAGACTACCTATTTCGATTAAATTATTATGATCCACCATTTTATTTATTAAGGCTTAGGTATGTACACCAAAATATGTTATCAGGAAATCACAAAAGGAATGGACACATCTTAAACCTGTTAAAATAATGGGCTCAGCTATTTGAAGTCTGTAATTGAAACGTCATTTGTTATTATGATCATACTTCATAATGGTGTCATGCCTATCAAATACGAAGTCGGTTCTAGGAAGCTTACAAAAAGCAAGTCGATCGATCATCCAGTCAACGACCTTAATGAAACTGCGACTGAAACAGTTCTTATTGGTGTTTGTGAAAACCAATTCGTCTGCTATAATGCTTAAGAAATTCGCCATCTCATGTTTCAATACCGTGTTATTTTGTTATAAGTTCGATGTTTTATCCCTATTGATTTTTCCTTGAGGCTGTCTTATGTCGACGACATTAATAACGAACAATATTCGAACAAGAAGCTTTAGGTTTTGGTTTTCATAAGTTTTTGTTGTACGTTGAAACTTTATAAGACCTTGGAGAAATAAAGGTCTTGTGGAAATTTCTTGTAAATTATTCGAGCTGTTTTGAAGTAGGTATCTGGGTAAATATCAACTTGAATTTTAATGACCTGGGGAGGGTGCTTGGCTTGAAATTGAGATTTGGGAGACTATTGCTTTAAACATGTAAGTATAGTCTGAGTGAAGATAGTAATAAATATATAAAGGTTGGTTCTATTCTAGTGAAGGGGAATAAAGAGATAAGAGTGAGAGAGATATATTTACTAACTGAAGTTAAGTATATACAAGGTAAGATGTCTATATTAATTAGAGTGAGATTTCGGCATCAACAGTATTATTAGGCAACTCTTAGAGCTTGACGTCTCAAGGTAATACTTCTAAAACATATCTACTTAAGTAAGATTTTTAGATCTTGCTTGAATTGATTTTAAATTTTTAGTGATCAATGAAAATAGTACGTATATACATAATTTAACATATTTCATTATCCGTAAATGTATATTTCTTCTATTGAAAATCACCCAGCCTATGCCTTGCTTGATCTGCAATACATAATGTAACTGACATCAGATATTCATCCGATACGTAAACAGCGTTCCATTATGTTTCGTAACAGTGCCGTTTCGCTTGGCTCAGCTCCAAGGAGTTGTACCCACCATACCAAATTGGAGACATGACATTCTGCATACTATATAGTCTCTAATTAAGCTTCAAGCTGTTCAAGTGATGCTTCGAAGAGATTTATAATTAAAGAAGTTCCTTCTATCTTTAGTTTAGGAGCAGATAATTTAAGAATTTAGGATTATAATTTCAGCATTATTTGTATTCGTTAGTTTGCATTTTGCATTGTTATGTGTCTGTCTATACCTATTTGTCTGAATAAGTTAATGAAACCGTATTTTAAAGTCAGTTAAAATATTTTTCTAACCAAATTGTTTCAGGGGCTCACAAATCAATTTGTGCAATGGCGGAGCCGGCACGGCAGCTATGACGGGTCTGGTGCCTAAAATTCCCAATGGATATGGAGACCAGAAGAAGCCAATGGCAGCGCTCACTCACCTTCCCAAACGTCCCCCAGTGGATATCGAGTTTACTGATCTCTCCTACTCAGTTAGTGAAGGCAGGAGGAGAGGGTATAAAGCCCTCCTGAAATGTATCAATGGCACTTTTCGATCTGGGGAATTGACGGCCATAATGGGACCTTCAGGCGCTGGCAAAAGTACTCTAATGAACTTACTAGCTGGTTATAAGTAAGTATCATCAAAAAATATTATAGATCAATTTTTCAAAAACATCTGAGCTAATTTCAAGGTTCTCTTTAATTGCGAATGCCATTTTTCTTCCTAAATCGATTTCGTGCCTTCAGTCAAATGATTGGTTAAATAACCAAAATCTTTATCTGATTTCAGAACGTCAAACGTTAGCGGATCGATACTTATAAATGGAAAGGAGCGAAATTTGAGACGGTTCAGAAAGCTATCATGTTATATAATGCAAGACGACTGTTTGTTACCGCACCTGACGATCAGAGAAGCAATGAACGTAGCAGCGAATCTTAAACTGGGGAAGGACATAACAGTCACTGCCAAAAAAATTGTGATTGACGAGATATTAGACATGTTAAGCCTCGCTGATGCTAGTGACACTAGGACGATCAATCTGTCTGGTGGTCAGAAGAAGAGATTGTCCATAGCTTTAGAGTTAGTTAACAATCCGCCTGTGATGTTCTTCGACGAGCCTACGTCAGGGTTGGACAGCTCGTCGTGTTTCCAATGTATATCGCTGCTGAAGTCGTTGGCCAGAGGAGGCAGGACTATCATTTGCACCATACATCAACCGTCCGCTAGACTGTTCGAGATGTTCGACTTTTTATATACTCTTGCCGAGGGACAATGTATATACCAAGGGAAAGTCAGTGGATTGGTGCCATTCCTGTCGTCGATGGGCTTGCACTGTCCCAGTTACCACAATCCAGCTGATTATGGTAAGCTTAACAGTAAATACTAACCATATCCACTATACATATAGGATAAAATGCTTATACATATACAAACAAACTACAGTTAGGTAGTCAATTATGGAAATTAGTAAAACAACACTTTGCTTAAATTATGCATTTGGCTGTTCAAGTGGGTTAAGTTATTAGCTTTTGTTTAACTAATGAATGACACATTAAGATACATGTATGATTTGTATTTGTTACGTTTCTTTGTTTTCACGAGTTCGCTCATTCTTCACTTTGATTCATATTGACCTTTGAGCGCATCTTTTTAATCTCGTTATGTTTCCGTTGTGTCTCCATTGTATAGCATGTTTGTTTCGAAAAATTTGCGACGCGGAGAATCAATTGGTATAATTGGTCTTATTATGGAAGTTGATGTTTGATAATATTTATCATTATTATGATGGTCACGTCGGCGCAGTATTTTTTTTAATATCCAGTTTCATTTTAGTATTTAGTTTACTAAAAGAAATGGGAAATCAAAATATTTTTCATTAAAATGTTTGTAAAACTCGTGTACAATTCGATTACATTATTTTAAATAGTTCCTATACGAAGTTAACTCAATTTTAATAGTTTAATAATAATAATAATACCCCTTTAGACGAATATTTTAAACAAGCTTTTCAACTTCTTTAAAAAATAAAACCGGTCAAGAGCGAGTCGGACTCGCGCACCGAGGGTTCCGTACAATCATAAATATATTTGGATATGTTACTTTAGTACAGTCTTTAAAAAAGTAGGATAAACGGCAGACAGATGGAAGGGCGAACAGGCGGACAGTTAATTTACAAATCTTAACCACAGCTGCTTATGGTGACTGAAAAACTTTTCAGCCACTCCACATTGCAAACTGTTTATATTACTAAGTATGAACTTATTCTTCGTTTATTCGTAATTATATTAGAACCAGCCACCAATTTATTATTGTAGTATTAGGTCGCGCCATCTCTTGACCGATAGTGGAACTATTTTTTTCCCTTGGTTAGCATTCTTAGGACAGCGCCATCTGTTGACTGGTAGTGAAACTAAAGATTTTTTGTTTGTTTTTTGAATTTCTAAAAAAGTGTGTTATATTGAGACATCGATTTATTTTTCCTCTAATCTTTACATAAACTACTATCACATAGAATTATTTCAGATTTTTCTCTTTGCAAACTTCGGAGATACGGGGGGGGGGGACGGTACTTTTTTTTACATTTTTCATCATAAGTCGAAAACTATGCGGCCTAAGAAAAAAAAATGTTTTAAAATGTGCAAACAGCGCTCTTTCATATGATACCTACCCCACATGCCCTAGTCACCTCACTTCAAATTTTTAAGACCCCTTTTCAGTCCCTGCTGTAAAAATTTTTTTTTTATTTCTTTCTTATTTGCGAAATAGTTGGGCAAATGTCATCTTAAACTGTTCCAAATTTCAAGTTAATACCATTAGTAGTTCTCGAGATATCCAGCTGTGACAGACAGACAGACAGACTGAGTGACACCATAAGGGTTCCTTTTTTACCATTTTGGTACAGAACCCTAACAATAACAACCTAGTACGATAGTTCCCTACAAAGGGCACTGTCAAAAGTGAGGCGAATGAAACTGAACCAAAATGGCAAATGAAATCGAGCCTTCATACGTTACTTAATGGTATCAATAAGAACAAAAAAAACAATTTCCCTACCTTTAGGGGATTACTTACTATTTTATTGGATTTTAAGTTACGATTATAAATCTGAAAACTGAACCATTTCGGCTCAGTTTTATTTGCCCCACTTTACATACAAGGACTCGGCTTCTAAGTGTTATCACCATACCCCGTTATCGCGGGTGCACGAATGATAGAAGCCAAAGACAAAGTACGAAAGAAGGTCGATTTTTGGTTAATTTGATAATTCTGCCTAATCCCACTCAACCTCTTAGAGAATATATCTGTAATACATATTTATATGAAATTCTAATTCAAGTGACGGCTTTATGCAAATACGGAAGGGTTGTCACAAATTTAAAATTTGGACGGTGGACTTTTACGTCCTCCGGGTACATATTGGCATTAAAATAATGAATTAGGGGTGGCATATTTTTAAATAAAGGTTTTTAAAACGGTTTTCTTTATGATGTTGCCGCACTCGCTCGTAGTTTCACGAATCTTACTTGATTGCCACAGTCACACGCATGGTTTGGAAACCAGGTTAATATCGTAAAAAATTCAAGTTGGCGGCCAACTTTCTTGTTTGTGGGTCGATTTCGATGAAACTCGGTTTTTGGTACTATTTTGACAAGAAAACAGTAACACAATGTTAAAAAAATTCAAAAATCCAAGATTGTGGCCATCTTTTTTATTTTTGGGTCGATTTCGATGAAACTCGGTTTTTGGTACTATTATTACAAGAAAACAGCAACGCAATATTAAAAATATGAAAAACCCAAATAACGGCCAACATTTTTTTTGAGGGCCGATTTCAATGAAACTCGGTTTTTGGTACTATTTTGACAAGAACATAACAATGCAATGTGGAAAAATTTTAAAAATTACAACGCAATATTGAAAATATTAAAAATCCAAGATGGTGGCCAACTTTGTTGTTTGTGGCCTGATTTCGATGAAACTCGGTTTTTACTACTATTTTGACAAGAAAACAGCAACGCAATGTAAACAATGATAACACGTCAAGATGGCTGCTAACTTTGTTGCCAAATGTGGTCCGATCGGTAGGACAAAGGCAGTTGGACCACGTGGCCAGAGGGAACTTTTGGGTTGATTTGATTTTGTAACTCGGTTGAAAAAATAACAAATAATGAATTTGGCCGCCATTTTTATATTTTTTACATTGTTTTGCTCTTTTCTTTTCAAAATAGTACCAAAAACCGAGTTTCATTAAAATTGGCCCACAAACAAAAAAGTTGGCCGCCATCTTGGATTTTTTAATATTTTCAACATTGGGTTTTTATTTTCTTGTCAAAATAGTAACAAAAACCGAGTTTCATCGAAATCAGCCCACAAACAAAAAAGATGGCCGCCATCTTGGATTTTTTATAATTTTAACTTTGCTTTGCTATTCTCTTGTCAAAATAGTACCAAAAACCTACTTTCATTGAAATCGGCCCACAAACAAAAAAGTTGGCCGCAATCTTGGATTTTTTATATTTTCAACATTGGGTTGTTATTTTTTGTCAAAATAGTACCAAAAACCGAGTTTCATTGAAATCGGCCCACAAACAAAAAACTTGGCCGCCATCTTGGATTTTTTAATATATTCAACATTGCGTTGTTGTTTTCTTGTCAAAATAGTACCAAAAACCGAGTTTCATCGAAATTGCACAAACAAAAATGTTGGCCGCCCGCCGTCTTGGATGTTTGCATATTTTCAACATTGCGTTGTTATAATCTAAAATTTTATAATATGCAGTTGTTTTTTGAGTAGCAAAAACGTATGCAGTAGGGAAATAGGTGGACCTAAAGGTCTTTCGCTTCTGTTTTTTTAGTCTGTGTATCGTTCGTGCACCCGCGATAACGGGGTATGGTTATCACACCCCGGGCACTCCATACAAGCGTCGCGTTTCAACTACCTATTACACAGACGCTACACAGTGACGTTTTTGCACACGCACGACTGTGTGCATGCTATTGAATGAGCACACGGAATGACACACGGATGGGCACCGGTGGGGTGAGGTAATTGATTGTGGGGCAGGGCGGAGAGTTACCTTTCTGTACGGTAGTACTTATATCTATTCTGTGGTGTTATTATTCTAAGGCAGTGGTTCCTAACCTTTTCAATATTGTTACCTATATCACCTAGTAGTGAAACAGACTTTACCCCCAGCGTGGGCTTGGGGAGGGGGGTGGAGGTGTTACCGCCCTATCACATTCACAGAGCATAGTAGCAAATAGTGTCATTGAAGATACCACCTCTGTTACCCCCATAGAATAGCTGTTTTACCAAAACTCATCAACATAATTATAATCATCATCTATTTCAGTGATGGAGGTGGCAACGGGTGAGCACGGTGATTGGGTGCACAAGCTGGTGATGGCGGTGAACAAGGGCAACTGCGGCCGCGGTCCGTCATCATCGTCATCGTCCACGTCATCGGTCCCGCAGAACGTCAACTACAACAACGCGACTAGCAAGAACAACACTCAGAAGGCGGAGGCACTGGAAATTGTGATAGGTTCGTTTTATTTCATTAGCGTTAAAAAAATTTTGTTTACAAGTATCAGAAAATGCGGGGTTAGCCTTGTTAGTTCGTTGATTTTATGCAAACGTATTTTTCTGAGTAACTGAACGATACTTGAAATTAAACATTTTTACGGATAGAAAGGTACTATCGCGTAAGTGTTTTATTTCAATGTGTACTACACGCGGAAATCTTAGTTGTGAATACGTGATGACTAAGCCATTTTTCTGTTTCCATTTGGTGAGCCCGTAATTTTTTGTATGCCGAAGAAAATGGACTTACGCACTTCCGCCCGCAGGTGAGCGGGAGAGGGGTATGTGGGACTTGCCAGGAGCGGCTCCCTCCATGACTGCCTCCCGTGATTCCACCCAGCCGAGTGGCTCGGTGGGATCTCGGGAGGATTTAGTGGGTATTTTCGAGAATACCAACTAAAAACTCTGGCGCTTACTTGCCATATGTCGCCAGCCGTTGAGCTGCGTTGAGCGCCCCAACGAAACAGTGGCTTGCCCAGCGCTCTTTCAGGCCTCGTCTCTGACGGGAGATGGCCGGGTAATTGGCCATCTCCCCAACTTATAGGGCTGTGCAAGGTAGGCAGTGGTTCACCCCCCACCGCCCCCACTTGCTTTCGACTGCGGGAACAGATGTTAAGTCTCTTCCCTCATCAGCGACTCCTGTGATCTTCTCCAAAGAAAAGAGTGGGTAGCGTCCCGGGGCATACTTACTCGCACCGGGGATGCCGATTACTTGAACTCCTCCCATTATCAGGGTACTCTCTCACCAGCGCACCCACGCCCTGTCGTTCAGGGCCTACGCCCTTCGTCTGCGGTGGGTGCAGAGTCTATACTCTGCTCCCCATTAGATGGTTGTGCGGTTTCCCGTGCTCGAAGCACACTAGACACCTCGCTTCCGCTGTGCAGGTCTCCGCCTTATGGCCCAGCCTTCCGCAGTTAAAACACAGACTGCTTCTGTCTATTTTCTCCGCACACTCGGGCTTGGTGTGTCCCAGCCCCATACATCTAAAACAGCGTAGGGGGCGTGGGGAGAGCGCTTTGATTTGTGCCGGAGCTCCATCCTATCTGCAATCTCTCCAATTTACACACAGCTTTTGCCAAGGCAATGGGGATTCTTATTTTGACAAATCCCAGTCTGTCTTTTCGCACACGAATCGAACCTCTGTAGATTTAATCCCGTCTGGGTCACATGTGATCTTTTCGGCGAGCGCCGCCACTACTTCATCCTCCAGGACCGTTTCTTCCAACCCGGAGATAAATATTTCCACAGTCTTTTGCGGTCGCCCCACTGTGAGAGTTGATCAGCCAGTTTATCCGCTTTTCCGGCGTCGCCATCGGGAATTTCCATGACTTATCCACCAGTTTGGGACTCTCTTATAACTAAACTTCCATATATGCAGGTGTCGGTTATAGAGACACTGATGGTCCTCGCCTTCCTGATTATATTGCCATAAGTGCAGTAGTCTAATAGTCCAACTCAATCTGAGCCTCACTATGCCTGACCAGCCATTCGTCATTTTGTACGGAAATCACCTCCCTTACATCTACAAAAATGTCCCTAATTTGATACTATTTATGGTGATATGTCGCTTTAACGCAGACGCCTTGAACAAGTGAAGTGATGTGAAGTGCTCTTTTTCCGCGTACTCGTATAAGTGCTTGATATTCGCCGAACATATCTCGTCAAAGATTTCCTCCTCATCTGATCCTCCCGATTCCTCATCTTTTTCTATCCTCTGCTTATTCGCTGTTGGCGAATTGTTTCCACCGTTTTTTGACGGACCCGGTGCTCTGTCCTGCCCTCTTCCACCATTTTTATTACAGTTTTTATTAGTTTTCTTCATACTTAACCCATGAGTATGGGAGAAACGTCAGTCCACCCGGGCAGAGATTCCGATGCCCGGGCAACCCTTCTACATCTTGGGGGCGGGAGGTACCCAAGGGTGGTGATCCAAGGTTGATCTCCTTCGTCAACTACCTGAAACAGGCTTTCGGCACCTTGTCCTCAAACACCGGAACTTCAAGAATTTTTTATAGAGGTTGTCTCCTCGTGGTCCCCCTTAAGGCAACCCCTGTTCCTACACCACGTACAGGGCTACGGTTTTAATTTTTATTTGGTTTGTCTCCCCTCGGCCCCCCGAAGTGCCATTTTTTTTTTTTTTTTTTTTTTTTTTTAATTTATTAAGGTTAACAACAGCTCGTGAATTTATAATAAGTATAAGTGGGTTACATTTTACATTTAAGTGAAGCCAATAAAAGTTAACCACAAGTTACATTTTAGTACCTATTTACCATATTAGTTCCTTGTTCCCCTAAATAGTGAATGCTGGTTGTACACATACGATACGTATAGCAGGCCCCTTGTCCTGCACTACTTACAGGATAACAGGAGGGTCGAACTATTAGGCATCACTGCAAATGAAGCCAAAGGCGTCATTTCCAGTGATACCCAGCGTGCACCGTCCCTCCCACTGTCATTCCCAGTCAACAAATGAACGGGGACAGACAGTAGAGGGAACACGAGGAGGTTATCCGACCACGCACCCAATTAGGAAATGACCTCAACGTCATGGAATAAAGTTATCAAGGCGCATAACTTAAAAAGATTTGTGGAAAAGACAATCTCGACTGCGACAAAAATAAAGACAGAAATGACACTAAGGCTCTCTTCTGCGTTAAGCGGGACACGCGCGCGGGGTGACATAGATTAGAGCTCTAAGCTTTGTCCAGACTTGTATCATTTTGGCGTATCAGATCACCGTATCTTTACCATACATCGCTAGTTTGGTTGGGCGTGCGTAGATATTACTTCAACGCACGCCCAACCAAACTAGCGATGTATGGTAAAGTTACGGCGATCTGATACGCCAAAATGGACTAGTCTGGACAAAGCTCTACTCACGCATCTGTACCCGCTTCGGGATCGCTTAACGCAGTGGAGTGCCTAAAATGTAGTAAGTACATTAACAAATGTTGGAAAAGAATTCCTACATTCTAAACATAGATGAACAATGAATATGAAGCACCCTTGACTAAAAAACCTTTGTTTTCAGTTTTCACAGTTACATTAATTTAATGTTTATTTGACTTTTGTGTGTTCACTTTGGGTTGTCCTTGTGACTAGATCGACATAATTTAAGACAAGGATTTCCTGCACTAAGTAAGGCTAATTATACTTTGTATCTACTTCCAGATAAACCAACCTGTACTGTGATAGATATGTCGGAGCCGACGGCTAATCCTGAGAAACAGAATGCTCCTAACGCAACCAATTTAGCTCCTGTTACTTGTACTACGTCACTCCTCGACTCTAGTGAAAGTTTTTCAAAGAAACCCGTCAAAGGAGGCTTCCCTACCTCAGGGTGCAAGCAATTCTCAATCTTAGTGAGGAGGACCTTTCGGAGTATATTGAGAGACCAGACGTTAACGCATTTGAGGCTATACTCGCATACGATTGTGGGCTTGCTGATTGGCTTCTTGTACTACGGCATCGGTAATGATGCTGCTAAGGTCATGAGCAACGCTGGCTGCATATTCTTCACTGTGATGTTTACTATGTTTACTGCTATGATGCCTACTATTCTTACATGTAAGTATTTTTTTCTTAAACTGTGTATTAACGGCTTATGTATTTAAATACGAGCAATTTTCATTTTAATATTGTCTAAGTTTTTGACGAAAAGCTCAAAGTGAATAATTGCTTAATCAAACCCATCAAACCGAGCTTTATTAGAACTTTATTAGGAAATTACTGATTACTCATCGCTTGAGCAGGGCTCACGAGCAGCTTCAGTCCTTCGTGACCACGGCAGCTGCAAAGGTGTGGGAAAATCTCAAGGCTAGGATTTACCTCAAAGGACATCATCCATGTTTCATACGATTTTGGTCCAAATATGAAAGTGCCGGCCAAAAGGCAAAAGTGCTTTATTCTGATAGATTTTGCCCACCTAAGCATTTTTTATTATGGCACCAAAGCTGTAGCACCGCTTCACATTTGTGTCAAAATGTAAGAAATGACAGACTTTTTGAACTTAATTAAAATCAAGTACAGCGGTGCTGCAGCTTCGGTGCCATAATAAGAAATGATTAGGCGGACTAAATCTATCAGAATTTGCCTTTTGGCTGACTTTTTTAGATTTGTGCCAAAATGTATGAAAAGTCGGACTTTTTGAACTTATTTAAATTCAAGTATAGCGGTGCTACAGCTTCGGTGCCATAATAAGAAATGCTAAGGTGGACAAAATCTATCAGAATAAAACACATTTGCTTTTTGGCCGGCACTTTCACATTTGGACCAAAATGGATGACGTCCTAAAGGACATCAAAAGAAATGGTAGTTGGTAATCATTAAAATGATTACCAACTACCATTCTTTACACGACTACCCAAAAAGGAGTGTAGGTATATGTGTTTAGGGTTCATGTATGTTTGTGGGTTAGTGAGTTTCTTTGTTCTACCATAACTTCTAAATGCCTGAACTGATTTGGATATATAGAGTATCGTTAGAATTCTTGCATCATCCCGAGTGGCACTGGCTATTTTTTTTTTGAAAGAAAAAAACAATATGGCGACGCCACTTTCAAATGTAAAAAAATAATTTTTTTTCTTCAATTATTACAATATGGGCATCAAATGAAAGGCCTCGATAAGCACATTCCAAAACTATATAATTTGTCACTAAAATGTGTGAAATAAAAATAAATAAAATTAAAAAATATTAAAAACACGACTGCTCTGCCAAAAACAAACTAAAAAGTTAAATAACAAGTGTAATTTGCAGCCGGGGGACCTCTTTGATCAAAAACTCTTTCATGAAACGGTTTGTCGGTCGTGTTTTTAATATTTTTTATTTTTATTTATTTTTTCAAAATTATTAGGTAAAGTATATTACTCTTTCAATATTTTAAATCGGATTTAAAATTTACCTTTTGTTCCAGTCCCAACAGAAATGAGCGTCTTCGTGAGAGAGCATCTGAACTATTGGTATTCCTTGAAAGCATTTTACTTCGCAAAAACTATAGCGGATCTACCATTTCAGGTAATTTAAATTCAATGTTTTCATTCACTATAATGTTCCTTGTTCCCCTAAATAGTGAATGCTGATTGTACATATTCGATACGTATATGTATAAGACGTACGTACCTATATGTATTATCAGAACATTATTTGATGTTTATAACACCGTGAAATAGGTTATTGCTCTACTATGTTTCTGATAATAATTAATAGATCTTTTTAAAACTAGCCTTTGCAACCTTTGAAGGAAACAGAAAAATTGGTTTTATACTCTTTGAAACGGTGAATATTATTTTGAATAGGTAAACATTAGAATCGTCAGAAGAATCCATGTGTAGTTTGTTGTGCTTTGTTTATTGATTTCGTCAGAAAAATCCACGTGTGTAGTAGTTTGTGCTTTGTTTGTTTAATTCTGTCTGTACCAAGTCATAATGTTTGTGTCCAGAAAAAATTGAAAATTCACACATTGCATTTTCTGAATTACAAACATAATTGACTTCAAACTGGTCGGACACGTCTGAAGAATCACCCATATTAGAATTACAGCTATTTTGTATTTCATATTTCTTATCGTTATTTTATTTTCCATTCCAGGTGGTCTTCAGCGGCTTGTACGTAATGATAGTGTACTTCATGACGGGCCAACCACTTCAATCAGATCGCGTGCTCATGTTTGTCACCATCAACATCCTGACAGCATTAGTCGCGCAGTCACTAGGCCTCCTCATAGGCGCCGCCATGAAAATAGAGACTGGCGTGTACCTAGGCCCTGTGACCACTATCCCCGTCGTACTGTTTTCGGGCTTCTTCGTAAACTTCAATGCAATCCCTGGCTACCTCCGCTGGCTCACGTACCTCAGCTACGTCCGCTACGGGTTCGAAGGCGCCATGCTCTCCGTCTACGGCTTCGAACGAGAGAAACTCAAGTGCTCCGAAGCTTACTGCCACTTCCGAAAACCGGAGAAGTTCTTGAAAGAAATGACAATGGACCAGGCCAATTTCTGGGTGGACGTAGGAGCGTTGTCCGCTTTCTTCGTCTTCATAAGAGTAATCTCGTACTTAGTGCTAAGGTTCAAATTAAAGATGATGCAATAGATTAGATGCACAAAGCTTGTTGCGATGATTCCGAGGATAGTCAGGGAATGGTTATGTGGATTCGTTCCCCGAGCGATCGGCCGATCCACGTGTCCCTACACAGATGTTAATAGCTATCGAAATACTTAGCTTTTTAGTCCGCAGATGAAGTTAGATCGTTTATACGTACCTCTAGGGGTTAGTTAGCTTAAGTTTTTATAGGAGATTGGGCCCATGACTTAACGTTAAGTTCCTTCGATTTAGGTGTTCGTTGACTTCGATGGGGTTTTTGTTTTTAGTAGCCTTTTTTCTCGGTAGCATTGTTATAAGGATTTGGATTAGCCCTTACCGAGTTTTCGATTTCTCGGTTCGGTAAAAAATCATGGTCGTTTGATGCTCATGATTTGTAAGTTATCGGATAGTTGTAATTTGAACACTTGGTTCTATAAAAATAGTATGTTAATAGTGGTTTGATGTTATATGAATGAATTATGAATCGGATGCAAATGATATTTATGTATTAGAGCACATGAAATTCCTAACTAGGTAGAACCAAATAAGAGAGAATTGTTTGTGATGTCAAAAAAAAGGAGCAGCATAAGTTAATTCTTCTTGAATATTTTGTAGTAACGTTTTGACTCGCGTAGTAATTGAAAACAATTGACGTATATTCTGTCACGGATAAATTATTGGTGTAGTTCGTGTAGTCAGATATTTGGGGTGATTCTGATGTAAACAAGTGAAGTGCTACATGGGATCAGAAGAATGTGTGAGGTTGCCTCATAATTATTTATAATCATAGAAAAATAGTTTTATATTTTGTAAACATCACAGCTTATAATTGTGCTCAGCACAAAGTGACCCGAATGAGGGGTGATTGGATTAGATAATAATTATCAATAATAATAGTAATAGTTATTGAATGGCCTCATCATTCCTATATTTTTTTATATGAACGAAAAGTACTTAGTGTTTCTTTTTGAAGGGATGCAGCCATGTTAACGTAGGTACAAGAAAATACCGTTAAAATTTTTGAAAATTTCCCTTCATGTAAAAATTAGTAATTATTTTATAAAGGAGGCAAATGTTTATAATAAGAGGAACAAACTAGATTTGGTTAGATTCTCAACACATGGATGTGTTAAGAAAAAAATTGACGTGAGCTGCTAGCAAAATACTGATGAACATCATTAAATTTTTTGAAGACTTGTAGAGTCACGTCTGTAAATATGTATACAGTTTAGAAAATTGTCACTTTAAAAGCTATTACTTTTTTGAACAGCAATCAATGACAAACGACTACTATACTACGTACGACAAAGTGACAAAGTACTAAACTGTAAACATAAATGGTTTTTTTTTACTTTATTATTTGTATATTCATAAACAAGTTTTTCTTTTTAAAGTGATGTCTCAATTTAATGTCTTGAAATTCAATGTCATGGCAACTTCTCTTCTTTTACATGTATGGGCTTATCTTTATTATATTGTAAGGTGCAATGGTCGTTGAAAGTGGCTACTAAAAATACCTTACTAGTTAAATGGCTAATAAAAACCAATCAGAGAAATAAATTATAGGCAATAGAACCGAGTCTCATGCATGTTTTAACACACCGTACCATACCATGACCGTGCTAAGATCGTGTCAGGTCAAAAATATTTTTTGTATTGAAAAGTATGACAAGTGCATGGCCGGAACAGTCTATTGGGAATAGTGTCATAATTATTATACTTTTCAATACAAAGTTTTTTTTTGCCTGATACTTTCCTAACACGGTCATAATATGGTACGGCGTAGTGGGCAGAGATCTTTATGATTAAAAATTAATCTACTTTAGTCAAAAACAAAAAATCTAATATCAACTTACAAAAAAAAAATACAATCTGATAATGTTTTTTTTAATCAGTTTTCAACGTTATATTGAGGATGTAACCTACTTTTTTTAATAGTCTAATTTCCATTAGCTCAGCGGTCAGAGCATTGGACCGGATATCCAAAGGTCGCGGGTTCGATTCCCGTCTGAGTAACGATCTGGTGCGAGTCGTATTTTTTCTAGTATAATTATTTTTTATAGTCTTATTTCATTCTTTATTCTATCCAGCCAGAGTGTAGCCGATAAGAACTCAGAAATAACGTAGCCATACAATTTCCCCTTATTAATTCATTTGTATCAATAATTAACGAAATACGATAGGTGCACAAAAAATTACAAACATTATTTTTTTATACCCGTGAATAAATAAAAAACTTGCATGAGATACGGCTTAAGGCTTAAGTTAAAGTGGTGTTTTTATGGGCCAAGCTATTTATGAAGCGACTGTAAAGCCGCTTTACTCGTATCTACTCACTTAAACATTAAATTTCTAGATTCTAATTACTTAGATATCCTTGAAGTACCTTTCGTTATTCTAAGGTTTTTTGGTAAAATCTCTATACCTACCCTAATTACCAGTATTTATTATTAATAAACGACTGTGATTTTTATAACTTTTGCTTGTTTTAATCAACCCTTATTTTATTTTTATTATGGCTAAGTACTTATTCAATGAATGGTTACTTACCTACCCATGTTTAGTCTGATTTGAAATGAAGCTTGTATTTACACTTAAACTGAAAATTCCATGATCGTGTTAAGAAAAATAAATATTATCAAAGGTAGATAATATTAGCATTACTAAAGTAAGTACTTATAGCTTATAAAGCTAAACATAATGATAACTCGTACGTTCATAGTAGTTTATGATACAAGGTTGGTAAGGAGGTTTTTAAAACGAGTTGACGTTTCATGCCCGAGCCGCAGGCGAGGGTTTATAATCGTCACGAGTTTTAAAAAACCTTAACAACCGTGTGCCATGCTACGTTTTTCAATTTTTTTTTTTTTTTTTTATGTGCAACGGGGTAGTGCTTGGCCTTCATCTCACCTGATATTAAGTGACGATAAGGCCGAAGATGGAAGCGCACTACACCCGGAATCCTCATCAACTGAGGAACTGGCTATCTTACCTCTAACTGCCGGAACACAACAATTTTTAAATTGTTGTTATGGCGTCAGACTTAGGTAAGATGGTGGTAGCTAGCCAGGCGGACTTGAAATAAGCCCTACCACCAACCAAACCGAGTACAAATTGTACCCCCCCCTGGGAATCGAACCCGGGACCCCTGCGTCTTATACGGGTGGGCGAACCACTAGACCACAGAGGCGGTTTAATACATTTGCGAGAAAACAATATAGGTACTACTAAAACTGTAATCTATACATATAATAAAACTGTAAATTCTTAATATTTGTGCGCGTATTACGCAAAAACCGCTAAAAGAATTTTGCTGGGCTTTTCATAGTTTAGTAAATTAAGGTCCAACTTAAAATCTAAGCTATGTTTCATTAAATTCAGGTGGGTGGAACCAGGGAAACAGCTTGAACTCTCCGTAGTACTAGCTTTCATACACTAAAGAGGTCATTTTAAACTGGTTCTTATATTTTTCTACTGTCCACGCAGACGAAGTCACTGGTGAAAGCTAGTAGAAATTAAAAAAAACGTACGTAAACAAAAACGCACGGCGCGGGCGTGCGGTAAAATCAACTTACCGCACGCTGTACTAAACCGTAAACAAAAACGCACGGCGTGCGGTAAAATCAACTTACCGCACGCTGGCCTGTCATCGTAAGCTCACATTTTCGAGCAACTGTATTGAAAAATCATTTACGTTTTGATCATCAGCCATTTTTAAAGTCCCCACTGCATGGGGCACAGGCCTTCCTTATGGGTGGATAAGGAGAATGGGCCATAACCCACTACGCGGGCCCAGTGCGGTTAGTGGGTGTTAACGACTGCAAATGAAGCCGGGACCAACGGCTTAACGTACCTTCCGAAGCACGGTCCCCCGTGCTTATTAGGTTTAGAATGTAGTAAAAATAGTAATAGTATGTAGCTCCTGCTCGAGATAATACATTTTTGGTCACCCATCCCATGACCGACCGATGCAGGGCCAGGCGCTAAACTACTGGGCCACCGAGCTCCTCACATATCATTTACATTTCACAATAGTGACGAGTACGCTGAACGAAACGAATGCGAGAGACCAGTAACGCCATCTATTGAAAAAGTTTGGTATCAACCTTCTCTGCTTTCCTCATTCCTTGGTTCAAGTCCTTCAAGTTAGGTATGTGAATTCTAACAACACTATTGTTCTAGCAAAAATTTACAGATGGCGCGATACTTTGCGAACATGGCTTAGGCGAACATGACATTTTTGTTTTATATTACCTCTAAAAAAAGAAGTAAAAGAATTATTTCGCTAGCATGAAAACTGCCTGAGATATCACAGTTTGCAATGCACACAAATGGACTCACCCAAAAACGCTCCATACTAACGGCTACTCAATTATGACGTCACGCCTAAGTAGTTTGTATGCAACGCTTAGGAAATTTGTTCGGCAGCTATGTTAAATATTGTGTTTATCAAAATGGTTTCTTAGACAAATTTGCTATACATTTTAAGGACTAATTAAAGGTATCATTTATTTTAATAAATTTTATACTTTGTAAATTGACTTGTCCACACAACTTTCAAGGGTCATAAAAAAAATATGCAATATATAAAACCAAGAGGTATACAAGCTACTCTAAAAGTTTAATATGATTACGATTTTTATTAGTATTTCGTTATTTTATTCATTAGTCATCATCCCACGGACTTTGAAAATTGAACGGGCCTTTCTAAACTAAAGGCAAAGGTGTAGTATTCTGATATTTTTTTATTTTTTTTTATTTTATTTATTAGAACAACCAACAAGGTCATACACTTCACATGCACATAGGTAACTTAAAAGATAATTATACAAGGTAAGTGTTGCCTTACTTAAAGGTTGCCACGGAAAGCATAAAGTTAAAAACTTAAAAAACATAACAGAAGCCAATCGCCCTTAAACTTAACTAACAAACAAACTGTAATTATACTAAGTAATTATACTTATACTGTAAGTAAAACAAAAAATAAATACTTTATAAAAAGCTATAACTAAATAACCGTGTCAAGTGAGCCATTTGCAACTTGTGAAATACGCATCAATAAGTGGATGAATAAAATTAATGAGGACTCAGTAACTGCAACACAAATGCAAAATTGTACGAAATACAAAAACAGCTCCTGCTAATATCATAAATGCGAAAAACTTGTGTGTGTGTGTGTGTGTGTGTGTGTGTGTGTGTGTGTGTGTGTGTGTGTGTGTGTGTGTGTGTGTGTGTGTGTGTGTGTGTGTATGTATATGTGTGTATTTACTACCTCCTCCTCACACCCAAACAGCTGGACAAATTTAGATGAAATTACAAAAATACATAGGCGGAGCCTAAGGAGTACCTTATCCTGGTTAAAGGTTCCCTAGGGTCTGCGCGGACGAAGTCGCGGGCAACTGCTAGTTTATTTATGAATATCTGTGATTCTTTTCTTAAAAACAGGTAGTGATAGCCAAAAAATATCCAGATCATTGTTGTTTTTTGAGATTGCATTATATTGTGTTTGTAATCTATTTAGTGGGGAATAGTGGCCTAAATTACTTTTCGAATACTTTGCTGAAAATAAAGTATATCTGGAGAAGCGCGGGAGTTTTAGTGGAATGTTGAGACTTATTTTGTTCAGTATCTGTGGACAATCAAATATACTATTAACTATCTTATATATAAAAGTTTGGTCAAGTCTTTTGCGCCTGTTTTTTAATGAGGTCATTTTGAAATATTTTAGTCTCTTTGCATAAGAATCGAGTTTTTTTGCCATTTTACATTGATAAGCCAGATGATAAAGGAACCTCTTTTGCACTCTTTCAATATTATTTGAATGAACTTCGTAGTGAGGGGACCACACGATGCTACAATATTCAAGGCTAGATCTAACAATGCTATTATATAATTTGATTTTAGTGTTGGAATTCTTGAAGTCCTTACAATTTCTAATTACAAAACCTAGGCATTTCAGAGCTTTATTTACCATAGTATTGTAATGATTTTTAAAGGTTAGTTTTTTATCTAATGTAACCCCTAAATCTCGGACTTCTTCAACCTCTTCAAGTGGCTGGTCGGATATATAATAGTTTCTGGGAAATGTGTTATGATTTCTAGTGAAGCTAATAAAATTGCATTTTTCTGGATATAAAACCATTTCATTTCTAATACACCACTGTTCTATTCTACTTATATCGCTTTGCAGTAAAGACACATCTCGCTCATCTTTTATCGGTCTCAGTATCTTTAAATCATCTGCATACAAATATGATCGACTATGTTCTAGACAACTAGTAATATCATTAATGAAAAGATTGAAAAATACTGGTCCCAAATGTGACCCCTGTGGTACGCCAGATGGGTTCAGGAATGGTTCCGATGTGAAACCATTCACCGCAACTTTTGAGGAACGGTGAGATAGATAAGACGAACACCATTTGAGGAGATCGCCAGCAAAACCATATCTAGATAATTTAATCAATAAGATTTTATGACTAACCCTGTCAAAAGCTTTTGATAGGTCTGTATAAATCACATCAACGGATACACGAGCATCAACAGACTGAACAACGTCATCTACAAAACTTACTAGGTTGGTGCTAGTAGAACGTGAACTTACGAAACCATGCTGTTCTTCAATGAGTAGACGTTTTATATGCCAGATTATTATGGGACATAACATAGCTTCTAATATCTTAGCAAAAACTGGTAGAATTGAAATAGGTCTGTAATTTTTAGCTAAGTGTTTGTCACCCGATTTATGGATAGGTATAATTAAGGCAGTTTTCCAATATGAAGGAAAGGTTCCTGAGGATAACGACTTATTGAATATTAGTGTGAGAGGTATTGATAGTTGTTTAGCGCAATTCCATACAAAAATATAAGGTATACCATCAATGCCGGCCCCTTTGTTACGATCAATAGATTTTAGATGTTTTAAAACCTGATCAACAGAAAACGAAATGTTACTCAGGCAGTTTGTGATTTCTATCACATTTGTGGGAGATTCCGTCAAGTCCTCAGCAGTAACAATAATGTCAGTACCATTTTCGGAAACAGAATCGGGCACAGAACAACTGATAGAATCGTATGTAGCGGAAAAAAAGAAAGCCAACGTGTTACATATTTCTGGGCCCGTAGTAACCGTATTGTTTTCATATGTCATTTTTGATGGAAATGCACTATTGTTATTATTTTTCTGTTTAACGTAGGACCAAAAAAGTTTTGGATTCGATTTAATAGATTTTTCGATCAAGGAGACATAATTATTATAGCACTTCGTTGCCAAAACTGCACATCTTTTTTTTAATGAGTTGAATTGTATATTATCCAATGGATTTTTATATTTTAAATAACGTACTCGATATTTGTTTTTTTCATTTAATAAACGTTTTAAATTTCCTGTGAACCATGTTGGAATTTTATTTGTTTTGATTAGTGAAATAGGTACAAAAGATTTTATAACGTCATTTAAAATAGTGTAAAACTTTTTTAGCATGTCATCAACTGTATCACACATACTAAATTCTTTACTCCAATCAATTTTGTCTAAAAAACTACATATTTTTTCATAATCAGCTTTATAGAATTGTTGCTTATAACTATCACATTTATTTTTTAATTCATCGTCATAGTCCAAGTTAGTTGAAAATTCTAATGGTGGATGGTGGCGATCTATATTACTCAGAGGCACTGATGGATTCCCTATAAAACTAATTGGAAGATTTGTCAATATTAAATCTAAAATTCTATTTTTGTGGTTAACTATGTAATTATATTGGTTTAAGTTATTAAAAGCCATGAAGTTAAATAAATTTTGTGAGTTGACACTTGTACTATCTATGTTGTATATTAGAGGGGCACCATGTGTGCCATTCCATGTTATATTTCCTTGATTAAAATCGCCACAAATTAGAACATGTTTATATTAACTCGCAACTAAATTCGCATTATCAAAAAAATGATCCAAAATATGTGTAGGTGTGGGCGGAGGCAGATAAGTAGCACAAAGTAATAATTTTTCAAACTTACCCTTTATTTTAATATCTAGCTCTAACCATAAATCCTCACAATTGCTTTCGTAACTTAACATTCGCAAGGAAGTGATTTTTTTCGAAACAGCAATTAGCACCCCTCCCCCTTCTTTTTTGCAATAAAAGGAACTTGATTGCCGATCACGTCTATAAATATTATACGAGTCACAAAATAGTTCTGAGTCCCTTACATTATTATTTAGCCAAGTCTCGCTCAGTATTATTATGTCGTAATCGGAAAGTGAGGAAGTCACAAACAGCTTACTTGTCTTTGTACGTAATCCTTGGACATTTTGGTAATAAATGTTAACTACATTATTGCAAGAAGCCATTTTTTAAAAATGAAAAAAAAAGATACATTTACAAATAAACATTAATCTATCCTACAAGTTAAAAACATACATAAACTATTTAAGCTTATCCAGAGTTTCCTTATTGCGAACATAAATGGACTGGGATGTTTCGGTCTTGCGCACATAAATACGCCCGCCTCGCACCCATAGGCAGCCATTACACACGTCAATCTGGTTTCAATCTGATCAAAACCGCAGATTGATGGAATTTGATGCGGTTAGTTTGCGACGTTACACGGTCAATCCAGCGAGATCTGGATCGCAGTAGATCTTGGTAGATTGACAATCTACCACGATCCACGGTGATCTTTGGTAGGGTTGCCAACTTTTTGCATTAATTTTCGCGTGATATCGATCGATGACCTGAGTGGTGCAGTATTCAACATGCCAGTCTACCACGCAAGAGATCCCGGGTTCGATTCCCGGACGTAATTGAAATGATGAATTTTAATTTCTGTGACGGTCTGCGTATAATAAGTACCTATCTATTTCGAAAAATAAGTAAGTACCTAGTAAAATCTGTTGTCTAGCACCCATTTTATGCCTTGATTAGTTTTAATGCCTTTTATGCCTTGATTAATATCGATTTTAATTACGATATTTAATTTTACACACACAGGTGTGTAAAATTACCTAAATATCGATATTTATAATACGATATTACCCAGCTATGAACTGAGTGCCAAATTTCATCCAAATCAGTTCAGTTTCAGAAGGCTGAACTGATTTTGATGAAATTTGGCACACATCATATTATATAGTTTATGGCCTGGTATAGTAATAACATCGAGGTAAATAGTATTTTTCAAAACATTGCAAAAAATATAGTAGGTAGGTTTATGGGAAATTTATGAAAAAATATAGTCCTCATTTATTTTTAACTAGCTTCCTTTAAAAATTAAAAATAGGGTACATAGGGTAGGTACTTCCTAGGGTACCAAACTAACTGTGTGCCAAATTTCATCATCTTTTACTGCAATCCAATATTTTAACCGACTTAAAAAAAGGAGGAGGTTCTCTTTTCATCTGTATATTTTTTAAGGGATTCTTCAAATGCCCACGCGCATTAGTCACGGCCGGAAAGCAAGTTAAAAATAAATATGGGCTATATTTTTTATAAATTTCTCAAAACAACTTACTAAAGTATTTTACCCTAGGGTACCTTTGATTGACCAGGATAAAACAAATCCTATAATTTAATCCAGGCTACAAACTCTGTGTCAAACTCCATTCAAATCAGTTCAGCCTTAAAAACTAATATAACTACAGACGAACAGAGAAACAAGCTCCTACTTTTTTGAAGTCGGTTAAAAATATTGGATCGCAGTATATTGTGCTATATTATTACCGCGATCCGATACAAGCAGATTGTGGTAGATTGACAATCTACCACAATCTAATGCGATTCGATATTTCTAACCGACTTCAAAAAAGCAGGAGGTTGTTTTCCTGTTCGTCTGTATGTTTTTTTAGGGTATTTTTCAAATGTCCCCCTGGATGTAGTCACGGCCGGAAGCTAGTTAAAAATAAATATGGGCTTTATTTTTTATAAATTTACCAAAAGTACTACAAAGTAATTTCGATGTTTAAAAAAAAATCCCTAGGGTATCTTTGACCGAGATCAAAAATATCATAAGTTTTAATCCAGACTATAAACTGTTTGCCAAATTTCATCCAAATCAGTTCAGCCTTCATGAAAAACAAATATACAGACGAACAGAGAACCTCCTCCTTTTTGAAGTCGGTTAAAAACATCGGATCGCAGAAGATTGTGCTGTGCTAGATTGTCAGTCTACCATGGTAGATTGACAATGACAAGCCTTAAAAACTAATATACAGAGAAACAAGGTCCTGCTTTTTTGAAGTCGGTTAAAATATTGGATCGCAGTATATTGTGCTAGATTGTCAATCTACCGTGGTCGTCCGTGGTAGATTGACAATCTACCACAATCTTCCGCGATCCGATACAAGCAGATTGTGGTAGATTGACAATCTACCACAATATACTGCGATTCAATATTTTTAACCGATTTCAAAAAAGCAGAAGATTGTTTTTCTGTTCGTCTGTATGTTTTTTTAGGGTATTTTTCAAATTTCCACCCGGATTTAGTCACAGCCGGAAGCTAGTTAAAAATAAATATGGGCTATATTTGTATAAATTCCCCTAAAGTACTACAAATTAGTTTCATTGTTTAAAATAATAAAAATCCCTAGGGTACCTTTGATCGAGATGAAAAATATAAGTTATAATCCAGACTATAAACTGTTTGCCAAATTTCATCCAAATCAGTTCAGCTTCCATAAAAAACAAATATACCGAACAGATAACCTCCTCTTTTTTGAAGTCGGTTAAAAACATCGGATCGCAGTAGATCGTGCTAGATTGTCAGTCTACCATGGTAGATTGACAATCTACCACAATCTACCGCGATCCGATACAAGCAGATTGTAGTAAATTGACAATCTACCATAATATACTGCGATTCAATATTTTTAGCCGACTTCAAAAAAGCAGGAGGTTGTTTTTCTGTCCGTCTGTATGTTTTTTAGGATATTTTTCAAATATCCACCCGGATGTAGTCGCGGGCGGAAGCTAGTTAAAAATAAATATGGGCTATATTTTTATCAATTTCCCAAAAGTACTACAAATTAATTTCAATATTTTAAAAAATAAAAATTTCAATATTTAAAAAAATTAAAATTTTGTAGGCTTACACCTACTTTTGGGAAATTTATGAAAATGTTTAGTCCTATTTTATTTTTAATTACCACCTACCTACCTAGCTTACGCACGCGACTTCGTCCACGTGGACATTTGAAAGATTTGACTGGTATTAATTGTTTTTTTTTATGAGATTTGTCGAATGTCCATGCAGATGTATTTTAGTCGCGGGCGGAAGCTAGGTAGTTACAAATAAATGTGGACTTATATTTTTTTATAAATTTATCAGAAGTAAGAAATACTTACTACATATCAATTTCTATGTTAAAAACAAATACCTAGGATACCTTTGACCGAGATAAAAAGTATCCTATGTTTTAATCTTGGCTAATAAACTGTGCGCAAAATTTCATCTAAATCAATTTAGCCTTCAAAAAAATCATGTATCGGACAGCACAGCAGTAGATTGCGATGAACAGACTGCAAGTTCTCTGTTCGTCTGTATGTTTGTTTTTTAGTGATTTTTCGAATGTCCACCCACGCGGATGAAGTCGCGGGCGGAAGCTAGTTAAAACTAAATGTAGACTACATTTTTATAAATATCCCAAAAGTAAGTACCTACATACTATAATTTTTTAATGTTTTGAAAATAATACTATTCGAAAAAAAAGGTGTCAACCCTAAGCCAGATTGACGTAGATTGACAATCCAGCACAATCTGATCACGCCAGACCGCGCCAGATTGAAACAGATCACGAACAACGTTACACAATCAATCTTTGTCAATCTGGCGCGGTCTGGCGCGATCTGGCGTGATCAGATTGTGTGTGTAATGGGTGCCATAAATAGGGCTTGCTGAGGTTGCGGGTATGCCTAGATGGCTCGTATTCAGTTTGTTGTTTACATTATCCTTATTATATTGTATAGCGGCAGCCAAAAAACAATCCCTCATTCGCGGGGTGCTATATTTTACTAAAATGGAACGTGGTCGGGGGGGGATCCCTTGTTTTCGCATAATTGTTTTATACCTAATTTGATTTGGCATAACGGATTTGGCATAATCTTTTTTGTCATAATAATACTTTCGCATAATTGTTTTTTGGCATACTATTTATATTAGCATAATTGACAACATTTCATTTTGAGAAAGTACTAAAATTAGAAAACCATTTCGAGATTTTAGTGTTCTAGGCTCATATATTTTTTTTCAGAATTTTTAGATCAGTATTTTGTACGTAAATTAAAAAAATCTGAAATCTAGTCCATATAGGGAGTTTGAGTTGAGTCTCTTTGCCTTCTATTTAAAAAAAACAGTGGTGCCAGCTTAGGGTAATTTACCCTAGATATAGGGTTAAAAATATCCGGCACTAAGACGTTTTAAGAGGCAAGGCAAAGGCATCGCTTATATTTTACCTATATCTTGTACTTACGTCCTTTTAGAATAAACCGTTTTTTATTAATCAATATCTCAGTAATGTATGAAAATAAATGGAAAAGAAAAAATACGTGTTGCCTAAAAAACGATAAATTTTCATTATTTTCATAAAAACATGTACCTAAAAATTTTGAAATGTTGTCAATTATCATTTAGACTAATTTGTTTTCGCATAATGTTATTAGGCATATTGTCTATTCGCCTAATATTATTTAGACATAAACATCAAAAACAATAAGAATAAATATTGGTAGGGGTAAGTATTGTATTAAAATGCCAAAAGCTCATAACACATACGACCTAAATATCGACTCATAAAACACCTATTTTTAAAATACCGAAAATCCTTAATGTCGATATCCAATAGACCGAAACTTAAAAGATCGATTAATAAATGACTGATGATAGTTCGAAACCCTGAAAGTTAAAATGCCGATAGTTAAAAATCTTGAAAGTCTGTTTAGGTCTATTAGGTGCTACGACGAGCGAGCGTAGCGAGCGAGGAGGAGGTAAGGTTCCATTGCGACCAACAACGCACGAGCCGAGCGAGTGAAGCGAGCGTGCCGCGGCAGCGGCCGGCGAAGTGCCAGAACCGACTGCTGGCATGTAATGTAACCCTCAATTAACCTTCGGTTTTTTAAGCTTTGGGATTTTGTATTTTAGGTAAAATATTCTTTCGTGATTATAAACGTCGTGATTTTTTGTTTTTAAAAATATGCGTAAATAACATTATGCGTGTTTAAATTTATGCTAAAGAATATTATGCTTAAACATGATTATGCTTAAAGTAGTTATGCTTAAAAAAATTATGCATAAGCTGTTATGACTAAATAATATTATGCGTAAACATCATTCTGCGAAATTATATTATGCTATGACATATTATGCCTTAAAATTTTATGCAAATACATAGGGAACCTTAGGCTGGAGTTTCGCAATACGGGAGCAATATAAAATGTCTTTCTCTTCGACGTTACATTTAATCACTTTTCCCAGCTGTTTGACTATATTTATGATATTTTCCGCTTTACGCTCGGGTACACACTGTATTTCCAAATTAGTTGAGCGAGACACTTGATCAAATTGGTTAAAGCGCGCTTTTAATGTCTGGAGTTCGGTGGTAATTAATTCGTTATCTTTTCTAAGCGATTTTATTTCTTTATTAGCGGCAACCATGTCTGTATTGAATTTATCATAACGCTCATTGAGAAATGACAGTGAATCTTTAAAGTCACTTATTTGGTTGGAAATATCAGTCAACTGCTCCTTCATATTATTGTTAAAATTTAAAATGCATTCACTCATAATTTCTTTCATCGTGCCACGCATCTCCTCGCGAATGATTTCACGAATGTTATTCATATTTACGTCTGCACCACACGAAACGCTCAGGTTTGGATCACTATCTGTTCTTCCATACATTTTGCGGCGTGCAATATTAAATGTCAGATCAGCCATCCCAGTAGGCGTCGATGGTCGCGAATTATCACTCTTTGGTTGTTTGGCCAAGCAAATAGGACATAACCATTTATTTTTGTACTCAGTAGTGATTTTGCGTAAGTCATCTTGTCCGATATTGATACACAAGTAATGGTATTTTTGAGCGCAGCGTTTACATTCCATATATCGTTTGTCTTCAATAGCATCGGGACATGCGGCACATTGATGAGTCATTTTGCTTGCGGATCTCGATTATGCACACTCGGTCACAGATTGAAACGAGATAGCAATTATTTGTTGCTGTCTCTTATCGCAGCGGTGAGGTACGCGGTCCCCGCGCTAGCTGCTGTTGGTCGTGTTATCAATGCAACTGATAGCGATGCGGAGAAGTAGGGAACAAGTCACTCGACACGATTCACTCAGAAAACTATCGTACTGCACAAATTATAAGGTTTAATTTTCTTAAACGTTCGATTAAAAAATTAGAAAATAATTAAGCACACGTCTAGTTCGAATGGCTCCTGCCGGAGGAGTTCAAAAATTAAATATGATTTAAAATTGAAATTTAACATTACTAACGTAATATGACTTACGTAAGTAAGTATTTATTTTTATCAGATTTAATAAAAAAAATTTTTTAAACTGCACTTTTCAAACTGTATCCTTTCGAGATCAAACTGTACTCTATCGAGTACTTTTACGCGCGTTTTTTTCTCGATAAATGTTCATGCTATGGGTACTGATGTACTGAACAAACAACTTTAACTATGGACCAACTTAATTAGAGCAAAAAAATAATCAGCTGTGTTCCCTTGCTGTTCCATGCATTTTCGTCGAGGTGCTAATTATTATTGTCGTTTTCTATGGAACAGCTGTCCTGTGAAATCCTAAATATCCGCTTCTTTACCGTTTGAACGGCATTTGTGAGCCATTTTGGCAACGAGACTTTTCCGATGTAAAAAAGCCTGCTGAATTCGGTTCTGAATGTTGCCAAGCCGAATTTTTGCTCCCCCCCCCCCCCCCCCTTTTCCTCTTTTTCTTCGAAATACGTCTCTAACTGCGATTTTTACAATTTTAAACAACAAGTATTGCAGTTAGAAAAAAAATGTTAAGGAAAAATACTATCTCTATAAAATTTTCTATAACATGGTATATAAACTTTTTTAGTATGGTTTATGGTTTGTTACTCTATTAATCTTTTTTATATAGCACATAGGTACCATGACAGGGAAAATCCCTAGGGAACCTTTGACCAGGCTAAAAGTATTCTATGTTTTAATCCAGGCTATAAACTATATGTGCGTCAAATTTCATCAAATCTGTTCAGTCTTTTTTGCGTGATTGAGGAACAAACATCCAAACCCACAAACTATCACAGTCATTTGTAATATTAGTAAGATATACAAATACTATACCACAAGCTTGTCACACATTTTTGACTAGTAATTTAACTGTGTTAAAAAAATGTTTTTTGTCACGCGGCGGAATTATCTCAGTCATATTTTTTTTCAAAAATCCTGTACAGAAATGAAACTATGAATATTTGAGCCACAAAAAAATATTGGTGAATAGTCCAATTATCCCACTATATAGAATAATAAACTTGTTAAACATTATTGTCTAGTGACTCTGTTAAAAAATCTACAAAATTAAAACTATGAAGATTAGCCCCAAAAAAAAACATTGGTAAGTAGCTCAGTTATATCCCTATATAGAGAAATAAACTTGTAATTTTTTTTGTCTATAACTCTATTAAAATAAAAAAGGATTTGTGTCGCGCGGCGGATTTAGAAATCCGCAAAAGTCCTCTATTAAACTGTAGAGGACTTTTGCGGAACTATGAGATTTCCCCCCCCAAAAAAAAACATGATGAATAGCCTAGTTATTTTACTATAATATAATTATCACTTTGTTTACCATTTTTGTCTAGTAACTGTGTTAAAAAAATATTTTGTATCGCTTGGCTGAATTTTCTATAAATTATTTTTTTGAAAATCCTCTACAGAATTAAAACTATGAAAATTTGCCCCAGACAAAAAATACTGGAAAATATCCCAGTTATTCCACTATATAGAATAATAAATTTGTTAAACATTTTTATTTAGTAACTGTGTTAAAAAAAATATTTTGTGTCGTATGGCGGAATTTTCTCAATTTTTTTTCGAAAATCCACTACTGAATTAAAATTATAAATATTTGTCTCAGAAAAAAAAATACTGGTAAATAGCCCAGTTATATCACTATAGAGAATAATAATCTTGTTAAACTTTTTATTTATTAACCGTGTTAAAAAAAAAACTGTGTCCCGTGGCGGAATTTTCTCTCCTCCAGCCACATCTCATACTTCCGGTACCCGGACGGACTTCCGGTTATCGAAATTGAGTTCAGTGACCCCAAAACCTATGCCAGGAAGTATGCCATACCGGTAACATATATACTGTGTACGTACAGGTAGGACAATTTGCGACATGGACGTTTTGCAACTTAGACCTTTTTAATCCTTAGGCAAACTACTGTTTAGACATTCTGCGTTTTAGACAATTTGCTTAGTAGACATTATGCTCTTTCGACATGACATTTAGGCATTTTGCTTCGTAGACAATTTGATTTTTAGGCAGTATGATCAGGAAGGGATCACACGACCAGAATCGAGTTCTAATAAGATAAGGCTCCATTTTGGCCGCCATCTCGAATTTTGGGCAAAGGAGCCAAAATTGGGCTTGGCAATATTCAGAACCAAATTTAGCAGGCTTTTTTACCTCGGAAAAGTCATGTTGCCAAAATGGCTCATAAAATGCCGTTGAACTTGAAAATTCGAATTTGAATTACTAGTCTAATTGTTCTTGTCAGCAAAAAGACGTCTAATGGTAAATAAAAACTGGACCTTTTCATGAGCTCTTTATGAGGCTAGATTGATTTACAACTCTTACAAAGCTTCCGATACCAACTCCATTTTTATGCGTTTTTAGTTTTATTTGCTTATTTATTGAGTCTATAAAAATATTTTCATTTTCAAAAATTCTTGTATTTTGCCTAAAGATAATAAAGGAAAAAGCAATTATAGTAGTAGATTAACTAACAGGTACAAGGTCAGACAAAAAACAATTATAAAGGTAGGTAGGTATTTGAATTTAACACTACTGTAAAATAGGCACCTATTTATTATACCGTTAAATAGGAGTCCACTGTAAAGTCCGTTCGTTTAGATAGTGTCGCACTTTTATCGCGCCGCCTTTGCACGTGCCGTTTCTTGTCAAAGGATGCCGCCGCATAAACAAAGGATACCGCGTGCGGCGTACACCCGCAAGTCAATTTGGATTTTGGCAGTTTACATAGAAGTACCTAGTGAAAGACTGTGTTTTGTTACCGGTATTCCTGTCTCTGAATACAAGTGCTTGCGGGTGTATCGACACTATCTAAGCAAACGAACTTTAAAAGCAAAGACACTTCTTCAATAAAAATTAGCACATTATTCAACTATTAGGTATTAATGTTCAGTAAGTTAGGCACCTACTTATTACTCGAGACATGCCTCAACATCATTGGTGTAGGAAGAGAGAGGGACAGGGTGGGTCGTGCCCACCGCAGAACAGTGTGGTGTCCACCCCAGATAAAACCTGATTAACCTGATATATTGCCCTTCTAAACTGCAACAAGGCTCTAGCACGCGCCCCCTCAGCTATTTTTGCTCCAAAACTGGGGGCCAGGCCCCTCTGAAAAAATATCTAGATACGCCAATGCTCAACATTACCTTACAGAGGTAAGGGGAGTCCATTAATAACGTGAGATGATTTTGGCGATTTTTAGATCCCCCTCGCCCCTTGGTGAGATGTCGTGAGATTTGACTCCCATAAATCTTAGGTAAAAAATTTCAAAATGCGTATTTTTGTGTAATTACGTTAATCTGTGCTTGCTTGTTTTGCATTTATATACGATTACCTAATGGAACGCATAACTTTATTAGTACTAAACATAAAACGCATACTGTTAAATGGCATAATCATCATTTAGCATAATAATTTATAGCACGATTTCAAAACGCATAATATCATAAGGCTGAATTTTGTTAAGTATAAATATTGAATGGCATATCTTCAAAAGGCATAAATATCAAAACGCATATCTTTTTATTGGCATATTGTCTAAAAAGCATAATCATCAAAAGACATAATCTTATTACGCATTGTAATAGGAGACCTAATTTCTTTAGGCATATTTTTTCAAACTCAAATCTTAATATATAAAATTGTAAACTGAATGACTGACTGACTGACTGATCTATCAACGCACAGCCCAAACCGCTGGACCTAGAGACTTGAAATTTTGCACACAGATACCTTATACAGTGTAGGCATCCATTAAGGAAGGATTTTTGAAAATTCTATCCCTAAGGGGATGAAATAAGGGATGAAAGTTTGTATGAAAGTCCCTCAGTTTTGAAGCTAGGATCGTTAAATTTTGTGTTTAGGCTGATGATTGAAAATTAATAAATACGGGTCTCAGCGTTTTTCAAAATTCTACCCCCGAAGGGGTCAAAAGGGGGATGAAGTTGTGTAATGAAGGAAATCCTTTATTTTCGAAGTCAAAATTGCTAAATATATATTTTATGCTTATAGATGGAAATCTAACGCAACGTATATTGTTATTGTTAGTATTTCAATCCCTACGGGGATGAAATGGGGGTGAAAAGGGGTAAATAAACCTAAAAATAGATATGGATGTCGTTATTGGGGTTTTCTGGGATGACGATTGCAAAAATGACATTTATTTTGAAGTCCAACACGATGGACATGATCTAACCCTCAAGGGGTGAAAATGGGGTTCAAATTTTGTATGGAAAAAAATATTAAATGGCCATTACAACTTTAAACTTCGTAGGAGCACGTTTAAAAATAAATAAGCAAACATAAATTTTGTGATTTTGAAAATCAACCCCGTAGAGGGTAAATGGGGTGAGTAAACATAAAAATCGATGTGGAGGTCGTTCTTGAGGTTTTATGGGATGGTGATTACGAAAATGAGATTTATTTTGAAGTCCAACACGGTGGACATGATTTAACCCCTAAAGGGGTGAAAATGAGGTTCAAATGTATGGAAAAAGAATATAAAATAGACATTACAACTTTAAAATTCGTAGGAGCATGTCTAAAAATAAATAGGCAATCACATATTTTGTTATTTTGAAAATCGTCCCTTAGGGTGTAAATGGGGTAAGTAAACATGAAAATCGATGTGGATGTCGTTCTTGAAGTTTTATGGGATGGTGATTGCGAAAATGACATTTATTTTAAAGTCAAACACGATGTACATGATTAAACCCCTAAAAGGGTGAAAATGGGGTTCAAATTTTGTATGGAAAACTTATGGAAAAATAATATAAAATAGACATTATAACTTTAAACTTCGTAGGAGCACGTCTTAAAATAAATAGGCAAACATATATTTTGTGATTTTGAAAATCAACCTCTTAGGTGGCAAATGGGGTAAGTAATTATAAAATACTATATATGGATGACGTTCTTGAGGTTTTATGGGATGGTGATTGCGAAAATGACATTCATTTTGAAGTCCAACTCGGTGGACATGCATGATTCAGCCCCAGGGGACGGGGAGAAAGGGAACGGGAACTAGACGGGACGGAAGAGAACGGTAACGGGAACGGGATGGGAGGGGGTGGGAACGAAAACATGAACGAGAATGGGAACAAGAACGTGAACGGGATCGGAAACGGAACGGGAACCGGACGGGACGGGAACGGGAACCGGACGGGACGGGAGCGGGTGCGGGAACGAGAGCGGGAACGGGAACAGAACGGGATGGGATGGAATGGGATGGGACGGGACGGGAACGGGATGGGACGGAATGGGATGGGAGCGAGAACGAGAGCGGGAACGGGAACGGAACGGGATGGGATGGGACGGGAACGGAATGAGAGCGGGAACGGGAACGAAACGGAATGGGACGGGACGCGAACAGAACGGGACGAAAACGGCAAGGGGATGGGGACGAGAACGGGAACGGGAACGGCGTTTTTACGTGATTAGGCGGGTGACCAAGCGAGCGAGCCTCGTGCGACAAACGCCTTGCGTCTTGGCAAACGTCTTGCCTCGCGAGGCAGCGCGCTTGGTGGGGACCCGCCTAATCGCGTAAAAACGGCTGGTCGGATCCTGGTTGAAGGTTCCCTAAGGATTTTCTCTAATATCCACGCGGACGAAGTCGCGGGCGGAAGCTAGTATTTTATAAATAAGTAATCATTAAAAATATGAGCAATTCTTCTCCCTGCACCTCCCGGCTAGCACTCTGCAAGCAAAAACCCAGCTTGCAGCATCCATGCGAGCAAGCACCCAACACGCAAGCAAGCATGCAGCATGCAGGCAAGCAGGCAAGCATGCAGCATGCAGGCAAGCATGCAGCATGCAAGCAAGCATGCAGCATGTAGGCAAGCATGCAGCATGCAGGCAAGCATGCAAAATGCAGCATGCATGCAAGCACTATAGAGCTCCGCTCGCTTCGCTCGCTCCGCTGCAAGTGGTCAAAACACTAACCTAACCTAACCTACCTAGTGCATAAAAAGTTTTTCTTTATAGCGCTCGGGGGGGTCGCACCCCCCGGGAAGCAAGCATGCGTGCAAGCAAGCATCCACAATGCAAACAAGCATGCATGCATGCAAGAAAGCACACAGCATGCAAGCAAGCATGCAGCGTGCAACATGCATGCAAGCATTATTAAGCTCCACCTGCTTAGCTTAGAGTGGTCTAAACTCTAAACACTGACCTAACCTAACCCACCAATGGTGTTCAAATTAAAAGTATTTTTTTTATAAATTAGTAGTCAAATAAGTTGTTTTTTTATATTATGCTATAAAACATTAGTAGTTATGTATATTAGGCATAACAAAATTATGCCTTTCAAAATATGCTTACTGACAATATGCCAATTGAAATAAGGAATTGTAACTATTATGCTTTGAAATATTATGCTTTTTAAAAGTTATGCTATTCGATAGTTATGCGTATCGAAATTTATGCTAAATAAATACTATGCTTTGTGATTATTATGCCAATCGAGTTATGCCAAGTGACTTTAGGACAATCGAAATTATGCGATGCGAAGGGCACCCTTTATATACATTACTTATTGTTTAGGATTTATCCATATTTAGGTAAGATAATTTAGCAGAAAAAATAGACGATAAAGATATTTGCAACAATATATACAAAGTCTCCATATGGTGTCTGTTACCGATGTCGGTAACCTCAACACTGCACCATAGGATGATTCGCCAAGCAGGAACAGAATGAAACACTTTCTTCTTATATGCCCATATATTGTGGTTATAACGAATTGGGCCGTGCGAGCTTACAACATTTCCTACGATCACACGTCCCTAAGGTAACATTTTGTACGATAGCAAATATCCACTAATACAAAAACTTACATTTTCTACTTAACTTAGTTAGTTTACAAAACTCAAATCATTACTACCCTACGTTACCATAAATTGTTAGCGGTGGTGGGGATAGCAAACCCCCACTCCTGGCTCTTTACGAGATTACCTACCTAATTTATTATTTGGCTACCTTTCAATACGAGGTTTAGGTATTTAGGTTTCTCATTACCTTTATCAGAGACCTATACAAGAGGCCTTTATTTATAATCTTACCTCTTAGTACCATATCAAAACCTTTAGGGCTTATAGGACAAAGGTTGGCGTATGACCTAGACACATTTCAGGTCGAAACTACCACCTCCTAGACCTATATTACCTAGCCCATTACCTCAAAACCTTTACCAGGTAGTATAAGTAAAAACACAAGCATTCATATCATTTAGTTCATAGGATACCTAAATACCTAAACAATACCTATTTGAATTACTAAAACTTAAATATTTCACAAACTTTTATAAACTTACAGCTACGCTAAATATCTCATTTTACAGAACTTTTTATATGCAACAATTTAAAACCAAATAGAACGTTACATATTAATAAACTTCAAAGTAATTAAAAACACAAACTAAATGACTCAATCAGTTATAACAAGCTACTGTTTACAAATCAAAGTACTTACATGAAATAATCTCAAACACAGATTCTATCACTAGTAACGCACTTAGCGGTCCATTAAACAGTCTTTTTGCTATACACATTTTAATCACTTTTTTCACTAGTTTCACGCGATTGAAGCTGTCCGTAACAGTGTCAAAATAATAAAATGTGTCTTAACATAAAGAAATGCCACATCATTACCTTCACAAATAAGAAACATAAAATCTTATTTGATTACCGGTTGGTTGGACAGTCGTTGGATCGTGTTAACTCTATTGGAGTCCTGGGTGTGGTTTTTGACGAAAAAATGTCTTTTAGAGACCATTACAATAAAATTGCTACAAAAGGTTATCAACTTTTAGGGTTTGTGGCCAGGAATACCAAGCATTTCAGGCGTCCAGTAACGTTCCTTCGTCTTTACGAAGACTTGGTAAGAAGTGTTTTGGAATATTGTTCGGTGATTGAGCTTTCACAGAGAATAGAAGGTGTACAGAGGAAATGCTTAAGAATATTAGGATATAGATGTGGTCTCAACCGGTCTCTAATCTCCTATTCAGACAGGCTCCGACATTTTAAAACTGTTGCTTTAGATGTACGACGTCATCAGCAGGACCTTTTGCACTTACATAAAATCATTCATGGTTTTATTGATTCCCCTAAATTATTATCCAATATTAATTTTAATACCAGGCTATTGATTAGAAACAGACGTAAAAACATTTTTATTTTGCAAACGTTTAAAAATAATACTTCGTACTATAACCCCATAGTAAGAATGTGCCGGCAATATAATGATTTAAACAATGATTTAATAAAGTCAGACAAGCAACTCGACATCTACACTACAAAGCATACTGTTTTTAAGTCTTATGTCAAAAAAATGTTATGTCGATATTATTATCAATTTTTATATTTATAATTCAATCATTAATTTTATAATAAATCAATAATTTATGTCAAATTAATATCTCTGCTCACTGTAATAATTTCAATATTTTCCCCTTAATAATTATGTAAACTAATCAATATTAATTAATGCAACTTTTACAGTACCAATTCATAATAATTGTAATAATTTAAATGTTTTCGCATCGCATGAATTTCTGTGTGTGCACGTGTTTGGATGTCAGTTTGGTTCAAAACATGTCTAGCTGTTATTGTGTGCTATTGTTGACTGTCATATGCCATATGAATAAATGAAATAAATAAATGAAATAAACAAAACCCAAAAAATAATTATTTTGAAGTTAAAAAATCAAATTATATAAATATATAAAAAAGTAAATAAAAATATAATTATATAAAAAAAAAAACAAACATCTATTCGAGTAACTAAGTTCTTAAGTTAAAAATAAAATAACTTTCACTATTCCGGCCATTGACTGCAAGCTGTTCGCAAAGAGAGGCCGTCGTTTAAGCTAATATTTATAGAGTACGGGTAGAGCAAACACTCGTTTGCTAATTGAATTTGAGACACATATAGTCGCGAACATTCCGAAATTGGCACTTCCATTTCCAATTTCAGTCTTGTTGCTTTGGAATAAGACAGTTTTCAAATGCTCGCCATCACATTTTGACGTTATTTTGGATTGGATGCCGTTTTAATCGAATACCGATCGTATTCGGCAAGTGTGAATTTGTGAGCAAATCTCGTTTAAAGCGTTATTGATATGTATTCGATATGGCCACAGAGTAGAAAATGGCAGTACATTAGAAAGAACAACAAGCAGCAGTACAAAAAAAATCTAATCGAAATATTAAATTTCGATTCGGTTTTTGGAATATCTTAGAAAATTAACTTTTTTCTTTTCTGATTCTTGTTTCTAACAGTTAGATTCTAAATGAATCGTATATTACCTACAATGACAATTTATTTTGGTTTACATTGCGGTGTTTATTGTAGCTTGGTCAGTAGATTTTCTAGTTTCAAAATGGCTGACGCTATGGATACCATCATAGTAATTTAATGTACAGGGTGCAGTTATCAATTTGGTATTTAGCACAAAATGTACAATGGTATTTTTAAATTTGAGAATTTTGCATTCGAAATTATTTAGTATTGTACAAAGGTACTTAGTTCCAATTTAAGTATGGTTAGTGATACTACAGAATACTTAAATGATAAACTACAACAACAATACAATTATTAAATAATATGTATAGCCATTAATTAACAGAATCCAAACTTTTCTTCCGTTAGAATAACCATTTTATTACTTCTCGGAAGTGTATATTATTATGTTACGCCCAGTTTAAAAAACAAATATATTTGAATATTAGTCTAAGTGGAAATACAAGGAGTAAATTATGTTTCTGTTTTCATATAATCTGATAGATAACATCTCGAGAATTTATATTTTTGATTTTCATAAAAGTAGCGGTGTAGTGTATCTACATCTGATTAAAACAATAAATAATTTATTAGTTGCTCATGTTTCTATGCTGTGGTGTAGTGACTACCCTTTCGCACCCTCGGTTTCACCAGTTTTGATTGCCGTTAAAGTAATAAGACTTCAATTTTCAAGGGCGGTGGAGGAGATTTCAGCAAATAATACAGTCCCAAACTTACCGTTTTACCGTCTAACGAAACAAATAACGACTCATTTGAGTAATTTGACGAACAAATAGAAGCGAGGGGCCGTAATTAAAACTCGGAAAAGTTTTTATTAACATTTTAACTGATGCTGAAAATTATTTTTTTTACAATAGGTACAATACCGATTTTAAAGTGAAATAAAGCCCGTCCTTAATTAAAAATAATTGCTCTCACGTTACTTTCTCATTTGATGTGTGCAATGTGTTTTATGGAAGCGTGAATAAGTAAGTATAAAGGCTTTATGAGCTCAATTTTGGAGAATATGAGATGTGAACCACTACAATTAGCGAGCGTATGCCGCTGTAATAACATTGGAGCCTTTTGCTAATGAAACTGCTATTGTTTGGTACACAACAATAAATAATAATATGTTACATATAATAATGTTTATTTATTTTCTCACACAGTTTAGGTTCAAATACAGTATGTTTAGACTTTTATTAATCCAATTACAAGTGAGAGACTGGTGCTTTAAGTAGCTTTCTTGCACTGGTCACCAGGACATGTGTCTAGAAGTGTACATTTCTAAAAGATTTTCTCGCTAAACGGTAGACTGAATTTATTAGTTCTCACCACTTAGACCTAGAGGCAGTCACAGTAAAAACAGTGTTTGAACATTGTGATACAGAACAATTTCGCTTGCACGTTAAACCGACTTTTAGAGCATTACCTACAAAATATTGCTTTCCGAGAGCAATCTAGATTCTAGCTAATTTCATGTTGTTAGACAATTTTAAGTCATGGATCACAAAGAATGTAAGTCCTAACAATTTATTAGTAGCAAAGCAACGTTAAATGCAAGAAATGTTCAGTTAAAATAAAGGTACCTACCTATTTTGCCCAGGGGCTCTAGGGTGTTTAACCTCGAAGCCTTACATTTAATTTTCCAGACTTCTTGTTTCAGAAATCTCCTATCTATTAAATTTACATTTAAGTTACTGCTAGTTTGCGAGGAATACCTATAAGTACTACCCTTAGGTCAATAGCACGTAAAATCTTTTAAGGGTTTACACATTGTTCAGTTTACGGCGGTGGAAATGTAAAGATAAACGCTGGCTTTTGTTATTATTCCTAAACTTTGGTATGTGGCCCTTGCTACCACCTAGCTTTATGAGACTATAAAATGGCTAGTTGCCGTTAGCCGTTAGTCTTTTTAACGTAAAAGCTAATCTTAAGTAGTAGGTTACTTAGATGCACTGAAAAGCTCTGAAAATAATTGAATAGCAAGTGTGAAGACTAATACCGACTTCGGGAAAAGTTTTTTTCGGGATAAAAGGTAACCTATATCCTTCTCTGTACCCCTGTGTACGTGCATGCAAAATTTCATGATGATCGGTTCCAGTAGTTAAGACGTGAAGGCGTAACAAACAAAAAAACAAACTGACTTTCGCATTGATTTAAACACAAACTTGTTTATAGATCATAGAAACAAGCTAATAACACACTTAACAATAAATAAACTTAACAAAACGTCTCCAAATTTGACTCCAACTCTACACGAGTAATTTTTTTTTCAGATTACGACATGACGTTATGCAGTCGACATTTGCTTTTTAGGGTTCCGTACCCAAAGGGTAAAAACGGGACCCTATTACTAAGACTCCGCTGTCCGTCTGTCTGTCTGTCACCAGGCTGTATCTCATGAACCGTGATAGCTAAAAAGTTGAAATTTTCACAGATGATGTATTTCTGTTGCCGCTATATAACAACAAATACTAAAAACAGAATAAAATTAATATTTAAGGGGGGCTCCCATACAACAAACGTGATTTTTTGCCGTTTTTTGCTCGATATTAATAACGACAACAGGTAGACAGTTGAAATTTTCACAAATGATGTATTTTTGTTGCTGCTATAACAACAAATAATAAAAACAGAATAAAATTAATATTTAAGGGGGGGCTCCCATACAACAAACGTATTTTTTTTTTTGCTTTTTTTTGGTACGGAACCCTTCGTGCGCGAGTCCGACTCGTACTTGGCCGGTTTTTTTTATCTACAAGGAGTTTGATAAAAGTCTTATAAAACCGAATATGGTAAATAGGGACCATCAAATTGAACAACTGGGACCAACTCTGAAAACGCGAAAAAAAATCTGCTGTTTCATACAAAAATTAATAACGAAAATATCAAAATGTATGAAACAGCTGACTTTTTTTCGCGATTTCAGAGTTGGTCCCATAATAGTTGTTCAATTTGATGGTCCCTATCTACCATATTTGGCTTTATAAGGCTATAACCAAACACCCTGTATAGTGTCGCTCGTGATGATCACATCCAAATCTGTGCAGGCATTTAGAAGTTATGGTGGAATATAAAGCTCACACACCTCATCATCATCATCATCATCATATCAGCCGCACGACACCCACTGCTGGGTATAGGCCTCCCCTAAGGATTTCCACGACGATCGGTCCTGCGCTGTCCGCATCCAGTGGCTTCCCGCGACCTTCACCAGATCGTCGGTCCACCTTGTCGGGGGCCTACCCACGGAGCGTCGTCTGGTGCGCGGTCGCCATTCCAGAACCTTTCCGCCCCAACGGCCATCAGTTCTTCTCGCTATGTGTCCTGCCCATTGCCACTTCAGCTGAGCAATCCTTCGAGCGATGTCGGTTACTTTAGTTCTCCTGCGGATCTCCTCGTTTCTGATTCGATCACGCAGGGAAACGCCGAGCATGGCTCTCTCCATTGCACGTTGGCTGACCTTGAGCCTCCTTATGAGACCCATAGTTAGCGACCACGTTTCACTGCCATAAGTCATCACTGGCAACACACACCACTGTTCATAGACTTTCGTCTTGAGACACTGAGGTAAGTCGGACGCGAAGATTTTTCGAAGCTTCCCGAATGCTGCCCACCCGAGTTGGATTCGACGAGAGATCTCTTTCTCAAAGTTGGACTTACCTAACTGGACTGCCTGTCCTAGGTATACGTAGTGGTCAACAACTTCAAGTGTAGTGTTCCCAACATGAACTGGAGAGGGTACAACATGGCCATTTGACATAATTTTCGTCTTATCCATGTTCATCTTAAGACCCACTCTTTTGGAAGCACTACGGAGATCTTCGAGCATTGTGTTCAGGTCTTCCATGGTCTCAGCCATAAGGACTATATCATCGGCAAAACGAAGGTGTGTTAGGTACTGGCCATTAATGTTGATGCCGAGCCCTTTCCAGTCTAAGAGTTTAAAGATATCCTCCAACGCAGCTGTGAACAGTTTCGGAGAAATAACATCTCCCTGTCTCACACCTCTCTGAAGTTGGATAGGATTTGATCTCTGGTTCTGTACTTGGACCGACATGGTGGCATTTTTGTATAAATACCTCAACACCTCGATATACCTGTAGTCCACTTGGCACCTTTGGAGAGACTGCAGCACCGCCCAGGTTTCAATCGAATCAAAGGCTTTCTCATAATCCACGAACGCCAAGCAAAGTGGCAGATTATACTCTTCGGTCTGTAGTTCTTTAAGAGGGACTTATCACCCTTTTTAAAGAACAAAATCACCTCACTTATGTTCCATGCCTTCGGCGTTCTGCCCTCGACGATGACGGAATTGAAAAGCTTCTGGAGAACTTTAAGTATCGGCTTACCGCCCGCTCTCAGAAGTTCTGTAGTGATTCCGTCGTCACCCGCCGCCTTGTTGTTTTTCAGCTGTTTGAGAGCCATACTAATCTCGTACATGCTGACGTCCGGGATATCTTGGGTATAGTGTCGGGTAAGCTTGGCTCTGGGGTCTTTTGCCTTGCTTTCAACAGGTGTCTGCGTGGAATATAACTGCCCATAGAAACTCTCGATCTCCCTCAGGATTTCAGGTTTCGATGAGATGATGCGTCCGTCGTCAGTTTTCAGCTTCGTCATCTGGCTTTGCCCAATAGACAGATCTCTCGCGAACACTTTGGAGCCTTTATTCCGCTCGATGGCCTCTTTAATACGGTTCGTATTAAATTGGCGAAGGTCGCTCGTCAAAGACTTAGATATCTGTCTATTAAACTGCCGATAACGATGAGCATCCGCTGAACTCTGGAGCCTCATTTCTCGTCTCTGATCCATGAGTAGGAGTGTGTGGTCGGAGAGTTTCTTTAGCTTGGGACGGCGGGTCTTAAAGAGCTTGGACCCTACCGTACGGACAGTATCCACCACCATGTTGTTTAGATCGTCCACATCTATGCTGTTCTCAAGGGCTTCGAAGCGGTTTTGGAGTTCGAGTTGAAAGCTTTCGGGGTTTTGAGTATGGGCCGGTAATGGTCGGAGCGTAGATTTTATCAGTCGACTTCTTTCCAGCTTTGGGTTGATATTCAATGTGCCACGTACCAATCGGTGATCGCTCCCCGTCTTGACGGCGTTGATCACAGTGACATCATTGAATATTTGCTTTTTCGTCGACATGATAAAATCTATCTCATTTCTGACTTTACCGTCTGGGCTCATCCAGGTCCACTTCCGGCTTTCCGGCTTCCTGAAGAAGGAGTTCATCATAAAGAGGTTCTCCTTCTCCATAAAGTCGGCCAGCATCTGGCCTCTGGCATTCCGTTGCCCAACTCCAAATTGCCCCACTCTCAGCTCATCACCGCATCGTTTCCCCAACTTTGCATTGAAGTCCCCCATCACAACAGTGTAGTGGGTTTTGTAGCTATGCATGGCTTTAGAGATCTCCTCATACATAGCCTCCACTTCGTCATCTTGGTGCGTCGAGGTCGGTGCGTAAACCTGTATGACATTCAACGAATACCGTTTGGATATTCTGAGTATAAGGTACGCCACCCTGGTCGACACACTTCCGATGGTAATCACATTGTTGACAAGGGACTTGTGGACGATGAACCCGACACCACCTAGGGACTGTTGGTCGCCCTCCCGGTAGTACAGCAAGTTACCGGAGTTAAGGATTATCGAGTCCTCTCCCTCTCTTCGGACTTCAGATAACCCGATAATGTCCCAGTGTAACTTGCTGATAACTTCTTCCAACTCGGTTAGCTTCGCGTCAGTCCTCAGTGTGCGCGTGTTATAAGTTGCCAGGTGCAGTTGTCGTCGTTGTTGGTAGCCGAGCCGTACCCAGGGATTCTTAGCACCCCCTGCCCCGCCGTTACCGTAGCCGCTACCGTAGCTAGGAATAGCGGGGCTGCCGGGGACTGGGGGCCGAGTTTTCAATCCATTGTGCATGAGGGGGGGTTTGCCATAATCGCCACGCTTGGCAGGCGGGTTGGCGATCGCAGTAGGCCAAGGTTTTTTTGGAGACGCTGCTGCCCGTCTCTTGAAGGCTATGCTCCCTTAGTCGCCTTTTACGACACCTACGGGATGATAGGGGGTAGTGCTATTCTAGGCCGGCACATACACGGCACGTCACACACCTACATACAATCATATATGAACCTTGAACACAATACACTCATCTTTTTTGGACAGTATTGTAAAAAGTATCAAATCGCTGTTTCGCCATCGAAAGTAATACACATCAACTTTGTCTAGGGATACAGGTAGGGTTGCCAACCCTACTATATAATATAGTATCCTACTATATTGAGGGCTCGCCTACTATATTTTTTGGAAAAATATATAGTAGGCATAACTACTATATTTATTCAAGTGAAAAAATTAGACAAAAGCAACAAAAAATTGAGATGAAACACTTTGTGTTTATGGTTATTAAATAAATTATGAAAATGTTTTAAGTATGAAAAATGCAACTTCTTTAAAATCTTCCATACAAAACGGCAACCTACTATATTTTTTGGGACTTTTTAGCCAGCTACTATATTTTTACACTAAAATTCTTGAAAATACTATATTTGATGCAAAAAAAGTTGGCAACCCTAGATACAGGTGTCTTTTTCATACAAACGAGGTAAATTTGAAGCCTTGGTTTTCTGCCAGAGATGTACCGTGCTGTGATCTGATGATGGCCATCCAGAAGGTGAATGGAGGAGATTCAGATCGTTATACTCACCCAACTGATCTAATTAGCATTCTAAAAGATTAATGGGTCAGAGTTCTCAGTTTGAGGATTTCCATACATTTTCATGCTATTTTCGCGGTTTTTTTAAACATGTCCTTTACGTTTTAAGAATGCTGGTCAGATCAGTTGGGTGTGTTTAGCGATCTCCTCCATTCACTCCCTGGATAGCCGTCATCAGATCACAGCACAGTACATCCCTGGCAGGAAACCAAGGCTTCAAAGTTACGTCGTTTGTATGAAAATAACATCTGTATCCCTAGACAAAGTTGATGTGTGTATTTCGATGTGTTTCGCCTGATCAGAAAAATAAATAATTTTAAAGGAAAATTAAAATATGTAGTATGTAGGTACCTAACACAAAAGGTTGAAATTTTTAGAATATTCCTTTTAACTCGACCGCTGAAAAGTAATCGAAACATCAGATAAATATTTCGCGTGCACATTGAAATAAAGCACTTTTTACGGATACAAACGTTTATTTATTTAATAAAGCTTTTTTGGCGTTCAGTAAAATAATGAGCAAGTTCCGTTGGAGCAAGTCCTTATTTCCACACAGTAACACACCAGCGCAGCCTTACGACATAAACTACAAAGTCTAGAAGCTGGAATTTCAAGGATTATGGCTGCTTCAGTTTTATTTTTATGGTAAACTATAACTGTTTCATGGAGAGCTTGGTCGACTACTATTATCGTGAATTTTATAACAAGACTGTAATAGCAACGACGGCTAAAATCAAACGGTTGAGTTTCAGTTAAGTTTGCCATTACCTTTTATGAAATACCAGTTAACTACTCAGCAGAACTATTCATTAATAGATCCAAACGCAATATTCCTATAGATCTTAATGCCATGTGAATAAAGCCTTTATCGATCTATCAATAATACCTTTAGTATATTATTGATTTCTTTGCAGTGAGTTTGGTGCTGATTCTACAAAATATTCGGTTTCGTTAGTTACAATATCAGCTGTGTTTTCTCACGAGGGTTGTCAGATTGCAAAGTTACTGTTTGATTATTAATTTTCATTAAATATCACGTTTTTTTACAGCATTAAAAACGTATGTTACTGAATTGTAAAAAGCAAACTGGGTTAGTAAGAAAAAAAAGTTTTAAATCAATAGTATGTTTTATGATCAAAATGTTTCTGTAAACCATTATTTATAAGTGAAAAACCTTATTAAAAATAAAATTATTCAGTCATTATTCTTTAAAAATGTGTTGATTTAAAAACACTGTGTAGTGAACAGAGAGCCCTATTCCGAACTTACTCATCTGCCTGAGTTTAGCAATCTAAATCAATCTCGTATGTTCGAGAAGTATTCGAACGTAATGTTTACGGTCATTTAAAACCGATTAAGCCTTTCTAAGGGAATGGGGGGAGGAAGGGGGGGATCCGCTCATCGCAAATATATCTTTTGGTATCTCTAAACGTCTCTCGAGATTAGGGCTTAAGTGTTAATTATATAAGGTTTATTTTTATCATCGAGTTATTTTGCACTCGGTGCATTTTGTGTGACCGTTCTATTTTCTCACAGAGTTGCAAATGTATTAAATGTTGTCAGCTGCGGTTATACAAAAAATATAAAAATTCTGAAATACTCCTAAGTGCATAGATATAAGTACCTAGTGTTATTTGAATTTAGAGAAATGCGGAAATCCTCAAGGTAAAACTCTAGAATTTGTAACTGATTATAAGTTAAAGTGGTTATCCAGACTGCAAGTTTTTGCAGTTATGCAAAGTCGCATTTGAGCGTTTTTTCAATATTTCATATTCTATCTTCACTATTAAATCCAAATAACTGAGAGTTGGCTATTTGGACATTCTGCTAAAAGGACATTTTGCGAAATAGTCATTCTGCGAATTGGACGTTTTGCCACAGAATAACTAATAGTACAAGGTTTTGCGAAATTGACATTTTGCAAATTGTACCTTTTGCATTTGATTGAATCAGGCGTCACTTGGCGGAAGTCCCAAACCATTTTGAAAAAAGAAATATATGTAGCTTACTTTCGCAAACAATTGTTTGCGGAAGTAAGCTACATATTATATTTCTTTTTTCAAAATGTACCTTTTGCGAATTGGACATTTTGCGCCTAACGAAGTAACTTGTCATTATTTTTCCTGCGGTACATTCTTTACGTCTTGTTACGTTTGTTTTCACGTCAATTTAGTATCCCGTACGAATTTCGATTACAGTGACATTCTCCAGGGTATACAAGGTGTTTGGAAATAGCCTTATAAAGCCGAATACCATACCTACAACCTTATTAGCGTTAACCCTGTATACCAACACAAGGCTGAGAGGCTTTATATTTGTATGTGAAAACTGCTAAGTGACAACCCTAACCGCAAATAAACTATTGTTTCCGTTAGTCAATTCCATTAATAGGCAAAAGCAAAACACAATTTCGGTCTAGGGTTGCCACTATGCAGTTTATCGATTAAAGAGATTTTTTTAAAGTGGTGATTTTCTGTGTTTAAAACAATTTTCCTGGAGTTGTATACATGGTACCCAACCCAACTACCATATTGGACTTAATAATGCTATTTCCAAACACCCTTAAGTTTATCAAAAATAGTTTTGTTGTTTAACGTGTGAAAAAGGTAAAAGTGAGGTAAATTTATTAGATAGACAGGCAAATTTAACTTTGTTTGCATATAATATTAATATGGATAAATTCGAAGATATTATTCGTTAGGTAAACAAACCCTTGTCTGTTTTAAGACAATATTAAATTTATGCAGAAGTGTACGGTTGAAGAAATATTTTGTCTTGTTTTCTCACAAAATAAATATTAAAAGTAAGTTCGGTTTTACCATTTAACTTAGAATTATTACAATAACAAGGTAAGAAAAGCGTGAAACTGAAAATGTGGCGTGTGAAAATAAACGCCAAACCGTTTCCATATTTTGCTTCAAGACGAGTTAAACAAGCAATTATTTTATAAGCCAAGCCACAATTGAGTATGAATTTAACGCCATGTTTGTTTTATTATATTTCATGAATTTACATAATTATGCCAACCTTTACATCTTTAGTAACTGTTCCTTGCATATTGTTATTTCAATTCGATTTTGGGAATACCACCATGATTTTATTTTATTATTTTTTTTATTTGTAAGAAAACCATCAGCGTTAAAAATAATCATAAAAGTAATTAAATCTATAGTTAGGCTAATTAAAGGTTTCCCTTGAAATTACAATAAATAAATGACGTATAATAAATATTTTGGAAAAAATAACAGCCACTTTACTAGAAAACACCACTTTTGATTGCTCAAGACTGCTAAATAAGTATGGCATAAGTTGCAACACTTTATTTTAATAATAAATATCTTTAAAGGGATCTACGAGAATTTTTGAAGTTTTTAAAAAGCTAGATCGCAAACATAGCACTCGTTTTAGTTTTATTTCCCTCATAATTTAGTAGGTAGTTGATTCTCCATTTATTTTGTAATCTATGCGATTGCTAAATAACATTAACCCGTATCCTGGAGTTAATTAAGTGATAACTTTTTCTGACGTATTAATTTAACCTTTTCAAAGGAGGGACTGTACTGGAAATTAAAACTCACGGAATCGTAATGTAATTATGAAAAAGTTTTTGATCATTTCTATTGTTTTATCAAAATTCGGGCTGTTTGATAATAGCATTATAAACCCGAATATGGTAGATAGGATATCTCATATCATACAACCTCAGAAAATTATTATAAAACCTGAAAACCTGTGACTAAAACGAAAAGCACTTGAGATTTTTAGGGTTCCGTACCCAAAGGGTAAAAGCGGGACCCTATTACTAAGACTTCGCTGTCCGTCTGTCTGTCTGTATGTCACCATGAACAGCTGTATCTCGTGAACCGTGATAGCTAGACAACTGAAATTTTCACTGATGATGTATTTCTGTTGCCGCTATAACAAAAATACTAAAAACAGAATAAAATAAGTATTTAAGGGGGGCTCCCATACAACAAACGTGATTTTTTGCCGTTTTTAGTACGGAACCCTTCGTGCGCGAGTCCGACTCGCACTTGGCCGGTTTTTTTTCTTTTTTTATTAGTATGGAAAAAATGCAAAATGACCTCTTACCATAGGGTGCAAACATAAAGGATACAGGTTTTCCTGTCCTGATATGTCGCATACATCCGCGGCACAAACCGGTACCGACAACCTGTTTTCTTTATGCGGCCTCCCATAGAAAAGTATGGGTGCCCGCATAAAGAAAGCAGATTACAGGTCGGTACTGGTCGGTACAGGTCTTTACCGATCGGTAAAGGTAAAGTAGCCCGTACTTTTCTGGGAGGCCGCATAAAGAAAACAGGTTGCCGGTACCGGTTTGCGCATACATCTGCAGCGCAACAGACCTGTACCGACCGGTACCGACCTGTAACCTGCTTTGTTATGCGGGCACCCTATGGTGCTACTTTACATGTACCGATCGGTACAGACCTGTGAGGACCGGTACCGACCTGTAACCTTCTTTGTTATGCGGGCACCCCTAGACGCAATGAGACTATCGTATTCGATAATGCACCTTTTTAAAAGTGCTCCCTCACCGGGAGCATTCACGTGTACTGTAACATTATAGATTCGTCTTTGAGCATTACATTACAATAATACCTCCCTCCCTGACTGACGAGCATTCGCGTGTTTTTCCTCCTTCACTGATGTATGCCCGTTTTGTATCATTACAAGGTGCGCATTGTAATGCTCGGTTCTCCTCCTTCACTGATGTAATGCTCAAATCTGTAACGTTACATTACACGTGAATGCTCCCGGTGAGGGAGCACCTTAATGTGCAAAACATAATTTCGTTCTAGGGTTTATATAAAAAATAAAAATAAAATAAAAAGTGGTGATTTCAGGGTTTAAGTATAATAATTTTCCGGGGCTGTATGCACTCTAACTACCATATTCGGCTTTACAAGGCTATTGCTATTACCAAATACCCTGTATATTTTTTTTATAATGATGTGTTTTACTTAGTGTTATTAAAGACACAGATGACTAAAATACATATAAAAATCATAATCATACATAACTTACTTTGATAATGATGTATATAGGTATCTTTTATTGCAAAATAGTGATATGCTAAGCTTTTTCTTCCAAATCCTAACTATTTTAGGCTAAAAAATACAAATTAATATTAGAAATTTATAAAAATTACAGTATTAACTACTCTACATGAACGCTTATGTTACTATCAGCCATTTTTAATGTCCCCACAGCTGGAGCACAGGCCTTCCTTATGGCTAGATAATGAGGATGGGCCATAACCCACCCACCACAAGGGCCCAATGGGGATGGGTGGGTGTTAACAACTGCAAATGCACCCGGGACCAACGGGTTAACGTGCCTTCCGAAGCACGGAGAAGCTCGAGGTAATAAACTTTTGGTCACCCATCCCAGGACCGACCCTTGTGAAAGTTGCTCAACCTCCGCAATCGCTGGGGCAGGCGCTAAACCACTGCGCCATCAAGCTCCTCGAACATATCGAGCATATCAAACGCTTATGTAAAAAATATAAACTGTAATGATTCGTTGCTTAGGTACTTTTTTTTACAAAATATGATGATTCTTGACCTTTTTTGAAACATTCCATTTACATACGCAAAAAACTTTGGTAAATTATTTGCTATCCCAAATAAATAGGTACTAACTAAATTATTATTATATGCATGAAGTAAGAGTTTTTTTCGCAGTAACTAAGCAGCTACGGAACAAACAAAATCTGGCTGAAAGTATTTAAGTGGGGCCTTTTTGTCCCACAAAAAATCCTAAGGGCGCATTGCAGCGCGAGGGTTAATGTACACAAAGAGGTTTTTGCGCCATACGCAATCCTTTTCCAAGTCGCACCTGCCCCGAGATTGGAGCTCACATGTATTTTCGTTTATATTTTTATTACACATATTTAAACCTTACGCAATGCCTTAATAAGAAAACAAAAATAATGTTCTATGGCATAGTTGAATTATTGTTCCACCTAAAGGTTCCCCGACTGCCATGAATTGATACTTGTTTTTTATTACACAACTGCCTAAAAAGGAGTGTATTGTGTTCAGGGTTCATTTTAGTTTTTGGGTAGGGCAGTCATAATTTTTCATATTTTTTAAATGATTTGTTTCGCAAAGTATTTTCATTTTCCTTAGCAAGAGTTCTCTCAGTTTAATAAAACCGGTCAAGAGCGAGTCGGACTCGCGCACCGAGGGTTCCGTACCATCATAATTGCTCCGTCAAACCACACTGCAGAGTAGCATAATAAAATTAGTATTGTAGTTTTAGTATTGCGCCATCTCTTGACCGATAGTGGAACTAATGTTAACTTTTTTGGAAATTTGATAATTTCTAAAAAAAGTGTGATATATTGAGACATCGTTTTATTTTTCCTGTAATCTTTATATAAATTGCTATCACATAGAATTATTTCAGATTTTTCTCTTTGCAAACTTCGGAGATAAGGGGGGGGGGGGGGAACGGTATATAAGTCAAAAACTATGCGGCCTAAAACAAAAAAAAATTATTAAAAACGTGCAAACGACGCTCTTTCATATGATACCCCACATGCCCTAGTAGCCCCACTTCAAATTTTTAAGACCCCTTTTCAGTCCCTGTTGTAAAAAAGATATTTATTTTTTTATTTATTTCTTTTACAAAATAGTTGGGCAAATGTCATCTTAAACTATTCCAAATTTCAAGTTGATACCATTAGTAGTTCTCGAGATATCCAGCTGTGACAGACAGACAGACAGACTGAGTCACACCATAAGGGTTCCTTTTTTACCATTTTGGTACGGAACCCTAATAAACGATGAACTATCTTTTTTACTTTCAGTCATCCTGTATTATTAATTTCTGTGTGGCCATGTTGCCAATTTATTTATGTCCGAATACGAAACATTTCGGCTACTGCCAACTGCGCAATTATTACATTTATTATTAATTTTAAATGTATGCCTCTTTATTTGAAATGGGTGAATTGCAAATACTTGGCATTCAAACTTTTATTCGGTACCCTGTAATATCATTGTGAGAGCGAGCGTATTCACGTATTTTAATAAACATTGGTTATTCAAAAGGTTTTCACATATTTTTACTTTAACATATAAGGTTTCCGGTATTAAGTTTTTCTGTTTTAATTGGTTGTTAACTTGACTTTATTAGTAATCTAATGACATTATTATTATTGACATTGTTATTTTAGTGAATGCCTGTTTATATTAGTGACTATTCTGTTTTTTGTACCATTTGACATCTTAATAAATTTGACTTAATTAGTATTTAATGACATCATAATATTATTGACATTTGTAATTTTAGTCCAAGTTAGTTTTAAGTAGGTAGGTAGGTGTTTTTAAACCAATGCTCTAAATTTGTTTTGTTTATTATTATTTTTTATTATCTTAGCGTCCTCGCTGACGGGCGATTAATCGCTGAGCGATTTTTTGTCACTGCGAATAGAACATACGGAGTTCTATACGTAAACGCCCAGGAGCTACTTTTTGTAGCTGCGATAAATGCAGCATTGACGGATTTTTGCCGCGATTGACGCCGCGATTATCGCAGCTACAAAAAGTCGCCCGTGAGATATGTTTTTTATGACATTTTTATTAAGTTTGACATCTGATTTAACTCTTGGATTGACAGATGATAATTTGCTATTCTAATTATTAAAAATTACTGTACTTATAGTAATTTTATATCTTAATAATAACTTTAACATGCTGGCGTTTTGGGAAAACTATAAATCAACATGTTCACCAATTGTTAAATAAATTAACGAAACTTTCTTTTAATCATACATCTGAACTAATTGTGTACACATGCAAGAGTATAAGAAAATGTTAAGGATATGAATTATAATTATTCTTATGAATCGAATAAGTATGAATTTGTTGATAGATACTAAAAACATTAGGGTCCCAAAATAATGTGGTTTTTCAAGAGTAGTTAATGTCAATGTGATATCTAATGAGAAATCTTTACAAACTCTATATAGTAATAAAGGAAGGTAGGACGCAAATGGCGAAATGCACACCAATCTACGAGGCACTCAGGCTTTAGGGTCCCAAAATAATGTGGTTTTTCAAGAGTAGTTAATGTCAATGTGATATCTAGATATGAGCGCCGATGGGTAAAAGGCCGGCGGCGGCGCGCCGACTTTTTTGTGTCGGCGGCGGCGGCGCCGTCGGCGGCGTGACCTCTAAGTGTTTTTTTTTATTTATTGACAGGAAATAATAAAAAGACATAGTTTATCGATCAGAAATACTTGTTTGTATTAGAATTTAAAAACCGTACATCATATCAGCCGCACGATACCCACTGGGTTTACCGTATCCACGACGGATGGATCTCCACTATGATCGGTCCTACTTGGTTCGCATCCAGAGGGTTCCCACGACCTTCACCAGATCGTCGGTTCACCTTGTCGGGGGCCTACCCACGGGGCGTCATCCGGTGCGCGGTCGCCATTCCAGAACCGCCCCGCCTCAATGTCCATCGATTTTTCTCACTATGTGTCCCGCCCACTGCCACTTAAGCCAAGCAATCCTTCGAGCGATGTCGGTTACACGGATCTCCTCATTTTTTATTTGACCACGTAGGGAAATGCCGAGCATGGCTAGAGAGCTGAAGGTAAGAAGGCTCAAGGTAACCCATTGTGCAATGGCTCTCCATTGAGATGAGAGACGTAGTTAGCGACCACTCTGGTAATACACACTGGACATAGACTTTTATCTTTAGGCTCTGAGGTAAGTTGGATTTTGGACGCGAAGATTTTTAGAAGCTTCCTGAATGCTGCCTATCCCAGTTGGATTTGACAAGAGATTTCTTTTTCGAAGTTGGACTAACCTAACTGGACTGTCTGTCCTAGGTATACGTAATGGTCAACAACTTCGAGTGTAGTTGGTCAACAACTTTGTGATGGCTCCGCCAAATACCAGCTCCAGATGCTTGAATCCATTTAGCGAAGGGCCAGGAAGATCATCAGCAACGATAATCTTTTTTGTAGTAAGCTGAAAAGCCTCGAGCATAGACGCGGCTGAAGATTATTGGTTTTTTATCAGATAAATTTCGCCGAGTGTGCAATAGAATTGCACACTCGGCTCTTAGAACCTAATTACACCATCTCCCTTCTTCCACCAGACAACCAGACGTACGAATCAGCGCCACCGTTTTTTGGTGGATATTCCAAAGACTCGCACTAAGCGTTTTTCTTCATCATCGTATCATCCGTACCGCTAGAGAGTGGAACTCCTTGCCTGAGCCTGTGTTTCCCGATAGGTAAAATCTGGGGGCCTTCAAGTCGCGAGTGAATAGGAATCTTCTAGGCAAGCGCGTTTCATCGTGAATCGCATCATCGCTTACCATTATCATCAAGCGTGATAGCATAGCAGGCAAGCGCTTTGCCTATCTAATCATAAAAAAGTGTTCCCAACATGAACTGGAGTGGGTGTACAACATGATTTTCGTCTTATCCATGTTCATTCTAAGACCTCTTTGGGAGGCACTCCGGAGATCTTCGAGCATTTTGTTCAAGTCTTTCATGGTGTCAGCCATAAGAAATAAAAAGCATTAAAAATCGGCAAAACGGCGGTATGTTAGGTACTGGCCATTGATGTTGATACCGAGTCCTTCCAAGAACTTCAAGATAACCATGCAGCTGTGAACAGTTTCGGAGAAATAAGGTCTCCCTGTCTCACACCTCGCTGCAGTTAGATTGGGTTTGTGCTCTGGTTCTGTAATAGGACCGACATGGTGGCATTTTTGTATAAGTATGTGCCTCAACACCTTGATATACTTGTAGTCCAGTTTGCACCTCTGGAGAGTCTGCAGCACCGCCCAGGTCTCTATCGAATCAAAGGCTTTCTCATAGTCCATGAACGCCAAGTAATAGTTCCAACAGTAACTGTGTTTATTACACTTCGATCATCTTATTACACTTCAATTATGAAAGCGAAGAAACGGTAATTTTATCTAGTTTTGTTTTAAAAACGTCCACAATTTGTTCTTCTAATGACGACGACGACGAAGACGTGGGCATTTTGATACAAACATGAAACGCGTCCTATCTTACCATGAAAACGAGCTTGTTCACACTGATTCTTTAAATCTTTTCTGTCGCTCGGCGCGCCGTTATCTTTTCGCGGCGGCGGCGGCGCGGCAGAATTGGCGGCGGCGGCGGCGCGCCGGCGCGGCGCTCATATCTAGTGATATCTAATGAGAAATCTTTACAAACTCTATTTAGTAATAAAGGAAGGTAGGACGCAAATGGCGAAATGCACACCAATCTACGAGGCACTCAGGCTTTTAGGCGGGTGTCGCATTTCCGACGCGATACTGAGCGATTGTCTGGCCAGCTGTTCCAGCATAATGTTATAGTAAATGGAGCTGAAATACTATCGCCTGTTCTAACTGATGAGTGGATAAATTAAACTTGGCAAATGAACTGAATATACACCGTGTTACAAAAATATCCCTAATGCCGATTATGGTAGATAGGCATCATCAAACTGATCAGCTTTTACTATGGGACCAACTTGAAATCGCGAAAAAAAAACTAGCTGTTTCATACAAAAACTTTTACTATGGGACAAACTCTGAAATCGTGAAAAAAAAATCAACTGTTTTATCATTTTGATATTTTCGTTATTAGTTTTTGTAATAAACAACAATTTTCTTTTTGCGATTTCAGAGTTGGTCCCAAAGTAAAAGTTATTCAGTTTGTTGGTCCCTATCTACTATGTTTGGCATTAGAGGTATTTTTGTAACACGTTGTATAAAACAAAAAACCGGCCAAGTGCGAGTCGGACTCGCGCACGAAGGGTTCCGTACCAAAAAAACAGCAAAAAAATTACGTTTGTTGTATGGGAGCCCCCCTTAAATATTAATTTTATTCTGTTTTTAGTATTTGTTGTTATATCGGCAACAGAAATACATAATCTGTGGAAATTTCAACTGTCTACCTGTTGTTATTATTAATATAGAGCAAAAAACAGCAAAAAAATCACGTTTGTTGTATGGGAGCTCCCCTTAAATATTAATTTTCTGTTTTTAGTATTTGTCGTTATAGCGGCAACAGAAATACATCATCTGTGAAAATTTCAACTTTCTAGCTATCACGGTTCATGAGATACAACCTGGTGACAGACAGACAGACAGACAGACAGACAGACAGACGGACAGCGGAGGCTTAGTAATAGAGTCCCGTTTTTACCCTTTGGGTACAGAACCCTAAAAACGTACAAAAGCATTTTCTTACGTTAAAAAATGGTTTGTGATCTAACACTACTGATATTGTTCTTCGAAATAGACATATAACTTAATAAGTTCGTTCGCTATTTGAAATTTCACTCGAACTACTGTCCAATGGATAGACTTTAAATATCCGTAAGCAATTTTCTAACAACCGTCGTTCCATCTTTTGGCGTTCAAGAATCGTAAGTTTTCCGTTTGGCAGTAGCCGTAATAATGGGTTGACAAACTGTTTGGACTCGGGAGCATCTCCGAGGGAGAAGTTTAGAATTGTTTGGACGCACGCGTCTTTTCGCCTTTGGTTCAAAATGAGGAAGAGCGCGACTGAAGAACTGACATTGAAATTTAAAGGTTTGAAATCATATAACAGATAGGTATTATTATTTTTGCAATGCAACCACGATCCAAGTAAACAAGATCTTTTTTCCCGTGACAACTGGGTCACGAGATGGACGTTAGTTACGTTGTGTATGATGCGTTATTAAACTACTGCCGACAAGCCGTCACATTATTGTGACGTTGTCTTAGGCCCATAGGTAACCGCTCTTAATGTTGATAGCTATCTTGAGCTCATAACTGAGATGCTGACTGAGATCATGACTGATCTCAAGATAGCTCGCAACGTTAAGAGCGGTTTATAAATACGGGCCATCGTAGGAAGATAATACCGACTGTCATACTGAACTTCGAAGTTCAAAACATACCTGGTGAAGCATATTATAAAACCATGAATGCAACAAAATCTTAACTGCAACAATATGAATGAATATTAATAAAAGTATATTTTATTACTGTTTTTAAGAAAAAATGGGCTTAATAATGATCCTTGAGACATACCAACAGGGAGTTCACTGAGCGAAAAGAAGGGAGAGAAGCTTAATTCGTTTAGAGACAGACGGGAAACACAAATACAATAATAACTCAGTAAACGGTAGAATTTTGTCATTAATTATTAACGTTAGGAATATAAAAAGGAATTATGAATAAGTCTGCAATTAGATGGAACAAGTTGGGTATTATTATAAGTCGGTAAGCCTCTCAAAAATACTTAAATCTTAATTTTGCAATTTATTTTTGCCCAGGCGCTTTTTGCCAACTTTTTGAGATGATGATAATAATGTATCATAACGCGAATTTTAATGTACATTATGAATATAAATAGACGCATAATGATCCATACTTCAAGACGAGCTCGTTTGAATATATTATTTACGAAGAAAATTTGTGGGATCCAGACCGCATTTAACAAGTTCATTGTATTTTTAATATGCTGGTTGAACTTGGTTGAATCTTATTACTTGGGGGACATCCCTAATGAAGAGCGAGATCTAAGTAAATTATAATAATTCAAGAGACTAGGATATTGAACCCTTTTATAGTTAAATTTCGGAAAGTTGAAATCGCAACAATATTGGAATTTCGAAACTTTATGTATGAGTCTCTCCGATTAGGGGCTACATTTATAAGTTTGGGTGTACTCTAATTCTATTTTTAAAAGCTTTATCTCAAACGAAACAAAGGTAACCCATTTAGGTTACATGTGCATGTACTTGTACATGGTTACATGTGTGTACATGTGCATTTGCACAGAATAGATATTAGCCCAAATGTTAAGCGCAAAAAAATCTACATTTTCAATTTAGCCTTGTAGCGAAAAAGGGTTCTTCTATGCATCTGCATTAATATTAAACAGCTACATATACATGAGTAGAGGATTAAGCCGGTAATGGTTCTCACTGTACCGGGGATGTTTTTAAACCTTTCTCTCTGATTGAATCAGTGTTTGGAATAGTACAAGTATTTGTAAGTAATTCGAAGTTCTTGGAGTCGCTAGAGGCTCTTACGATTGAAAGGAAACTATGTAAAAAGAACAATGAAAATGAAAGAACGATGTTCATCATTCGATTTATTTAATTTTTGAGCTAATAATGTTTCGAAGCGGAATGAATGTTGTTCGATTATCGTGTTTCAGTAGTGCAGAGGCGCTTAGTGCAGAGACGCCCGAGCGCCTCTGCACTATTGGTTGCAGAGTAAGAGTTGTTATGAGAAATTTCGAGTTACCTCTGAAGGCGGCGGGCCAAGGGAAAGCCAACTGTCTTTGAAAGGCTCACTTTATTTTATTTACTTAAATATTTGCACATTTGGTCGGCTTCTTCGAACATAAATTCTCGAAGGATTTCTGAAACTTTAATTAACTTTTTTAGTTTCGCTGTGAAAGTGCTGTTTATTTTTATTATATTTAAATATTCTACTTTGAACCGAGACGACGACTGCAAATCATGATTGATGCTGTATCTAAAATTTGTATATTTAAGATACTGCAACGAAATGAAATTTGATCCTAATAGGTATGAACCTTTAGACAAAAAAAGTTGGGAGTTACAAGTCGTGATAAAGTTTGGCCGCATGATGTAAACTGATCTGTAGGTGTCAGTTTCTATTATGCGGCCAAACTTTATCACGACTTGTATCTCCCAATTTTTGAAGTGAATACTTCTTTAGCGGCGTTGTACACTTTTTGGAAATGGGGAAAAAATGTTAAACTAAGACGGCAATTCGTGCAAAATTATTCCCTAACCATTCCAAAATATCAAAAATGCACAACGTTAATATTCAAGTTTTCACTTCTGCCGGCACTTCCAGAGTGCAACCCGATTTTTATTTGTATGGAGGTTCATACCTACTATAGTATTGTTTAAAAGTGTGTGCGTGCAGTGCAATACAATATCTGACACTGTGTTACTTATCATAGTTACCTATTTTCTATGTTTTGGTTGTGAACTAACACAATCTAGGTCTAACCGAATTGTTTTGCACAAAACTCGTATTTGCCACAAAGTCGGGTTGGTTTTCGCGGAGACTTACAGTTGCCTTAATTGTAGTTGCCGAAGTTCGCCACCGATTGGCCGGGTATACATAGCACAAAATAAATAAAGCTAAAGCAGTAACGCAACTACAAACGTCCGAATCAGCGCACTCATTCAGACACACGTTAATGAAGAAGTTTCACCATGTTAAAAAAACTTTTTAAATAAAATTAAAATATAGCTAATAGTAAAAATTAATATATCAGTGAAAAAAAATGGTCATAAGGCAGAGCAATAAATAATTGAGTTGACAAATTTTTGCGCGACACGAATGACCTGATTATAAAACCAACCCGGCAAACATTTTTTGCACAAGCACGAATTAAGGAGGGAATAATTGACCAATAGCGCGCTCTAAACAGTGACCCCCCGCTGCCACCCGCCCCCGCCAAGCAGTGTTCTGCGTAGGCGACGCCATTGTTCAAGAACTTTGCCGTCACCTGTACGGTGTCACACTCCTTAACCCCCGCACCGAATACGACGACACGATGACAACGAGGGAGTGTACGTTAATATAGCGTGTAGACATACTGCTTTGGCTATGTATGTACTGTGTACAAAGCGACACAGTTTTCTGTAACAAGGGCACTTCATAACAACACGGATTAAACACGCAAGTTTGAGGGCTCTGGGCTCCAGAGCGGATGCCGGTGGAATGCTGAAAGTTATTCCGGATAAGGTATAAGCTCATGGATACACGTGAACGTGATTGTATACAAACTAAAACGATACTAACTACTGAATATCAACCTTAATAGAAAAAAGTTGAAAGACAAATTGTTTGCGATGAACATAACAGCAGCAATCTAATATTTTGAAAGTGATTCAATTTCACAACCTGTGTTATTTTAAATCTATTTCCTATTGTGTCAAAACATAAAAGGGTTGAAACAATACAAATGTTTTTTATTCCAATTTCAGATTGCGTCGTACATTTATTATTATTCTGGACAAGACTGCATTTTAGTATAATTTACAATATCTGGGGGTCTATTACGATACACGCAGCTGCGTCCGTGCATTGTTTTGATTTTTTCCTATTACAAATCACTTTCGCATGCGATATTGCGAAGTGATTGCATGAGTTTGACAGTTTCTCTCTTACGTATCCGACATCGTTCGTTTAGTAGTCTATGGACTACGATAGAAAAATTCAAAATGTTTGATAAAACTACAACCAACGAACTGCGGACGACTATCGAGGCCAAGTGACTGCGTTCCGCAACTGCGTACGTTATTTTCGTAATAGGCCCCCTGATGTAGCTCTGTGATATAATCAATTCGTTACACTGTATCGCTAACTACTAGCGCCAAACATGTAAAATAAGTTGACAAGTGAGTACTAAGCCTTGGCTAAGTAACCGCGGTAATCTCCTAATACGTTATTATGACAAAGTACAATAATTAAGCGGGCCCAGCCCATAGGACCCCTTCCTTGTTTATTCATAACTTGAATTTTCAAGTATTTCTTAGTAGGTAGTTGGAACTTAGTCACAGTAGACTGTGACTTAGTATTAGAATAGGAAAACAATTGGATAGTCAGTAACTAAAATAATACTGAAAGGTCTTATTAGGGTACTTTCTTAATTTTCCAATTCTATAAATACGCTATTGGATGCTTACATGTGTCATGTAAGAGCATTCATTACATGCTCTTACATGACACAATTGTTTGATTTAAGAATAATAATATCTATAGATATCTGCTTGAGAAATTTGCTTTCACGATTTGCTTTCACGCGAATGGTAATGTAACTCAACAAAACTTGATATCTTTTTAGGGTTCCGTACCAAAATGGTAAAAAAGGAACCCTTATGGACTCAGTCTGTCTGTATGTCTGTCTGTCACAGCTGGATATCTCGAGAACTACTAATGATATCAACTTCAAATTTGGAATAATTTAAGATGACATTTGCCCAACTATTTTGCAAATAAGAAAGAAATAAAAAAAAAATATTTTTTACATTGACCTGCATATATTTACACTGGACAGGCTTATGTCAAACTGTTTTTGTGCCTATTTGATTACCGCCATGTTGGCGCTGTAGGACGTATCGTGAGCATAGACATAGAAAAATTTCGTGGAATATTAACTTTATGATCGTGAGCATAGCGTGCGTACGTGGTACTAAAGTTTGAAGTCTGGAGAGACCATCACGTCAACCATTTTCATATTGTACGTCAAAATTAGTTCTTTAGACGCACGCTAGTGGCGTTTCAAATAAGCACAAGAACTTTGCTGTCAAATCATACAGACAGTCTGTCCAGTTAAATAAAAAAAATTTTTTTCATGTCTGTGATTTTTTACAACAGGGACTTGTAGGAAATGAAGTACGGTAGTATGGGTATCACGTCGGGGTCACCAGTGCAGGAAATGAAGACGGTAGTATTGGGTATCACGTCGGGGTCACCAGTGTAGGAAATGTGGGGGTAAGGTATGGTATGGGAGAAGGGTAGCCACTAGTAGGAAGGCCAAAGTGGAAGATCTTCCTCCGGGCTGGGTGATCTTAGCCCGGGGACCGCGGTCCAACTGATGATGGTTGGCAGTTGTATATATGCTGCGTCGCTGAGAAAACTCCGTCAGCGAGATGTAGGTTTCTCCATATATTCTCCATACTACGAGGTGTTATTCCTTACTAATCTTTGTGTTCATTCGACACTAGGCGCCATCTAGTAACATGGTGGTTGAATCCTGTTGTAACCGTGTTGCTATGTGCGGCGGTACGGTAGATGCCGTTACAGACTAAAAAGGGGTCTTAAAAATTTGAAGTGGGGCTCCTAGGGCATGTGGGGTATCATATGAAAGAGCGCCGTTTGCATATTTTCAATCATTTTTTCTTTTTTTAGGCCGCAAAGTTTTCGACTTATAATGAAAAATGTAAAAAAATACCGTCCCCCCCCATCTCCGATGTTTGCATAGAGAAAAATCTGAAATAATTCTGTGTGATAGCAGTTTATATAAAGATTACAGGAAAAATAAAACGATGTCTCAATATAGCACATTTTTACATTATATTACACAAAAAAGTTAACATAAGTTCCACTATCGGTCAAGAGATGGCGCTGATCTAAAACTGCAATACTAATTTTATTATTTTACTCTGCAGTGTATTTATTATGATGGCACGGAAAATTCGGTGCGCTAGTCCGACTCGCTCATGACCGGTTTTATTTATTTGAATAACAAGTCACTCACACACACGCATGCACACACATGCATTACACTCAAATGCACATAACACAGATTATTATTAAAGCAAAGTCACATTGGCAAAGTTCAATCTGTGGCAAAGTTCCGAGTTTACTGGGTGCATCTGTATGCATGCTATGCGCGGCGCACTATTTACACGATCTGGTTCCAATTTTCACTCACTGTATTGCAATGTAACTAAATTTCTGTTTGTTCCTGACTTCGTGGAACAGATTTTGCATTGTGATTATTCCTATTGATGTGGACTGTACTGAATCTAAATAAAAATGGACCGAACTTTATTACTACTTTTAAAGGAAAATATTTATTTTTATCCTCCTCCTCACATGATAGTAACATGATAGATAACTATCAGAAAAAATAAAATCCTTATTTTAGCTGACTTATCATTAAAAATAAATAAATTTAAAAATATTGAAAACACCAAAGCCCTGCCAAAAACTAACTAAAAAGTTAAATAACAAATGTCATTGCAGTCGGGGGAACATTTTGTGGTACAATTTTTAATCAAAGAGGTCCCCCGACTGCAATGACACTTGTTATTTAACTTTTTAGTTCGTTTTTGGCAGGGCAGTCGTTTTGTTTTTTTTTTTTATTTCTTTTTATTTTGGCACATTTTAGTGATAAATTATATAGTTTTGAAATGTGCTTATTAAGGTCTTTCATTTGATGCCCATATTGTAATAATTGAAGAAAAAAAATTTTTTTTCTCATTTGAAAATGGCGTCGTGCAGTCGCCATAATTATTGGCTATTTTTCCAAAAAAACTATAGCCAGTGTCACTCGGAACAATGTAAGGATTCTAACGAAACCCCATACATCCAAATCCGCCATTAAGAAGTTATGGTGAAATTAAGAAACTCACATACCCACAAACATACATGAACCCTGAACACATATACACTCCTTTTTGGGCAGTCGTGTAAAAAAAATATCTGAAAGTGACTCTTATTTTAAACAAAATAAGGGTGCCCGGAGGAGTTGTAACTTAGCCAAAACTATTTTTTTTCGCATAGCGTAAATGGAATAAGTTAGCATAGTGTTCAAACACCATTAAAAAGTTTTGTTACATGAGTGTTCACAGAAAATGCTAGAATGAAAACTGCAACTTCTTGAAAATTCTCCATAGTTATCGGCACTTTCCTAAAATACCTATAAATGAAATAAAACACTTTTTAACGGATACTAGCGCGGTTTTATTGAATGTACTTTGGTATTTAGTTGGTATTTGGTTTGATTTTTGGTTTTTCCCGACGTTTCGGCACCTTTGCAGCTGCCGTGGTCACGGGGGACTGAAGCTACCCGTGAGCCTACCCTCAAGCGATGGTAGGCTAGGTAGGCTCGCTTGAGGGTAGGCTCACGGGTAGCTTCAGTCCCCCGTGACCACGGCAGCTGCAAAGGTGCCGAAACGTCGGGAAAAACCAAAAATCAAACCAAATACCAACTAAATACCAAAGTACATTCAATAAAACCGCGCTAGTATCCGTTAAAAAGTGTTTTATTTCATGTCTAGTGAGCGCGTAAGCTTGAGAAGTGAAAATACCTATAAAGTTAACTTTGAACCAACGTATTTTCTACTTTACTGGTACTTAAAAAAGCAGTGTTATTCAGTACAAAAAAAAATATTTAGGTATGATCAGCCTTGTGTATCGATTTAATTAAAATCTGTTGTTCCTAAAATATTGAAAATATGTTTATCGATGAAATAGTTCAAAAATCCTATATCTCAACAAAAGCTTTAGTAAAGGCCAACAGCTTTTAAGTTAATTTCAAAGGGTAAACTTGAAAATGTAAATTTTAATTACCAAACGGGATAAAAATAACGATTAGCATAAAATTATAATTTCAAAGTGCAGTCGAGCACTCTGGCTGGTCTGTTATTGCGACAGATTATGCTAACGAGTCCCGATAAAACCTTTCTTCCTGGTTACAACGATCGGGATTGTTTTCATTTCTTGAAGTTTATTTTAGTTTTAGTTCTTACTACGACTGAATTAAGCTGTCTTCTATATAGAGACTTTATAAGGCACCGTTTGCGAGAGGCAGATATCTGATGAAGCCCACGTAGTGGTAATTTTTAATGTTTCTATGTCGTTTTTAGGTTTGGTACGGACCCAAAGGGCAAAAACGGGACCCTATTATTATTACTAAGACTCCACTGTCCGTCTGTTTGTCTGTCACCAGGCTGTCACCATTTCATGAAACGTGATAGTTAGACTTGTTTTCATAGATGATTAATTTCTGTTGCCGCTATAACACCAAATACTAAAAACTGAATTTGTACGGACCCCATGGTGGGTCCGGGTTTTTGAATCCTTACTAATATTAAATTTGAAGCTAAATTTGTTTGTTATCGATCATCATGAAATTTTGCATACGTAAACGTTGTAAGGGGTACAGAATAGTAGATTATACACCAAGGGGATAAAGCACTGTTTTATGTCACGGGCGCTATATTGAATCCTGAACGTAACGAAGGACTCCAAATTTAACTCCCGAGCGCAGCGAGATTAATATATGTCATAAGTTAATTCCCGAGCAAAGCGAGGGAATTAAGATTAAGTCCTGAGTGCAGTGAGGGATTCAAGCGCCCAAGAAAAAAACAGTTTTATCCCGGTGGTGTTTATTCTACTTTTCTCACTTTATGCGAGACAATAAAAAACCAGGCTTAGTGAATAGTGCAGTACAGCAGTTACAGCATTTTAAAAGTGCAAATTGATATTGGAGACATTAGTCCAATTATGGAAAGATAACGTTATATTTTTATTTGGTACGTTTATCGAGGTTGAGCTAGAGTTTATTTGAGTTGTAGCTGCTTGACTTCTTTGTAGCTGATAAATATTCAAAATAGACCAGAAGCACTGATTCAGACACAGACTTTGCACCTTTTGCAGTTTTCCATGTGTCAAAATCTTTATAGGCTTTCAGGTATTTTTCCTTTGACTTTTCTGGGAGTAGATTATTGACAATGCCTATGGCATCTAATTTAATAGCTTCTGGAGTCAAAATACTTTTATCACTCGACATTTTTTATTTTTTCTTTGAAATATTTACAGAATCTTCTAAAGCTAGTAGTACTACTAGCTACGGCTATAGCAACTTCTTTCAGCTGGCGTGGCCTACTCGATTTGACAAACAAATGAAGTTCGTCTCAGTGCGAATCTAGTGGGCCACGGCCTCGGTCTTCGAAAATCGAGTTGGCCGCGCCCGCTGAGGACACATTCTGTTTAGTGAAATTAGACTTTATGGACATAGCAATAACAATTATGAAAGTGAAAATCACATTATTGACCAGCGGGTTATAATAGAACATTATACTTCAGGATTCTTCCTTTGATATTAGTACTATTAACACATGTAGTATCGCTTGCATGTATAACCACTTAGCACGTTATTTTAGAGTAATAACCTAAAAAACCTAAAAAGAGAAGGTATTTGATTTAGAATTGACAGATATTTTGACATTTCCGGCTCGAAATTTCCGGTTCTCCTCGACGCCATCACGCGCCAACTACACCATTCGCTTTTCGTGCTTCGCCACGGACGCACGCATACAATCTCAAAGTGAGAATTCTTAAGAATTATATTTTATACAGTGAAAATTTAATTTACTTAGTTAAAATGCTTCGTGCAGAAAGGAAAAAAGTTTTCAAGACGGAAGAGGACAAGAAGAAGAATACAAGATGGAGAAACACTATTAAATGCGTAACTGCCATTTTGGGCTTTTACCGTTTACTTGGCTTGAACGCGTAACTGCCAGACTGGGCTTTTACCGTTTACTTGGCTTAACTGCATAATTGTTTACTTACCTTTATGAATGCGTAACTGACATACTGGGCTTTTACCATATATATTTATTTTACTTTAATGTACATTAGTACAAAAAGAGCGGACTTAATGCTAATAGCATTCCCTCCCAGACAACATTGTTTGCTGAGATTTAAAAATGCGTAACTGCTACACTGGGCTTTTACCATTTAATTATTTAATTTTGTCTGACACGAACTTACCATACTGGGTACTTTCTGTCATAAGGCATGTGTCTAATAAGGCATGAACCAAATATCTATTGCACTCGAAATAGTCACACTGGACTATTTCACCGCATAGATAGGTCAGACAACGCAACTGCAACAAGTGCAGCAACTCAAAGTGCCCCTGATGACGCGACAGTGTAAAAAGCAAGCTGCCCTCAAAGGTTACCATGTTGGAACCGTTGCCGAGCACCAATCGGGTGACTCCGCCGTCCGCCGAATTCGCCGCCATCCGCCTTCCAGCCAGGCGGCTGCTCTGCTGGAGCTGCAACAGCAGCCCTGACAACAGCTTAGTTCATCAGGTATGAATTTTGATATCATAGATATCCTTGGTGTTGCGTTGATCCCAACGGAATAATAGAGTACCATCGGTACTGAGATAAATTTCTGCCTTGCAAAATTTATATAATATAATTATGTATGATTTTATTATACACATTGTTACAACTGTAACGCAAAACTGCCAGTATAACGTTCATAAGCAGAGCTATAAATAAATGCTAAAATTAGCAACTTCATGGAACCAGATAATAAGTTATACAGCAACTAGCTGATACCTGATATTTCACAATTTTTATGTGAAATAGCTTCTATTAATATAGGTACGCCTAACATGGGCCTGCTGATAGAAATTTCAATAAGAAATTGAATAATAGAATCCATACATTTTGTTATCCATAAATGCAGTAAGTGTTTATTACTGTGTACCACAGTTTTAATAAGTAAAAACTTTAAACATTTGCCTTAACTAGGATATCCTATGTTTCAGGCCTATTATTTATGTTTAATCACTAACTAATTAGTAGGTTTATTTCTAAGCTATTCCCTTGTAAAATGTAAAAAATACTTGTCTATTAATTTTCAAATTGAATTTGTGTGTGTAAAACATAAATTGATTGATCTTAATGATAATGATTCTGATGTGCAGAAATTATTAGCCAAGTAGATATATTATAGTAATAATGAAGCATAAGGAGCAGCTCTCCAATATAGAACACCTTTTTTATGACAGTAATTTAAGACAGTGTTTTGCACTTTATACATTATACAATGGGGCATTGCAACATTCATTTGTTGTGCACAACATACATTTTATTATAAACAGAAGGTATATGGTCAACTCAAGTGTAATTGATGCTGTCCACTTAAAAGGCCACCAACAGTTGAGTCGAATATGAATGATGCATTGGCCACAGGCCTGAGGTTAACGATATTGATCAAAGAAAAAACTGTAAGTAAACCGGGCGTAGTACTTAAATAAAACATACATTTTAAAACTGATTTATATATTTATTTGCTGGTACATTTTGTTTTAAAACAATTTAAACTTGAAAACAACAAACGAAACATGCAGCCAGGTATACCATATGCTTAATTCCGACGGCAAACGAATATCGAGACGCGGCGACGAAGCCCCATCAACGATTTCTTTCGTCGATAGCAGCAGACCCGCAGGCGGCCGTTACGGTCCATCGAAACAGTTGCCGAGGATACATTCGTCCAACATTCACATTCGATCATCGTACGCGGGGTAAGGATACTCGTAAGGATCTGGTGCAGCATTTATCTGTATTCAGCGAATACAGGCAGTGGTCGCCAACTATAGGCACATAGGCGTCCACATAGTTGTTTGGTCTAAATTCGACATGTGTGAAAATACTATTTTCACTGCGCTAGGAGGGCACCAAGATTATTATTATTTTCTTTTATACTCACTCGTACTCACTTGTGCCATCTCCAGAGATATATATTAAATTCTAACATTAATTTGACTAAAATTCGGGTGAAATACATAACAGCCACATAACACGTATGTATTTTAGTGACAGACAATAATTTGTCAACTACACATTAAGTTGAAGGTTCAACATCTCTGTTCAAGAAAAAATGTTTTATCAGGTTGTCATATCAGGTTTAGTAAAAATCTAACACAAGTCATATTATTATAAACTGTAAGAAAGTTATACTATAATAAAAATAAAAAAAATGCCTATTGTTTATAACAAAATAAATTCTGGAAATCCCAGAAGTCGCATTATTATAAACAGTATAAAAGTTAACCTATATTGAAAATAAGAAATGGTTATTGTTTGTAAGAAAACAAGAATACAACAAAAAAGTCTTTGCATTTTAGAAATCCCATCAACCTTTTATGGTTTTAATATTGGAAAAGTAATAGATATATACGAATTAAAATTCTTAACTTTTGGGTATTGTAGTGCCCATATTTTTACAAAATTACTACCGCCGGCTACGACATCTTAGACAGCATTATCTCCCTGTTATATTGGACATAATATTTACTCTAACAATGTGTCTCAGAACATTTTTTAAAGAATTGAGATACACAATAAATTTAAAAACAATTTTTTATACAACTACCTTCACAACTTTCTATTAAGATCTTTTACAAGAAAAACATTCACAAAATTGTAAAATAAATTATGACTATTTTATGAATGGATTAAACCTGTAGATACCGGTATAATAGTATATTTTACTTTATATAGTTGAATATCATCGATACTTACACCGAATTAGAGAAGACATAGTTGTGGAATATTTTTCTCTGGTACCTCTCAACAACGGGGTAGACTGGGGGACACTTGTGGCCAGGAATCAAAACATTGAAAAATAATTGCATATAAATTATCTAGCTAGAACATGTAGCTTATTATATTTTCATTGCCTTTTTTATTATTGTATTCGGTGTAAAGTATTCTAGTCGTTATTATTCGATTCACTTATTCAAAAAATTATTACCAGTTTTGGTATTTTCGGACTGAAATTGAGTAAATTCGAATGCACGTCGAATTAGGTAGTAGAAATAAACATTGTAGAAATATTTTTCTTGATATCCTAGCATTTGGATCCCAAAGACGATTATTTTTTAATTTTAGATTTTAGCATTCACAACGCTATTTTTGTTTAGTGACTATTTTATTTACAAAGACAATTCTGTCACTATCAATTGGACAAGCTATTATTTTTATTCTTTTGTACCAGTTTCTTAGTGTTACAATTCTGCCATTATGATCATCACAATAATTTTAAGCCTTGATACCCATTGTTTACATGTAATATAGTGTCTATTAAAGTACTAACATCCTATAACTTCCAATTCCAGGGATGGAAATTCATCGCACAAATAGACTGGTTTGTACAACATTATCAAGGTGATATTATTTTACAGGTATATTACTATGTTATTTAAGCTTGTATTGTATGTCTGCTGATACTATCAGAAAGCTTGGATATAAAAATGGTTCGATTATTCACCAAATAACAATATAGACATAATAAACACAGAAGTGTGTAACACAATTATTAGTATTATTTAATATTGGATTCATTATTGATTGCACAATATGAGCTAATCTCAAGGTTTGGTATCGAATTTAACTATGCCTTGGCGTAGACTTACATTGCTCAAATACAATGGATATCTAAGATTTCTTATTACTATTTATTAAATATTTTCCAATTAGTTTTTTTTCCAACTTTTCTAACTTAAAAAAAAAAGTTTCACATTGAGGTACCTTGCCTATTGCACATAGAATGAAAACAATATAATCAATTAATTATTTGTTTAGTTCAAGTATGAAACATGAATTCTTCTTACTTTGACACAAACGATTCTATAATTACCTTCTTTATCGAGAATGCTACATATTATTATTATAATAAACATTTCATAATCACTTCTTTTTGTTTATAAATATAAAATAAAAATAGTAATACATAAAAAAAAGAAAAATCTTATACGTAGAATAGATAATGGATTAATGAAATGTAAAATTCAATGATAGTGGAGTAGACTCAAGTCCATGGTAACTAGTTTTAGCACTCGACGTACGCCGATACCTATATAGGTATGTTATGGCTATATAGCCTTAACATTTATTTTTTATTATAGAAATTCCACGTAACACGGCGGAATGGTAGATGATTTCACTATCTTTGCAAGATATCATCGATTAATGATAATTAAACTGAATTTTCCTAACGAATCTTGTTTATTTTTTTGGTACCAACCATCTGTAGGTACCATCTTTGCTTCCAAAACATTAAGAATTATGTTAAAGGTGACTGATTTTCTCTTTTAAATTTAAAAGATTAATTACACAAAGATGATATTTCCATTTTCTTATTTAATGCTTTAAACATCTACATGTGTTAATAGTACTAATATCAAAGGAAGAATCCTGAAGTATAATTAATGATTAAACGAACTTACCTGTAAGTGAAGTTCTATCATAATTATACGAAGGATTCTTCCGAAGATATTAGTATAGAGTCCCACCCTCCCTACTGCTTATTGTTAATTACAATAAGTGTTCACCCACTAAAGAAAATGAGGAAATATCATACGATTTGGACTTTAAACTAAATGATGTAGTTGGCGCGTGATGGCGTCGAGGAGAATTCGAGCCGGAAATGTCAAAATATCTGTCAATTCTAAATCAAATACCTTCTCTTTTTAGGTTTTTTAGGTTATTACTCTAAAATAACGTGCTAAGTGGTGATACATGCAAGCGATACTACATGTGTTAATAGTACTAATATCTTCGGAAGAATCCTTCGTATAATTATGATAGAACTTCACTTACAGGTAAGTTCGTTTAATCATTCATTATAACCCGGCTAAAGCCAAGAGATATAATGTCTTGCTTTCGGTAAGGTTATTTATATGTCATGTAAACCTTTACATGACATATAATTCGGCGTTGTCGAGCATGTGGTGTGAAAAAGTATATTATTTTAAGGTGCCTTTCATCCAGGAAAAAAGTGCTTTTCCCGAAGGAAAATAACCGGCCACGCAGACGAAGTTGCGGGTGGTAGCTAGTTCCAAATTATAGTAAAATCATATTTTTACAGGGTGAAATCGAAAACAGTTGACAAATTTTATGGTGACCGTCAAACTGAACAAGTTTGTTTAAGGGACCAACTTAATCGTCCAGGTTAGGGTTGCCAACCCTACTATATAATATAGTATAGTACTATATTTTTTGAAAAAATATAATGTAGGCAAAACTATATTTTGTCAAGTGAAAAAATTAAACAAAAGCAACAAAAAAAATACGTATATGCACAAGAAATTGCATAATATTTTTTGTGATTAAACACATGGTTTTATGGTTGTTGAATAAATTATGAAAATGTTATAGTACTTACTTAAGTAAGAAAGATGCAACTTCTTTAAAACTTCAACCTACTATATTTTTTGGACTTTTTCGCCATCCTTACTAATATTATAAATGCGAAAGTCCGTTTGTTTGTTTATTTGTTTGTTTGTTTGTTACGCCTTCACGTCTTAACTACTGAACCGATCATCATGAAATTTTGCATACACGTTGTCAGGGGTACAGAGAAGGACATAGGGTACCTTTCATCCCGAAAAAAAGTATTGTTCCCGAGGGATAGCAAAAAAAAATTTTCTACGCAGACGAAGTCGCGGGCGGCCGCTAGTCTACTCTATTTTTACACTAAAAATCTTAAAACTACTATATTTGATCCAAAAAAAAGTTGGCAACCCTAGTCCAGGCACAAGACGCAGACCTCGTATTATTAGATCAACTTGTAATACTTGTTTCGCTCATCGGTTTTAGAATGTTGCAGGACCAATATTGTATGACAAAATTATTAAAAAAATTAATGTCTTTGGCCAATCTCAACACACATATAAGAAAACTTTGAAAAAGTGGTTGTTGACACTGGACTATCAATTAACGGAAGAACTACTCTCCATAGTAAAATAATATTCATCAAAAGCAAGTAACTTTTATACACAATCACACACACACACACACACACACACACACACACACACACACACACACACACACACACACACACACACACACACACACACACACACACACACACACATACACACACACACACACACACACACACACACACACCGAACACACACACACACACACACACAGTCATGCAACATAAAACGCACACATACATAGTTGTCATAATTTTAAGCTATGTAATATTTTTTGGAACAATAAAAGGTTTTTATTATTATTATTATTAATCAGAGCAAAAAATCGACACTTCCATACATGGATGTTCCGTCGAGTAGATAATATTGACGTTCTCTATGGAACAGCTTTTTACTTTTTTTTGCTCTGATTAAGTTGGTCCCATAGACAATGTTGTTCAGTTTGACAGCCAGACGACACACGTCGACTGTTCAAAAAATCACCTGTACTAGGATGTGAACCAACACATTTGCACATTTTGTTTGCAAAACAAATCCCTTGATATACTTAATTGTTGTATCCGGTGCATCGAAGCACTAGAGCTTATCCAAGTTAATTGAGCACAATGTTTATGTTGCAGATTAGGCCAAAGATTTAAGCTACAATTTACGGCCACGCTGGGCATCTATACTTAACTAAGTTTCTGTAAGATTTTATTGTTAGGTCCTTATTAAGCCATGCTGCGATTTTATTCTTTCCATAATATTGAATTTATCTTAGAGCTAAAAAATTAGAAAAACATTAGCTAGCTTAGCACATCAGTATCACACAAACAAATTGCTTATTATATTGATCTAAAGAACTTATGATATGGCTCAAAATTAATTTGAGACTTTGGACATGCTGCACATATTTCCCGCAACATGAAACGTTTCTCTTTAATAGTTAATACAGGGTTATTTTTGGTTCCCAACCATAATACATTTTACAGATTTGTTCAGACCATGATGAAACAGAACAGTGAACAAATTTCTCCAAGAAAGTGTTTCTTTCTCCAAACAAGTGTCGAAATTCGCCACAAAATTTTGGTCATCCATTACTTAACTGATCTCTTTGATTTGTATGGATAGTCAAAACCTTTTTTACATATTATTATTTGGCCCTAGGTTTCTTAGATAAAGTTTTCCAGTTTCATGGACTGAACCCATCGTTTTTTGGATGGTGACTAAAAGAAAAATAGCCCTGTATTATTTCGATGGGGTTAAGAACAATGAATTTTATCAAAATAGGTATGTTGCAAGTTTACTTTTGGATTACTATTTTTTTTATTTAAGAGTAGTATTTAATTGGGTTACAATAAATTCCCATTTTGGGTGTCAAAAATACTGAATATAGTGTACTGAAATAATAAGTGGGTGGCGTACTGAGGGCGACTACAAATGTTGAAAATGGGTGACTTTAAAATACAAATTGAGTAACTAGTTATTCAGAGCGGGTGACCAAATTACTATTTGGGCGACAACCTTAGGATACACAAAACATTTAAATTTTGGCATATATTTTATTTAAGAAATGGTGACTGTTATACTAATCGAGATAACAAAAATACCATGTTGGGCAGCTTATACCAGCTATACAAGGTGTTTGGGAAAAGCCTTATAAAGCCGAATATGGTAAATAGGGACCATAAAACTGAACAACTTTTACTATGGGACCAACTCTGAAATCGCGAAAAAAAAAATCAGCTGTTTCATACAAACTTTAATAACGAAAATATAAAAATGTATGAAACAGCAGTTTTTTTTTTCGATTTCAGAGTTGGTCCCATAGTAAAAGTTGTTCAGTTTGATGGTCCCTATCTACCATATTCAGCTTTATAAGGCTTTTACCAAACAATAGTTGGTTGGTTGGTACTATTATACCTGCTTGGTATAATAGGCCCACTCAGTATTTTTATCAATCATTTAGAATTTTCACTGCTAACTTAAATCATTTATCTCCCACATGTAGTTGCCCGATTCACGATTTTTTGTAATCCACAGTTTGTCGCCCATTTAGTTATGTTGTCGCCCAAAAATAAACCGCTGCCAGATTTAGTATTTAAACACCCCATTATCAGTCGCCTTTAATTATTTCCAGTCACCCATTTAATTAATTCCTTTTATAAAACCTTTAAGGTTTTAGTGACTATAGTCCGTGCCAGTTAAACGTGTATAAACGTTCATTGCCCTCTTCTGTACCAAGAATCCGATAAATATCGTAGCAGTACGTTCCTTTTTGCGTTGGGGTATTATTTAGTGGGTTAATTGATTAATTTTTTAACTTATTGGAAGGTATTTCGCTATATTATTATTAACAATAAAATATTTTTTAAATGATGAATTAAAAAAAATGAATGATGATTAATTTTTATTGCAGATGTCCTACTGATTCGTAATTTTATGTTGTAATACCCGGTGTATTATGAAACGCGAACGATGTAATATTAGCGACAGTTTAGTATGAAGAACGATATTTATCGCTAAATTTCAAGAATTCTTGGTACAGAGAGAGCAATGACCGTTTATGCACGTTTATCTGGCACGAACTATAATAAGACTATAAGCGTATTTATTACTTTTGGGTTTAGAATGTGTCCTAATAATAAACAAGTTAAACAAAATGACAAACAACTATCAATGTTAAATATTTGTTTTGTTAAACTCAAGTGACCTGAGGCATATTATAACAAATAATCCCTGTTCCTAAAAATACAAAAGGTTTTCCTGGATCTCGGCTTTCCGACGTGCTGTAATCTGTAATCTCTAAGTACCGTCCGCAAAAACAGCGCGCGGTAAAAGCCGTGTTTTTGTGAACCTTGGCCCGTGCGTTCGCCTTTGATCAATCACGGCTCTTTGGTACATTCTTTGGTATTTATTGAAGTATTTTTTATTGAAGCTGGTGAATTTTACCATTTGTTGAAGTTCGTCTTGAAATGACGTTAACGATGCTTTGCAAATGGATTTTGAAATTAAATACAGAAGAAAAAAATTTGGACCCATCATACAAAGTAGAATAATAACGTGATAGGTTTAGTATGACGTGGTACTTGCATTATTACTCTGTAGGGGTGGCCCAAATTTTGTGACGTATTTCAACCTAGTACAGGTACGTATGATTCTTGACAAAGTTGTGGTCTAAATGCATTCTGAAAGTTAGGTGACATTTAAATCACCCTGTGTAGAGTTGTTATTATAATACAGGGTAAGGCGTGAAATACACAGAAGAGATGCGGCGGAGATAAGGCGCAGATACGGCGGCGATGCCGGCGATACGTGGATTTGATTGGCCGAAAGCATCCGAAAGACTCACATCTGCACCGTATCGCCGCCGTATCCGCGCCACGTCGCTCCTGTGTATTTCACGCCTAAGGTAACGTACCCAACTACGTGACCCGTTAAGGGGGGAGGAGGGGGTCTTTGAATTACCACGCCTGGTCACAGGGGCGGGAGAGGGGCTTAGGTTTTGTCACGTAGTCAATATCCTATAGGAAAATCTCGCGCTTTTTTTTTTGGCTGTATTCAAATGTGGCGCGCAGCGCTTAGCGCTTTTAGGCCCTTTTTAGGACTTGTTATTGTAAAATTAAGTTTCTGTTACAATATGCTTTTAATTAAGTTTTTTCTTCTTGATAAATCACTTGTTATTGTAGCTAAAATTCTGCACACAGCGCAGTGTATTAATAAAAAGACAAATATGAGCGAGTTTTTTTACTTTCTGTAAAAAAAACCTTTAAAACCATATCTATAAATTGGGATCCCTTGTTTTCGCATAATGGTTTTATACCTAATTTGATTTGGCATAACGGTTTATCATAATAATACTTTGGCATAATTGTTTTTTGGCATACTATTTATATTAGCATAATTATCATTTAGTTTAGACTAATTTGTTTTCGCATAATCTTATTAGGCATATTGTCTATTCGCCTAATATTATATAGACATAAAAATTGTCACCAAGGAGGGGAGGGAGGAAAAATATTGTAAAAAATGGTTCACGTAGTGAGTACGTTTCCTAAAATAAACTCTGATACCAACAGTCCCGGGACATCTCTAGCAGTGATACCCAGCGGTCAGCGCGCCCTAATGAGTGGCACTTTTTGCGTGGGATTAGCTCATCTAGTTTATCCGACACGCTCTAAATGACTTGTTAATCTTGTTATACGCTCGTTAATGAATTTAACTACGCAATCTGTGGGTTTTCGACTCCGAAAGTTGGTAAACTATTGTATTAATTACAAATTCTATTCTTAGTGGTAGAATTCAATAGGCTTACGCTTGCATGTACTAGATAACTCAGCATGTTGAGCACAACTTTTTAGAAAAACATGTCATGTGGCAAAAACGAAGTTTGATAATGCGTAACGCGCGTCAAATAAATAAATAAATGCTTGGATAATTTCACACGGCGCCACCTAGCTTCAATCTAAGCAAAGCTTCTAATATGGATGCTAAGACAACTGATATACTACTTATATACTTTAAATAGGTATACATATTTATTATAACATAGAAACACTTCGGCCTGTCACAGAAATTAAAATTGATAATTTAAATTTCTGCCCGGCCGGGAATCGAACCCGGGACCTCTTGTGTGGTAGACCGGCTTATTGACCACTGCACCACTTAGGTCGTCAAATATCAAACATCAAAAATGTTCAAAATCGAAACATACAAACATTTACTAGAATGATTGCATTAAGCAAAATAATGTTAACTTACAGTATTTTATCGTATTTTTCTAGGAACCATCATACATTTTTGGTCCTTCGAGCAGTATAAAATGTATGACAATATCACCGCCCATTTCAATAAATAACAAAAAGGTTGCGTCGTTCCGTTCCACGTAATCAAGTTCCATCCGACGCAGAATTAACATGATTTTTGTGCGTTTACCTCTGATTAATCGGTGGGCCATTCTTCCCGCTGTAACGGGGTACATTTTCATAAATCACAGCTATAGGTCTGTTTGAACTGATGTATAGGGTTCCATAATTTTCCACAGAAATAAATAACCTAGTAAATTTTTGGGCACCATTTTTGTATCTAGCTTTTTCGAAGACTTTATTAGTGCTCAAGTTTTGATTAGTACTTGACAGCAATTCGATGTTTGTGTTTTCACGCAAGTAGGAGATGACAGACATTTTGACCTCCGTTGGTTTGTACACCGATTTGTACACCATCTCTGAGTCAAATCCCGGGTTCGAATTTAGAAAATGAACTTTTATATATTGGCTCAGGTCTGGGTGTTTGTAGTTCCTCCGTTGTCTCTGATTTTCATAGCACAAGTGCTTTAGCTAGGTATTTTGGGATCACATCAATGTTAGTGATGTAGTCTTAATAAAAAAATCAAAAAGTAGTTCATTTCGTAGACGTGTTTTGTCTAATCTTATTTAAATAGAAGAAAAAAAGAGAATTAAAACACTCATGCTATTTAATTTTGCAACTCAGCAACAACAGAAATACCTTAGAAAAAAATATCATTAGGTACACAATTATTTATCATCACATTTTTATCAAATTACTTCTTTTACTATAAACGGCAAAGGGATCAATATTCATACAGCCTCAAGCGTCATACGTCGCTCTCGTGTCTTATTAAAATGTTGGCAGAAATGTACCCTTTTCCTTTCTAGGAAAAAATATACGGATCCTCGCGAGTAAAACGTGGGGACAGACAGACAGGAAACAGTTTTTTTGAGTGATGTGTGTTGGCACGCTTGTTGTGAGCTAACAAAGAAGTTAAAATCTTTATTGTACCGGCGTGAAGTGCTTCGTGTAATTTTTTGTCGGTTTCATTTTTATTTAGCCACTGTTTATTATGGTTGTCCGGGCGGTTTATCGTTGACGGGTGTTCGTTATTTTTTTTTGATAAAAAACATTGATAGGTCTTGATTGTGAGGAAATAATAGACTTTTGTCTGGGAACCGATTTTGCTCTCGCATCTCATATTTAGCGCATGTTGGAACTCAATTATTGTAATAACTATGGTTGTTCAGATATACGTGTAAGTACGACCTACAAGCGGGCTACAAGTGCGTTTGTAAAAGTTTTCTAGCGCCAATCTGCGCATTTGTTAGTAAGCAATTCTTTCAATTCTCTCTTTGCAATTCTCTCAAAATCGTTCACAGAACAATAAATTGCAACCTGTAAACCTTACATAGATCTGACTTTTACTGAAATTATGAAGAAATGTACAGGAAGATTGGCAAGAAAATTCAACGTAGTAGGAAATCGTAAAAAACTATTGCACGTACCTATTGAAACATATTGAAAAATGGGTGCCAAAGGCATAGAATCAGATGATATCTTAGCTTACATTATGTTTAATGGCAGATGGTTAATACTTAATTAGAGAGAAAAAAATTAAGGGGAAAATACAGAATAGAGTCAGCTAAGTAAATAAATACATAAATAAAAACAAATCGCATCACGGAAACACTAACAGTTTTTATCGTTGGCTAATCTAAATTGTGGCGGCAAAAGTTCATTCACAAAGCTGACCTCATTTCCCTAACTTCGCAAATGAAATTGGCCGCCATTTCGTTTTATTTTCAATTCGTAAAAGTGTTTACAAAACGAACGTGCATTTAAGAAAATTCACCAGAATTACTGACGATAGTGGTCGACCGCTGGGCGGGAAAATTGGGAGTCAGGTTTGCTGAGAAAAGCAGATTAAAAGGCCAAAGTCCCTTAAAACAATTTTTCTTTTTCATCGATGTTTTAAAATTTAAATGAAGTTTTCGGGACAACAAACACAATACCTATTTTGCTAGATAGATAAATAAGTATCAAAATATTTGAAAATACCTAAATACCTATTCAACGATGTGAACAAATGTTACAATAATTGATAAGACTCATTTAGTATTTAATCTTGTTGAGGTAATAAAAAAAATACCAATTTTGTTGTAAAGTTACAGGTAGTTAGGTTATTAGAGAGGGATTTAGTGGCTGTTGTGATCTTCTACTTGGTTTAGTAAATTGTCTATTATTATCGAAATGTGAAAAATTTACCCTAAATATGTTACGGTTAATAGGTAGCCCGAATTGCCGCTAAATATAGTTTTATGGGCTAAAACTAGGTGTAGTCGATAGCTGTTGGCTAAAACTAGATGTAGCTGGTTAAAACTAGGTCTAGCCTTCTTTGTGCTTCTACTAAGGAGTATTAAGAAAGTTATTTCTGTTGTCTGTAAAAAAAATTACCTCGAAATTTAAGGCTCACGTTCCGCTGCGCTTCGTGCTTGCCTTAAATTTATAACCTATATTCGGAACCTACAGGAGTAAAGCACATCGGTTATACCTAGTTTTAGCCAACAGCTATCGGCTACACTTAGTTTTAGCCGGCTAAAACTAGGTTTAGCCGCACTTCGGGTATTAGCCGTAACAAATGTAAATTGAAGATTAGAGAACTTTAGTATAACATAACAGTTTTGAGAGTATTAAAATAATTAGCATGTGAAACTTCTACGATTAGTTGCGATTAATGGCAAGATAAGTTGATGAAACTTTCCAGGCCATAAATGGATTAATGGGAAAGTTTTGAAATGTCAAAGTTCGTATAGCGACGGTAATAGTGCTATATTTGGAATAGGAAAATCAGAAATCTTACTAAATGGAAAGGTGGGATTGAATAAAAATGTTACGCGTGTAAATCTACTAGATTGAAAGGGAATTTGTATGAATAAATTTGAGTTTTACGTGGTCTGAATTGAATAATTTATTACAAATTTCTATACTATTATTATACAAACTTACAAAATGTTATTTTTGCAACACCCCAAATACACACATATTTTTTATTAAAATCTACTTATTTATCTTCAAGATAATGCAATGCTTTATGTTTCGTATTCTAATCAATTCAATAGGAAGATCGCATTTGACCATCAGCCATTTTGGTGGACAAGGAGTATGGGCCATAACCCACCACGTGGGCCCAATGCGGATTAGCGGGTGTTAATGACCGCAAATACAGCCGGGACCTACGGCTTAACGTGCCTTTCGAAGCACGGAAGAGCTAGAGATAATAAATTTTTGGTCACCCATCCCATGACCGACCCTTGCGAAAGTTGCTTAACCTCCGCAATAGGACGCGTCTAGCTTGTTATATTCTGTTTGCCACTACATTAATACACTTGAGTTAAATCCAAACTAGTATCCGAAAGTGCACAGCATTAGCCACATCTGCCTGACAAACTTCCGAGTCTCGGGGCAAAGAATAATCAGCAAAGCGGAACAACGCATTAGTGGCAATGTACTAAGTTGCCGAGTTCAGTTCCGTACAATTATTATTGGCTAGCTTTGTATGCAGCGCTCGCACGGTGGGGCGACCACACTCTGTGACCACGCTGTCACGTTCTGGTCACACGTCATAAGTTTTAACTATTTTTTTGGATTTTGAATTTATCGGCCTAGAAGCGACTGTCCAGTTGTTTTTTTTAAATAAATATTTTCATTTACTATATAGGTACATACAACAATTTTATTTTCTTTCTTAATCGTTATCTAAATATATAAAAGAAGACACTGATTGGTGATTGACATATCAACGCACCACTGACACTGACCAAATTAGGCACATAGGTTCCATGTAAAGTGCACTAAGAAAGGATTTTTCAAAACTCACCCCTCAAAGGGGTACAAAGTTTGTATGAAAGTCACTCAGTTTCGAAGTTAGGATCTCTAAATTATGTGTTTAGGCTGACGATTGAAAATTAACATATACGTGTCTCAACATTTTTGAAAAATCTACTCTCAAATACTTCGAAAATTCTTTATTTTCGAAGTATACGCTTATGGATGGAAATCTAATGCAAAATATATTATTATTGTTTGTATTTCGACCCCTATGAGAATGACACGGGGGTGAAATGGGTTAAATAAACCTAAAAATAGATATGGATGTCGTTATTGGGGTTTTTGAAATGACGATTGCGAAAATGTCATTTATTTTGAAATCTAACACGGTGGACATGATTTAACCCCTAAAGTGGTTAAATTTTATTTATGGAAAATAATGAAAAATATACATTACAACTTTAAGTTTTGTAGGAGCATGTCTAAAAATAGTGAGAGGGGGAGGGGGGGGGGGGGGGGGGAGAGGGACGGGGACGGATACGGGGTTATTGTAATAAACTACCTTCCACCCGCGACTTCGTCCGCGTGGGTATTAGAGAAAATCCTTAGGGAACCTTCAACCAGGATCCGACCAGTCGTTTTTATGGTGGGTCCCCCCAACCAAGTAAAGCGAGCAGCCTCATGCGAGGTCCGCCACACGTGGCTAACGTCTTGCCTCGCGAGGCAGCACGCTCGGTGGGGACCCGCCTTATCGCGTAAAAACGATCAGCCGTTTTAAATCTTGGTTGAAAGTTCCCTAAGGATTTTCTCTAATATCCACGCGGACGAAGTCGCGGGCGGAAACTAGTTCTATATATACAGGATATGAGTAGCACCCTAGCGAAAATTTTAGGGAAAGATTTTACTCTTAGAAATAAATAAGCAACTATATCTATTGAACCATTTGTCGCAAATGCATAGTTGTTGATATTTTGATTTTTCATGGAGAAGCAATGTATGTGTAACAACTCGATAATATCGCTGGTAAACAGTTGTAGATTGCAGGTAAGAAAATTTTGATTTTTTAATTATTTTTCTGTAAATTTAGGTTCTATCTGTGTGATAGAAAAAAAAAACACTAAATTTTTCATGAATTTTGTGAGGGAAAAACCCACTTCAGATAGATTCAGAATCATAAGTGAACTAACTATGCCCAGAAAGTTTTCGCTAGGGTGCTACAGCTAACACCCTGTATTATGTGTAGTTTTTTTTTTGTATAAAATTCTTGTTAAAATCCTTTACTTTACTTTTACTTCCATTCATCCCTGCTAACCACACTATTTGTTATAATAATGGTCTGTGCTGCTAATAAATACCGCAGATCTTTTTAAACTTACGACAATGAAATACTAATTGGAGCAGTTCATAACTTTTAAACGCATCAATCGCTTAAGTCAATTTAAAATAGTTAAGTTCTTTAACAACATTTATTCAAAGTTCTATTCAAAGGAAAAAAGTGTTAGTTAAAGTGTAAAAACTCCTTAACTTTAGAAAGGAATTTTAAATGGTAATAAGTGTCAGTTCTGTCCAGCAGAGCGCTCGAAGTGGCGTCACCCTACCCGGAAGGGGAAGTTTGCGCAAGTTTCTTACTTTTATTAACGGTCCAGCTAATAATAAAGACGGAACTCGCGTTAGTGTTTAGCAAAAAAGCACTAAAGATTTAGAGGTTTAATTTAAGTTTCGAAGAATATATTAGCTCGTGAGGTTGGCGACAGAAGCTTTTCATTTATAACTTGAATATTTTTCGCAACCTCACTTAATATTAAGGTGTTCAGTGTATCTTGTGAATTTTATGACTACTGAAATAAAATTAGCTGTGGAATGCGGGTAAATATATAAAAAAATGTATTTTGTATTTGACTAAATTGTCCAGCACTTTAAGTGTAGGTTGTAGTATATTATTTAAAAAACCGGCTAAGTGCGAGTCGGACACGCGCACGAAGGGTTCCGTACCAAAAAACGGCAATAAAATCACGTTTGTTGTATGGGAGCCCCCCTTAAATATTTATTTTATTCTGTTTTTAGTATTTGTTGTTATAGCGGCAACAGAAATACATCGTCTGTGAAAATTTCAACTTTCTAGCTATCATGGTTCATGAGATACAGCCTGGTGACAGACAGACAGACGGACAGCGGAGTCTTAGTAATAGTGTCCCGTTTTTACCCTTTGGGTACGGAACCCTAAAAAAGCTTGCCCTTTTAAAACACAATATAACGATTTTTTATTTTTCATTCACTCAAAATATGCTTAGAGTTATGAGTGGATCCGCCGAATTTTGTCTTTTTCCCAAAAATTGGGAAACACTTTCGCATCTCTAGGCGTTTCTCAAAAACATCCTGCGGGTATGTCTAATAAATTACATCGGGTCCCCTCCAAATCGGGAAGTAATTGGACAAAATAAGTGCTTCTGTTGCTAAGAGGATTTGCGCTATAATTTTTTTTATTATTATCTTGTAACATCATCTGGCCGCTCCGTATTGTTGGACAGATACCGTTATTGATATATTTCTCATTTTGTTCCATTATGCTCGTACTTTCGCAAAGATAAAAGCTTTTCTTTTTTCGTAACAAACCAATATCTTTTAGAATGCAGTGACTATTTTGTGAACGAAAGAAAATCTTAATTTGATAGTTTTTATTTAATAAAACCTTACAAGCAAATTAAAGCCTCCAGCGCTTTTAACATCAAACAATAACAACATCTTATTTTTAGGGTTCCGTACCCAAAGGGTAAAAACGGGACCCTATTACTAAGCCTCCGCTGTCCGTCTGTCTGTCTGTCTGTCACCAGGCTGTATCTCATGAACCGTGATAGCTAGACAGCTGAAATTTTCACAGATGATGTATTTTTGTTGCCGCTACAACAACAAGTATTTAAGGGGGCTCCCATACAACAAACGTGTTTTTTTGCCGTTTTTTGCTCGATATTAATAACGACAACAGGTAGGCAGTTGAAATTTTCACAGATGATGTATTTCTGATGCCGCTAGAATAATAAATACTAAAATCAGAATAAAATAAATATTTAAGCGGGGCTCCCATACAACAAACGTGATTTTTTTTGCCATTTTTTTGTACGGAACCCTTCGTGCGCGAGTCCGACTCGCACTTGGCCGGTTTTTTTAATTCCTATTAATGAGAACAAAAAATAATCTATTGTTTTGAATTAGCCAATAGATCACTAATAGGGAACATGCATCAAATTTTTTTTTGTATCAAAATCAAAAGTATAATGCGTGAGAAAATAAACAGTAATATTAAAACTTTTCTCTTGTGTTTTTTCTCGTGTTATAGTTACTTAAAGTTAGCACGCAGCAGCACCCGCCGAAAACGCTCTATACAAAAAGGTCAACATTTGTGACGTCACTCATGTCACGTTTCACTGCATTAGTATGGAGTTAGCCAAGAATTTTCAAATATCTCACTAAATATTGCGTTTAAGTACATATGTGTCATACAAAATATTATTTCTTTTTTGTTGTTCTATCCGACTGTTAAGTGCATTATATCCGAAAACGAAAAAAAAATTCGTTATTTTCCCTTGTGTGATAAAACTAAAGTAATACATTTTATTTTTTATTTTTCTGTTCCATCATGTTTTTATACGTGTCCGCAGCGATCAAGCTCAAATTTATCAAAATCGGTGACTTATGCATGGTCCCTATTGGTAATCTAAGATTAGAATGAAGGAAATAATTATTTTGCCCGATAAAAATATTTCATCAAACATTAATCGGCAATTATTCGATGAAAAAATAACTAACGACGTAATTATAATTACAAAGCTGAGCTTGTTTCTCTAACACGTTAAGATGAGTTATTAAATGATCCACAAATTATCTAATTGCGGATTAATAATAACTAAGTTAATTAGCTCGTAAATTAAGGAGCCATGAGGTACTGAAATTATTTATTATGATAACGAATTTGGAAATCGAGTAAAATGAAAGTAATTATGTGCATTGGAAATATCATGTTGTCCACAAATATGATTAAATAGAAAAAATAAAAGTACTATATAAGAAACTAAAGATTTACCTGATGTCCTGAAAAAATATTATTAACGCTCAAAAACTTCTGGAATTGTGAAAGACTGATATATTTTTCACAATAAAAAAATTCGTCTTTTAGAGACTTTCATAAATGTAGTCAACTGGCACAACACGACACTCAACAGACTGGTAAAGGCATCATGGTTTACCATTAAAATTTACCACCTGAATGTAAATTTTGTAAAATTTATTTTTAATAACGAATTTCATCAATATTTTGTCGTTAAGTAAATAATTTATTGGCAAGAAAACTACAAGAGTATTCTTAAATTAAATTAAGTTTCATATAACTGTAATCTACTTTTTTCACAATCTATTTAAATTACAGTCAATACGGAATTTAATTAAAACATCACAGTGTAGGGGTTGGTTAAATATTTTTTAATTTGGATTTTCGAAATATATTTTGTGTTTCTTAATTGGTATTGAATCACCACCGGACTATGGTAATTTTAATTTACAACCTGTATAATTAGGAAATTCGTATTTCCTATATATAGCAGGCTGAAAATCGAGCAGACAGCCTCTCAAATCACCGCCAAACTCATTATCATTATTAATGGTTATCCCTAATTTTCGCGAGTGACATATCAGTAGCGCCCTCTCATTAATTATGTAAGGACTTACAGAATTGCTGCGTCTAAAAAAAATATCGGCAAATTACCAAAGTACGTCATTATTATTTTGGAGTTTTGAGTATAACAGCGCGAAATTATTTTCTAGGAATCAACATGCGTTAAAAATTAAGTAACACCGGGTGGTCACAGAATAAAGTGATACAAAATTTCACAATAAATGCAGATTTTGTAGGACAGGTATCCAAAACAAGAAAAAAGCTGCAATAGCGACGGGAAAAAGTTTGATAGGTGCTTTTAAAGTGGAATAGTGGCTTAGACGCGATTGGCAAGCGAGCAGAGCGAGCGGAACGTTTCGGACTTCAAAGTGCAGTGCAAATTGCAGCACCACTTTTATTTGCAAGGTACTTACTGCCAAAGTTGGAGGTACTCTTGAGTTGGAGTAAATATCATCCGGATTATCGGGAGAGTTAATTTAATTGAGATCGAGAAAAAGTTCAGTTGAGCGAACATTTGTGATTTTGTTTTTCTTAAACTTTTCCAGAATTGCCAGGTTCATTTGGTACTTACTAGTTACTATACTCTTTTCAAGACCAAATAAAACTCTTCTTTCGTTTACAACTTATTTTTTTATCGAACTTTGTAAATGAAATGAAATTAAACACAAGACTGACTTCCGTATCGAATAAAAATATATAAACATGCATAAGTGCGAAGATATTTTGTGAAGTGCGGCAGTTATAATGCCGAGTCTTTCAGAAAAACTTGCAAGTGTCGAAATAACGAGAGCAGTTGCTCATCAGTGAACTAAATTAAATGAGCTAAAGTTTGGGCAGCGCTGCAGAAATATGGATAGAGTACTGAAATGAGTTTCTGGTAGCTGCGAGCCGTTGCCGACGACGGAACGAGATTTACAGAACTTAGACACAGTTTGTAAACATGCTGCAATTCGTATGATAAGCAGAATCGTTTGTAAGTTTAGGTACCTACCTATGATTTGTAAGTACTTGTATTAGATTTTTAAAGTGAAAACTTCTTTAGCGGCGTTGTACGCTTTTTTGTAATGGGGAAAAATGCTAAGCTCGCGTCAGTAAGAATCACGTGGCTGATCGAAAATGCGTAAGACGGATGTGACGGATGGAGAGTAGACAGCTGGTGGCGGAAGTATCCCCCTCTCTTTCTACGGGGCGCGTCATTTTAAGACGTAAACACTTGTGTCACCAGCAATGCGCTAATTTTGAAAATGGAACTAATAGCAGCGATCTCTTCGGTGAAATCATAGACTTATTTATACTCTGTGACTATAAGTTTAAATCGTAGAATGCGTGCATGTAGAAATTAAAAAGGCCACTAGCGCGAAATCTTTAGAATTTTTCTCTAATTACAAACTGATTGAATTGTGTGACTATATAGTAATAGGAAAGAAATAATTTTAATCCTTTGCCGCTAATTTCAAAATATCAAAAATGCACAACGTTAATATTCAAGTTTTCACTTCTGCCGGCACTCCCGGAGTGCTACCCGATTTTTTTATTTATAAGTTTATGGAATTAAGTATCAATATATACTGCTATTAAAAAAATATATTTTAAAGATTTAAGTGTGCGTTTTCGAAAACTTTATCGGGAAGTCGCAAACTAAGATAATCTACTAGCAGACTTTCAATTGTCAGAGGAGAACGAACGAAACCCTTCAGACGGATTCAATCGTCACGAGAATACTCGTTTGAGAAACTAGAGAAGTGCAGTTCTTAAGGTCCCCATTCACATTCCGGCGCGACAGAATGCCGGCAACGGACGGGTTGGAATTCTGCTATAGCCGATGGCTATGACCGGTCTTCGTTTATTTTTGTTTATGGTCACTTTGATTACTGGGTTGAATACTGGCATATATTTTTTGTCCAATGCATAATCATTTGTTTTTTTATAATATCGCCTGAATAATGGTCAAAGAAAACAAGCCCCCCTACTCAAATGGCCAACATTCTATTCGTTTGAACGCTACGTTTGCTATTGTTAGCTTAAGCATATTTTACATGCATAATTCATTCTTTTAATTGAAATTATCTAATGGCAACACTAGAAAAGCTGTCTGATAGTCCAATTTGAAGTTGGCAATTTTAAAAATATGTCAGATTGACTTTTGACATCGAGCGCGATTATTTTTGCAATAAGCCAAAAAAGAAAAAAAACGAAAAAGGGCTGAAAAGTATACTAGTATCGCTAATTGAATGATTGTTAGTCTCCATAATAAAAGTGTATTGGCTGAAGTATTGTTTAATTTTATACTTCACAAGTGGGTTAAAAACTGCTACGTGCCGATGCTGCGGTCTCCCCGACAAAGGTCAGAGTTTTGTATTTGAAATTCATGGTGTTTATCTACACTAATTACGGCTGCAGTAGGAAGAGTACACGGTGAAAAACTCAAAGTGAAAGTTCACGTACCTACCTATTTACATAAAAAGTACGGCTAAAGTAGCAAGAGTACACTTGACTCTCCAACCAGTCTCAAAGTAAAACTGTACTCATCCCATTGAAATGTGGAAATTAAGAGTGAACATGACTTTTCCATGCTAGAGAATTAAAAAATTGGTGACATGAACCCTCACGTATGAGCTATAAAACGAATGAAGAGACACACCGCTACTGGTGAAGTCAGGGCATGCAACAAAGCAAGAGTGTGGAGCCAAGACTAAAGGATAGGCGACGAGAGGCTCAAATAGCATATATGCTATTCCTGATTTATATGGCTGTTACATTTTCTCCGACTTATTTGTGCTTTTAATTTCTTTTTTTTCATAATACTTTCATAATTTTTATTTTTCTGTCGCTATTTTCCATGCTATAGTGATAAGGAAAATTGCTGTAGTACCATTGGATACTTTATGTTGTGATATAATTCATTTGTCTTTGTGGTGTAGCAGTGAAAATAAATCTCGTACTAATAAGAAAAAAAAAACTTTCTTCATTTATTACTTATTGTGAGCACTAAATGGAGTGTAAAAGGAAATCATTGAGAAAAGAGATACAACTTGAAAATCATTGAGAAAAGAGATACAACTTAGTTAACAAATTTATTAACTTCCACTAGTAATAAATACAACTGCATTTGTATATTGTTATTCATAATACTACATGACAAGTTATCGGAGTGGAATAATTATATCGAATTTTTACCTTTTAAGTATAAGTAAGTTAAAAACTTTAATTTGTAAACGCTAATATTAGCTCATGAGTTATTCAAAGTTTATAAGTGATTTGATAATATAAGTTCATAATTAATTATTTACTTTTTAGTTAGGTGATAAACTTTATTTTGTAGTTGTCAACACTAATATTTGTTTGCTCTGAGTTTCTTGATAACACAATAATTTGTGATGGGGAAATCTAAAAGAAAGCCACGTGATTTGAGCGAAAGTAGCAGTACCTCTAGTTCGACTTCAAGCGATAGTCATACATCCAAGCGTAGGTGGTGTCGTCATAAAAGGCGATGTAGTCACAAACATAGGTCTTCCAACATTAAGAAGCACCACTCACGTGTCGATAGGGAAGAAATTAAAACACCTCCTTTAATATCAAATCAACAAATTTTATCAGATAATGGAAAGAAAACGTGTGATATCCAAGATGCAAACAATGTTGTTATGCATGGTAGTTCAGGGCTCACGAACAATCCAAACTTTTGGGCTCAAAATAATTTCCCAGTAGCCTTTAGTGTAGTGCCCGAGTTTGACCCTAGTAACAACAGTCAAACAATAGAAAATTGGATAAATAAAGTCAATGAGTGCGCACAGATTTATTCTTGGAATGATCGTCAAATATGTCACTATGCGCTTCCTAAATTAATGGGATTGGCCAAAAAGTGGTATCAAGGCTTGCCTTCAGTCTTGTATACGTGGGCTGAATGGACCCAAAAACTTAAGTTAGCTTTTCCATCTAATGAAAATTATGGTGATTTGTTGACAGTGATGTTAAGGTTGCGCTGTAAATTTGGTCAATCATTAGAACATTATTATTATGACAAGATGGCACTAATAAATAAATGTGAAATTGTGGGTACCAAAGCGGTTGGCTGCTTGATTCATGGGATTGACGATAAATTTGTTCGTATGGGCGCGGGTGCGTGCATGTTTAATGAACCAGAACAAGTCTTAAATTACTTGAGGACTGTTTCTCAGCATGAAAATAATACAATGTCTAGTAGTAATCGCAATCGTAATAATATTAATGTGAACTATAAGCAGACCAATAGGGCAGTAATCGATAATAATAGACTGACAGACAGTAGTAATATTATTAGATGTTTCAATTGCAATGAAATAGGACACATAAGTTTGAAATGTAATAAACCAATAAAAAAATGTAATCTGTGTTTTAAGTTGGGCCATGATACAAAAGACTGTCGCCGAAGAAATACAGTTGTTAGTGAAGATACAAGTAAAAATAAGATGGCAGAACAAAGTAAGGCTGTTATATGTATTACTAATAGTAATGAAACTGGTAACGAGAAATACTTTAAAGATGTAAAGATTAGTGACATTACTTTAAAAGGATATATTGATTTAGGTAGTAAATGTACTTTGATCAAGGAATCTCATGCCAGACACATATCCGTTAGTAATAATTGGATTCGCGATAGTTTACAGATTCTACAAGGATTTGGAAATTCGGCGGTTAAGCCATTAGGTAAAATTAAAGTAACTTTACAAATAGAATTAGTAAGTGCTGAAGTTGACGTTTTAATAGTTGAAGACCGATATTTACAAACACCTATTTTAGTAGGTCAATCCTTTACAGAAAAGCCCAATGTTGTACTTTATAAAACTAAAGATGAATTACTATTCATTCCTTCGCCCGATATAAATGATGATGATAGTAAGGTTAAGATCTGCGCAGATAAGAATTTGACTATCTCTCCTAAAACTACTACATTTGTTGATATATTAGTTGAGGGCGGGTACACTGGTGAATTTTACGTACAAGATAGTTTTCGTGCTATACCGAATCATGAGTATGTTGTTCTATCTGGTTTATTTAAAAGTGTTGCTGGCCTAGGATTCTTATTATTCAGAAACTTATCAAACAATGAAATAGCTATACCTAAGGGCAGTTTATTAGCCAGAGGTCTTAAATTTAAGGAAACTAACACTGAGTACATAGGTGTCACCACAGAAACTAAGGCTTTCGAACCTTTACCAATTTCAAGTATAAACATAGGAACAGATGTCACGGAACAACAGCATATTAAATTACTAAATTTATTTGAAAAGTATAGGGAATGTTTCGCTATGAATTTAAATGAGTTAGGAAAGACAAATCTAACGGAAATGGATATTGTATTGACAGACGAGAGACCTATAGTATACAACCCATATCGCGTATCTCATAGTGAACGTGAACATTTACATAAAATTATTGAAGAACTACTGACGAATGGAATTATTCGTGAAAGCACGTCTAATTACGCTAGTCCTGTTCTCTTGGTTAATAAAAAAAATGGTGAGAAGAGGCTATGCGTAGACTTTAGGGCTTTAAATCGTAAAACACTTAAGGATAAATATCCTTTACCTCGGATCGAGGACCAATTGGATAGGTTAGGAGGGAGTAAGTTTTTTACTAGCTTGGACCTCTCTTCAGGTTATTACCAGGTACCTATGGGTGAATCTAGTAAAAAGTACACCGCATTTGTCACACCAGGTGGCTTATTTGAGTTTGAGCGAATGCCATTCGGCCTTGCTAACGCCCCAAGTGTCTTTCAGCGAACCATGAATGCTATGTTAAAAGGTAATGCGAATCAAGATTTAGCCTTAGCCTATATGGATGACTTGTTAATAACCTCTAGTACGATCGAAGAAGGACTAGAGAAACTTGAGAAAGTCTTTCAGTTGTTGCAATCAGCAGGCTTAACGTTGAATTTAAAAAAGTGCGCTTTCTTTCAACTCCAAATAAATTATTTAGGTTATGAGATTAGTTCTCAGGGAATTCGACCTGGTGCTGAAAAAATTAAAGCCGTAACAGGATTTCCTTTGCCAAAAAATGTTCATGAAGTACGACAATTTGTCGGCCTTACCAGTTACTTCAGAAGGTTTATCCAAAATTTTTCAATGATTGCCAAGCCCCTAACTATTCTTACCAAGAAAAATGCTCCGTGGTGTTTTGAAGCTCCCCAAATTAGTGCCTTTGAAGAACTAAAATCTAAGTTAACGTCTAGACCTGTCTTGGCGTTATATGACCCGCAAGCTGATTTAGAAGTTCATACTGACGCCAGTAAAATAGGGATTGGTGCAATACTCTTACAAAAAAATAATAATGGTGTGTTGCAGCCAATAGCATTTTACAGTCGTCAAACGACCACTGATGAAAGTAAGCTGCATTCATATGAGCTAGAGACGCTAGCAGTGATAGGTGCTCTGAATCGGTTTAGAGTATATATTTTAGGTAGGACCTTTAAAGTCGTCACTGATTGTGCAGCTATTCGAAGTACAATGACGAAAAGAGATTTAGTACCTAGGGTGGCACGTTGGTACATAATGATGCAAGAATATGACTTTGTAGTCGAACATCGTGGCGGAGATAAAATGAGTCATGTTGATGCTCTTTCACGCAACCCAGTTGATTCAAACTTACCAGAAGTAACTGAGGTTGTAGACATATTAGCTATAGATGATGATGCTTGGTTGCGTACAGTGCAGGAACAGGATTCAGAAATACAAAGAATAATAGCAATTCTAAATGATCCAACCACTAAAGATGTGGTCGAAGTTCACAAAAACTTCATTGTTAAAAATGGACGTTTATATAGGGTGTCGACGAACAAGTCTGGTGACCTAAATTTGAGATGGGTAGTTCCCAAGTCAGTTAGGTGGCAAATCGTTCGTATGAATCATGACAATGCCGGACACTTTGGCTTCGATAAAACGTATAATAAAGTCAGTCAAATTTATTGGTTTAAAAAGATGCGGCGGTTTATTAAAAAGTACTGCAGTTCTTGTTTAAATTGCGCTCATAATAAGTTGCCAGGTGGTCCAAAAGAAGGACTTTTGCATCCCATACCAAAACCAAGCAAACCCTTCGATACATTACATACTGACCATTGTGGTCCATTTCCAGTTAGTAAAAAGAAAAATTGTCACATACTCGTTATAGTCGACTCCTTTACAAAATTTGTTTTTATTAAACCAGTTAAGAATGTTAAAAGTAGCACCACAATTCAAGTCTTCAAGGAATACTTTTCTCTTTTCGGCATACCTAGGCGCATAATTTCTGATCGTGGAACCAGTTTTACTAGCAAAGAATTTGCAGATTTTATACATGAAAGAGATATCAAACACGTGTTAAATGCGGTTGCCTCTCCCAGAGCGAACGGACAGGTAGAGAGGTATAACCGAACCATTATTGAGGCGCTTACGGCGGCAAATCACAATCGTCCAGAAAATGAGTGGGACTTAACCATACCTCAAGTTCAATGGTCCATAAATAATACAGTAAATAAAGCTACTGGTCGTTCTCCGTCAGAACTACTATTCGGTGTTCAAGTCACAGGGGATTCTGATAGTTTAATGAACTCTATTGTGTCGGAAGGGCATAGCCTTCTAAATCGCGACGAAATCCGAATTGAGGCGGAAGCTAAAATACAAAAAGACCAAGATAAACAAAAAATATATTTCGATAAAACTCGTAAAGAACCTACGCAGTATAAAGTAGGTGATTTAGTTCGAGTAGAAAAAGATATTCGCACGGAATCTGGCCATAGTAGAAATTGTTGCCTAAATTTGTAGGACCATACAGGGTTTCAAAAGTTATTGGTAATGATAGATATGAAATTGAGGATACTGCTATAACCAGAAAGGAAGGATCAAAAGCTTATAAAGGAGTTTATGCAGTTGACAAACTTCACCCCTGGTTGGTTTTTAATCATGATGTGGTGTCAAGCGACTCAGAGTAAATAATAATGTTTCAGTAAGTTTTAAACAAAATTATGGAAGAACAAAGATTTAATTTTATTTAAGTACCTACTCATTGAGGTATTTTTTCTTAATTGTATGGTGATTAAAAGTGAATAAACAGGATGATACTAAAAGAATAATTAAAGAGTGATGTTGATTGTGTTTTATGTTCATAACTGTTGTATTGTTTCTGATGAATATGATATTTGATATTATATAATAATTGCGTAACAAATGTATCCTAAAGGAATACAAATAATTGCAATGTAATTAAATGTGATAATAATTTAAAAAAAAGAGACAAAAGACAAGCGAATATATTCGAACATGAATGTTATGGGTGATGAGATGATGTTAATTAATTAAGTACATAAAGCAGAGATAAATAATTTAATTCTAGAATCCACTTCTATTCCGTAATTATAAGCTTATTAGAGAATTGGAAAGAGTGAGTCGCTGTAGGTGAGAGTGCCTATAACGATAGATAATTTCTAAAGTGAGTCGGTACGGGTGAGTGCCTTTAATGATAGATAATTTTTAAAGTGAGTTGGTACGGGTGAGAGTGCCTGTGAAGATGTTTAGTTTTAAGAGTGAGTCGCTACAGGTCAAAGTGCCTGTAACGATGTTAGTTCTAAGAGTGAGTCGCTACAGGTGAGAGTGCCTGTAACGATGTTAGTTCTAAGAGTGAGTCGCTATGGGTGAGAGTGCCTGTAACGATGTTATTTTTAAGAGTGAGTCGCTATGGGTGAAAGTGCTTGTAGCGATGTTTAGTTTTAAGAGTGAGTTGTTACAGGTGAGAAGTACTTACTTGTAACAATGTTAAGTTTTCTTTGTGTATTGAATAAGAAAATAGACTATATTAGTGGTGTTTTGTAAGAATTTAGTTCAAAGAGCAAAATAGTTGTCAATAAGTATTTGTGTCTTTCATGAGCTCTTCGCAGTTACTTCTTTTATTTCTTCTTGTTTTTTTTTTATAATTTGCAACACGGTGTCGCGTTGGATGTCAGGATTAGCCGAATGTTAGCTTAAGCATATTTTACATGCATAATTCATTCTTTTAATTGAAATTATCTAATGGCAACACTAGAAAAGCTGTCTGATAGTCCAATTTGAAGTTGGCAATTTTAAAAATATGTCAGATTGACTTTTGACATCGAGCGCGATTATTTTTGCAATAAGCCAAAAAAGAAAAAAAACTAAAAAGGGCTGAAAAGTATACTAGTATCGCTAATTGAATGATTGTTAGTCTCCATAATAAAAGTGTATTGGCTGAAGTATTGTTTAATTTTATACTATTAAACTTTAAAATAAGCAGTAAACTATAAAATTATGTGTCGTAAGCTTGACAATTCCATACAATACATCAAAGTCTGCGATTTACATAAGTTTGCGACATGTGATTTAATCATCTATTGCTCATTTAAGCTTTAAAAGTAAGCGTAGCATTCAAACGAATAGAAAGTTAGCCATTTGAGTAGGGGGCCTGCCTTTCTATTGTCTAATGTCAAAATCTATCGCAATCGCTTTCAATATGTAATACATTGATGCTTCTTTTTGGCATAAATAAAAACTTACCAAAGAAATGCAGCAATGTGTCACATCCATCTGTCAAATGAAAGCGACAATTAGCCCCCAGGTCTGGTGTGGTCGCGAAACAGTTTAGGGAAGGAAAATGTAGGTACCTGATTCTTTCTTGGCGCTTATGATGAGCAGAACGTCGCGCACACACCTTCTGGCGTGAGCTGATGAAATGGGCTGGTGAAGGATGGAGGAGCCCTTGATATGATTTTCACTTTCTTCACTACCCTTTTCACACGAAATTAATACCGGCTTTTAGTTAGAATACGAAATTTTCATACACGCTCGAGCAGAGATAAATTTCAGTCTGACAAAACGAACTGTCATATGTCAAAAAGTGACAGCTATCCGAAATGACGTCACGCGGGTTCGTTCCGTTACTATATACGCGTGAACATCTGGCATTCCGGAGATGCACCGGCATAAGTCACTATTCAGTTGCGCGACTTTATAGTAACAAGCAAAGAATGAAGGATTTTCTTGTGTTAGTGCATTTTAATTGTGATTCGTTTCTCTAAGCAAACGAAACAATTCAATTAAAGATGAATAAACGTAATTTTCTATACCGATAGCGGAAATGAAGTAGGACTATACAGACCGCGTCACCCTTCTGTTGCGGCCCTTCTACTTGCTTGCCATTCTTTCAAGCACAGTGCTACGCAATTTAAAATGTGGTGTTAAGGCGGTTGTATGACCGAAAGTGGCGCCCTCAGAGGTTTTTATTTAATAAGTTATTAATAGACAAAGATTTTAATAATGTTTATCGTGGAGATTTTAGGGCCCATGGTCTAGTATTTTTAGAAGGTATCACTACATGCCCTCGTAGTCATTCGTAGAAGTAGATAGCAAATGTGTCAAAAACGGCCACTTTTAGCAGTTTTTCTATCTACTTCTAGCAGTGACTACTAGGGAATGTAACAATACCATCTAAAAATACTAGACTGTAGGCCCTACAATCTCCACGATAAACATTATTAAAATTGTGTATTAGAATTATAATATTAAATAAAATTCACCGCGGCGCCACTTTCGCTCAGGGTACCACCTTAATGGAACAGTGAGTACCTATCTGGCGAGTTTTGTCGCTTTAAAAACATTTAGTTCCACCTGAAAATCAGTGTCGCACAGGCTGTGGCAATAGCTGAGACTGGAGACCATTTTCGGCTCACAATTTTAAAAAATAAATAACAATACAATTTTAAAAATCACTTGTTAAAATTGTATTGTTGTAAGTATTATGCACTTTTTGTAAGCTTGTAAGTGTACTTAATTTTTTTCACTTTCACTAACTTTCTTTTTGTTGTACCGTAAATTAAAATTATTGTTTTGTAAGACTGATTGGATCAAAAGGAAGGTCTGAAATATCCCCTTGTCTGCGTAGGTAATTACAATCGAATTACATTTCAGCGATCGCTAACATCCTCCGAGCAAAAAATATCTAGCATCCATAATAAATGGATATTATATATAGCCGAGATATAGTTAGAAGTTATTTCCTTTCCTCTCATATTGACTGACTATTTATATAATTCTCCTTTAGTTTTTTTTGTATTTATCTTTAGATATATTTATTTTAAATGCACTATTCCTTTCATAATTGACTCTCCCACTCCCCTTTTATAGTCCTATCTTTATTTATTTTTCACCCAAGGGTTACCTGGAAGAGATTGCTGCTTAGCAATGAGGCCGCCTCTTGTATACTTTTTCTCTGTAACTGTCCGTCTTTCTGTAATTCTTTTTTATGTGCAATAAAGTGTAATTTACTTAAAAGGCATATTTTACCTACTTGATGAAAGTTCGCGTACAGAAACCAAACCAGTTTATATTGAAGATGAATCCCTCTGTTCAAAAATATGTATTATTTTTTATGTACCGACCGACAGAAAAAAGTAATTGTGAGTATACGTTTCATGTTATTGACCTTTTGTTAATAAAACAGAAGTTTTTACTTTCAGCATTCTGAAAATGTGTGGTAAAAGCATAATTAACGTTTGTATTGACTTTATTTATTCATTTAATTAATTAATTATTGAAATTCTATGATATAATGGTAATACATTTATTACCATTATATCATAGAATTTCAATAGGCTATTTGACTAATTTTGGAAAACCATTTAGAATTATTCCTTATTACGTAATAAGCGCACTACATTGATATTTCAGGAAAAATCAATGTCATCAATCAATCAATAAAAAAAACAATGTTATAGTTTAAAATTTTAAAACCACGCCAAAAACGCTATGGCGATGGACACATGACTTGTTGACGTCACTAGCCTGTAAACATTGTAATATCCTTAGCCATTTGACAGGCATCAATCTCGGATCCTTAGTCTATGGTCGTGTCAAACGCCTGAAGCCATATTTATTTACAGGCAAGTGACGTCATCAGTAATCTTAGAGCGTTTTCGGCACAGAAAAAAATTCAAAAATTATTGCATTTTTCTAGGTGAAATTAATCAATTAATACACTTAATTTAGTCTATATTAATAGTTGAATATGTTTTTTACGCCATTAACTGTTAGGATGAACACAATTTGTCGTATAGTTTCAATGTTGTGAAATACCCTATTATGCATTTTTGCAGGCCATGTTTCATTAAACATGGCCTGCAAAAATGTGACCCATACTACTGAGTAGCAGATGCATTTATCTACATACCTAGCCCTATTTCATTTGTGTACGCCGTAGGTCAAATGTCTGAACAAAATGCTCAATGACCTATAAAAACACTTCAATATATCCTTGCAAAACACTGTAAGTTTCCTGACTGATAAGCAGGGGCTAATTTGGATTCTTCACCAGCGGCTGCTGTATCTATGCTAAAGGGACATGTGGCTGAAAGTGAGTTAATGTTTAGTTTTAAATGTATTAATGCTTTAGATATAATTAAAGCTTTCAATTCTCTAAAATGAAAAGCTCCACTGATTTATGGGGCATATCAGTTAAGGTTATTAATAATATTGTGCATACTATTGCCCCTTATCTTGCTGACATTTTTAATCGGTGTATTGATCAAGGAATATTTCCTGATCTTATGAAGTTTAGCAAGGTAATACCATTGTTTAAATCAGGAGATAAAGAAGACCCTAGCAATTACAGACCAATATCGATATTACCTGCCCTAAGCAAAATTTTTGAAAAAATAATACTCGAGCAATTATTAGGTCATTTTAATGTAAATCAACTTCTGCACAACAAACAATTTGGCTTTACGAAAGGTCGTTCCACAACTGATGCTGGGGTTGCGCTTTTGAAGCATGTCTTTGACGCTTGGGAGGGGTGTCAGAATGCCCTTGGCATTTTCTGCGACCTGTCCAAGGCTTTTGATTGCGTGGACCACTGGACGCTGCTGTTGAAGCTAAATCATTACGGTGTAAAAAATAATGCCCAAAAATTAATACTGTCGTATCTCAGTTCAAGGACTCAAACAGTTAATATCAATAGAGTAAGTTCATCAGGTTCTCATGTAAAAATGGGCGTTCCGCAATTTGGGCCCTTTTTTATTTTTAATATATATAAATGATCTACCCTTTTTTGCAGAGAGGTTCTGTGATATTGTTTTGTTCGCGGATGATACTTCTTTAATATTCAAAGTTGACAGGAATAAAACTGATTTTGACGATGTGAACAAAGCACTCTCGCAGGTTCTTACTTGGTTTAATGTAAATAATCTCCAGCTTAATGCTAAGAAAACCAAATGTGTTAAATTCACTTTACCTAATGTACAGGCGAATCCCACTGAAATTGTAATAAATAATGAGAAATTAGATTTGCTCGATTCAACAGTTTTCTTGGGTGTAACTCTTGACAGTAAACTTCAATGGAATATGCATATCACAGCTCTGGCTGGCAAGCTCAGCTCTGCTGCTTATGCTATTAGAAAAGTTAGACAGTTAACAGATGAAGAAACTGCCAGATTAGTGTATTTCAGCTATTTTCATAGCATTATGTCATACTGTATTCTTTTGTGGGGGATAGCAGCCGATATAAATACTATTTTTGTTTTACAAAAACGAGCAATAAGAGCTATTTATCAACTAAGTTCTAGAACATCTCTTAGGGATAGATTCAAAGAGATTGGTATATTGACAGCAGAATCACAATTTATATTAAACTGCATACTTTTCGTGCGTCGCAATATTAACTTATATACAAAAAATAGTGATTGGCACAATCGGAACACCAGAAATAAAGACAAACTTGTAATGCCTCAGTATAGATTAGAAAAGGTCCGTGGTTCTTTCATAGGTCTTGGTATAAAGTTTTATAATAAAATTCCAAGTAATATTTTGGATTTACCATTTGAAAACTTCAAGACTCATGTAAAGAATTGTCTTCTCAAAAAAGGATACTATACTGTTAAAGATTACTTAATTGATAAAACGGCTTGGTCGTAGATTTTTCTATTCTATGTGAAAATTGAGAGAATTGTCCTACCTACTTAAAATGTATTGTAAGCTTTTTGACTCGACGCCTTAATGCGGGTAGCTTTAGTATGTCATGCTCACTTTAAACATTTCTGCGGTGGTGTCGTGTGAGGCGGGTCGTTACGTTCCCTCAAATATGGTTGAGCGAAACGATGGCTGGTTCATGCGTCATGCTCGTGAACGGGTGCTGCCAGTGGGAATGGGTCTGCTTCTGTCTGCTTGTACTAAGGGCGTCGCATATATATATATATTTTTCTACATGTTTAATATTATCAATCTGTATGGCACTTCTTACTCAAAACATAAAATTAATAACTAATCCTTGTTTTGATTTCTCACTTTTTTTATTGCTAATGACTAAAATGATTATTTTGCTTTCGTAATATTTTTTCGTATTTTTTCGTCTATAGTTTTGTAAGTAAAGGCCTATGAAAAGCTTTTGGATATTAGTTTTCAATTCAGTGCCTTAGGATGGGTAGCCTAAGTATGTCATGCTCTCTTTAATCATTTCTGCGGTGGTGTCGTGTGGGGCGGGTCGTTACGTTCCCTCAAATATGGTTGAGCGAAGCGATGGCTGGTCCATGCGTCATGCTCGTGAACGGGTGCTGCCAGTGGGAATGGGTCTGCTTCTGAGTACCTATCTTAACGCATATTGAATTGTAAGAATTGCGTTTTTACTTTTTATGTCTTGCATCAAGTGTTTTTTGGTTCGAGTAGCAGACAGAGTGATTTCTCAACTAGTTGAAAGTTATTTACTCTCATATTTACCTATCTTAATGTAGTAGATATATTTAATTTTAACCTACCTACCCATTGTGTGCAAACTTTTGTTAATTATTGTGATGGAAAATGACCTCACTTTAAACGTAGAGCTCATTTTTCAATGTTGACGACTCTGTATGAAATATACAGGGAGAAAAAAGCAGCCCTTGACGAGTTTCTTGCCGGTTCTTCTCGTTACAAGGCCTCCCGCTTAGGGTTTGCGAACCGATGGCGTAGCTTCTATGACATTCACAAGTGCTTGTAACAGCCTAGACTGAATAAAATATTTTGAATTTTGAATGAATTTTGAATTTTAAGGGAGACACGACCATCCCGTGTACTACCTTTTTGGAAAAACTTTTGGTGGAAATACCAACTGCTCCGAAGGTAGCTCTGGTTGTTGTAGTTGGAAGATCATTTAACTAGTGTACGCCCACGACTTCGTCCACGTAGACAACCGAGAAAATAAAAAGTATCCTAAGTTTTAAACTATGTGCCAAACATCCAATTTCGTTCTGTCATTTTTGCGTGATCGAGTAACAAACATTCAAACTTTCACATTTATAAATATTTTAAGTAGGATTTAGAAATCATCGGTTTCGTTATTCATAGCGGAATTATACGGTCTAAGGCGGAATTGGTGCAAAAAGCAGTACTTACCTACTTCAGTGTAAAAATCAGTCTTTCTGTAAAAATCTTTTACTATGAAAATCAGACTTCTCACTTTAAAGGCCCTCGTTCACAGTCCATATAAACCTAGTTTTGAGCGCGTCCATTCATCCGGGGTAAGTGGGGCGTGCCCGGGGCGAACGTCCACTCTCTACGACGGCCATAATGGGACACGTGCACCATATCCATTCTTTGGACTGAAAAGTTTCGTGTCTAGATTCTCAATCAACAAGACTATGCCTAGAAAAATGTGTCAGTTCAGGGGCTGTATTATGACCTCTTATTTCCAGTCAGTTTTCTGCCTGGCTATCAATCTATCTCTTTTATTAGCTATACAGCGAGAAAGAGATATCACTACAGCTACTTTAAGAGCTTGTAATACGGCCTCAGGAATTATAATTGGCTGTACCAATATACTTTTATAGACAGTCATAATTTAGATTCTCCGAAATAGATACTACATCTGTAGGGCGTAAACATAATACCATAGTATATTATATTAGTTTTTTTTTCAAAAGTGGTAATATCTTCTACTTTTTTCATTTACTATCAATATGTCGGGTATAATACACCAGTATCCTGTCAGCCTGTTGTAATTATCCCATAACGATATATTTAAGTTTGTAAATATCGTTACTTATGGCTGTTACAGCTGATAAATTTCTTGCGCCCATTCTTTTTGTCAGCTAAAAAAGTCTGGAACGGGTGGTAGGAAAAAATGGATGGATTCAAAAGTACAATTAAGTTTTTTTTAATTAGAGCTATTTTAGACTTTGACTTTGTCTAGATTGGATTAAAAAAATCACTAAAAAAATTTCAAAAGGTAAAATTCTCACTATGAAATATTTGGCAATATTATAATATCAAACAGTTTCTAAATCGCTATATAGTTAATCGAATGTACTACTAAACGCCTGTACTAAATTGACTAAATGACGGATAAATTGGTAATAATTTCTGCGGTCACAGCGTGTTATCCTACGGCATGCATTGAATTAAGTAATAAGGATAATCATATACTGAAACCGTGCAATGACCTGACTAAATCAAAATAACATTTAAATGAATTGTTTTAGTGAACTATAGAGATTAAGCCATATTGTGCGCCTTGTGGAAAAGGTGAAAATACGGTAAGTAAATGACCATCAGCCATTTTTAATGTCCTCACTGCTAGGGCACAGGCCTTCCTAATGGGTGGATAAGGAGGATGGGCCGTAACCCATCACGCGGTCCCAATGCGGATTGGTGGGTGTTAACGACGGCAAATGCAGCCGGGACCAACGGCTTAACATGCCTTCCGAAGCACGGAGGAGCTCGAGATAATTAATTTTTGGTCACCCATCCCATGACCGACACTTGCAAAAGTTGCTTAACCTCCGAAATCGCTGGTCCAGGTGCTAAACCACTGTGCCATCGAGCTCCTCTTAGAAGAGTAAATACTAGATACTAATTTGAGAATCATCTATCGAGCTACGAAGATAGTTATCCTGTTGAGGACACCTTGAGGACATCTACTAAAGAAATAACGACAGAATTGCTAAGATAAAATGGCAAGCTTATATCGATCTGCTAGCAGAGACACAAAATAGATTATAGGTAAAATGTAGGTAAAACAACAATGATGAAGAAAATCTCTCGGGACTTACCCATAAGCAAAAAGAAGCATGGTGGCCCGATGACTTTGTAAAAGTTGCAGGATACGTTCATTATGCAAAAAAAAATAAAAAATATTAAAAACACAACTGCCCTGCCAAAAACGAACTAAAAAGTTAAACAACAAGTGTTATTGCAGTCGGGGGACCTTATTATGGAACAATTTTTGATGAAAGAGGTCCCTCGACTGCAATGACACTTGTTGTTTAACTTTTTAGTTCATTTTTGGCAGGGCAGTCGTGTTTTTAATTTTATTTATTTTTATTTCACACATTTTAGTGACATATTATATAGTTTTGGAATGTGCTCATCAAGGCCTTTCATTTGATGCCCATATAGTAAGAAAAAAAAAATTTCCACATTTGAAAATGGCGTCGTACATTCGCCATATTGATTTTTTCTAAAAAAAATACAGCCAGTGTCACTCGGGATTCTGTAAGAATTCTAACAATACCCCATTTATCCAAATCAGTTCAGGCATTTAGAAGTTATGGTGGAATGAAGAAACTCACGTACCATACATGAACCCTGAACACATATAGACTCTTTTTGCTTTGGGCAGTCGTGTAACAATAATTTGCCCATGGTTATCGGAAGAAACGTTTGTATTTGCTCTGTGGAGCACAATCATACCTTAATGATAATGTTTATTAGTACAAGATCGCCATTAAATAAAACATACTAGGTAGTTGAAACAACTCATAACACGGAGCAGCGCGCATGTTTCTGAGTAAATTAGTGTCACGTTCACGCCTCACATTTGAACAGAGTTGGCATAAATCGGAACTACAGGATGCTGAACTTGTCTGCGGTTCATACTTACGTACTAAATGTACTTAATGGCTTACTTAACACATCTTATAGAATAAAATAGAATAGAATAGAATTATATGTAGCTAGAAAGCATAGGATTCATTGAGTATTGAAATAAAACACTTTTAATGAATACTAGCGCAGTTTTATTGAAAGTATTTTAGTAATTCGTTGGTATTTGATTTGATTTGAATCCTTTCCAAGTATTTTTTCACCGTTTCTTTCTTGGATGGTCCTCCCAATTTTGTGAAATGGTTGTAGTTTCAGTAGATTCTCTCCTTTTTAGCATTAATTAATTCACAAAATGAAATTATAATATTAACTTTAAACCAATTATTATTTTTTGTTTTATATTAATTTCTGAACGTCTTTATAAATTCATTGTTTGAGAGTACGCTCATCGTAAGCTTGAGAGGTGACGACAAAGAGAATGTAAAAATAACTAGCGTTATAAGTGACGACTTTGGATTGTTAAAGAGAAATATTGGTAGACACTTTTCTCAGAATCATGAAACATGTAATAGAAAATAAAAAATCGGGTTGCACTCCGGGAGTGCCGGCAGAAGTGAAAACTTGAATATCAACGTTGTGCATTTTTGATATTTTAGAATGGTAAGGGAATAATTTTGCACGAATTGCCGTCTTACGAATTTACTCTGCATTTGAATTTACAAATACAGAACAGTATTGTACAGTACAGAAAATCTACAGTTTTGACATTGAATTAAAAAATTTGCGCGTTGCTATGGTGACACTAGTGTTTACGTCTTGAAATGACTCGCTACCATTTTCGCCGCGCCCCGTAGAAAGAGGGGGGATACTTCCACCGCCGTCTGTCTACTCTCCATCCGTCACATCCGTCTTACGAATTTTCGATCAAGGTCACGTGATCCTGACTGACTGACGCGAGTTTAAAATTTTTTCCCTATTACAAAAAAGCGTACAACGCCGCTAAAGAAGTTTTCACTTCAATAATGAAAAAAAACCTGCCTTTTCCTTGCATCAAATGGTTTAATTTCAGAACAAATCTTTTGACGTACTACAAAGCTTCTGACAAACGAAGCCATATCATAGTAGTTCATAAAAATCACATTGAATAAAAATTACCTCGTCAATATTTAATTTGCATTAAAGTTATATATTTTAGATATTGTAATTTTCTGTATGTAGACTATAAACAATAGATTTAGTACAAGTGTATTGAATTAGCTTTTAACCTGGACATAATTTCGACAACTGTAATTTTATTTTTCTGTTAGATACATTTAAAATTAAAATAATTAAACATTTTGAAACTCCGCATCAAAGTAAAAAAAACCTGAAAAACTAAACTGACCTCAGATTTTTATTTCAAAATTACAGCATAATAAATAACTGTGTTAAAAGACCTGAATTGTGATATAATAATATGACGCTTGCATTTCAAATAAATAAATCAAAATTAAACTGATTGATTAATTGGGACTATCATTATTAAAGAAGGTTCAGTAAGTTACAGATATTTTGGCTTTAGTATTGAATTCTAAAATAACAAAAAAAAATCCCAACAGTAATATCCTTAGGGTAGTTAAGACCAAAAAATATGGTTAATGATGGAGCGCAGCGCTGCAGGGTTGAGCACGCCCGCGCGGAGGTGATAATATTCCTCATTACGGCGGGCCTACGAGACCGCATTCAACCAGTTACGTGACACTAGCAGGGCCATACGTCACCAGTTACACCGAACAATACGCGCGAGTAAGCTTTTACGACTCTGTTCATTTTAAAAAGGGTTGAAGTCAATGTACAAGTTAGGCTCAAAGCCGACCAAAAAATGTGTTAATGATGGAGTGCAGCGCTGCAGGGTTGAGCACGCTCGCCGAGGTGATAATATTCGTCATTACGGCGGGCCTACGAGACCGCATTCACCAGTTACGTGACACTAGCAGGGCCATACGTCACCAGTCACACCGAACAATACGCGCGAGTATATTGTTACGACTCTGTCCATTTTAAACAGGGTTTGAAGTCAATGTATCATGTAGTTTTTAACTTGACAGATCGTACTTATAGCAACTAAGTAATGGATATCTATTCATATAATAAAACTGTAAATCCTTAATGTTTGTCAGCAAATAACTCAAAAACTACTGAACGGATTTTGATGGGATTTTCACAGTTTGGTAGCATGAGGTCCAACTTAAAATTTAAGCTATGTTTCATCTAATTCGGGTGGGTAGAACCTGGCAAACACCTTGAACACTCAGTAGTACTAGATTTTATACATTAAGGAGATCATTTAAACTGGTCGACTTATTGTTAAATCGCGGGCTAAAGGGATAACTACCTAGGGATTTTTTTATTGTCCACGCGGACGAAGTCGCGGGCGGAGGCTAGTAATAAATAGAGTTAGAGCTGAGTTTATTTCTTTTGAGATACATTTATTTTCTTTAACTAAATAAATAACATTAATTACATTTTAAAGGTATTGTTACAACATCGAATAATAAAGAAAAATACCTACCAACACGGTGTAACTCACGTCGTCTTACAACACAACTTTATCAGCATTGAGGTATCTCTACACGAGCCGGAAACTAAATAAATATGACGTGAACAAGGCTGCAGGGTTGATTAAGCCCGGTAAAGGGATGATACTAATCATAGCCGGGGGCTGCGGTACCGCATTCTACCGGGTTACGTGATGCCAAATAGGCTGGTATTTACACCGAAGGAAAAGTTAAGAGTGAATTCTTCATTCCTATTATTTTATTGGAACCAACTTTGTTACCGTGTTTATTAGGCCCTCCACATGCACAGACCTAGGCCTGCAGGAGCGTATGAAGAGGCACGGCCTCCCACGATCTTTCAGCCAAATCTCTACGTGTGTAGGAAGAAGACTTGCCTCCGGAGGCACCGTTTCTCCCTAGACATGTAAATATTTGGCCGGAAGGCCGCAGGAGGCCGGGCCTCTTCGTATGACCCTGCAGACCGGGCCTGTACATGTAGGTAGAGGGTCTATAAGATAGGTCTTCTTAATACCCAATTTTTTGATACGTATCGTAGATAACAATACAACTATTATAAGACACATAAGTTAGTTCTTCAAAAATATTGAGTAGGTATTTCGTTATGGTATCTATTATTTCAACTCAGGACCATTGCACTGTTCTTGTCCTTTGTGCAGTACTTACTGCGAGAGTACCTACTTTATTAATCTTTTGTAAAAGGAATGGTATAAGCATATCATGAGATATATAATTACACTATAGCATAAATAACGATAAATAAATTTGATTCTTACTCTTTACATCGTTAATCGTTTGATATTTGAATGTTCGCCTCGGTGTAAATAAAGTCCAGATAATACGCTGGACCCTTAATAAACTAGCAGGTAAACATTAATACGGTGGAATATAAATTATGAAGATAATTCAGATCCCTTATTTGGACCTCCACCTCCAGAATTGTCCCTGTTCGCCTGTGTTCGTGTAGCGAACGTGTAATGTAACATTCTATGACAAATACAATAATTCGTTAAGCTATTTATTTTTTTAAGATATGTAAAAAATAGAGCATTTTATAATAAAAGCTGTGCTATCCAGAAGCATGGCAGGTTAATAAACTATTTTAAACTTTTGGTCCATAGCAACGAATGATAATTCTTTCTATAGGGTTACGTCGTATGCTTTTTATAACTAATTTATGAATCTGTTCATATGATTTCTTAAGTCCATTCGTTAACTAAACCCGTCTTGTATTGAATTATCAATCACTTGTCAACTTCTTGCTTATTATTTTGATTTTACTTAGAGTCCCCGCAAACTACAGACTAAACTGTCGGCCGATAGTTGGGTCGGGCCTTTAATCAGTATGAAGGAGTATGCAAGTGCGCACACTACAACGATTTGGTATCGGGCCGATTCTTCATACAAAACCAACTATCGGGCCAACTATCGGCCGATAGAAACTCTGTAGTCTGCGGGCACGTTTACAGTTCATGACACAAACTTATCTTAGCCGGTGGACAAAACTGGAACTGTGTACCTATAATTACATATTGTTACTGATTATGTCACTGATTACGTAACTATGTTGCTAACATTCCGTTTAAAATTAATGAAAATTGGCAGATTCAGTTGCTAACAGAGTACTCTGTTAGCACTTGAAACTGTCACCTGAAAAGGCAAACGGTTTTTAGGGTTCCGTACCAAAATGGTAAAAAAGGAACCCTTATGGTGTGACTCAGTCTGTCTGTCTGTCTGTCTGTCCGTCTGTCTGTCACAGCTGGATATCTCAAGAACTACTAATGGTATCAACTTGAAATTTGGAATAGTTTTAGATGACATTTGCCCAACTATTTTGCAAATAAGAAAGAAATAATAAAATTAATATTTTTTTTACAACAGGGACTGAAAAGGGGTCTTAAAAATTTTAAGTGAGGTGATTAGGGCATGTGGGGTATCATATGAAAGAACGCTGTTTGCACATTTTAAAACAATTTTTTATTTTTTCTTAGGCCGCATAGTTTTCGACTTATGATGAAAAATGTAAAAAAAAATACCGTTCCCCCCCCTTATCTCCAAAGTTTGCAAAGAGAAAAATCTGAAATAATTCTGTGATAGTAGTTTATGTAAAAATTACAGAAAAAATAAAACGATGTCTCAAACTCTCAATATAACACACTTTTTTAGAAATTCAAAAAACAAACATATTTTTTTTAGTTTCACTACCAGTCAACAGATGGCGCTGTCGTAAGCATGCTAACCTAAGGGCAAAAAGTAGTTCCACTATGGGTCAAGAGATGGCGCAACCTAACACTACAATAATAAATTGGTGGCTGGTTCAAATATAATTACCTTCTATTTGCCGTACGAATAAACGAAGAATAAGTTCATACTTTACTAAGTAATTATATATATATTACTATATAGTAATATAATAATAACGAGGAGCTCGGTGGCGCAGTGGTTTAGCGCCTGGACCAGCGATTGCGGATGTTAAGCAACTTTCGCAAGGTTCGGTCATGGGATGGGTGACCAAAAATTTATTATCTCGAGCTCCTCCGTGCTTCGGAAGGCACGTTAAGCCGTTGGTCCCAGCTGCATTTGCAGTCGTTAACACCCACCAATCCGCATTGGGCCCGCGTGGTGGGTTATGGCCCGTCCTCCTTATCCACCCATAAGGAAGGCCTGTGCCCTAGCAGTGGGGACATTAAAATGGCTGATGGACTAGTAATATAAACATTTTGCAATGTGGAGTGGCTGAAACGTTTTTCAGTCACCATAAGCAGCTTTGTAAATTAACTGTCCGCCTGTTCGCCCTTGCACCTGTCTGCCGTTTATCCTACTTTTTTAAAGACTGTCCTAAAATAACATATCCAAATATATTTATGATTGTACGGAACCCTCGGTGCGCGAGTCCGACTCGCTCTTGACCGGTTTTTTTTAAAGTGCTTGAAGTTTTTTTAACCTTGACAGACACAAACTTATCTGACGGGCCCCCTGATGACGTAACTTTGTTGCTAACAATCTCGATTGAAATCGATTGAAACCATTTGAAATCGTTTGAAATTAATGAAATTTTCAGGTGCTAACAGAGTGCTAACAGAGTACTCTGTTAGCACTGAATCTGACAATTTTATTTTCATTTACGTTATGTGGGAACGGATCAGAAAAGTTTGTCTGTTAAGGCGGTTGTATGACCGAAAGTGGCGCCTTCAAGAGGTTTTTATTTAATAAGTTATTAATAGAAAAAGATTCTAATAATGTTTTACGTGGAGTTTATAGCCCATGGTCTAGTATTTCTAAATGCCCTCGTAGTCGTTCGTAGAAGTAGATAGCAAGTGTGTCACAAACGGCCACTTTTAGCAGTTTTGCTATCTACTTCTAGCAGTGACTACGAGGGAATGTAACGATACCGTTTAAAATACTAGTCTAAAAATTCCACGTAAAACATTATTTAAACTATGTATGAGAATTATAATATTAAATAAAATTCACCGCGGCGCCACTTTCGCTCAAGGTGCTGCATTTTTTTAAACTTAACTTTAAGTTAAGTTTAAAAAAACTGCAAGGACTTTTAAAAAGCGTTTGCTTTTTCAGGTGACAGTTTCAGATGCCAACAGACTAGGTTAGCAATTGAATCTAATAATTTTCATTAACGTAATCAGGGGCCAGTTTGTAAGGTTAAAAAAACTGCAAGCACTTTCAAAAAGCAAACATAGCATTCAATGACTGCGATTAGCCCCGTCCTTATCCTGTGCCCCCTTCATATGAAATGCTGCTATTCCAACTACTCCCACAGGAGGGCTTTGGAGTGGCTCTGGGAAGCCTTTCCATTCAGAAAGATATCTATTCTGTTTGCATTCCCTACAGACATGACGATGCGAACTCCTCTTTGAAAAGGAGAACAAAGATTAGAAGATACTAAATAATATACTAGAAAAAATACGACTCGCACCAGATCAATACTCAGACGGGAATCGAACCCGCGACCTTTGGATATCCGGTCCAATGCTCTGACCGCTGAGCTACCGAGTCACTAGTGACATCGTCGAATTTTTCCTAGTATATCCTAAACTCTTACGCTGTAAGCCAGCGTTATTTCACCAATGTGAGGAATTACCTCGACATTCAATTGAAATATCTTTCCAGATATTTTAACAATTGATTAAGATGAAATAGCTATATAATTTTAAATTTGAGATTTTTGCATTTACAATGCTATTTTTAAACAATACTAAATAATATACTAGAAAAAATACGACTCGCACCAGATCAATACTCAGACGGGAATCGAACCCGCGACCTTTGGATATCCGGTCCAATGCTCTGACCGCTGAGCTACCGAGTCACTAGTGACATCGTCGAATTTTTCCTAGTATATCCTAAACTCTTACGCTGTAAGCCAGCGTTATTTCACCAATGTGAGGAATTACCTCGACATTCAATTGAAATATCTTTCCAGATATTTTAACAATTGATTAAGATGAAATAGCTATATAATTTTAAATTTGAGATTTTTGCATTTACAATGCTATTTTTAAACAATACTAAATAATATACTAGAAAAAATACGACTCGCACCAGATCAATACTCAGACGGGAATCGAACCCGCGACCTTTGGATATCCGGTCCAATGCTCTGACCGCTGAGCTACCGAGTCACTAGTGACATCGTCGAATTTTTCCTAGTATATCCTAAACTCTTACGCTGTAAGCCAGCGTTATTTCACCAATGTGAGGAATTACCTCGACATTCAATTGAAATATCTTTCCAGATATTTTAACAATTGATTAAGATGAAATAGCTATATAATTTTAAATTTGAGATTTTTGCATTTACAATGCTATTTTTAAACAATACTAAATAATATACTAGAAAAAATACGACTCGCACCAGATCAATACTCAGACGGGAATCGAACCCGCGACCTTTGGATATCCGGTCCAATGCTCTGACCGCTGAGCTACCGAGTCACTAGTGACATCGTCGAATTTTTCCTAGTATATCCTAAACTCTTACGCTGTAAGCCAGCGTTATTTCACCAATGTGAGGAATTACCTCGACATTCAATTGAAATATCTTTCCAGATATTTTAACAATTGATTAAGATGAAATAGCTATATAATTTTAAATTTGAGATTTTTGCATTTACAATGCTATTTTTAAACAATACTAAATAATATACTAGAAAAAATACGACTCGCACCAGATCAATACTCAGACGGGAATCGAACCCGCGACCTTTGGATATCCGGTCCAATGCTCTGACCGCTGAGCTACCGAGTCACTAGTGACATCGTCGAATTTTTCCTAGTATATCCTAAACTCTTACGCTGTAAGCCAGCGTTATTTCACCAATGTGAGGAATTACCTCGACATTCAATTGAAATATCTTTCCAGATATTTTAACAATTGATTAAGATGAAATAGCTATATAATTTTAAATTTGAGATTTTTGCATTTACAATGCTATTTTTAAACAATACTAAATAATATACTAGAAAAAATACGACTCGCACCAGATCAATACTCAGACGGGAATCGAACCCGCGACCTTTGGATATCCGGTCCAATGCTCTGACCGCTGAGCTACCGAGTCACTAGTGACATCGTCGAATTTTTCCTAGTATATCCTAAACTCTTACGCTGTAAGCCAGCGTTATTTCACCAATGTGAGGAATTACCTCGACATTCAATTGAAATATCTTTCCAGATATTTTAACAATTGATTAAGATGAAATAGCTATATAATTTTAAATTTGAGATTTTTGCATTTACAATGCTATTTTTAAACAATACTAAATAATATACTAGAAAAAATACGACTCGCACCAGATCAATACTCAGACGGGAATCGAACCCGCGACCTTTGGATATCCGGTCCAATGCTCTGACCGCTGAGCTACCGAGTCACTAGTGACATCGTCGAATTTTTCCTAGTATATCCTAAACTCTTACGCTGTAAGCCAGCGTTATTTCACCAATGTGAGGAATTACCTCGACATTCAATTGAAATATCTTTCCAGATATTTTAACAATTGATTAAGATGAAATAGCTATATAATTTTAAATTTGAGATTTTTGCATTTACAATGCTATTTTTAAACAATACTAAATAATATACTAGAAAAAATACGACTCGCACCAGATCAATACTCAGACGGGAATCGAACCCGCGACCTTTGGATATCCGGTCCAATGCTCTGACCGCTGAGCTACCGAGTCACTAGTGACATCGTCGAATTTTTCCTAGTATATCCTAAACTCTTACGCTGTAAGCCAGCGTTATTTCACCAATGTGAGGAATTACCTCGACATTCAATTGAAATATCTTTCCAGATATTTTAACAATTGATTAAGATGAAATAGCTATATAATTTTAAATTTGAGATTTTTGCATTTACAATGCTATTTTTAAACAATACTAAATAATATACTAGAAAAAATACGACTCGCACCAGATCAATACTCAGACGGGAATCGAACCCGCGACCTTTGGATATCCGGTCCAATGCTCTGACCGCTGAGCTACCGAGTCACTAGTGACATCGTCGAATTTTTCCTAGTATATCCTAAACTCTTACGCTGTAAGCCAGCGTTATTTCACCAATGTGAGGAATTACCTCGACATTCAATTGAAATATCTTTCCAGATATTTTAACAATTGATTAAGATGAAATAGCTATATAATTTTAAATTTGAGATTTTTGCATTTACAATGCTATTTTTAAACAATACTAAATAATATACTAGAAAAAATACGACTCGCACCAGATCAATACTTAGACGGGAATCGAACCCGCGACCTTTGGATATCCGGTCCAATGCTCTGACCGCTGAGCTACCGAGTCACTAGTGACATCGTCGAATTTTTCCTAGTATATCCTAAACTCTTACGCTGTAAGCCAGCGTTATTTCACCAATGTGAGGAATTACCTCGACATTCAATTGAAATATCTTTCCAGATATTTTAACAATTGATTAAGATGAAATAGCTATATAATTTTAAATTTGAGATTTTTGCATTTACAATGCTATTTTTAAACAATACTAAATAATATACTAGAAAAAATACGACTCGCACCAGATCAATACTCAGACGGGAATCGAACCCGCGACCTTTGGATATCCGGTCCAATGCTCTGACCGCTGAGCTACCGAGTCACTAGTGACATCGTCGAATTTTTCCTAGTATATCCTAAACTCTTACGCTGTAAGCCAGCGTTATTTCACCAATGTGAGGAATTACCTCGACATTCAATTGAAATATCTTTCCAGATATTTTAACAATTGATTAAGATGAAATAGCTATATAATTTTAAATTTGAGATTTTTGCATTTACAATGCTATTTTTAAACAATACTAAATAATATACTAGAAAAAATACGACTCGCACCAGATCAATACTCAGACGGGAATCGAACCCGCGACCTTTGGATATCCGGTCCAATGCTCTGACTGCTGAGCTACCTAGTCACTAGTGACATCGTCGAATTTTTCCTAGTATATCCTAAACTCTTACGCTGTAAGCCAGCGTTATATCACCAATGTGAGGAATTACCTCGACATTCAATTGAAATATCTTTCCAGATATTTTAACAATTGATTAAGATGAAATAGCTATATAATTTTAAATTTGAGATTTTTGCATTTACAATGCTATTTTTAAACAATACTAAATAATATACTAGAAAAAATACGACTCGCACCAGATCAATACTCAGACGGGAATCGAACCCGCGACCTTTGGATATCCGGTCCAATGCTCTGACCGCTGAGCTACCGAGTCACTAGTGACATCGTCGAATTTTTCCTAGTATATCCTAAACTCTTACGCTGTAAGCCAGCGTTATTTCACCAATGTGAGGAATTACCTCGACATTCAATTGAAATATCTTTCCAGATATTTTAACAATTGATTAAGATGAAATAGCTATATAATTTTAAATTTGAGATTTTTGCATTTACAATGCTATTTTTAAACAATACTAAATAATATACTAGAAAAAATACGACTCGCACCAGATCAATACTCAGACGGGAATCGAACCCGCGACCTTTGGATATCCGGTCCAATGCTCTGACCGCTGAGCTACCGAGTCACTAGTGACATCGTCGAATTTTTCCTAGTATATCCTAAACTCTTACGCTGTAAGCCAGCGTTATTTCACCAATGTGAGGAATTACCTCGACATTCAATTGAAATATCTTTCCAGATATTTTAACAATTGATTAAGATGAAATAGCTATATAATTTTAAATTTGAGATTTTTGCATTTACAATGCTATTTTTAAACAATACTAAATAATATACTAGAAAAAATACGACTCGCACCAGATCAATACTCAGACGGGAATCGAACCCGCGACCTTTGGATATCCGGTCCAATGCTCTGACTGCTGAGCTACCTAGTCACTAGTGACATCGTCGAATTTTTCCTAGTATATCCTAAACTCTTACGCTGTAAGCCAGCGTTATATCACCAATGTGAGGAATTACCTCGACATTCAATTGAAATATCTTTCCAGATATTTTAACAATTGATTAAGATGAAATAGCTATATAATTTTAAATTTGAGATTTTTGCATTTACAATGCTATTTTTAAACAATACTAAATAATATACTAGAAAAAATACGACTCGCACCAGATCAATACTCAGACGGGAATCGAACCCGCGACCTTTGGATATCCGGTCCAATGCTCTGACCGCTGAGCTACCGAGTCACTAGTGACATCGTCGAATTTTTCCTAGTACATCCTAAACTCTTACGCTGTAAGCCAGCGTTATTTCACCAATGTGAGGAATTACCTCGACATTCAATTGAAATATCTTTCCAGATATTTTAACAATTGATTAAGATGAAATAGCTATATAATTTTAAATTTGAGATTTTTGCATTTACAATGCTATTTTTAAACAATACTAAATAATATACTAGAAAAAATACGACTCGCACCAGATCAATACTCAGACGGGAATCGAACCCGCGACCTTTGGATATCCGGTCCAATGCTCTGACCGCTGAGCTACCGAGTCACTAGTGACATCGTCGAATTTTTCCTAGTATATCCTAAACTCTTACGCTGTAAGCCAGCGTTATTTCACCAATGTGAGGAATTACCTCGACATTCAATTGAAATATCTTTCCAGATATTTTAACAATTGATTAAGATGAAATGCAAAAATCTCAAATTTAAAATTATATAGCTATTTCATCTTAATCAATTGTTAAAATATCTGGAAAGATATTTCAATTGAATGTCGAGGTAATTCCTCACATTGGTGAAATAACGCTGGCTTACAGCGTAAGAGTTTAGGATATACTAGGAAAAATTCGACGATGTCACTAGTGACTCGGTAGCTCAGCGGTCAGAGCATTGGACCGGATATCCAAAGGTCGCGGGTTCGATTCCCGTCTGAGTATTGATCTGGTGCGAGTCGTATTTTTTCTAGTATATTATTTAGTATTGTTTAAAAATAGCATTGTAAATGCAAAAATCTCAAATTTAAAATTATATAGCTATTTCATCTTAATCAATTGTTAAAATATCTGGAAAGATATTTCAATTGAATGTCGAGGTAATTCCTCACATTGGTGAAATAACGCTGGCTTACAGCGTAAGAGTTTAGGATATACTAGGAAAAATTCGACGATGTCACTAGTGACTCGGTAGCTCAGCGGTCAGAGCATTGGACCGGATATCCAAAGGTCGCGGGTTCGATTCCCGTCTGAGTATTGATCTGGTGCGAGTCGTATTTTTTCTAGTATATTATTTAGTATTGTTTAAAAATAGCATTGTAAATGCAAAAATCTCAAATTTAAAATTATATAGCTATTTCATCTTAATCAATTGTTAAAATATCTGGAAAGATATTTCAATTGAATGTCGAGGTAATTCCTCACATTGGTGAAATAACGCTGGCTTACAGCGTAAGAGTTTAGGATATACTAGGAAAAATTCGACGATGTCACTAGTGACTCGGTAGCTCAGCGGTCAGAGCATTGGACCGGATATCCAAAGGTCGCGGGTTCGATTCCCGTCTGAGTATTGATCTGGTGCGAGTCGTATTTTTTCTAGTATATTATTTAGTATTGTTTAAAAATAGCATTGTAAATGCAAAAATCTCAAATTTAAAATTATATAGCTATTTCATCTTAATCAATTGTTAAAATATCTGGAAAGATATTTCAATTGAATGTCGAGGTAATTCCTCACATTGGTGAAATAACGCTGGCTTACAGCGTAAGAGTTTAGGATATACTAGGAAAAAATCGACGATGTCACTAGTGACTCGGTAGCTCAGCGGTCAGAGCATTGGACCGGATATCCAAAGGTCGCGGGTTCGATTCCCGTCTGAGTATTGATCTGGTGCGAGTCGTATTTTTTCTAGTATATTATTTAGTATTGTTTAAAAATAGCATTGTAAATGCAAAAATCTCAAATTTAAAATTATATAGCTATTTCATCTTAATCAATTGTTAAAATATCTGGAAAGATATTTCAATTGAATGTCGAGGTAATTCCTCACATTGGTGAAATAACGCTGGCTTACAGCGTAAGAGTTTAGGATATACTAGGAAAAATTCGACGATGTCACTAGTGACTCGGTAGCTCAGCGGTCAGAGCATTGGACCGGATATCCAAAGGTCGCGGGTTCGATTCCCGTCTGAGTATTGATCTGGTGCGAGTCGTATTTTTTCTAGTATATTATTTAGTATTGTTTAAAAATAGCATTGTAAATGCAAAAATCTCAAATTTAAAAAAAAGATTAGAAGTTTTAACAAGAGTTTGATGAACGAAGTAAAAAACTGAAAAATCTGTATCTAAAAATGAATAGGTGCCGAAACGTCGGTAAAATTAAAATATAACACAAAAAACATAAAATAAAATAAGCATCGCGCGTCGATCCTCTTCTTTTTATTGCAATATTATTGTTTTACATTCGCATTTTTAAAAAGTCTCTCTCTCGTTTTTATTTCCAGTATCTGAATAAAGTTATTGCTATGCTACACAGATATTTGTTATGTAAGTTTTACTCAAAATATTATTTATTTATTCATGGACATTATATTTAAAAAAAAATCCGTAAATTGACTGAAACTTTTGTTTGGTTAAGCTATTTTCGTTTAATGTATTGTGGTTTGAGTGTAACCACATAATCAATGAGAGTTGTTTATGATAGTATCTTGCGGCAGGCGGCGTGATGCAATTTCGTAATAAATTTATTACAGATTAATTAGCTAATTAATTATAGTACAGTATACTTGCTATAATTAAGTACGTATAGTGTACTAGTCTGAGATGCTACGGGTGAGTCGATTTTTCTTTTAGGCACGTTAGGTCTTATTACCGGAATGTATAGCTAGTCGGGTCATTAGGTCTATTCCACGGAACGTCCATTCCCCGAATGTCCACTTTCAAGTATTTTTTCTAGTAAAACTACTTAGTTGTCCACCAGCCCCTACGTAAGTTTTTTTTATTAAAAAATGAATTGAATATTATTTCTTGTTTTTTAGAGCTTTCTGAAGCAGTTTTTGTTTTTAATTTTCAGGTTTTTCCTAGTTGTTTTGTGGTCACTTTGTGTATCGTAATAAATGTCTGTCCTTTCTATTATAAGTTGATACGTATAGTCGAAAACAATAGGATTAAGTTGGAAACTTACGCGTTGACCTGCTACTCCACAACCTCAAGGGGAAAATATCAGGAGGGCTATGCTGGCAAACACTCGAAATACAAATAAGCTGTTACCTCTAGATCTGTATTTTGCGTTTAGGAAATGTAACGACGAGCAAGCTGGGAGACCGACACATCGAGACAGCTGTGCGCAGTGGTTGCCGAGACCCAAGACGCAGGACCCTCAAGGAGAAGAAGAGGAGATCGATGGCGCAGTAGTTTAGCACCTGGCCCAGTGATTGCGGAGGTTAAGCAACCTTCGCAAGGGTCGGTCATGGGATGGGTGACCAAAATATATTATTTCGAGCTCCTCTGTGCTTCGGAAGGCCGTTGGTCCCGGCTGTATTTGCAGTCGTTAACACCCACTCGCAATGGGCCCGTGTGGTGGGTTATGAGCCATTCTCCTAATCCACCCATAAGGAAGGCCTGTGCCACAGCAGTAGGGACATTAAAAATGGCTGATGGTCAAGACGCAGGACGTGCGCTCGGTGATGGCGTGGCCGAGGCGTTAGATGTAGGTAGGTACCACTTTTTAATCATTAGTCGCCATTTAATATAAAGTATGAAGGGTTGGCGTTATTCTACTCGCACCGGCGGCAAACTGATACCGGATTCAGTTCATACAACAGTTGAATAAACTCATCCTTGCCTTATCAGACTACCTCAGATAGTGGTTGTGGAAGCACGAATCCACTACGTTATGAACATGAGTTTTGTGATGTGTTATTTTGAAAAAAGAAATAATAAAATAGCTCACTTCCACAAACAATATTATGCAAGATGCACCGCCTGCCCGCCCGCAAAAAAATGCACATGCACACCACAAAATATCAGTGCACAATAACTGCATTTAACCAAACAGCAATACATCTTGCACCTTCACCAATTAGATACTCAAGAGTTAGATCGTTACGCACGATCTAACTCCTGAGGATGCTCCGGGTTGGGGCGAAACACGTGTAGAGTAGTCTAATTGGTGAAGGTGCAAGGCGTATTGCTGTCTGGCTAAATGCAGGTATTGTGCACTGATATTTTGTGGTGTGCATGTGCATTTTTTTGCGGGCGGGCGGGCGGTGCATCTTGCATATATTGTTTGCGGAATTAAGCTACATACATGTATATTTCTTTTTCCAAAATGGTTTGGGACTTCCGCCAACTGACGCCTGATTCAATTAAATACTTTATGTGTTAAGTTATTGGCGAAGGATCCATACGCTCATGGCGGAACTTGACAGACTGATCGTACTCGATCACGTTTGTTAAGCAACGCTCGGTCCGATCAGGTGTCGGATGGGTGACCGTTAAAGTGGCATTACAACTGAGCGCTTCCGTGCTTCGGAGGGCACGTTAAACAGTCGGTCCCGGCTGTTGTCATCTGATAACATTCGTTAAGCCAAGTTAGAGGCCTTATAGGCGGCTTGATAAATTCTAACGCCAGAGGTGGCCACTAATCCTCATTCGATAAGAAGAAGAAGGCGAAGCATCCATACAAACCGATTCCCATTGGCTTACCTTTTAAAAATCCCACCCCACCAATCCACTATGCAGATCACAACATTTTTGTAGAACGGCTCACCTTCGCCATAATTTCACCCCTCTCCTCTCTACAGGTAAGTATCCAAAGTCGGTTGAAGGTGTGGTAACTTAAGAGAACATAAAATTATGAAAGAATATCAGACGAACTTTCTTGATATAAAAACACAATATACTCGTAAGTAAGCCTTGTGGTGTTTCAAAACTTTGATGATAATTTTAAAGGAGAAAAAATGTAACTTCTTATACACTTTATACGGAAAAGTTCAAAGTAAAATGTTGCGAGTGGTGTTAGAATCGGTCCCACGGGCCGCTCCGCAAGATGGATATAAAAGTTAATGGACTTACACACTCGAGGATATTCCAGTTGAGAAAAATAAAGTAAAGGAATTAAGTTTTACGCTAGATAAATCCAGATTTATTTCGGTCAGGGTCGCGCGAGATGAAGGGGTCTCCTCGTACGCACTGTCATTTTATGTCAGTAGGGTTTTCATAATAATGTGTTACAAAAGAAAACTTTGGTTCTGAAGTATTTATTTTTTCATTATATTATATACTAGAGGCCGCCCGCGACTTCGTCTGCGTTGAAAGGTTTTTTGCTATCCCTCGAGAACAATACTTTTTTTCGGGATGAAAGGTGCCCTATGTCCTTCTCTGAAGGCGTAACAAACAAACAAACAAACGGACTTTCGCATTTATAATATTAGTAAGGATTTAGACGATCCTTTTTTGTTTAAAAGAGTTATACTGTTTTAATATACACATTTTAATTTCATTGGTGTTGGACCTTGGACTTCGAAGATGCATAAGGGAACACCTCAAAGTCAAATAGGATATGTATAGTGATTGACATATTGGTAGGTTTATGAAAATCCAAAACAAATCGAGCTATGGTCTGCGACGGTGACGTTCTAGACTAGACTTAGACAACGAAGGCACAAACCACGTAATTTTGGAAATTGAGTTATGGGCATTGTCTCATTGAAAATATTATATAAAGTTAAAAAATATTTACACTTATACATACGAGTACCTACTACTGAAAAGTTAAAAATAAAAAAGCTTTAAAAAAAAGAAACCTCCTTCAAAAACCTGAAAACAAAAACAGCTTCAAAATTAAATACCTCTAAAAAGCAAGATATAATACTCAAATAATTAGTTACGCATATCATTAAAATAAAAACACGTCTAATGAAGTCGGGTGGGGCTTTTAGAAATATAAAATAAGAAGTTGTCTTCCAGCCCCACCCCACTTTAATAGAAGTGTTTTTACATTTTAATGATATGCGTAACTAATTATTTGAATATTATTTCTTGCTTTTTAGAGGTATTTAGTTTTGAAGCTGTTTTTGTTTTTAGATTTTTTTGAAGGAGGTTTTCTTTTTTTAAAAAGCTTTTTTTTTTGTCCATCGAGTTCATAGTAAGACAGTCAAGATCAATAATATTTACGCACCTTTCATAGTTCATCAACCATATGCCTTCGTAATCAAAGTAAACATGTCAAATGTGCTTACATATTAAAAACTTGACTGTTACATACATACGCATATGCCAAAAAAATGCTTGTTTGCAGATTTACTTGTGTTTTGTGTCGCATCAAAATAAAATTCTTTGGTCTATTATTTTGTCTGTCCTGTCGCCGTAGCAAATTAATAAAAAACCGGCCAAGTGCGAGTCGGACTCGCGCACGAAGGGTTCCGTACCAAAAAACGGCAAAAAATAACGTTTGTTGTATGGGAGCCCCCCTTAAATATTATTTTATTATGTTTTTAGTATTTTTTGTTATAGCGGCAATAAAAATACATCATCTGTGAAAATTTCAACTGTCTACCTTTTGTCGTTATTAATATTGAGTAAAAAACGCCAAAAAAATCACGTTTGTTGTATGGGAGCCTCCCTTAAATAATACTGTTATTCTGTTTTTAGTATTTGTTGTAATAGCGGCAACAGAAATACATCATCTGTGAAAATTTCAACTTTCTAGCTATCACGGTTCATGAGATACAGCCTGGTGACAGACAGACAGACAGACAGACAGACAGACAGACAGACAGACAGACAGACGGACAACGGAGTCTTAGTAATAGGGTCCCGTTTTACCCTTTGGGTACGGAGCCCTAAAAATTGAAAAGATCTCGTTTATATTTTTTTTTCTGTAACTTATCTTGAAGAAAGTAAAGAGTTAGAAATCAATGTTCTAAGTAGAAATCTGATAAAATAATGTTTCTCGGAACATCTTGAGATCTAGGCCAATCAGAGGCTCTCAGAAGACGACGTTTAATCGTACCGTCGCTGCTCCTGACAGTGACAAGATCGAAGTATTGAACTGAAATCGTTTAGTCTTTTTTTATGTCCTTACCGATATACTTAGTTTTTTAAATTTAAACAAGGTCTTTAATGTAGCTCATTATGTATGAGTGCCATTTCGCCCGCATAAATTTTTCCGTCATAATATGGTTTGGCATAACAAGAGCGGCATAAAGTTTTTTCGCATAATAGCATATTCACATGATGTTATATTCGAAGAATTATTTCATTGGCATATCGATTACTAGTACAAATTTCGTGAGTAGTACAATTTAGTGAGCATACATTTTTAGGGTTCCGTACCCAAAGGGTAAAAACGGGACCCTATTACTAAGACTCCGCTGTCTGTCTGTCTGTCTGTATGTCACCAGGCTGTATCTCATGAACCGTGATAGCTAGACAGTTGAATTTTTCACAGATGATGTATTTCTGTTGCCGCTATAACAACAAATACTAAAAACCGAATGAAAATAAGTATTTAAGGGGGGCTCCCATACAACAAACGTGATTTTTTTGCCGTTTTTTGCTCGATATTAATAACGACAATAGGTAGACAGTTAAAATTTTCACAGATGATGTATTTCTGTTGCCGCTATAACAACAAATACTAAAAATAGAATAATATAAATATTTAAGGGGGTCTCCCATCCAACAAACGGGTTTTTTTTGCCGTTTTTTGGTACGGAACCTTCGTGCGCGAGTCCGACTCGCACTTGGCCGGTTTTTTTCTTTGTTTTTGTGGTGCAAGAATATTGAAGGTTTATATTGCAACGTTTCTGGCGAAAGTTCAAAGTGTTAAATGATCTAGTCATAAAATATACTCAATCTAGATGGCGTATGAAGGAGATGTATTTTATTTTACGAGCGTATTCATTGCATCGGTTCTCGGCTCTGGTTTCCGAATTCAGTGCACATTTTATTGGTGGAGCGCACTTCAGTGCAGGCGCGGGGAAACTTGAATCTGACATTTGAAGCTGTAGGGAAAATACTGGAAGGAAACAGTTATATTTAAAACTATTTAACGTTGCTTTACACAGGATAAGTAGCTAATTCTTGTGGTATGGAAATGAAAAACGCATATTGATTAATTAGTTACTCAACTTGGTAAATACAATTCCGCCATCTTTTTATTTCTTCAATTCCCGCGCAGCTGCATGCGGCCGGACAAAAGAAAATCTATTGTGGCCTTGAAGTGTTAAGGGTACAGTAAAAATATTTCAAAACAATATTGTACTTAACTTTAAAGGAAAGTTGTATTCTTACATAACTTTTGGACCGAGCGAGCGCGAAATCGAAGCGAAACGTCTCCGTTTTAGCTTGGGCAAAAATGATTTTGTATGTCCGGATGCCCACTGTCCAGCTGTCCGTTTATTCTCCTCTACAGCCGACTGGTTCTCGTGAAATTTTGTGAATAGGTTCTATAATTATATAGATTTTATCGCCAAAAAATGGGAACATATGGAATTACGTTAAAATCATATTTTAGCCATTCCAAAAATTGTTCAAAATTTAAGACATACAAACGCAAGGTCTACCGCTCTACAGAGCCAGTAGTTATTTAGCTATAAATTATAAAACATTACACATCTGGTCTCTCTATATCCTTGCCACTGGCTCGATAACGAGTGTCGAACGGTACAGGGCGACCACTCAATTTTTTGAATTATTTTTCATAGCATATTCGAATATTACTTTTTAAAGATTTAGTTGTTTTCGTATAAAACGAATCGTATACCATAGGTAATTAACGAGATCTTTTATATATTTTCTGTTTCTTATTTATATCTTGTGCGATAAGGTATGCAACAATGGCTGCAACAATGCAATCGCTTAGGTACACTGTTTTTAAAGCCGATATAATTTAGTAATATTAGCTATTAGATATCGTCATCCATACTATAATCTCTATTGTCCAAAGCGTCTAATATATTCACAAGTCATACGCCTTATCTCATGAAAGTATAAGTAAAGCGAAGCGTAGATAACTCAAACAGAATGACACGTTCCAAAGCGTCTCCTAAAGGTTCAGCAAAGGAGGGGCTCGCGGCCAAGACAAAGCCCCGTAAAAAGCGGCGCATTGTGAGAGGAGACAGAACGATCTCATTTTCTATTCCGTTCGTCGCTCTAACCACACGAATCACTGTAGTTCCTGCGAGCGTGTAGGTTATGAGCGAATGGAAACTTTTTACTAATTATGAGATTTTTTTATAAATTAGGGGACAAAATGTGTCTCAACATGACGTGCAATGCCCAATCAACGAGAGGTTGCAACGTTATCTGACGCGCAACGTTCAATCAACGTGTGGCTCTAAAGTTATCCCGACGCGCAACGCTTAATCAACGCGAGGTTGCAACGTTATCTGACACGCAACGGTTAATCAACGTGAGGCTTCAACGTTATCCGTCGCACAACGGTCAATTAATGTGAGGCTGCAACGTTATCCGACGCGCAACGTATCGCGAGGTTGCAACGTAATCCGACGCGCAACATGCACTGCAATATGCTACTAGCTTCCTCTCTGAGAGCAACAGCTAGCAACATATTCCCCGTATGACAAATGTCGTGGAATATGTTGCCGAGACAAATGTCTCTATTTGACGCTCTTTGTCGCTATTTGACTAATTTTGGAAAACCATTTTAAATTATTCCTTATTACGTAATAAACGCACCACTTTGATATTTCAGGAAAAATCAATGTATTTCATTAAAAAAAACAGTGTTAAAGTTTAAAATTTTAAAACCGCGCCAAAAACGCTATGGCGTTGGACACGTGACTTGTTGACGTCACAAGCCTGTAAACATTGTAATATCACATAGACATAGAAAAATTTCGCTACGCTCAAGTAGACGGACAATGGTGCGAGTGAGAAACCGATTCTTACGACATATGCGATGTGCGAGAAAGAGTTAAAAGAAAATGACAGCAGAACCTAGTTTGACTTCATTTATCGTCTGTTATCATCTTGGTGAAAAGCGTCTACACGATTATTTTGTAATTTTGACCGCGATCTGATCGGTTTGGCTCATAAAGCTATATAAATTATAATGGTGTCGTGTTCTGTACTGAATTGTAATGTTACTTACGACAACAACCCAAATAAACACTCATTTCACAGGTAAATAAGATTGTACAAGTACCATTTTCATATTTCATATTTTAGTTGAATATATTCCTAAACACACTAAGTAATACACTAATATCATGCTATTAACCGCCTATTTTCTAAATAAAGGCTGATTTCTAAACATTATGTGTTAGATAAAAAGATATTTTGTCCGTGAACTTGAGAAAATAAGGCGTAGAGATTGATCAAAAATTATTATATTATCGATACTCATGTCGATGATTTCCAAAATAACCTTGTTTGTCTTTGTGAACACTGATAGTTTTATCTAAAGGTATGATTCCGATGTCGGCAGCACTGCTGCGTGTGCTCCAAATTTAACCGTAATGTCACGTTTGAAAGGCTCAATTTGAAGTGAGCGAAGAAGCGTCGCGACACTGCTGCGCAACACTGCTGCGCGACACTTCTGCGCAGCACTGCTGCACGGCACCGCTGCCGCAACACCACTGGTCCCCATACATTCTCTATAGGTTTATATGAGACTACATTCCGAGCTCAGCACCAGTGCTGCGCAGCAGTGTCGCGCAGCAGTGTCGCGCAGCAGTGTCGCGCAGCAGTGCTGCAGACATCGGAATCATACCTTTAAGCTGCTTTTAACCGACAGTTTTCAAATGGTAAATTATACCTACTTAAGTACTAATTTAACAATATATCCAGGTTTCCTGTAAATCCAGTGATTAAGTTACTGGATAAATGTCATAAATAGAATAGGCTGGGAGCCTCAAGGAGACAGAACAATTTTATTTAAATAAGAAATTATTTAAATAAAATTGTTCAAAATCTTGTTTGTGTTTTATTTATTAGAGCAATAATACATTAGGGTTATCGACAATCTAAAATGGACTTCAGGGCATCTCTAAAGTTCACGCACACGTTTACAAATTTTCACACACTGGCTCATGTCACTTTTGGTGTCGCAGCCAAGCGAACTCTGTTCCTCTATTCCAGTGGAATATTAACTTTATGTAATATCCTTAGCCATTTGACAGCCATCGATCGCGGATCGTTAGTCTATGGTCGTGTCAAACGCCTGAAGCCATATTTATTTACAGGCAAGTGACGTCATCAGTCATCTTAGAGCGTTTTCGCCACAGAAAAAAATTCAAAAATTATTGCATTTTTCTAGGTGAAATTAATCAATTAATAGACTTAATTTAGACTATATAATAGCTAAATATGTTTTTTTACGCTAATATCTGTTAGAATAACCACAATTTGTAGTATATTTTCAATGTTGTCAAATACCCTATTACGTCGTCAGTGTAATCCAATCAAAATGACAGTCCCATTAATACCTTGGTAGATAACCTGAAAATACATTGAATACGATGGAGGAAAATATTTAAAGTACCTACATATATTAGAATGATTTGACTGAAAAAGCGTTTCCAATGCTGATGCGTCCGGAAAACCTTTCAGAAATATTAATCTTTTCATATTTACTGATGGCTGGAAAGTTACTTTTGCATATTAATAAGAGAACTGGGGTTTTTGTGATGTGATGTGGTGTGTAAAGGGATTGTTGGTTGAATGTCGGTGATGAACAGTATTTTAAAAAATAAGTGAAAAGTAGGAGTAATAATAGTTATTTATGCAACTGTACTATAACGAGGGGTATTAAAACACGAATGTGGGTTTATCACACGAGGCGAAGCCGAGTGTGATAATAGTATCACATGAGTGTTTTAATACCTAATTATGTACAGTTGCATACAAGACTTTATCTACACCCATTTTTTTTTTTATTTTTATTAGGGAAACAACCAATATTTTAATACATATGGATTAAAAAGACCCATGATATTTATCTAAACCCATGATATGTATCCTCTATAAAGGTTTTGACTTTGACTTTGTCTTTGACTTTGACTTTCCTCTCCCTCCTCGTCATTATGTCTTCCGCAAGAGTGTTATAATGTTGTACTGAATTTCATAATGCAACGCTCGCGCGTGGGCGCGCGGCGCAGCACTACCAGCTCTCGCACGGGATATTGTAATGATGCCAGTAAGCTAACTGTTTCAGAACCTCTTACAGAGGATTTAAAGCATGGGTGTAGATAAAAGATAATAATTAAGGACATCTGGTGAAAAAATGAGTACTTACCTATTATTAATGTAATTTGCGCAGTATAATAAACTAAAATTTATCGAATCTGATTTGACATCTAGAAATGATATGCTTTTGGTTAAATGCTATCTACAAGATGATTTACAAACAAATCTGTCTCGTGCATTGTGCATTTTATTTCAATTTAATTCTCATGCGAGTGCCTTTTTCGTATTTTTTCCTGTAGTTTCCTCTTTGGAACTGTGCTACTGCAGGATTAATTAGTTTGCCGCTATCGCTTGTCATTCAAGCCGTCTCTTAAAGCTATTTACATAGCACACTTTACTCAATCGCGAAGGAATACTGAATCTGCTTGATTTAAATAATCAGAGCCTGCAAATGTTTTATCTCGTGTGATGTCGTCTTAATTTACTGGAGGGGGTGGAATAGGGCTGCTAAAATATAAAACCTATACATATCAAAAAAAGTTTGCGATCGGTTTGAAAAATCGAAACCTTTTTTTAGTACGACATAAAAAACATTATTTTTTCTTTTTTTATAAAAAAATAATAATAAAAGTTTTTGTTTGTAAATCAAAAAGTGTATTTTTATTTTAAAAAAATTCATGAACACTTTTTATAAGTTACAATAAAAAAAAAAAACTGCTTTTGCTTGCGATCGCAAACTTTTTTTGATATGTGAATAACGTTGACGTGATATTTTATATCGGTTGTGAAAATAAAAAGTAATGTTTTGAAGAAGTAATGACTTATTACTGGTATTTTACCTAACCCCCTTACTAATAAAGATTGAATAGCAGATGTATAGTTACACAATGGTTACTCTCTGTCAAACTATTTGAGTTTGACATTAAAAAGAAAGTGACAAAACACTGTGTAACTATGCAGCTGCTATACAATCTTTATTAGTAAGGGGGTAAGTATAAAAGAGTCTGGTAATTTTATAATATAACATCATATTATGCCACTATTTATTAATCCTTCTAAACTGGTGCGCCTGACCAAGGTTTGCTTAGTAATAAATATTTACTGATTTAACAAGGGTATCATTTCATCACTTAATCTTATTATTGCTCAAAACAAATTAAAAAACATGGAAACTGATAATAGAAAAGTCTGCGAGATTCTTTCATTATGAAACCCCTTTAATATTCAAATATAGTAAAATCTGTCCATATACCAAAATTCATCAAATTGGTTCAATTGTTCAAGTGTGAAACAGACAGACAGATACTTTCACACAAAGAACAATGACTTCCCATAATTACAAGCGTTGATCTGTCAAATAGCTTTTAAAACAAAACATGTGTAAAATGATAATAAAATTATATTTGATAGTTAGTATGACCGTAGAACACTAGCATATATACAAGGTTAATTGTAAAACACAAACAGCCTTGCAGGAGAAGTTTGCTAACACCATAAACAACAACATTGTGTTCTACAACTTTTCCGAAAACAGACAAAATTAAATCAACTTTCCATACAAATTTCCGAACAGCTGATCGAGTTTAGTATGAAAAGTAGATTTTTATGGCTGTTTTCGAAAAGGCGTAGAACAAAATGTTGTTGTTTATAGTGTTAGTAAACTTCTCCTGCAAGGTTGTTGGTGTTTTAAAAATAACCCTGTAATTATATTGAATTTTAATTTGCCAATCAGAAAAATATGTTAAGGTAAAATCAATATGTTCTAGTTTGTAATATGGCAATCTTTATATTATTATATTATTAATTTTATCTATTTCTGTACTGCCGACTTTTATTTTAGTTAGCCATTAATAAATAACAGTCAGAAATGGGCGTCCTTCTTTACGAGATTAGTATAGATGTAAACAAATGAAAATACGGACAAAATACAGATAGTTTTCTTCCAAAATTGATCAATCCTTTTTGTAAATATTCATTTTTAAAAATCTTAAAAAAAATGGTTTAAAAAGGCCAGCCCTGTGTCGGAGGTGTAAGGGGGGGCGGATGGGTATCTACATTAAGGGAAGGTAATATAAGTAGGGGTATTTTTTCCCAGCTTTAACTTATTTTTCATCCTTTTGATTAAAGAATCTGTACCCTATAGAAAAGGCATTCTTTTGATAGTAGCAACTATCAATCTGTCTTCTATAGACAGAGTTCCAATCGATTTATCATATAAATAGGGTCGACAAGTTTATAAAAGGAAGGCTATTTTGGTATGTAACAGTTTGTCGTATAGTTTTTTTCTTATCTTGCTATTCTTCCCATTTATTTTTTCCAATGTTTACTTTATGGATATAAGTTAAAAGATTTATGTATTTAACTAGAAATTAATAAATTGATTAATTACAATCAACGTTATTAGTTATTAGTTACCAAGTAAACAGACTGTGTACAAATTAATATAAAATAATTTATAAATCAGTGGTTTTAGGTTAAAAAGTTAATAAATCGATTCAGTGACGTTGTAATACCTAGAAGTGGTGTTATCTTTGGTCAGCACTAAGAAGATCCCTATAATTTACGCAAAGAAAATCAGCAAACCGATACCATTTGAAAGTGTCATTTTCTACGACCAAAACTGTGATTATTCTGAAATATCTGTGATTAATTATGTTCTGAATATGAATATAACGTTTTGAATCGAATGGGTAAGTGAAACATACTCTAAACCCTGAATTATATCCAAAAACAAGCAATATCTTCGTTACATTAATTCAAATTTGAAGATTTTCACACTACATGATTTAGATCAACCAACGCCACCTATTTTTCTATGCGTAAAACTCATAAATGAATCGAAGATAAAGCAGTATCTTCCACAACAAAACAAACATCAAACACTTACCTCCATTGCACGACGACACTTGTGACGACACGAGCACGACGACCCAACTAGCAAAAAGATCGTTTAAGCAATTACTCTCACGACTATGGATCGTAAAACACTCGTATGAAAGATCCTATCATTTCAAAAAGCAGTATAAAAGCAGCTTTCTAGATCTTTCAGCATTCAATGCTTTTTGGCTCTATAAATATGTCTAGTAAACGTGGACTCGACGAATTCATATCGCATTTACTCAACAATTGTATAAAGATATCTCTCAATCGCATTCAGACAACCTTTAGTCTTATGACAGGTCTTTAAAAGCAACCAAATTGCTAGTTTGTCGTAAAACTAGCTTTTATAGCACCGTCTTTCGTCACCTAATTTTTACAGCAATATTGTGGAGTAAAAGCTGTTCATTCAACAAAATAGCTTCTCATGCAGTTACTATTACAGCATCTAATGTCATATCACAGCTTTTGGCAAGGCTTTAATTCGACTTTACTATTAAAGTTGAGAAAACGCTATCAAATGATACAGGTCCAAAGGTGCACAAAGATAATTTTGGAAGCCATCATGCAGCATAATAGTGGTATGAAAGTAAAATAAAATCTTTTACAGCAGTGTGGAAAATGGACAATAATCGGTGGAAAAAAACTTGAAAGAAGTGAGGGTTCCGACAGAAAGTTAATAAGATATTGAAACAATTGAAACAATCAACAACAACCAACGGCTGAAGAACAAGTACTTAATATTAGTGCGGATTCAGTAGGAAATATTACGCTACTACAGATTGTTTGTAAACCGTATGATAGATTGACGATTTAACATTGCGCTAAGGAACCCTAAACTAACTGCAATGGCGCTCTTAGAAGTCGTAAAATGGAAACCTCATGTCTATTTTTCGGCTAAGAGCTGAGTGAATGCTTAGTGATGATAATTGAAATGCTATTAATGGCGAATTTATTTTATCTATTATTTTAATATTATTTGTGATCCATTATTTACTAGAAATCTTGTGGCCCATGAAAATATTAAATACAAATGTAAGGATTATAGACGAAAAAATTAATTCCGCATATTAAAGTAAGTAAGACTTATGAGCTAACTTTAATAGCTTACCTTTATTGTCAGTATGGCTGTAAAATCGTAAAGGTATACTTAGCATGGCCATAATATTGCAACATACATTTATTTTTATTTCCTTCGTTTACGCGAACACAACAGTGACAACACGCACTGTCTATGAGTGCTGCTTGGTTGCATTCACACGATCAAAGTGTCGAGTGATTGTAACCGCACTCCTATTATTACCACTAATAAGTTGAATGAAAGAGGTTCTACTGGCTATTATAGCACCAGTAGCACTTGAGTTGCGATTACTCTACATTCTTTCAATTAAAACGCAATTCAGACGATAATCTTACGATATTTACAGCATTTAAAGCAGAGAGAAGTGCGCCCAAATCGCGTTGAGAGAACGTTCACAGATCGTTTACTCAACATTTTGTAAATCCATCTCACTACTAATAGCTGAAATAGAAACGTGCTGCTGATTTTTTACGACATATTTTGCTAGTTGGGGAACGACGATAAAACGTATGCTCCAAAGAAGCCGATATTACACTTAATTTTTCACTACTAATCGTTCGAAACCGTAAATTATAATGGCTAATGTACAGGATAACGTAACACTAAGACGCCCTTTTCAAAGGTCTAAATCAATGGATAGATCTAGATTTCTCAACTCAAGCCTGGACAATAGCTTAAGTGACTCCAATATATTAGATACAACCATGAAAAGTCTACCTAACGCATCATCTTTGGACGACAGTACTGCGACAGAACCAAGACAACAATTAGAGGAAATAAGGCTACGATTGGCATCCGCGAATCAAGAAATCGATAACTTGAATCTTGAAAATAAAACTCTCAAGTTACAACTGCAAAAATGTCACACACTAATTAGTTCCTACAAAAGTATAACACCAGAAAACTACCGTTCACCGTTAAGAATCAAGAAACCGAACACATTATCATCACCAAACACAAATTCCAGTCAAAAACTTTGTTTAGTCCACGAGCTCCGAACAAATTAAGATTGCGAATGCGCATTAGAACTAGTACTGCTGACCGCGACCGAAAAAAAGAAAACTACCTGCGAGCAGCGTAACTCACCTGTCAAGTCCATGACGACTCGATCAATAATTAAATGCAACAATCAATGTAATATGTCACCTAATGAACTAACTTTTAATAATAACGTAGGAATTAATGTAAAAAATATCCATAAAAATACTAATATGACTATGAATAGCACCTGTAATAATGACGAAATTAATTGTGTTAAGCAAAATGTGTTGATTTTAGGTGACCAACAGGCAAGTAATCTGACCCAATTATTAATTAACCATTTTGATACGAAGAAGTTATCTATTACCTTATTTATTAAGCCAGATGCTAACTGCAATAATATTCTGAAAATAAATGTCCACAAATATTCAAAAAGCGATGACTTTTTAGTTTTGTTCATGGGTGCTAACGACAGATTACCAACTAAAATACCTTGTGACTTGTCTGTATTTTTAGCATAATGTCAAAATACACATATTTTATTAGTCTAAACTATAGAAAATCCATACCTTAACACCAAAATGTTGAATAACCAACTAAAATTAATATGTAACAATTTGACTCGACACCGACATGCAAATATAAATCACATGTAAACATTATTCAAATGTCACAATTTTTATGTTATATGAAGAGCAGAGCCTTTTGACACAAGTATATTTATGCTTAAAAGGAGACTCTGGCCACTTGCTATTGTTATGATATTTGAATGTAAATAAATATTTTTGTTTTTTTTTATAAATATGAATTTTATGACGAATTATGTTTTAAATTGACATTAGAAATAAATACTATAAATTATAAAAATGACTCCATGAATAAAATTAGACATCAATTAACTCAAAATGCCATTCATAAAACAAAACTTGAAACACTTTGCAAAAAAGGGCACCATTCCTTACTATTTTAAAAAACAGGAAACTGCAACTATTTTAAAGAACTGTAACTTGAACCTTGACCAGACACAACAAACCTCTAAACAAGATAAACCTAAAATAGGAACCATACCATACTATTTTCAAAAGAAACCTCAAATTAGGAGCTTTTTTCAAGAATAACGACCCACCAAACTTTCACTTATTACACCAAAATATATGCAGTATCCTAAAAAAAAAAGATGCATTTGAACTTGTACTAAATGAATACTCAAAACAAAATAAAAGCATGGATGTCATAAGTCTTTCTGAAACTTTCATTAAAAAGGGACACGAAAACAATTTAAATTTAAATAACTATAAGATGGGCTTATTATGGTCAGGTGATCATGAAAAACCGGCCAAGTGCGAGTCGAACTCGCACACGAAGGGGTCCGTACCAAAAAACAACAAAAAATTCACGTTTGTTGTATGCGAGACCCCCTTAAATATATATTTTATTCTGTTTTTAGTATTTTTTGTTATAGCGGCAACAGAAATACATCATCTGTGAAAATTTCAACTATCTAGCTATCACGGTTCATGAGATACAGCCTGGTGACAGACAGACAGACAGACGGACAGCGGAGGCTTAGTAATAGGGTCCCGTTTTTACCCTTTGGGTATGGAACCCTAAAAAAAGGGGAGGCACATGTATACTATTAAAAAAAAAACTTAAATTTTACAAAACTAAAACTGGCAGATACTTTATCGGAATGTTATAATTTTGAATGTAGTGGTCTTACCTTAAAAGATCAGTATTACAATAATTTGTATTTATCGAACACCATCATCAATTATAAGCATATTTTTTGAGAAACTTGAGATTTTACTAAAATAATTAAATACAAGAGGTAGAAAAATAGTTTTATGTAGTGACTGGAATATAAATATTCTTAACTCAAATAAAACTACGCGAAAACTCATAGATCTCCTACAAAATAATAATTTGACCATACATATTCAGACACCAACTAGAAAAAAAGCCTGTATTGACTTAATAGCAAGCAATATTGATAATGCAAAAGGTTACACTGATTTGTTGACTCTTTCCGACCATGACACATGCCAAATACTAAATCTTAAAATAAACAAAAAGGAAAATAATTAATACTGGTATGAATTTAAAAGAGACTACAGTAATGACAATATAGAATTATTGCTAAGACATATTAATTCATTGACATTTAATGATGTGCTTGAGCAAAAAGATACTTTTGTATACTTTTTGAACAATGTTTTCCAACTGTGAAACGACGATGTAGAAATACAGGAAAAAAATTGCCTTGGTTTACAAAAGGCTTGAAAAATAGCTGTATAATAAAACGCAGACTTTACAAAAAAATATATATTATCTGATAAAAACAGTAAAACAAAGAATAAGAAACAGTATCAATGCTACAATAAATTATTACAAAAATGTGTTATTTCCGCTCAAAAAATAAATAACTCAAAATATATTTTAAACGCCGACAATAAATGTAAAGTTTCATGGAATATAGTTAACAATAGTATAAATAGAAAATCAACTAACAATGACATAAATAATATTAAAATAAAAAATAAATCTTTAAGCAATTTAAATGATATAGCGGAAGCATTTAATGATTATTTTGTTGAAATATCTAAAAATACTGACTCTAATGTAAAAAATACAAATACATATAAAATTAGTAACAGTATTTACCTATGGCCAAGCTCAGAAACTGAAATAAAAAATGTCGTTATGCAATTAAAAAACACGAATTCTGTAGGTTTCGACGGAGTAACTACAAATTTCTTAAAAAAATGTGCCAATAAGATAGCTATTCCATTGACTCATATTGCAAACCTTTCGATGGAACAAGGTAATTTTCCAGAGAGACTTAAACAATCAATAGTAAAACCATTATATAAAAAAGGCGATAGTAATGACCTATGCAATTACAGACCTATAACACTTATATCCGTACTAGCAAAAATCTTAGAGAAGATTATGGCAAAAAGAAGATTTCAAAATCCACATCACTTGCTTGTTTCGCCTTGATGAAAAAAGTGACAGAAGCTATTAATGATAAGGTACGTGCTATAGCTGTCTTTTTAGATACGTCGAAAGCATTCGATTGCGTTAACCATAATATTCTCCTAAGCAAACTTTCTGACTATGCTTTAAGAGGCACAGCAAATAAATGGTTGGAAAGCTATCTAACCAATAGACAGCAATGTACTGAAGTCAGTAGAGTTGAAAACAAAATAAAAATCTCTGCGCGATCAAAATACAGAGAAATTGAACGTGGCGTACCACAAGGCAGTATTTTAGGACCATTACTGTTCTTGTTATATATTAATGATTTACCTGATATAACTAAAAATGAATGCTTCCTTTTTGTTGACGATTGTACATTACCTTTTCAAAATAAAAATATTGACCAATTAGAATCGGACATAAATAATACTCTTACTGACGTAATTAACTGGATGACTAAGAACAATCTGATAATTAACCTTGACAAAACAAATGCGATAGACTTTCACACTTATAAATCAAGTAAAGTTAATATTGACATAAATTACAATAATAATAAAATATATGTAATAGATCCGACCGTGTTTTTAGGTATCACGCTAGACGAGCAGTGTAGCTGGAAAAAGCACATAGATAATCGTTGTAAAAAAGTGAATAGATTTGTGTTTGCTTTGAACAGAATCAAAAAAGTAGCTTCCTTCCAAGTAGTTTTGCAAGCATATTACGGGTATGTTGCTTCTCTGTTACGCTATGGTATAATAATATGGGGTAATAGTGTGGACTTTGAAAGGGCATTTAAAGCACAAAAAAGCTGCATAAGGGCGTTATGTGGAATTAGTAGCAGGGAGTCATGTAAACGATATAGCGGAGATGTGCTTATTTGTAAAAAATCACCCTAACTACTTCACTAAGGTCAGCCAAGTTAAGACAAATGCTCGGGATTCTAGAAAAAACAAAATAGTTATACCAAAAAGTAATCTGGCATTTTTTAGGGAAAATGCATACTGTACGGCAATAAAATTGTATAATAAGCTACCATCACACATAAAAGATTTACCAATAGACAAAAATAAATTTAAGAATAACTTACTGCGTTGGCTCCTTGATAAGAACTTTTATTCAATCAAGAAGTATCTAGAATCCAAAGAACTATGACATTCATATTATTGTTTTTTTTTTAATTTTGTACGTACTATTTATCACTTATTTGACATCATTTAATTTTTTATTGTTATTTTGCGCTCTTGATAATTTGTAATAAATACTAGCACTAAAAATATTTGCATGCCTACATTCATAAGGTATATGAATGTAGGCATGCATACCATACTATTGATCCACATTGACAATACCCTCTAACTCTGTCTGTACATGGTAGAAATAGAAATAGAAATAGAAATCATTTATTTGCGAATACCGAGTATACATGTTGTTATAAAAATAAAATATTTTGGTATTATGTAAATAAACATTCTTATTCTTATTCACAGAGAGACACTTTTTTCTACTTTAAATGTATAGCTCTACCTATTACCCACGTACTAATATTTAAAATGTATTTAATATGTTTCGCAAGGTAAGACCATAACTCGGTGCCGGTTTTAGCACTACCAGCGCCCCTGGGCGACATTTCTATGGGGTGCCCCCTATCTGCGATTCCATGATTTTCAGTTTTGCTTGTTAGTTAAAAAAACAGCCGTGCAGCGCGATTTTTAGTCAGTTTCATTCACCTACTAATCCTGTAATCTTGCTTGTTTACAGTAATTAAAGGGCAGCGCAGCGCGATTTTTAGTCAGATTCATCTACTAATTTTCTAATCTTGCTTGTTTATAGTAAAAAAACAGCCGCGCAGCGCGATTTTTAGTAGTTTAATTTTGTAATCTTGCTTGTTAATACTAAAAAAAACAGCCGGGCAGCGCGATTTTTAGTCAGTTTAAAAATTCAAAATTCAAATATTTTATTCAGTCTAGGCTGTTACAAGCACTTGTGAATGTCATAGAAGCTACGCCATCGGTTCGCAAACCCTAAGCGGGAGACCTTGTAACGAGAAGAACCGGCAAGAAACTCGTCAAGGGCTGCTTTTTTCTCCCTGTATATTTCATACAGAGTCGTCAACATTGAAAAATGAGCTCTACGTTTAAAGTGAGGTCATTTTCCATCACAATAATTAACAAAAGTTTGCACACAATGGGTAGGTAGGTTAAAATTAAATATATCTGCTACATTCAGATAGGTAAATATGAGAGTAAATAACTTTCAACTAGTTGAGAAATCACTCTGTCTGCTACTCGAACCAAAAAACACTTGATGCAAGACATACGCAATTATTACAATTCAATATGTGTTAAGATAGGTACTCAGAAGCAGACCCATTCCCACTGGCAGCACCCGTTCACGAGCATGACGCATGGACCAGCCATCGCTTCGCTCAACCATATTTGAGGGAACGTAACGACCCGCCCCACACGACACCACCGCAGAAATGATTAAAGAGAGCATGACATACTTAGGCTACCCATCCTAAGGCACTGAATTGAAAACTAATATCCAAAAGCTTTCATAGGCCATTTCTTACAAAACTATAGACGAAAAAATACGAAAAAATATTACGAAAGCAAAATAATCATTTTAGTCATTAGCAATAAAAAAGTGAGAAATCAAAACAAGGATAAGTTATTAATTTTATGTTTTGAGTAAGAAGTGCCATACAGATTGATAATATTAAACATGAAGAAAAAAAAATATATGCGACGCCCTTAGTACAAGCAGACAGAAGCAGACCCATTCCCACTGGCAGCACCCGTTCACGAGCATGACGCATGAACCAGCCATCGTTTCGCTCAACCATATTTGAGGGAACGTAACGACCCGCTTTCGTTTCATCTACTAATCTTCTAATTTTGCTTATGACAGTAAAAAATACGGCCGTGCAGCGCAATTTTTAGTCAGTTTTACCTACTAATCCTGTAATCTTGCTTGTTTACAATAAAAAGACAGCCGCCGCGCAGCGCGATTTTTAGTAAGTTTCATCGACTAATCTTGCTAGTTTATAGTAAAAAAAAAACAGCCGTGCAGCGTGATTTTTAGTCAGTTAATCCACTAATCTTGCTTGTTTTTACTAAAAAATGGCCGCGCAGTGCGACTTTTGGTCAGTTTCATTCGTCGCGTCGTCGCTTCGTCCGCAGGCAACAATACGATTGATAGTCGACCGGTAATCGGGCGTTTTCAACGCCCCACACACGGGGGCGCCCAGTGCAGTCGCACCGCTTGCACCGCCCTAGGGCCGCTCCTGGATTTTTTTCTTATTTTTTTTTATTACTTAGGGAAACATACAGCTTAAAATAGTACATAGTAATTACATAGTAAAACATTAGTATATTAGCCATTCAGTACATTAGCCAAAAGAGTTTCCACCAAAACATTACGTTGAACAGACAAATTATGTAGGCAAACAGATGTAAGAAATTAATAAGTAAATAATGATATTACAACGAAAACGTTTAATTTTTAAATGACAAATTATTAAGGGTGTAATTTACTGATATGGCTCTATAAAATTTAAAAGCATATTTTACAATGGCCAAATCTTACTTAAACGGCACATGGTAGCCAGCGATGAAATTTCGCCGAGATATTACCAAGTTGTTCTGATTATGTGTTGCCACCATAACGATTTTGTGGCTAAAAGGGAATTTACGATAATAATTGTAGGACTCGCTCAATGAGCGAGTGTGTATGAAGGGACGCCTGCGGCGCCCCTTTATGCCCGGCGCCCCGTGCGGTCGCCCGTGCTCGCCCCCCCCTAACGCCGGTACTGCCATAACTCAATGTTGAGGATGGCAACTTAGGTATGTTATTGATTATCGATATTGAAAAATTTAACTTAAAGCTGGCCACTGACGAGACGTTTGGCGTACATCTGAACTGAATGAATGTCATCATTGATCATTACTCTTGAGCGCACCAACGCCGTCGGTCGCTTCCATAGCTTAAATCTAGAGTACTTCTATTTAGAAGTATTCCCTTTAGAAGTATGTCAAATGGATGTCTCATCAATCTGATAAAGTCGATCCAAGACTAGGCTACCAAACGTTTGGCCAACATTTTGATTTAATTCCCATTTATTATAAGCTTGTTCGAGCTCTAAGGAAGAACAACCAAAAACAAAATAAATCATCTCCTTTTATTATTATAAAATTAAAAATATAACCCGGCTACCGCAATAAACACTTTAGTTGCTCGACCGTATAGCAAGCGGAAAAGGCCACGGGAGACCGTTGGTAAATTGTTAATATACAGGATGTTATGAAGTGAGAAAGTTTGTTCGTTGCCTGTACAAGTTCTTACACAATAATATTTCAGTATTGATATTTGACGCGACAAAAGCAGCCTGTGACTCCACTGTCTTATGGGGCCATAATAGGAAAACATGGTTTGCGCTGGCCATATTTTTATATAGAAAACGTAAAGTTGTAGCCACAAAAAAAAAACACATACGACAAGCTAAAGCGATTATCTAGTAGCTACAAGTATTAAATTGCGTATAAACCTCACAGATGATTGCAAAAACAAATTAGAATATCATCAAAAGCGCTTGTCGCGGGCCATATTTTTTGGCGTAAATAATAGCGTGAACGTATTGAATGCTACATCAAAATACACTTTAACGAACTGTGCAGTTGCTCCAATAACTTTTTTTCATGAAAGATAATTGTGCTAAAGATAATGATGAAAAAACAATGAAAAACACCGAAAAAGTGTAGAAGTGAGGTTATTTTCCATACTCTTTGCACGTAAAGAAAAAGACAGAGACAAATGATTTTGCTTAACGGAGCCTTAAGTAAAATAATTATAATCATTAATAATTAAAGATGGTAATATAAATAGTTCACTGCAGGATGGAGGCCTATCCCATGGAAAGAGTGCTACAATCTGCTCTCTTGGTATGCGGGTTGGAAATGGCAGTATTTGACCGTTTGAAAATGATGTTGCCCATTTTCTAGTCCACATATTATGTTTAAGCCTTAGTTTTTAGTTTTATGACACCTCTAAGTGTAAACGCTTCGTGCTATTCTATTCTACCGGGTGCAACGAGGCTACATTTCCATCTTTTCCCATATTCCCTGTTTATTTATTATAACAAAGAGTTTGGAGAACAGTAAACTCCCAAAGGGTTCCTGCATACCGGACATTGCAATTTCCATTCGCGAAGTTTCTGACTACAATTCGAATAATTTAAACAATTTGTATTTCCATTTCGATTTTAAAGGGGAGATTATTAACAAAATAAAACACGAAATGGATTTCTCATTACTTATGTTGTAAAAATATTATTGTTTTTAAAGTTAAAAATGAAACGGTGTAGGTATTTTAAATATATAGGAGTTGTAGACTCGTCAAAATAAGCTGAAAGTCTTGAAATCTTGCCAAACGACATGAAGGTTTCAAAATAGGCTTATTAAGGCTTCACGAGGCTCTGTCTCCGAGGTTAATGTCTTTGCTCAGTTGATGTATGTTTTACTGACGCGTGACGATTCAGCTTGATTCACTGGTCTCCATCAAAGTACCCAAGGTAAATTACCACGTATACCTAATGTAAAATTAAGTGCCTTTGAAAAAATAAATTAGAACACGCTGAATTAGAATAGTTTCTTTTGAACATCCACTAGCGATTATTTTGTTTTTATTCGAATCATAATTATTATTATAAACAAGGATGGCAATAATATTTAGACTAGCACTCAATGGCATTTTAAGAAAACCGATAAAACACATTACACATTAGTGTGGAAGTGACAAATCAATAAAAAAATATTATGAATATTTAATTTTTTGATTGATTTGTATAGGACAAAACCGGGTTTCTTACGAACTCTATTTTTAAAACAGTATTTTGTTTATAATATTGCCACTTTAACGTGTAATGCTTTTATACAAATAAATTACGTCCACAAATTAACAAAACGCCGCTTTTGTAATTATATAATTCACTCTTAAACCAAGTTCAAGAATTTTTCAGAAATTCCCCATTACTCATTTTCAAATGTGGTTATGGAAATGCTTTAGGTATCGTTTGTTTCAAGATTTCAACAATTTCATCAAGTTAATACTTTAAAGTGTGTAACAAAATAAAAAAAAACAGAACCCTCCTTTTTGCTTCATCGTAGTCGAGTAAAAAGGAGGTAAAACTGCAAACAGATAATTTTTGAAACAGATTTGCAAACGCATAAAAGATACTTGAAAAATCTCACCAAACGTGAAGCAATATTGTTCAGCAGAGAACACACCACAGTGTTTTCATGGAAACGTATTTTTACTTCTGTAAAGCCCCAAGCATTAGGCTCTTTGCCATTCAAATTTAAGCCCAAAAGCTTACATAAAAAGGTTTGTTCAGTCTCTGTATATTTACTGATGAAAGCGTACTGCGGATTTGTAGTCCTTGAAGCTTCTATGTGAAAGTGGACCTTATGTTGTTAGTGAAAGAGTGTTTTTTGGTTGTTTGTTTTTGTTGTTTGTCTAGGATGCGACGACTCTCCTTTTCCATCAGGGGCCGTCTATCATACTCGCTAATTGTACGTGTGCTGAAAGAGTAAGGGGACTATAGTATTTTTATGTAATATTTTTTGGTTTATTAGGAACATAAATGAACTTTTGACGTGAATTTGATGAACGTCTCTAAGGGGCTCACGACGGAAAAACGGCGTCGTCGTTGTTGCTGGCTGAAGTCAATTAGAATCATCTAAAATTTGTTTTAAATTTCCATGGTTATTGACGTTATTAGAAAAAACTGTGTCAGGATTTTGAACCCGCATTGGGCCCGCGTGGTAGGTTATGGCCCATCCTCCTCATCCACCCATAAGGAAGGCCTGTGCCCCAGCAGTGGGGACATTAAAATGGCTGATGATGAGGATAATGTCAAGATTTACACCATGTACGGATCACGATCACGGAAGACCACAGTTCTTACGTGCTGTAGACGTAATGATACTATGGACCTTATGCCTACGAACAAAGATACTAAGGAAGTGTAATTCTGCTCAAAAAATAGCACCACGCAAACTACAACCGAGTGGGCGGGGCTAAAAAAGTACAACCGAAGCACTGTTTAGTCATGTCTGTCACGCGCTCGGTGACAGTCGTTAGCGCAACGACAAAAAAATCATTAAAAAGTGGTAAAAAACGACGTCATGTGTGGTCAAGTGGTGTAAAAGACCAATAGAAGGCATCAAAACAAATACGGTCATATCATATCATTGGTAAGTAATAGTACATTATGATATAAGTGCGGTACGTTGAAAATTACAGCCGAGGCGATATTGCTAGCCCGAGCCGTAGGCGAGGGCTACAAGAAAGCAGAGGCTGTAATTATCAAAGCGCACGTATGTCATACGACGTTTTATAACATATTTGCGAGGAAATAAATAAAACTCGGACTTTGCACCTTTGCTTGTTTTCCATATGATTAAATTTTGATACGCTTGTAAGTATCTTATCGGTCAATTTTCCGGGCAAGAGGCTTAGAGTAGCCTTTTTCGCTGCCTCTGAGACTTCTGGCGGTGTTGAATTAATAAATTCATCAGTACTTGACGACATTTTCAAATAAAAACAATACAGCAAAAAAAAAAAATTAGCAATGCGCGCGCATCAGCGTTTTTTTTAAGGCAAAGGCATAAAAACAGCCAGTATTACTAATAAAGTAAATTAATATTTTTGTGTTTTTGTTACAGATAAATGGTTGTAATTTATTGTCTACATTAATTAAATTGAATAATTAAATGTTTATTTATTACATTTTATCTCCCAAGGTCAATTTTATCCATAAAATGTTGACCTCTTTTCTGACATAAAAACTCTTTGCTAAGATTTAAAAAAGTACCGTTCGTTTTAGACGAAGTATCTTGACAAACCGTGCGGTAATGTAAAGTAAAACGCACGGCTTATCAAGGAAACCGTGCGTTTTACTTTACATTACCGCACAAGTTCGTAATGAGATACAATACGATATTGAAATTGGTGTAATAAGAGACCCTTTACGAGCAAATATGTTATAAAATATTTTTCGTTATTTAGAAATATCTATGAGCGTATACATGCAATCTATGGTAGCTATTATGCAACAAGTGTTCAGTCACTTTGTGGGGCAGAGTCAAATCTTCACGTTCACTGCTATCACAGATTTTTAAACAAGAATAAAACTCTCTCATGAAATTCAGTACAACAGAAAAAAAGTAAAATTAAAATCAAAATTTTGTAATGCTATAAAAATGGCGCGTCCTGCAATATACAATCCATAGAAAACGAGTAATCTGATGTAAACTCCTTGCTTTTTATCATTATACAGGGTGTAACAAAAACTCTGTCCAATCCGTGAAGGGATGATTAGGTAGGTACCTATAAAGTTTCGATTCTATTCACACAATCCTCTTTGATTAACAAGTAAAAAAAATCCCTGGTTAAAATAGAATAAACGAAAAATGGGGAACTCACATTGCAACACCGAAGGCAGCGGCACCACAAGTGGTGACGTCATAAGGTCAAGACCGTCAGAACACAAAGTAATGACAATTTCCATAAACTATGATTTTTATACAGCTCTGAAAACAGTTTTTTAATATGGAGTTTGATTCGCGGATCGTTCTGCTGGAACCCCAATATGAGATCTGCTGCGAAGATGCTACTCCATATTTCCACCACCAATAGCAATACATGCCCAGCAACTGTGCACTAGATTGTCTCGAACACTTTGCAGCACACCTGTATTCAACTTAATAAGTACAAAAGTAGCTATTATTCGTAAACGCATTACGGCTTCACTCTCACAAATGTTTTTAAACATCAACTATTAACATGACCTCACAAATAAAACTCAAGAGGTGTCAAATCTGGCGATCGCGCTACGGAGCTGATCCACCTCTTCCAATCCACCGTCTCACATATTGCTAGCTTAGGTATTCGCGCACCGGTCAATAAGCATATTAAAATAGTCTGCATTTAAAAAAGGTTTTTGGCAAGAATAAATTTTGACTTGGTCCACCAAGTCAAATTTTTTTTATAGCAGCGTATTCCAATACGCTGCTATAAAAAAATATATTCCGACGAACTGAGAACCTCCTCCTTTTTTGAAGTCGGTTAAAAAGATGTCGCTATACTAATTTTGTACTGCCAATTAAAGCATGCTTTTTTATGTGAAAAATAAAAATAAAGCAACGTATTAATACGCAGTCACACCTCTAAAAGACGTATTGAGGCGTTGCTTTCGCCAATGTGATAATTATCCACATTATGTACTTAAATGTTATGAAAAAGAAATTTCTACATAATACATTCTCTTTTATTAAGCATACCTATTATTTCAATACCTTACCTGATTTTAGTCTTTCTTGAAATCAAGTGTCTTACCAATTAATATGATCATCATTCATCAACATCATCATTTTATAATTTTCATAAAATAAAATAACAATAAAATCATCACAGCCGAAAGACGTCCACTCCTGACATTATGTCTCTTTTAGTTTTCCAGAGCGACTAGTTGCAGACGACTTACATTCAGTGTATTCGAGCGATCTTTACCAAGTCGTCTGTCTACATAATAAAACAAACATTATATCTAACAAATAATAATGTACTAATTTCATAAAACAATTTTATGATGCCGCCCACCGCGCCGGGCAGTAGTGATCTTAGCAGGTTAGGTGTACTGACTGCATTCTACATTACACCGTCCTCGCTTCAATGACAAAGGCACGACAACGGCCCAATGAGTGACACGGCGCGAGCCAAATATCCAATCATGTTTGATCTGCGTTCAAACCCCAGCCAATAGAAAACGTGATATGCGTTAGAATACAACCTAATACCGATTATGCGTACATTGTAATAAGGTATGTTTTTACTAGTTTATTGTTGAGTTTGCGACCTTTTTGTGTTACAGAATATGCGAAGGTGCCATTTTTTAAGCAATATTTGTTAGGAGTTAGGCTTCCTTAGTTCTTATTTCGTTGCCTTATGCACTGGAAGGATCATGGGCCATGATTCATGGCGCATGCAACTGCGCCGAAATATCAGAAACTCAAAAATAAACAGGTACATTACATGTAATGCAATAATTACACCATAGTGTGAGTCCCGACATAGTTTAGTCTAATAATATCTAAGATTCGTTTTGAAAAAAAGAAAGAAAAGACTAGCCGTGTGCAAACATGGAAAGCAGCCAATATTAATTTATGTATTGAAAAAAGTATAAAAGCTAAAAATAAACATTAATTATTAATTTAAAACATCTTTTTAATTAAGCTACACTCCCACACGTAAGATTTTAGAAAAATTCACGCATCACAGATTTTTACGCACGCTCTTATAAACAAAACCATTTCTCATGATGGGTTGGAACATCGAAACTGCAAATCCAGTAATGTTTGTGTGACTTTCACCAGGTTTACACTGTTTAAATATCCGTGTCGTATGCTCTATATATTTAGTTTGACTTGTCACTAAATAAGTGATATGAGGGTTTGGAGAAGGTATAAATGTATGTAGTTACTAGCACACAGAGGCAGATAATGTATCTAAAATACTTGATAGTGGTAAAAAAAAAGTGAATATCGATAGCAAAACGTGCAGTCTGAATCCAAAAACTTTATACAACACTAAACATTTTGCATTTGCCGTACTGCAAAGTTGTCAACGAAAAATTTAACAGTTGAAAGAAGAAACCTTTTGAATTCAAACACATATTTGAAGCAATGGGGCCGTTCAAATATTACGTAAGCAGATTTATTACAATTATTTACCCCCATCCCCCTTATCAGCAAAAGTAAGCAAATCTCTTACCCCCTCCCCCCATGCTTACGTAAACATTTTTCAATTATAAATGTAATTTTTTTAATTTAGACATGTGAATAGCGCGCAGTAATTCCCCTAATCGGTTCTAAAGCGAGTGCCTAAACGTATGCATTATTTGCGGGAATCCCCGAAAATGCGTTTCGTTTTCAAGCATAGACAATGTGAGGTTTGCCATTCGTGTAAAAAAGTAAATAACTACCGATGACCTATTCAGAATCTAGACTCCCCTACCCCCCATGTCATCCAAAATAAGCAAAACAAAGACCCCCTCACCCCCCCAGAGTGCTTACGTAATACTTGAAGGGCCCCAATGACGACCTCCGTGGTCGAATGGTTTAAACACCGGTTTTCAAGGTGTCACCATCATCGAGGTCCCGGGTTCGATCCCCGGCTGGGTCAATTTAGAAAACGATTTTACTGGTCTGGGAGTTTGTAATTCCACCACAACACAAGTGCTTTAGTATCTTCTTTGGATAAGCAATGTTTGTGAAGTTGTCTAATATCTGTGTTTTACCAGTCTATGTTACAGAATATTTTAATTTATTGTAGTTTGCTAGTATTCACTTTCTAAATATAGCAAAAATGCGGAATTATTAAAAACAGCAAGTAAATCTTTCTCGAAGTTCGCGGCCTCGGTCAGATGAAATACGAGCGAAGATTTTTTTACTTTTCGCCCGTTTTCTGTCGACGATATATAACGACCATTCTTAGCATCCTCGTCCCATAAAGTATCATACTCAGAGATTAAAACGCTTTGTATCGCCATGATAACCTCTGTTTGCTGAGATATCAGACAAAAATACTTTAAACTTTTATAATTGCTCAAGTTTCGCGAACAAGTCCTCGGGAAATAAGCAAAAGTTGGATTTAATTTGGGGACTGTGAAATATTCCAGCCGAGGGATGGACGATTTATGTTGCAGATAGCGAGAATTGTGCCCTTTAAGTGCCCCTGAGAAAAGTGCCATTTGATCTGTGGACTACGACTAACCGTAATGTGTTTATTTGCAATCCTAACATAAATGGGAAAGTACCTATGTGTGTTTGCTTCTTTCGCTTTCACCGTCTTAACTATACTCAATCGATTATCTTGAAATTTTGCATACACGTTGTCATTGTGTCACGTCTATAATACGCGCGATATGTGAATGAGATGGAACCTTGTTAAAGTAAATTTTAACAAGGTTACTTTAACAAGATTCCATCTAAAAAAAAATACCAATTAGTTAATTTTATTAGAATAAACTATGTCGGGATTTACACCCGAATAATTTATTCTAATCACGTCAAAGACCATGGAAATTTCAAACAATATATATGTGTGTCCATCAGCCATTTTTGATGTCCCCACTGCTGGGGCACAGGCCTTCCTTATGGGTGGATAAGGAGGACGGGCCATAACCCACCACGCGGGCCCAATGCGGATTGGTGGGTATTAACGACTGCAAATGCAGCCGGGACCAACGGCTTAACGTGCCTTCCGAAGCACGGAGGAGTTCGCGATAGTAAATTTTTGGTCACCCATCCCATGACCGACCCTTGCGAACGTTGCTTAACTTACGCAATCGCTGGGCCAGGCGCTAAACTACTGCGCCACCGAGCTCCTTATATACATTATATATCAACTAATTGTTTACTTATTATCTTACATGAAGTTGCTGCAGCAAAAGTTCCCTTATCTCGGATGCGTGACCTCTTGTTAGGGTTCCGTACCCAGAGGGTAAAAACGGTACCCTATTACTAAGACTCCGCTGTCCGTCTGTCTGTCTGTCACCAGGCTGTATCGCATGAACCGTGATATCCAGACAGTTGAAATTTTCACAGATGATGTATTTCTGTTGCCGCTATAACAACAAATACTATAAACAGAATAAAATTAATATTTAAGGGGGGCTCCCATACAACAAACGTGATTTTTTTGCCGTTTTTTGCTCGATATTAATAACAACAACAGGTAGACAGTTGAAATTTTCACAGATGATGTATTTCTGCTGCCACTATAACAACATATACTAAAAACAGAATAGAATAAATATTTAAGGGGGGCTCCCATATAACAAACGTGTTTTTTTTTGCCGTTTTTTGGTACGAAACCCTTCATGCGCGAGTCCGACTCGCACTTGGCGGTTTTTTTTGGATATCCTTGTGGCTAGCCGGCGGTGGCGTACCGCGTCTTAGTTTGACAAGTTCCCATCCCATTCTCATCGCGTGCGGATTATTACAAACCATTTTCTGGTATAATCCATTATGGTACGCTTTGGGGTACCTTCATTCCAGAAAAAAAACACTGTTTTTGAGAGACAAAAGTAACTGTAGGTACACGAAGTTGCGGGTGGCTGCTAGTCCTATGATATTTGTCATTCGTATCATACGAGCAAGTTTTCCTCGCCCGTTAGTGTAATCAGGATGAAGTTGAAATGCTTTGTGACATACGGGAAAACTAGATCCAACTTGCAGTTTGATCCTCGTTAACGTGTGACGTCATCAATTCTAGGCAACTTCCGACATCTCTTATTTCATTGTATTCCTGGAATTTTGCTTTCTATCCTTTGATTTTGTAAAAGTGTGTCACTTCTACGAAACGAAATGCGAATCTAACTTTTGTAATTGGTCTATCTGAGCAGCAATAATGTACTGAATCATTAAAGATAGTTTTAATGGGCCGTAATTATTTTAATCTGAGCCTTCATCAGTTTAGGAGCACTTAGTATACCTATGAATTAATGTAAAGAAAAGTAGCATCTATTTAACTGTGAAAGTTTTTATGACTCGTTATTTTTGTGCAAATACGCTTTTAATTAAAGACACACTAATGGAATTGTATACTCAGAAATGTATAAGTTACCGGCAATGTGTATAATCCGGTATTGTATACAATGCCTAGGCATTGTATACAATGCCTGAAACGATCAGGCAATGTATGAAATACTATTAATTTTATACATTGCCTAGGTATTGTATACAATGCCTGCTGATCCACCGGCAATGTATAAAATAAGTATATTTCTTTTGTCTGTTATAAAAAAATAACCTCGAAATTTAAGGCTCACGCTCCGCTGCGCTTCGCGTTTGCCTAAAATTTCTAACCTATACGCGGGACCTACAGGAGTGAAGCAGGTTCGATTCCAAACTCAATATATTTCTGTTGTCTGTTATAAAAAAAATAACCTTGAAATTTAAGGCGAGCGCGAATTAAATTTCTAACTTATACGCGGGACTTACAGGAGTATAGCAAGTTCGATTCCAAACTCAATGAGCCCCCTCGAGCTCCCTCGGGCCCCTTCGAGCCCCCTCGAGCCCCCCTCGAACCCCCTCGAGTCCCCCTCGAGCTTTCCCCGAGCCCCCTCGAGCCCTCCTCCCGAGCCCCCTCGAGCTTTCCCCGAGCCCCCCTCGAGCCTCCCTCGAACCTATTCTCGAAAATATTTTTATTTTACACATTGCCGGTGGACCAGCAGGCATTCTATACAATGCCTGGTCATTGTATACACTGCCTAAGTAATGTGTCAAATAGATATCAATATTCATTCTATTTCATACATTGCCTAAAAGGGCCAGGCATTGTATACAATGCCTAGGTATTGCATACAATGCCTGCATTTCATACATTGCCGGTGACATATACAAGAACATATAAATCTAAAAGTTTTTTTTTGTAGTTTAAATTTCATGAAAATTTTAATTATATACAGTCTGCAACCTGCAGCACACATAGATGAGTGTGGTATATTAATTATATAAGTTTTTAAGCATGCCGTAACTTGACATGCTGTTCACTGTATATCTTAATAGTAAAAAAAATGGCCAAGTGCGTGTCGGACCACGCGCAGTAGGGTTCTGTTCTTATTTAATACCACTTTCATTTTTCATGTGCAAAAATAACTTTGTTTTAGTCATGACAAAGTTATATTTGCGGTATTGGAAAATGTGCTATATCTCTAAAACTGCTATATTTATCTCGTACAAACTATTTTTTGTTGAAAGCGTTTATTAAGATTAACAGTATTTTTTTTTTAGATTTTCACTTCCTTATTTTAAAAGTTAGAGGGGGGGGGGGGGGCACATTTTACTACTTTGGAAGTGTATATCTTTCAAACGGTTGACTTTTAGAAAAAATAGTTTTAGAAACCTTAATATCATTTTTACAGACACCCCGCACATATACAGTTTCAGTTCCATGTATGGGGAGCCCCTTTAATATTTTTTTTATTTTTATTTTTGGGTAAAAATTGTATAGTGGTTTACAGAATACACCTACCTACCAAGTTTCAACTGTGTAATGTAACATTGTGTTTTTTCGTTATAGAAAAAACAACGTTTCATTCTCATATTTATTAATATTACATCATATTTATTTATTTACAAATATAAAACACGATATAATTCATTAATTTTCCTTAATCTGTATTTATTTCATACATGCGACCTCATTTCGTCCATGCTCCAAATTCAAATTATCAACCTCTTTGTATAAAACTCCTTGGTATCTATGTATTTTATTTTTTATAACTTTTTAATTCATGTTCGACAACATTTAAAAATATTGAAGTATAATACTATCCTTTTCTTACACATACATTTTATATTATTCATCCTTTTTCACTCGATTACTTTTTTCTTGTGTTGAACGTCTTCGTTGCGTTTTCCGCGCTTTCTTGGGAAAATTTTGACTTTTCATGGCGGGAAGTCTATTCTTGCTCCGAGCTGATTTAATTTTAAAACAAATGTTAAAATTTTGTTGATTCCTTGTAAGAATCACAAAAATTATTGTTGGGTAAGTGTTTTTGAAGAGAATAAATATTGATTTTTATAAGTTTTGCACACAATTGATACAATCGTTTGTTTTTTAGGCTTTTCATACTACTGTTCACTTTTGGAAAGTTTTGTTGGCTCATCAAAGACGCTGTATTATACCATTTTCATGAAAATTTGATTAATAAAGGGTACGTATTTATATTATTTTAAATTATTCTTTGTATTTATTTATCTTTTTTTTTATTTTTTCCTTTTACTAACTCCTTTTTTTTTCCTTCGTTTCCAGGAGGGAAGAGGAGGGATATTAAAGATTCATCGATATAGATAGATATTATTAAGATTCATTAATTCACTAATTCCCTGATACACTAATTCACTAATAGGCTAATTCCCTAATTGCCTGATTAATAATCATTAATAGACTTCATTCGGTATTCTATTATTCACATTCAGTCACTGTTTTTATGAATTTGATCTACGATTTGATCTGCGACTGTCATCAATCTGCGAAGTTCTGCAGCTCCAGTCCTGATCCCCTGAAGATTATCCGTGCTTTTCGTCTGCATCAAGTAAGGGCGTTCTAATTTTTATGACTATTATTTGGCAAGAAATACTGTAACTTCGGAGCAACGACGACGGTATTAAATCGAACCTTTATGACTACGATTTTCTAGTAAATAACTTTAATTATTTCAACTAAATAATTTACCGTAGTATTTATTATTTTAAGAGAGCAAAAGATTAGGTACCCACCCCACCCCATTCATTTGTTTTTCATGGATAACTACTATACATTTTTTATCCATTTGTTTATGTAGTAACTGTAATTAATAATTTGATTCCTATTGGTTTTAATTTGTTTCAATAATAATAAAGTTAATAAGATAAACTAGTTTCCTACCTATTAACGACTTATACTTAAGATTTTATTAAGTACTGTTAAATACTAACTTTTGATACTTAAATACATGTCCATTGTTTGTTTTTTTATTATACCTACTTATACATCTAAAAACTCATTATTTTATTTATAAATATTAAATCTGCTCATTCTATTACCTGTCTTTAGCCGGGCCAGGGGAAGAGGTTGACAGTAATCTTAACAGATCCAGAATAAAGTGGCTGTGATATACGGACGGACAAACAAACAGACAGACGTGACGAATCTATAAGGGTTCCGTATTTTGCCATTAGGCTACGGAACCCTAAAAATGCGAGGCTAAAAGGTATGTTTCAGGCTGAAAGGTCGTTACTCTCTTTAAGTGAAGATCCTCCTTAAGGCCCAGTATCGTATTTCGCTAAGGAGAAAATAACACTAAATTGTATTATCGACACTCTCAAGTGCTGCACTGCGTCCGCTTAATGGCTGCTTAGTTAATGAAATGGGATTCATTTAATTCTGTTGTAGAAATCAATTAGAGCGACCGTGGAGATAGATATATTTTTAATTAATTATAAGAGATTGATTTACTGTGATTAATGTTAGGATGTAAGCCCACCGGTAACGATCAATTGCGATTGTCAATTTTTCCGCAATTGACGCCCATTGCCGGAAAAATTAATCGTTTACGCGTGCAATTGAAGCGACTGTCAATTGCTCCAACAATGGCATTGACGGAAAAATTGACAATCGCAATTGATCGTTACCGGCGGGCTTAACCAAAATGGCAGCAATACTCATTTTAATAATAAATTTAATATTAAGGGGCGTGTAGCCGTCAACTTGCGCCACCAATACAATTATTTTAACATTAAAAAAATGTTCTCTTATATTCGTATTCACAAACTATATGTTAATTACCTAATGGTAGGTACTATGAGGTAATTAATATACATACTTATTAGAAAAAATACTAGAACAAATCGACTCACCCATAATACTTTAGACGTGACTTACATCACATGGGTAAAGAATTTACTCATGTGTGTGATGATCGTAGCTAGGGCAGAGGTTCCACCTTACAATTGTTCACCTCGGCTGCTGGAGTAAGAATGCCGAGGCCACTCTGCTGTCCGTCTGTTAAATCGTTCCCCCTTCCACAGCGCCCCCTTCTACCGCCATCGTTCTTTTTTTTTTAAACTTTATGTCGTACGTATAACGGCGATGTTGCCATTTTTAAATTGATACTTTTATTTAATATTATCAACAAATTGTTATTTTTAGGATATCAGCTTTAAAACCATACGATAAACAGGAAAATCATGACACTCGGCCATCCGTCATCGTACAGCCTCCGGCGTACGATCAAACAACACAAAAATTGGAATAAATGAAATGCAATAAGATAAACTTAAGAATATTTTATTGTATACCTACAATATTAATAAAAAATAACATAAAACCTGATAACTTTGTTCGTAATTCACAATTATTATTTATAATAAATAAATAATAAAAAAAACAAAAATAACAAGATAATACAATTTTATCGAATCGTAATCATGACACTCGGTCTACATAAGAATTAATTATCAGAATCTGACTCTGTAAAAGTAGGTGAATCACTGGCATTTACATCTAGTGCTTGGACATTAATCCAGGGACGCATACGATCAGCTGCAACTACTGTACAGTATTTTCTGTTACTACTAAATCCCGGTACATTAGCTATTTCGTATCGATCATTACCTAAAATCTTTGTTACTTTATATGGACCTGTAAACTTCGGTAATAATTTTTTACTCTTACCTACATTCTCAGAATAAGATACTTTTGTTAAACGAACGAGATCATTAATTTTATATTCTTTTGCAGGAGTAGTTTTAGAATTATAACTAACTTCCATTTTTTGTTGGTTTAGTTTAATGTTCTCGTGGGCTTTCGATCGTATTTCCGATAAACTGTTTTCACTTTGTGACGGTTCTGCGAAAAAATCTCTTAATAGACTATCTGATTGCCCTTTAAATCGTACGCCAAACAATACTTCGGAAGCTGATTTTCCAGTTGATGCGTTAACTGTGCTATTAATTTCAATTTGTACAGAAGGTACAATCGAATCCCAGTCTTTTTCGTGTTTACCTGAATTTTGTGTTGCTATTGCTCTTAAGATAGTTTGATTGAACCGTTCAACCTGGCCATTTGCGCGAGGGCAGGCAACGGCATTTAAAATATGCTTTATATTATTTTCTTGGCAGAATTGTTTGAACTGTGCAGACGTAAATGCAGTCCCTCGGTCAGATATTAATCGTTTAGGTGTTCCAAAATCTTGAAAAATATTTTGTAAAGTTTTAATCGTAGTAGAACTTTTAGTATCTTTTACAGGTTTGATAAAAACATACTTAGAAAATCCATCAACGACAGTTAAGATATACATATTTCCACGCTTACTTTTAATAAATGGGCCAAGATGGTCAACATGTAAGGTTTCAAATGGTATGTTATTTTTGTCGATTGGGTAAATGGGACCTTTTTTTGGAGGTTTGTTGTCTTTATTGTACGCACATTCCAAGCATGCACCAACATATTTTTTAATAAATTGTGTCATTTTGGGGAACCAGTAACGACTCTGAATCCTTTCTGTTGTCTTTTTAATACCAAAATGACCAATTTCGTCGTGATTTAGACGACAGATCTGCCATCTTGCCCCTCTTGGTATTATTATCCGTAAGTCTTCGGAATTCTCATTTATCTTTTTATACAGAACATTATTTTTAATAGTATAATTCTTCTTTATTTCCTTACAATCATCATCCAAATTAGGTTTTAGTATTCTCATAATACGATTAATTTCTGAATCTCCCAGTTGTAAAGTCAAAAGCCAATCGGACTGCTGAATTTTTAAGACTGATATTACATTTTCAGGTAGGCAATCATCGTTGCTTTCTTCGACTGGATTGCGACTCAAAGCGTCTACATGAGCCATTTTATCCCCAGGTCGATATTCGATTTCGAAATCATATTCTTCCATTTGTAATACCCATCTCGCAACTCGGGGCAAAAGATCTTTTTTAGCAAATGTAAGTCTCAAAGCTTTGCAGTCTGTATATATTTTAAAATGTTTTCCTATTAAAAACGTTCTAAATTTGTTTAAGGTACCTATAACAGCCAATGTTTCAAGTTCGTATGAATGGTAATATTTTTCTTCAGAAGACGTTTGTCTGCTAAAATATGCGACAGGTTTCAATAGCCTTGGGTTTTCTTGCCACTGCATTAAAATTCCTCCTATTCCCAACGAACTTGCATCTGTGTGTACTTCTGTATCCAGTGCAGGATCGTATAGAGCTAGTACAGGTCTACTACAGAGAATGTTTTTAAGTTTTAAGACTGCTTTTGATTCAGATTCAGTCCAACGCCATTCAGCGTTTTTCTTAAGTAAGTTTGTAAGTGGTCTAGCAATTTCACCAAACCCTTTTACAAACTTACGAAAGTAGCTCGCTAGCCCCAAAAATTGGCGGGTTTCGTGAACGTTTTTTGGATTCGGAAAATCTTTGATGGCTATGATTTTTCGTTCACTTGGTGTTATACCATCTGCTGATACTTCGTATCCTAAGTATTCAATTGATTTAGCAAAGAAAGAGCATTTCGATAGTTTTAACGTTATTCCGAATTCTCTTAATAATTTTAGTACTTCCTCAAGTTTTGTAAACGCCTCATCGATTGTCTGTGTGGGAATCAATAAATCGTCCATATAAGCAAGCACAGAATTAAATCGTCTTGAACCTAAAATTTTATTTATAGCCTTTTGAAATACAGCCGGAGCATTAGCAAGCCCAAACGGCATCCGGTTGAATTCATAATGGCCATCAGGTGTCACAAAGGCCGTCAAATGCTTACTTTCCTCTGAAAGAGGCACTTGATAATAGCCAGAAGCCATATCAAGCGTCGTAAAGAACTTATTGCCACTTAAGTTTGCCACCTGATCTTCTATCAGAGGTAAAGGATATCTGTCCTTAACGGTTTTGGCATTTAATGCGCGAAAATCGACACAAAGCCTTTGTTCTCCCGTTTTCTTCTTAACCATAAGGATCGGGCTAGCGTAATCCGAGTTGGACTCGCGAACAATACAATTATCAATAAGGTCAGATATCATTTCTCGTACTTTTTCTCTCTCTGAATAGGATAGTCTGTAGGGCCTGTAAACTACTGGCTTATTATCGTTTAAATTAATGTTCATTTCAAATTCTTGAGGCAAACAACCTATTTCATCTAGAGTAACTGCGAAACAATCTCGATAATTTTGTAATAAATGGTAAAGTTTTTCTGTACTGTCACTATCAATATGCGGTCCTACTTTAATGTCTTCTTTTTTTAAAGGTGATAATCTTTCATTAGCTTTACTTATATGTCTAACGTTTAATAAGTCTGTTTCTATAAAAGGTATTGCCCTAGTAAGCGTTGTCTTAGTATTGATTATAAACGGTTTTTTGACGTGTTAGAAATTAAGATATCCCCTTTTCCTTGATTTAATTTATATACACCTTGATGAACATAATATTCCCGACCCGGTTCGTTACAAAAGCGACCTTCTATGTAAATATCACCTGTATATTCTTCAGAGCCAACTACAGTTATCAGCTGGATATTTTGTAACTCAACTGGTTCCATAGTTGATAACTTGAGTGAAGTAAGTTCTAAATCGAAAGAAGGCTGGTTTAAAAATGTTAAATTTTTATGACTTTTCACTACGAAAATGTTCGGTAACTCAGTAAAATTTTGCCCAATCAATACAGGCACATGAAGACACCAGTCCTTAACTACATAAACTATAATTTCAGATTCAACATTATCTACGTTAACTGTAACTAATGATTTGTACTGTGGTTGGATATAATTATTGCCAAAACCTTTAATTAGTGGTAAACCTCTAGTATCGACAATTAACCCAAGGCTATCTGCTTCCTTAAGTCTAATCAGGGAACAATCACTGCCAAAGTCAATATAAGCAACAAGATCTTTATTATTAATTTGAACATTTTTGGTAAATTTATCATTATTATGATTCGAATCAATTGCATACACTTTTTCGACTTTAGTTCTATCATTTTTCTGCGAAGAAGGGTTTCGATTGCAACTGTTATCGGTATGACCTACTTGTTTGCACAAGTTGCATTTAAGCAAGGGTTTTGGGCAATGTGTCAATCGATGCCCTTCTTCGTGACAGTTATAACATTTCAAATTTTTGATTCTGCATTTGTTGAATGTATGGCCCTAAATTCCACAGCTGTAGCACCGTATGACTCTAGAATTAGAATGAGATCCAACACTCTTGTTAAAAGTAAATCCTCGTTTTCTTTGTGCTTGAGAAAAAGACTGTTGCGGTTGTTGTATAACCAGGTACTTCAGCAAATCTTCTGGGTCTTCACAGCTTAGGGCTTGAGCGCTATTTTTAAGGGAGACATCGTTTATACCATGGATCAGGCAATCAACTGCTTTTTTTCCTGTGATTTGACATCTATTTATCAGCATTAACTTTTCATAGAAGTACGTGCGCAGACTCTCATCGGGTTTCGATCTTCTGGCAAACATTTCTTCTAACAGGATCGCAAAGTTATCTTCTACAGGAGAGGCTCTTCTTAGTTTCTGTTGCCACTCGTCCCATGAAAAATCAAGGCTCGGCAATGAGTTAAACCAATTTTTGGCCGTACCAACAAGTTTTTGTGTTGCAAAATGTGTTATTTGTCTATCTTCCCATTCGTAGATTTGAGCATACTCCTTTATCTTGTGTAGCCAAATTTCTATGTTTTGTCCCTTATTCTCGGGGTCAAATTCGGGAAGAGAGTTAATCATTTGTTGCGACGTAGCGTATGCTTTATTGTTAGCTTTCGATCCTAAAGCATTTACCAGATCTGCAACATTGATAGTAGCCTCCTCAATACGCTGTCGTTTAGGTGACGCTTCTTCATTAGTCTTGCATTTCTCGACCACCAATTTACGCTTACGTCGTATAATTATTGGCTCATCATCAGATTCAGAACTTGAAGAATAGATTACATTTTTTCTTCTTAATAAAGCTCGATGCTTCGATGTTGACATACTTGATGTTGACATTCTAAAACAAAAATAAAAATATATCGTAAATGAAATAAATTCTATATTAAAATCTACACTAATTGAAAGCACACAACACAATACACAGTATGTGTATAATCAATTACTCGTTGATTCAATTAACAATTAAGCAGAACTCAAATGTGAAATCAAGTATTTGGTACTTTAATACTTAAATAGTTTTTAACAAATTTCATCTAAATTTGTTCAAACATCCAAGCATAATATTATATCCAAACATGCAAACTGTTTTTTTACTAATAATTCGACAGGCTTTTTTTTTTTCATTAATAATTTGACAATCTCGAAGATGACATTTAAAAATAACTACGATATTTATGGCAAAAGCAATTTCTTATTAGAAAAACCAGGACTCAAATCAAAGGGAAGTCAGGTTAGGTTCAAAATACACAAAACCAAAATTAACAGAAGTCAAAGTAACGAAAAAGAGAAAGGAAAAAAATCAAAGGTCAAAAGTCAAAATCAAAAGTCAAAGTCAAAAGTCAAAGTAAAAAGTCAAAGTCAAAAGTCAAAGTCAAAAGTCAAAGTCAAAAGTCAAAGTCAAAAGTCAAAGTAAAATGTCAAGTCAAAAGTCAAAGTCAACAGTCGAAATCAAAAGTCAAAGTCAAAAGTCAAAGTAAAAAAAATCACTGTCAAAAGTCAAAGTCAAAAGTCTAAGTCAGAAGTCAAAGTCAAAAGTCAACCGTCAAAGTCAAAAGTCAAACTCAAAAGTCAAACTCAAAAGTCAAAGTCAAAAATTAAGTCAAACTCAAAATTCAAACTCAAAAGTCAATGGGCAAAGTCAAAGGTAAAGGGCCCAAAAGTAAAATACAAAAAAAAAAACTGAAGTCAGTTCAAAGTAACATGACAAAAACACGTTGAAATCAAAATGATAAATTGAAATAAACTATTACTAATTTCTAATGATTTTCGCAATCGACAAGTTTTCACTTCAAGACAAGTTCGATTCATTTCTTTTTATACAAAGCGGCACAAACATAGCTGCACAAAACTGTTGCCGAAAAACTACACGTATGAAAACTTAATAGTAAAAGGAAAATGACTATTTTAACCACTTTTTTCACACTGGCGCTCCTTAAGGGTCCATGATAGGAAAATAAGGTTTGCGCGGGCCATATTTTTATAGAGAAAACGTAAAGTTTGTAACTATAAAAAATATATATACGACAAGCTAAAAAGATTATCTAGTAGCTACAAGTATTCAATTGCCTATACACCTCACAGATTGTAAAAAAAAATCGGAATACCATCAAAAATGCATATTTTTGGCATAAATATTAGCGCAAAATGTATTGAATTCTACATCAAAATACACTTAAAACGTACTGTGAAGTTGCTCCAAAACTTTTTTTTTTGTTTTGAAGATAATTGTGCTAAAGATAATGATGAAAAAATAAACAACGAAATTCATCAAAAATGTGCAGAAGTGAGGTTATATTCCATACTCTTCACACGTTAAGAAAAGGACAGAGATAAATGTTTCCGCATAACCAAGCCTTAAGAATACATAATTAATTATACTTCATACTTTAAACTATGTATTTTTTTAATACAACTGAATGTATAACAAATAACACATTATTACATTGTTACTTCTTTATTCATATGTGTTGCTCATTCTAATCTGAATCTCAAATCAACTTAATCAAAGAATATTTTTTTTTGCAAAATATGGGTACCTACAAAATGTTGGTCTTATAAACTGTTGAAGCGCCATATCTATCTATTTCCGATGTGCAAAATATAATGATTGGGTGCAACATATTATAATAAAATCAGATATTAATACAATCGATTTCTTCACAGTTTATGATTGTGTGATATATTTATTTTTTTATTTCATAATCTACTTTCAAACGTATGCACTCCAGTAATTATCATTAGTTTCAAATAGGCTTTCATTTTAGTCTCAGAACTCAACGAATGTACACAACCACAAATAAAATTAACCTCAACAGTGTCTCACTATTGTCACGTACGCTCATAATACAAGTCACGGCACAAACCTCAAGGAATACATACTCACTATTAACCTTAACAGTATCTCAACAGTGTCACGTAAGTTCTTGTTTCAAACATCAAACGAAAACACAATCAGAATTAACTTCAGCAGTGGTCACAATAGTGTCACCACAGTAAAGAAATTGTCACGTAGGTAGGTGTCACATAATATTAAAAAAAAGGACGGAACGTGCTCTCACATTTACTTATTCTCAACAGAACCACGCTAGCTCACATTTACAGACCACGATACGTACTCTCTCACGCCTACCGACTCTCAGTAGTGCCACATTCGCTTAGGTGCACAAAACCATTACCTAGACGTACTCTCGCGTCTACTAATTCTCAACACTACCACGCTCGCTCACGTGTGCAAAACCACCAGCCAGACATACTCTCATGTCTACTAAACTACCACGCTCGCTCACGTGTGCAAAACGACCAGACGTACTCTCACGTCTACTAATTCTCAGCAGTACCACGCACGCTCACGTATACAAACCCATTAGACGTACTCTCGCGTCTGCAAATTTTTGTATTACCACGCTCGCTCACGTGTAATATAATTCTCAGACGTACGCTCACATCTAATCTTTAAAAGAACAACGCTCGCTCACGTAGACAAAACAATACACAACGATACACAACATCACAAAAACAGTACAAAATAAAAAATATCACTAGAAAGATATTAAAATAATGCTAAAAGCCTAAAATTTCTTTCATTTCCCACCAAAGTATTTGGTTTAAATATGAAATTGTCAACTCGTATGTAGAATTTTAAAGAAAAGAAGTTTGCATATTCCATTGCAAACGTTTAATTTAACAACCATGAATGCTATGTTTGAACAAATAAAATGTTTGAACCATGTTTGAACCACTTACGTTATGGAAAGAAAATTTGAAATATTCTTGTAGCTGTTTTATTCAAATCTATTCAACACTCTTGTATTTTTCGCGGGATTCGAACCAGCGAACAATAATTCTTATTGTAAAAGGGTTCACTAAATAATAGACTATTCCACCATTTCGTTACATTTTTTTTTATACAATTTTTTTACACATTTGTAAAAGCATTAAGCTTTATAAACTTTAACTTCAGCACATAGTTAAACGATGATTAAGGTTATACGACAATAAAATAATAGTAAGTGAGAGTTACGATTGACGCCACATGACAACGCGTTTTCCCGCCAAGCGTATGGCGGTACCTTTTAACGTTGTTCGTAACTATATTATTGCACTTTCTTGATTATATTGACGATGTAAAAGAATCTTACGAAAATAAAATATTAATATTAAAATAACTGTTACCAATTTGAGTGGAATAGTCTTCTATAGAATTTCAATTAATATTCTAACACATTTTATATTGAAAAATAAGGAGGGTAGTACTTACATGAAATAATTTTTGATGTGGGAGTGGATGACGCACACTTCTGATATGTGATGATCGTAGCTAGGGCAGAGGTTCCACCTTACAATTGTTCACCTCGGCTGCTGGAGTAAGAATGCCGAGGCCACTCTGCTGTCCGTCTGTTAAATCGTTCCCCCTTCCACAGCGCCCCCTTCTACCGCCATCGTTCTTTTTTTTTAAACTTTATGTCGTACGTATAACGGCGATGTTGCCATTTTTAAATTGATACTTTTATTTAATATTATCAACAAATTGTTATTTTTAGGATATCAGCTTTAAAACCATACGATAAACAGATCATGACATGTGCTTACATTGCACTGCATTGTAAGTAAATGCCTATAATTTATTCACACGTAGTACCTTAGACGGGACTCACATTGCATAGCATTGTGAATGCCTAAAATTTATAAAATCAATAATCACTATGAGGTCTCACAGTGCCCGCGGACGCACAGAACGACTCACACTACACGTAAAACAAAAGAACCAATCATAGATCTTTATTTCAACGCAGTGCGTTCGCATATTCAAGGGTCGCTTTAGCGTTTGTTTCGGGTGTCAATAGTGTATTGAAAAACTTTTCATTATTTTGTATTAACCCTGGAAAGCTAACGTTCCCAAACTTTCATGAGAAGCTAACCATTTAACTTTTTGACGAAAATATTTTATTTGCCCATTAAAATAAAATGGTAATATATTTTGATAAGTTTCATTGTTTTTTTTAAAGTATAGGATGTAAATTTAAGATAATTATTGAAAAAATATGTTTATTAATCTTTAAATGTAATAAATTTCAAATCTTATATATGTGGCACGTGTATTTTTAAGCTCAAGACTCTTTAACTGACAATTACTAAATTGAGTAGAAAAATAGTTTTTTTTGGTTAGTTATAAAGAAGAAATCTTAAAATTAGTAATTAATAACAAACAACTCAAAAATGTTAGCGCAAGCTGACCAAAAGTCAACTGTTTGTTCAGAATACATAAGCTAAAAATTTGTAAAAATGCAGATAACTTGTCAGCAAAATTAGTTATCGGCTGAACATGACTAGCACACGACGCAGTCTTACGGTCACTAAGTTTGCACGAAAACATAACTCTGTATGCACAATAATTAAAAATCTTATTTCAGAGAAATATTTATTCAGTGTTTGTCATTTTGAAGAACGTTAGCTTTCTAGGGTTAAATAGAATGGTTTCAAACCAAAAGCGGCTACTTTCCTTTCAAATCGTTTGAAATCTGTGCTCGCAATGCATTGTACGTAAACGTCCTTAAGCCGGACATACACGCTAGGTTATGCATGATGGTTATGCCTGTAAGGTCAAAACCGTTCTACATAACCTAAGGTGTATGCGACAAAACTGTGAAGTTATCCATGCCTGTTCATGCAATCTTGCCGCTCGGTTATGCCTGTGGTCAAAACCGTCATGCATAACCTAGCATGTGTGTCCTCTATTGAACTCGGCTTTGAATGAAGGTTTTGCAGCTCGGTTAAAACCGTCATGCTTAGCCTAGCGTGTGTGTCCTCTATTGAACTCGGCTTTGCATGAAGGTTTTGCAGCTCGGTTAAAACCGTCATGCATAACCTAGCGTGTATTGCCTGCTTTAGAAAGTGCTGTTGTTAGGTCAATAAATAATGCAAAACGCTCAGTGCATGTTGGGTGCAAGATTGTGTCGGTCCCCTCGTAGTTCCCTCGTAGTCCCCTCGCACTCCAGTGTTTATGTAAAGGGGACTCCCCTTAATGTTGTTCTATTCGTCATCCTGTTTCCTGTCGTATAAGTTTTACAAATACAAGAGTCTTCAGGAATAATATCAGATTTTCAGGCTTTATTTATTTTGTAATACTTCGAATTTTGGAGTTTTATGTTGAACGGTACTACACTCGCAAGCAAAAATAGAAAACCTCGTCATATATAATGTAAATATTTCAGCATATGGGAGAACATAATAAAATGCTGAAACAAGGATATCGCTTTCAACAAACTTTGACAAGACCTTTTATTTTTTGCAGTCTTTTAGTTTAGGAATAACTATAATTAATTTCTTGATAAAATCATTACCTTAATTTATCAATAATTAATTAAGCACTTACTGCAGTTTTCGCTATTGGGTTTCGCTATTTATAAGAACCAAAGCTTCAAAGTTACCTCATTTGCATGCAAAAAGGCCAATGAACATATATATAAATCATAGGCCAATTTTCATACAAATGAGGTAACTTTGAAGCTTTAGTGTTCCGCCCAGGATCAAACGGGGTGTGATCTGATGATTATCACTCAAAGAGTGAATGGAGGAGGCTCAGATCGCTGAAGAAACCCAATAGCGAAAACTGCAGTAGTGCTTAATTAATTATTGATAAATTTAGGTTATGATTTTATCAATAATTTGATTTGATTCATTTTGGTTATTCCTAAAGACTGCAAAAAATAAAAGGTCTTGTCAAAGATTGTTGAAAGCGATATCCTTGTTTCAGCATTTTATTATGTTTTCCTATATGCTGAAATATTTACATTAGACGAGGTTTTCTACTTTTTAGGGGTACGGATACGGAAGTACCCAAAGGGTAAAAATGGGACCCATTACTAAGACTCCACAGTTCCTCTGTCTGTAACCATCAGGCTGTATATCATAAACTGTGATAGCTAGACAGATGAATTTTTCAACGATTATGTATTTTTGTTGCCGCTATAACAACAAATACTAAAAACAGAATTAAATAAATATTTAAGTCAAAGTCAAAGTCAAATAAGCTTTATTCAAATAAACTTAATTATTAAGTACTTTTGAATCGTCTATATTTTCCTACCACCCGTTCTAGACTTTTTTAGCTGACAAGAAGAACGGGCGCAAGAAACTTATCAGCTGTAACAGCCATAAGTAACGATATTTACAATCTTGAATATATCGTTACCAGATAATTACAACAGGGTGACAGGATTATTGGCAACAACATAGACTTATTATATTACTTCAACAAAGTACTTATAGTAGCAAGTTATGAGTTACATCATTTCCACGCATTTTGATCTTTAAGATAATCGTCTACTTTATAATAACCTTTACTCATGAGCGTTTTTTTAACATGGTTTTTAAATTCATGCAAAGGAAGATCAATCACTTGTTGTGGAACTTTATTTATAAAGGCTATGCCTTTCCCCATAAATGAACCTCTAGTTTTTGCAAGCCTAAATCTTGGAACGGCAAGTTTATCTTTATTTCTTGTATTTAACTGGTGAATATTGCTGTTCTTAGCAAATGAATCATAGTGTTTCCTTACATAAACTAAATTTTCATAAATGTATTGGCCTGCCAAAGTTAAAATATTTATTTCTTTGAACAATTCTCTCAATGTATCTCTCCGCCGTAGATTGTATATGGCGCGAACAGCTCTTTTTTGGAGTATTAAAATATTTTCAATACTGGCAGCTGAGCCCCACAATAGCAGTCCATACGACATTACACTATGAAAATAACTAAAGTATACTAACCTTGCCGTTTCAATATCAGTTAAAAGCCTTATTTTCTTAACAGCGAATGCCGCTGAACTAAGTCTACTTGACAAGGCTTCAATATGTGGATCCCATTGCAGTCGAGAATCTAGTGTGATACCTAGAAATTTAGTACTCTCAATAAACTCGACTTCATCGTCATTCAAATTAATATTTAATTTTGTCTGCTCAACATTAGGTAATGAAAATTTAACACATTTAGTTTTATTGGGGTTAAGTGCTAAATTATTGCTATTAAACCAGTATGAAACTTTAGAGAGGGCACTATTTACTTCGTCCGAACAGTTACTACCTCTGTTTACTTTAAAGACTAAAGAAGTATCATCCGCAAATAGTACTGTCTCACACAAATTATTCGCGTAGTTGGGAAGGTCATTTATATAAATTAGAAACAGCAATGGGCCCAATATTGATTGATAAGTGGTGGATAATTGAGCCCAATATTGATTGATAATTGATAAGTGGGGCTCCCATACAACAAACCTGATGTTTTTGTCGTTTTTGGTACGGAACCCTTCGTGCGCGAGTCATAATTTCATAATAATTTCATAATTCATTTATTCCATAACAAAATAATTTGTGTCGGAAAAAATACAATAATAATCAATAAATTAAATTAGTCAATTGGCAAACATAAAAAGGCATGTCAAAAATATTTTATAATGTCAAATAATTAGTTAATGAGAATAAAATATATACGTTCCGAAATTAATAATACTTATGTCCAACAAATTCATTTAAACTATAATAACACTTTTTTAACAAGAAGTCCCTTAATTGTCTTTGAAATAGTTTATAGTCAACAATAGATTTTAGCGTGATTGGAAGGCTGTTAAACATTTTGACTGCTTGATACCTAACGCTGTGTTTTACAACTTTCAGCTTTGGTACAATCATCTGTGATAGATCCTTTCTGCGAGTTTTCAGACGGATGTCTCGCTCCGTAGGTGTTTCAAACTTTTCTATGTTTTTAACCAGATTTGTCAAAATCACTAAAATATAAAGACTGGGGACGGTTAAAATGTTTAATTTTGTGAAATATTCCCTACATGATTGCCATTGTGGAATCCGAACTATAGTTCTCCGTTCTGATAGCTCTTTTTGCAACACAAAAGCTCTCTCTATATTATACTAGCTTCTGCCCGCGACTTCGTCCGCGTGGATGTTAGAAAAAATCCTTAGAGAACCTTCAACCAAGATCTGACCAGTCATTTTTACGTTTCCGGTTCCGGTTCCCGTTCTCGTTCTGTTCCCGTCCGTTCCCGTCCCTTTCCTATCCCGTTCTTGTACCCCTTCCGTTGCCATTCCCGTTCCCGTCCCGTTACCACCCCGTTCTCGTATCCGTTCCCGAACCGTTCTCGTCCCGTTCCGTTCCCGTTTCATCCCCGTTCCGTTCGCGTTCCCATCCTGTTCCCGTTCCGTTCCCATTCCGTCCCGTTCCATTCTTGTTCCCGTTCCGTACCCGTTCCGTACCCATCCCGTACCCCTTCCGGTTCTTGTTCCCGTTCCCGTCCCCATTCCGTCCAGTTCCCGTTCCCGTCCGGTTGCCATTCCCATTTTCGTTCCCGTTCCGTTCCTGTATCGTTTCCGTTAATTTCCCGTTTCGTTCCCGTTCCATTCCCATTCCGTTCCGTCCCTTTCCGTTCCCGTTTCGCTCCCGTTCGCGTCCCGTTCCCGTCCCGTACTCCTTCCGTTCCTTTTCCCGGTACCGTTCCCGTTCCCATTTCCCGTTCCCGTCCCCGTTCCGTCCCGTTCCCGTCCGGTTGCCATTCCCGTTCCCGCCCCATCCCTTTCCCGTTCCGTTCCCGTATCGTTCCCGTTCCATTCCCGATCCTTTCCCCTCCGTTCCCGTGCCGTTCCCTTACCGTCCCCGTCCCGTTTTCGTTCCCGTTCCGTTCTTGTATCGTTTCCGTTAATTTCCCGTTTCGTTCCCGTTCCATTCCCATTCCGTTCTGTTCCTTTCCGTTCCCGTTTTGTTCCCGTTCGCGTCCCGTTCCCGTCCCGTACTCCTTCCGTTCCTTTTCCCGGTACCGTTCCCGTCCCGTTCCTGTCCCTTTCTCTTTCCCGTTCCATTCCTGTTCCGTTCCCGTTTCGTTCCGTTCCGTTCCCATTCCCTTCCCTTTCCATTCCCGATTCATTCCCGTTCCCTTCCCGTTCCGTTTCCGTTCCGGCCCGTTCCTTTCCTGTCTCGTTCTCGTCCTGTTCCCGTTCCCGTTCCTGTTCCCGTGCCCGTGCCCGTGCCCGTGCCTGTTCTCGTTCCCATTACCTGGATGTGCATGTCCAGGTCCATGATGTGTCATGTCCACCGTGTTGGACTTCAAAACAAATGTCATTTTCGCAATCACCATCCCATGAAACCTCAAGAACGACCTCCACATCGATTTTTATGTTTACTCACCCCATTTACCCCCTAAGGGGTTGATTTTCTAAATCACAAAATATATGTTTGCTTATTTATTTTTAGACGTGCTCCTACGAAGCTTAAAGTTGTAATGGCCATTTAATATTTTTTTCCATACAAAATTTGAAACCCATTTTCACCCCTTGAGGATTAAATCATGCCCACCGTGTTGGACTTGCAAAATAAATGTCATTTTTGCAATTGTCATCCCAAAAAACCCCAATAACGACATCCGTATCTATTTTTAGGTTTACTCACCCCATTCACCCCCTAAGGGGTTTATTTTCAAAATCACAAAATATATGTTTGCTTATTTATTTTTAGACGTGTTCCTACGAAGTTTAAAGTTGTAATGTCCATTTAATATTATTTTTCCATACAAAATTCGAACCCCATTTTCACCCTTTGAGGGGTCAAATCATGTCCACCGTGTTGGACTTCAAAATAAATGTCATTTTTGCAATCGTCATCCCAGAAAACCCCAATAACGACATCCATATCTATTTTTAGGTTTATTTACCCCTTTTCACCCCCATTTCAGCCCCGTAGGGGTTGAAATACTAACAATAACAATATACGTTGCGTTAGATTTCCATCCATAAGCCTAAATTATATATTTGTCATTTTTGACTTCGAAAATAAAGGATTTTCTTCATTACACAACTTCATCCCCCTTTTGATCCCTTCGGGGGTAGAATTTTGAAAGAGGCTGAGACCCGTATTTATTAATTTTCAATCGTCAGCCTAAACACAAAATTTGACGATCCTAGCTTCAAAACTAAGGGACTTTCATACAAACTTTCATCCCTTATTTCATCCCCTTAGGGATAGAATTTTCAAAAATCCTTCCTTAGTGAATGCCTTTACTGTATAAGGTATCTGTGTGCAAAATTTCAAGTCTCTAGGTCCAGCGGTTTGGGCTGTGCGTTGATAGATCAGTCAGTCAGTCAGTCAGTCATTCAGTTTACGATTTTATATATTAAGATTTGTAAGAATTGCCCCAAAACCTAATACTATACCGCAGATGAGATTCAACTAGAGCAAAATATGCCGTTTTCAGTTGTTCTACTGTAATGTCATCACGTAAACTTCTTAAACAATAACACGCTGAACTAATTTTTTTTTAAATTTTTCCCAATTCATATTTCCAGTTGAGATATGAATCAATATAAACTCCTAAAAACTTAACAGATTCAACGAGTGTGATTCGTTTGCCATTTAAAGTTATATCTAGCTTTTCTTTATTTCTTGCCGTGGTTCGGAACAACATAATATTAGTTTTTTCATAATTAAGGACAAGGTCGTTCTTATTGAACCAAAAACAAAAAGCTGAAAGAGCCTGCCTGATTTTACAATTTAGTTCTTCACTATTGTTAGATGAAAGCACTGCATTGGTATCATCCGCAAAAAGTGTAACCCTAATGTCATTAACGTTATTATAAATATATTTTACCAAGTCGTTCACAAATAAAATAAATAAAATTGGTCCCAATATGGATCCCTGCGGCACGCCTTTCTTTAACTTTACTAATTTTGAGTATTTGACTTTTTCATCTTTAGTATTTTCTATTTCCACAAATTGTAGCCTGTTTTCCAAATAAGACTTTAGAATCTGTAAACTTTTTTCTCTAACGCCATAGTGCTCAAGTTTAACCAAGAGCATTTCATGATTTACCAAATCCAATGCTGAGCTAAGATCCAAGAATAATAGAAGCTACTTTCTTTTTAATGTTAAGATTAACTACCACATCATTTAAAAGCGTTTCTATTGCATCTCCTGTACCTTTATTGGTTTGGTAACCAAACTGCCGTCTATTTATAACATTAACAATATGTGAACAATCACAAGATGTTGAGTGAGTCGATTTTTAATAAGTTTTTCAAAAATTTTGGATAATATCGGCAAGAGTGATATTGGTCTATAATTTTGGGGATCAGTTTTAGCACCCTTTTTGTAAACTGGGATTACTTTTGCAATTTTTTGTTGATCTGGAAACACTCCTGAATCATAGCACAAGTTGAAGAATATAGACAACGGTTCTGCCAAAATATCAATATTATTCTTGATTACTATAATTGGTAAACCATCATAACCACATGATTTTTTGTTTGCCATTTTACTGACAATTTTACGAATTTCTGTTGGTGTTATTTTCTCCCAAGTTAAACTTTTTTGAATGGAAGGAATGTTACTCTTTAATATGGATTCTGACACACTCCCATCCATTGAATTTATACAACCACCTTGATCAAACCTTTCGGACAAGAGATTTACTACCTCTTCCGGCTTATCCACAAACTTATTGTTAATTTTAAGAACCAGATTTTCCTGACCATAACATTTCGATTTATTCCTATGCCTATTCACTACTTTCCAAATCACCTTTGGGCAATTATTTGCTTTCTTTAGTTCTTTTTGTACAGCCAGTTTACGTGCACATCTTATTACACGCCTATAGAGAGCAATATACCTATTTCTATAATGCAATACTGTCTGATCATGAGTGGATTTATGAGCTGATATTAAAAAAACGCTTCATTGTGCTTGACGTCTTGATACCTATACTTATCCATTTTATTTTATCAGGTTTAATTTTTTGTTTACGTTTAACCAGTTTAAAGCTTTTTTCAAATATTTCATTAATTTTTTTAAGAACTCATTAATGCCAACGTTAGTCCAATTAAATTTCAATAAATTGTCTCTTAAAATGTTATTATTTTTCTCATTGAAAACTCTGATTTCCCTTACAATATAATTTTTATTTCGTGGACACTTCACTGTTTCAGGAACTTGAATTCACAAAATATTCCTGGATGTCCATCTGAAAGGCTTAATATATATTATACCATAACATTATGATCTATTTCAGTTGATTTTACCTCATCATCAGGCAAATTTGTCAAAAAGTTGTCAAGACTTGAATGAGCCCCCCCTTTTATGTATGTAGTAGAATTAATTAAAGGTCTAAAATTATAGCATTTTAGTAGATTAAAAAATTCCGACTTTTGTTTATTATCATTTGAAAGGTCAACATTAAAATCCCCACAAATTCTGCACTTCTTGTCAAAAAAACGCACTAACAGTTTTTCCAATTGTGCCATAAAGTTGTCAAAATGTTTTTTCTTGTCATTCCTATAAATACATATAATATTGAGATTAGTATTAGTATCTTTTATACCACAAACTTCGAAGTATTCCCGTTTATACAAATCATTACATACAGGTAACGGGTCACACACATTATTATTATTACTTAGTATCAAACTTCCTCCTCTTTTCATGTTTATTCTCAAATTAAAAGAAGCTAATTTATAGTTACCTATAGCAAGTAAGGAAACATTTTGATCATTAAGAATGTGCTCCGTCAGACATACATAGGATGGTATATTTTTTGTGAATTAAGATACATATCAAATTCATTTCTCTTGGTATTTATGCCACATACATTTTGATGAAAAATATGCAAATTAGAATTAGTCTTAGGGTTGTCATTGTCAATAGGTAATACCAGTACACTATCACTCTTCGATAAACATTCAATATTATACTCAGTCTCGAAAAAACTCTAGTTCTGTTTGTGTATTTACATTCATATTTTTTTTACAATCTGACAGTAACAGTTTATTTTTGTAACCTAACAAAATAATATTTAGTGTTAAATTTCTACATGAGTTTAATTTATCAATTTTCTTATTGTCAAAATACAATAATTTGGAAAAATTAAAATTGACAATATTTTCACTTATTGACTGCAACATTTTATTAATGCTGACTACATCTAAATGTTGATTTTTGCCTATTTTACCAAAAATAACATTAGTATTTGTTAACATTTTTAGAAAATAATACAATGTTGATTGAAATTTAATAACATTCCTATCATGTGATCCAGCTAATATAATTACATAGTCCATTTTACCAAAGTGTTTACATTGGTTAAGACTATCAGAAACTATACTTTCTAACGTTGCGTATGGTTTCAGACTAGATATAACATTGTAATTTACACTAAGACGCTTTTCCGTCATATCACGTATACTTCGTCCTCTCTCATTAGCGAGTAATAGTACATTGTGTTTTAGAGCTGAACTGTTATGTTGCATCTTCAATTCAGATTGTTTGTCAACTAAGTATTCTTTTTAGTCACTGTTCAAATGTTTATTATGCAATGATTGCAATAAAGTTTCATCTGGTGGCAGAGACGGTGACGTTACGGGATGGATAGTAGCGGAGGAATTAAAATGATCACGTTCACGTCTAGTCGGTGTAGAATTTGGACATCTACTTTTTTTCTTATTTGTTGTCAACTTTGGAGAAGACTTACAAATTCCTGTTAAATGTTTTATTTTTAACTCATACTCGCACAGTTTCCTCGTAAGAGCAGAATTTTCTAATGTTAAATTTTCTAATTCATTTTCTGTACATTCTAATTTAGTCCGTAAAATAGCATTTGCTTTTCTGAGTTCGTCAATTTCATCATTAGAAATTTTATTGTTTTCTGGGCAGCTTCGATTTAGTCTAGTATATTCGGAATCTTCCTCATCTGATAACGACTGAAACGAATTCTCAGTAGTAACATTTATTCTGTATTTTGTTCGAACCGTTATTTTGTCAGGCGTGGGCGTGCGATGAATAGGTGATTCCCTGTTTACCAACTCATCCACCACAGAGCTAGTTGTATTTGTTGGATTAATGTTAGAGGTGGAAATCGGTGTCGGAGTAGAAGTCATTTGTTTTGAGCAGTTATATACATCTTCACCTATTGTTCGCTCACATAAATGACAGAGACATTTTTCTTTTGATTTTGAAGTCATCAAGCGGAAAAACTTCACACTAACAGTTTTCGTACAAGTTACATGACAGTTTTTGCTACAGTTTTTGCATAGAAGGAATTCCCTAGTTTTCATTTGTTTTAAACACACAAGACAGTCTTTCTTTGCTGTAGTAGCCATAGTAAATAAAAATATAAAAAAACCTCACAAAGTTCCAAAGTACTTCAACATTGATCCGAGATTCCCGAGATTCCCGCAGTTCACACACCCTTGATGAAACCTCGCGCACCCCTGGGGGTACGCGAACCACTAGTTGGGAAAAACACTGCACTACACCATCCGTCTTTTTTCCAGTTGAAATAACGACTTTGCCGAAATAGTTAGTATTTACACTATGAGCTTGTAGTAAACAAATGTTCATCATCGTTCACAATTTTTTCGTTTAAGTTTTGACGGTCGTAATATTAAAAATGAGGTTATTTCACTTCAACTTTTTACAAACACTGGTTTTGTATTTATGTTTCTTGCATTAAGTCACTCAATTTACATTTAAATCCACTTTGTTTTGTATTTTTCACTGAATTGATCGATGTTAGCAGTGTTTTATTATAGAACAGGTACCTTTTCGTATTCAGTTTATACACTAAACAATTTATAAAATAATTATGCAATAACACTAACAGTCGCGAATCAAAACATTTACAGCATTTTGTGCTATTATATTTAAGCAAATACTATAATATTTAATTTTTATCAAACTTTTATTGCGGAGACGATGTTTACGTATCGACGCCCTCTGGTGGTTGAGTTGAGAGTCCGACTCGTACTTAGCTGGTATTTTTTAATACAATGTGTACTTGGGGAACCCGTAAAGGAGTCTTTTGATGCAAAATAAAAAAAAACAAGTTAAAAGGAAAATTAACGCGCTGTTTTATGTCAGTAGAAACTTTTTGAACTGTGTTAGTATTTTCGAAGTGAAAACTTCTTTAGCGGCGTTGTACGCTTTTTTGTAATGGGGAAAAAATGCCAAACTCGCGTCAGTAAGAATCACGTGCCTGATCGAAAATGCGTAAGACGGATGTGACGGATGGAGAGTAGACAGCTGGTGGCGGAAGTATCCCCCTCTCTTTCTACGGGGCGCGTTTAAAATGGCGGCGCGTCATTTTAAGACGTAAACATTTGTGTCACCAGCAACGCGCTAATTTTTAAAATGGAACTAATAGCAGCGATCTCTTCGGTGAAATCATAGACTTATTTATACTCTGTGACTATAAGTTTAAATCGTAGAATGCGTGCATGTAGAAATTAAAAAGGCCACTGGCGCGAAATCTTTAGAATTTCTGTCTAATTACAAACTGATTGAATTGTGTGACTGTATAGAAATAATAATAATAATAAAGAAATAATTTTAATCCTTTGCCGCTAATTTCAAAATATCAAAAATGCACAACGTTAATACTCAAGTGTTTACTTCTGCCAGTACTCCTGGAGTGCAACCCGATTTTTTTACAGAGTAGTCTCCGCTTTATAATATAAATCAACCAAGCGTTTCTCTCCAACATGGCCGACTTATACAAAGAGAAATAAGAGTGGCTTTACATAACATTTCTGGCTTTGAAAGGCCTTTGGCCAGACCCATCATTAAGAGCACGAGGAAGGGCTTACGAGTGATACCGTAAAAAATAACAAGGTGCCCTGGCCGCGTGCTCCGCTGACCACTTTGTCGAGCAGTAAACCAATAAAACGAGGTCACGCTCAGAACTTCACGGATCCAATAATAAATTCTTATTTCACACTTAGAAATGGCTTGGAGTGGGAGAGGTAGCGGGTAAGACGATGTGAGAAGAATTTAATTTGGGAATTAAACGTACACCAACTAGAGGAGCTCTGTGGCATTAGTATAGTCAAATTAGCAAAAAGGTTGGAAGTAATTCGTGTAGTTGTAATTATTTATGGAATCATTAGAAGACATGAATATAAGTTTCCTCCGAGTTTGCATCATTCCTGCTATGTGCGGAACATCGTTTAATGTTAGGTATTAAAATTAAAGTCCCAATATTTTTTTAAATATGATACCTATAATAACAGTTTCATTCCATGTTTTGTCTTTCTTTCAATTTTAATTACCTATCATTGCATACCTAGCTTGCTTAAATCAGATATAAAGTTACCGAGATAATTGACAAAATCTAATCCTAGGAGGCGCCACCTTTGTGACGTCGTAGGTACTTGTTCCACTATTTTCGCGTTGCGTATGCGTTAGTGATCATCAAATCACTTTTTGTTCCTCGCTAAAGTAGTGGAACAAGTACCTACGACGTCACAAAGGTGGCGCTCCTAGGTTTAGATTTTGTCAATTATCTCGGTTACTTTTTATCTGATTTAAGCAAACTAGGTATGCATTGATAGGTAATTAAAATTGTATCAAAACATGAAAAAAAACTGTTATTGTAGGTATTATATTTTAAAAAATATTGGGGCTTTAATGTTAATACCTAACATTAAACGGTGTTCCGTACATAGCAGGAATGGTGCAAACTCGGAGGAAACTTATATTCATGTCTTCTAATGATTCCATAAAAAATTACAACTACACGAATTACTTCCGAGCTTTTTGCAAATTCGACCTAATTTGACTACACTACATAGCGTTATAGCGCAATCATTCTGTGATTGCACAGATCAAGCAATTACCAATGGAGTCGGTCTTCAGATAGGTGACCAACATATTATTATTCAGAGCTGCTTCGTCTTTTGAAAGACACGTTAAGCAGTTGGTCTCAGCTGAATTTGTAGTCGTTAACATCCGCCAATCCGCATTGGGCCCGCGCTGTGGGAAAGCCCACCCCCTTACATGTGCCTCAACACATTCGTTAGGGGGGTACATCTGTACTCGGTTTGGTAGATGGTAGGGCTTATTTCAAGTCCGCCTGGCTACCACCTTCTTACCTAAGTCTGACGCCATAATAGCAATTTCAAAATTGTCGTGTTCCGGCAGTTAGAGGTAAGATTGCTATTCCCTTGGTGGTGTGGATTCTGGGTCTACTTTCGGCCTTATCGTCACTTAACATCAGGTGAGGTGAAGACCAATCACTATCCCGTTATAGAAAATAAATAAATTTAAAAAATATTAAAAACACGACTGCCCTGCCAAAAACAAACTAAAAAGATAAATAACAAGGTGTCATTGCAGTCGGGGGACCATTTAGTGGAACAATTTTCAATTAAAGAGGTCCCCCGACTGCAATGACACCTTGTTATTTATCTTTTTAGTTTGTTTTTGACAGGGCAGTCGTGTTTTTAATATTTTTTATTTTTATTTATTTTAATTTCACACATTTTAGTGACAAATTATACAGTTTTGAAATGTGCTTATTGTGGCCTTTCATTTGATGCCCATATTGTAATAAATAAAGATTTTTTTTTCACTTTTGAAAATGGCGTCCTACAGTCGCAATAATTGACTTTTTATAAAAAAATATAGCCAGTATCACTCGGAATGCTGTAAGGATTCTAACGATACCCCATTCACTCAAATCAGTTCAGGCATTTAGAAGTTATGGTGGAATAAAGAAACTCACATACCCCCACAAACATACATGAACCCTGAACACATATACACTCTTTTTGCTTTGGGCAGTTGTGTAAAAAAAACAGTACAGGACGATAAACCGCGTATAAGTTAGACCAAACCAGAAGGGTTTCTAGAAAGGGAAATAAAGTGCTGTACCGCAGGAGACTACGGGTCAGCGGATATTGAAATAAGGTTACCTATTCGAGACCCGGGTAAGGACTGGCGTTTTTTTATTATGTCGACCTAAACGCACACTGGGCATGCTTATCATTTTTCTAACACTAGGGGACCGGAAAAATAAATCCTTAGGTATGCTGATCTTTTACTAGCAAAATTTGTTTCTTAATGCTTTTAAAGCAAAATACTGAATTACATACCTTTATGTGATTGTTTCAATGATTGTTTACGTCCCAAATATAAAGTTCAACAAAATATTTGTCTCAGAATATGGTAATTAATATTCTTCACTTACACAGAGGGCTTTTCAAAGTGACATTTAAAAAATAAAAATAGTAACTATTTGCTTCACTAGATGGCGTTGGTGGAAAGAGAAGTGACAAAATTAGCTTTTAAAAATAAACGGATTGTACCAAAAAGGCAAGTATGAGCTCGCTGGCTGACATCTGCCCAAAGAGAAACATTTTAGGGTTACATCTGCCTGCCTACCTGAGTACTCTTCGAAGCTTAATAAAAAAAATCACATTGACCCATACATTTTTATCAACGCCATCTATTGAGCTCACAGTTTTTTGTCATTTTGAAAAGCCCTCAATCTTATGACATGTTTTAACGTGTTTAATCAGTACAAATTTTAATCACGTTTATCAAAAACTGAAACAAAAAATTCTTAGAAGTTACTGAAAAATCAGCTAACCCGTAAAAACGCCGAGGCAATTTAAATCCGGCGAAATAAACGACATCTCGGTAAATACAGGCTCCGGCGGTATTTTTCGGCGGCGGCGGGTTGACGCCGATTCACTTTGAGGCTGGAATTTAGATGAACTGGACATCACAGGTTTGATTCGAGCCAATCTAACTTATGGGGTATTTACACGAGTCAACTTGCAGGCAACTTGGCAAACCTAATTTCAATGAGTCGGCGACTTGGCAAGCGAATCGATTGGTGATCGATTTTACAATTAATTGTCGATAAAAAGCGCTAATAGGGAATCTGCATAAGTCACCGATTTTGATAATTTGATCTTGATCGAATAATATCGAATAAGAAATAATATTTTGTATGACATAATATATGTAATTAAACGCAATATTTAGGGAGATGATTGAAAATTCTTGGCTAACTCCTTAGTAACTCCATAATAAACGCCCCTGGAACGTGACAAATGACGTCACAAATCATGGCCGTTTTGTATAGAGCGTTTTCGGTGGGCGCTGCTGCGTGCTAACTTCAAGTAACTATATCACGAGAAAAAAACGCAAGAGAAAAGTTTTAATATTACAGTCGATTTTCTCACGCAACGTACTTTAGATTTTGATACAAAAAAAAACCGGTCAAGAGCGAGTCGGACTCGCGCACCGAGGGTTCCGTACAATCATAAATATATTTGGATATGTTACTTTCTTCTAAGGTTACTTTAGTAGTCTTTAAAAAAGTAGGATAAACGGCAGACAGGTGGAAGGGTGAACAGGCGGACAGTTAATTTACAAATCTTAGCCACAGCTGCTTATGTGACTGAAAAACGTTTCAGCCACTCCACATTGCAAACTGTTTATATTACTAAGTAGGAACTTATTCTTCGTTTATTCGTACGGCAAATAGTAGGTTATAATATAATATATTATATTAGAACCAGCCACCAATTCACTATTGTAGTATTATTAGGGCGCGCCATCTCTTGACCGATAGTGGAGCTATTTTGTGTTTCTTAGGTTAGCATGCTTAGGACAGCGCCATCTGTTGACTGGTAGTGAAACTAAAGAATTTTTGTTTGTTTTTTGAATTTCTAAAAAAGTGTGTTATATTGAGACATCGTTTTATTTTTCCTGTAATCTTTACATAAACTACTATCACATAGAATTATTTCAGATTTTTCTCTTTGCAAACTTCGGAGATAAGGGGGGGGGACCGGTATTTTTTTTACATTTTTCATCATAAGTCAAAAACTATGCGGCCTAAGAAAAAAGAAAAAAATGTTTTAAAATGTGCAAACAGCGTTCTTTCATATGATACCCCACATGCCCTAGTCACCTCACTTCAAATTTTTAAGACCCCTTTTCAGTCCCTGTTGTAAAAAATATATTAATTTTTTTTATTTCTTTCTTATTTGCAAAATAGTTGGGCAAATGTCATCTTAAACTATTCCAAATTTCAAGTTGATACCATTAGTAGTTCTCGAGATATCCAGCTGTGACAGACAGACAGACAGACAGACTGAGTCACACCATAAGGGTTCCTTTTTTACCATTTTGGTACGGAACCCTAAAAATGATGCATATTTCCTATTGACTAAAGTCGCCTGCCAAGTCTCATCATGTAAATACCCCATTACCGTTGTCTGAATTTAAAGTAGAAATCACAATCACATGAGTCAAAGAAAGTGCTCTGTGCTCATGTGTCCCCACCACACCCCAACGTGCCCCAACTCTTTCAGTTAGGTGTCAAAGAGGACTAATATATTATTGGGCCGCAAAATAAAAGGTCATTATTTAAAATAAACTCACACAATAAAATTTCCTTTAGTATAAAATTGTAATCAGCGATACACAGATTGAATAACTATAATAGTTATTTATGCAACTGTACTATAACGAGGGGTATTTAAACACGAATGTGTATCACATGAGTGTTTTAATACCTAATTATGTACAGTTGCATACAAGACTTTATCTACACCCATTTTTTTATTTTTTCTTATTTTTATTAGGGAAACAAACAATATTTTAATACATATGGATTAAAAACACCCATGATATTTATCTAAACCCATGATATGTATCCTCTATAAAGGTTTTGACTTTGTCTTTGTCTTTGACTTTGACTTTCCTCTCCCTCCTCGTCATTATGTCTTCCGCAATAGTGTTATAATGTTGTACTGAATTTCATAATGCGTTGCTCGCGCGTGGGCGCGCGGCGCTGCAGGACCAGCAGGCTGATTGTCTAACTTTGTTGCAATCAACTTTGACAGAAATCGCAGTGACATTGCTGCTTTAGTAAGAACCAATGTGACAACTATCTTACTTAAAACAGCAATGCACCTGCGATTTCAATCGATTTCATTCGAGAATTGTTAGCAACAGAGTAACGTAATTCGGGGTCAGCTCTCGATCGGGATATTGTAATGATGGCAGTAAGCTAACTGTTTCAGAACCCCTTACAGAGGATTTAAAGCATGGGTGTAGATAAAAGTTATAAAAACCTGAAGTCAATCACTGCAATCCAAATAGTCCATGTGGAAGGCTAGCTTTTGAAACGATCACGTAGTTCTTGAGTTTTCTATCACAAACCATCACATTAAGCCCCTTCCTACACGGCGCTACTGAAACATGACGAAACCAGTTTTAGTGACAAAGATTCGTACACGGGATTACCAAATTTAGTTAAAACCTACACGAAACGCGATGTGTGTGTTGTTTCGGAATAATATTGACATGGCTGGCGAGTCGAGCGATGAGGAGTTATTACTTCTCTACTACATCCCACTTCACTCCAAGCTTTCTTGTTCACATCCCAACGCGAATACTCTTTTAATGTGTTAACAAACACCACACAAACACGTATGTTTTTACCAATTTTTGGACGATTCATTTTTTCAGAGCAGAGTTTCCTGTTTCCATTTGTAATCAGTCGCGTGCGACCAGCATGACCGGTCACCAGTGATTAGTTACTAACGCGTTACTGACGCATTACTAACCAGTTTGTGTTTGGTAGCGTCGTCGTGTACGAACCGCCACTGAAATACTAGTGCTGTGACATTTTAGAAACTCATTGGTGATTTGAAACTAGTTTAGTTTGAGTTGCGCCATGTAAGAAGGCCTTATACTTCATCTAACTGAACAACACAGATATTATACGATTCTTCCGACCTTCCCAAGACCTAAGTATATTTTAATATCAACACTGAAATTAATTCAGACTAGGGATGGCGTCTGACAAGCTCATGGCGAAATAAAATCACTTGGTTCCAATTTACTAAATGAAATAGCAAACAAACGACATACAAAATACTATCTAACAACAAAAAATAAATGATTGTCAAAATACCCACAAAACAAAGAAAAAAAATTCCCGCTATAACTCTGTTACACCTATTAAAGATTTAATATTTTCATAAAATGACCACAAAAGTTCATTATAAAGTTACCTCAACACAAAAATTACCGAAATGAAGGCAGTATTTCTGGTGGGAGTGAATTTTAATTGCAATCAAGTTTACACCACAACACATAACTTTGGTGAGGCGTTACACAGAACCGAAATTAAAATACGTAAATATTATGTTTCTGGGGGCCTACTCGCGACTGCATTTTTAGGGTTCCGTACCTCTAAAGGAAAAACGGAATCGGGAAAAAACGGATGAACGGTACACGCTATGTCCTTCTCTGGCCCCCTGAAAAACTGTACGTCAAATTTCATGAGGATCGGTTCAGTAGTTAAGACGTGAAGGCGTAACAAACAAACAGACTTCCAGATTTATAATACTAGCGGCCGCTCGCGACTTCGTCTACGTGGACAGTTTTTTGCTATCCCTCGGGAACTGTATATTTTTTAGGGATGAATGGCAACCTGTATGTAAACTTTCATGATGATTGGTTCTGTAGTTAAGACGTGAAGGCGTAACAAACAAACAAATAAACAAACAAATGGACTTATAATATTATAAGTAAGGATTAGTAAGGTTATGACCAGACTCTTCCACCGGCGACTTTAAAAAAAATAGAAATCCTTTACCGGGTTGAAAAGTACCCATCCCCGTAAATTATCTTTGGTTTACTAACAGTTCGTCACTCCTAAAGTAACCGAGAGTATGGCTAAGCCCGAAATTTGGAGAACATTTCGTACGGCCCGTAACTACGGACGGACGAGTGCAGTTTGGAGTAGGCCTCCTGAAGAGAAATTGTGTGGTTTGTTTGAGTTTGTATGAGGAAAGTGGAAATGCTCAGCTACAGAAATACCTAACGCAAACGGTATACGGTGAACTCAAATAAACGGGAATTCACTGAAAGAACATAGTATTTCAAAAGAATTTAAAAAAACATTTCATGTGAAAACAACTTTGTATAATTATTAATTGGAAATGTGTTATTTTTCTTTGAAAAAATATTGTATTGATATTCTACGAGTATCGAAGCGAGGTAGATACATACATATTTTAAAATAAAAAGGCTACGAAGTAAGGTTGAAATGTTTACAGCACAAATCAGATTTTTATTGATGTTTGAGGTTTTTGACCGAGCAGCTTGGGCAAAAATTCTTTCGTATGTCTGTAAGTTAGTTCTCCATTTCTCAACCGATTCTCGTGAAATTTTGTGAGCAGGTTCGAAAATTATATAGATTTTTTCAGTCGAGAGTTTTTTGAAATGTAAAATAAAACAAATTTTAACAGTTTCGAAAAATGATCAAAATGTAAAGAGGGCTCCACACTCGCGCCGCGAAAGCCCGCGAAGGCCGCGAACCGCGAGTGTGGAGGGTTTCGCGGCTTCGTGTATGGGCATCGCGTTCGCGCTTCGAGGCGTTCCCCGTCCGGTGGCGGTTTTTTGGTCCGCGTCAAAGAACTTGTGTGCCGGACTAAAGTAGCCGTGATTCGCGGCCGCGGTTCACGCGCGAGTCTGGAGGGCTATATTTTTCGCACCGTTTTCATGCGCAAACCGCGCCCGTGATTCGCGGCCGCGGTTCGCGGCGCGAGTGTAGAGCCCTCTTTACAAAACTTTTTGTTAGCGATGCAAAGTAAATTTTGTTTTTATTTTTAGAAGACTCAAAAGTTCTTTAGGTTGTGACTTTGTAACACAACCTAGGACTACGAATAATTATTATTTGCACAGTAATTATAAGTATCTACTTATAAGCTAAAAAAACTTGTTTTTGAAAAACATACAATTTTAGATACTTTTTAACGCAAAGTCTACCGCTCACGGATCTAATGGCTGATGTGCAAGTGACCAAAACATGCACTATTTCAAATCTGTAGTTACATACATACTCTTAACGCAAGTTTTTACTAAAAAGCTAAAGTCAGTGCAGTTTGCAGATTTTATCGCGGCATTTAAAATACTCCGTTTCTTATATAACTACGTAATGACGGAGAGAGTAGATTTTCGCGTGCTAATGAAATCCGAGCGCCGTTGAACACAATGCCACTTCAAATTGAGAAAACTCGCTCACGGGCAGCTTGTGCGATTAACAATGAAAGATCTACATAATTTCCTCGTTTTTGTACAATTTTGCATAGCTCTTTTCGCTAAAGATGATCATCTCTGACTGAATGAATATAACGATATGGGATAACTGAGTTTTGTAATTGTAACAGAACCTTGGAATCTGAAAGATTTTGCCTGTTTTGTATATATTTAAGATTCTCCTTTGGAAAAAACACAGACACAAAGGTTCTCACTAAAATCTCGAGCAACGCACACATAGACAGACACCTCTCACCAACGCGGAATAATAATTACCCTGAATAGACGAATCTCAAACGAGTTCAAGTGCGTGATGCAGTGACGTCGTCGGTCAGTCGGTGAGAGCTCTCTATGTATGTGTGTGCGTTGTTCAAGCACGCGTAGAAGCTTGAATTCTATCCGCTCTCTTTATTCTAAAAGATTGAGTACCCAAAGTGCAAGCGAACCACAGCATAGCAGACCACGTTTTAAGTCAATAACCGAACAAAGGGGGCGTTGGCTTCGGCACTATGGACAATAAATGCCTACATAGCTTTGGTATGCACGAAAGGCACGACTTAGAGTGTTAAATCGTATATGTTGAGCTTGGCGTGCATTCATGGGCATTCCATCTAAGTAAATAATATGGAAAAACCAGCCAATTGCGTATCGGGCCACGCGCCGTAGAGTTCCGTAGTTACCTTATACCATACCATATTTAATACCACCTATCATTTTTCGTCTACAAAAATAACTTTGTTTGTCACAGTGTTGGTATGAATGACAAAGTAATATTTGCGGTTTTGGAAAATGTACTATATCTCAAAAACTAATAACTATATCTCGTTCAAACTAATTTTTGTTGAAGTGTTTATTAAGATCTACAGCATACCTATATTTTATTTGGATTTTTCATGCACTTATTTCAAAAGATAAAGGGGGGGGGGGGGGGACACATTTTACCACTTTGGCGGTGTATATCTTTCAAACGGTTGACTTTAAGAAAAAAATGTCTTAAAAACCTCAATTTAATTTTTAAAGACCTATCTACAGACAAGACCCTTACATATTGGTTTGAAGGAAACATTTTTTTTTAGTTTCAGTTCCATGTGTAGCCTCCCTTTAATCTTTTATTTTTTTTTTATTTTTGTATTAAATTCGTTAAGCGGTTAACACAATACATCTACCTAGCTAAGTTTCAATTGTCTAATCTTAATACTTTTGGAATAAAGTGGCAGTGACATACGGACGGACAGACAGACAGACAGGCATGAGGAATCTATAAGGGTTCCTTTTTGCCATTTAGGCTACGGAACCCTAAAAAATGGGAATCGTAGAATGTTTTTGTTACGATTGCTATTTATAGAGGTAAAAATTTATTTCCTCATAACAAAAGTAAGTAATTAGATTCCTCCAAATGTTACAATTCAAAATCAACCTTATTATGAAATAAGATAAAAAAACAATTCTTGCTTGAAAACCTCATTGTATTTTTTTTTTGCATAGTTGAGGTTTTCCTTGTTTTACATTAGGAACTGTTAAGATAATTGCCTTATTTGTTTACAATTCCGAGAAACTTTGATCACATTAAAAAATAAAATAATTAAATGCTAGGACATTGAGACATTAGTTCTATAAAGGCTAAGGCTGCTCAGCCCCATGCCAGGTTCTTAACAACTCATTTTAATAAATTCTAGTACAGATTTGATGGAGTTCTCGTATTTCACACAAAATCTGTTCAAAATCTCGTACACTACCAATTTTGTATGAAAACTATTTTGTAAAATCCTCGTATTTGGTGATTTTTAGCATTTTTTGCCTCCTATTCAAGAACTAAATTCTCGTATTTGTACAAGGAACCTCGTACAGTTTTCTTTAAATGGTCGCGCAAGCTAACTGGAAAATATTATTAAAGAAACATTGTCAGAAATCACATTGACAAGACTTTATTTCTTTACTGCCGTATTGTTACACTTTAGTTTCTTTATTTCACAGATACTCTCTGTTTTTTAGAACTGAATTTCATAATCTTGTTCCCATATGAAAACAGGAACCGTCACAGCGGCCCGCTAAAAATATTTTAAGTCGATCATTTGGATGAATTTAAAAAAGTTGAGCAGCATTGGACGACACATGACTATATCTTTCTTATCTATAAAAAAAGAAGATCTTAGATAAATGCTTCAGCTATTATTAGGAAATCATATTGCTCTATACAGCTATATCCGAATATTAACACATCAAAAACTTCAACCTTAGAGAAGCAATTACAACTAAGTTAGAGGGCAAACATTCGGCATGCCAACTACCGTGCTAGTCTTCAAGAAGTTCGCATTCCCGCATCTTCCTAATACGGGTCCCGGGAAGACTTGCAATTCTCTCAAATTACTCGCCTCCATATCGGCTTAGCGTCTGACTATCCCGGATTGGGTTTACATATAATCAGGAGTTCTCGGCTGGCAAACAACTTCCTCTAACGCTATATTTCAAATTACGGAGGAGTGTTCATTAGAAACTGTTTCGTACAAGTAATAAAGTTTATATTGCCAATAAATAGTCTTTATAAGTCAAAGTTCAGGTTAGTAACATTGGAAATAGATTACGAAATAAAGTATCAATGAAAAAACAAAAACATTCGTGTAAATTCACAACAAGCTAAATCAAATTATTGAAATCATTTCTTATTTGAATACATCTACGGCTGGCACTAACTTCAGATTCAAAAAAAAGTTTCACCGTCTATATCCATGGAGTAAAAGAGAGGAGATTTACATTATTACATTTTATCAATTTGTGTAAATGTTTGTTCGTGAATCCACGGAACAGATTTTGATTGCAATTTCCTGTCAAGTTAGCTGTTAATTTGAACATCCCGGAATAGGTGAAACGGGCTCTTAATGATAAATGGGATCTAATCAACCTTTTTTGTTATACTTAACTGAAGCAGAATTATTAAAAAAAAAATATTTCGTATCTTATTATCAATCAAACATCAATTTGTTCATTGCATGTGGGTCTATTGCCGTGAGTAATGGAAATTCAAACAAAGGTACTTTGATCGAGCCTGCAACATTCCGCAACCATTCAGCGGCATTTGAACAGCCGCGCCGTCAATTGCAGTATTCTGGCTCCTGTACTCCTGTTGCAGCAATCCATTTAGTGCAGGATTCCCACTCGCAGTGTAATTGGAACGGCAATGTTATTACGTGTTCCGTTGCATCAGGTGCCGATCCAATTTACATCAACTACTAAAGATATGAGATTATTATTTGGAATGTTACAATTTGAGTGTGTTTATTATGGTTTCAAAACGAAAAATGTGTTCACAAATGTGCACTTAACTTGGTAGTGTAATTAAAACGTATCCTTATGATATTAAAGTTATCAAATGTTGCTTCATATTTTTTAATTTTTGCTCGTACTGATTTTATTGGCTTATTTTCGTGTTATTGTTTTGACATTATGTTGCTTTATTCATTTTCGTAAATTTAAAGTATGTCAGTTCTTGGGAATAAAAAATAAAAGGAATATCTCTAAGAATATAAAACATATTTCAAACACAATAGTAATTCTGAGTCTTTATATTAATTTGACAATGTGCGTACAGCGTTCCCCAAAAGATAATATCATTGTATTCCCCCACCTCCATGTTTCGGATAAACAACACACCAATGACCCGCTTCGCCAATAAAAACGTTTACCGATACTTTTCTAACAACGGAACTGACAGTAAATGCTTATACGAGGAAAAGAATAACAGTAAATCATAGGGGTTTTATCTACGTCAGTTATTTATTTGGTTAGATATCTACACTGATGTTGTAAAAAAAGCTGATTTCATTTGCTCTTGTTTACCAGTTGGAACTTTATTTGAAAGCTATAAAAATATCCGAAAATAAAAAAATGATTAGCAGTATTGCCGAATTTCTACTTCTGTATGCCTACTTCACTGACCTGCATGTATTTACACTGGACAGGCTTATGTCAAACTGTTTTTGTGCCTATTTGATTTCCGCCATTTTGGCGCTGTAGGACGTAGCGTGAGTATAGCGTGAGGTACATGGTACTAAAGTTTGAAGTCTGGAGAGACCATCACGGCAACCATTTTCATATTGTACGTCAAAATTAGTTCTTTAGACGCACGCTAGTGGCGTTTCAAATAGGCACAAAAACTTAGCTGTCAAATCATACAGACAGCCAGACCAGTTAAGGCGGTTGTATGACCGAAAGTGGCGCCCTCAGAGGTTTTTATTTAATAAGTTATTAATAGAAAAAGATTTTATTAATGTTTATCGTGGAGATTTTAGGGCCCATGGTCTAGTATTTTTAGAAGGTATCACTACATGCCCTCATAGTCATTCGTAGAAGTAGATAGCAAATGTGTCAAAAACGGCCACTTTTAGCAGTTATTCTATCTACTTCTAGCAGTGACTACTAGGGAAAGTAACGATACCGTCTAAAAATACTAGACTGTGGGCCCTAAAATCTCCACGATAAACATTATTAAAATTGTGTATTAGAATTATAATATTAAATAAAATTCACCGCGGCGCCACTTTCGCTCAGGGTACCACCTTAAATTAAAAAAAATATTTCATGTCAGTGACCTACTTACTCAAAATATTGTTTATTACAGTATGTTTTGCTGTTGCCATGAAACTCGATTTTTGTAAGACTTTTCAGTAGTAGAGCCCTTTAAAAATGTAAAATTTGATTTTATTACTTACTAGCTTCCGCCCGCGACTTTGTCCGCGTGGACTTTTGAAATGCAACGCTTAAAATTTTGAGTCTTATGCTTATGACACATTATACACGCTAAAATTTTAATAATTTTAATAAGCAATTTTTACTATAGGGCTAGGACTATGATATCGCGAAAAAAAATCAGCTGTTCCATACATTAAGGTCGAGTGGGTATGGAACAGCGCAGATTTTTTTTTCTCGATATATATATAGAGTTGGTCCCATACTGAAAGTTACTTATAATCATGAGATGGAACCACACCACTGCGGGAACCAAATGTTTAAAATTTCAGCGTGTATAATGCGCGTACTACCTTTGAGTTGAGTTTGAGGTGAGTTCGAATGAGTTTGAGTTGAATTTGGTTTGAGTTTGAGTTGAGTTTGGGTTGAGCGAGGGGCGGGTGCGGTTATATCGACAAAATATAATGGAGTCTATTATTGTCATATCACAAGACTCAAAATTGTATGTGATGCATTTCAAGGAGTAGTCTGCGGTTGAGTTTTAGAAATAGAATCATTTATTAACAACACACAAATTAAAAGAAAACAGTATACATAATGGAACAAGAAACAAACAAGAAAAAATAAATAAATACATAGTAATTCTACGATATAAACACAAAAAGTGTGCTGCTAATAGGCACTGTCTCAGCAAAATTAACTTCTAAGTCATTCTTTGATGTATTAAATGACCAGAAGCATTGATATTCTGACAGGGACAAATGAGCGATTGGTACAAACATAATTAATTATACAATAACAAAAACGGATACTTAGACACATTTTTGAGATGATATCCTGCAAGAAATAAAATGTCTTAATAAGGCACTAGGGAACACAATTCCTTTGCACATGTAAAATAAAATAAAAATTATCTGTGGTTTGACATTACGAAACGAAATGACATTAGTCTATGGGAGTGAAATTGACGGACTTTGTAAATACATACATGTATTTTAAGTAAAGGTAGCTATCGAGAAACGAGAATGACAAAACAAAAATTTAAAAAAATTAAAAACCCGCCTGCATAAAAAGACAAGTCAACTGAAAATATGGAAACAAGATTAAATATTATAGGCAACATTATAACATGCAGTCGGAGGCATGCATAAAGAAAGTGACATTATGAATGATTTGAGTTATATGCCTCCGACTGCATGTTATAATGTTGCCTATAATATTTAATCTTGTTTCCATCTTTTCAGTTGACTTGTCTTTTTATGCAGGCGGGTTTTTAATTTTTTTAAATTTAATTTTTTATTTATTTCTTTTTAGTTATTATTTATATGATATACTTTTTTGAAATCCTTATAATAAGCCCTTTAATTTGACACCCATATTGCATTATTCTAAAAAAAAATTTTTTTCCCCACTACGTATAATAGCACCGTACAGCCGCCATGTTGGTTTTTTTATAACGCCACCTTCTTAAGAACACTTGGGCTGACGAGACAAATCTAACGATATGTAAATCATGGAAATCCGTTCAGCCGTTTGAAAGATATGAGGTAATAAAGAATATTACATACAATCATACTTACATACTTACAAGATACGCGCGAAAAACATAACCCTCTTGCAGTCGGGTAAAAAGAAAATAAATAAAGTTGAATTCGGGTTGAGTGAGCTCGGGACATGTATTATCGTCTCAAACCCGTTTATCACACGACCATCGGAAACTATACTGTCAGTTGATTTAAACAAATTCTATACATATACTACGTAGAGGGTCATACCCATTCTATTAGCCACGGTCGCTGGCCGCCCAATCCAGCTAATGAATGACGCGGATTGCACCCGAAACGCAACATTTACGTCCGGCCATGAAAATAACGTCTAAGCCTTAGAGTAAGACGTGCTTCTGGCCGCGATGCTCTAAGGTCTAAGCACAAATACCCCAAGTAACAAAATTTGGTACTATAAAAGTCCTGAGAACGCTTTAGGACGTGCTAATTAGTTTCATGATTAGCACTATAATGGTATTGTAAACCTTTACAGAACCCCAAATAGGCCCTAGTTTTATCACTGATTAATTCTATAAACATTACATAAAGCCTCTCACGGTAATAAATCAGCTCTATACTTGAAAACCAAAACATGTTTATAGTGCTATTTTGATCTTTTTATCACACTATTGTTCGCCAGTTTGTTTGTGCTGTGCTCATGTCACCGTGAGTGTTTCCCAAGAAAACAAAATGTCATTCGCTATTACAATTTGTAATACAAAGGACATTCTACAAAACATCACCTTTGATCGACCATTGATCGTAACTCCACCGTAACTTGCACTTGCGAAAATAATTGTATCGATAAAATCACTATGCTGATTTCAAATTTGACAATGCGCCCTCATAATTTTCGTGATTTAATTAAATTTAAATTAATAAAATAAGGACTCGTCCCGACTATGGCTGCTATAGTACACATTGGCTCCAGCCGTGCTACTTATGTGCTATCATGGCATAAATAGCGGCCATATTTTTATCGAAAACGGATTAGTTAGTGAAAATTTCAACTGTCTAGCTATCACGGTTCATAAGATACAGCCTGGTGACAGACAGACAGGCGGACAGCGGAGTCTTAGTAATAGGGTCCCGTTTTTACCCTTTGGGTACGGAACCCTAAAAAAGATACGGCCGTTTATGCCGCAAAAACGCATATTTCAACACTCTCAAGGAAATCAAACAGGGTACTTCCCCGTTGACCTAGAACTATGAAAGGCAAGTAATGTTGTCTTATACTACAACTACAGGGAAAAGTCTGATAACTATATCTGACCGAGCGAGCGCAAAGCGTCTCTGCTTCATCTTGGGCAAAAATTTTTTCGTAATGTCCTTCCGGCTGTCCGTTTGTTCTCCTCTAAGGTCGCATTTCTCAATCAATTTCGTGAAATTTTGTGAGCAGGTTCGAAAATTATATAGATTTTTTTTATCGAGCCAGTTTTTCGAAAATTTTCAGAATGGCGAAGATATGTAAAAATATATATTTTACTCCGGCTTCTCAGCGCTGTTTGTTCTCCTCTACTGGTCGGATTTCGCAACCAATTCTTGTGAAATTTTAAGAGCAGGTTTGAAAATTATATAGATTTTTGTTGAGCCAGTTTTTCGAAATTCATCTAAAAAATTCACCCAAACATTTGAAAAATGTTCAGAATCAGAAGTGCCGTCTAGCTGCAAATACCTACACCCAAGGAAATTGTATGTACTTCGAAAACAATTTCCTTGCCTACACCAGATAATATACCAAACAGTAGTGTGGGCTTTGAATCCTCTTGGATTATTTTTTATATAGGACATCTATTGGATTATTTTTTAAACATCATACAAATTCAGCTACTTTTTTACGCGAGGTCTACAGCTCACGGAGCGACTAGTTGTATTTAAATCATAAAAATAATATAGTCTTGATTTATGTACCTACAAATTTGTACGGAGCCCTCGGTAGGCGACTCCGACTCGCACTTGCCCAGTTTTTTATAAATACACTCTCTGTTTGTCCTCATAGGTATATTTATTTATTATTAACCATTTTTTTTTAAATAGCGCTCTAAGTAAATAAACTCTTACTTACATGTGAGAACTGTCACTGTTCTGTTAATTTAAATTAACCACGCGCGCTGTTTGCTCATTTATTTAGTTCCTGTAAGCTGTATATTATGATGAATTTCAGAGGTTTTTTCAACTTGGATGTCGCGACCTTTTTCGCTTATCTCGTGGCCACAGCATCGTTAGATACCCAGGACACGAGACAGCGAGATTGGCTAATAAGCTTAAAGGCTTACAGAGGTCCTCTTCACACAATGTACAATCGACATCATTTTATACTTTACAGTATTCCTAAATCAAGCAGAATTTTCTTTGTTTATACTAGCGGTCGCTCTTGTCTTCGTTCACGTGGATTTTGTTTCAGGTATGTATGTACCATACGAACTTTTATCCAGTCCTAATATTAAATGAGAAAGTATGGATGTTTAGATGTGCGGATTTTTGTTACTTAATTAAGCAAAAATAGCTGAACGAATTTGAAGAGATTTAACACACAGATAGTTTATAGCTTGGATTAAATCATAGGATACTTTTAATCCCAGTCGAAGGTACCCTAGGGTTTTCCAAATGTCCACGCGGACGAAGTCACGGGTGGAAGCTAGTTTAGTAGCCTGTGTTGAACTAACTGAATTTTATCAAAATTGGTTCAGGCGTGAAATGGTAACAGACAGAGTTACTTTGGCATTAATTATATTTTATTATGGATTGCCCATATTTTACCGTTATTGTAAAATATCTTTCGAGAAATTTACTGAAATTATTATTATGAAAGACGATTTATATTCGAATGAATTACAGATCATTGCACACAAATATAAACCGAAATTTTCGATTTATAGTGTCATAAATCAAAAAAATACTTAATAAATCACGAGTTTGAGTAAAAAGATAACATCTTACTGTTTCAGTAGTAAATCTTTCATGTCGAATGCCCATTTTATTAAAACGTTTTTTATTTTTTTTTTGGCCAATTTCACACAGTACCAGCCCCAAACACACTACTTATATACTTTTTAAATATATGTATATTTATTAAACAATAGTAAAGTAACACCCAGACCCGTCACAGAAATTAAAATTCATCATTTAAATTTCTGACCAGCGGGAATCAAACCGGGGACCTCTTGCGTGGTAGACCGGCATGTTGACCACTGCAACACTCAGGTCGTCAAATTTCGCTAGTAAAAAGTGTATGGTATTATCAGAATTCATTTGGATTTTATCAGTCACGCTCAAAAGCTTATTAGAAACAATAGAAAATTATATTTACTCATAATTATGTAAAGAACGAAACAGCTCGAGGAAGATTTCTCAGACATTATTGGGTATTAAAATAAAACAATTTTATCAGATACTAGCGCGGTGTCATTAAAACTTTTCATCTGAAAAATAAATGCTATTTTTGTAAACAATCCATTTCATCTCCCACTTTTTAATAAACATCACATTATTTTGTATTTGTATTAACGATTCTTAGCGTTTATTTTTGTTATATAAAATTCATTATTCTATTTTAAAAGGGAATTTGCAGTTGGAATCATGTTTATCAAGACAGATTTATCTACCATTCAGTTAAACAAAAGCGAAGAAAAATATTTACCTTTGTGTTGGAACGTATCCGTTTTTAAATTGAAATTCTGCAGTCGCTATGTCGATTCTGTATTTTATTTCGGCGAAGTGGCTGAAAATTACTTTGTTTGAGTTCAAATACCCGTCGGTGTGTTGTAAGGTTTGTTGCGTCAGTATTTTCAGTAATATTGGTAAAATATATTTGGTCATAATGAGCACGTATGAAAACGGATTTTATTATGCATAAAAATGCATTGAATGGCAACTGGTAAATATTTGTTGGTTCAAATAATGGCCCTGAATACAGAGTACAGTACAGTGTCAACTCGCCTAAGGGTCTTCTTTTCCAAGGTTAAGAGTAACCTTGAATTCTTTTAAAGCCATCTTCATTGTATCTGAATTTTCATTCTACCGCTTTTCCTATAAAAGTTGGCCTACATTCTGCCGTTTCTAGACACCGTTGCTCCACAATGAGGCAATTTGCTTGCTACAATTTTTTTATCGCCAGCGTGGGAGCTTGTTTAAATTTCATTTAGCCACAGTAATCTTAATTGTTGATCCGCGGTCTCTGTGTTTTTGAGCTGTCTTCGGGTTGCCAGGATAATAGGAATCGTGACTTTTGTTACGTTCGACTGAATACGAATGAGTGGGTGTGATTTCGATCGGTTCAGTCTGAGCGGCACAGCATCTCTCTAAAGTTCTCAATTGTTTGAATCATCAGAGTCGAATTAGACAAACTACGTGCAATTTACTTAAAAAAGACTAAAGTTTATGAGTTCATTGAGGTATTATGTTAATTATTTTATTCAGAGTGACTAGAAAGACTAATAAAGACTGCTTACTTGGATTCCAAACAAAGTATAAGTAGGCAGGTATATTAAAATAAATAAAGACATGAGAGGCTAAATAACCATGAATGGGCACAAACGTTTATATCCTCCTCGCATTGCAAACATTTGCTGAACAAACACAAATATATGCGAACGCTTATCAACTCATCATTGTACAAAACTTATGTTATTACATAAGTTGTGTACATGAGTTCAATGAAATGAAAATGATAATTTTATTGTTCTTGCTGTAATAAAGAATTTTAACAAAAACAGTAATACACTCAGTGTCAGAAAAATTGCACCTCGTCGAAAATAAGTTTAGACTCCACCTGCTGTTGCTAGCTAAGGTTTTATTGTGTAAATGATGATATCTATTGAGAGTACATTTAATGAGCTTTCAATTAATAATGTTTGATTTAATTAACGTAACAGTTACTATAATTAAACGCTTGGAGCGTTATTGCTTGCACCGCCATAAAAGGGTAATAAAAGAGGTCAATTCAGGAAATGCGGGTAAATTTGCTATCTAGATGATGGAGTAAACACACTTCAACGGTTCAATTAAAAAAAAAGAAAACCCAAGATTGATACTATTGCCCATGATATTGCTCAAATATTGCAAAAAAATGAGGCAATGTAATGTTGCTCGAAAACTGAATCTCAGTTGATGCCATTCGAGTATTCCAACGGTTTCTAGAGACTATTGGCTATGTCTGAAGTGGAAGAAATATATCAATCACAACACTAGCGACCCGCCCTCGCTTCGCTTCGGTGTAGTGTGGAATTGGACACCATGTAATATACATATAAACCTTCCTCTTGAATCATTCTATCTATTATAAAAAACCGCATCGGAATCCGTTGCGTAGTTTTAAAGATTTAAGCATACATATATAGGGATATAGGGACAGAGAAAGCGACTTTGTTTTATACTATGTAGTGATTACCATTAAAGGAGATAGGATTAAATGAACTTTGAAGAAATTTTTGAAAAGGTGCGATTCTTAAACAACATGATAATTTATTTTTAAAATTGTAGGTAGCATCTGCAAAGCAAGCAAACTTTTGTATCAAAATATTTTACACTACATTTACAGAGAACGTCACCCAGAACTTTCGAAAGCCGGAGAAATGAGAATGTTTGGTTAGCATGACATAGGAGGCATCATTTGCCACTACTTCAAACGCTTCATGGTTGCAACCGTTGCAACGAAATTGCACTTTATTGTCATTGTAATAGAGTGTCGAATAGCGAAACACGTCTCTGTATTGTAACTCGTGTAGGGTTACCAAGCTTTTGTAAATGCTTTTTTGAAAAACATAGAATAAGAAATAGTTTATAATAATTTTAAAATAGTACTATTATTGATTTTGTACCTATAATAATAATTCATAAGTTTACCTCATTCCTATAAATGTGTTTTTTTAGGATTTCCACCACCTAGGATTCGGTAATAGTGACACAATCAAATATTTATATTTACGTTGAAATAATGTGAATTTTGTTATTGTGTTAACTGTCAGTAAAGATAAATGCCGCAAGTGTAAATGAGACACACGGAAGAGGACGACTTGTGGGAATAAGCCAGCATGCTTGACGAAGCTACAGCAGGGATCATAACGTTCTGTCTCGTTTGTCACCGTAAAAGTATTTTGTTATATCTCGCTTACATTTATTTTGTAGCATTCAGCTTTACTGAATATTTACGTTGCATAATGTGTTGATTATTTACCCAAACTGCATCACTACTCCATCTTAAAGATGAATGATCCAGCTAAAGGTCTCTGCTCACTATACCGTACCATACAATGGCCGTGCTGAGACGTGTCAGGAAAAAAATATTCCTTGTATTGAAAAGTATGACTTAGTGGACTTAGTGCATGGCCGGTGACGGAACGGTGTAGATCCAAGGGTGTAGTGCACTGACATGAAGAATATTTTTTTTTATTTAACTGGACTGGCTGTCAGTATGATTTGACAGCTAAGTTTTTGTGCCTATTTGAAACGCCACTAGCGTGCGTCTAAAGAACTAATTTTGACGTACAATATGAAAATGGTTGCCGTGATGGTCTCTCCAGACTTCAAACTTTAGTACCATGTCCCGCACGCTATGCTCACGCTACGTCCTACAGCGCCGCGTCTAGTGTAAATATATGCAGGTCAGTGGTGTAGTGGGAATAGTGTCATACTTTTCATTACAGAGAATATTTTTTGCCTGAAACGTACCAGACCGCTCTGACGTTTTGATATGTAATGGCGGCATTGTGACAAAATATTTAAAAAAATACTAGGTACTTATTCTGTTGTTAATGTAAATTTCAAAATTACTGTGATTTGGGTGCACAAAGTGTTGTAAAATCATTTCTGGTCATTCAAATTAAATGTGGTTAGTAAAATCTATATAAAAAGTGTGTTTTATTTTGTGTGTTGCAGTTTTACTGTAAAACAAGAAGAAAAAGCTACTTTAATCATTTTATTTAATGCTATTAAACATATACAAATATTCCTCAATAGGGTTGGCAACGCAAAGCTAATTTTAGATGTCGCTGCGTACGCTTGTTCCTAAGACAGTAGACGTTCAGAACAAAATGTATGAAAAAATAGGTATTTATTGTGTTGGTATTTTTTTTCCGAAAAAGACCCATTGACTCAAAATGGATATATAAGACAATTCTACAATGCAAATGCCGGAATTGACAGCCAAATTAAGACGTTTTTATTCTTACAGAATTTATATTTTTTAATATACAGATTTTTCGGAAATGTGTAAGTGCCAACATTTTTAAAAACATTTTTAAAATTACACAGAATTTAATCATTTTAAAGCTAAAAGAACTATATTTTTATGTAAAAGTCCATTGTTTTCATAGCTCTCGTGGAACAAGCGTACGCAGCGCCATTTTGACAGTTGCCTTCCCCATTGTTAGTAATAAATTAAATATTGTTTTCAGACAGGTGACAGAGCCTACATTATTTCTACTTTTTGCCACCATGAGCGCTGCGATTATGATTAGCTATTACTTCGCACCCAGCGAAGAGTGGACCTTAATTTACAATAATATATTTCTTGTCGCCTGGCGGCAGCATGGTCGCCCTACAGCTCCTTCGCTGCAGTATGCCGCCAGTGTAGAATAGTGTCGGGAGCTATTCACGTATCGCCCACAGGAACCCGCCACGGAGCTTACATCGGGACGACACTCGGTACGCCGCCGATAACAAGTTACAAAATGTCTTTCAAGGATTCAAATACTCGTAGATACCTAATTAACATACTCTCTTGCGTTTATGAGCACTTACGTATTGTACTATCTTTTTACAAGCTTATACAACGTGTTTGGTAAAAACCTTATAAAGCCGAATAGGGTAGATAGGAACCATCAAACTAAACAACTTTTACTATGGGACTATGCTGAAATCCCGAAAAAAAAGTTGTTTCATACAAAAATTAATAACTGTTTTTTTTTTCGCGATTTCAGAGTTGATCCCACAGTAGAAGTTGTCCAGTTTGATGGTCCCTATCTACCATATTCTGCTTTATAAGGCTTTTACCAAACACCTTGTATTTAACTAGTTGAAGTGCTACAGATTACTCCAGTACCTAAGGGGGATATCCTTTTTACTTAATCGGTGACCATTTGATAAACCGTTTAAAAACTCAAAGTGCAGCGTTTACATTCTTTTCCGGAATTAATATTATACTGTTATTTCGCGCCCACTGAGTGTTGTCTCTACGTTAAATTTATCGCGCTCACAAAGCCCGACCGCTACAAATTATATCTCTGTGCCCAGTTTGGGTCTTCTTTATTCTTTTGAGCTCATTGTAACATTTAATTCACGAATTTGGCTGAACTTGAATATCTTGATTTACAGTTTTAATTTAACACCCCGAATAAAGCTTTTTTGTTTGTTCTGTGACTTGAGTTGGCGGTGATATTAAAATTGTAAAAATAAATAATTTATCTTGGATGACTAAATTTTATTATTTCTGATAGAGTATGATAATAAATAAGTTGTTTTGATTTTTGGAGACACATTCAGTAGTTTATTAAGATTACCTATTATTAGTGTTGTTGCTGTTTCTTGCAGCCGCGTTGTTTTTCTACAAAATGTCAAATTGAGTTTTTAAGGTGGTTGCATTTGAATAAACTATTCATTTTTATACAAATTACTACTCGCTCTCTCGTTTTGTTATTGTAATGTGTATGTACATTGGTATTTTTAAACAACACATTCTTTTAACCTACTGCAAAATAAATAAAAGATTATTCGTAGTATTGGCTTTACGAATGGTATTTCTCTGCTCTTTCTTTCATATTACGGAAGTGCCAAGGGTTTTATGGATGTTTTTTCAAGATCTTGAGCACAAAACACGAGGACGTGTGATGCAATAATAATTATTGTATTACACCCTGTTTACGACCTATCATACTATTTATGAGTCCTTGCGATGTGGCCACTCGAAATTCCACTTTACGCGTAAGGGAATAAGAGCGGCCATTAAAATTGGTACAGTTGGCGAGAAAATTTGCTGCCGGATGGATAAATTCCGCCATGAGTTTATAGCCTAAGATAATTTATGATGTGAAAAACATTACCATACAGGGTCTCGGAAAAATGTTGGCATCATGTTATTTTAATACAGATGAAAAATTTCGAATATTTCCGGTATTTCATGCGCATTTAATTTAACTGCCTTACTTTTAACATATTTTTTCCAATAACATTTTATTATGAAAAACGAGATAGTGTGTAAGGATGGGAGCCGGTAGTGTGAAGTAAACAAGTGTATTGTTTCAGCTATGATTTATTACTGCTCTAAAATACAAGAGGATCAATATTATATTTGGTTGCACGAGTACATACTTACTACCTATACTATACCATACACTACATGCCCATCGGCTAAAAAGAAAAAAAAAATATATAAGTCAATATTTTTTTTTATAATAAACTGGTTAAGTATATATGTAATTGAGTTTAAGAGTAATATATGTCTGATGACGTCATCTTTTATAATATAATTCCTTACGACTAGAAATTACATAACTCTGTAATATATTTATATATCTATCTTATAAGGTCTAGTTCTATTCTTATGTACTAACATTTCCTTTCCTTTATAATTTATTTTGAGATTAGGTTGACAATCTTCAATAACTTTGAAAGGTCCAATGTACAGAGGATCGAGTTTGTTTACACTTTGTTCATTTCTAAGAAGTATCAGATCACCAACATTATATGTGATTGGATTTGTATAGCTATCATAACAAACTTTTCTTAACTCTTTGCTTTTAATTAAATTTTGCCTTGCGTCATTTTGCGATTTTTGTAGTCTGTATTTTAGCTGTTTTGGATAGTCGTAATGATTATATAACGGATCAATTTGGAATGATAAATTACTAGGTAAGTTACAGGGTTTGCCAAAAACGAGCTCATACGGTGTATATTTAGTTTCAGTGTGTACGGTCGTATTGTAACCAAAACACCAATAAGGTAACCAATTACTCCAATTTTGGGGTTCGTTATCTGTTTGAATTCGAAGGTATGAAATTAAATTTTTGTGACTGTTTTCTAAGCTACCTATAGACTGGTGGTGATATGCAGTGGATGTAATTTGCTTAATTTTCAGAATATCGCATACTTCCTTCATAACGGTAGAAACAAACTCTGTGCCTCGATCAGATATTATTTGACGAGGTATCCCGTATCTTAATATAAAATTGTTAACAAATGTTGATGCTACTGAAATAGTATCCTTATTCTTAATAGCGTAAGCTTCAACATACTTACTTAAGTCACACTGTAGTATATATGAATTATTATCACTATCCTTACTTAAGGGCCCTACTAAATCTAAATAAATTCTATCGAAGGAGGAATATCCGGTATCCGTAAGAACCATTGGTTCTTTTATATGCTTAAAGTGTTTTTGTCGTAAACACTTGTCGCAGCGATTTACGAAATCGTATACGTCTTTTTCGAGTCCTGGCCAGAAAAATCGTCGTTTTATATTGTTTATCATGCGTCTAATGCCGGCATGCCCGCTAGTGGGCAAAATATGATAATCATTTAATATCACGCGTTGTGTATCTTTATCGCTTATTCGTAAGACACCATTTAAAATATATAATAGTGGTCCGGACCAATTTTGGGTGTCATTTATCATTTGAGTTAACTCTTTTATTTCTTCATAATTATTTTCATTCTTTATTATACACACTTTATTTATATTTAATTGTTTACACATTTCGCCCAGTTTCCTCACAAAGGCATCTCGTGCGCAATATGATCGGAAAGAGGGATTAATATAAATAATGAGTTTCTTTGAATTATAAGCGAATAAATTAGACTTTTCAGGTGTATTACTCTCTATATTTTTCCATTCCTCGTCACTCACAAGTCTTAGCTCCACGCAACCTTCTGGTTTTTTAAGTGCACCCAATACCTTTGGTTGATCAGACCAAGTGTCTAAGGTACATTTATCGACCATAGGGTTGTCACTCTCATTTCCAATATTTTGTTCATTCAATCGTTTTCTCTGTGCCCGGGTTAACACACACATCACTCTTTCATTCATCTCTTTCAGTTCTTCACTCGAAATTCGGATGCGAGACAAAGCATCTGCAGCTGCATTGTCCGCCCCTTTTACGTACTCAATAGTATAATTATATTCTTCTAATAATAATCTAAATTTTGTTAAGCGACTGGAAGGATTCGTCATGTTAAATAAATAGATTAAAGGTTTGTGGTCGGTTCTTATAATAAATTTACGGCCATACAAGTACGGCCTAAAATATTTAACAGACCATACTATAGACAATAGCTCCTTCTCGATAGTTGGATATCTAATTTCAGCTTTATTTAAGTTGCGACTTGCGAATGCTACGGGTTTATTATCGCTATTACTCAATACTGATCCTATTGCAAAACCAGACGCATCAGTTTGCAAAATAAAGGTATTTTCATTGTCGAAGTTTGGATATTGAAGTAACGGTGGAGTAATTAATGCCTTTTTAAGGGAAGAAAAAGATTTTTGACATTCTGAATCCCAATTAAATTCTACATTTTTGCGGCAAAGCCTATTGAGAGGTAAAGCTTTCTCTGCAAAGTTAGGAATAAATTTCCTGTAAAAATTAGTAAACGCTACAAATCTTTTAGTTTCATCAGCATTTTTAGGGACTGGGTAATTTTGAACTACATTAATTTTTTCTGGATCGGGTTTTATACCTTCGGTGGAAATAACATGACCCAAAAATTGCATTTCTTTCCTTAAAAAGTCGCATTTATTCGGATTTAACTTTAGGTTAGTTTTTCGAAGTCTAGTTAAAATATCAATTAAATTTTTATTATGTATATCCAAATTTCGGCCAAAACATATTAAATTGTCTAAATAAATAAATAATTTGTCGTATGTGAGACCAGACATAGCCACTGTCATAAGTCGTGAAAAAGAACTTGGACTGATTTTTAGTCCCATAGGGAGACGTGTCATTTGATATTGGCCTGACGGGGTTGTGAACGCTGTGTACTTTCGGCTCTCGGGACTTAAATTTGCTTGGTAGTATGCTTGAGATAAATCTAATTGAGAAAAATACATTGCGCCCGATAGTGAGTCTAAAATGTCAGTTATGTTCGGCAACGGGAATTTATCGTCTAATATTCTGTCGTTAAGTTTACGGAAATCAATTACCAGCCTCCATTTCTTAGAATTATCGTCAGATTTTTTAGGTACTAATAGAATAGGGCTAGACCATTCACTTCTCGCCGGTTCAATTATATTATCCGAAATCATTTTTTGAATTTGTTTTTCAACTTCAGAACGCTGTGAGTATGGTAAGCGATATTGTTTTACATATACAGGTTCCGCATTCGGTTTTAACTGTATTGTTTGGTCATACAAATTAGAGGTAGTTAATTTATCTTTAGGTAAATGAAATACGTCGGAAAATTTCGCACATATATTTTCTATTGATACACGTTCTTCGTTATTCAAATGATTTAAATTTAGATGAGAAAATAAATTACGCACCCTATCTCCACTAATATCACTATTTTCAAAATTACATAAATCATATTCCGTTAGCTTGTGTACCTCCGGTCGGAAGTAATTAAGGTTCACTTCCGTTTCACGAGTATTTAATATTTGAATACTAATTTTACCATTTTTTGGCTTGTTTATACTACCAGCCATGAAAACTCCTTGACATAACTCTCCTGGTAAAACAACACACTCCTCATTGATGGTACTATCGACAACAAAATTTTTTTCGCATCTCGGTGGAATAGTTAGAAATCCCTTTTGACCTAAGGATCCGCTAAGCATAGGAATTACTATACGATTACTATTATTATAATTAAGTGACAAAGTATTATTTTCGAAGTCTAAAATAGCTTTATACTTGTGCAAAAAATCTCTACCTATTATTCCCTCTTGCCTACATGGTAGGTAATCGATCACATAAAACTTGTGTTCGAATACCTGCCCATTTATGTTAAGCGTAAGATAAACATAACCGATTGATTGTACTTTGCCCCCTATACCATTAATGTAGATACATTCCTGATGCAATGGAACATTCCATCTATGCACAGTTTCATATTTCAGTGCAGACATCGATGCTCCAGAATCAACTAGAAAACTATATTTGGAATCTTCAACTAACAATTCCACTGAGCTACTGTAATCACATGCTGATATATAATTGTTATCGAAAAAACTGCATCGGTTCCTTATTTGGCATCTCTTGATTATGAACCGAATTTTCGGTGGATGTGTGGCCCGATTCTAAATCAGTTAAGTCATTATTCATGTAATGTATATTATAACCGCGATTAAATGTACGACTTCTGCCGCCGTAATAAGTTCGAAACTGCCTATAACTGTTGCCTCCGCGTGGTTGACTCGGAGTTCGGCCTCTTGTTCTATTTATAGAAAATTTAGCGCGTGTGTTATTGCCTTGCGAAAATTGCGTGCTAGAGTAACCCAATCGCCTAGAAAAATTACCTCTGTTAGTACCTCGGAAATGGTTAGTGAAATTTGACCTTCCGCGACCTCCAAAGTACACTGCAGGCTCCATGTTTTGGTGACTGCACGACGCTTCCTCGTCCTTGGCCGCTCGTATTGTGTCCTTCAGTGATGAATAATTGCGCGCCGATAATATTGTGCTAAGTTGCCGATTTTGCAAACCGTCGGTGAAGCTTTTGATGGCAAGCTTCTCATTCAAAGGTCTTAATATTTTGTATGCGTCTTGATTACCGTCAGCTTGCGATATCGTTAAATTAACGAACAACTCTTCGATTTTCCTACCATAGTTTTCTAGAGGATTACCGTTTTGTCTTATCATAACTAATTCGTTATGAATGGAAGTACTCGATTTCTTAGTAAGCAAATGTACTCGCATGTCCTGAATTAATGAATCACAATTATCATACGAGGTTGATAATCGTAATTTGGCACTTTCATTTAATCGTGTTTTTAAAACAAATTGTATGAGCATATTCTTACCTTCATTATTGAGAGTAGAGCTATACAGCTCTATTGCATCAATAAGGTTTTTGGTGACGCTCTCATCACCTGTCATCACCGGGACCAGCGACACAGCAGTTTTAAAATCAAAAGTTGCCATGGTGGTTTGACTTTCAACACCGACTGTACACTCAGAAACGTAGCTTTTTGAACAAAAACTTTCTATTTGCTCGTATGTTTCTTTTATTAAATCGCAAAATGACTGCAACTCTTTTAAAATTTTACTCTCTATTTGTTTCTTTTCTATTTGCTCTAAAATTAATAATATACATTCCTCAAAACGCTTACGTAATATAACAGCCTCATTTAATTTCTGTTCTAAAATACTTTTAGTTCTTTTATTGTAACTTAGCTTAACTAAATTATCTTTTATATACTTAAGTTTGGTACAAATATCTTTTATTTCATCAGCCATCAATTGTAACCTTTTAAGTACTTAATTACAAAATATTATGTATTTTCAGTATATTTATTTCATTACAAAAAAAAATAGCAAATACTTTTCTTTATTATTCTAAAACAATAGTAGTAGGTAAAATTAAAAAAGTTCTTACTAAGGATACTAATAGGTTCTAATTAAAGTTTATGCTGCGATTCACAGAGTACGATGTAGAATATAGTTAAGTGCACTTTTGAACGCATTAAACAGCTTCACTAAATCACTATTCACTCACTTGTACCTGGCAGTCCTGGAACTGGGCGGTGTTGACACTCGTAACAGCCACGGTCTTCCCTGGTCGGTCGTCGAAATGAGCGCCTCAGATTCTGTGCCCATACCTCATTCCGGATCCATTCCTGGTGGCACCTTTTATACAGCATATACAGCCCCAAAAAGTCCCGCAATAGCTATCATAGTACAGATGAGCACTAGAACAATGCTAATATTGGACAGGTGATATTCCTGGCTGTTGGAACCAAGGGAATTTTGGTTTAAGAAAACTTCGTCCTTTTCTATATTGGACCGGCACATTTTGAGTTTTATTTTAAACGATAATCCGTGACTCGCGCGGCCGAGCTCCGGCAACCCGCCTCGGATGGCAGGGTCGCCATGTAAGGATGGGAGCCGGTAGTGTGAAGTAAACAAGTGTATTGTTTCAGCTATGATTTATTACTGCTCTAAAATACAAGAGGATCAATATTATATTTGGTTGCACGAGTACATACTTACTACCTATACTATACCATACACTACAAGTGCTTGGCTTTACTTCACCTGATGTTAATTAATTAATTTAATTTACACTGGTGGGCAAACCACTAGACCACAGAGACGGTTAAAACATACTTTTAAGTTAAACTTTTAAATGATTTTCTATCTTTTTTTATACACAACGGGATAGTGCTTCGTCTTCATCTCACCTGATGTTAAATGACGATAAGGCCGAAGGTGGAAGCGCACTACACCCGGAATACTGGCTATCTTGCCTCTAACTGCCGGAACACAACAATTTTTAAATTGTTGTTATGGCGTCAGACTTAGGTAAGATGGTGGTAGCTAGCCAGGCGGACTTGAAATAAGCCCTACCACCAACCATCTTAAGCCAGAGATATGCTTATTAAAGCTAAGTTGTCCAGATTTTTCTGTTAAGTAAATAGCGGGAATTTTTAACCATTGATTTATCAGGCATTATTTAGGCATTTGAGTTTTGATTGTACGCTACAACATGATAGCCACAATAAATATTAAGTTACCGATACTTCTTAAGTTTACGGTTTTTAGGGTTCCGTACCCAAGGGGTAAAAACGGGACCCTATTACTAAGCCTCCGCTGTCCGTCTGTCTGTCTGTCTGTCTGTCACCAGGCTGTATCTCATGAACCATGATAGCTAGATAGCTGAAATTTTCACAGATGATGTATTTCTGTTGCCGCTACAACAACAAGTACTAAAAACAGAATAAAATAAATATTTAAGGGGGCTCCCATACAACAAACGGGTTTTTTTTTTTTTGCCGTTTTTTGCTCGATATTAATAACGACAACAGGTAGACAGTTGAAATTTTCACAGATGATGTAATTCTGATGCCGCTATAATAATAAATACTAAAATCAGAATAAAATAAATATTTAAGGGGGGCTCCCATACAACAAACGTGATTTTTTTGCCGTTTTATGGTACGGAACCCTTTGTGCGCGAGTCCGACTCGCACTTGGCCGGTTTTTTTAGGTTGGCGGTTTGTCGTTGTCCATGCGTTTTCTTCGTAACGTACATTTTTTGGATCTCAGACCGAAGTCTCAGACATTTTGTTTTCTTTAGTTATTTTAGGGACTTTTGTAAATTTATTTACACGTCAGTCCCATCGTGACGTTGTATCAATTAAATTAACAATTGGACGTTAAGCTAGCAGCCACAAATCTATAAATCAACACAGCTTCCTTAGATGAGGGTTTTGATAGAAAGCTCTGAAATTTGCCCACATCAGCATTAATAATTTTTAAATCTGCAGCTAGTCTATTTCTCTCAACCCGATTCTTGACACATTCCGCCAACAAATGTAGTAAGTACATCTTCTACTTTTCCACACACAGTACAGTTAGGTGAGTTTACTTTTTTCATTAGGAAACTGTATATATTTCTATATAGTGGAATAACTGAACTATTCACAAAAAAATTCCTAAACTAAATTTTCATATTTTTAATTCTGTAGAGGATTTTCGAAACAAAATGGTAGAAAAAATACCGCCGCGCGACAAAAAACTTTTTTTTTTAACATAGTTACTAAACAAAAATGTTTGACAAGTTTATTATTCACTAAAGTGAAATTATTGCAATGTTTACCAGTATTTTTTTTCTGGGGCAAATACTCAGAGTTTTAATTCTGTAGAGGATTAAAAAAAATATGGTAGCGTAAATTTCGCCACGTCACACAAAACATTTTTTTACACAGTTTCTACACAAAAATGTATGACAAGTTTATTTTTCAATATAGCTGTATAACTGGACTATTCAACAGTATTTTTTATGGGAGAAATATTCACAGCTTTCATTATGTAGAGAATTTTCGAGAATAAATATGGAAGAGAACATTTTTGATTTTTTAATTTCTCGTTAATTTTGTATGGGTGGATTTCTAGTTTTTTGGTAATCACTCCTGCCTAAACTACTGAATCGATTTTGTATATTTTTATTACATAATAGCTTTTACCTCTCCTTCTCTTAGATTTCAAATAATATTGTAGTTGTAAGTAATAAAACCAAATGATAAGTCCGTGATGAACAATTTGACCTCTATGGGGTCAAATCCAGCTTGCCTCTACATCTTAAAATGATCACTGTAGTATAATCTACGAATGGTAAAAGAATCACTCTTTCATCACAATGTTCACAATTTTAACGAAATTATTAGATTTCCCGTTCTACATAAACAAATTGCTAAATTAAATTTTAAACAACCACAAAGCTATGCAAACTTTTTCCTATCAAGAAAACCGCAAAGTTCCCTCACTAAACGCTACCCAAATTCTTCCGGTGAGTGTAAGTGGCGTGAGTGTGATATATTACGTTTCCATCGCTCTCGGGATATTCGTTAATTCTCGTTTCGCGAGCCGACCGAATTATCGGCGATGATCGATGCGCTCCTCCGGCGCTTCGCGAACCTAAGGGGCTACTACGAAAAGAACCGCGACTATCGGACGATGTTCGTGCTAGATTTTGAACTTTATTCCCTTAGCATAAAGTAAGGTTCGACACAAACATATCACCGAATAATCGTTTATTGCAATTAAGAGTAGACCCCTCCGATATTTTACTGTCACACCTACCGATAATGAGTTTAAACGTGCCAGAAGCTAGCACCGGTAGTACAGAATAAGGGATTATTCACGTTACACCGTACCGGGTTCCAGCCGAGTCTTAACTGTAGCACGATCCCATGCATCTGTTCGTGCGTCGTTCGTTGCTCGGATGCCGTTTGGTAAAGCGTGAACGCTCGTGTCCATTGTGTCCATTCAAAAAATAAAGGATATTATTCAGTTGACTATGCTACGAGCGAAACTCGACTCAAACCTGACACGGTGTAGTGTGAGTCATCCCAAAATAGATGAAAAGTTAGAAGCATTCGCTTAAACTGTAACAATTATTTTTGGTCACTATCAACATTCCTGTGTGTATGACAATTAATGTGTAACAGAATAAATGGCTAAACCATGGCAGATAAGGATCACCATCAAACTAAACAACTATTACAATGGGACCAACTCTGAAAATCGCGAAAAAAATCGGCTGTTTTATACATTTATACATAATTTCGTTATAAATTTTTGTATGAAACAGCTGATTAAAAATTTCAAGGGATGATTCTACTCTTAGAAAAAAGCAACTTGTCACAAATGCATAGTTGTTGAGATTTCGATTTTTTATTGAGAAGCAATGTACGCTTAACAACTTGATAATATCGTGGGTAGACATTTGTACATTGCGCGTTTATAAAATTTTATAATATTTTTCGTGTAAATTTAGGTTCTATGCAACTAAGACGGACTCTGCGTGATAGAAAAAGAAAAATTAAAACACTCAATGTCATGAATTTTGGGCCGAAAAATTCCACTTCAGTTAGATTTAGAATCATGAATCGATGCCCTGAAAGTTATCGCTAGGGTGCTACTAACACTCCGTAGACGTGTTTCGAACGAATAAAATTTCTATTTCTACAAATACATCTCTTACGTATGATACTTTTAAAGTATACAGTCCATTTGCAAACAGTCCATTTTAAGAATAGCCCGGGTTACATAGGTTACGAGTGTATCTGCTCCCAATGTGTCACAAACCTGACGCAGCCATAGGTCACAATTGAAAAACTAGAAAGAAAAAGAAGGAAAGTAAATACATTTACGTATTTTGGACATCCGATAGTACTATCGATATAACTTATCGATAGCGGAACCATTGATAGTCCAGCAGCACATAAATAACTATCGCATAAATGCAGCACATTCACACCCACAAAATGGCACGGCGTCACATCACGTGAATTACGAGTGCATCTGCTCCCAATGTGCCACAGATCTGGTCTTAGGTTTTGTTCCATCTCCTAGATCCACCTTTCTGAATGGGTGATAAATAGACCACTGCTAACCGAAGATAATGCTTCTTTATGTGCAAAAATATTCTCAGTTTGGTTCTAGCTAGATTTGTGGTTTGACACTTAGGAGCCGCTTGCGACTTCATCCGCGTAATGCAAAAGCTTATCATTAAACCCCCCCCCCCCCCCTTCCTTCCTTAGTGTTCTATGTATGTGAGTGAATGGGACACAAAACTGAACTTTACTGCCTTCAACACGAAACATTGAAGGCATTAAAGTTTCATTTAAAACTGAAGGAGCTGCTACGAGAGCATGAATTTTCTATCTGTAGCTCGTAGCTCGTAGCACGTAGCACCTCGTAGCTCGTAGCACGTAGCACCTCGGAGCTATTTGGCGCCGCTTTGTCTGCGCTTCGTCAAAGGACCTCATTTCGGACAAACATGTTATCAACAAACTCGCAAAGATGTCTTCATCTAAAGAAACTGAATAATTTTAAATGATGCTGTGATGTAATTTAAGTAATCCTAAGCCCCATCTTACACGGCGCGACTGAAAATAAACTGGTTGCAAACTCTAATCACCAATGAGTTGCTAAACAGTCACAGCACTAGTATTTCAATGGCGGTTCGTATACGACGCTACCAATTGCCAACTGATTTGCAACGCGTCGGCAACGCGTTGGCAACTAATCACTCGCAACCGGTCATGCTGGTCGCGCGCAACTGATTGCCAACTGCAACTGGAAACTGAGGTCTATTAACAAAAAAGAATTACGATAGTCGGACGATCTTTTGATCGATTTACTTGATTTTGAACCTTATACATGAGTTAATAATGCCAAGGTGTGGGACCGAACATCGTACGTTTATCGCGATACTTTATCGTAATAGGCGCTTTGTGTAGGTTTTTCAACTAAATTTGGTTGCGCCGTGTACGAATCTTTGTCACTAACTAGTTTCCATCTATAGTTTCAAACTGGTTTCGTCAGTTTTGAGTCGCGTCGTGTAAGAAGGGGCTTAATCATTTGAAGTGTTGTGTTAGCGCTGGTTATATTTTTCAACAACTGTTAATTTTTTTCGAAGTTTAAAAAATAAATAAACTTAATCGAAAATAAATAATGTACTTATTAATTTACAAATGGTCATGATGTAGAAATAAAGGTTTTTATGCATCAACGTGATTTTATTTTACTCCTCCGAACATAAAATAAAGTAGAGTTTAAGTAATATACTATCATTATTAAATTCTTTGACATATAAAACAGTTGGTAATCCTAGTTATCAAGCGCATTATATACGATTTTCTGTAGATAAAATCTACAACAAAACCAACATGAGAAAGAACGAATTCACGAAGTTACGAAAGCTAAGTCGCGATTACCGCTAAAGAACCGACAACTTCCTTAAAAACATCACACAAAGACAACCGCAAATTGAATTTTGCGTACAAATAAGGAGAGCAAAAGGTAAATTGAAAGGCATTCGCGTACAAAATTATCGAGACGCGAGCCACCTAGAGACACAAAACGGGCCCAAAGCTTGGTACAGGTGTCTGAAATCGCACAGAATTATACCTACTAAAAGAAACGAATATTCAGTTAAAAAAGTAATACTTACTCTTACAGAAAATTATATCCTTTTGAGAAACCAGGAAAGGCCACAATCACACAGATATAAATATATGTGAATATATTTTGAGTAATTTTGTTTACTTTTCGAATATTTATGATAGTTTTGTTATAAACATACGAGTATCACAAATCACTACCCACAATTTCATAATGTGATAGCGTAGATGACGATGGATCATAATTAGCAACAAGTGATCAATTATAACATAATTTTATCCTCCCTCGTGTGAAATTTAATAGCTTTACCGTACACTTGTCTATCTATAGGTGCTTAGACCATTGCTATGAGGATACATAATATATTAGAATAAATATTGGAAAAAAATTGACTCACTCGTAGAGTCTGTCTAAAAAGTCAGTTTACATGGGTAATTCCAAAGGTAATTTTAATACCCACCTAAATCCCCAACCACCCCACCAATACCCATCTAAATAAAATTGAGTAAAGCTATGTTTACAATTAGAATTTTGACTGGCTCCGTGCACGCTTTTAGCGCCACCTAGCGTGTTGCAACTTTGTTGGCTCTGACCTGACCGTTTTGATATGTAATGGCGGCATTGTGACAGAATATTAAAAATCACTGTACATATTGTGTTATTAATGTGAATTTCAGAATTACTGTGATTTGGGTGGACAAAGTGTTGTGAAATCATTTTTGTTCATTTATATTAAATATGGCAAGTAAGATCTATTCAAAAAGAGTGTTTAATTTTGGTTATATTAGGGTTTGTTTACTTCTTTTTTAGTTGTAGATTTTGTAAAACAAGAGGATAAAGCTACTTTAATAATTTTACTAAGTGATAATAAACATATATAATTATTCATGTATCGCTAGTAATAAATTAAATATCGTTTTCAAGCAGATTACAGAGCCTTCTTTATTTTTACTTTTTGCCACAATGAGCGCTGCGATCGATTATTAAAATAAATAATTTAATGATTTCTCATGTAAACTGACTTTTTAGACAGACTCTAGCACCTCAGACGGGATAATTAGGGTTCCGTACCAAAATGGTAAAAAAGGAACCCTTATGGTGTGACACAGTCTGTCTGTCTGTCTGTCTGTCACAGCCGGATATCTCGAGAACTATTAATGGTATCAACTTGAAATTTCAAATAATTTAAGATGACATTTGCCCAACTATTTTGCAAATAAGAAAGAAATAAAAAAATATTTTTTTTTTTTACAACAGGGACTGAAAAGGGGTCTCAAAAATTTGAAGTGAGGTGACTAGGGCATGTTGGGTATCATATGAAAGAACGCTGTTTGTACATTTTAAAACATTTTTTTCTTTTTTCTTAGGCCGCATAGTTTTCGACTTATGATGAAAAATGTAAAAAATACCGTTCCCCCCCCCCCCCTTATCTCCGAAGTTTGCAAAGAGAAAAATCTGAAATAATTCTATGTGATAGAAGTTTATGTAAAGATTACAGGAAAAATAAAACGATGTCTCAACATAACACACTTTTTTAGAAATTCAAAAAACAAACAAAAATTCTTTAGTTTCACTACCAGTCAACAGATGGCGCTGTCCTAAGAATGCTGACCTAAAAAAAATAGTTCCACTATCGGTCAAGAGATGGCACAACCTAATACTACAATAATAATTGGTGGCTATCTAATATAATTACCTACTATTTGCCGTACGAATAAACAAAGAATAAGTTCCTACTTAGTAATATAAACAGTTGAAGAGCTCGGTGGCGCAGTGGTCTAGCGCCTGGCCCAGCGATCGCACAGGTTAAGCAACGTTCGCAAGGGTCGGTCATGGGATGGGTGACCAAAAATGTATTATCTCGAGCTCCTCCGTGCTTCGGAAGGCACGTTAAGCCGTTGGTCCCGGCTGCATTTGCAGTCGTTAACACCCACAAATCCGCATTGGGCCAGCGTGGTGGGTTATGGCCCGTCCTCCTTATCCACCTATGAGGAAGGCCTGTGCCCCAGCAGTGGGGACATTAAAATGGCTGATGGACAATATAAACAGTTCGCAATGTGTTTTTCAGTCACCATAAGGAGCTGTGGTTAAGATTTGTAAATTAACTGTCCGCCTGTTCGCCCTTCCACCTGTCTGCCGTTTATCCTACTGTTTTAAAGACTGTACTAAAGTAACATATCCAAATATATTTATGATTGTAGGGAACCCTCGGTGCGCGAGTCCGACTCGCTCTTGACCGGTTTTATTTATATTATCTTTATACAAGGTGTTATTAGCACCCTAGTGAAAACTTTCGAAGCATAGTCAACTCATGATTCTGAGTCTATCTGAAGTGGAATTTTCCGTCGCAAAATTCATGAAAAATTTGAGTGCTATTTTATTTTATTCTATCACACAGAGTCTATATTAGTTGCATAATCTAAATTTACAGAAAAATTATTAAAATATCAACATTTTATAAACCCGCAATGTACAATTGTTTACCTGCGGGTAATTTTTTTATTTTTTATTTTATAATATTTGGGGGCTTACAGCTAGGGTTGCCAACCCTACTATATAATATAGTATCCTACTATACTGAGGGCTCGCCTACTATATTTTTTGAAAAAATATATAGTAGGCAAAACTACTATATTTTTTCAAGTAAAAAAATTAAATAAAAATAGCAAAAAAAATTACTTATACTTATGCACATAAGTAATTGCATAGTATTTTTGTGTTTAAATACTTGTGTTTATGGTTGCTGAATAAATTATGAAAATGTTAGCATGAAAAATCCTCCATACAAAACGTTAACTACTATATTTTTGGGACTTTTTCGCCATCTACTATATTTTTGCACGTAATAATCTTGAAACTACTATATTTGATGCAAAAAAGTTGGCAACCCTACTTACAGCTAACGTTACATAGTAAATACTTTAATAAACTAATAAGAAGCCAATTACAAGCCTCCACAGATAACAATGAATGTAACTTATTGTTCGCGCCAACAACGCGACGTCTCACTCGAGTTTTTGGCGGGATTTTGTCGAGTTCAGTTCGGTGACTATTTTAATTATTCGCAAATTGATTCATAGTGGATATTGTGTCTTAAAATTGGTGCAGTTTTGTGGTACAAGTGTCTACGCAACTGAACAATATGTGGGATAATGGAAATAGGCGCGATCTTGGTTGTGTGAAGCTGAGACTTTTATTGTAGTGGTCGCTACCTCGGCAGAACTTACCGAGTAAACTGTCTTGATATACTTGCTGCCAAATGCTCCAAGCAGCATTGGAATGTGATGCACCCGCATTTTAATGTAAACTGAAACAATCTACTAGAAATACTGAACTATTCAACACTTGACACTGGCAAAAATTACTTCCAAGAGGAAAGTAGATTGCCAAAACAAAAATAAGAAGAAGAAGAAGACGTCTCACTCCTACTCATTCACGCATCTCACTCACTCGTTCAGACCCGCGAACGACGCGACGCTCGCGCCGATGCGGCGCCATTGAGTCTGAGTCGTATCTAAGGTACAGTTGAGTTTTCGCGACGCGCGTGATATTTTGAATAGCTGGCAAGAAAACAGCCAAATTTCTCTCATTTCAATAGATTACCGGCCGGTACTTAATTAGTTCTTAAGTGTATTCAACTCAGACAATAAGTTTAGTGTATGAAAGTGAAAGTGTCACAGAAACCTGCCCAGACCTTGGTTTGAGGAAACCAGGACTTCTATCAGCTCAACTACACAGCCACGACCTGCATAGTGGCTTCGTCATCACTGCCTGCCCACTGTAAGTCCCTTCTCATATTTCCCAAACTCATTTTTCACTCATTTTCCGCTCACGTCGAATGTGACTGTCTCCAGCGGTCACACTTATTTATTATATTATCAAGTTTTTGTGTGTTGACGCGTACATTGCTTCTCAACAAAAAACTTAAATCTCAACAGCTATGCATTTATGACAAGTGGTTCTATAGATAAACTGCTTATTTCTAAGGGTAGATTCATCATTCCTTAAAGTCTTCGCTAGGTTACTACTAACATCATGTATAAAATAGCATTGTGAATGCCTTAAATCTAAGAATTAAGTAATTATTGCTCGATTAAGTTCATTTACTCGTTATAGGAATTATTGTAACAACTTAATAAGGAAATTAAAAAGAAAATACGAGAGAGATAAGTTTTCTAAATCATTAAATAATAATAAGCAACTCTGGAAAAATGTAAAAAATCTAACATTCACAAATAAAGACAAAAACCCTAATCTTGAACTAATGCATATAAAATCATCCCCAACAGATTCAGCTGATTATATAAATAGCTTTTTTACCAGCGTAGGTGAATCACTAGCCAAGGATATCCAATCATCTATGCCATCAGACGATTCTGACCAGTATCTGAGATCATTACCAAGCCTACCTCAGTCATTTGTTCTCCTTGACACAGATGTTGATGAAGTGATTCGGATAATATCTTGTTTAAAAAGTGATAGCGCACCTGGTTACGATGGTATCTCAACCAAATTCCTTAAATACATCAAGCTTGAAGTATCCCCAATAATTACACACATAGCTAATCTATGTTTTCAACAAGGCATATTTCCTTCCTCGCTAAAAAAGTCAATAATCACCCCGGTGCACAAGGGTGGGGCTAGAGACGATGTCAACAACTACAGGCCAATCTCAGTGTTACCAGTCTTGTCCAAAATATTAGAAAAATTAATAAATAATAGATTGCTAAATTATTTAACTACTAATAACATAATTTCACCAAATCAATTCGGTTTTAGGCGCGGTATATCCACGGAAAATGCTGTAGAATCACTTAGTACTTGTATAGTAGACCAAATGGACAAAAGACAAAAAAGTCTAGCGGTATTCATTGACCTAAAAAAAGCTTTTGACACCGTCTCCCTCCCCATCCTTGTGCAAAAATTAGAAAAATGTGGTATAAGAGCTAATCAACTAGACTTGTTCAAAAGCTATCTTTATGGCCGAGAACAAAGGGTTAAATTGGAACAGCATCAAAGTAGAGAGTACCTCAGGGTAGTGTATTAGGACCTACTCTGTTTCTCATATATATTAATGACCTTTGTAACATACGTCTTAAAAATGCCAAAATATTCTCGTATGCTGATGACACGGCTGTTGTTTTTACTGGGTCTTCTTGGGAGAATGTTAAGGAAAATACTGAAAAAGGACTATCAGTAGTGGCTGGATGGATGAAATACAATCTTCTAACACTGAATACAAAAAAAACTAATTTTGTTTGCTTCAGCATCTATAATAACTCTCAGCCAACTGAAGACTATAAAATCTCAATTCATTCATGTACTAACAGGTCTAGTGGAAACTGCAGCTGTCCAGAGATTTAAAAAACCAGTCAAGTTAAATATCTAGGCATCGTAATTGATCAAAAGTTGTCCTGGTATCCTCATATTGAACAGCTAGCTTCGCGTGTCAGAAAATTTATCTGGATTTTTAAATCTCTTAGGCATATAGTTCCAGTGCACAATGTAAATAATAATCATCAAAATAAAAATATTTTGAATGCCTTATACATCTCCCTAGTACAGTCTGTTATAATCTACTGCATCTCCATATGGGGAGGTGCTTTTAAAACTCACTTTATGGAAATAGAAAGAGCTCAACGAGCTCTAATTAAAGTCATGTACTTTAAAAAGAAGCGTTTCCCGACAGAAGATTTATATTGTGAATGTAACCTTTTATCAGTTCGTAAATTATATGTTCTACAAGTTGTTTTAAAAATTCAGAAATCTATAAATTGTATCCCGAGTAATGCAAGCAAAAGAAGGAAAGACAATGTGATGAAAGTTCCAGTAACAAAATCCGTTTTTGCTAAGAAACAATTTAAAAGTAATTCTGCAACTTTATATAATAGAGTAAATAAAGTACTGGACATTTTGACAAAACCTTACCATGAGTGTAAAAGTATTATGAAAAATTGGTTAATAACACTTACATATGAAGAGACAGAGATCACGCGCACACACATAATATGTAATATTATATTATCATAGGTATAAAGTAAAAGTATGATGGAGGAGCGGATATTCCTGGCACAAGTATCTTTATACTTAAAAGGTTTATCCAGCACATTGTTTAATTTTACATACCTTGTGAAGAAATAAATATATTTTAATTTTTAATTTTAATTTAATTTATTGCGATGAGTTTTTGTCTCTGTTCCATAATCTAAAGCTGTGTCCTTGGATCGCAGAAACACCACAAATTGGCTCGTTCGTGCCCGCACTAAGGCTTTTTCAGAACCTTTTCAACGAACATTGCGGATATTTGCATACTAAAGACAGATTAAATTTTGTTGCCCCTAAACCAAGGGAAACGGTGGTTATAGCTTTTGTGAAATGACAGAACCATTTGGTTTTTTGGCGCTATCTCTCGGTGAAATAAAGCCGTTCAGTGAGGAAATTAGGAGCGCCTTTAGGAGTGTCTTAGCCATTATCGTGGCTAACTTCACTTTTGTGTTTACTTAAGTGGCTACCTATTGGGTAAACTGGGTAATGTAGATTACATTATAATGAAACTGGTTTTCAGAACGTGAGTGGGTTTCGGTAGTTAAACTTTTATTTGTAGAAGTGAAATAAAAATATCAATATAAACTTATTCACTTCTGAGGTTTACGCTGAAAATACTTCTTAAGATACTAACGTGGTTTTACTACATGATTTTTGATGTTTAGTTTGGCACTTATTTGATTTTTGAACTAAGCAAAACAAACTAAACATCAATAACAGCGCTATAAGTATTCGTAAAAACTGTTTTATTTCACATCGGCGCTACTTTAGTTATCATTGGAAAAGTCAGGTTATTCCAGATTAAATGAAGTCAGCGGAAAACAATCTATCGGAGCGTATTACGGCGATTATTTATTTTATGGTGAAACTTATGTCCAGTTTTATTAGAAGCGTATCCGCAATCTGCGAAAGTGATCCGAGCGGAGAGCGGCTAGATTGCCTCGTTTTATGTACTGTTTAACTGTGCCGATAGAAGTAAAAGTCGCTCGGTAACTTATGACGCTTTTCATGAAACGGCCTTGATGAATTGTAAATGTCATATTTACAAGTTATTGGTTTACCCCTATTTGTCATAACTACGCTGGTTAAGAGCGGCGGCAGTAAGTTGTAAATTATAAACGTCTATTTAGAGACTATTAGGTAAGGCATGATATTTTATATGAAATATGTGATGTAATTAAATGTTTTGTGATTATCGGTTGCATTGTACATACATCGTTTGGTTAATCATTTGGTTACCACAGTGGGGTGGTTCCACTCATGATTACAAGCAACTTTTACTATGGGGTCAACTATAATATATTAAGGTCGAGTAGGTATTGCGCTTTTGCATGGAACAGCTGTTTTTTTCGCGATATCAGAGTTGGCCCTATAGTAAAAGTTGCTTCTAATCATGAGTGGAACTACCGTACTGTGGGAATCAACTGATTAAAATTTCAGCGTGTATATATCCGGTATCGATAGCACATAATACTACTGGTACGGTTATATTAACTTTATTTCAAAAACTAAAACTTCTTAAAATATATATCAACTTTAAAATGTTTTGTAAAAGCTCAAAATACGTCTATATGCATAGAACAAAGGAATAAAGGCAGAAACACACGGCGGGCGCGGTAAATATTCGAAACGCGAACGGGACGCGTCGAAAATTTTAAAATTTCAAATCGAGTCTTGTCGCGGAACATTTGCTATTCGGGAACTTTCAACTCCATTTATTCGCGGAAAGGAAAGAACAGCCCCACCTGCGGAGCTTTCTGGATCAGATAATCTGGATAACGATTTAGTTTTACCACAGAATAGATAATAGTACTAGCATACAGAAGTTGCACTCCGCAAAATCGTTTATATAAATTGCGACTCTTGCTCCGACACAATAAAGTGCAATTCAGGTCGCACAGTGCTCCCTTTGCTCCAAAACATGCACTTAGTAGTTGTTTCTCTTTCTATCGCTTAGGTCTTATCTTTTCTATCATATGAAATATTTGTCCTCTCAGAGGACGCCGAGCGCTTCATACTCGCGCACGGAGTGACAGAGCCCTGGTTTTACTCGAACCGTTTTTCTGTAAAACTTTGGTGGTATCGTGGCTGAGGTGAGGGGTGAAGGGTATGCAGTTGACTTTAATTTAATATCTATCTACTTAATGATATTTTTTAAAAAATTGAATTGGTTTTTGTTATCAAAGTAAATTATTCAGACTATGGTTGACAAAATGATGTCAATTTTAGTTACATTTGACGTAATTTTAGCTATAATCAGCTTATACAGCTTGCGCCACATAACCTAAACCAAACCATAGACAATGAAGCTTGCGCAGTAGACAATTCTCAGAGCAAAAATTGTAGTGCAAAAGTCACGTGGTATTAAAAATTGGGCCAAATTATGTGGCGCAAACTGTAGCGAAAACAAGAGAATATTTTTTTTTACTGTTTTGGCAACCATAATATATTTTTTTAATAAATTTTATTTTGCGATAAAATATATTAGTTATGAGACGAGTTGTTCGGAACTTACTCACACATATTCAATGCAAAGTCGACAGTAAAACAAAAAAAAATTTACAAGTAACGTCAAAAAAAACAGCGTGTCATGGTAAATTGCTTTAGGTTTGGTCACATGATGCCAATATTTCCGAAATTAAGATTTTTTATACCGTATTTTTTTACCTCGATCTTGTGAAATTGAAGAGGGGGTCACACATGCACACAGATTGGTATAAAGAAATGCGTTTCCACCTCGCCTTATCGTCACTAAACATGAAGTAAGATGAGGGACAAGTTTTCCCCATTGTGGAATAAAAAATTGGCACCGAGTACAAAGCCCAATACAGGAACCGAACTCGGACCCTCATAATTTTCTCACGTCCTGCCGGCCGTTCGTAATTCCCTCATTTTACGATATTTCACGGTACATTCTATTGGAGAAGTTAGAACAGGGTTGGCTACTTATTTTATTTTGTATTATTATTCAGTTTGTATGCAACGGGTCTTTGTTATTTAAAATCTACTTTTTTTATCAGGGTACTGTGGATATTGAAGTGAAAACTTCTTTAGCGGCGTTGTACGCTTTTTGTATAGGGAAAAAATCTTAAACTCGCGTCAGTCAGTCAGGATCACGTGACCCTGATCGAAAATTCGTAAGAATATAAACACTTGTGTCACCATAGCAACGTGCTAATTTTTTAATTCAATGTCAAAACTCTAGATTTTCTGTCAAGATATGGATAAGACTTTCGTACAATACTGTTCTGTATTCGTAAATTCAAATGCAGAGTAAATTCGTAAGACGGCAATTCGTGCAAAAAGTTTTCACTTCTGCCGGCACTCCCGGAGTGCAACCCGTTTTTTTTAATTATTTTAATTATACTAAAGCCTTTTAATCATGAATCATAGCTAATAGACTTGTTCTGGCCTTTTTCGATCCTTGGCATCTTCTTAGCCTTAAATAGGTTTTAGGACATGGCTTAAAATAATCCAATTTAACATGAAAGCAACCATTAGAGCAATCATTAGTATCAAATCTCTTTTTCAGCCATATGGTTAATGAGATAAATGCTGGATCGTTCAATTTGTAAATTCTATGAAATTTTCTGTCAAAAACGGTATCCGAAATGTATCTAAATTGGCCCTAAATGTATTCCTAAACAGACACTGAGTCATACAGTTCGTCTGTAAAGTGCAAGGTTGGCAACCTTAAGCTCGGTCGTACCGCTTGCAATACAATTTTTACGTGTCGTTTTTGGGCCTCTGCCAGCGTCATTGAAATCAACCCCCGGAGAAATATCAAGAACACTAATGTAATTTGTTTCAAGAAATATTACTTTTTATGTACATGTAATAATCAAATAGTTTTTAAAGAATTAGTAAGTTTTCATTGTTTTCCTATCAATTGTTTTGAATAACAATTAATAACGTGGCAAACCATTTCGCAGAAATCTTAGAAAAACCCGGCCAAGTGCGAGTAGGACTCGCGCACGTAAGGTTCCGTACCAAAATCCGGAAAAAAATATGTTTCTTGTATTTTTTTTTTTTTTTACATTAAATGGGCTTACTCTTGGCCACATTCGAGAACCATAAGGCTAAGAAGAGGCCGAAGATGAAGCGAGCTTGCCCAGAAGAAGCCTATTCACTCGTGCCTTAAATATCGCTGGGTTATATTCTTTCGGGAATACAGACGCAGGCAGGGAATTCCACTCCTTGGCTGTGCGCATTAAGAAGGAAGATGAAAAACTCTTCGTGCGCATGCATGGAATGTCAACCAAATAGGGGTGAAACCCCGCCGTGCGTCTGGATGTCCGATGGTAGAACGGGGATGGCGGAATGAGCTCATGCAGCTCAAGAGCACACTCTCCGAAATATAGTCTGTAGAACACCGCCAGACAAGCCACTTCACGGCTGTGGGAAAGACTGTGAAGCTTGGTTTTTAATAGCGCACTATCCCCTATGAGTTTTCTGGCTCTGCGTTCAACCGAGTCGAGTGCGGCTAGCTGGTACTTTGCGGACCCATCCCACAGGTGGCAGCAATATTCCATGCACGACCGGACTTGCGCTTTGTAAAGAGTTAGAAGCTGTCCCGGCGTGAAATATCGCTTAACCTTGTTCAAGATGCCTAGTTTTTTGGCCGCAGTTTGAGCCTTCGACTCGATTGTGTCACCAAAGTTGAGATCGGAAGTCAACTTTATGCCAAGGAGATCGAGATTGTCGGTGACAGGTATAGTTACACCTCGGAAAGTAGGAGTCAAGTTCAGAGGACTCTTCTTTGCAGTGAATAGACATGCCTGCGTTTTGGTGGCGTTAAAAGTGACTAAATTGTTGTCGCCCCATTGGGAGACAAGACTCAAAGTCGTATTCGTCCGCTCTACCATGGCCTCTCTTAAAGAACCAATTTCTTCCTTGCTGGCCTTTGCATTGGACAAATACCTCTCCGCAACCGTGCTGTCGTCTGCATACCCAACGATTCCGGGCATGAGCAGATCGTTGATGTGCAGCAAAAAAAGCGTTGCGGAAAGAACGGATCCTTGAGGAACTCCAGCTTCTAAAGCCATGAGGTCAGAGGAGCAGCCGTCAATAACCACTCTTATCGACCGTTCGCTCAAGAAATCCGAAATCCAACTGCAAAAGTCAGCAGGTAAACCATACGCTGGAAGCTTGCTCAGCAAACTAGCGTGCCAGACCCGGTCAAAGGCTTTCGAAATGTCAAGCGACACTGCAAGTGCTTCGCCATGATTTTCGATTGCTTCGCCCCAGCAATGCGTAACGTACACTAGGAGATCCCCAGTTGAGCGTCCCCGGCGAAAACCAAATTGACGGTCACTGAGTAGGTCGTGGTTCTCTAGGTGCGATAGCAGCTTGTTATTCAGTACCCTTTCCATAACTTTACAGAGTATGGAGGTAATAGCAATAGGTCGATAGTTGGTGGGGTCGGCACGGTCACCCTTTTTGGGTACGGGTTGCACATTCGCAATCTTCCAGGACTTGGGAACTGTTTTAGTTTTAAGAGAGAGGCGGTACAGGCGTGTAAGTACAGGAGACAACTCAGGAGCACAGATTTTTAGTAGTCTAGCAGGAATGCCATCAGGGCCGCTGGCTTTATTCACATTCAAGTTCTGCAATACTCTTTTGACCTCTTTAGCGTGTATGGTGATATGCGGCATGGAAACGCCGCAGTGAGGTAAAGTAGGTGGATTTACCGAGCTTGCCTCTAAACGAGAATTATTCGCGAACAAGGACACAAACAGATTTGCTTTGTTTTTGTGTATGGGAGCCCCCCTTAAATATTAATTTTAAGGGTTGGGTTACATTGTTGTTATAGCGGCAACAGGAATACATCGTCTGTGAAAATTTCAACTGTCTAGCTATCACGGTTCATGAGATACAGTCTGGTGACAGACAGACGGACAGCGAAGTCTTAGTAATAGGGTCCCGTTTTTACCCTTTGGGTACGGAACCCTAAAAAGGAATCTTTAACCTTATTCAAGACAGCTTTTAGTTGACAAAAACGGGCTCAATAAGTTATTAGTTTTATATAAAGTAGAAATCAGACGGTCTAATAAAGAAGAATTAGTTAAGTTTTTATAAGTGCCATTAAAAACGTAAAAACTGATATTTAGACATTCTAAGTAAGATTAACGAGAAGAGAAGCTATTTTTATATTTTAGAAGATCTTTAAGAAATATTTCTAAGTTGATAAAGTTCTAAGTGTTGTATGGACGGCAGACAGGCAGGTGTTCAGTCAAGATTAAAAAGTCATTAATTTGCTGATTAAAATACTTATATATTTTAGTAGGTAATAACGCGGTTACAGGGCAGGCACAACATTACAAGATTACGGATGACACCACACCATAAGCAGGCTCCACATTCGCGCCGTGAACACCCGCGAAGGCCGCGAACCGCGAGTGTGGAGGGTTTCGCGGCTTCGCGTATGGGCTTCGCGGCGTTACCCGTCCGGTGGCGGTTTTTTGGTCCGCGTCAAAGAACTTGTGTGCCGAACTAATGTTGCCGTGATTCGCGGCCGCGGTTCACGCGCGAGTCTGGAGGGCTATATTTTTCGCGCCGTTTTCATGCGCAAACCGCGCCCGTGATTCGCGGCCGCGGTTCGCGGCGCGAGTGTAGAGCCCTCTATAGAGGTTGTCTATAACATACTACTAACAATCGTAGATAACATACATATATGCATGTAACACTATGTATAAAAGTAGGTAAAATAAAAATATAGTTAGAAAAGCGCTCTAGTAACGATCATTTGCGATTGTAAATTTTTACGTAATTGACGCTATTGATGCGAATGAATTCTTCCAACAACGGCATTGACAAAAAAAACTACAATCGCAATTGATCGTTTCCGGCGGGCTTTATGAAACGAGATACGAGTTATAAGTTATAATAACCAAGTACCTACAATTCTTTTTTCATGAAGTTATTTTCTACCCCGATGACGACTAATGTAGTTTTTAATAAAAACGAACGAACAAAATATTTCAGTCATGTGGGGTCTTCAGGCTTTACAATAATTTTTCGGGATTAAGGTATGCATGGTACCTGTCCACCATATTCGGTATTATGGAGGTATTAGCAAACAACCTGTACTTATGTAAAGACCTTTATCATTAAGATGTTCTGCATTTTTAGGCAATACATATATAGTGGGTCTGTAGATCTGTAGACCTTGTGTTTGTTACATTTTAGAACATTTTTCGGAATAGCTGAAATGTGATTTTACCCCTATCACCGCGATTTAAAAAAAAATCGAAAAACTGAATCGACATAAAAAGAAATTTATAAAGAACCTGCTCACAAAACTTCACAAAAATCACTTGACAGAAACAGTTGAGAAATGCGACCTGTAGATGAGAACAAACGGACACCCTGACAGCCGGACAGCTGGACAGAGGGACAGTGGAACAGCGGGACTGATATACGAAAGCATTTTTGCCCAAGCCGAAGCAGAGATGCTTTGCGCTCACTCGGTCAATGAAGAGATGGTGTACATATACTGAAAGTGCAGAATATCAGAACATTTGGAACAGTGCATAAAGTTGTAACGTAACTGTATGAACTCAATATCTGGTTAACTAGTACGTCGCATTTGATTTATGCTGCGGACCGTCGAGCACCCCTCTCCCCCCCCCCCCCCTACTCCCGCGGCGATCGCGGCCTGATTCCGGCACGGAACTTCGTCCGATTTGTCAAATGTTGGCGCAACTCACAAACTGATTCGGAAGGGAATAATAGAATCCTTAGCTGGGGACTGTTCGACTGAACTAAACATTTTAGTCCTACTCACTTGGTCATTTTTGAATTGTAATCGTGAGTGGTGAGTGAGCAGAAGGGCAATCAAGTTAATGATTGTTTTTTTTTCACTCGACTTCCCCTGCTCGTGCGTTGAGCGCAAAGGTTTATAAAGTATCTGCAAACTGTGAATTTAAAAATAAATAAATTTAAAAAATATTAAAAACACGACTGCCCTGCCAAAAACGAACTAAAAAGTTAAACAACAAGTTTCATTGCAGTCGAAGGACCTTATTATGGAACATTTTTTGATGAAGAGGTCCCCCGACTGCAATGACACTTGTTGTTTAACTTTTTAGTTCATTTTGGCAGGGCAGTCGTGTTTTTAATATTTTTTTAAATTTATTTATTTTTATTTTACACATTTTAGTGACATATTATATAGTTTTGGAATGTGCTCATCAAGGCCTTTCATTTGATGCCCATATTGTAATAATAGAAGAAAAAAAATTTTTTTCACATAGAAAAAAATATAGCCAGTGTCACTTGGGATGCTGTAAGAATTCTAACGATATCCTATTTATCCAAATCAGTTCAGGCATTTAGACGTTATGGTGGAATAAAGAAACTCACTAACCCAAATACATGAACCCTGAACACATATACACTCTTTTTGCTTTGGGCAGTCGAAGGGCAGTAAAAAAGAAAAAACCGGCCAAGTGCGAGTCGGACTCGCGCACGAAGGGTTCCGTACCAAAAAACGGCAAAAAAAATTACGTTTGTTGTATGGGAGCCCCCCTTAAATATTAATTTTATTCTGTTTTTATTATTTTTTGTTATAACGGCAGCAAAAATACATCATCTGTGAAAATTTCAACTGTCTACCTGTTGTGGTTATTAATATCGAGCAAAAAACGGCAAAAAAAATCACGTTTGTTGTATGGGAGCCCCCCTTATATATTAATTTAATTCTGTTTTCAGTATTTGTTGTTATAGCGGCAACAGAAATACATCATCTGTGAAAATTTCAACTTTCTAGCTATCACGGTTCATGAGATACAGCCTGGTGACAGACAGACAGACAGACAGACAGACAGACAGACAGACAGACAGACAGACAGACGGACAGACAGACAGACGGACAGACAGACAGACGGACAGCGGAGTCTTAGTAATAGGGTCCCGTTTTTACCCTTTGAGTACGGAACCCTAAAAAAGTATGAATTTATTCACCGAAACTTTTTAATATCTACTTTCTTTACTTCACTTTTGGCGTGGAGTCTAAAAGTGACCCTGTATGTTCGAAAATTTGGAATCTAAATCTGAATTCACTAACTTCTTTTTAATTGGACAACCGCCTATAACAGTAGGTCAACCGTGACGGTACGGGATTCGATCTTGGGACCCTTTTTATTGTTGTGTAGGCCGCCACTTTGTGGACATTTACATACAACGCTGACTTAAAGAAGCATTACAATGTACCCACTTAAAAATTATCTATACATAATTAAAATGGCGGTCACATAATTAAAGACACCAGTCGATTTTCATACAATCGAAGTAACTTTGAAGCCTTAGTTCTCCGCCAAGGACTGACCTAGCTGTGATCTGATGATGGCCATCCAGGGAGTGAATGGAGGAGATTCAGACCCAACTGATCTGATTAGCATTCTAAGAGATATAAGGATCAGACTTATCAGTTTATGCTAATTTCGCTTTTTTTTTACATATCCTAATATCGCAGAGTGCTGATCACATCAGTTAGTTGAGTGAGTATAGCGATCTGATTCTCCACCATTCTATCCTTATGGATCTAGATCCATCATCAGATCTCAGCTAGGTCAATCCTCGGCGGAGAACCAAGGCTTCAAAGTTACCTCGTTTGTATGAAACTCGATTGGTGTTTTTAATTATGTGACCGCTATAAGACCTAAGACCTAATTTCCACTAAGCGGCTGGCCGCGCGCGACTCCTATTTATTCAGATAGTCACACCGATTTCCATAGACGCGGCCGCGACTGCACAGCCGTCGCGACTGCAAAATTACATGCGACTCGAATAGCCGCGCGCGACTCAACATCTATGCAAAACTACTTATTTACACGACTGCCCAAAGCAAAAAGAGTGTATATGTGTTCAGGGTTCATGTATGTTTGTGTTTATTTATTCCACTATAATTTCTGAATGCCTGAACTGATTTGGATAAATGGGGTATCGTTAGAATATTTACGAGTGACACTGGCTATAAGTATTTTTTTGTAGAAAAAATCAATTTGGCGACTGTACGATGCCATTTCCGAATCTGAAAAAAAAATTTTTTCTTCTATTATTACAATATGGGCATCAAATGAAAGGCCTTGATGAACACATTCCAAAACTATATAATATGTCATTAAAGTGAGTGAAATAAAAATAAATAAATTAAAAAAATATTAATAAAAACACGACTCCCCTGCCAAAAATGAACTAAAGAGTTAAACAACAAGTGTCATTGCAGTCGGGGGCCCTCTTTGATCAAAAATTGTTCCATTATAAGGTCCCCCGTTCTTACTATTCTGCTAATGTTATAAATGTGACTACTTATTTGTATGTTTATATATTTCAGCACACATATAGTTTATAAACTGGATTAAAACATAGGATACTTTTTATCCTGGCCAAAGTTTCCCTAGGGATATTTTAATGTCAACGCGGACAATTTTGACGGTTTTGATATAGCGTATTTTAAACTCATTCAATTTGAAACAATTCTGAACGATTCTTTTACGTTGCAGAAATATAAATAGTTCGCAGTTAAATTTATATTAGCGAAGTATCGAATACAATTTTAAAGAGTGCACGAAATGTATTGCTTTTCGAAATATCGAGGGTTCTGAATAACAGGCTCTTTATAAACGGCGCACTTTGAATTCAATGGTCAGCATTCATTATTGTTAAACTGTGGTTTTAAGTAAAAATCTTTAACTGTTTTGTGCTGTTCACTTGATGTTACTGGGAAACTTACCTGAAAACTTGTACTATTATGTACTCTGTGCCAGAAACGAAAAAATACTTCAAGATCTTAAATGTAGGTAACTATAAAATAAATAGAAAAGAGGTATTTTGGATTAATCGAGAAAATGAAAAGTTTTTTTTTATGACAGATAGATAACCGCTTGACCGCTATCACGCCTGATGGTAAGCGACGATGCGATCTACGATGAGACGCGCTTGCCTAGAAGATACCTATTCAATCGCGACTTGAAGGCTCCCAGATTGTACCTACTCGTATCAAGAAGGAGTTACATTCAAGGACCGGAACCGCTTACCGTTAAAGGGGTTTTTGATATTGATTGGATAATACGGTAACCCTATCAATACGGTAACCTTATCGAAAGGGTAACCCAAGTAAGGACTTACCGAATACGAAAACCCTATCGGGGAAACCCTATGAAAGCTTTATGAAGGGGTTTTAAAACGTGTTCAAGCAATTTATGCCTAGTTCCACCTGGGCCGAAGGACCAGAACCGCTGACCGTTAAAGGGGTTTTCATTGGGTATTTCATGAACCGCTAACCGTTAAAAGGGTTTTTGATTGGGTATGTTTATCAATACGGTAAGCATTACGTCGACTAACCCTAACGAAAGGGAAACCCTATCATTTGGTAAGCTTTTAATAAGGGTTTCCCTATCAATTGGGTTAATCAAAAAAAGGGGTTTTCCGGTCCCTGGTTACATTACAACTCTTTAGTAGCGGTATGAACGTTAGCAAAACTCTTAGTGCGTGTCTTTGGAATATCCACGAAAACGGTAGCGCAAATCCATCTGGTTGTCTGATGGAAGAAGTGGCGGAATAAGATTGTGCAATTCTGCTGCACACTTGCCAAAATATCCGATATTAGTTTTTTTTTTGCGTTTAAAAATATTAATATTATTAAAAAAGAGGGACCTGACGCCTCAAAATCTAACTCGTCAAATTCATAATATAAAACCTTCCGCAATACAGCATCTAATTTTAATGAAAAAGAGAATCAAGTGACAAACATAAAAACGAGCTTTAGTCACTCTCAGAATGAATATAATATTGTGTGAGTATCTGAAATGAATATGAAATTTAATTTCCTCAATTCTGCGAGAAATACAGCTCGGTCGCTTTCACTTGCTCGCTGTCATAAAATCAGGCAATTCAGACATTTTTCGTTACGTTTCTTTGCGTACATTTCCTGGCAAATTCGAGAATTGTACACCATAATTTAAAAAAAACGAAATAATTGTATTTATTTTGCAGTATTGCATTATATATTTTTTCTGGTAGGTATGTATTAGAGGTTTAAGTATGAAGTTGTCGATATATAAACGTCCTTCATAAATAGTGCACAAAATTTTAAGGGGTCAATGTATTCATGCATACAAACAACTTTTACTATGGTACCAACATTGAAATCGCGAAAAAAAAATCAGCTGTTCCATAGAAAATTTAAAATACTGTTTTTTTTTTCGCGATTTAAATGTTAATACCATAGTAAAAGTTGTTTGTATGCATGAGTTCATTGACCCCTTAAAATTTTGTGCACTATTTAAGAAGGACCTTATATAAGTAGAGAATTAAAAAAATCCATCCTAACATTTCCTTAATTTATTTAACAACCATGAGAACTAATGTTTAAAAACTTTCATGCACAAAATTAAGCACACAGCTAACTAATGCTTCTGTAAGTAAAAAAAATTGTATCGGCGAAGTTACAACGAATTAAGTGGTCATTTATGCTAACGAAAAAAGGAGGATACTTTTATATTGCAGAAATATTTATATTGCTGATAGTGGTCCGATATGATCATAATTCGAAATAATAACAAGTAGCTGAAGCATCTTTAACAAGATAGAAAATATGGTAGCCTCTGTGTGTGGAAAAAAATCGGCAATTTCATAATTTAAGCCCTATCATCAATTAATCGAGAGTCCAAATTATTTCGACAGCCCTCGACAGTGACGGACACAGACAAATTAGTATGCAGTGGTTTCAATCAACGTTTATCATTTCATCAAAGCCTATTGATGTGGTGCACAGTATAATCCGTAGAGAAGATATTCACTGAATTCACATTAATTATTGTCATAATAGTCTTTTCATAAATATTTTGAACTATTTTAGTAGAAAAAATTCACAGATCTCGTGCCTTTCACGGCCTTCTTCTGGTACATTGAAAATATTTTTTAAAGAATTAAACGAAATAAATTGTAAATATTTTCTTTTTAATCAATTGTTAGACATTACAATACACAACACAACAGACATTAATATTTTATTGAAAGGTAACTTAAGTACTAAAACTAAAACATCTAAGAATTTCTACACAAAATAACCTAGTAAAAAAATCTAATCAAAATAAAATGCAGCCAGCGACCATACTCATGTGCCGCGACCGCGAGACTCGGCAGTGCGACTTCATCATCAATTGAATGTGCGATAACATTTTAACCCATATCTTATTGCAATTGCAAACCATGTTTACCTAGGCATCATCTTCACACTCTTATTAAGAGACCATTGTAAAAATTCATTTGGAGCGATTTGTAGCGGGACTAAGAGAGACATGAGCCATGCCAGATCGAGTAATTTTAAATCTCGGAATTGAAATAACTGCAACCCACGAATATATAATGGATCTTTTTTCTGTATCTAATCTTAAGTACCTACCTATTGAGGTACAAACTACAACCTCTGTTCTATTCAACTTTTGCTCAAGATTCGTTTAAGTATTCGCTTACAAAAAAGTGCCGGGGTATCACGAAATCCCACGGTGCAGCAATGCTTAGGAAATACCAAAACAATCAGATGCGCCGAAATAGTTTTTTGCCCAAGTGTGCATGTGCAAGACGCAGCCCCGTCTGGCCATTTGCATAATAATTATAGAGAAAGGTTAACGTTATTAAATCATTAAATAAATAGTATCGTGTGCTTCGGGTACCTATTATTAATGTTTTTTTTTAACTTAGCTTTTATATTAGAGAAATACCAAAAGATATAAATTATACCAATCTTAATATATAAAATCGTAAACTGAATGACTGACTGACTGATCTATCAACGCACAGCCCAAACCCCTGAAACTAGAGACTTGAAATTTTTCACACAGATACCTCATACAGTGCAAGCATCCACTAAGGAAGGATTTTTGAAAATTCCATCCCTAAGGGGGTAAAATAAGGGATGAAAGTTTGTATGAAAGTCCCTCAGTTTTGAAGCTAGGATCTTCAAATTTTATGTTTAGGCTGACGATTGAAAATTAATAAATACGGGTCTCAGCGTTTTTCAAAATCTACCCCCGAAGGGGTGAAAAGGGGTATGAAGTTGTGTATAGAAGAAAATCTTTCATTTTCGAAGTAAAATCATTTAATTTATAGTATAGGCTTATGGAAGAAAATCTAACGCAACGTAAATTGTTATTGTTAGTAATTCAACCCCTATGGCGATGAAATAGGGGTGAAATGGGTAAATAAACTAAAATAGATATGGATGTCGTTATTGGGGTTTCCTGGTATGACGATTGCGAAAATGACATTTATTTTGAAGTCCAACACGGTGAACATGATTTGACCCCCTAAAAGGGTGAAGATGGGGTTCAAATTATGTATGGAAAGAGAATATAAAATAGACATTACAACTTTAAACTTCGTAGGAGCACGTCTAAAAATAAATAGGCAAACATATATTTTGTGCTTTTGAAAATCAACCCCTTAAAGGGTAATTGGGGTAAGTAAACATAAAAATCGATATGGATATCGTTCTTGAGGTTTTATGGGATGGTGATTGCAAAAATGAGATTTATTTTAAAGTCCAACACGATGTACATGATTTAACCCCTAAAAGGGTGAAAATGGGGTTCAAAATTTGTATGGAAAAAGATAATAAAATAGACATTTTAACTTTAAACTTAATAGGAGCACGTCTAAAAATAAACAGGAATACATATTTTTAGTGATTTTGAAAATCAACCCCTGAGGTGGTAAATGGGGTAAGTAATCATAAAAATCTAAATATTGATGTCGTTCTTGAGGTTTTATGGGATGGTGATTGCGAAAATGACATTCATTTTGAAGTTCAACTCAGTGAACATGCATGATTCAGCCCCAGGGGACGGGGAGAAAGGGAACGGGAACGGGAACTGGACGGGGCGGAAGAGAACGGTAACGGGAACGGAAGGGGACGGGACGGGAACGGGAACGGGAACCAGATGGGACGGGAACGGGAACTGGATGGAACGGGACGGGAACGGGAGCGGGAACGAGAGCGGGAACGGGAACGGGATGGGATGGGACGGGAACGGAATGAGAGCGGGAACAGAAACGAAACGGAATGGGAAGGGACGCGAACAGAACGGGACGGAAACGGGAACGGGATGGGAACGGGAACGCCGTTTTTACGTGATTAGGCGGGTCCCCACCAAGCGAGCAAGCCTCGTGCGACAAACGTCTTGCGTCTTGGCAAACTCGCGAGGCAGCGCGCTTGGTGGGGACCCGCCTAATCGCGTAAAAACGGCTGGTCGGATCCTGGTTGAAGGTTCCCTAAGGATTTTCTCTAATATTCACGCGGACGAAGTCGCGGGCGGAAGCTAGTATTATATAAAATTTGACAATGTACTAAAATTATACATTATCATTCCGCAGAGCTTCAACTATACCAATTTAGTACTGAAAATACTAAAAACCGCCCAAGTGCGAGTCGGACTCGCGCACGAAGGGTTCCGTACCAAAAAACGGCAAAAAAAAAAGTTTGTTGTATGGGAGCCCACTTAAATAATTATTTTATACTGTTTTTAGTATTTTTTGTTATAGTGGCAACAGAAAAACATCATCTGTGAAAATTTTAACTGTCTACCTGATGTCGTTATTAATATCAAGCAAAAAACGGCAAAAAATTCACGTTTGTTGTATGGAAGCCCCCGTTAAATATTTATTTTATTCTGTTTTTAGTATTTTTTGTTATAGCGGTAACAGAAATACATCAAATTTCAACTGTCTAGGTGGTTGATTCGTCCAAGCTGTCTAGCTATCACGGTTTATGAGATACAGCCTGGTGACAGACAGACAGACAGACCGACAGGCAGACGGACAGCGGAGTCTTAGTAATAGGGTCCCGTTTTTACCCTTTGGGTACGGAACCCTAAAAACGGTCACACTACTCAAGATGCTCGCAGCGCGCACCCGATAGCAACGCCAAGCTCCTCCTTCTTTTCTGTACCCATAATAACTCTAATTTTGTGTAAAATAACATTTGTACTAATATAATTATTAATATAATTAATTACTAATATAATTAATATATCATCATTTAAGTCAATTAAAACCATTAAAACTTAAAGCCACTTAAGAATACAGTCTGTAGTAACATAGAGTAACATGCGTAAATCGTAATCTGAGTCCTCATTAAATATTAATATTTTACAAAATTTTACGTATTTTGAAAAAATTTAAAAAAACGGCTCCAGATCTAGAACCAATCTATAAATTAAAGATATAAAAAGTTTCAAAAGATAATTTTAAAAACTTTTTAGATTTTCCTTACTAAACGCAATTTTTTGTGATTTCCGGAATTTTCTCATGAAATTGTAAAATTATAAATAAATATAGCCCTTATTAATACGCATCTTTTGACACCTCGATCATTTATCTAGACCTAGAACTAACAACTACTGGATGGATCAAGCTGAAATTTGACACGCTAATGGTTAGCAGGACGTAAACATTCCCTAAGAGAGAATTTTGGAAAATTCAACCCCTAAGGGGAAAAATTAGGGGATGAAATCCGTCACTTTCGAAAGTCAGTATCTTCAAATTTCGTGTTTAAGTTTTGATAATTTCATCACCGAAGGGGTAAAAAAGGAGGATAAAGTTGTAAATGGAAAGTCATTCGTCTTTAAAGTAAAACTCACTCTTATGATTGGACACTAAAAACAAATAAGCAAACACATTCATCGTAATTTTTTGAAAATCAACCTCATAAGGGGTTATCGGATTTTGATGAAATTAAAATAAATAAAACTTTTCATCCTGGTAAAAGATCCCTAAGAATTTTTTCGAATATCCACGAGGACGAAGTCGCGGGCAGATGTTAGTATGATATAATATATCCATATACATTATGCAGAATAAATGAAAGTACGAGTAGTAACAAAACTAAAAAAAAAACTATACGAACGTTAAAGTTCCTAATAGTGCTAACAGATTTGTTTAGATTTGTGCTTATGTGGACAAAAATCTATAGTAAAATGTTAAAACTTCAATTGTTTTTTTCATAATATCGTGGAAAACTACATCAACTTGGTATTCCTGGTAGTAGCCAGTTATAATTTAAAATGAGTAATATAATATCATATATTTTTGAGATCATTAGACATTACACACCTACAAGTCGACGTATTTCTAATTATATCCAATCATAATATCTGTTAATAAAGCCATTGATATATCGCAGGGTAGTTTAGTAAACAATATTAATAATGTTTTCAGAGAAATATTTTGTTTGTCGAAAGCGAATCAATATGTTTACAATTAGTCGTTAATAATAAATCTAATAATCCATTCTGTTTTTATAGAATAATGTAATTATTATTTTATAACTCACGCAGATAAAGAATGAGATTTATTTAATGGTGTTGTACTATCCCCGCCAATTGCTAATGCGCCTTGCAGCCATTTTTTTACCTCAATAAGGAAAAACAATTGTAAAAATATTCAATACTCAAACATTTTCATAATGAAAATACTCAATAATTATTATATTAAATTACCTATTAGGATTTTCTTGTTTCATGCAATTTTTTAGAGGTGACGTTAACGTAGATGTTAATGTGACAAGGTTCCTGCGCATTAGCAATTGGCGGGGATATTATATTATTAATTTCTTGCTCGCACACGACACGGTTAATTTTTAAGCACCTATATTTAAAAATAAAATGAGTGTATCTCTTCTTTATTCTAATCGAGAATATACAGTTAAAAGTTTCAATATTTAATAAATTGGTCAAGACATAGAGGTTTGTTTATGTCCCAAAATTTTACAGATTTCTGGATTTAGAGCTCATTCATAGAATTACACGCACGTAATCAAAAGAAACTATCTTGTTTACCTACACAAATAATGAAAATAATTAATCTACGCACGTGTCTTGCTATTTTTGTAAGTTTGCCGATTAATCAAGATATTTTATTCGATATTTTCAAACTATTAATATTAACCTTTTAACTGCACGTTCATATTCAGAAACATGGTCTAATATCCCCATTAAGCTTTTAGCTATACTTAAAAAAATAACGGCATATATCGCCACACTTATTACTCTCTAATTCTCTATCACCATAGATGATATAGTATATTAAGGCTCTTATTAATACCAATGACCTTGCTGAATGACCTTGAGATGCCTTGAGCTTACACGTTTCGCGGATAATCGCGCGCCTCGGCCACAGAAAAGAAAATAAGTACAGATGACCTACTAAATAAAGAACTATGTATGTAATCTAATTACAGCCTCTTCCTTAATACCAGCCTTTTTATTTTTTTTAAATAAGGTTTCTTTTTTCTAACTAATCGGTTACATATTAGAATAATCTAAGGTAATATAACACCTATGGACGAAAAACCTAATTTGCAAAACAATGCACAAAATACCTAAGCTCATAATACGATTTCAGAGTTGGTGCCGTAGTGAAAATTATTCAGTTTGATGGTCCTTATCTACAATATTCGGCATTTAGAGGTTATTTTGTAACACGTTGTATATTAAACCAAGACATTTTGCGGTATTTTTTTTGTTATGCCATTTTTCATATATTTATATTCTAAGTTGTTTAATATTTACAAGAGATGTATTAATTTCCAAGACTTAAGCTAATATATTTAATAGAAAAGATATTAGAAAAAAACGACTCACCCGTGGCAGCTCAGACTGGACTTGAACCCGCACCCTTGGGATTACGGCCCAATGCACTGACCAATAATGCTACCGAGTCGCTAGTGGAAGTGGCGAAATTTTCTAATACTTTTTACGTTTTCGCTGTAAGCCAGCGTTATCTCATCAGTGTGAAGACTTGTTGAGGGAATCATAATTTTAGAGCCTTTAAGTGTTTCATTATCATTATTGATAGTTACAAAATTAAGTTCATACAAACATGGTTGTTTTATTTTTTAACATCACGTACCTGGTTGAAATTAGGGAACAAATTGGCTAATGTTAAAACAAAGAACGCCGGAATTAGGGTTTCTCGCCCTTCCTGCAACATTGGTGTCAAATTGCTAGATGTCATGTTTTTTTAACATAAATAATATGTTGATTATTAGACTAATATAAATCTTATAATCGACAAAACGCAAGGGCTGTTATTAGGGGTACTATCTAATTGGCATACTGGAGAATTGCGCACTCTGTGGCACTTTAATGTAATATTTGTCAGTTGCAAACGTCAAAAAATTGCGCAGCGCGACACAGGTCCATTCAGCAATACGCCTCCCCCCCCCACTGATTTTTTATACGAGAAAATGGCGCGACGACATGTGACCGTGCGCGAAATGGAATATAACAATATTGAAATTATTTTTGGCTACTTATCAAAAATCTAAAACAACCATGCCCTGCGTCTTTTTTTGTAGAATATTAACAAAGAAAAAATAATGATTTTTGACTGATATTAACCGAGCGAAATGGATTTAAAAATTATAATGGAGATAGGTTCAGGAATTTTTTTCCATAACTTATAATAAAAAAATTAAAAAAGTAAAACAACTATGCCCTCTGATATATAATGTAGTTTAACATATATTTTTTTGACTGCTTTAACTACAATATTGATGGAGAAAAATGCATTTCAAAAAGATGAAAAATCATGCTTTGAGATATATATGAGCCTTAAATCTATCACACACTGCGGTAAGCGCGGTGAGTCGCCATTTTCAATCCCATTAGTTATCTGCGCGGGTTTTAAATACTATTAACAACAAAATTATAATAAACATAATAATCGGATATACATTGTCATGTAATTTGGACGGGTTATCCGTCATTGAAAAGAATATCCGTACATTCAAATCCAAGCCATAGTTCATTCACAATAAGGCAAAATATTGCCTGCGATCTCTGGGTTCCCGGGGGAACCCGCGGTGCTTGATGGTGTATATGACGCGCGGGTTCCTGGGGGAACCTGCGGTGTTTTCGAGGTTAATGATTTAAAATTATTATTTTTATTCTTATAGTTGTGTCCCGGCAGTTAGAGGTAAGATAGCCGTTCCTCAGAGATTAGGATTCCAGGTGTGGTGCGCTTCCACCTCCGGCCTTATCGTCAATTAACATCAGGCGAGGAGAAGGCCAAGCACTAACCCATTGCGCATAAAAAATACTAATTTTTAATTAAAAATATTTATTTCAGAAAAATAAGTTGGGGTGTCTAAGGTTTTGCGCTATCCGGAGACGTGGTGGTGTGACCACAAAGTCGTGCAAACAAACGAGCATAGACGTACCATTCACTAAGTATTTTCGACCCCTCTGTAACTTCATTATGGAATAATTTTGAAATATTTTTTTGCTTGCAGCGAAAAATCTAATAGACTCGGTACTATGGACAACAGCGTCGTTTAACCAGTTTGCAACAAAATTCGTGTGCGCGAGTATCGTCCCTGCACGAACTAAACGTATGTGACAGCAGGCGCGGCGTGCAAGCGATTTTAACCTTAGCAGTGGCTAAGCGACGCTGTTGCCCATGGTACCTAGCAGTGCTGGAAAAGCAGTGAAATTTTCAAAGGTTGTGAATTCAAGTCTCACCTGAGTGGTCTATGGCTCTGGAAGAGTTAATTTTTTAGTTACTTCAACATTATCTTCAAGTCTTAATTATCAGTCACCAAGATATAATACTCGTGTATTCTACGGTAACTCGTGCAGTGACACTCGCGCAGGTGAGAGCGGTATATACGTCGCACTGATAAGATTATCAACTAAGCTCGCGGCAAATGCTACGTGAAAGTCACACGGATCTTGGAATACTAGATTATCATTCTAGATCTAGATCATTATTCGCAGATTTTTAACATTCGAAATCACAATGCTATTTTAAATAATATAGTTTTAAATAATACCTACATTACATTACAATAAAAACTACTTGCCTCCAGATAGATGCTTCTTAGGCGCGACTTGAACCCCCAACTTTCCGGCCCAATAGGGATGTTGACTTAAGAATAAAATAACGAAATACTAATAAAAATCGTAAACATATCAAACTTTTGGAGTAGTTTGTATACCTCTTGGTTTTGTATATTGCGTATTATTTGTTTTCCCTTCAAAGTTGGGTGGACAAGTCCATTTAAAAAGTATAAAATTTGTTAAAATAAATAATATATTTAATTAGTCCGTAAAATTTATAGCAAATTTGTCAAAGAAACCATTTTGATAAACACAATATGTAATATAGCTGCCGAACAAATTTCCTACGCGTTGCATACAACGTAGGAAGGCGTGACGTCATAACTTGGTAGCCGTTAGTATGGAGCGTTTTCGGGTGAGTCCAATTTTGTGCATTACAAACTGTGATATCTCGGGCAGTTTTCATGCTAGCGTAATAATTCTTATACAAATGTTTCTTTTTCTTTAGGGGTAATTTATGTAACATAAAATAAAAAAATAGTCAACATGCCTATTCTCTATAGCAGCGGTTCCCGAATTCTTTTGGCTACGGAACCCTTTTTGGTTCACCATTTTTTAGCGGAACCCTAGCTCAAGTAAGAAGTAAACTAACCAGGGTTGCCACATTCTGGAACAGAAAATCCAGGACACGGTTGCGTGGCGAGCGCGAAGCGCAAGCTATGAAAAATTTTTGGGTCTATTTTCTAACTATATGTATATGTACGTTTCAATCATTAAAACTGGCAGTAAAACCACTGTAGAGTCTGGTAACTGGTAAAGGAAGGACATGATGAATGTATGTGAATGTTTGTATAATTAAAATACTCAAAATCAATGGAAACAAACGGGCGGGTGAGCAAAGTAAGAGTGAAATAAAAAAGGAGATCTACCTAGGTGAAGGAAAAAAAAGACTTTTTCACCTCTCCAGCATGAAAAGGATGCTTTTGGCGCGTAAAAACTCGCAGCAAAATCGACTTTTGCTGCGAGCGTGAGGCAAAGTGCTTTTTTACCAAAAACTCGCAGCAAAAGTAAAACTCGCAGCAAAATCGACTTTTGCTGCGAGCGTGAGGCAAAGTGCTTTTTTAATTTCTAACACCTTTTCTCGCTGGTAGATGTGAAAAGTTGTATGTTTAACACGAGAGCAAATTTTTTGATGTCTTGTGCCTTTAAATCACTCACTGTGCTCAGTAGTCTATATTAGAATCACTCGCTACGCTCGTGATTCAATTCTAGACTACTTCGCTAGTTCGTGATTTAAAAGTCAGCACTCGCAGCAAAAAATGACTTTACTCTCTTGTATAACAAATAACTATTGATTTAATGTTTAAAGGTATTTTTGGTCGCTGTTTTAGGACTCTGTTTCCATGCATATTTTCTATTACTACGGGCCTCTCTCATTATTTCTGCGTCATTTTTAGGGTTCCGTACCCAAAGGGTAAAAACGGGACCCTATTACTAAGCCTCCGCTGTTCGTCTGTTTGTCTGTCTGTCTGCCACCAGGCTGTATCTCATGAACCATGCTAGCTAGACAGCTGAAATTTTCACAGATGATGTATTTCTGTTGCCGCTACAATAACAAATACTAAAAACAGAATAAAATAAATATTTAAGGGGGGCTCCCATACAACAAACGTGTTTTTTTTTGCCGTTTTTTGCTCGATATTAATAACGACAACAGGTAGACAGTTGAAATTTTCACAGATGATGTATTTCTGATGCCGCTATAATAATAAATACTAAAATCGGAATAAAATAAATATTTAAGGGGGGCTCCCATACAACAAACGTAATATTTTTTCCGTTTTTTGGTACGGAACCCTTCGTGCGCGAGTCCGACTTGCACTTGGCCGGTTTTTATATTTACTTACGAATTCCGAACAAGACATGTTTTTTTGCATTCTGCTTTCATTAAATCTACAGAGCAACGATCTGACATTAGAACATTTAAGTTAAGAGGTACTACGGGGAACAGTTTGCAACAAAATTCGTGTGTGTGCGTATCGCCCCTGCACGAACTAAACGCAAGTGACAGCGGGCGCGGCGTGCAAGCGATTTTAACCTTAGCAGTGGTTAAACGACGCTATTGCCCATTGTCATAACGAACACTTTGATTTTGATCGCGTGTTATCATTAGAAATTTGGACAAATAATGGATCGTCGGGACGCGGGACAATATCATCGAAATCGGGACTGTCTTTATACCTAAACTCTTGAATTTTCGCGGAATCTCTGAGAGCCTCTCACGGAACCCCAGGGTTCCGCGGAACCCCATTCGGGAACCGCTGCTCTATAGTCTATATAATCTCTAAAAGCGTGAGTTTTATTTATGAAAAATTAGGTATATATAATGAATTAATCAGAATATTTATAAATGAACATTCAAAAAAATAATATTACATTTGCTCGCTTCCGTTTGAAAATTTGTTTTCACAAATTGACAACTTTCCCATTTATTTCCTTAAGTTAAGCGAACACGATTCACTTTGAACTCATTTTGCTAGATAATTATCAGACGAACATGATATTTTCCTTTTGAAAAGAACTAATTAAATTATCGGGAGTCGCACTGAAAGACAAGATTAATAATCACAAACATTTTGTATAAATCTTGTACATAATTTATTGAGTACGAAGACTCAATAAATATGATATATATAATATATAAATATAAAAATAAATGTAAAAGGGATATCTCTACAATGAAGATCTTCAGAATAAACTATTTTAGAATTTATGACAAGTTTTATTAGCTATTTTATTAGCACACACTCGGAATTTCATTTTGAAAAGCTGTTTCGGAATCTATTCTACAGGCTGAAATCGAAAACAGTCGACATAAATTAGTGGTGTGGCTTAGATCGTCAAACAGAACAACTTTGTCATTGGGATCAACCTTATCAGAGCAAAAAAATAATCTGCTGTTCCATAGAAAACGTCAATATCTACTCGACTAAAATGTATGGACCACACCACAAAAGTCGACTGTTCAAAATATCACCCTTTAGATTCCGTAAAAACCTACATCACATACGTCGTGTATTGTTTTCCGTGAGGGATTTAGAACACCATACAATGCGGAATTTAGAATTAGTGGCCGAGGGTGCTTTGACACATAATAATAATGATGACACTAAAAATCCGCTGTACTAGAACAAATTTTGCATTGTATTTGCTTCACATAACAATAAAAAGTATGAATTCAGCTTGAATAACCGTTTCCAGTATTTCTGAAGCATTGGTATATCGAATCATAGCTGCAAGGCTTTCGTGCGAGGGCTCTACCTAAACGACAGAGGGTGCCAGATTAGCAGATACTCGGATTTGGTGCTCACATTTGAAATTATATCTTTAGTATTTCACTTTCAATGGTTTTATTCATAACGTTATACCTTCTTTAGCACATAAACTAAACACTTCTTTACAATTGCAACGATCCTTACGTATTTCCTGCGCTTCGATGATTTCATAATCGGAAATAACAAATATAATATTGAACTGTGATTATAAAAATATTGTATTTTATGTTAGGCCTAGACTCCGAAGTTAGCAGAAAAGTCTTGGAGCCAGTTACAGGTTGTTTATACACACTATTATGTTATTAGTTTTAAATCTGTAAAAAATATCGATAAAGTAAATATGAACCTTTTTACGCATAAAATAAAGTTGTATCTTCCGAAACTTGAACAGTAACAAAGATCGAGGCAATGAATAAAATAAACTCCAAGTGTGCTTAGCACAGTTCCCGAGGGAACTCCTACAAATAACTCAGGAGAGTTTGGCCTCTGGGGGATAATTAAAAAACTACCCCGAAACTGGGCAGGAACGATTCTAAATGACGGGATAGGAATTCCGTACACTTTAGTTTTGATATTTTAGCATTTCCAGTGCTATTTTAATAATACCTACCTACATAATATTTATATAATGGGTTCGATTTCCCCCTGAGAAAATGATCTTTGACGGGCCGAATTTTTCCCAGTATATTATTTAGCAAAAGATCCAAATATCTTGACATTTATAATAATAGAAGGATCTGAGGGTCTATTACAAAAAGAATCACGATAGTCGGACAATGATCGTCGATCGATTTACTTTGATCCTTATAAATAAGTTATTTTGAGCCTTATATAATTTACTAATGAATGTCACTGAGTGGGACGAACATCATACACTTATCGCGATGCTTTTTGTAATAAGCCCTCTGTACATACCGATCACAGGGTCAAGTTGTCAAATAAAAGCGTGTTAAGCATTGTCCAGACTAGTCCATTTTGGCGTATCAGATCACCGTATCTTTATCATACATCTCTAGTTTGGTTGGGCGTGCGTTGAAGTAATATCAAGGCACGCCCAACCAAACTAGCGATGTATGGTAAAGATACGGTGATCTGATACGCCAAAATGATACAAGTTTGGACAAAGTTAAACACCTATTTTTTTCCCCTGCCGTCAAATGTAACATAGTTATTATTTTGTAAATAATTATACGAAGATAAAAGTGTACAGTTGCCTCCACATCGATCCTCAATTGACAGATCCTGCATCTAAATGCAGGATGTAACTAATACAACCACTCAGCAATAATCGTTGCCTTCCACCGCTCAAAGGAGAAAATGTGGCCCGGAAGTGATTGAACCTCTTTACCAAGCGATCCTTTGACTTTAAAATTAGAGGCTAATTAGGCTCCCGCTAAACTGCCCGTTTGAGCATATTGGAGCGGGCTTTAAGCGTAACTTTGAAACGGTTAAGCTAAAAGCTTATACTGACGATGGAATACATACTATGTTTGGATCTGATCATGCAGCCTATTTGGATCAGATCATGCTATTGATTTGATATAACAAAGAAGAACCGAGCGAGTGCGAAGTGCGAGTGCAGCGTCTCCGTTTGTATGTCCGTCCGGCTGTCCGTCTGTCCGTCTATTTTCCTCTACAGTTGCTCTACCATGAGTTGGTGCAAACTATTTCCGCTACCGTAAACTATCGGATATACTACTCACAGTCAATGCGAGTGAAAGAGAGAAAACGATATTACGGTGTTAAAAACAGTGGTGGATTTAAAAAGGACTTTTATTGTTTTTTAGTACTTGCAAACATGTACGTCATTCCTCTCCTTTTAATTTTTCCACTTTCCTTGATGTGTGCACGCAATATTGCTGTCCTGCTCGCTCACCTACGCGAGAGAGTGAGACGTCAGTAGCGAATCACAAACTGTCGGATGGAAGACATCTTGAACCTTCTATCATCGACGCGCGCCACGGTTACATGTGCTAATCAAAACCTTTAAAATTATAAGTATTTAAAACGCTAATTCTTATACAGTCCATTTCATTTTCATTAGAATTTAATCACCATATTTGTTGGTCACTATCGAGCCGCATTAACTAGTTTACAACTTAAAACAATATTGCACCTAGGTACCTACCTACCTACCCGCAAACTCGCATTTCTATTGATAATTATCATTATTATTGTTCGCCATAATATTTAACACACTTACACAATTATCGCTATTTATCTGCATTAATACGCATTTTGTACCTATATACCTACATATCGCTAACACATTCTATAGGTATTATACCTACTCACCGCATCGATTACGAGATTGATAGTTTGTCAAAATTTCTTTATTTTACCGCACCGCATCTCGCATTGGCAAGCTATTTTTATCTTTTAATCATATACTTAACCGCACAAATAGGTAATTACCTACCTTAGAATTTACCTACACCTACTAAATACTTTAATGATTTGTTCTTAAATCACACCATCGCATCATACTATTTCCGCCATTTATTACAATAAATTACGCATATCATTGTAATTATTTCGCCCGCCATTTTGTTTCCTTATTAGGATCGCATCGCATTCCATTTCTTTCCGCCATTTGTATTTTTTCTATCCGCTGTGTTTAGCAAAGTGCCCGCGCACTCGCCCGCTAACGTTTATTATTCATTTGTTTATCTAGTAGGTACTTACTCGCTATTCCGCAAATTCGTTCGTTCGTGCATCGTACCGTTCGAGCCCGCCCGCTTGCATTATAGGTCAACCAAGGTCATAAACAGACCAGCTGATTTGTTCCTGTCTGTTTACTTACGTTTTGCTTACGCGCAACATAATACCGCACATTTTAACTATTTTATAGAACATTTGAGTTTATTGTTTCTGTTCGTAAATCGTTTCTCGTAACAAATGACGAAAGATAATAAAAGTGAAGCTGAGGACACTGTCATGGATCCGAACTTGTCAGTGTTAAACGCTAAACGTAATATACTTTTTGAGCGTATGCAAAGTATTTATAATATCGCTAAGCACGTGGAGGCAAAAAGGACTGAGCCTGGCGCATTATTATGCAACGTCACTAACTTAGATAATTTTCGCGATGATTTTGTTAAGGCTTTAGATGCCTTTAATATGGCTTTCGCTAAAAATAATCCTTCCGCTGAAGTTAATTACCAACCTTGGACCGCATTTGAAGAAATGTTTTGTTATGTAAAACGCATAATTGCATTATTTCAACAACCTGCACAACCCTCAGTTTCTTCTGTTGTAGAATCGCAGTCTCATTCTTTGAAACCTATCAAACCGCACTTACCCCCTATTGAACTTTTATCATTTAATGGCGATGTTCGCACCTGGCCCCTTTTTTATCAACAGTTTAAAAGTGTTGTACATGACAATCAGTTTTTAAGTAATAGTGAAAAGGTGTTTTATTTAGTCGGAAAATTAACCGACAAGGCTACTTCTGTGTGTGCAGGGCTGCCACCTACCGCTGAGAACTATAATATTATTTGGGAAGCTCTTGTGCATAAATATGAAAACCCGCGTTCGCTCGCTTCTTCGTACCTCAATCAGCTGTTAGAATTTAAACCCTTGAATAATAATAATACCGCTGCTTTAGATTCATTTTTGTATAATTTTAACTCACCTGTTGAAGCCCTGAAACAGTTGAATATAAAAGATTTGACTGATTTTATTTTTCTATATATCGCATTGCAAAAATTAGACTCCGAAACAGTCAAATTATTCGAAATGTATAGTCAGCAAAAACAGTTAGGTATGCCGTCTTATGTTACCTTAATTGAGTTTATAAGAGACCAATCAAAGGCGTTAATTCAGTCAACTCATACTCCTACCGCTAATTTTAATAAACGCAATACTAATGTTAATTCAAAGAAGTTTGCTCCGACCAAATCGTTTGTTACTGATTTGGGTTCTGGTACAAGTTCTAATAATTCTAATACGAAATGCACTTTATGTAAAAATTATTGTCACTTACATTTATATCAATGTTCTGCTTTTATGAAACTCAACCCGCATGAAAGATTTAATTTTGTTAAACAAAACGCATCATGTACTAACTGTTTAAGTACTAAACATAAATTATTTAATTGTACATCGCATGGTACTTGTTCGTATTGTTCGGCCAAGCATCACTCTTTATTACATTTTGATACGCAAAACAATAAAAATAAATCTAATAATAATCATCATAACCGCACGCAGAATAATATTAGTCAAGCGCCGCCCGCTACCGCACCCGCTGTCGCTCGGGACTCACGACCGCCTCGTGACGTCATCGAGCCTGCTTCGTGCGCTCGCGACCCGCCGTCGCAGCCACTGCCCGCCACTAATAACAACACGATTTGTAATCATTCTTGTGAATATAATAAGCGCACCGGGACATCCGCATTATTAGGAACCGCAAAACTAAAATACATAGATTCGCACGGCCGCTCTCATTTATTGAGATGCCTTATTGACCCGGGATCTCAAAGTGATTATATAACTGTCGAATGTTGTAATCGTCTATCGCTTCCAATTAGCAATAAAACCCCATATACCCAAGTGCAAGGTATTGGTGGAACTCCGCAAAAAATTAACGGAATTACGTGTTTAGATATTACTTCGCGATTTAATTCTAGTAGTTATTCTATTAAACCTATGATCGTGGAACGCATCACGTCATTATTACCTGACTCTTTTATAGATACCAGTGCGATTAAGCATATAGCAAACCTACCTTTAGCCGACGATGACTATTTTAAGCCCGGACATATTGATATGTTATTGGGCGTTAATTTCTATTGCGAAATTTTACTTTTTAATAAAATTAAAGGCGATAATAACGAGTCATCTATCGCGTTAGAGACTACGTTAGGCTACTTATTGTTGGGCAACGCACCTATTTTATCGCAACCGCAAAGAAACTCGCACTCTTTCTTAACTGTTTCGTCAGACCCTTTAAACTCGCTTTTAGAAAAAATTTGGTTAGTTGAGGAACCGCCCACACACAAATATTTAAGTCCCGATGATAGCAAATGCGAAAATATTTTTGCTACCACAACTGTCCGTAATCCAGATGGGAGTTATTCTGTCGATCTTCCGTTCAAGGACGACCCTGTTAAACTCGGTGATTCGTATACTTCCGCGCAAAAGAGATTTTTCTCATTAGAAAATAAATTTAATAGGGTTCCAGATTTACGCGACAAATACAAAGAAATAATTTTAGACTATTTAAGTAAGGGCATTCTCCATAAAGTTCCGCAACAAGATATTAATTCAACTGGTTTTTTCCTACCTCATCATCCAGTAATTCGTAATGATAAGACAACTACCAAGATCCGCATCGTATTAGATGGCAGTGCAGCCACTGATACAGGTATTTCGCTTAACGATATTTTACATACCGGTTGTAATTTACAAGCTGAAATTTTTAATATTTTACTTAATGTTCGCATGTTCCGCATTGCTTTCTTCGCTGATGTAAGACAGATGTATTTATGTATACATGTCAACGAACCGCACCGCAAATATCAACGCATTTTATATCGTTTTTCCGCTGATGAACCAATTATTGTCTTGGAATTTACACGTGTCACATTCGGACTTCGTTCGTCTCCTTTTTTGGCGCTCCGCACTCTTCGCCAGCTTGCGTCTGACGAGAGAGAAAAGTACCCTCTGGCAGCCTCCGTGGTTGAAAGGGATATTTATATGGATGACCTAGCCAGTTCAGCACCGTCCGTTGATGAGGCATCCGCAACCGCTAACCAACTGATTCAGTTATTTAAATCAGGAGGTTTTGATCTTGTGAAATGGTCAAGTAACTCCCGCGAATTGCTTGATCATATACCTGTGACGCACCGCCAATCCGAGTCAGTTTCGTTTGATGATGGTAATGGCTTTAAAATACTAGGGCTTCGCTGGCTCCCTAGTTCGGACGAGTTTATTTTTATTGTTATTCAACCACCTCCAACATGCACTAAACGTGCTATTTTGTCAGCAACCGCTCGTCTTTATGACGCTTTAGGATTAGTAGGTCCAGTAATTTTGTTCACTAAACTGCTCATCAAAGAGCTCTGGCTACTCCACATCGATTGGGATGAAACTCCTCCCTCCAACATAATAGAGGCATGGAAAAAGTCTATTTCAGAGTTACCGCTCCTTTCACAGCTACGTTTCCCTCGCTTTCTTAATATAGAAAGAAATTCACCTCGCGTTTATTTGGTAGCATTCGCAGATGCTAGTGAAAAGGCATTTGGTTGTGTCATATATTTATACGTTCAGAACGATAACGATCTGCCTAAAGTTTCATTACTATGTTCAAAATCACGTGTAGCTTCACCAAAGTCAACTACAACTATAGCTAGATTGGAATTAAACGCTTTAGTCCTTCTATCAAAAATGGTTAGTAATGTTCGTGACCAGCTCTCTGAAAGACACACAATAAATAAAATATTCGCATTTTCCGATTCAGAAGTTGCTTTATGTTGGGTTCATGCTTCTCCGCACAGATTTCAAACTTATATAGCCAATAGGATATCACAAATTCAATCGCTTCTTCCCGCTGAAGACTTTTATCATATTGCCGGTTCAGAAAACCCCGCTGATTGTATATCTCGTTCTCTCTCACCCGCTCAACTCATTACTCATAAACTTTGGTTTCATGGTCCCGCTTGGCTTTCTCTACCGCATAGTGAATGGCCTATTAAGAAATTTGAACCAAGTAAATCTACTACGTTACCCGAAGAAAAAACTGTCACTCACCTAGTTAATAATAACAAAAATTTTAATGAGCATCCTATAATGTTACTTGCTGCTAGAGTTTCAAATTATAATATTTTGCTCCGCTCTATGGTTTATGTTTTCAGATTTGCTAAAAAATTTAACTCGCACAGTAACATTACAACTGAAGAATTAGCACAGGCTGAAAAATATCTCATTCATATTATTCAAAATAAATATTTTTACTCGGACATCACAAATATAAAGAATAATAAATTGCTTTCTTCGGCTCTACGAAAACTCTCTCCGTTTATAGATGGTGATAACATATTGAGAGTCGGTGGTCGCTTAGGTTATTCCTCTCTCAATTATGAACAAAAACACCCCGCATTATTACCGAAAAGGGGTAGAGTTATTGAACTTTTAATAGATTATTATCATCGCAAACATTGTCACGCAGGTCCGCAACTCTTGATTTCAATTATAAGAAATAAATTTTGGATTTTGTCCGCTTGCCGGGTTATTAAACAACGCATTCATAAATGTTTAAATTGTTTCCGCTTAAATCCAAAACCAACATTTCCATTAATGTCAGATCTACCGCAATTTCGCTTAGAACAATGTAACGCATACACGCACACCGGCGTAGACTGGAAACGTTTTAGATCTGAATATCTGCATAATCTTCAAAGTAGAGAAAAATGGAATACGAGCTCCAATCCTGTAAAAGTAGGAACTATTATTCTAATAAATACTGAAAATATTCCGCCACTGCAATGGCCAATGGGCAGCATTACGCGTCTGTATCCTGGTAGAGATGGCGTGATTCGAGTCGCTCAAGTAAAAACCAAGTCTGGACTCTATGACCGACCTGTTGTGCGGTTATGCCCGTTGCCTATGTATAATTAGTTTTATCTCACACTCTTAGCTTTTAGTATTTTATATATTTAAGTATATACCGCACCACACGTTTTTTTTATATATTTATTTAAGTATTAACACGCATCGCATTAATATTATTTTTTGAATTCAAATCGCGACTCTCTCTCTCTCTCTTATTTCGAAGGAATGGATTCCTTCAAGGCCGGGGGAATGGTGGATTTAAAAAGGACTTTTATTGTTTTTTAGTACTTGCAAACATGTACGTCATTCCTCTCCTTTTAATTTTTCCACTTTCCTTGATGTGTGCACGCAATATTGCTGTCCTGCTCGCTCACCTACGCGAGAGAGTGAGACGTCAGTAGCGAATCACAAACTGTCGGATGGAAGACATCTTGAACCTTCTATCATCGACGCGCGCCACGGTTACATGTGCTAATCAAAACCTTTAAAATTATACGTATTTAAAACGCTAATTGCCCCAAAAATTGTGTAAAAAGTGTGTTAAAGTGGTACCACTGTGTGGACAAATAAAGATTCCTAGGTGTGTGACTTGAGCTGTAAATTTCTACCACCCCCGACGCGCCGCCAAGCCGCCAAAAGACCGTTGGGTGAAATCAGGACCTGGAGACGTCACCTTCGGCAGCAAGCAAGTAAGTGTGCACATTCTCTTTCCTGCAGGAGCTGTGATTGTGTCCTTTGTCTCCCATCCATTTATTACGGCTCAACTTTCTCCGCCCTATACGTCGTGTTTGCAAGCCTTAAAAAGTAACTACCTAGGTACTTGCGTATCACGAGCGCTAATCCTTATACAGTCCATTTCATTTTCATTAGAATTTAATCACCAAACAGTTTGCTATCAACTCATTCACATTTCTCAACCGATTCTCGTAAAATTTTGGGAGCAGGTACGTTAGTTATATGAAATTTATTGTCGTCTCAGTTTTTCGAAATTTTTTAAAATGGCTGAGCTGTGGGTAATATCATATTTCAGCCATATCGAAAACATTTCAAAAGCATCACAAACGATTGATATTGTTATAAGAAGAAGTTATTAGTAGGTATTAAAGTTTTTTCATAAATAGTGATTTACTGGTTCACTTGCCTGAGAGATTTATTTCAACATAAATTCAGAGTGTTTGTGTCACGACTTCGATCAAGAATACCCTAGTAGTCCAGTCAGAGTCTAAAAAATGGTACCTACCTTAAATAGCGTCTCACTTACAAACTTGGCACTTATTTTGCACAAAGTAAGTGATAAAAGATGTGTTTTTGTGCAAAATAAGCTTATTTTGTTCAAAATAAGTGATATGAAATGTTAGTTTTTACAAAATAAGAGGTGATTATGTACAAAATAAGCGCCTAGTTTGTAAGTGGGATGCTATTTGAGGTGCCATTTTTGCGTACTGTTATAGTTCGTGAAGCGTTATTAATAATAATAATAATAATAATAATAATAATAATAATAATAATAATAATAATAATCTTTATTTATAAACTTCAGTTGTACAATTTAACAATGTGTCACTGAAGCCTGTGGTAGTGTAAACTGTGTTACAGACTTTAGTTTCTTCCCAAACTATTGACATTAGTACACAATTTAGATTTATAAATTATTAAAAAATAAAAATAAAGAAATGAAAAATGAATGAAGATAAAACAAAAAGAACAATAGGATGACAAAAACAAACAAAAGGACAATGAGGTAAGTAAATACAGCAAATTGTTTTAGCTGTGTGTGTGTGTGTGTGTTGTGTGTATGTTTGTGTGTGGTGTGTGTGTGTGTTGTGTGTGTTTGTGTGTAGAGTGTATATAATGTTTGTGTGTTAGCGTATGTGTGTTTAGCGTATATTCTTGATCGAAGTGTCACGAGATAAGTCTTGGAACACAAAATTGAGTGGCTGCCTGCAGAATTCACACATAAATGTTCGATTTTCCACTTCACCCGCCTTAACTTGTACCTTTTTAATCCCTCAATATACAAAAATCTTTTCACATACCCAATAACGGTCCTCCCACTTGAAGTGATATTTCCTTTCACGGACTCAAATGAATCGCTTACTTAGCCGTTACATGAATGCGATCGGTCCGCGCCTTCGGCTTGCGAACAAAAGTATTGCCCTCACGAGTGCCCATCGGAAAGAGTGCTTTCTGGTTTGAGGGCCCGTTGATGTACGGACGTAGGACACAGCACCGCCCGCCCGTTGCATTTGGAAGCTTTATGGTTTCTGCCCACTAAACCGTACCGTAACATGGCCGCGCTAGGTACGTATCAGGCAAAGAATTATTATTTTTATCGAAAAGTATGACACTACTCCCACTTGACCGTTCCGTCACCGCCCATGCACTTGTCATACTTTTCAATACAAAGAATATTTTTTTGCCTGACACGCTCCTAGCACGGCCATGGTATGGTACGGTGTAGTGGGCAGAGACATTAGGCGATTCTCTATTTCCGATCTTAGTTGGATGAGGCGGTTTTCTATACTAATTGATGTACAGTGGACGCCACGTCAGACTATACATGTTGACCTTAGACCGCCGTTATGCCGTACGTAATAAGAACTGTTTTTGTATATCAACTGTTTAACCTACCGTGCTGCCGTGCGTACTTGCATACAACGCAAAATCCGCGGGCGGACTCTCCGCTCGTGTGCGGAGCCAGAGTGAGAGCCGTCTATGTTAAGTTTCAATCTATGATTATTATAGTTATAGTGTTAATTCAATTACAACCAGTTTAGTTTAACCGCCTCTGTGGTTTAGTGGTTCGCCCACACTTGTAAGACGCAGGGGTCCCAGGCTCAATTCCCAGAAGGGGGAAACAATTCATACTTGGTTTGATAGGTAGAAGGAGTTATGTCATGTCCGCCTTGCTAGCTATCACCATCTCAACTAAGTTAAGTGCCTTGACGTCAATTTTAAAATTGTTGTGTTCTTGCAGCTAGAGGTAAAATATCCAGTTCCTCAATGTTGAGGCCTTATCCTCACTTAAAATCAGGTGAAGTGAAGGCCAAGCACTATCCCGTTGTGGATAAAAACAAATAAAAGAAAAGCTTAGTAAAAACCTGGTGTGTCACACTGAAACACCATGATATTCAAAGAGTGTTGTATGTATCTGTAAGCAGTTATGAATAAAATTGATTAATAAGTTTTAAAACCTCACGTTTCGGTCGGACAATGCAAGATCAATTTCACTAAATAATCGTCGCAGTTAACGTAGCAATAGGCAACCGTGTGTTTCCCGCTAATGCGCCTCTTCGCAAGGATCCGTACTTGGGTCACGTGCGTTCGCGGAAAGTATAGAAAATCCTTTTTATCCGACTTGGAGGGGCTGTAGTCGTGTGTAATGTAACGCGCCCAAGGAGGGGGGAGGATCTCATTTGATGGCTCCAATGATTTCATATTGATAATGTAATTACAGGAGGGGAACGCAAATGTATATTGAATTGTGAAAACGAATTGATTTCTCGACGGGTTTATTGAGACGTTATTGTTTCATCCGAATGTTTGTTTGACGGGAAATCGTTTTTGATGCCGATAATGTGGAGACAAACGTCCATAACAATGTATGAAAATGGGTTTCAACAACTCTAATGACTGTATTTATAAGTATACTAATAATGAGTAGGTATTGTTTTGAACTAGAACTTATTACTCTGTCGTAGTTGTATTATTAGTTCCTGAATCAGGCATAACTTTTATGAGATAATTAATAAATTGGTAATATTTTATTTGTCATGAATGTAGGCACATAATTGTGACAGAGATTTAATTATTGGCCCAGTACATCTAGCACATCAAGTGGGATAAATCCATACCAGTTGTACCATCAATGGTACAACTCAATGGTACTACTGGTCCGGAGGGATCAAGATTGACCTAGATTTTCTGCAATATGTACCTACTTACATTATTAACATTTAAAACTGAAACTTTTGAAATATTTTTAAATCTATCAAAATATTTCTGGCTTTAACTGGGAAAAACAAACTTGACTTGAATTGATTTTGTTCATTTTTCAAATTATATTTTCGACCATTTTTCATTATTTACGCATTCGCTAACAAACTCTATACCAAAAACAAATCTAAAAGCTGTGAATCGGTAAATCATGTACCACTGGTAATAAGCGAAGCCAATCGCATAATCGACGCGAGCAATAAGCATCTATCACAAATTACATTAGAACCGTAATCCGCGCTTGTTATTACCGATATTAGGGCCCATTCAAACACGAACGATATTTGCTGCTGCTGGTATAACAGGGAACCCAGTACGTATTCAGTAAGTTAAATAAAATGTGTATACCTAACCTACCTATTATTGGCAAATACTCTTGTGACCAATTACGTAAATTTATAATTGTATCGCATTGCTATGTCTTGTGAATAAATAAAGTGGGTATAATAAAAAATAACTGCGTTCTACTCCCATCTTTGGGAACCTCCGCAGCCCACATCTGTTATCCAATCATCGATCGAGTGGGTTTATTTTGTAGCTCAATTCAATCTCCGATATTTTTTTTCCGAATTTTCATTAATAAAGAACATTATTTTAATTTTTGTCCGGCAACATAACTATTGGAGGTGGCGATTTTTTTTTCTGTGTGAAATAAATTAAGAAGAAGAAAACAGTATGCTATTTACACGACTGCCCAAAAAGGAGTGTATGTTGTATGTTTGTGGGTATGTGAGTTTCTTTATTCCACCATTACTTCTAAATGGCTCAATGAATTTGGATGTATAAGGTGTCGTTAGAATCCTTAAATTATTCCGAGTGACACTTGCTACATTTTTTTTGGAAAAAGTCACTATGGCGACTGTACGACGTCATTTTCAAATGTGAAAAAAAATGTTTTTTTCTTTTATTATTACAACTAGCGGCCCGCCCCGGCTTCGCACGGGTGCAGTGCAATGTAGTTACTAATGTAAAACTGTGCTAATGTGGTGTCAGTGTGAAGTTATTTGATTATATACTACAGGATATCTACATATATACGATGTACGCAAGGGGTGTTAAAATTATAATTGAAGTGTGTGTGTGTCTGTCTGAGGCCACCAGGGGCCGTACCGGCTAACGAATCGATTATCGAAAAGTCTGCCGAGTTTCAACTAAAAACAGAAAAATCAAAGTAAGGAATTTCGTTTTGTACTTTCTGTTGACGTAATTTGGACGATATCGATGTTCGTGTGATATCATGAATTGGGGTTCGCCATTTTAGCCCAATTGGGGCTAGATTTATCTGTTTTAATTTGAAACCCGGCAGACTTTTCGATAATCGATGCGTTAGCCGGTACGGCCCCTGCTCCCAATTAAAGATCGATTTTATTGCGATTTTTATGTATAGTTTAAGAGGAGCGTACAGACGGCGGTAAGCGACTTTGTTTTATACTATGTTTAGCTTTTGCCCGTGGCTCCGCCCGCGTGGGAGTCGGTAATCGTTGTAAGTCTTCCATTGGAAACCAATGATCGGCATGAAAAGAAGCCTGTGTTAAGTATTCCAGACTATAATCTATCCCTGTGCCAAATTTCGTCTAAATCCGTTCATCCGTTCAGACGTGATTGAGTAACAAAATGAACAACATCCAAACATCAAAAATTTCACATTTAAACAATTTTGTGATATGTAGGTAATAGCTGCACCCCGCGGTTTTACCTGCGCAATCTGTTGATTCTGTAACCAAACTCGCATCTCACTTCGAACCTCACTTTACTTCGCGTGAATTGTTATTAGAAATTAGCTAACTAAATGAGCAATTTTACCGATCACAATAAATTTAGGTAGCTATCTAAAATATTTTGTGATGAAAAAAAATCTTATCATTATCTTATTTATGATTTAAAGTTCCCGTCCCGTGCAGTGAAGTGAGAGTGAGATTCGAAGTGGGGTTCGAGTTTGGTTACAGAACCGACGCCCTACTGTTCACGATTTTGTATTATGTAGGTAGGTAGGTACTTAATAAAATTTCTTAGCAGTAATATAACAAAATAAGTATAATAATATTATGTAACATTTAATACTCATACTTAATAGTTTGGTAGGTATCTTCTTTTTAAATAAAAATCTATGTATGTTTATTTGTTCCTGGTTCCTGGCTAAAATAACGTGACATTGCAAATTATGTTGGGTGCAACTTATGTTGTGCATTATTATCCGGCTCTCAATTTCAACACTTTACACCACATGCCTTGTCACGTTAGATATCTGATATTTGCTAGATTTTGCCACGTTTTATAAGTAGACTAATATTTCGTTAAATAGGTAGTGAAAATCAGGATAAAATCTTATACAACATGAAATGTCAGCTCGTGCGGTGACATAATTACAATCTCAGGGGAGGTGACAACCTGACAACTGACATTTATTTTTCTTAATCGTACAAATGCACTAAGAAGTTTTGATTCCGATATCGAAGTCAACCACTCTAAAAATAGCTTTCTACCCCTTTTCAACCCTGTTAGGGGATACATTTCAAGAAAATACGAAACACGTATTCAATAAATTTTGTCAAAGAATGTCTATGCCAAATTTCAAGTCAATCGGGCCAAGGAATCGCTTTCTCCCATACAAACGTTGCCACCCTGTTTTACCCCCTTAGGGATTGAATTTCGCAAAATTCCGTCTTAGTGAGCACCTTCACCCTAAAAGGAACCCCCATGCAAAATTTGAGACTCCTAGCACTTGTAGTTTCTGAGATTTCGTGATGAGTCAGTGAGTGATTTACTCTTTTATTTATATAGATATGGGCATCAAATGAAAGGCCCTAATGAGCACATTTCAAAACTATATAATTTGTCACTAAAATGTGTGAAATAAAAATAAATAAATTAAAAAATATTAAAAACACGACTGCCCTGCCAAAAACTAACTAAAAAATTGAATAACAAGTGTCTTTGCAGTCGGGGGACCACTTTGATTAAAATTTGTTCCACAAAACGGTCCCCCGACTGCAAAGACACTTGTTATTCAACTTTTTAGTTCGTTTTTGGCAGGGCAGTCGTGTATTATTTTATTTTTTATTGTAAGCAGCTTGGAGCTTGCGAACTGATGGCGTAGCTTCTGACATTCGCAAACACTTGTTAGACTGAATAAATTATTTTGATTTGATTTGATTTTCATAACTTGGTTACTGGAATATTGCTGGTATTGATACGGTATTCTCCTTGTCTAAATAAACCTCCATACACCACCCAATTTGTAATTGAAATTGAGTTTTCTCGTTCTCGTGAAATATGTGAAATTCTGTGAACGGATCACACCTCGTGTAAAGTATTATGCAAATTAATTTGGTTTGGATTACTAAGGAATATCAATCTTAAGGTTATAATGTCTAGGAATGCATCTAAAGCTTCATTTTGCGTCCTATAATATCCATTATAATTTTACCTAATATTACATTTCATTTTATATTGACGACCTGTGTGGTGCAGTGGTCAACATGCCGCCTACCACGCAAGAGGTCCTGGGTTCGATTCCCGGCCGGGCAGAAATTGAAATGATAAGTTTTAATTTCTGTGACGGGTCTGGGTGTTACTATGTATAATAAGTATATATTTAAAAAGTATATAAGTAGTATATCAGTTGTCTAGCACCCATATTACAAGCTTTGCTTAGTTTGGGGCTAGATGGCGCTGTGTGAAATTGTCCAAGCATTTATTTATTATTTATTTATTATTTATATAAATTCCGGAATATCAATAAATACAGTGAGATCTGTTTTTTTACAGAGACTGAGGTGTGAAGCATCTGGCTCAAACTTGTAGTAAATATTGTGAATATGCGCTATTATATTTTGTAATCTGTCGGAGTGATTACTGCACAAGCAGTGCTTAAGCAGAGTTTAGGCGTTAATACCCCGCAAGATGGCCGGCTCACCTGCGGTGACGTCTGTAAGCGGGTGTTAATCTTCGTTAAAAGAGCCAATTACTGTTACTGCGAAATCTGGTTTAGCTAGCATGTAATCACGACAAGAAGATTAGAGCTATGAATTCAACAATGGCAGCCGTTGCGAGGAATATTAGAAATCGGGTTTTCAATTTAGTATTTACTGATCATTATGCTTGCAATTTATTCGTACTTTGATGTGATTATAAGCTGAATCGTTCACACTTCTTTTGTTCTGTTTCGCAATTTTTGTACAATAATTGCCAGGCAATACGAATGGCAATATGGAGAAGTTATGCACACTTTTAAACTTTCGAGTTGCATTTTATTAATTTATTATTTATTATATTGCATTTCATTATAAAAAAATTACAGGTATTAATTGCGTTTAAACTAAACATAGGTGTAGAAACTCCTACCTTTACAATGGAGCACAGTGGAGCGATGTTGAGCAATTTCAATAAATTGTGGCGATAGTGTCGGCGATATTGCTCTTTTATATATTGACTAGTTTCTTGAAGTTGATCTACTTGCCGCAACAAATTGCTGCATGTTACCGTTGCTGAAAATATCCAAACGTTGTCGAAAATTGCTTGATATTGCAATCGAGCAAAATTGTCTAAGTAATAGTGGAGCAATTTTAATTGACGGGGTAAGCGCTCCTTTACATATATTGCAAAAAATGCCTTTAGTGTGTGTGTTTAAAGCTGGCTGGCGATAATTGTAATTTTTCACTTTGGGAACTAGATGCTCTATGATTCGATTTTTAGGGTCCTACTTTGCTACGAGTGTGCATCTTGGTCACCAGGATAATTTTTATTCTTTCGTTCTTTATTTTTTTTTCTAATTTACTGTAAACCTTGCATTTGTTTTTATTTGCTTAAGGCTCCACAATAAAGTACCAAATCGGCTTTATCTGACAGCTGGAAAACAATATTTTTATGAAAGACATTTTACAACAAGAATCCTTGTCCAAAAAATCCGTACGAAGAATCTTCCTAAAAAAAGAAGAACAAATTCTACATATACAATACCTTAACATCAACTACACAGAATTATTCCTCAGCAAGGAGGTCGAAACCCCTCAGGGCATATACGTTTATTCAGGACACTTACTGGATGGTAAAACCATTTAGGAGGAAAGCTTCGGTGCTAGAGGGCAATGTGTGCGCAGTACTTTATCGCGAGAGCTCCCTAGCGCCCCAGGCTCTTCGGAATCTGACATCTTGAATGAGTTCGGATGTATAATAATTAACACACATGTTAAGTACGATCGGCAACACACGTGATTTACCACTTTGCAGAAAAAATCGTGTGCGCGCGTATTGCCCCTGTACGAAATAAACGTATGATAGTGACGGCGCGGCGTACAAGAGATTTTAACCTTAGGAGTGGTGAAGCGGAAGTGTTGTCGATAGTACCAAGATGTTTACATATTTTTACTTCTTGATTACTCCCTTCGTTGTTAAATGGCTATGTTTTTAAAGTATCGCTATCTTTCAGGTATCGGGTTCCATCTCCGGCGGTCCAGTTTTTTTCATTTGTTTAAATAAAAAAGACTTTTCATATTAATTAGAATTGTGTGCCAAAAGACAGAAAGTTTATTCGTACACCACATTCGTCATTGTACTCTTTGCATAGCTTTGAATGTATGTGTGTATAATTGACAGAACCGATTTTTTGTATGTTTGTCCGGCTGTCCGTTTGTTCTCCTCTACAGGTCGCATTTCTCAACCGATTCTCGTGAAATTTTGCGAGCAGATTCGAAAATTATATAGAATTTTTTATCGATCCAGTTTTTTGAAATTTTTGCAAAATGACGAAGATATGTAAAAAAAACATATTTCACTCCGATTTTCCGGCGCCTGTTTGTTATCCTCTACAGGTCGTATTTCTCAACTGATTCACCGTGAAATGTTGTGAGCAGGTTTGGAAAATATATAAAAAAAATTTGTTAAGTAATTTTTTTGAAAATTTTCGAGATTGCGGAGATAATATCTAAAAAAAACATATCTCAGCGCGGCTTTCCGGCGTGGTTTGTTCTCTTCTACGGGTCGCATTTCTAAACCGAAGCGCCATCTAGCTACGAATATACCAAATACTTAATATACACCACGTACCCTACCATAAACTTTGAAAATATCATGGCGAGAGGGCGACATCTATTATTTTTCAACAACTTACATTTTGAGTTACTTTCTAAGGCGAGGTCTACAGTTTCGCTATGTCCTATTTAAAAGCATTAGTTTCAACTTTGAAATCAGAAGAGTGCCAGTTTACGTTTATTTACTCATGTGGTGCAAGTCTCAACTTGCCCGTTTTATGCAAGTATATTAATTTATTAGAAAAGAAATGGCCCTAAGGTCTTGTTTAATATTTATTTAGACAACTAACAGCAAAACATTAATATGTATTGAAGCACTATTAAATTCAGCTCGGCCAATTATTTTTATCCAATAAGTATACATGAAACAGATACAACATTTTAGTTGATTTAGCTTCTGGACCAGTTAATTCTGGATCATTTGCTTTACATTATTGACTCATACACAATCAAATACACACACGCCCATGACAGTACACTCGCACATGTGTTAATAAAAGAAAAAAGCACACACAACACACCCACTCACCCATTCACATACACACACACACACAAAACACACCCACACCCACACACACACACACACACACACACACACACACACACACACACACACACACACACACACACACACACACACACACACACACACACACACACACACACACACACACACAACGGGCGCGGTACGCGTAGTGGCGTTTGAAGCATGAATTCCCGAATAAACAGAATAATAATTCTAGTTTGGGAATCCCTATAAAATATTTTTGTGTACCTTTTTAGTTTCTTATATGCTAAATTATAAAATAGTTTACACCCAGCATCTCTATCAGTCTTCGCTTCATGACCCACAAGATACAGGTCTTTTGTGCCTAGTTCGTTGGATTGGGTGGGCGACTGATCGTGTGATTGAACAAAATCTATTGTTTGTAACACCTGCACTGTAAATTGTTTTAAGCTTTAAACTAATCAATAAAGTATTTTTATTTTATTTTTATTATTTTATTATAGTAGACCAAATTTTTGGAGTTCCGTACCCCAAGGGTAAAAACGGGACCCTATTACTAAGACTCCGCTGTCTGTCTATCACCAGGCTGTATCTCATGAACGGTGATAGCTAGACAGTTGAAATTTTCACAGATGATGTATTTCTGTTGCCGCTATAACAACAAATACTAAAAACAGGATGAAAAAATATTTAAGGGGGCTCTCATACAACAAACGTGATTTTGTTGCCCTTTTTTGGTACGGAACCCTTCGTGCGCGAGTCCAACTCACACTTTGCCGGTTTTTTTCACTTTTTTTTTTATAAAAATGAAGCATTAGTAATTTTTTTTGTAGTGAGTCGAGCTTGATAATATGTAAGCTAGAACTAACTAGATCAAGGACGACAGAGAGTTTTTTTATTGTGATTCATATTACATTAATTTGTTTCGAGTCTGACAGAAAATTTTCAAAGAAGTCTTCTCAAGTTGAAGTAACAGCGAAAAAAATAGTCAGCGTTTTTTACAATACGGAAGATCTTGATTCAGTTAGCGTCCCCGCTGACGGGCGATTCATCGCTGAGAGATTTTTTGTCGCTGAGAATAGAACATACGGAGTTCTATACGTAAACGCCCACGAGCTACTTTTTGTAGCTGCAATAAACGCGGCGTTAATCGCAGCGATAATCGCGGCGCTTTTTTGTCGCTGGCTAAGTAAAACCGTTTGTCGTGTCATTTCGCGGGCGATTATCGCCGCGATTAACGCCGCGATTATCGCAGCTACAAAAAGTCACCCGTGAGCGGTTACGCTTAGTGTTGCGGAATCGCAGCGCAGTGTATGTTTAGAAGGAAGCTTTGTGTAATTATCTAAAGCATTCAACCTAATTTTATTCTTTTCGTTTAAGTTCTTTTGTGAATCGAAACTGGAAAAAAGGAAAATATAAAAAGGAAAGCGGTGATGGTGCAAGTTCAGAGATAAAAAAAATACATAAAAACTGAGATTTGTCACTTCACGTGAGTGTGCGTGTTTGAGCGGGCTTAGGTTGACGTGAATTAACACTTAAGGCGCCTGTTTCTTAGTGTGTAGAGAAATGAGGCGTTTCTGTAATATATTTTATCTCTTCTCGCCAGAATTGTGAATGGTCAGCAAAAAAAAAACACACACACACACACACACACACACACACACACACACACACACACACACACACACTTACTATAACATTAATGTTAACAAGTTTGAAATATTTTTTTTGTAATTCATATTTACTCAGATATAGGACTGCTATAATTTACTTTAATGATACATCCGGGTTGTACATCTGGGGTTCTGGTGATCCTGGAACACAGGCTTTTGCTTATCCTAGGCACCAGACTCCACAAGTATTGTATTACATACAAAATGTACCTACTATTTAATCATAAGTTTAAGTCCTACTTGTGGAAAATCGCAAATAAACGATTTTTATTTTTTTTTATTTTTAATTAGTGACATTTGACCTATATGTAGGGTTCTTAAGTGAGAAAGCTGCTGATAGCAATTCGCTCCCTCTTCGACCACGATGGTGGGTTAGTGCATTGACAAAAGTATATTGCTACCTTAAAGCGTTGTTGCTCTTTTTGCACCGTTTTCGTCCAATTTTTTGTTTGTCTAGCTAGTCGGTCTCTGTTTGTCTATTTCTCAGTGTGTCAATATCCTTATTAGCCTGTTTCCCCATCCGTTTTTTTCTCCGTTCGTCTATTTCCTCGTGTGTCATACATTTATCTGTAACATGAAAAATCAAACTCATATGGTTTCTAAAGTTAATGGAATAAGTTTGTTTATCATACCTAACCTAACTAAACACAGTTTAGATTTTACGTACCCTTTATGCATTATTTTTTAGCTGATTACCAACCGTCTTTATCTTAAGGCTTGGTCCCCACTCCCCGAGCAGGCACGGTTAAGGCTCTGTCAACACCAATTTAAAAGTATTTCCTTCATTAGGGTGCCCTTATTTGGAGTCCCGCCGATTAGCGCCGATCAAATTTTACAAAAGAATAAATCCAATCAACTTTCCTGAAAAATATGAAAGAAATCTGTGAGATTTTCTTCTGTCTGTAAAAAAAAACAAGCATATTATTCTCATAAAGACTGTATTCTAGCATTACTATTGCTTTGGTTACTATAGAGTCAGCTTACTTTATAAGATTGTAGAAATTCTTTTGACTGATAAAAAAAAACTTAATTTTGAGTTATGCCATCCACAACAATCTTATTGAAATAAATGTTTTTCTTTTATAAAATATACATGGAGTAGTATACTAAATATTTATCATTAGCACTATTATTGCAGTTATTATTGAAAAACTTGCTGCCAACTGCTAAATACAAAAGATTTAAAATATCGAATTGCTCTCGTAAAAACTTTTCGATTGTTATCTGATTGATACTCCACAATATTCAAGACAAGACAAATTGCTCGTAAGATTCCAAGAAAGATTATTTATTGTAATATTTTGGACGCCAAGTCGCCATTTGTTCCAGAGGAAGATTTCTGCGAAATCCGGGATCAAATCAATTATTCCCCATAACTTTTGCTGGGGATCAAATGAAATTTTTAATTCGGCCCCTCGGGCCTGCGTCGCTTCTCGGTATTGTATTAATAAAGCGGATTTTAGGCCTTATCCTTTTCTTTTAGGATTTTTATCACTTGTTATATAAAGAACATAAATTGCTAGGGTATGAGGTGTGGTTTTTTATCCTTGATAAAAACTCGTTAAAGTCAACAAGAAATGAGAGTACAATGAGTCTTTTGAATCCTCAATCAACTGGCGTCGAGTGCTCTTGTCTACTGTTCTATTCGACATAGCAAAATCCGTATTTTCGAATCGCTCGTTACAAACTTGTCTGACCGGGTGGCCAAAACTGGCTCTAAGTGTTTTTTGTAGTGACTGGACAAACCTAATCGGGTTTTAGTCACTCAGTTTTTCAAAAAAATTTATAATTTTCTATGTATAATAAATAAATAAAAAAACATTGTAGTGTGTTTTTGTAATTATATCAATATGTAAAAAAAATACCTAGAATATGCCGATGTCTGTAAACGACAGCGACGCCGTCAATAAGTTTGTGCTATTCGAGTGCTTGTTATTAATGGAGAAGTTTCCTAGTTTTTTTTATTCACTATTATTACAATTAAGGCCAAATTATACACAACTGCTGAAGAATTATCAAATTATCTCTAAAAATGAAAAAGTTACAGGACTTGAGTTACGATTTTAAGATAATTTCGCTCATCGGGAACCGGTCGCCTGACGTCATCAACGTAAATTCGTCAACTCAAATTATTTATTACTGACGGATTTCAATTTTCACTATACATATATTAATTTAAGGCTATATTTTAATTTTATGAAGTTTAATAAAAGCAGTTTTATAGTTATTTATGCAACTGTACTGTAACGAGAGGTTGATAATAGTATCACATGAGTGTTTTAATACCTAATTATGTACACTTGCATATGTCGTAGGATAATTTGATACTTCGAATCTTCGCGAAAATCCTAGAGGTTTTGCGAAAACGCGGATAATTAGACATAGGCGAAAAATTATCAAATCTTACTGGACAAAGTCAGGATTTTTGCGAAATTACTCGTTACTATAGCAATATTGCGAAACGAAACGCTGGCTGTTATGAAATAAGAACGCTGATTGGTCGGTCAGCGCGTTCAATAAGAGATCGTCTCTGATTGGTTGACGTCTTAAATGTCAATCATTTGTTGCCGCACGTTATTTGTTTACGTTTGTGTCTGAGTTAAATTGCAGAAGTGTTTTGTTTTTTATCGTAAATAGTGTACCTACTTGGACTTAAATAAAGTGGTAAATAAAAGTGCTACACGGATGTAGTGTCATATATCATAAAAGTCTTAGTCAACCACTCAACAACAACAATGCTTTCGAGATTGGTTTAGCGGTGTTTTGTTTGTCATTGTGTTAAAAGTGGACTATAAAATTGGACTTGAACTAAAAAACGGTTTGAATAGGAGGTTTGGTTTTCATATAATTATGACAGATTCGACAGAGAATGATGTTCAACCTTCAGCAGAATCGGAGAATTTGGAGGTTATCTCCGATAAAGACAAATTTTACATAGAGTTAAGAAAGTTTTACGATAGTAGAGTTGACGGTACAACTAAACCAGAATGGACTAAAGAACGCGTAAATGCTGTAATAAATTCAATTGAACAATTTAACACTGCGAGTGTACTTAAGCAACCAAAAACACAACAACAGTATAGAAATGCAAAAAAATACGACGTGATGAGTGTAGGTGAAGAAAAACTTCTGATACTGAGAAGAAAGGATCTTAACTCTCCTGTTGTACAAGTACCTTCAACAGATATGTATTATGATATTCTTCTGCAGGCGCACATATCAACTGGGCATGGAGGACGCGACAAACTGATATATAACCTAAAGCAACAATATGTGATACCGGTACCGATTATGATTTTGTTACTCAACTTGTGTAAGATCTGTCTGAATAAAAAAAGTTGCCCAAAAACAGGAATTGTTGTACGCCCCATAATTTCTCAAGACTTTAACAAACGTGGGCAGGTAGATTTAATTGATCTCCAGTCAACTCCTAGCCACAATTACAAATGGATTTTAAACTATCAAGAACACCTCACTAAGTTCTGCTTTCTGAGACCTTTAACCAGTAAAAAAGCAACTGAAGTAGCCATAGCTCTATTAAAAATATTCTTAGAAGTGGGTGCGCCAATGATTTTACAGAGTGATAATGGCAAGGAATTTACTGCCAGCATAATAAAAGAGCTAATCACATTGTGGCCTGCATGCAAGATAGTGAATGGACGTCCCCGACATCCTCAAAGTCAAGGTTTGTTTGCAAGTTTTGCACTATCCCGCTTACCGCTATGCATTTTTCTTTCACCCAAAGGTTGCCTGGTAGAGATTGCTACCTTAGCAATAAGGCCACCTATGTTGTACTGTCTTTTGTTGTTATCTGTTGTTTTGTATTTTTTTTTATGTGCAATAAAGTATTTTTTTCTTTTTTAGGTTCGGTAGAAAGGTGCAATCAGGATGTTGAGAACATGTTGCGTTCCTGGATGTCCGACAATAACTCAACTGAATGGTCACTGGGATGCTATTTCGTTCAGTTCCAGAAAAATTCTTCGCATCATCGCACAATAGGACGTTCACCATACAAAGCCTTGTTTGGTCACGATCCTGTAATTGGCCTGTCTTCAACTTATTTGCCTAGAGATACATTGTCAAAATTAGAAAATGAAGAAGACTTACAACAGGTTTTAATTAATGAAAATCCTCCTCGCACTGAAGATATTCAAGATGAGCGAAATGCTGCTGTTGTTGAAAATGCAATCCTTTCCTGTAAGCAGCTTTCTAACGAAACCACAAATCAGTATGTTTCCACTGATCAAAAAATGACTACCCGAACACAAACTTCAACACAATCTACCCCTCTTTCATCTATGACACAATATAAAAAAGAAGAAATGATTATCGATCTGAGTAATAAAGCGGACAAATTTGTAGTAGCCGCCGATTCTGCAAATAACATTACAGTTTTAGAAGATGTAATAATTGTCCCAGCAAGTACAACAAAAACGATCTGTCTTGATAACAATATCGCTATAAATGACACAAATTCCCACACAAATGTACAACAACAACATTCCAGTAATATTGTTGCTACTGAAGTTAAATGTTGTATTTGCCAAATTACCACATCCGATTCACTCAAATGTTCAAAATGCCAACAAGTGATTCACGGCGCATGTGGAGTGTCTGAAGTTAGAGAAGGTAGTAGTTCTTCTAATATTAAATGTAACTTATGCTGGCAAGAAGATTCCATTAAGAAAGAAAGAACAAGTTCGCATAAAAATTTAAAAAGAGCAGCTGCGACTATGTGTACTATATCCAACGAAAAATTTAAAGAAATAGATGTAGGTGCTACAATTTTGGTTGATGTTCCGAAGTACGATCGTGCACCCTTAGATAACAAAAACATTACAGGACGAGTAATTGATAAGAAGAATGGTTTGTTTCAAGTTGGTACCTCCGTTGGTATAATTAAAGATTGGCTACCAAGAAACGCACTTCAAATATCTCCAGCAGCTCAATTTACAGGCCCCGTTCCCGAGGTAGTATTACCTATTCGTGGTATTTCCTTACAACTATCACCATTCGGCGGACAAGGGTTTAAGCAATGTCATTGCAAGAAATCAAGCAAACAATGTTCCTCAAATAAGTGTGCTTGTAAAAAGCACGGTTTGCTTTGTAATTCCAAATGTCATAAATCTTTGAATTGCTGTAACAAGTAAAGTCTTACTAATAATTTCATATTACTATTTACTAAACGCAGCTGTGCTTGCATTGCAACTCCAATGTTACAGGTCCATGCAACTCAGCGTAAGTTTCACATTAGTAACGTATTTAATTATCTTTTGTTCTGTGATTATTCGCTTTTCAAATTTTTTCTAGTTATCTTTTAATTTTTGCTTACTATTAACAAAATAAAAATAAAAATATATATTAAGCATTATGTCATGTTATAAATACATAATTGTGTTTAGGTCTTTGAATAAGTCTATTTTTTCCTATTTTTGCTAATTCAATAATAATTTGTTGTAGTTATTTTGTTCACTATAAGTGAACCAGAATGTGATAATAATTTTGCCTCAATATATCTTAAGTTTAGCTGTATAAGAGAAGAGAAGGCTGATGAATGAGTGATTTTATCTCAAGACTTTAATTCACAAGACTGATCAATTCCATTGTTGCACTATTAAACTAATTGTTTACCTAACCAGTTTCATCCAATTTACTGATTATGGATTACACCCTAAAATTGGATCAGTTTTTTTTACGACTGAGATCTCCTATTGTCTGTAGAAAACAACATACATACTAAAATTTTCAATAAAAAGTTTATAAAAATCAATTTAGTGATTTTCCTTTCTCACCTATTCTAAACCTTCATAACTCTATGATACAATACTTCAAGTTCATCATCGGCAAACTAGGAACCAATCAGAAGTCAGCCAGCAAAATTGTAGCCAATCAGTGTTGAGCACATCAAATCTTACTAGAACGACGAGTATTTTCGCAAAAATCCTGACTTTGTCCAGTACGATTTGATAATTTTTCGCCTATGTCTAATTATCCGCGTTTTCGCAAAACCCTTAGAATTTTCGCGAAGATTCGATTTATCAAATCATCCTACGACACATACAAGACTATATCTATTGGGAGGGTGCGAAGGTATAATAATCGATCGCAGCGCTCATGGTGGCAAAAAGTAGAAATAAAGAAGGCTCTGTAATCTGCTTGAAAACGATATTTAATTTATTACTAGCGATACAGGAATAATTATATATGTTTATTATCACTTAGTAAAATTATTAAAGTAGCTTTATACTCTTGTTTTACAAAATCTACAACTAAAAAAGAAGTAAACAAACCCTGATATAACCAAAATAAAACACTCTTTTTGAATAGATCTTACTTGCCATATTTAATTTAAATGACCAAAAATGATTTCACAACACTTTGTCTACCCAAATCATAGTAATTTTGAAATTTACATTAATAACACAATATGTATAGTATTTTTTAACATTTTGTCACGATGCCGCCATTACATATCAAAACGTCAAAACGGTCAGGTGGTCAGAGCCAACAAAGTTGCAACACGCTAGGTGGCGCTAAACGCGTGCACGGAGCCAATACCCATTTTTTTATTTTTTCTTATTTTTATTAGGGAAACAAACAATATTTTAATACATATGGATTAAAAACACCCATGATATTTATCTAAACCCATGATATGTATCCTCTATAAAGGTTTTGACTTTGTCTTTGACTTTCCTCTCCCTTCTCGTCATTAGTTCTTCCGCAAGAGTGTTATAATGTTGTACTGAATTTCATAATGCGTTACTCGCGCGGGCGCGCGGCGCTGCAGGACCAGCTCTCGCTCGGGATATTGTAATGATGGCAGTAAGCTGTTTCAAGACCCCTTACAGAGGATTTAAAGCATGGGTGTAGATAAACATCATAAAACTTCTCCATTGTGACATTAAACCGTGAAAAAAACGCTCGACGCCAGCCAAAGGATTCGAAAATAGGGCCTCGTCTTTAGCTTTTAATTATCATTATAGTTAGATTTTGTCTTATGAAAAGGTAAAAACCACATGAAAAAATTGTGAGCAAAGTAAATACGAATATCAGTAACAGCTAACGGAAAATTCCCTTTCCAGTCGTTTGCGTGTAATTCATCTCTGAGTATAATGCCATAACACCTCGGGAATATTTATAAGGCCGTATTCAGCTGAATGGAAAATTATACCGAAAAATATGGCTTCTTTGTAGTAATCGAATTGAGAGATAATATAATTTTTAAGAAATAACTGATTGCTTATTGTAATTTCAGTAGAAAGGCTTCAAGGATTTATTATATTGCAACTAATTCCTAATGATTTACTTATTGTATAGAACAGAATATTCTTTGTCCACGGCCATTTTATCCACAGCACGCCCGTCAAGTCATATTGAACTCGATACAAAATTATTTTGTTCTCAGTGGCGGCATGGCAGCGGTGGACGGACAATCGGCCTAACTATTTATTTTTATTGGATAAGGGAAATATACAACCCAATAAATATATAAATAAATGAACAAACGAACGAACGAACAAATAAATAATAAACAAACAAACAAACAACCAAACAGACAGACAGACAGACAAACAAACAAATAAATAAATAAATAATATACAACATCATAACATCATATACATTGCTCCGAGTCCTAAGTAAGTAGCTAGCACTTGTGTTATGCAAATCAGAGACAACGTAGTCCAATAAAACTAGCTTTATCTGGACATAATTAATAATGTAGTTGTTTTTATTAGTTTATCGGATATTGATATTAAGTGTCAAATATTAATTAGATATGTGATGTAAGAAATCCGGGGTGGTAACCGTTTCATATAAAAATCATGAAAATTCGTACATTACCTAGCTTTTCCCCTAAAAGCAAAATACTTAACCAAATACCTTGTTAGTATAATTTTATGGTGCATTAAAATGCTATCACCTAATAGCAAAATTAAACTGAATCCAAATTTGCATGTTCGTTTTTTTTCACAGTATTCATCTGATCTCAATATCTAGATAAGCCAAAATGGTAACTATGATGCTTGTATCTTATTAAGCTATGATGCATCTTTTTAGACATTTTAGACAAAAATTAAACATTTATTTTTTACGTTTCAATAATAATGTATTTCTCAGTAGTTAATTTTTTTTTTGTTTTATGCGAAGTTTCTAAGTGTTTAATTCCTTTTATTTTAACTATAACTAACACTAATTTATGACATAGAAAAATAAAATTTCAGTTATCTTATTATGTCCCGATAAAGCTAGTTTTATTGGACTAACGGTGGTACAGTAATAGGCACGTATCTTGAAATTTTTTCGACGGAGTGGAGAAGTTCGCGCAAGTGCTCTTGTGAGCGACCAATAGCGCGCGCCCCTCTCCCGCCGCCCGCGTCCCTCACCGCTACGCATACCCAAAATACGCGTTTTGCGCAATCCCCACCCGATTTCAAGTTATATCACAAATACCCAGACCTGAGACAATATAGAAACGTTCATTTTATACATTGACCCAGCCGGGGACCGAATCCGGGACCTCAAGAGATGGTGACGCCTTGAAAACCGGCGTGCAAACCACTCGACAACGGAGGTCATCATAGTACATAATAAATAAAAAGTACAAACAAATATGTATTGCGTTTGTTCATATGCTAACGCAGCTAGTAATATAATAAGTCTATGTAACGCAGTTACTACCTTAGAGCATTAAACCAATTACTTGGTTGAATGTCCTAAGGTTTCTACTAAGAAAAGCATAGAGCATTCACGTTAATGCAAGAGATTGAGATTATCTATACTAGACAATGTTTACAAATTACAGCGTGTACCTATTGTTTATCTTGTTACAAGCAAATACTATTGGATGTTTTAGGTCTGACCCGTGACCTTTCTTATAGTGCGTCAAATTAAATTAATTTAATTTTCTATCTGTACACTTTAATGCTTAGGTCAGATTGTATGCAGCCACCCTTAGCTCTTGCTAGATGCACGGCGTTCTTTATTTGATCTGACGCAAACATATTCCTCCGTTTGCATGCATCAGCATGTCTGCAAGCTATCGTACTGCACGTACAGTCCGACAGAAATAACAATTTTATATAAATGTTTCCGTTTTATGGATTCATAAAATGAATGGAATGGTTTCTAGTTGTTAGTAATAATAGATAGTCTTACCAAAATGTGTTGAATCGCAAATTCTTTTTAGGGTTCCGTACCCAAAGGGCAAAAACGGGACCCTATTACTAAGACTCTGCTGTCCATCTGTCTGTCTGTCTGTCTGTCACCAGGCTGTATCTCATGAACCGTGATAGCTAGGCAGTTGAAATTTTCACAGATGATGTATTTCTGTTGCCGCTATAATAACAAATACTAAAAACAGAATAAAATAAATATTTAAGGGGGGCTGCCAAAAAACAAACGTTATTTTATTTGCCGTTTTTAGGTACGGAACCCTTCGTGCGCGAGTCCGACTCGCACTTGGCCGGTTTTTTTATTTTCATTTCATAATTCATAAACATGTCAGACTTAGGTTTACTAAATGCTGAGGTAGACAATGAGCAAAGAAAATTCTGGTTATGCTACTAAATAACCTATAAATAAATCTATTCAAAATTGACTCATTTTGAATAGGTTTATCAAAAGGCTCTTAAAAATATTTATACCCCTATACAATTTGAATATTTTTAAGCTCATAAATGTTACACATACATACGTATTATATATATTATTAAGAGAGAGTCAAAATTGACATACTTATTCCTTTTTTGGGTAATTCGAAAAACACACAAAGTGACAATTAAATCAAAATAACCTTTTCATTCGTTTTGCTGATAAATTCAAATTTTAAGGTAGGCGCTAGGAAATAAATTAATTACATAGAGAACCGCATGTGATTAACTTCATCCGATCTAATGTATTTACCATCAACTCCATTAGGTCGTGTAAATATTTTTTATTCTTTTCTAAGTCTCAAAAAAATCATGACAAAACGATAGAGCTATATTTAGTATTAAATCGATCTTCACAATTGAACATAATTCTTTATTAATGTGAGAGAAAATAATGGAAAAGACTTCTTTCAATACAAAATACAAGGAACAAATATGACACACAGCACGAACGTATGAACGAGATTATTCGTAAACAATATTCGCGCTACATTTCTTTCAACGGTATATTTGCTACTACAGTCGTCTACATGGCGTAGCTCGTAGCTCGTAGACAACCGTCTACGACGTAGTCCAATATCGATAAATATTTGTTTTCATTTTACGTTACTTCTCATTCAGAGAGGAACTGAATTGTTTACTATGTCAAAGACATCACTACTTTCAATTCTAGTCTTCTTTCAAAACGTCTCCCTTTTAATTTTAAACCAAAAAAAATACCCAATTAAACTACGTAGTAGTACATTTCGATAATCAGAATAATGTATTGCCATTTTATTCCACCCAAAGTAACTGGGCACTATATTTTTAAAGTGAAATTTTAGCCTCACCCAGCTTATAAGAAGAAAATTTTCAAATTAAGGTGGCAAAAAGAATTTTTACGAGTTAATACTCGTGCAAAAAATGAAATCCATCATTTTTCAGATTCTGATGGGTATCTTTGATACCTATCAGCTCACAATGGACTAAGGTTATCGGCTCTGTCTGGGAATTGAAATACTAGCTTCAATAGCAGTATTGAATATCGATTAAAGCTAGAGCTTTGTATAGAGAATTGGAATTCTATTAAATAAAATTAATTAATAATTCTGCCGTTGTTGTTTTAACTCGTAAAATAAACGAAGAAACGTCTTTCGTTACCTGATTTTGAGGTAACATTGAAGGAAACTCGTGTGCGCTACTTTTAATTACTTTTGGGGTAAAGAACGTGGTTTGCGTATAAATGTCTTTATGACGTCACTTTCAGTATCCGTTGGGGATATTAAGGTAATGTTAGGAGTTTTACATTTCCTGGTACAATTTTTCAATACAATTTTACGTTTAAGGGTAAAACTTTAGAGCACCCGATTCTGTATCTTTTGTAGTTTTTTTCTCTTTTGGTGCTTAGTTATATCTTTTCGAATCTCTCAGGTGGCTCTAGATACGTGTCACGAAATCAAAAACGAATTTCAACCACACCACACAGTCCGTAATTACTCAAACGGATAGCCAGTTACATAACAGCGAGCGTGATATCCGAAAAAATATATATCGAGGCGAATAATATATAGATGTGGGGTCAGCCGGCCGACGCCATTTGCAAATTGGCGAGACGTGAACGTTTTATAAACCCCTGTATTTGGTTTTCGAGATCATCCAGCTTTGACGCCCAATAAAATATTATACGATTTAACAGCGCAGCGGATTTATAACTTGTTGATTAATTTAAAAAAGGGCTAATTCATTGACCCTTTTCAGAATAAAACGCTGACATTTTTAATTTAGGTTCGAAGGATGGTGCTAATTTTGTTGAACAAATATTTAAAGATTACGTTGTATGTTAAAATAATGCAATTTTAATGGATAAAATTTATGAACTTAATAAAAGAATACGTTCTATTCGATCTGCCAAGAAAACTTTTTTATGCAAATCAAACATCATGATCTCTTGTAGTCATACATCATGAGCTAATTTTATCCGTTGTAGGTATATTAATATTTCAAGACTAATACTTGTCACCTAGCTATATTAAGCGTCACCTGAACACTTAAGTGAAGTCTTACAACCACCATTTATATAGAAACACAACTAAGAGTGCTATTAGACTATCATATAAATATGATCATATATGTATGAGTCATTTTTATATGAAGAAAATAGGACGGTCTAATAACTACATGTGATTCATATTGTCTTTGATCATAGTTATGGGATCCTATTTGACAGCGAGCGTACAAGTAGGATCATATTCGTCGCCCCAGTAGCGATTCTTTCCTCTATTCGCCTAACTTCAAAAAATGGCGTCTTCAAGTGCAAGAATTTTGACTGGAATATTGAAATAACAAAAATATTTATTACTCTTTACGACGAAAATGAGTGTTTATATAATAATCTTGTTCCGGATAACGAAATATGTTTTTACAAAACTCAAATACGTCTTTTATTTTTTGCTTTGTTCTTAACAGTTTTCTTCTTTTTTAATGCTATTAATAAAAATTGCACTCATAGCAACGGAAAACACAGCTAAATCGTTATCCATCTTAATTTATGACATTGTTTATATGATCATAGTTGGATCATAAGTGTAATATGTAAAAATGAAGGACAGCATCATTTAACTATGATCATAGAATTTGACAGATATGAAATCATATATAAATGATAAATATATGATAATGTAATAGCGGCCTAAAGAAGAGTAGTTTAGTGCTTACAAATCAAGATAGCGCCATTACACATTATTTTTCTTACTTTTGAAATTCGTGATGAGATTTTCAACTATAACTTTTATATTTTTAACCATAATCCACATACATAAGTCGCTTACATGCAGCATTTAGTCGTATTTTTTTTATTCTAGGGTGTTGACAAGTACGCAAGCATTGAATAAATATGCCACCTGTAAGTTTAATAAAATATTAATTTATTTTGAAATAGATAATAGTAATTTATTCACTTATAGTAACTTGCGGTACCTCTTAGCATCTAAAACGGCTATTTATATAGATCTTTCGAGTGAAATCTAGAATTTTTATCTCTGTTTAGGCAGAATAAATTTAAAGTTTTTTCCAAATGAATGTCTAGTGGTGTGACTTTAGCGGAATGACAACTTTATCGATAATTTGCAATTGCGTTGTATTGTAAGTCAATGTATAATTTCCTTTAAGTTTAAAATTAATAATTGGTGAAATTTTCGTCTGAAGTTTATTATAATGGAAGAATGTATAGCAATTTAAAACTTTTTCTGTGGGTTGGGGAAAACGGAGTATTTTTTCTGATTTCTATAACACAAGCGCTTTTTCATGAAATCAGAGCAATTTAATTTAATTATTGTAATAGTGTATTATATCTATTTATTTACACAGATTAGTCTTTATCCTTAGCCGTAAAATACAACATTATTTCATACAATAGCTCTTTATTTTCTGTACACCATATTGATTTATGTAATGTGCTTGTCTAGAAATTACACTGTAAATGTGTAATAATATGACTATTTATTTGAATTAAATATTTTTATTCGAGTTTAATACAAGAGGAACTTTTGAATGAAAAGTATTGTAGAGACCTTACATACAAAACCTTACTAATATTACAATTGCGAAACTCCGTTTGTTTGTTTGTTTAACTCGATCATCATACAAAATAAATATATTACCTACCATATCGACTGTTAAACTATCGATAGTTTTACAACACTACTTTAGTGCTTCGAGTGATTTGAATAGGTATTAGTATTCATTGCGAAGATGCTGTTTTTGAACAGGGCCTTATAATTAAACTTTACTACTTACAGAGTTCGTACTCATTGCGAATTTTAGAGTGGAATTGAGGTCAGGTGGTTTTAGGTTATGTACTGTGTTTGATTAAAACATAGTTTTCTCAGTAAGAATAATAGGAATATTAAATTTTACCACAAACAAAGTGATAAGCGTTATTTTGTTATATTCTACGTAAAAAATACGTTACCTACCAGAATTTTAATAAGATTACAAACATTCGATTTCTTTATGTTATTCGACCAAAATCACTATGTCACTAAATTTAAAATGTCACTAAATATTTATTGAATACTAGCGGCTGCCCGCGACTTCATATGCGTGGAAATTTTTTTGCTATCCCTCGGGAACAATACTTTTTTTCGGGATGAAATGTAATGGATAGTATTTTTTCCATCTCTCGGGAACAGTTCATTTTATCGGGATGAATTACTCTGTGTCCTTTTTTACACCCATGACAATATGGTATGCAAAATTTCATGACAATCGATTGAGTAGTAAAAACATGAAGGTGTAACAAATAAACAAACAGACTGACTTTCGCATCTTTAATACGTAAGGATAAGCGGCCGCCCGCAATTTCATCTGCGGGAGTTTTTAGTTAGCCCTCGGGAACAATACTTTATTCGGGACTAGCTTCCGCCCGCGACTTCGTCTGCGTGAAAAGTTTTTTGCTATCCCTCGGGACCATAACTTTTTTCGGGATGAAAGGTACCCTATGTCCTTCTCTGTGCCCCTGACAACGTGTATGCAAAATTTCATGATGATCGGTTCAGTAGTTAAGACGTGAAGGCGTAACAAACAAACAAACAAACGGACTTTCGCATTTATAATATTAGTAAGGATGAAACGTACCCTATCTTATGTCCTTTTCTGTACCGCTAACAACGGGTATGTAAAATTTCATGATGATCGGTTCAGTAGTTAAGACGTGAAAGCGTATCAAACAAACAAACGGACAATCGCATTTATAATATTATACTAATATAGGATAAGGATACTAAGGATTTATAAGTAAGGATCTCTACAAAACTTTCCATTCAAAAGTTCCTCATTTAATTTCAACAAAATTCGAATTCGATTAAATTCAAACAAACAAGATATTTCACATTTCCAGTGTAATTTCTGGACAAGCACATTACATAAATCAGTATAGTGTCTGTCTTCTTGAACAGCTGCTCCTAAGCCGCTGGACAACTCCGTACTGGTCGTTCCAGAGAACACATTTACTGGTAAATATAACTAATATTGTCTATTTGCTTTATTCTTGACTTGCTTTCGCCCGCGACTTCGTCCGCGTAGACACTCGGAGGGATTTCGGAAAATATTTTTTTTACTAAGCATTATTCACGGTATTTGGTTAGGTTAGTTAGATAATAATGTACTAACAGTATAAAAAAACAATATTTTTCTGAATGTAATTGCTAAATAATTATTTTAAATGTCAAAATATAAAAAAACTAAAGATACATTTTGATGGTATCACCATAGGTACAAGAACTTTAAATTAATTTAGAATGAATTTAAAGTTCTGGCAGTAGTATAATAATAATGGGTATTACAATAAAAAGTAATGTGAATTGGGTATCAAAGTCAAATATTTATTCAAATAAAAAAAAATTGAGCGCTTTCGAATCCTTCCTTCCTTACTAATATTATAAATGGGAAAGTCCGTTTGTTTGTTTGTTTGTTACGCCTTCACGTCTTAACTACTGAACCGATCATCATGAAATTTTGGATACACGTTATCAGAGGCACAGAGAAGGACATAGGTTACCTTTTATCCCGAATAAAAGTATTGTTCTCGAAGGATAGCAAAAAAACCTTCCACGCAGACGAAGTCGCGGGCGGCCGCTAGTCGTCAATATTTTCCTATACCACCACCGTTTAAGTGTGTGTTGGTCAATTAATAATTATAACGTTTTTATAAATAATAACGTGGCCGCGTGTTTGTCGATGTTTTAGATATTTAGATAATGCTGCCATCAGTGGCGAGGGGTGAAATTATGGCGAAGGTAAGCCGTTCTACAAAAATGTTATGATCTGCATAGTGGATCGGTGGGGTAGGATTTCTAAAAGGTAAGCCGATAGGAATTGGCTTGTATGGACCCTTCGCCACTGGCTGCCATATATCAACCAATCCACAGTAGACTTTTAACAGCAGCAGCTGTCTTTTTACAACCATAAAAACAAGCATGGCGCAGCGGTTTTATATCTTGAATCCGTTATTCTCTATTTCCCGGTTTCTGAGGTACTTTACAAAGCGTAAGCGGACTACATTAGCCAATGTTATTACTAAAACCAAATAATGTAAACCCCTTATCGAACAGTAGCCTTTGGTAAAAGTACCTCAGAAACCAGGCATAAGTGGGACAAACAGCTGATTTCTTGTCAGATAAGCTTTGGCTTAGAACAGCTGCCAAAAGCGCAGGATAAAGCATACGACAAGTTTCATCCTAAGAATTTGGAGGCAACTTAAATATTTTCCCGTGGAAAAACTTTAATTAGATAGCTACCTGCAGCTCTACATTTGTAACTGGAGTTTGATAACCAGCTTCGTAATATTATTTTTTAGCTGTTCTTAACTGGTTATTAAAGAAGAAGACTTTTCCACATTTGTAACTAGATTATATTTGTTAAAGTTACCTATTTGTTAATCTTTCTCCTTCATTTTATTTATTTTACACATAGGGCTACACGAAACTTTAAAATCACACCAAAGACCAAAAAGTAAACATTTTTATAAGCCACACTAAGAAAAAAACTAAAAGAAAATCTAGACAAGAAATAGAATAGAAGTTTTGGAAGCAATTTCATCAGGTCGTAAAACATATAAAATGTTTTGATCTATTACTCTAAAGATTTATATGAGTTTTCTAAGTGGCGCATAAATCACGGCTCACGTCGCAGGAGATTGGCAACTAGGGGCGTAGGAAGTCTGGGTCTTCTAGAAAACCTAGAGCTAGGGTTGCCTCTACTGAAAGAACTTTTTAGCACCATTAAACGTGATTATAGCACGTGAATAGCAGACATTTTTCTTATAAGTGCCTGTTTTTTCTCCAAAAATCCAAATACAAATTCAATCTGTATGGGAGTATCCTTGCGACGATTATGGAACTCCTTGTACACAACCTATTGTTGCAAAAAAACTGTTTTATTTTTCTGAAAGAAAATCATGAAAAGAATTGTTTTTTCACACAGACGAACAGTACAGAAATCAAAATTATTAAGGAAGTTTTCATTCAAAATTAATACTTATATGGGTTCATATTATAGTTTCCTGTTTATTTTTGAACCTACAAATCACCTTTTTGGTTGAACAGTACCAAGTTTTTAAAAGTTGGCAACTTTTAAAAACGCGCACGGTAAAATCTCAATTCAGTTTATGTTTTTTTGAAGTAAACAAACTTAGTTAATAAACTTAGTTAGAACGAAGAATAAAAATTATATTCTAATTATTGATTTGATTAGTTCATGTTACATCCTAACACAACCACATATTGTATCTCTTGATACTTACTCCGAAATGGCAACATAAATTTAAAATGAATAATTACTATTCACAATACTTAAATACACACAAAATGAAGCTTCATCACCTCACTGACATTACAAAAATATCAAATATGAAATCCTGGAACAGATTCCCGCCCGATAATATCAAGATGGTGGCAGCCCTAGTGCTCAGCTGCTAATGTGGATTGCTGAATCACTAGCCAGGCGCGGAGCCTCGTCTCGTGGAGTTGCTTATCTCTTTTGTGTTCACGCCACAGACGCAGAAAAGCCGTCTGTGTCTTTGAGTATAATCAATGCTCTAAGGTCTATGCCTGCTTCTACTCGAAAACCATTGCATGTAAATCGAGCAATAGTAATTCGGTCATATGATAATAATCTTTGCATTATAACAGTCATTTGTTTCGCAACAGTCGTTGTGTATTGATTTATTTCACAAAATTGTGAAAACATGTTTGTGAAATTTTTTATCCAATGCAGGGTACTAAAATAATGTGTTAAACTAATTTAGGTACCTATTCAATATTATTTATATTCATCAACCTTAATACATTAGATATGGACCGTCGGCCAAGGAGCTGATTTTCAATCTATCGCATATTAGGACCAGACTACATTGATAAGATAGCCATTAGTTTGGTGTAATCAAATATTGTCGTCTGGGTTGCGAAGTAGGAAGCTTCTGGAAGATGTGCCACCCTGAACATATAGCCTCCCATACAATGATCTCCAATCGCAAAAAATAATCGATCGAATATTGATATAAATGTTAAACAGGGTCGTAGGTGGCATCATTACAAACATATTAGACATCGGCTTGGTTAGTTTTCAGGAAGCATGCGCGCGGCCAGGGTAGAAACATACAGACGTTTTTTCCAAAAAATAATCGACTACGTATTGGCATTGTAATTACATTCAGCTGGCGAGGCAGGTCCCAGGCGTATATACACGACCCTGTTCACCATTTATATAAATATGCGATCGATATTTTTTTAGCGATGGGTGACCATGTTCAGGGTGGCATATCTCCCAGAAGCTTCCTACTTCGCAACCGAGATGATGATATTTGATAACACCAAGCTAATGGCTATCTTGCGAATTTGGTCCGATGCTAATATGCGATGGATCGAAAATGACCCTGGTTGGCCGACGGTCCAATAGGTTCTGCATGTATAGCATGCATGATAGATAGATATCTAAGTAATAACTTTCTAAGTTATATCTAAGCGCTTGGCCGGTCGTCAACTGGCGAGCTTGTCGTAAAAGCAATGTGTCTTAGTTTAAGAAAGAAACAGCCACAGAGTAAAATAGAAACTATCAGTTTAATGCCTAAAAGTGACATTCATTTACTTATGCAGTACAGTCATGAATAGATTTTTTTTATAATAGAATCTCGTAATATTTTATTTGGCAACACAAACACATACACAAAAACAAAAATGACAACGATCTTAAAAACAAATAAAAGTGTTTTAAGTTATGCGGACAAAAAAAAATATGCGTTTCATTCGATAAGAGTTGACTGTTAAGAGTGTACTAATGACGGAAAAGCCTCCATCCTAGAATACTATGTTGATAATGGTTTACACGTTACTTATTTTGTTTTGTTTACACTTTACACGGATACTCGGTTTCCACGATACGAGTACCATCCCAGTGGCCGTCAGAGTACACTACGTCAAGTCAATTCTCGTCAAAACGTGACTTACAAAACCTAAGTAGGTACTGTGTCGGCAACATAAATTTTGTTCTAAAATTGTCTCATAGATAGACTGGTTCACGCCTAGCCTGCGGCGCCAAAAGGCAACTTTACAGTGTCATAAAAACACGGTCGCCATTTTATTTGGGATTTAATTTTGTTTATCGGCAGTTTTAAGGGCGAACTATTTTATGAATGTTTAAAACTGCACTCGCCCGCTCAGTACAATGTTCGAGGACGTAATTAAATTTTAAACGGGTAGACCGTAAACGTTGATTAAAACGTTACAAGTTTTCGCTACACTGAATTTGGCGTGTGGTTCTTGTTATTGTTATATTTTTACTTATAATATTTACTACTAGTGGCTCCGTGAGCTGTAGACCTCGCGATAAAATAAATAAAATGTCGCCATGAAGTTTTGAAAACACACAGTAGGTACATGAGTATTCGCAGCTAAATGGTGCTTCTAATTTTGATAATTTTCCAAAATGGGTGAATATTTTTTTATAAATTTCGAAAAATTGGCTTGACTAAACAGTTATATATAATTATCGAACCCACTCACAATATTTCACCAGAATCGGTTGAGAAACGGGACCTGTAGAGGAGATCAAACAGCCGGAAAGCCGGACTGAAATATGTATTTTTAACATTTGTCCGTCATTTTGAAAAATTTTAAAAAACTGGCGTGACATAAACATTCTATATTATTTTCAAACCTGCTCACAAAATTTCACGAGAATCGGTTGAGAAATGCGACCTGTAGAGGAGAACATACAGCGCTGGGAAACCGGACTGAAATAGGTTTTTTTAACATAATATCTCCGCTAATTTGTAAAATTTCAAAAGACTGGTTTGACAAAACTGAATTTGGCGTGAGGTTTTTGTTATTGTTATAATATTTTTACTTATAATATTTATTAGACAAACTTTTGGGATTTTATAAAGATATAAATTAATAACTTATGCAGTGTAGAGCGAAGGACCTCAGAACAAAGAAAAAAAATTCCCCCCAGTAGAAGTCGCAAGTGGGCGGTACACGTGTAACAATCAAGTCTACTTCTATGTTCTGTGCGAAGGGCTGTGACCAAGGTCTTAGAAAATTGCGAAATGGTGTGGAAGTATAATTTTTCTCCAAAGAAAAATGTAGTGTAGAAAAACGTAGTCCATGCTGTGCACCTTGGATACTTTTAAAAAATACATCGGAATTAAAAACTCTATGTCGTGATATTTACTACGCTTTAAATATTAGAAAGTTTATTATGTTTACGAGAAATTCCATTTTAGACACTTTTTTAGTACTTACTCATAAAAATAATCATGTTAAAAGAAGTAGGTTGCTTTCCATTGTCATCATTTATCAACAAAAATGTAAGCCTTCCAACGGAAATACATTTTATGGTTTGGAAAAACTGTCCGCTTAAAACATTCTTTTGAAACTCATCGGGAAAAAAGGTTGTGCGCCTCTGCCAGAAAGTGAAACCCCACTGTCACAGTGTACTAGGCAGAAGCGCCACTCTATTCAAAAACACTTCCGTCATTTTGTTTTCCTGCGCTAGAAACTGCAGCTTGGAAACTGATTCAGTACTGAATTTAGCCCGGTTTGGATTCAGATTTCCTGTACGCAATGTCTATGTGTGCGTTCATGGAAAATGGCGATTTTTCCAGAGTGTATTTTCTGTCTACTTTATAATTTGTGCCGCTGTCTTCCAATAGGAACGGCTATTATTTCGGGGTAGGCGAAAAAAATCGGGCGTTAATGCATCTATTGTTCGAATTTCTAGGCTACTGAGCCACTGGGTTCGGCCAGGGGTGCCACAACTTGGGCCGTGATAAATCGACTTTACTTGCCACCGATTGTGTCTTTTGTTGAACAAGCTGATTGATCAATCGGCGACCGAGAAAGTAAAAGGAAAAACATCAATTTTGTAGGCCCGAGTAAGTTTCTTTGAGACAATGGTAACATTGAAACAGAAAATAAACGTGTGATATTTTTTATAATTTAGTTTAGTTTACAATACTAGAGAGGAATATTACAAATCGGGTGAAACTTTTTAAAATGTGCACTTTTTCACACATTCTCGTACCTAAACCTCAAAGTATGTAAAAATTGTGGAAAGTGTATTGTCGAGTTCGGTTATGCTAACAAAAAATAAAACCGGTCAAGAGCGAGTCGGACCGATAGTGGAACTAATGTTAACTTTTTTAGAAATTTGATAATGTCTAAAAAAGTTAACATTAAAAAGTGTGCTATATTGAGACATCGTTTTATTTTTCCTGTAATCTTTATATAAACTGCTATCACCTAGAATTGTTTCAGATTTTTCTCTTTGCAAACTTCGGAGATAAGGGCCCCCCCCTTATCGGGGGAACGGTATTTTTTACATTTTTCATTATAAATCGAAAACTATGCGGCCTAAAACAAAAAAATAAATATTGAAAACGTGCAAACGGCGTTCTTTCATATGATACCTCACATGCCCTAGTAGCTCCTCTTCAAATTTTTAAGACCCCTTTTCAGTCCCTGTGGTAAAAAAGATATTTGTTTTTTTAATTATTTCTTATTTGCAAAATAGTTAAGCAAATGTCATCTCAAACTATTCTAAATTTCAAGTTGATACCATTAGTAGTTCTCGAGATATCCAGCTGTGACAGACAAACAGGCACACTGAGTCACACCATAAGGGTTCTTTTTTACCATTTTGGTACGGAACCCTAAAAACGAACTTCCTATTTTGTCTCCGGGTCTACCTAGACCCGGTTCGTGTGTGTGTTACTTACTACCTATTACTACCGTTGTCTTTGATTTAAATAACACAAAGTGTTTTAGCTTACCTTGGAATCGGACCAATGTACCTACTGATGGTGTCCTATAATGATTGTTTTTTTAACCTATTCACTTCTCAAGCTTACGCGCTCACTAGACATGAAATAAAACACTTTTTAACGGATACTAGCGCGGTTTTATTGAATGAAACCGCGCTAGTATCCGTTAAAAAGTGTTTTATTTCATGATTTTTAACCTGATATAATAACCAACAACTTATGGTTTCTGGTGTCAACCCTATTAATGACGCCATTTTGTTTCGCTAGATGAGGCGCGCCAAAATGGCGGGATTCCCGGTGGACGCCCGCGATCGCGTCTGCTCGCTGCTGCTTTGTTTTGACTTGCAACACGCTTTCATTGTTCTACCACAGAATACATAATGTTCTATTGCAAAGTTTGTTCAGATAAGGTTACCGTAACTCTAAATAATTAAGTTTTGGATGTGAAAGTCATTTTAGCGTCTAAGATTTACTGGAATAACCTTACCAACTTTTGAATATTGAAGTTATGAACGTCTTACTGACAAGACAAGTAACCGTAATAATGAGACCAAACATGCTAATGGTAAAAACGTTTTACAAATCAAAATATTTTTTTTTTGTGTTTATTGTGTAAAAGAAATAAAATTTTCTCAATAATAATAAGTAACAAAAAAGGTTATTAATATAATTGAAAAAAATATATTAGAAAAAATCGACTCACCCGTAGCAGCTCAGACGGGACATTAATTTTTCTAATCTTTTTTCGATTAATAATCTTAATATAAAAAAGCATTGTGAATTGTGAATGCATAAAATCTAAAAAGTTTAATAAAACAAAAAAGGTTTTTTTTTGTATTTGAACCTTTTTAAATAATTCTTGTTTTTTACATAACTTCAATCTGCTATTTTGGCGTGACATGGGATTTCATTTTCACGAGTGATATCTATATATATAAAAGCGTAAATCACTCACTGACTCATCACGAAATCTCAGAAACTACAAGTGTTAGGAGTCTCAAATTTTGCATGGGGGTCCCTTTTAGGGTGTAGGTGCTCACTAAGACGGGATTTTGCGAAATTCAATCCCTAAGAGGGTGAAACAGGGTGGCAAAGTTTGTATGGGAGAACGCGATTCCTTGGCCCGATTGACTTGAAATTTGGCATAGACATTCTTTTACAAAATTAATTGAACACGTAATTCGTATTTTTTTGAAATGTATCCCTTAACAGGGTTGAAAAGGGGTAGAAAGCTATTTTTAGGGTGGTTGACTTCGATATCGGAATCAAAACTTCTTAGTGCATTTGAATGATTAAGAAAAATAAATGTCAGTTGTCACTGCACGGGCTGACGTTTAATCTCTAATTTTCCCGATTTTCAAGACAAGCTTTGATTCTTATAATGTTGTATAAGATTTTATCCCTATTTTCACTACTTTACGAAATATTAGTCAAATAAAACGGCAACATCTGGCAAATATCAGATAACGTGACAAGGAATGTGGTATTTAGAGAAGTGTTTCGATGGAGAGCCTGATAATAATGCACAACATTAGTTGCACCCGGCATAAATCTTTGCCCGGCATGCGTTGCAATGTCACGTTTTTTTTAGCCAGAAACCTTTTCAGTAGTAAGCAGAACAATTCACCAAACATTCACCAAAGTTTCATCATAATCGGATGTGGATGAATGGTTTAGGAGTGCAAAGGAAACAAATACACATACATCGATTTTTATTTATAAAGAAGATAACTATTAAGCAAAGATATTAGAATTTTTAACTATAAGGTAAGTATTAAATGTAACATAATATTATTATACTTATTTTGTTAAATTACCGCTAATAATTTTTATTAAGTACCTTCCAAATTAATACAGAATCGTTAACAGGGCGTCGATTCTGTAACCAAACTCGAACCCCACTTCGAATCTCACTTCACTGCACGGGAATTTTAAATCATAAATAAGATAATGATAAGAAAATTTTTTTATCACAAAAGATTTTAGATAGCTACGCAGGCTACCTAAATTTTTTTCAATCAGTAAAATAGCTCATTTAGTAAACAAATGTCTAATAACAAATTCACGCGAAGTGAAGTGAGATGCGAGTTTGGTTACAGAATCGACAGACTGCGCGGGTAAAACCGCGGGGTGAAGCTATTACCTATATAATCACAAAATTGTATAAATGTGAAAGTTTTGATGTTTGGATGTTGTTCTGTTAGGTACCTACTCAATCATATTATACTTAATCACGTCTGAACGGGTGAACGGATTTAGGAGAAATTTGGCACATATAGATTAAGTCTGGAATACTTAACACAGGCTTCTTTTCATCCCGATCATTGGTTTCCAAGGGAAGACATACAACGATTACCGACTCCCACGCGGGCGGAGCCACGGGCAAAAGCTATACATAGTATAAAACAAAGTCGCTTCCCGCCGGCTATACGCTTCTCTTATACCTCATTAAAATCGATCCATAAGTTTAGGAGCTAGGTTGGTTGCCTTAAACAGACAGACACACACACACGTCAATTATATTATAACACCCCTTGCGTACGTCCTATAGGTATATGTCGTCCTCCTAGGTATATGTATCCTGTAGTATAATCTAATAACTTTACACTGACACCACATTAGCACAGTTTTACATTTAGTAACTACATTGCACCCGTGTGAAGCCGGGGCGGGCCGCTAGTAGCTGTATATGCTTTGAAGTAACTTGTTCAAAAAATTTATTTGATATGTAATGTTTTCTATACAATAAAAAAATATTGTTTAAATATCAAATAAATTTTATTCGTGCCGTTTTCAAAACATTATTGGGGCGCTAGAAATATTTAATAATATTAAAAACATCAATATCAACTCAATACCTATCATCATTTTGGTTTTTTCATATATATCCATTTTAATCTATTATTTTTTTCCAAAGAAAAGTTAAATCTTAAAATCCTTACTAATATTATAAATGCGAAATTTCGTTTGTTTGTTACGTCTTCACGTCTTAAGGCCGTTGTACTAGCAAAACGTGGTTTTTAGTAGGTTTTCATTCTCTATCTCCTCTTTATTTAATGAATATTAAAACAAAATAAATATACCATAAGAATCTTCAACATTTTGCCTATCGATTCCACGATTAACATTTGTTATAAATATTTTACATAATGCCAAAAATATCATAAATAAAATCGACTAACACTTTTGTTTCTGTGCATCTCCTCCGTAACTACGAGTCCGATGGAAATCTCGTTACCACCAATCGATAGAGGAGAAAAAATGCTACAAATTCCACGAAAGACATTTTCGAAAAGACCATTTATGGGATTTTCGCGACAACTTTTCAAAAATTCAGATACATTTTTGACAGAGGGTGCCTTCGAGGGGAGCGCGCGGCAGACCGCCACCGGCGCTCGGACGGGGAACACGTATCGCTCATGCTCCCACTGACAGCTACACAGTTCTCTATGTCTCGTTCATTTGTTTTAGCCTCGCTTTAGCACTGTCAGAATGTTACAATTATGTTTTGAAAATTCATTTCGAACTGAAGGACTATTACAAAAAAGCATCGTGATAAGCGTACGATATTCGTCCAACACCGTGGCACTATTACCTCAGTAACAAGGTTCAATATCAAGTAAATTGAACGACGAATTGCGTCCGACTATCGGTTTCTTTTTTGTTTTGTAATAGGCCCTCTGATGCATTATTTTGCCATAGATATAAAAATTACGCGTAAGGACGGTTAGTATAAAATACCTACCTATAAATTTTGAATACTATATATTATTATGAGTCTTCAAATCAAACATTTGTAGGTAATAAATCACACGACTGTGAGTTAATTTATTCCACTATAACTTTTTAAATGCCTGAACTGAACAGATTTGGATGCACGCAGGTAGGGTATAGGTAAGAATATTTATACCATCCTGCCCCCCCTAGCATGACCAGTGACCACTGAAACGCCATAATAATATCGATTTATTACTTTTAAGGACAAGGGTTTTGACAGTCAAGTGTCGATAAAACGCATCACGCGATCTATAGGCTGTCCCAATACTTTGCCTTATCCAGGAATCGAACCCACCAAATATATTTTTACGATACCAACCGATAGGGTTTCTCATCAGAGACCCCCTAGTCAAAGTAATATTTGCAAATCGTTATCGCTCCGCTTTTGAAACTGTATGGGATTGACATAGGGTACGTTCAGATGACAAGCGCTGAACGCGCGTTAATTTTTTTCAGATTCGATAATTCGGTATTAACAGCTTCCGTTTCTATTTCGTAAACAATCGAATTTTAAAATCATATGTTAAGTAAGTAAGTAATGGAATTTAAGAATCAAACGAAAAATGTATGGATTATAGTCTTAATTCATACATTTTTCGGAGCGAAGTGATAGCGAAAATTTTAATGTGACATTTGGCTACAGGCTCTGGATTATTAGCACGTTTTTAGGGTTCCGTAGCCTAAAGGTAAAAAACGGAACCCTTATAGATTCGTCATGTCTGTCTGTCTGTCCGTCCGTCCGTATGTCACAGCCACTTTATTCCGAAACTATTAGGATTACACAGTTAAAACTTGGTAGGTAGATGTATTCGGTGAACCGCATTACGATGTTTACACAAAAATAAAAGATAAAGGGATTTATATTTTTAAGATTATTATCTTAAATATAGAAATCCCTTCATTTTATTAAGATTATTATCCCCATACATGGAACTGAAACTGAAAAAAAAATTTTCATCATATCTATGCGTACGGGGTGTCTACTGTCTATAGATAGGTCTTTAAAAATGACATTGAGGTTTCTAAGACTATTTTTCTCAAAGTCAACCGTTTAAAAGATGTACCTACACTGCCAAAGTGGTAAAATGTGTGTTTACCCCTCTAACTTTTAAAATAAGAGAGTGAAAAATCTTAAAAAAATGTATGCTGTAGATCTTAATAAACACTTTCAACTAAAATTGGTTTGAATGAGATATAACATATTTTCCAAAACCGCAAATATAACTTTGTCATTTATACAAACTTTATGAAAAACAAAGTTATTTATGCAGATGAAAAATGACGGTATTAAATGAGGCATGGAATATGGTAACTACGGAACCCTACTGCGTGTGGCCCGACACGCACTTGGCCGGTTTTGTATGAGGCCTAATCAATCTGAAGTGATGGTAAATTGTAAATTGGCAGACACAAAAGCCGGGGGGGAGGGCACTCTCTAATTTTTATTATATTACAATTTAGACGCAGTGAACGCACACCAACCTAAAAAAGTTGGCCTGTTTTGTTTAGTACCTACTTACGTCAAAAGCGTTTTCATATTACTGTTGTTTATCCAACTTCATAATTTATAAAAAAAATATTTTATATTATTGAAATCTTTTAAACGGTCGTGATTTCAGGCCTCAAACTTCGTCAATCGATATAGGTTTTAGATTCTATGATATTTTTTTCGTAGTGGTTATATTATAAAGTATACTTACCAGAAATATTAATCTCCTCTGGTGATAATGTTTATTATTGCGTATACCTATTTTACCAACAAATACCAATATATTACACCATCAATAAACAAAATGTAGTTGTCAACAAAATTAGTAAATCATTTCAGTAAAATCTCTATTGTCTGAATAAATTCAGTTGAATTGAATTGAAAAAACACGAAAAATGTAGTAAGTAGATAATCAAAATACTTCCTTTCCGAAAAAAAAAAACGATCTTGTAAAATTATTTGGAAATCATCATTTCAATGATGCCATACAATAGTCTGCACGCGACGCGATCACTATAAAAAAACCTTTTAAATAAATTCAAAAAATTCAATATTCAAAAATCATTTATTCAGTCTAGGCTGTTACAAGCACTTGTGAATGTCATAGAAGCTACGTCATCGGTTCGCAAACCCTAAGCGGGAGACCTTGTAACGAGAAGAACCGGCAAGAAACTCGTCAAGGGCTGCTTTTTTCTCCCTGTATATTTCATACAGAGTCGTCAACATTGAAAAATGACCTCCACATTTAAAGTGAGGTCATTTACACAATAATTAACAAAAGTTTACACGCAATAGGTAGGTTAAAGTTAATTACCTACTATATAATGGATAGGTAATTGTGAGAGTAAATAACTTTCAACTAGTTCAGAAATCACTTTGTCTGCTACTCCTAAGTAGGCAATATTTACCAAAAAATACTTGACACAAGATATAAAAAATAATAAAGAAGAAACGCAATTCCTACAATTCAATATGCGTTAAGATAGGTACTCAGAAGCAGACCCATTCCCACTGGCAGCACCCGTTCACGAGCATGACGCATGAACCAGCCATCGTTTCGCTCAACCATATTTGAGGGAACGTAACGACCCGCCTCACACGACACCACCGCAGAAATGTTTAAAGTGAGCATGACATAAGACGTACCTAGTTACGAGTATAAGTACTATGCAAAATGTAAAAAAAAATCGGTTGGCACTCCGGGAGTGCCGGCAGAAATGAAAACTTAAATATTAACGTTGTGCATTTTTGATATTTTGAAATTAGCGGCAAAGGATTAAAATTATTTCTTTCCTGTTACTATACAGTCACACAATTCAATCAGTTTGTAATTAGAGAAAAAATCTAAAGATTTCGCGCCAGTGACCTTTTTAATTTCTACATGCACGCATTCTACGATTTAAACTTATAGTCACAGAGTATAAATAAGTCTATGATTTCACCGAAGAGATCGCTGCTATTAGTTCCATTTTCAAAATTAGCGCGTTGCTGGTGACACAAGTGTTTACGTCTTAAAATGACGCGCCGCCATTTTCAACGCGCCCCGTAGAAAGAGATTACACTTGAAAGTAGGGGATGCTTCCGCCGCCAGCTGTCTACTCTCCATCCGTCACATCCGTCTAACGCATTTTCTATCAGCCACGTGATTCTTACTGATGAGAGTTTAGCATTTTTCCCCATTACAAAAAGGGTACAACGCCGCTAAAGAAGTTTTCACTTCAAAAAAAAAACAGTAAAATAACTAAAACATGAAACAAACTTGACTTCATACATAATTTAATTTTAGTATAAATTGCGGCTGATTAATTGAACATTGCTGATTTCTTGTTTTTTTATAAAACACTTTTTTCAATTTACCTACATAAAATTAAAATTTTATATTTTAAAAATACCATGCTGCCGTGTCTCCAACTTTCTATGGTCCGTGAATTTTGGCCAAGCATTGTGTAGGTGACACATTTGTTTTCAAAAATTTTAATAGATGTCGGTAATAAATTACATCTTAGTTTTTCAAATTTTTTAATAGATGTCGCTAATAAATGACTCGCGATGTAATGTAGAGGGTGGCAGGGTGAGGGGAGTCAAATCATTAGCTGTCACTTCACCAAGAGCCGCCTTAACTACTGAACCGATCATCATGAAATTTTGCATACACGTTGTCAGGGGTACAGAGAAGGACATAGGGTAGCTTTCATCCAGAAAAAAACAGATAATTCCCAAGGGACAGCAAAAAACTGTCTACGCAGACAAAGTTGCGGGTGGCCGCTATATCAAATAACAAGAAAGGCAATTTGTAACACGATAAAGTGGTGCATTAAGAATATTATTTTCTAAATAAAAACTTATTAAGATTAAATGGAATTTCAGTTTCAATTTTGTAAAATCAAAAGTTATGTAGAGACTGGGAATCTTTAATTTGATTTCGCGACTGAAATCCAATTCCGAAGTTATTTAAAGCTATTGGTTTGTCGCGCGAGCTAGAAATAATTGGTTTAGAAACTAGGTTACGTGAAAATATAAACTACCAACTCTATTCAGTTTTAAAATAAGTTAGCATGTTTCAAATGTGAAATTGTGGGTATTTTTTTATCTTCTTTTTTGACTGAGTTTGGGCAAAAATGATTTCGTATCTCTGTCCATTTGTTCTCTGGTCACATTTCTCAACCGATTGTCGTGAACTTTTGTGAACAGGTTGAATAATTATATTAAGGTTTTTTTTTGTCGAACCAGTTTTTAAGCGGGCTCTACATTCGCACCATGAACACCCGTGAAAGCCGTGAACCGCGAATGTGGATGGCTTTCGCGCCCGTTCACGGGCTTCGCGCCCGTTCACGCCTTGTTCCCCGTTCAGTGTCGGTATTTGTGCCCGCGTCAAAGGGTTTGCGGTCCGCAAACCTCCCATGAACGTGAACGCATCCACACACGTGCGTGAAAATAAGCGTCACTTGGACAAACGTGGAGTACGGTGCGTCAAAATAAGCGTCACTTGGACAAACGAGCAGGAACTTGTGTTGATTGAGTGTTATCATGCCGAACCAATTTTAATGGATGCTAAACATAAAGATAGCAGTGCATATTTCGGCGTCCATTCTCGACGAGCGCGCGAACTAAACTGTGAACGATAGCGAGTGTGGTGGACCATGCTTTTCACACCAACTTCACGGCAAAAATTATGGCGTGAATTCACGCCGTGAATCACACAGGCGTCTGAAGCCCGTATAAGAAATTTTTCAAAAACGAAAACACATTTCAGGCATTCCGAAAGTTTTTGAATATACTTAATGTCACAAACGCGAGGTCTACAGCTCACAGAGCTACTAGTTATAAAAAGCTTTTATATAAAATAAATAGAAAATGTAACCAACGCCTTTTTTAATCTAAGTAAGTAAGTTCTAAGTAGAGTAAGTTCTGTAGAATTCAAATTTTATTAATATAATAATTTAGACATTTAAGAGAGTTTTGTACAAACATAATTAAATGTAATGCTTCACTACAAACTTATCTAGGTTTGATAAATGTTAACCAATATCCAATTACCGACCTTAAATAGCTTTACAGAGGTTTAGATACAGGGGTTCCTAACCAGTGGGGCGCGCGCCCCCAAGGGGCCGTAGAGCTGTCCAAATAATTAGTACACACATATATATAATATATAAAAAATGCGACCACCGATGCGTTCACCTCTTGTGTTGGATTGTTAATAATCTACTTGAATTTGAATAAAATTACTATATTTTCATAGTTTCTTAATATGATCTTTGTCGGAGGGCGTAAGTATTTTAGCATACAGTTGGGTGGGGCGCACAACGTAAAAGGTTGGGAACCCCTGGCTTAGAAGGTCACCAACTCTTAAACAGCTCTGCTGATTAATTTTTAAGTCAAAAACAGACTGATTTGGTGAAGGGTGAACTTCAGCCTGAAAATATAAAATTTTAATTCAAGAATGAACGATTACTATCGAAGTATTTTTACTAATAAAGCTAACATGCATTTTAAATTTCACGCCTGTTTAGACTATTAGAAAATAAATTAAATTGTCGAATTCACGAAAACATAAATCCATTGTGAGCGAAGGGAGTCTTCAAAGTTTATTGTTCTAATTTGAGTTCAAGCACGAAATTTCAACTTTGGGATGTACAAAATAAGTTTGGATTCAGTTGAGCACGCATCAGGTGCAAAAACGGTGAGTACTGACGAAAACCCGTTAATTAAGGTATTTCAGTGAATTTTCGAGTCGAAATTTCGAGATAAGGATAGTCTCGTAAAATCGGCTGGAGTTAATGATCTTAGGTAAAAACTTCTTAACGATGAACAGCTGCTAGGGGCCTGTAATATTTTAATCAAAAAGTTTTATTATTCTTTTGATGTCTATTGAGAGCTGCAATGGGTAATATTTGTTTCTACTTTAATCTTTTTTCGACTGATTAAATTTAATATTTAAGCTGGATAACTGTATAATTGATTTCCAAGAAAAGTACTTACTTATATCTGTCTAATGTAAAATACTCAAGTAACGTTGTTTCCTCTTGAACAATGGGGAATGTCCGAAAAAAATCAAATTGGCTGAATATTTTTCTATAGGTAGGAATAAGCTCCCTTAGTAATAGAAATAAGTTTCAGAATTTTCGGTTGCGTGAAAAAAAAAATCTCTTCGACTTCACAAATGTACGAAAGTAACAGCAGAATGGAAACTATACCTTTGCCAGCACCTGCCAAAAGCACAACAAGTATTAAAAAAATCAGTTTTGACATTTTGTTTCGAAACTTTTTTTAATACCATGTTGTAGTTGTGATAGGTGGTGGCGAAGGTATAATTTCCATTCTGCTGTTACTTTCGTACATTTGTAAAGTCGAAGAGAATTTTTTTTTTCACGCAACCGAAAATTCTGAAACTTTTTTCTATTACTAAGGGAGCTTATTCCTGCCTACAGAAAAATATTCAGCCAATTTGATTTTTTTCGGACATTCCTCATTACAAATCATTTTCTTCAACACGTAGATGGATGTAATACGTTAAACGTTGCGTTCGTATTCCATATTGTTCCCGCGTGGTGTGCTATGGCCAATCCATCTATCCATCTTCAAAGAAGGCCTGTGTAGCCGTAGGAACATTTAAATTACTGCTGATGCGATAAAGCGATGAAAGCGTTCATCATAACCAATAACAATTGGGTCATCAGCAATACCACCTTTTGAATGAAAGAACCGAGAGTGAACACATCATCACGACGCGGCACCGCTACTGTGTATTTTCTTTTTAGGGTTCCGTACCAAAATGGTAAAAAAGGAACCTTTATGGTGTGACTCAGTCTGTCTGTCTATCTGTCACAACTGGATATCTCGAGAACTACTAATGGTATCAACTTGAAATGTAGTTTAAGATGACATTTGCCCAACTATTTTGCAAATAAGAAATAAATAAAAAAATAAATATATTTTTTACAACAGGTACTGAAAAGGGGTCTTAAAATTTTGAAGTGGGGCTACTAGGACATGTGGGGTATCATATGAAAGAACGCCATTTGCACGTTTTTAATCATTTTTTTTCTTAGACCGCATAGTTTTCGACTTATGATGAAAAATGTAAAAAAAATACCGTCCCCCCCTTATCTCCGAAGTTTGCAAAGAAAAAAATCTGAAATAATTCAATGTGATAGCAGTTTATATAAAGATTACCAGAAAAATAAAACGATGTCTCAATATAGCACACTTTTTTTAGAAATGATCAAATTTCTAAAAAATTTAACATTAGTTCCACTATCGGTCAAGAGATAGCGCTGACCTAAAACTGCAATACTTATTTTATTATTTTACTCTGCAGTGTGGTTTGATGGTACAATTATAATGGTACGGAATTCTCGATGCGCGAGTCCGACTCGCTCTTGACCGGTTTTTTTTTTAATAGGTGTGCATTTGTCCACAATCATACCTGGTGTTAAGTGATGATGCGGACTACGATGGAGAATGCTCACTTAGATAAAGCCTATCCACTCTAGCCTTGAAAAGGCCAAAGTTATGACTATTGGGAAACACATCAGCAGGCAGCTTGTTCCACTCTGCATAATAACGGCGCCGTGCACGGTGCGTCTCGCTCTTATTCTTTATTATATGTTTTTCTTCATTATCCTTGTCGTCAAAAGACGGAACCACCCTTCTGTTTTGAAATGTTTGTCCTAAAAATTCTCAATTATCTTGTCCGAATCATCAACTGCCGAGAGCACGATAATGGTATCTATCATAGAGCAACGCGGCTTCTTTCCGGCATGGAAGCCGCGTTACTCTAAGTTATCTAGTCACCGCCGTGCTGAGAGTGTAGCTGCTACACGGTGGCCGCGCCTCACCGTGGTGATGTGTTCGAACCCTAACTACAATTATTGTTCATCTTACCCCAAAAATGTTATATCCATAGACATAGAAAAATTTTCGCCGCGCTCAAGAAGACCAACAAAGCGTGGAAAAGAGAAGTTAACATCATACGGACACGGTCTATGTAAAAAACCGGCCAAGTGCGAGTCGGACTCGCGCACGAAGGGTTCCGTACCAAAAAACGTCAAAAAACACGTTTGTTGTATGGGAGCCCCCCTTAAATATTTATTTTATTCTGTTTTTAGTATTTATTGTTATAGCGGCAAAAGAAATACATCATCTGTGAAAATTTCAACTGTCTAGGTATCACGGTTCATGAGATACAGCCTGGTGACAGACAGACAGACAGACTGACAGACAGACAGACAGACAGACGGACAGCGGCGTCTTAGTAATAGGGTCCCGTTTTTACCCTTTGGGTACGGAACCCTAAAAAGAGACAAAAAATCAACATTTTTTACAGTAAGAGCCCCTAGCGTCCCGCCTAGCAAATAAGCAATCACAGTTTGTTTAAAATATTTTTTAATCTGCATTAGAATTTAAAATAAAGGTATCGTGGAGCTAAAGTGTCTTTTGCTCTAAGTAATTGTGTTGTGACAAAAAGAAACAATTCAAGTAATCACACTTTTCAAAGGTAAATAAGATATTGCCACACATTTCTCTAAAACCAAATTTCGCTACATTTATTCGTTTATCGACAAAGAAAACAGTATGGAACATAGTTTATTAACTTCCTTTGCCATAATATAGTCATATTTTATGAATCTAAGTCATATTTTACGTATCTCATATAAAATATATTGATTCATTTTCGGAGCACCTGTTTATTGACTTTGTTGTTCTTTGGTTATATCGAACACTTCATTGCACACAAACATAGCCTACAAAATTACAAATAAATCATAAACAAATAGAAAGAACACAAAAGTGGCCTTATTGTTAAGAAGCAATATCTACCAAGCAACTTTGAGTGGAAAAATGATAGATAAGATAAAAGCTGAAGAAGGGAAAATTATAGGGAGTATAGCAGAAAATTTAGTTTAGTGCACCATAAACATTTTCATCCAAAGATCTTTCACATCGAGCGATTGTCAATCAGAACGCAGCGGGTCTGGATATAACGAGTCGTCTTGTGACGTCACACCAAATAAATAATAAACTCCAATTTGTACGCGCCCCGGATTCCGACTTTGAAAGAATCTGATACGGTATTATGAAAATGTCGCGCGATATTATGCGAGACTCGTCGACTCCACATCTGATGTAGAGAAGGGCGGTGTCTACTGTAATCTTATCGATTGTCAGGTATAATATATTTATAACCATACCACAGAAAAGGTTATAATTCTACCGTACAGAAAGGACACTCTCCGCCCCGCTCCGGAATCAATTACCTCACCCCGCCCCGTGAGTTCGTATGCCGAATCGTATGCTAGTTTAGTCGTGTTTGTCAAATGTCAACTTATTTTGATATTCAAAGCAATGCGTCGTAACTTTATTTACCAAAAATTCGAATTATAAATTGAACGCCGCTCACACACAGTTGCACGTGTATAAAAACGTCATCTGACGTCATCTGTTTATAGTAGCGTGGGTGTATGGAGTGTCCGGGGTGTGTTTCCTATTGTGAATTCTTTATAGACATAAACTTTATCTCGCAAAACTCAACACATTAAGTAAATTGAATCGATTTGAAAAGTTTGAAATTCGGTTGAAATTTTTATTGTGCACATGTTTCTAATAGATAGATAAATGATAGAAAAGAAAATAATTGTAAATATACCAAATGTAATAAAAGTTTAATGACATTCTAATATTTACAACAACCGGCCAAGTGAGTGTCGAACTTCGTTCCTTCATGTAGGGATCCGTAAAGCAATCTGTGCAAGCAAACAAGATAAAACAGTTTTCAAAGAACTGCGTAAGACAGATGATACCGCGATTCAAAACTGCACAGTATCATCTAATATAGCGTAATATAACATTATAAACTTAAATTGGATAGAATGTTGCCCTGCCGCAAAATTAAAATGGTTAGCAATAGAAAGAAATGAGGAATATTAAAAGAAAAAAATAGATTTATCTATTTGAACACAATTTTGAAAAAAAAACTGCTTATGACTATTTATGCCTTTGTTTTCTAATGTTTTTGGAAACAAAAAATACAGGCTTTATTTACATATCAAGCTATAAATTACAATTCCCCACACGTTCGGGTGAAAAATATTTTCTTTCACGCCCCACTTCACTTGTATCATCATCTCATCTCATTTTTTTATCACTGATGTGGTGACCCTATTAAAAAAACAAATTTCTAAATATCGATAGCACAACAACTCAGCCCTTCTCTATAAATAAATAAAATCGGATTATTACAAGAAAATTCTAGAAGATTATAGACGGTGAGACGGTGGCGTTGCCGGTGGTGGCGCACTAAACTGGAGACATTATTATGGCAGGTAAATGCGCGCACTCAATAATGGTTGACTATTCATGAATATTTTGCTTAAACATAAAAAAAAAAATCACATTTTCATTATTATTTCATATTCATTACACATTTTCAGTGCGGTTTTTTGCACAAAGATAGTTTATATTATCTTGAATTAAAGGGAAAAAAGGATACTTTTGATCCCGGTAAATGGTTCTCTTGAGTTCATGTGAATAAAGTTGCAGGCAATAAAGTGACAGATAAATAATATTGGTCTACGTAGCTATTTCTAACGGGTGCCATTTCACTCGTATAAAATTTTCAGTCGTAATATACATAGTTTGGCATAACAGGAATGGCATAAAGTTTTTTCGCATAGGCATATTCGCATCCTTACTAATATTATAAATACCAAAATCCATTTGTTTGTTTGTTACGCCTTCACGTCTTAACTACTGAACCGATCATCTTGAAATTTTACATACACATTGTCAGTGGTACAGAAAAAGACATAGAGTTCATTTCATCTCGATAGTAAGTATTGTTCCCAAGGGGTAGCAAAAAACTTTCCACGCAGACGAAGTCGCGGGCGGCCGCTAGTCTTTATGTAATAGATTTATGCGGAATGAAAGTATGCGTAAACATTTATTCGGTATTAGTTTAACGTGATTGATCATTCTGCCAAAAAACCTTATGCCATAGTAGTATCCTGTACGACTTAAAATGTTATGCGTTTACATATGGACCCATTTGTAACTCCCCTTACGGTTAAATCTCCGGATATTGAATTTTTGAAGGCCCAATTGGTATCAAAGGCACCCCACAGGTTCCCATTACAACAATATGACAAATCCTTTGCCTAATCACGAAGAAACGATATCTTTGGTACCTGATACCTTATCCTTTTGAAGATTTATTTCTGGAAAGTATAAAAATATTCTACATTTCATTATGATAGGTACTTTTGTTAGATTTTCTTTAATTAAGAGTTTAGTATGAATAACTGTATAGATTCTAAATATTTTCTGAAATTTAATTTACAAAGAATTCATTTGAATTTGTTAAAAGTTGTGAAACGAACATCCCTGTTACCAAATGTTTTACTTCCGGTTGGCGAGTGGCGCCACTAGTGGATTGGCCCGTAATGGCGGACAGGCTTGGCGTCGGTCGGCAGTATCGTTTGGCCCGTTTTTGAGGATAGATGTTCTTGTTACTAATGTTACTGTTCAAGAAATAAATAATAATTCTTTGAAATATTAAACGTTGTTTGCTTTATCTTCGCCTGATTTTTATATCAGAAGTGAGATAAAGTCAAACGCCCACAAAACAGGGCTTTGGAGTAATAGTTTTATAGATAACGTAAAGCGGACTCGGTCAAAGACGAAAAGTGACAGCTATAATATCTAATAATTATTATTAATATTTATTTTTTTTATTTTCTATCGAGCGCGGCTGAGCGACGACCACAGATGAATATCGCGACTACTATGGTCACCCTTTGCATCTCGTCTACGTCGTACTCGAGCAAGTGGTAAAAGGCGGAGGGAGGCCAAGATTACGCATCTCATCGGCAGAATCAATCACAATTCACAGGCCAGTACAAGTGCTTTATATATTTTTTTTTCCCTTTTCTGCATTAAAAAAAAAGTGTAAGATTTGTTTTTTTTTTCGTGTTAGACTTCTCGGAAGGAATTAATTAATTTTGAAATGCTGTTCTTGCTTGATTAAATGACAATAGCGTAAACCATTGTAATGAAAACATTAAAAAAACAACAATTTAACAAAAATTGTTAACATTTTTTCCCCTTCTCGTTATTACTTTCATCTTATATTAGCAATAGCTTATGATTTACATTCTGGTTTTGTGTGCATTCAATATGATGTATATTGTAATTTTATTTTCCTGCCGATTTTTCTATACTTTAAAATCTCCTATTCCACATGCAGTGTGTACGGGCTTACGCCGCACATTTTTACCACCGACCTTACTGACCGAGTGAGCATCGGTACGTCTAATTTAGGTCGCGCGTCAGCACATTAAATTTACCTTTTTGATGTAATTATTTAACTTTATGAGATCATTATCGGCTACGGTCGTGATAAGACCCATCTTACTTTAAACTACAACTTAACTAGCAACTAACTTGACAACTACAACTTTTAACATCATCCTGTAAGAAGTCCGTGGTCAACTAAGCGGACCTCCTACACAGTGGATACTATGAACATTCTGTTAATGATAATTAATAATAATATTTTTATCTCAAATGACTTATATATCAGTAACCTTGAAGTTTTATAACTTGAGTTTTTTTTTGGATGTGCTAAAAGTAACTTGTTTATTTCTAAAGGAATCATTTTATTGATTATAATAATATAACTTAGGTATAATAGAATCAGAATGCGTTTAGAAATAATAACATTTATTTATAATATTACTAACTTTATAAATGAAATATAAAACAATATACTATCCATTATTGTCTAATACTTGCAATAACTAAAAACTCTTTTTATCGGATAATGATTCTGCGCGGTGATGGCTTTTTCAGATCTTAAAAAAAACAAGATTGATGCTGCAACAGAACTGCTGGTTGATCGTGGTCGCAGACAGAGCACAATCGTCGTGGTGCGGAGTTGCCTGCTGCGGCGACAGCGCCCACGCGGAGCGCAGTAACAGCGGGCGCACGGTGCGCCACCAGCGCCACAGCAGCGAGCGCGTGAGGCGCCGCAGCAGGGTGGCAGCGGCCACGCGGGGCACGGCAGCAGCGAGCGCGTGGGGCGCCGCGACAAGCTGGCAGTGAAGGCGCGGGGCGCACCAGATCAGCGAGCAGCGTATGGTGAGGTAAAGTGAGTGCAGTGTAAATCGTGAGTACTTTGAACTTTATTTTATGGATAGGAATAACTGAGTTAATCTTAAAATCGTGCAGTTTTAAACTCTACTCTAAAGGATAATTTTGACTGATTTTTGATCTAAAAATGTATTTACTTAGAATAATTTGCTTAAAAATGACGAGACGAGGAATCTTTGCAAAATTTTGGCCAGAAATTAGTTGTTAAAAGATTAAAAACTTTTTTTTAGTATATGGTCTTATTAAGATTTGGGGTTATGATACTTAAGAAAAATGTTGTTACCTAATTGTAATTGTAGCTTGTATTTTTTATGTATTTGACTTAATTTGTTTTTATTTTTTTTTAAACTGAAATGTTATATGTATGAACTTGAGCAGCCCCTGAAAGTTTATATTTTTAATGGCTTTAATGCAGCATTAAGTTAAAGTTTTATAAAATAAGTTTTGTTTTCCAATATTTATTGCCAAGTTATTTTTTTTATATTAGCCAATTTTGTATAAAATTCATTGTAACATTTATATCAATAATATGTTTATTCAAGTTTTTTTTATCACATGTTACAATAACAGAAATAATAATATATAATAATATAATAATAATAATAAATTTTATTTCGATAACAAGTTTTGCGTTACAGTAATTAGTGGCCGGAGCCCCCTTTTAAGCATAAAATGCCTGTAACAAGAGACTCCGCTCTTCCATAACAGTATTTTATGTATTTTTAGCATTACATTAAGTACTATAATAATAACTTATCATAATTATTATTAAATTTATAATAAACAAGGATAGATTATTTTGTGCGCGCGAGTGTGAGTGTGAGTGTGTGTGTGTGTGTGTGTGTGTGTGTGTGTGTGTGTGTGTGTGTGTGTGTGTGTGTGTGCGTGTGTGCATGCATGAGTATTATTATATGTATATGTATGATAGAAAAACAATGTGAATGATGCGTTAATAAGATTTTTTTTATGTATTATTTTATGTCTTGTAAGAACAGCTCTGTCATGTCATAGTCAAGTGATTCCAACCATGTAAGTACCGACTTTTTGCATTCTTTATAAGGTTTGGAGTAAATATTTAGTTCCTTATCAATTTTATTATAAATTTTGGCCGAAATACTATTATATTGTGCTCCAGCAAACTTTGTTTTAGTTGAAGGAACTAAAGCCACATTACATTTTCTTCTACTTTTTTTATTGTTTTTAATGTAAGGTAAATTCTTGTGCTTTTTCAAAATTATTTGTTTTATATATAGTTTTCTAACTGAAAGCAACCCACAATCAAGATAAAGTTGTTTAGTAGGGTACCTAAAGCGTTTAAAATACATTGTTTTTATCAGAGCACGCTGCGAACGCTCAACCTCTATAAACTTCGTTTTTGCTGCACCACCCCAAACAGGAATGCAGTAAGCCAAAATAGATTCAACCAGGGCAATGTATATTCTATTCAAGAGGTTATTTTGGGGATCTCGATCCATAACAGGTTTCTCATCCCTTGGGATCACATATCTTAGTGATCGGAAGATCCATGTTAATTTCCTCACTCTCCCAGAAAGTTGGTCAAGATGGGGATACCAGGATAGCCTCTGGTCCAGGACAACACCCAAATACTTATAGTTGGTGACTTTGGCAATGAGAGGACAGTTACAGTTATTTATAGTATCATTACAATTGTGAATCTTCAGACTAAAGTTGTCAGCAGGCTGATTATTGTCATAAATACTGTAACAGATGTATTTGGTTTTGGACGTATTCAGTGACAGTAAATTATTCTTCAACCAAGTCGCTATTTGAATCATTCCTATTTCAGCATTATTTCTCACAGCTTCCCAGGAGTTTCCAGAGAAGACAACAGCTGTATCATCGGCGTACGAGAAAATATTGGCGTTACTTATTTTTAAGTTACACAAATCATTGATGTATATTAAGAACAAGGTAGGGCCTAATACACTGCCCTGCGGTACGCCATATGTTACTTCTGCGTCTTCACTGGAATATTGTTCCAATTTTACTCTTTGCTTTCTCTCAGAAAGATAATTTTTAAAAAGAGCTAATGGCATACCCCGTATTCCAATATTTTGCAGCTTGTTTACAAGGATAGGGACAGAGACAGTGTCAAAAGCTTTTTTGATATCCAGAAACACAGTTAAACATTTATTACTTTTATCAATATGTTCTGTAACTAATGTACTTAATGCAGTTACAGCATCCTCTGTAGATATACCTTTCCTAAAGCCATATTGTGACGGAGCCAGAATGTTATATTTATTTAGAAACTGAAGAAGACGATTGTTTAATAATTTTTCCAAAATTTTTGATATACTAGGTAAGATGGATATAGGCCTGTAATTATTAACATCTGTTCCATCCCCACCCTTGTAAACTGGAGTGATAATGGATTGTTTGAGTGGGGCAGGGAAAACTCCCTTGCTGAAGCAGAGGTTGGCAAGGTGGGTTATAACAGGAACTACATCATTTCTTATGTATTTTAAAAACTTGGTAGGGATTTCATCCCAACCAGGCGCACTGTTTGATTTAAGATTCATCAAAACACTATCTACTTCATCACAGTCTGCATCTAGAAGAACAAATGAGTTTAACTGTGTAAGTTGTGTATTAGATGAATAACTGGAATTACACGATTGGATTGGTTGAATTTGTTGAGCAAGTTGTATACCAATGTTTGCAAAGAATTCATTCACAAAGTTTGCTGAATCAGTTGGGGAATTTTTAGCATTCAATAAATCTGTGTTCTTGGTTTTAGTTCGATTTGAATATGTAATTTTTTTTATATTGTTCCAAAGTAATTTATTATCAGAGACTGATTTTGAAAGAAGCTCTCTTTCATATTTTCTTTTCAATTTTTTAATTAAATTATTACAATAATTTCTATATCTAGTATAAGTTATTTTTAAAACTTCATTATGAGGATCTTTTTTATTTTTTTTTTGTAACTTATTTCTATTATTTATGCATCTAAGGATACCAGTGGTAATCCACGGTTTTATAATACGTTTGCTCTTTGGTATTTTAACGGTAGTTGTATTATATTTAATAGAATCTGTTAGTCTTTGCAATAGAAGATCAGTTAACACGTTAGGATCATTGCAGTAAAGTAACTCAGCTAATTTTAATTTTTGTAAATATTTTTGAGCTTTTTCATAGTCTATTGAAGTTGAAGTCTTATTTGATTTATGAGAGTATTTTATTTTAGATATACATAAGAATGTTGTAAGGTGGTCTGTGGTACTTGTATTTAATATTGCAATAAATGCCGAAACTTTTCTAATATCAATCTTCAACATGAAGTGGTCCAAACATGCGAGTTCCCTTGTAGGTAATGTGTGACCAGGGAGAATACTAAATTCTGAAAGCATGTTTAGATAATTAACTCTATTCCTGTATTCCTGAGCAGGCTCTGGATTTTTTGGCTTTAGGTTAATGTTTATGTCTCCAGTTATTATAATATTCTTGAGTGTCCTAATTGTTTCAAGATGTGCGCTAAGAGAATTTAAGAATATTTCAGCATTGGTGTTTGAAGGAGAGCGATATATACACAATAGAATATTATTTAATATATCTACTTGAATACAAGAGGCATGTGACATTTTTATCTCCTTTACTTTAACATTTAATGAAGACTTGACATAAACAGTAACTCCGTCATTTTGATTTAATTGATTAGTAGTAAAATATGAGTCATAATTGGATATTTGTGGAATGGGCTTGTTACTATCAAGTCTACATTCAGTTAGAACCAATACATCTGGTTTAAAATTGAGGCTCGACACGGTTAGTAAAAAGTCATCAAAATTACAATAGACACTTCTTATATTTTGAGAGATGATAGTAAGATCATTCTGCTTTACATGTATATGATTGCCTAAATCAACAGTATCACATTCAAGAGCACGAGCTATTTCTAGTTTGTCTAATTCTTGAATATTTTGAAAAGACTCAGTCATTAAATAATATGTATGTATATAGGTAAATTATTATGTATGACATAAGACTATATGTGTTATTTATAACAGCTATTGAAGAAGGCTTGTTATAGTGAGAGAAAGCTAACTTAGGATAATACGAGTATTTATAATAAAATATATTTATGCAACTTTTAATATACTTGCCTTTAGGTAGTGTATAATATATTGTGTGATGTCTGTATGTGTTATTGTTTCGTAAGTATGTGTAAATACAGCAAAAGTGAGTGTGAGCAAAATTACATTTCATGAGCTTTGTTAAACTAAGGTACTGACAGAACATAATTAAGTGAGCAATATAGATAATTAAAGCATGCAAAGACAGACTATATAAACTCGGCATAGGCTTCAGAAACTGATATTGTAAACAAGTATTAAGTACAATTAGTCATTTTTTCAAGATAAGCTGGTGTACCTGATCTTCGCTCCTGATGATGATAATCGGCGAATGTTCATCTTTCCTTATGTAAACTTTGCCGTAGGAGGTCCAGCAGAACTTATAGGCATTGGACTTGGCAAGGTCTCTGGCGAGAAAGTAAAGACGAGAGCCTTTCGGAGTAAGATGTTCTGACAGAAATATAGGTGTCTCTTCCTGCACTGTAAAACCTAAGTGCTTAGCACACAATTTGGTCTTATTTCTGGTGTTGAATTCCTTTGCCTTTTTAAAAAATTCAGTTTTAAGAAGCGTAGATCCCGTTTCTATAATAATTGGAGTGTTTTGCTTTTCAGTGGTCTTACCACGTACTCTATAAATATCTTTAACATCCAATCTATCAACCTTACAGTCTATATTCTGTGATAATTTCATAACCATTTGAACCAGGTCTTCTTTCGTTTCATTATTTTTTCTTGGTACATTTTTTAATTCAATGTTACTTTTTCGGTTTCCTTGTTGCATGTCCTCAATTTTATTTTCCAATAGTATAATATACTTCTTGTCTTCTTTTGCTTGGTTCTCCAATAGATCTATTTTTTTTCTAAACTCTTCTTGCTGAGCTGCTAAGAATGAAACTGAGCTCTCTATGTTGCTATTTGAAAGTTGAATTTCTTTCAGAGTTGAGTTAATTTGCTGAAATTCATTTTCTTGTTTTGTTGCGAAAAGTGTCATCATTTTTTTCATTTCTGCTTTAAAATCAGACAGCTGAGTGGTGATAGAATCATCCATATCTTCCCTACTTCTTTTGGTACGTTGGTATACATAGTTAGGTGGAGTCTTGTTACTATTGCCCAGCACATTTAAATCAGTATCTGATACAGATTTATCCATCATTGGGTTTTAAAACACTTTTTGATTTCTAAGTTGAAAATATGCTTTTCACTTGGGCCAACACCTTATTTAGAAACCGCGAACGCTATCGCCTATGGATTGTGGCAAACAATAGATGAGTGACGTACGTGCGGTGGATGTGACGCGTGCGCTGCGTAGCTTGCAGACTGATGTTGTCGCAGTTGCGCTGTCTCGTTCTTACGTCGACCGACTATTACTCGCGTTCTATGAGCGCCTGGTACTTGGCGAATAATAAACAGACTTTTTAAATAATTGAAATTGAATTTAAATAGTAATTACGTTAATTTTTTGCACAGAAACACACGTCCAAACGCTTGCGCGGTCCGGGGGGAAGAGGAGAGGAGAAGAAATGTCATCAGGAAATAAAGTTCAGCGATGCCTTGTCAAATGAGGAATACATTTGTGTAGACTGGGAAAAGAGGCCCTAATTATGCTCCCTTGTCGGACTCCAATTTCGTTCCCCTAAACCCTTTTTTTAAGTCAAGTATAAGTATTTCAACAGCTTGCATCATGATGCACAGATTTTTTTTTATACAACTTAGTGCTGGGCTTCTGATTCCATAATGTTCCGATATCCTTTTTAGTAGTAGTTGCTGTAAACTTACTGATAAGGTTATTTGGAAGGTTATTTTGTTCTTTGGGAATCCAAATTGGTCTCTATTCAAAATACTTTATTATCATAATTTTCAAATAACGCTATTAGTTTATTTAACATTACTTTTCATATATTTTTGAAAGAATTGATATCCAAGTACCTAATTGATATTACGATTATTTATACATATATGTAATGTTATTCTTATCCTTTTTATACAATGGCTTTACCAATGAAAAGCTTGAGCCTCTCAGGAAAGGTTCCATTTGTTTATCAGAAAACCTAGTACTGGAGCTATTTCTCATGACATAATAACCTTCGTGCAGATATGGCTATAACTCTCCGAATTCATGTTATACGGGGATTTGTTTTGATCTTATAATAGTATTCGTTGATTCGTTGATTAGGAGTCGGATAGATCGGATTGCTTTAAATGACCTTAGATAATTCATAAAATGCAAGATTTATATTATTTAAATACAGCATACGACTTGGTTGTCATATTTATAAAGTAGTCATTGAATGCGTTTGCAATTATTTTTATGGGACATTAATACATTCAATACTTTCTACATAAATATTTATTCGTACTCTGATTTAGTATTTGTCTCAAATAGCTAGTTTTATTCCAAGCATTTATCTTTACAGATATATACATTTTTTATGTATTTTTGGTTTGATATCTTTTTTCTGCTCGTGATATACGTACCTATTTTTAATAATTTGGAATAATTTGGGTGTAGTTCGTTTTTTCTTGGCAAGTTTTTTTTTTAGTGTCGTGAGTTAGTCTTAGGGTGTTATTCAAATCTTTAATAAGTTTATAAGTTTTTCTTCGTTTGTATTAGTTTCATTGTAAATCTCTAGAAAAGCAAGGCTCAGGTGTTCTTTTTTTTAGACTTTAAATTTCTTTGTAAAATCTTTAGTGAGTATGTATTCTGTTCTAATGGCGTAGCTTTTGTTTCTTTTCTTGATTAAAAGCTTATTGCCTGGTCAGCCACGATGGGAAGATGGGCTATGATGACCGGCGGCTAAATGTATGGTCAATGCTCGATGGGCCTCCGGTGCGTTTGGTTAGGTGTTGCGCTAAATTATAATTATAGTCTAGGAGGTGTTTAGTCATATTATTTTCTAGCTAGTGTTAATATTTATTTCCTCTACAGTAATAGTACTTGTGTAAATTATTTGTTTAATGCTGGTCTAATCACTCTAAAAATGAATCAAAATTAAGTTTATTTGTAACTGTAGAGCTGTGATATACGCTAATAACTATATTGCACAATGGAATTAAAATAGGGCAACATTCAAAGTGAAAGTTCACTAAAAAGTCGTCAAAATGCTTATTTTTAGTTTAGTCAGTGTTACCTCTTTTTGGAAGACAAACCTTGAATGTTTTGGTATAGTATTACAAAGTTATTTTTATTTCAGAACAAATTTAATCAGGGATTATTTCCGGTGTTATTTTTTTTGTGACAAGTTTACACCTTGATCAATAGTATGGTAATGTATCTTTCTTATAATCGGCTGTATTAGCCATTGTATTGGACAAATAACTTTATCAGATTTAATAATTTGCAATTTTATTTTATTTTAATTTTTTTTTTTACATTTAACATTTCACATATTTCAGGCAAATGAGTTTCTTATTTATTTTAAGGAATTTTACACAGATCTAAGTCTGTGTAATTTTATTTTGTAGAGATGTAATAATTTTATTGTTGGACAAGTTATTCTATTATATCAATAAAAGTGTCGTTATTATATGCCAAATAAACCTAAATAATATGATGATGAACTTCACAAGTGAATTGATATAAGAGTTAAATTTTAAATTTGGACACGTTAAGATAAAATAGTAATTTATCATACTTGATTACGTCGTAGCTTGCATGTTTTTGTTCCGGCGTTGTACACATTTCATTTGGCCCTCTGGTTTCGTTAGTGTTTTGTAAGAAGTGTCCAAAATGATACATGTAGATTGTTCTTCGTACTTTTGTGTCATAAATTATTTGGACTTGATTAAAAATTTTGTTTTAAGGTTTTCTTCTGTCGCGTGTTTTGTAATTTTTTTTGTAGGTTCATATATACATATTATTGATTTCAATTTCTGCTATTAATATTCTTTTTTCTAAGTTCTTTGTTTTGTTTCCAATAATTATATTATTTGCTCAGTGTTTATATTTTTTAAGTTGGGCAGCTGCTGTCTGCTGTTTTGCAAAATCAGCATAATATTTGCATATTCGTCATCTGACAAAAATTTGAAAGACTTCAGCTATATTCATTTTAAAGATTTATTTTCTCTCATTATGTTTTTGTAATAGGTATTGATCGCATTTTCGATTACATATTTTTATTACCATTTGTCTTGTTTGTCACTAAACACAATCTCTATTCCAAAGCATTTGCGCAAACACTATGGTACCTATATTTTTTATACGCTCGTAATGATAATATACAATCTCGCTAAAATATACTTTTCTATGATACTATCATAGCATTTATATTTTATCTCACGGCTTATGTAATTCAAATGTGTAAAAGCTCTTAATTTCCAAGTTTATCCGGATAACACTTATTTTTCTTTTTCCTAGCAAAGCATTCCTTATCTCCTTGATCAATAATACCATTACTTATGTTTTTATTTTTATGAACCGCACATTTTGTCGTTTTGTAGTTATAAACATTTTTTTTTTGTTGTTGATGTTATGTCTATAATTAGTCACTAAGACGATGTTTTGAATGTAATTGCGATTTTTCTCGGTGGCAAATGACAACAAAAATAGAAAGAACTAAAAAGCTCTCAGTCATAAACTGTAGTATTACTATGGAGTCTATTACTACTATTGTAGTATACATTTAATACACTTTCTTGTTATAGTTTGGTCTATGTAAATGTAAATACAATTCTTCACATTTAACACCAAGGAAGATGTCCCCTTTGTTTTTATATGTGTACCTCTGAAAGAAGAAAACTTATGGAAGTGGTATAAACTGCAATAACAAAGCATTCGTAACGTCAGGCGCGTGCCGTGTCCGCCATATTTTGTTGCGTTTACATGTTACAATTTCGACTCTATGATGTTTACATAAGGTGTATCTACACTAAGCCAAGCCGCCATGTTTAGTTGCGTTTGAATGGAGAACAATGAAGGAGGCATCCACGTTTTTTTCGTAGTATGACATGTCCTTGTTATTCCTCCGTCATTGATGTGTACCTATTATTATTTACACTTATGAATTGAAAAGAGTTTTTGTTTAATTTTTGTTATGAACAAAATAATTTAGTCATTAGTAGAAGATAATTTATGGTTTTGATACATCTATTAAGAGTAAAGTATGCTGTATAGATTAAGTATAATAAATAACGATTGATGAGTTAACATTAAGAATTCGATGGTTGATTGTGATTGTTCTCAGATCCATTGACTCTCAACCTGGAAATCCATTCTTGGTAATCAGTGGGTTGAGCGACCCACGATCATGAAGAAAAGATCTTATCTGTGAAAGGGTTTTAGTACACATTGTTGATTAATGATTAAACTGTGAAAGGGTAGTAGTATCCAATTATTGATAAATGCTAAGCTGTGAAAGAGTAGGAGTACCTATATTGTAGATGAATGCTAAAAGGGTGAGTTGCTTGTCAATGTTGACAGATCCATTGACTTTCAACCTGAAACCCATTCTTGGTGATCAGTGGGTTGAGTGATCCACGATCATGAAGAATGGACCTTATCTTTGAAGGGGTAGTAGCACCCATTGTTGATGAATGTTTAAATGTGAAACGGTAGTAGTACCTATTGTTGATGAATGCTAAAAGAGTGAGTTGTTTGTCAATGTTGACAGATCCATTGACTCTCAACCTTAAAATCTTGTCTTGGTGATTAGTGTTCATAGGTTCACTATCACAAAGAGAAGATCAAGTAGTGATGGAACAGTGTTGATAGATCCACTGGAGATTGATAAATGCTAAAAAAAAAGAAGTATGAATTTATTGTCAATGTTGATAGATCCATTGACTTTAAATCGGAAAATGTTGTCTTGGTGATAAGTGTTGATAGATCCACTATCACAAAGAGAATATCAAATGTTGGTTGAGCAGTGTTGATAGATCCACTGATAATTGATTAATCTTAAAAAAAGAAGAATGGAATTGATTGTCAATGTTGATAGATCCATTGACTTTCAATCAGAAAATCTTGTCTTGGTGATTAGTGTTGATAGATCCACTATCACAGAGAGAAGATCAAGTGTTGGTTGAACAGTGTTGATAGATCCACTGATAATTGATTAATGTTAAAAAAAAAGAAGAATGGAATTGATTATCAATGTTGATAGATCCATTGATTCTCAATCGGAAAATCTTGTCTTGGTGATTAGTGTTGATAGATCCACTATCACAAAGAGAAGATCAAGTGTTGGTTGAACAGTGTTGATAGATCCACTGATAATTGATTAATGTTAAAAAAAAAGAAGAATGGAATTGATTATCAATGTTGATAGATCCATTGATTCTCAATCGGAAAATCTTGTCTTGGTGATTAGTGTTGATAGATCCACTATCACAAAGAGAAGATCTTTTGACAGGGCTGATAGATCGAAAGCGAAAGGTACTAGAGAAGATCGAGCAATGACGGATTTAAGAAGAAAGAAGCGTACGGGTCAAGGATGGTGTCCAGGGTATAGCCCGGCCCAGTAGCAGCGGAGTCCAGGGAATATCCCGGCCCACGGAGTCCAGGGTATAGCCCGGCCCAGTTCCTGTGCTGTTTTGCAAGATGGTTCATGTCTCCAAAAGAAGATAGATTCGCAGAAGATTTTGAGTTGTTATTGTTCAAAGTTTGATGACAAACTTAGTGCCAGGAAAGGCCGAATGTTAGATTTTCTTCAATTTAGGGTCTATTATGGATAACTATATATAAGTTTTTATGGTTCAAAGTTTGAGGACAAACTTAGTGTCAGGAAAGGCCGAATGTTAGATTTTCTTTAATTAAGAGTTTAGTATGAATAACTGTATAGATTCTAAATATTTTCTGAAATTTAATTTACAAAGAATTCATTTGAATTTGTTAAAAGTTGTGAAACGAACATCCCTGTTACCAAATGTTTTACTTCCGGTTGGCGAGTGGCGCCACTAGTGGATTGGCCCGTAATGGCGGACAGGCTTGGCGTCGGTCGGCAGTATCGTTTGGCCCGTTTTTGAGGATAGATGTTCTTGTTACTAATGTTACTGTTCAAGAAATAAATAATAATTCTTTGAAATATTAAACGTTGTTTGCTTTATCTTCGCCTGATTTTTATACTTTAACCTAATAACCTAAAAGAATTTTGTGTTTGTGCATCTGAATAATTACTAAATTCGTAACCGTAATACTACGTTTGTCTTCTACATCATCGAAAGTATTTTTAAAATATTTTACTTTCATAGTATTAAGGTCTATTATACAAAACTTAACTCGAACGTGATAGTATTGCACATTCAGGGATCTGAGTTCCCGAATTCGATTCCATTTTTCGAGCTAATGTAAAAAAATCTTAGTTTTTATATAGTGTCTGGATATTTGTCGTTCAATCTTATTCCGAATCCAATTTCCATACCTACCGAGTGCTAAGCAAGTTTGGAATCAGAGCAACATATTTGAAGTTGTGTAATATTTAACCTATGTAATTGGGAACATGCATAAGTCACCGATTTTGAAAAATTTGAGCTTGATCGCTGCGGACACGTATAAAAACATGATGGAACAGAAAAATGAAAAATAAAATGTATTACTTTAGTTTTATCACACAGGGGAAAATAACGATATTTTTTTTCGTTTTCGGATATAATGCACTTAACAGTCGGATAGAACATCAAATAAGAAATAATATTTTGTATGACACATATGTACTTAAACGCAATATTTAGGGAGATATTTGAAAATTCTTGCCTAACTCTATACTAATGCACTGAAACGTGACATGAGTGACGTCACAAATGTTGACCTTTTTGTATAGAGCGTTTTCGGCGGGTGCTGCTGCGTGCTAACTTTAGAGAAAAGTTTTAATATTACAGTTGATTTTCTCACGCATTATACTTTTGATTTTGATACAAAAAAAAAATTGATGCATGACGTTCCCTATTCCATTAAATTGAATGACATATTCTTTCGTTTTGTATACTAGCTAAAAAGCTACTATAAAAATGTAAGATTTGATCGTTTAGCGAAAAAGCCTATACCGAAAAAAAATGAAAAATCATCCGATAACAATAGTTGAATTGACCAAAATACCTATGTAATGTTTGTGAGGTTTAGTTCGGAAATCGTTAGTTAAAAATTTAGTACAGAGTTTGAAATCAAACTAGCCGCAATTGGTATTTTGTAATGAAATATCGTGAGTCTGACTCATTTTACAAATCTGTGAAAGAGAATACCTAATTAACTTGATTCATCGGCATTTCGAACTAAACGTTGATTTTGAATAATTACTGACATTTGAGAAATAATCTGTTCGACGTGTAGGCTGCGAAATTATTAAATAGAATTCGATTATACCCGATATTTGTAAAGTTTCATGAATGTGCTACTTTTGTTGAATAAAATTAGGTTAAAATTTTTTTCATTGTTCAGTATTGTTTCCATTTAGTCGACATAAAGAGTAAAGAAAATTAAGGTAATCTTAAAATCAAGTTTTTATGAAAAATTTATACTGTGTATACTTACCAATTATTTGTTATATCAATGCGGTACAGTGTTCAATACAATCAACAATAGTCCAAGCTAAGTCAATACCTACTAAGATAATAAATATATCAGGTTCAGGTTTTATAGGTATATCATTAAACCTAAACACGTTCTTAGCACTAAATTTGAAGTTTTAATGTTCCGTGTAAGAATGGCGTGAAAATTTCTACAGTTACTTTAAAGTTCATACTTTAAGATGTCTGATATTTTTAAGTTCTAAGAAACTATTGCAAGCATAGAAATAGAATGTCAAAGAACAACAAAGTCAATAAACAGGTGATCCGAAAACGAATCAATACATTTTATATGAGATACGTAAAATATGACTTAGATTCATAAAATATGACTATATTATGGCGAAGGAAGTTAATAAACTATGTTCCATACTGTTTTCTTTGTCGATAAACGAATAAATGTAGCGAAATTTGGTTTCAGAGAAATGTGTGGCAATATCTTATTTACCTTTGAAAAGTGTGATTAGTTGGATTGTTTCTTTTTGTCACATCACAATTACTTAGAGCACAAGACACCATAGCTCCACGATAACTTTATTATAAATTCTAATTAAGATTAAAAAATATTTTAAACAAACTGTGATTGCTCATTTGCTAGGCGGGACGCTAGGGGCTCTTACTGTAAAAAATGTTGGCACATGTCATTTGATCCTTTGTCTCTTTTTTACATAGACTGTGTCCGTATGATGTTAACTTCTCTTTTCCACGCTTTGTTGGTCTTCTTGAGCGCAGCGAAAATTTTTCTATGTCTATGATTGCAAGTATTTATTGTCCAGTGTAAAATACCTATACAGAATTGAAAGATAACATCATATCACGTTTTCTATGTTGTCCTATGTTATTATTATCTTTCACGCCAACCTACTTTTTCTTTTTCTTCTTGCCAAGGCATTTCAAAGAAATAACAGCTATAAAGAAGTAACTAGACGTAAGGGATTAGAAGTGACAAAATTTAGACAGTGTAAACTTAAAGTATTGTTCTGATTTTTAGATAAACTTTTACTTCTTGAAAATTAAAAAAGACGTTTAATTGGTTAAGGTTCAAAATTATCTATAAAAATTAAAAAAATAAAGTTTATAATACTTCTTAGTTCTTATGCGTAATTTATTAAAGTTTGAGTTAAGAAGTGTAACGCGCAAATCTGTATAAAGACATTTATTAAGATGAATCGATATTTCTACTCAGCGATGATTGATGCCCGGCCCCGAAATTACATTTCACGCCCTAATATTGCCGAGATAGTAAAAACGTAAGAACTACGATAAAAAGGTTTAATGGCTTTGACAAACGGCAACGCCATTACCCTAGCTAAATGGTTATTCATCTGTTCAGAATTTCATTGTGTTTATAGCGCCATCTAGCCGCCACAAAAAAGCTGATAATATTAATATCCTGCAGATTTTTGTACTCTGTTTGGTTGGTGGGAGGGCTTATTACAAGTCCGCCTGGCTAGCTACCACCATCATACCTAAGTCTGACGCCATAACAACAATTTAAACATTGTTGTTTTCCGGTAGTTAAAAGCAAGAGGGTCCCGGGTGTAGTGCGCTTCCACCTTCAGCCTTATCGTCACTTAACATCAGGTGAGATGAAGGCCAAGCACTATTGGGAGGGTGCGAAGGTATAATAATCGATCGCAGCGCTCATGGTGACAAAAAGTAGAAATAAAGAAGGCTCTATAATCTGCTTGAAAACGATATTTAATTTATTACTAGCGATACAGGAATATTTTTAAATGTTTATTATCACTTAGTAAAATTATTAAAGTAGCTTTATCCTCTTGTTTTACAAAATCTACAACTAAAAAAGAAGTAAACAAACCCTGATATAACCAAAATAAAACACTATTTTTGAATAGATCTTACTTGCCATATTTAATTTAAATGACCAAAAATGATTTCACAACACTTTGTCCACCCAAATCATAGTAATTTTGAAATTTACATTAATAACACAATATGTATAGTATTTTTTAACATTTTGTCACAATGCCGCCATTACATATCAAAACGTCAAAACGGTCAGGTCAGAGCCAACAAAGTTGCAACACGCTAGGTGGCGCTAAAAGCGTGCACGGAGCCAATACCGTTGTGCAAAAACTCTGGCTTTCTAGAGCTAAGTAGAGTTCACTGAAACTGACAACAATATCGAAAGCTTTCTTATTGTACTATTGACACTGACGTCGGCGTATAAAATGTATTGAAATTGAAAAATCACTTATTCAAATAAGCTCATATATTAAACATTTTTAAATCGTCAGGGCGGCAGACAATCTTGACAAACACCGAGTAACAACAACAAATAAGTAGATAAAGAAATAATAAAAACATTGAATTTAGAATCAAAATATATTCAAAATTCAAAAATTCGTTGCTCTGGTTCCAGTAAAAGTTAAAGTATTTTATAAAGGAAATCACATATAATGTATGTCCTGTAACTACAAAGAAAAGATTAAGTACTAAAAGAAAACGTTTTCTTTATTGTCGTGTTTTGAAATCTAATTTCAGTCATCGTGATGGCTGTTCCATATCCACTTTGTACCACCAAAAAGGTTATTTTCATTGCATTCGAGGAAAGTTCGCTATGATTTGTGTGCGTATATTAGTTTTATATTATTGTGAAAAAAGAAATATATGTAGCTTACTTCCACAAAAAATATAAAATATGCAAGATGCACCGCCCGCCCGCCTGTAGATAAATGCATATGCACACCACAAAATATCAGTGCACAATACCTGCATTTAGCAAGACAGCAACACACTTTACACCTCCACCAATTAGACTACTCTAGCCGTTCTCTATCCGCATCTGGGGCGGGGGTATTACAACCCCTTAAAACTTGCCAGGTTTATGAATTGCTATAGTTACATCTCTTTCTCGCTGTTTAGCAAATAAAAGAGATAGATTGATAACCAGTCAGAAAACTGCCAGGAAATAAGAGGTCATAATATGGCCCCTGTTCTGTAGTCTAGTGGTTCGCCCACATGTGTAAGACGGGGGGTACCGGGTTCGATTTGGAAATCGATTACAAATCGGACCCCCTCCTGGGAAAGGTGGGTTACACTTTGTACTCGGTTTGGTTGGTGGTAGTTCTTATTTCAAGTCCGTCTGGCTAGCTACTACCATCTTATCTAAGTCTGACGCCAAAACAACCATTTAAACATGTTTTGTTCCGGTTAGATACCCAAATAGTTCCTCAGTGGTGAGGATTCCAGATGTAGTGCGCTTACACTTTCAGTCTTATCGTCACTTAACATCAGGTGAGGTGAAGGCCAAGCACTAACCAGTTGTTATGACCGAGTGGCTTGCGCACCCGTTTTCCCAGGTTCGATCTCCAGACAGCCAATGCAATGTAGAAAAACTCACTTTTCTATTTTTTCTCGGGTCCGGGTGTTTATGGTATGGGCGGTGTTCAAATTTCTAAAGTGCTTTAGCTACCTACTTACTTTGGAATCAGAGCAACGTATACGATGTTCAATAATAATCATAATCATAATATTTATTTGCGACAAATATAGTACATATTTCTGATGTTAAAGTAGGAACTTATAGTTATAGTTTCACATATTTGGCCTGAGTAGAGGCATGCAAATATTAGGTCACTCAAATTGCAAAAGATAAAATTAATATATTAATAAGTAAGTAGGTATAGCAGGAATGTCATATCATTGTGGAATTACAAATATAAATAAATAATAAAAATATAAGTATTATTGATTGTACTTATCCCAAATATGTGTTTACGTTTATAAGACAGCAGAGTAGGTTTTCCACTCTGGAAACGTTGTCGAATTTTGATCAATCTTATTTTAGTTTATTTTTTAGACTGGCTACATTTTTTACGTTTCTATGCTGTTGGGCTTATTATGTCTTTTTCACCTACAGACTTTTTTAAGGATTTACTCGGAATTTCCTCTCGTACCTACATGTTTTCCATTTCATTTTATTTTTACATTTACAAATACGCATTATTTTATCTTCGTCAACATTATTTCGCAAAAATCCCCCGTCGCTACACGATGATTCGTTTTCGTTACAGAAAATCTCAAATGAGCCGATATGTGAGCTCAAACTGTGTACGTTTTGCATACTTTAAAGTAGATCTATGTATCTCTATGAATATTAATCGGATCTTTTTATTTCATGAAACAAATATGATTCTACCAAACATTTGAGAATAAATTATTATATAGTTGCTATTGGTAACCAACGCAAAGTTCTGAAATCTTATCTACAGAATAGACGATCGGGTTCATGTCCTTGAGTCTTTGAATGCCCAAGATAAGTCCTAAAAGGGACCCAGTATCAAATTTAGTGCTATAGTAATAACAATATTAATACTACTAAAGTTTCTTATTGAACTTCGTTTGTTCTGAATCTTTAATTTATTATCTACTGTTCACTTAAATTTCACGAAAGTGGCGCCCAAAGATTTTTGTTAATAGAAAATTATTTTATTAAAACTTTTCGTCGATTTTTTAGGGCCCATGGTCTAGTATTTTGAGAAGGTATCACTATTCCCTCGTAGCTATTCGTAGAAGTAGATAGATGTGTCAAAAACAGACACTTAGCAATTTTGCTATCTACTTCTAGCAGTGACTACGAGGGTACGTAATGATACCGTTTAAAAATACTAGACCATGAGCCCTAAAAAATCCACGTAAACTTTTATTAAAATTGCAATAGTAAATCAAATTCATCGCGGCGCTACTTTCGGTGATACAACTGCCTTAAGTATGAATTTAGCAAACTATAAATTATTGAAAAAAAAATCGCAATTTTTACTATTGGAAATCGACTGTTCTACCGACAAACAGTATAATTATTATGGCAGTTTTCGATATAGTTGAAAATTACCTAATCGTCTAAGCACACTGATTGGTTTCATGTCTAATCAAGACAAGTGCTGCTGACATCTGTGTCCCACGTTCGATTCCTGGACTAGTCAAAGTAATTTAGACATAAATTTTTGTATAAATTGACTTGTATTATAAAATTGCGGTGAACGAATAAATCAGTCTTTGTTTTTTGCAATTTGAATGTTAAATGATAATACGTTTAACAAATTACACAAAGTGAAAGATGATCTTTAGACAAAAACTTGATAACCAGCACAACGCTTGTTAGTTTTAATTGGGCAAAAATTTTGGCAACACTCGCTCGAAGCGAGCGAAAGGGGCTGAAGGACGAAAAAACAGCCCTCTGAATCGCTCGAGCAAAACACAAGTGAAGTGGAGCCTTAAAAATAAGGGCGGCAAACAAAGTACTTCCTCACAAAACGAGCCAGGGAGCCGCATTTGATGACTGAGCAGAACCTTTTTCTATATAAGATTTATGTAGTTCTTGCAATTCCAGCTGATTTTTAGATACCTACTGAATCAACCCCATTTAGATTCTATTTTTTATACAGGGTTATTTGTAAAACATCAACAAACTCGCAGGAGTAGATTACTAGCATCATAAATAACAAAATTTGTTCTACGACTTTTCCGAAAACAGAAAAAAAACGACTTTTCATACAAAACTCGATCAGCTGTTTGGGACATATGTATAAAGAAAGAGTCGATTTTTTTGTCGGTTTACGGAAAAGTTGTAGAATAAATGTTGTTGTTTATGATGTTAGTAATCTACTCCTGCGAGGTTGTTGGTGTTTTACAAATAACCCGTGTATAAAGGAGTGAATAAACAAATTATAAGTTAGATTTTCAAAACAAAACGAATTATTGTTAATGGTGTATAAATTTACATTGGTAGATTTAGCAGGTGATTTTATCAATTAGCGCTTTTTATCCACAATCGCTTGTAAAGTTGAATCGCCACCTCATCGAAATTAGGTTTACGATTAGATTTTAAAAGCAATTGTCAATAAAAAAACGCTAATTGATTAAAATCGCCTGTCAAATTGCCTGTCAAGATGACTCGTACTCGTATCTCATAAGTATGTACAAATAAATTACGATCAAATAACTGACATTAAAAAAAAAAATTATGATTACCAATTTTTTCAAGAAGACTGATTGTAGGTAATCGGAGTCGGACGCGAAATAAAATGAAACCAAATTGTTTTTTTGTCACTCGTTGATTCATTTGCGGAGGCTTATATACTAATTGGAATGATGAACGATTCCTTTGCGCCCCAGATTAATTATAAATAATGAATGGATGGAACCCGCCACGAAACGATTTCGATAGTTTTGGACAAAATTGTCTTTTGGACTATTTGGGTGGAGTAGTATTTATTACTATTTATAGTGGCAAATCTTCTATTTCATCAACTTTGCTATTGTCATCAGTTCATGCTCTCATGGGTACTACAAAATCCAGCAGACATAACTATTTCGCATCAGTAGCAGTTGCGGTGCAAGAAATTAACATGTTCAGTGATTTTTTAAAGTTGTGAACATTGTCCGAAGTCACGCTCTTGAAGTCAAAGACTTTTATTTAATTACAATACATATTATTTATGAATAAAATTATTTTTTATCGTACTCTTAATTAAATAAATAAATATTCTATATTTTCTTTCTAGATGATAATCGATTATTCCAATGTGATTTTATTTTAATTTCTGCAAAAAGGCACACTTTCTGTAGTTGGTTGTTAGTGTTGCTACTGATGAAGAAATGTTGTTGCTTAATAATACAGGGGTAGATTACTAACATCATTAACAACAGCATTTGTTTTACGACTTTTCCAACAACCGACAAAAAAAAATTGACTCTCCATACGAATGTCCCGAACAACTGATCGAGTTTTGTATGCAGAGGCAATTTTTTTTTTGTCGATTTTCGGAAAAGTCGTAGAACAAATGTTGTTGTTTATGATGTTAGTAATCTACTCCTGCGAGGTTGTTGGTTTTTTACAAATAACCCTGTATAATCGTGAAATAAAAATTTAGTGTGTACGATTCGCTTTCTCTTTTACTTTGCGCCACATCCCCCCGTTTGAAATGCATAGCGACATAACTGTTGCCCATCTGCGTCACCTCAACGATTTTACATTGATCAATCATTTTGTCGATTACGCGACGCTCTCGGTACGTAAGTGCAATACGTGAGCTTTCGTTGTCAAGTAAATTCTGGTTAGATATAGCATAGGGCGTATTTATCTAAATGTAAAATTAATGCTGTATCTGACGATGACTTAACATTGAAAAACTGGTAGGTGCTTCGCACAGCGACGTTTACTTTACCTTAATACTACCCCATACGTATTATTGTTACGCGGTGCATGTCAGTAAAGCTCCTGTTTTTTTCCCGACATCTTCAACAAAAACCTTAAGGGATAATACACTAAAACCTTCCTTATAAAACACTTAGTCCATTAATTAACACCGTATGAAAATCAGTTCATTAGATACTTTTTAACTATAACGTATTTATACAGGCAGAGGCAGCGCGGGGAAACTTTGTTTTATAATAATAACTAAATGAAAATTTAAAATCAACACTGTCTAAAAGAGAATAAGTTTAATTGAAAATATATGAATTTATAAAATATTTGTAGCATTGTCTTGTGACTTACACCAACACCTCCTACCCATATGAAATGCATCACATCGTTTCGTCTGTCGCAGACACGAATCGAGCAGGGCTTCAATCAATTTGCCCTGATCAATCATTTTAGTGCTACCATCGATAGATGGCGCTAACTCGAGTAAGGTATAATATTACCGGTGTAGATCGTTTCGGTTCGGATTTATTTACATCATACTCCAAAGATTTTTTAAATGATTGAGAATATCAAAATTGGTGCACCGTTGCCTCCATTCAATAGACTATCGCTGCATTCTCACCCTCTATTGAATAGAGAGTGTGGTGGGAATACAGTATAGTCATACATTTAGTAGGCATCATCGCCGCTCGTAACAGTAATCAACATTATTCATCTCAATATTTTATAGGTCTAGATTATCTATTATGTAACTTGTACACACCAAAAACTTTGATAATTTTGTAGTCGAGATTTCTTATTCTTAGTTTTCATTACTTCATTCTCATAAAAGAAGATTATTACGATTACCTATAATAATATAATTGGATGGGCTGATGGGATTGACTGTACACGCGTACCTACAAAATCCACCTATTTACTTTACCTACCACCTATTTACAATCAGATTAAAGAGAAGCAGCACCATTAACAATAGTTGGAAAAGGCAAAAGGGCGGAAAGGATAGCAGAAAAGGGAAGGAAAAGGTAGGTAGGTACCCAAAAGGAAAGATTGATTAGATAAGTAGATAATGTACCCACCATTTCTATAGGATACAGCGACATACAGGACCATACGGTTTTGTATTCAATGGTGCATTGGTTAAAAAGTGGTCTTCATTAGTGTAATCAAGGGTACCCTACGATTCAATTTAACAAACGAAGAATTTATACTTATTGCTATAGAAGGCTCTTTATTTTGGAATGCCTAGTTTCAATGATTGAGTCATTGTTATAGCAAAATATACGTATGCTAATAGGAATTCGGCCAAATTAGGACCAATGATTCTAGGTGAGTCAAAGGACAAATATAAGAGGGATAGCTGATAAGACGATAATGAATTATATAGCAAGCGTAGATCCAGAAGATGATTCGAAATATTATGTATGATAGTGATGAACAACTAGCGATGAACTTTTTGCTATTTCTCGGGAACAATACTTTTTTTGGGATGAAAGGTAGGTACCTTATGTATTTCTCTGTACCCCTGACAACGTATTTGTAAAATTTCACGATGATCGGTTCAGTAGTTAAGACGTAAAGGCATAACAAACAAACAAACGGACAGTCGCATTTATAATATTAGTAAGGATTTGTGGCTGTTGTGAGTTGTGATAATGGCTTTCAATTAAAGGTATTATCATTACTTAACCAAATTGGTTTTGGTATATTATATTGCTGTGTATATTCAAATGAATAACGTCAATGCAACCGTCCGCTCGTATATCCTCCAGCGTTTATTTCAACAAACAGTAAGCTTAATGTCTAGATTAATGGCAGATTGGTCTGCCATCGACCACGTAACGACCACAATCACACTGCGACCCATTGCACGATCGTGTCTGGTTGCGACTGACTAGGCTGGCACCAGACTAGGCTGGTACCAGACTAAAGAAATAAGTATAGTTGTGAGTCAGTTTAAGCAATTAATCAAAGTCAATGTTTGTTCTTTTTTTCACTATTTGTACCTACTGAATCTTTTTCTTTAATTGGTCGCGCCACCAACATTATGTGATAAATATTGAAATAATACACTGTTAATTTTAAGTATATCTAAAAATGAAATGGGGATTTCAGACCACGTAAATGAACAACTTTTACTATGGGGGCAACCACGAAATCGCGAAAAAAAATCAGCTGTTCCATAGAAAAGTACAACATCGACTCGACTTTAATGTATGGAACAGCAGATTTTTTTTCGCGATTTTGTGGTTGGTCCCATAGTAAAAGTTGTTCATTTACGTGGTCTGATATCCCCATTTCATTTTTAGATATACTTAAAAATAAACCGTGTATAACGGTGTGTCAGTGTGATAATGACACAATTTGGAGCTTGTGTCAAAAAAATAATGAATTAATACCAATAACCATGCTAGTGACCACGGACGGCTCCTAGAAAGGTGTCAAAACGTCGGGAAACCCTAAAACCCAACAAATCAAAACGAAATAATTCTAAAATAACATCTGAATTAACCAATAGGTATACTCGCTGTAATCCGTAAAAAGTGTTTTATTTCTAATGAACTGTATAGGTGGAAGCCTCAGATAAGTGTATAAATGATACGGCTAATACCCAAATTGCGGCCAAACCTAGCTTTAGACGGCTAAAACTAGGTGTAGCCGATAGCTGTTGGTTAAACCTACGTGAAGTCCTAGGTCCCGAATATAGGTTAGAAATCGGCTACACTTAGGTGTAAGCAACAGTTAAAACTAGGTTTAGCCGTACTTCGGGTTTTAGCCGTAACATATGTAAATACGAATGTTTAAAAAACAAAAGAAAGTCTATATGTAGAATCAAATAACATTCTCGTTTCTAAACATTTCACATACAATCCAAGTCAGACCTCACAGTTCATTATACGAGGAGTTTAATGAAGAAAAATATTTGCCTCCAACTCGGCGAAGTTATTATTTGCCAAGATCTGGGCTGTTTGCCTCTTGCCAAGAGTTGGGCTTTCTTCTACTTTGCTTTGACTTCCGGCTCACAAAAGTATTCAATTATGATTGTTATTGTTTCTCACGAATACCTGTGATATTGTTTATTTGCTCACAGTAATAAAGATTGTTCTCATACTTTAGAATTAATGACATAGATATGAGGAGCGTTTAATACCAATAGTCTTTCGATAGATTCACTGAATTTTGATACAGAGAAATGCTTTGCAGTTTTACGATAACATTTCAATTTTATGACGCGTATAAGTCTCTTTATAAAATGAGCTGTAGCTATCTGAAAGCTTTTGGCTCTATCAACATTTTGTCGGCACAAAGTAGGTCGCACTGATTTCGACAGATATAAATCAATCGAAATCTCCAAAAATAATGACTGTTCCGTTAATCAGTAACGAACAGATTTCTGTTTCTCAAGATTCCATTAGTTATTAGGAACTTAGCGACACAATTTCGGAATGTCGAGACGAAGATTAATACCCTGAGTGAGAAACTTGTGTGCCACGCAAGTTGTATTCGGACGGCTAATTAATCAAAACTGAAATTCACTGAGGCCATCTCCATTCAGTGAGAAATGGCAGTTAATGATGCAGCTTTTACTATCGGAATTGACTTATCGGGGCCTTTCGATTTTGAAATATTTACAGCCGTATTCAAGAACAAATACTCAAACGAATCTCGCCTATGAGAACGCACTGCGTTGAAATAGAGCTCTATGATTGGTTAGTTTGATTTACGTATTACGTGTGATTGGTAGTTGGGACGCTGTGCGTCCGCAAGCGCTGTGAGACCTCATAGTAATGATTGTGAATACGTGTGTTAATCTAGTTTAAAACATCTGTGTTCAATATTTACACGACAAGCAAGTTAATTCTCACCATTTGGTGCAAAAAAGTTACTCAAAGGTCAGACATTTGTAATTTGAGAATACTTGTCAAATCGAACACAGTTGGAGGTGATCTTACTGACCTTGTGTGTCTGGAAACGAATACAGTCGATTGAAGTATTTACAAGCTATGTTACAATAAAAGTTTTTATGAAATAGACATGTTTTTTGTACAAAAAGCGTAAAAAAATCTCTACAAATATACGCTTTGTAAAGTGGGACCATAGATCAAATACAAAACAGCAGTAGTACTTGAAAGTTTACTCTTCTAGATTTATTTTAGACTTTTATATTTGGTACAACTATATACATATACATACATACTACCATTTGGTACATTAAAGTTAAGTGTATTTAAAAAAACCGGCCAAGTGCGAGTCGGATTCGCGCACGAAGGGTTCCGTACCAAAAAATGGCAAAAAAATCACGTTTGTTGTATGTGATTGTGAGCCCCCTTAAATATTTATTTTATACTGTTTTTAGGATTTGTTGTTATAGCGGCAACAGAAATACATCATTTGTGAAATTTTCAAGTATCTAGCTATCACGGTTCATGATATACAGCCTGGTGACAGACAGAGAGACAGACCGACAAACCGACAGACCGACAGACAGACGGACAGCGGAGTCTTAGTAATAGGGTCCCGTTTTTACCCTTTGGGTACGGAACCCTAAAAAACGTTCCCGAATATCTTGACAGATACATGTATAACAACTGCGTAAAATAAACAGTTAAGTTAAATTTACCAACGTTGTTAAAATATTTTTCTAATCAACTTAGAAAATAGAAATAAAACAATATTTTTTCACTAGGTATAATTAAACCATATAATTTACTGCCAAAATGTGTATACAGTGTGTTGCGGGATGTGCGTTCTTTAACAATTTATCACACATACCTACCTCACAAAACATACAAGTTACTTTTAGGTACTTATTTAAATAAGGATTAATTTACAACATAAATAAAATTATTTTGTTATTTCGTTCAAAAGACAATTTTTGAATCTAGTTAGGGTTCCGTAGCCAAAATGGCAAAAAACGGAACCCTTATAGATTCGTCATGTCTGTCTGTCTGTCTGTCTGTCTGTCTGTCTGTCTGTCTGTCTGTCTGTCTGTCTGTCCGTCCGTATGTCACAGCCACTTTATTCCAAAAGTATTAGGACTACATAGTTGAAACTTAGTAGGCAGGTGTATTCTGTGAACCGCTTTACGATTTTTATACAAAAATAATAAAAATAAAAGATTAAGGGGGGGCTCACCATACATGGAACTGAAACTGAAAATATTTTTTTTCATCAAACCAATACTTGTGGGGTGTCTATAGATAGGTCTTTAAAAATGACATTGAGGTTCTTAAGACTATTTTTTTTAAAGTCAACCGTTTGAAAAATATATGCCGCCAAAGTGGTAAAATGTGTGTCCCCCCCCCTTTAACTTTTAAAGTAAGAGGGTGAAAAATCTAAAAAAAATATAAACTATAGATCTTAATAAACACTTTCAACGAAAATTGTTTTGAACGAGATACAGTAATTAGTTTTCGAGATATAGTACATTTTCCAAAACCGCAAATATAACTTTGTCATTCATACAAACACTGTGAAAAACAAAGTTATTTTTTCAGACGAAAAATGATAGCGGTATTAAAATATGGTATGGTATAATGTACCTACGGAACCCTACTGCGCGTGGCCCGACACGCACTTGGCCGGTTTTTTTTAATACATTTTTACTCAAAGCTGGAATCTGTCTTAATAGATTGTACTTATTAAATATTTTCGGTACCATATACATTGATGTTCTTTCACCATAATAATTTTTAGAACGAGGTTTCACCAGTATACCATCATTTGCTCTCCAGCACGCGTAGCATGACCACCTCGAGAAAAGACTCGACTCAGAGAACAATGGCTTGTCTACACCGAAACGTCAATTTTGTCGACAAAAGTGACGTTTCGGTGTAGACAAGGCATTGTTCTCTGAGTCGAGTCTTTTCTCGAGGTGGTCATGCTACGCGTGCTGGTGTTTATTTTATTATTTTATTTATTTATTATATGGACAACAAAACAGATAACAATCATATTACAAACACATAAAAAAAAAATATTAACAATAAAGTTCTGTACCAGATTGAAATCCTACTTATGTTGACACATCATTCCTTTTTGTTTCAAACAGTAATTACCTACGTTTCAAAACATATATATATTTTTAGTACTAACTTAATTAGAATTTTTAAATATAAAGGAAGAGAGAAAAAAAAAATTTTAATTACCTACACAAAGTTATAAACTAATCATACTAAAGCGATATGGGAATGCGAGTTAATCTATACAAGTGCAAGCCGTTTCACTGCCAGTCTGAATGGTTTGGATCTTAGATCGAAAATATCTATGCTAGTGTCCACCACCGATACCTCGTTGTAAAGTCGACACATTCTTATGAGAGGGTTATAAAACGAGGTGTTGTTCTTGTATGTTTTTAAGGAAAACGTATTGGTAAATCTACGAGGGTTGCGCTTCGTGGTGAGGTCCAACTTGCCCAAAAGGTAGGGGGAATCAAAATATCCGTGCAGTACTTTATGCAAATGAATGAGGTCCTGTTCCTTACGGCGGAAAAGTAAAGACGTTACTTTGAATTTATCAAGTCTCTCTTTGTAAGAATTAAGACTGCACCCAAGACCACATTTGAAGCTAAGTATTCTGAGTGCTCTTCTCTGCACGCTCTCTATACTATCTGAGTGTTACGGTTATATATTCTTTTTGTTTTAAAATCATCACAAAAATAGTTTTCTAGTGCAATGAGAAACCTTACTTTCTTGTCTACAGGCAAAATTTTACACATTTTGAATAGCTGATCATAATCTTTCTTATACATATTTTTTTTGTTTTTTTATTAAAAAGATATTTTTTTATTATTCTTAGCTGTATATTCCTTATTTCATTAATGTATGTAACAAAAGTGCGTCCATAAATACTTAATCCATAATTAGGGTTCCGTACCAAAATGGTAAAAAAGGAACCCTTATGGTATGACTCAGTCTGTCTGTCTGTCTGTCACAGCTGGATATCTCGAGAACTACTAATGGTATCAACTTGAAATTTGGAATAGTTTAAGATGACATTTGCCCAACTATTTTGCAAATAAGAAAGAAATAAAATAAATATATTTTTTTTACAACAGGGACTGAAAAGTGGTCTTAAAAATTTGTATTGAGGTGACTAGGGCATGTGGGGTATCATATGAAAGAGCGCTGTTTGCACATTTTAAAACATTTTTTTTTCTTAGGCCGCATAGTTTTCGACTTATGGTGAAAAATGTAAAAAAAAATACCGTTCCCCCCCTTATCTCCGAAGTTTGTAAAGAGAAAAATCTGAAATAATTCTATGTGATAGTAATTTATGTAAAGATTACAGGAAAAATAAAACGATGTCTCTATATAATACACTTTTTTAGAAATTAAAAAAACAAACAAAAATTCTTTACTTTCACTACCAGTCAACAGATGGCGCTGTCCTAAGCATGCTAACCTAAGAAGAATAAAATAGTTCCACTATCGATCAAGAGATGGCGCAACCTAACACTACAATAATAATTGGTGGCTGGTTCTAATATAATTACCTACTATTTGCCGTACGAATAAACGAAGAATAAGTTCCTACTTAGTAATATAAACAGTTTGCAATGTGGAGTGGCTGAAACGTTTTTCAGTCATCATAAGCAGCTGTGGTTAAGACTGTCCGCCTGTTCGCCCTTCCACCTGTCTGCCGTTTATCCTATTTTTTTAAAGACTGTACTAAAGTAACATATCCTAATATAATATTTATAATTGTACGGAACCCTCGGTGCGCGAGTCCAACTCGCTCTTGACCGGTTTTATTTATTTTTGTTTTAGGCCGCATAGTTTTTGACTTATGATGAAAAATATAAAAAAAATACAGTTCCCCCCCCCCCCCTTATCTGCGAAGTTTGCAAAGAGAAAAATCTGAAATAATTCTATGTGAAAGCAGTTTATATTAACATTACAGGAAAAATAAAACGATGTCTCAAATTAGCACATTTTTTAGAAATTATCAAATTTATAAAAAAATTAACATTAGTTCCACTATCGGTCAAGAGATGGCGCTGACCTAAAACTGCAATACTAACTTTATTATTCTACTCTGCAGTGTGGTTTGATGGTGCAATTATGATGGTACGGAACCCTCGGTGCACGAGTCCGACTCGCTGTTGACCGGTTTTATTAATTAAAGAATCAACTAAAGAATAGTACACCACAAACAAAGTTCGTTTACTAAGTATTCTTTTGAGATGATTTATTATTAAAATGTCCCTAATAATGCTCTAAGTTTATTTTTAAGTTCACAAATGTAACCTATCATATTTCATGACGTCAGAATATAATGAGAAATTAATTACATGCAAACCTTTAAGGAAAAACGAGAAAATGCAAAAAAAACGTCGAATATTCGGATTGGAGTATCGCAAAATTCGTGAAGTAAATTAATGATACCTGTCGCAGAGTGACATGCTGCTGTCAACAGGAGAGGAAGTGTTCTACATTGTTTTTTAAGTATTTTGTATATTGGCAACCACTGACATGAATTTTTTTTTTTTATTTAACTGTACTGGCTGTCTGTATGATTTGACAGCTAAGTTTTTGTGCTTATTTGAAACGCCACTAGCGTGCGTCTAAAGAACTAATTTTGACGTACAATATGAAAATGGTTGCCGTGATGGTCTCTCCAGACTTCAAACTTTAGTACCATGTCCCTCACGCTATGCTAACGCTACGTCCTACAGCGCCAAAATGGCGGAAATCAAATAGGCACAAAAACAGTTTGACATAAGCCTGTCCAGTGTAAATATATGCATGCCAGTGATTGGCAACATACAATAAGCATTGATCAAGCTACTGGCCAAAAACTAGCTAAATCAAGCGAAAGAAGTCCTTTCAAGAGAGCTTAATTTTAAGTGTTTTTTAAGTAAAATACTTGCTTGTACTAAATTGATCCTATATATTATTACTTGATAAGATTAACTCTTTTTAGAATTTAGCCACAAAATACCTACCTTTTTAAGTTGTGATGTTTACATTTCTCATTATTTTGTCTAATAATACGATAAAAGAGAAAAATGCTCGAAGCTCATGCCGACATTATGTTTGAAGTATTGACATGTTTTGTAATGGAGTCTTTGTAAGATTTTTCTAAATGTATCGTACTGTCTGTCATACATTTTATGAGAAATGGAAAGCCAAGATACCGTTATAGAAACAAGACGATTTTTTGTTAGGAAATTAACTTCTCATTCTAAGCAATACAATGTGATATCAGTTTTGGAACTTAGTACAAAAGTTAATTTGATCTTTCTCTTTGTGCATCGGACTAAACATAAAAAACATCGACTATAATTTCTGTTAAGATTAGGTAAAAAAGCGTTAATAGTATACTAAAGAAAACTAAGCACATTAAGTTAAGCATTTGTGAGGAAATTTACTAATTTGAACGGATTTTATTCCTGTTTAAGTCTGTAGAAGCTTCATTAAATCACTGACAAAGCTAGAGCCTAATAACATGTACCATTAGAGTGAAAATTGCTTGAAGGCTGTGTTGAAACTAACACTATGAACCTACTTGACATACTTCAAGTACTAATCAAGGTTGTCTCAGTTATGTTCTGTTAGTGGTATATAGGATTGAAGCATACTATACATAATAAACCTCCAATTAATTCGACATTGTGAGCAGAGTGATCAAGAATAATAAATAAATATTTAGAGGCAGTTGAACGACACAACCTCCAAAATATGACGTAGGTGTGGTGTGATGTAGTACTAAATTAAACATAAAATAATTTTAAGAAAGTTTAGCTTTAGTTGTTAAAAATTGCAATGTGAACCTAATAATATAATAATAATATAAATATTAAAATAATATTATAAATGTGAGTTTTTCAGTTTTAATGTTTGTTACTCAATGGATGTCTCAACTGTCTGGACTCAATAAGATTTGGATGAAATTTGGCACACAGATTGTTAGCCTGGATTAAAACATAGGACTTTTTATCCTGACCAAATAGATTTTCCGAATTCCCACGCAGTAAAAGTCGCGGGCGGTCGCTAGGCCCCAGTAGTCTTACTATTTTGTAGTCCCAGCAGTGGGTACACCAAAAAAAACTCAATTTCAATACAAGACTTGGTAGTTCAGAGCATTGGATTGGACATCCAAAGATCGCGGATTCGATTCCCGTCCGTGAATCGATCTGCAGGCTTACGCAACAGCACATTTTGACAATTGTCGTGATCGTGATCGTAAAACAGTGTAAGATATAGTCAGCGAGTCAAGCTCTCTATCGGCGTTTCGCGCGTATTTTTTTTTATAAGAAGTATCGAATGGAAAGTTTCCCTATACGTTAAATAACAGTGATCAGTTTAAATATTAACCAAATATAATAAAAGTCATTCAAAAATGTGACAAACTAATGAATGACAAGCATTTTCAATTTGGCAGTATAATACGCTATCAAACGGTTAAAGCTCTTAGGCATTAAAAAATCAGCCCTTAGTGTATTATATAGTATTGCATATAGGTATTACTTATATTCACTTATCTTAATAATAAATCATCATTTTGGTCCCCGTATACCTATTCTGAAAATTTTTATTCGTTTTGCTTTTCAATTTGGAAATTTATTGCAATTGCAATTACTCATGATCGCGTCCCAGTTATGCCGCGCGGTCACTCAATTAAGGAATAAATTGGGAACTCTCACATACAAAATAAATGGCATTTCGTTGAAATTACGACTGTGGTCAGATCTCACGTAATTTGCTTATCGTTACACAGGAAATTAAAAACTTCGCCGTATAATTTGTAAAATTAAAATAGTTACCGAATTTATTTCTCTTGTACCTGAGGTGTGCTGCGCGCCATTATTCCTCTTAGGTTTGATTTCAACATTGATAGAGACAAAAGTCTTAAATGATATTTTTTTACAATATAAAATTTCCCGCCCACGAACGATTAATCGTTGAGCGATTTTTTGTCGTCGGGAATGGAACATTCAGAGTTAAATATTTAAACGTCCACGAGCTATAAACAGTTGCTCACAAAGTCGCTTAGAATAGTATGACCAAAAAATCGCCGCAATTATCGCAGTTACAAAAAGTAGACCCAACTTTCACCAAGTAGGTTCCTCTCATCTTTCCCAACTCATTTTCCACTCATAACCGCGTGTGTCCTGCCTCCAGCAGTCACAAGAAACCTAAAATCCAGTGAAATTCAAAGTCAGGAGAGTTATCTCTACGGGTTTCAGAATACGTCTCCCTCGGGAATGGTATAAATCGCGTGATGTAACAGCCTGGGAATGCTGCATCTGTTTTCATTAAACTTTGCATTTGTCATTTTGTGCAAGAGTATTAATGTACAACATTTAGCAGATACTATGTTTCAGTCCACCCGCGACTTTTCGACATTTAGAAAATGTCTATTAAACCTTATAAAAAGTATCCTTAAGTGTGCCCAATGTGTTTTATGTAAAAAAAGTATTTATGAATCACTTTTGTTATTATAAGTTTAACTCAAAAAAATGAATGTATTACATAACTTTGTCGGGCTAAATAGCTTCGTTCATTAATTGTAGGTAATTTAGAATTAGATTAGGAGGCCATAACAAATTTGGAAACGATGGCGTATGTGGCTGACTCTGGGTTTACAGGATGGAGAGGCACTCTCTGATGCTAAATATGTCAGTCTGTTTGCGTGAAGTGGTTGCGTTCTTTTTATATGCAGGCTGATGAAAAAAGACTATAATTTTTTTGAAAATAAATTATAGCCCATGTTACTCGCTGATAATGTAGCTTAGGTGATATCTTTAGGTGAAAAATTTTTTTAAAATCGGATCAGTACTTTTTGAGTTTATACATTACAAACAAACAAAAAGTTAATCGCTTATATCTACGAAACGCAACCGAATTTTGGTAAGTCCTTACACAGTTCACGTGAGTACAACTAGTACTTACTTGCTGTACTATTGTCAGCCTTTACCTTATCGTTTTTTTTCTGGTAACGATTACACATTTTTCACCCTGCATATAAAAAGAACGCTTGTATGACCTCTTAAGGCTGCGCAGTCTGCACACTAGCGCCGTCATTAGAAAAAAAATCATAGTGCTTAAATAAAGACAAATTTGTAAATTATCTCTCTGGAGTGTACTCCGAACAAGCTTTGTGGTACTTTTTATCACTTAAGCAATATTTTCTAGCCTGTCGTTTAGTTTAATTGACTTTTATTGTTAAAAGTGGACACTTTTCGCAATAAAAGTCCATATAACTAAACAACAGGCTAGAAAATATTGCTTAAGTGATAAAAAGTATTGCAAAGCTTGTTCGGAGTGCACTCCAGAGAGATAATTCATAATTTCTTTTTTATTTAAGCACTACGATTTTATTTCCAATGGCGGCGCTAGTGTGCAGACTGCACGCTCATAATATATAAATATATTGCGATTTGGAAAATATATTATACTTTCGTCTTTTTATAGGCCAAGCTAAAACAAATTATAATAAGTATTTTTTAATATGGTATTATGTCCCTTTTGTAACTATAGCCTTTTTGGTGATTCAATCGACAAGTTTTGAAAATAACTGCCCGAGATAAAATAAACCACAACTACAAATATGATCAAGAATACCCTAGATGACCAATCAGTCTCAAAAATGGCACTTCAAATAGCGTCTCACTTAAAAACTGGGCGCTTATTTTGAGCAAAGTAAGTGATAAAAGCAAGGACCGGAACCGCTTACTTTTGATTGTGTATTTCATAGACTTGTTTTTAAAAACCCTATCAATACGGTAACCCTATCAAAAGGGTAACCCAAGTAAGCACTTACCGAATACGAAAACCCTATCGGGGAAACCCTATGAAGGCTTTATGGAGGAGTTTTAAAACGTGTTCAAGCAGTTTATACCTAGGTCCACGGGCCGAAGGACCGGAACCGCTTACCGTTAAAAGGGTTTTGATTGGGTATTTCATAAACCGCTTACCGTTAAAAGGGTTTTTGATTGGGTATTTCATAGACTTGTTTTTAAAAACCCTATCAATACGGTAAGCATATCGTCGACTAACCCTATCGAAAGGGAAACCCTATCATTTAGTAAGTTTTTTAATAGGGTTTCCCTATTAATTAGGTTAACCAAAAAAAGGGTTTTCCGGTCCCTGGATAAAAAATGTGATTTTGTACAAAATAAGAGGTGATTATGTACAAAATAAGTGCAAAGTTTGGAAGTGGGACGCTATTTCGAGGTGCCATTATTTCGTACTGTTTTACGGCCCGGTCACAGCTCGCCGCGGCAGGCGACGCGGCAAGCGAATTCGCTAATCACTGCGCGGTCGTGACGACGAGCTGAGAGACCGCTATCGAGATAGCGCGCAGTGATCACTTAATTCGCTTGCCGCGCCGCCCGCCGCGGCTATCTGTGACCGGGCCGTTAGTTCGTGAAGCATTATATAGGACTAGCTTCCGCCCGCGACTTCGTCCGCGTGGATATTAGAGAAAATCCTTAGGGAATCTTCAACCAGGATCCGACCAGCCATTTTTACGCGATTAGGCGGGTTCCCGTTCCCGTTCCCGTTACGTCCCGCTCCCGTTCCCGTCCCGTTGCCGTCCCATCCCGTTACCGTCCCGTCCCATTTCGTTTCATTCCCATTCCCGTTTCTGCTCTCGTTCCGTTCCCATCCCATCCCATCCTCTTCCCGTTCCCGCTCTCGTTCCCGTCCCGACCCGTTGCCGTCCCGTCCCGTTTCGTTCCCGATCCCGCTTTTGTTTCGTTCCCGTCCAATCCCATCCCGTTCCCGCTCTCGTTCCCACTCCCGTTCCCATCCCGTCCGCTCTCGTTTCCGTTCCCGTTCCCGTCCCGTCCGCTCCCGTTCTCGTTCCCATCCCGTCTCGTTCCCGTTCCCGTCCCGATCCCGTTCTCTTCCGCCCCGTCCAGTTCCCGTTCCCGTTCCCTTTCTCCCCGTCCCCTGGCCTGGGGCTGAATCATGTCCACCGAGTTGGACTTCAAAATGAATGTCATTTTCGCAATCACCATCCCATAAAACCTCAAAAATGACATCCATTATATAGATTTTTATGATTACTTACCCCCAATTACCACCTAAGGGGTTGATTTTCAAAATCACCAAATATATGTTTACCTATTGATTTTTAGACGTGTTCCTACGAAGTTAAAAGTTGTAATGTCTATTTTATATTCTTTTTCCATACAAAATTTGAACCCCATTTTCACCCTTTTAGTAGTTAAATCATGTAAATCTTGTTGGACTTTAAAAGAAATGTCATTTTCGCAATCACCATCCCATAAAACCTCAAGAACGACATCCATTTCTATTTTTATGTTTACTTACCCCATTTACCCCCTAAGAGGTTGATTTTCAAAATCACAAAATAAATGTTTGCCTATTTATCTTTAAACGTGCTCCTACGAAGTTTAAAGTTGTAATGTCTATTTCATATTATTTTTCCATACGAAATTTGAACCCCATTTTCACCCCTTTAGGGGTTTAAATAATGTCCACGGTATTGGACTTCAAAATTAATGCCATTTTCGCAATTGTCATACCAGAAAACCCCAATAACGACATCCATATCTATTTTTAGGTTTATTTACCCATTTCACCCTTATTTCATCGCCATAGGGGTTGAAGTATTAACAATAACAATATACGTTGCGTTAGATTTTCTTCCGTAAGCCTATATTATAAATTAAGCGATTTTGACTTCGAAAATGAAGGATTTTCTTCTATACACAACTTCATACCCCTTTTCACCTCTTCGGGGGTAGAATTTTGAAAAACGCTGAGACCCGTATTTATTAATTTTCAATCGTCAGCCTAAATACAAAATTTGAAGATCCTAGCTTCAAAACTGAGGGACTTTCATACAAACTTTCATCCCTTATTTCACCCCCTTAGGGATAGAATTTTCAAAAATCCTTCCTTAGTGGATGCCTACGCTGTATGAGGTATCTGTGTGCAAAATTTCAAGTCTCTAGGTCCAGCGGTTTGGGCTGTGCGCTGATAGATCAGTCAGTCATTCAGTTTACGATTTTATATATTAAGATATTCTTGATCGAAGATTATTAGTTACCACTTATCTATCTGTCACTCTCTCTCTTTAACATGATTACATTAGAAATCTTGATATGGGACCATCGTCCATGTATGGGACTAATGGCTATGTTACATTAGTCTTATCTTTTAATCAATGATACTAATCAGTACGTCGAAGATCGATTGTAACAAACTTCTACGCCGCCGGTCCAATTCTCCGCTCACACAAATGAATTTTCCAAATTCTTTGAGTAGAGTTTCCTTTTGCTCGGAAAATAACTTTCCTTTTGAGTATAATTTACTTCTTATTATTTTTTGGTGCTTTCTTGCCTTTAGCAATGTTTCATTGTGTTACTTTGAATATTTAAAACTTTCGTTCTTTTAGGTGTGTCTTCATAGGATCGCTTCTCGTTCCTTTTCACTTTCATCTGACGCATGCCTCAGGGCATTCAATAGCGCACGCTTACTGTGCGCTTTCGCTTTCCTCTTGCCCTTTCAATAGAGCATGCCTGATGGCACGCATTCCCTATCTTCTCAAAAAAACGTCAAAGGGGTATGATTAATAAATAAATGGGTCATTTTTTTTACAATGTCATTTCCAAAAAACTGTTTTGGTTCAAATATCTTATCCCAATAAGCAAAAAAATATTCAACAGTGTAAGTCTATCGTGGGCAGTTTTTGAGATATTTAAGTTCACCTCTCCTTAGAAAATTACTATATTGTACCCCTTTGTATAGCAGAATGTTGAATGTGAAAGCGCACGGTTTGGAGGCACTCATGCATGCGTTTGACCCAAGTTGAAAGTTGAAGCGACTTGGTGAAGACAGACCATTTGGGTAACAAAAAGTACCTACAGTTGATTAATTCTGAGTGCAATTTGGTTTATTTCTTTTTTATACAGGTTCGAAATGTGTTTTTATTACCTTACTTAAACAGTAAAATGTTTAGTTTTAATTTGATTGTCCAATTGATTAGCATCAACAGGGTTTCTTTACACAAAATCAAAATGAATCTGTAAGTATGATACGACAACTAAGTATTTTAATAAACACAAAAACTAGTAGTCACTTAAACAATATTCAAAAATGATGTTTTGTGTGCGCATCGACTCGTTTTTTTCCCTTATTCCTCGGAGATAACCATGCCCAGATAACTGGTTATCTGTGAGGATTTTTTTCTTTACATATAACCGGTTATCTCTCAGGAATACATTTTCCTCGCAGATAACTGTTAAAATAATTAGTTATCTGTGAGGAAAATTTATTCCTAAGATATAACTGGTTATATGAGAAGAAAAAAATTCCTCACAGATAACCAGTTATCTGGGCATGGTTATCTCCGAGGAATAAGGGGTTTATTTCGTTGAGAATAGAATTTGGCTACGTCTGCCGCCTCAACAAATCGAGTAGCTTTGAAATGGGTCGAGGGCTACAAGTACTATAGACTTGACACACGTACTACAGAAAGGACTGATTTAGTATAAAAGGTAGGTGCTTAAACACTTATGTTTAGTTTGAACTCGTTTAATACCTGTGATATTAATTTTATAATGCAGTTTATTTAACCTTCAAGTGGAGGCGCGGTCATTTGTAACGAAAGCGGTCGCGCGTAACCTAAAAGACCTATGGGATATTTCGGAGAGTTAAAACACTTAATTAGTAAGTAATAATTGTATATACCTAGTCCAATGTTAGAAAGATACAATGGATCTGTAGACGTATGTACTTGGTAAATTCTCAAGTAGGTACTTACGTGATGTAGAATCCTGGCCCTTTAGATAAGTCGCTTTCTACAAATTGAACAGATTAGAAATTAGTATGCAATGGTGAAGGCAACTGTCAAAATGGCGCTGCGTACGCTTGTTCCACGAGAGCTATGAAAACAAAGGACTTTTACTTAACAAAATCGTTTTTGAAGCTTTAAAATGATAAAATTTTGTGTAATAGGCTTTAAAAATGTTGGCACTTACATATTTCCGAAAAATCTGGATATAGAAAAAAATTATAAATTCTGTAAAAATAAAAACGTCTTAATTTGGCTTTAAATTCCGGCATTTGCATTATAGAATAGTCTTTTATATACATTTTGGGTCAATGGGTCTTTTTCGTTAAAAAAATACCACAAAATAAATACCTATTTTCCCATACATTTTGTTCTGAACGTCTACTGTCTTAGGAACAAGCGTACGCAGCGACATCTATAATTAGCTTTGCGTTGCCAACCCATTGACGTAATATGTCACTGACCATAGACAATCACGTTTTGAAACTGTCAATTTAATACACCTAATGTCACTTCTATTCTATTCAAATAATCGAAAAGCCAAGCGTTTGCCACTTTTCTAGGCCCTCAGACTATAATATAATGCTATTTCAAGATTACCTAATGGAACGCATAACTTTATTTGTCCTAAACATGAAACGCATACTGTTAAATGGCATAATCATCATTTAGCATAATATTTTATAGCACAATTTCAAAACGCATAATATCATAAGGCTTAATTTTGTTAAGCATAAATATTCAATGGCATATTTTCAAAAAGCATTAATGTCAAAACGCATATTTTTTTATTGGCATATTGTCTCAAAAGCATAATCATCAAAAGACATAATCTTATTACGCATTGTAATAAGAGACCTAATTTCTTTAGGCATATTTTCTAAAACTCATAATTATTTTATGAATAAGTAATCATTAAAAATATGAATCAAATATGAATGAATCAAGCAAGCATGCAGACAAGCATGCAGCATGCAGGCAAGCGTGCAGGCAAGCATGCAGCATGCAAAATGCAGCATGCATGCAAGCACTATGGAGCTCCGCTCGCTTCGCTCGCTTCGCTCGCTCCGCTGCAAGTGGTCAAAACACTAACCTAACCTAACCTACCTAGTACACAAAAAGTTTTTCTTTATAGCGGGGGGCCTCAGGCCCCCCGACCCCCCCGAGCAGGGGGGCCAGCCCCCCTGCACCCCCCGGCAAGCATTTTGCAAGCAAGCATCCACAATGCAAGCAAGCATGCATGCATGCAAGGAAGCACAGCATGCAAGCAAGCATGCAGCGTGCAACATGCATACAAGCATTATTAAGCTCCACCTGCTTAGCTTAGAGTGGTCTAAACTCTAAACACTGACCTAACCTAACCCACCAATGGTGGTCACAATTAAAGTTTTTTTTTCATAAATTAGTATTCAAATTGGTTATGTTTCCTTTTATATTATGCTATAAAACATTAGTAGTTATGTATATTAGACATAACAAAATTATGCCTTTCAAAATATGCTTACTGACAATATGCCAATTGAAATTAGGAATTGTAACTATTATGCTTTGAAATATTATGCTTTTTAAAAGTTATGCAATGCGATGGTTATGCGTATCGAAATTTATGCTAAATAAATAGTATGCTTTGTGATTATTATGCCAATCGAGTTATGCCAAGTGACTTTAGGAGAATCGAAATTATGCGATGCGAAGGGCACCCCTATTTCAAACATCGGACCGCGACGTATCCGTCACTTCTAATCTTTGACTACATTATTTTGGCACACACAGAGGACCTCTTTGGTGGTAGTGCTACGAAAAAGACAAGTTCAGATGATTCAGTCCAAATGATCAGTACAATACAATATCGATTTTAGTCACCTATGACGGTCGACCCTAGTCACCTAGCAAATCGCTTCTAAAATTGAATCGCAGGTGATGGCGTCGCTGCTGTCTATGTACTTGATGGCGTAACCTAGGTAACAATATGTATTAACGTAGTTCCAGTTTTGACCACCGGATCTGATAATTTTGTTCAGTCACCTGCGGTGATGGTCGATTTTCGCCGTGCGGCGAAAGTGGTGCGGCTTTAATCGCCCATGTAAATACCCAATTTACATTCATCTCATTCGTTCTTAGTATCATTTCTGTGGCAAGTCTATAGTATTCTTGGTCTAAGATGGGGGCGTGTTATTGTACGAACAAAATTATTGAACGTCGATATATTTGAAAACAGATAAAATTTAGACTTGAGGGTTTACTGCCGTAATAACTTACGCGCGTTCTACTTTCTTGAACAGTTTTTATTTAATGAAATTTTGTACTAGAAAAGTAAAAAAGATTTCAACAAATCCTGTTTTTTTTAAATTCCACTACGAAGAAGAACATGTTCTGACTCAACCACTGAATGACGATACATACTACGGCGAAACAGCCAACAGCGATGACACGGAATTGCGAAAACACGGAACTGCGAAAACACTCAACAGAGCGACAACACAGAGCAGCGAAAACATTTAACGGTGACAACATGGAACATGCATTTCGATGACGTCAAGAGTGAGGTCCAGGGTCTGATGATGAAACTGGAAGACAATGCCATAAGAACGCAATATTGAAACCGTGCAACCCCATCGAGTTTGGGCTCGTTTGAATCGTCTTGACGCGTATTTTGTTGGGAAATAGTTTCCAGGGTCTGATGGTGGAGCCGGAAAAAGGCCACAGGAGCTGTATGATGAAACCATACAACCCCATCGACTTTGGGCTCGTTTGAATCGTCTTGACGAGTACTCTTATGGGAAATAGTGTCCAAGGATCTAATGATGGAGCCGGAAGAAGGTCATAGGAACTCTTTAATAAAACCATGCTACCCTATGGAGTTTGGGCGTGTTTGAATCGTCTTAACGAGTGCTCTGATATGAGATTGTACATTTATTGTCATAGCTCTCTCTCATATTAATTAAAAATCAGAAAATAATAATTTACTAAAAAAATATTTTTTTAAAAACACGTTTTTAAAACGGACTAAAAAATATAAAAATCGGACTAAAACCATTAAAACGGACTTGTGAAAACAGGCTAAAAAGTATAAACAAATTCTTTTGTAAATATTTCAAAAAGCATTCAGTGGTTGAGTCACATGTTCTTGATTGACTGTCTTACTAATAAAGAATTGTAACCCAACCGTTTAACAACTGTGTAACTATGACAGTGATAGAGGAGAGGATGTATAAGGTCACGTGTACAGTCGTATACTAATAAAGAATTTTATTGTATTGTGTAGTTACACACTGGTTATAACGATTATCACTTGCAACACTGCTGCACACGTTCTAAAACAACATTATATTGAATTATTTTCCAGTAAAATATAAACAAATAAATAATTTAACTCTTATATTGAGGCATATTTGGTTAAAATCTTTAAATTGTAATGGGTTTTTTTATTTTTAATCTACATTTTTTTTGGTGAACAGTTTGTCTTGTTTTTACCGATGAACGAACGAACTACGATGTAGTTACACGTTTATTTACTCATGTGGTTAAACTAGGTGCCGTGAGTGTAGAGTGACAGTTTAAGGTTCCATAGTAATTACCCACTCGTAATAACAGGAGTATAGCAACGGAACTGTCAAAATTTGTTTATTAGTCAAGCTTTCGCTATTTCACCCATATACATCGCGGGTAAATGTTTATTTAAGGCAGTAATTTTAAATGATGAAAAGTCAAAAACAAACAGTAGCTGTTATTCGACAGTTTCTAACTTAAATGGGAAAACTGATTAAAGCTAAGTACTAGGTTCTGAGATTAATATGATATAAATTACATCAGACATTGATCTGATCAGACATGAGTAACGACTCCATAGAGCGACTGGTCGTACAGGGCTAAGTAGAGGGAACCAGGGGGTAAAGTCTGCTAATGTTTTCGTCAAAATCGTAGTTCAATGGTGTTCTTATGGTAATGCTTTTTGACACAGTTCTTGTTTCTTAAACCCAAAATCAAGACACAATATGTCTTCGTTTTGGGTTTAAGAAACACAATGTGTTTAATTTTGGGTTTAATAAACAAGAACTGTGTCAAAAAGCATTACCATTCAAACACCATTGAACTACGATTTTGACGAAAACAGTAGTAGACTTGACCCCCTGATCACGTGGCAGGTCACCGATGCGCTGGACTGAAAAGTGTCCGCCTCTACCACCGACGTGGACGCCTCAACGTGACCACGACAACTCTGCCAAGAGCGAAACGACGAAGAAGAAGACATCATACATTAGACAGACAAAGCTTTAATCTAAGACAGCGATAACCACTTTTCATCAATACATTTTCTTAGTAAAAGCTTCCATGATACCTAAATGTTTGATACAAGGACATAAAACAGTAAGCAAAAACGAAAATAGTTTAATATTCCACCCCCATATTGGTGATATAAATTTTGTTTGTCCTTAAGGTCGTGAGGCTCTAAACATTCGCATTCGCACCTCTAGAGGGCGCTTAATATTCAGAATTGCACGTGACTCGGGTCCCGAGAGCCTATTACGAAAACCGAACCTCGATATCGGACGACGTTCGTTTTGCCTCTTTATTTGTTTACCTATTACAAAAAATCAAAAAAATCAAAAATTATTTATTTGTGTCTAAAAATTTTAACAAAATCAGATTAAACATTAATAACCACATTAGTCATAGACTGTGTCGCAGCTATTAGCGCCCGCCTCGAACTTAAAGAAATGTAACAGTTAAACACAAAATAAATTTACTGAATCTAAAAGGTTACTATTATGTGAAACAAACATTACATTTAAAGTAACTAATAATCATATTTTTTTACAGCAGTGGTGTCCAACTGGTATTGCTTCAAGGGCTGTTTTGAAAATTCCGACATGCTACGAGAACACAGCTGATTAAATAAAAGTCAGATTTAATTTATTATTATTCTATAATAATGTTTCTCTAAACATACAATGTTATAGATTTAGAGTAAACTTAAATTTTAACACATAACAGCAAAGTTTCCACTTTTACTAATATAACGAAATGAATTACATTATTTCATTACACTATTAACTTCTCAAGCTTCCGCGCTTACTAGACATGAAATAAATCAATTTTTAACGGATACTAGCGCGGTTTTAGTAGATTCTCTCTTTTTTGCATCAATTAAATCACAAAATTAAATTATAAATTAACTTAAACCAATTATTTTTTTTTGTTAAATATTAATAATCTGAACGTCTTAAAATTTCATCGCGTGAGGGTAGGCTCACGAGCAGCTTCATTGCCCCGCGACCACGGCAGCTGCAAAGGTGCCGAAACGTCGGGAAAACCAAAAATCAAACCAAATACCAACTTATTACCTAAGTAGTTTGGCACTACTGTCATACTAATATTATAATTGCAAAAGTTTGTGTATGTATTTGTTACCGCTCCACGTCTAAACGGCTATAAGGCATGTAATTTGGTTGGTAGAGAGATTAGGACTTGGAATAACATAAAAGCTACGTTTTATTCTAGTCTAAGTTTCCCTAGTGTCCATCCGGATGAAGTCGCGGGTGACCACTAGTTTTACAATGGGGTCAAGTCAGCTAATGTTATCATCAAAATCGTGGTTTAATGGTGTTTGAATGGTACTGCTTTTTGACACAGTTCTTGTTTCTTAAATCGAAAACCGAAACTCATTGTGTTTCTTAAACCCAAAACGGAAACATATTATGTCTCAGTTTTGGGTTTAAAAACAAGAATTGTGTCCAAAAAAATTAACATTCAAACACCATTGAACCACGATTTTGACGATAACATTAGCATAACCCCAAAATAAGATCCAACATTATCATTGTAAGTCAAACGACGAACATCGTTCGATAATCGTGATCAATTTTTTTATAATAGGCCCTCCGATCATACTTGGATGGGTGTATTACGCCGTGTTTGCAATACTTGACTATTTTTGACATATATTTTATTTTCTATAGGCAATTTCAGTGTTAGCTGAAATATTTTGTGTTTATTCGTGACTTAATACTTAACTCGAGTTTTTTATTTATGTATTTATTTTATTTATTTAATAACAGTGCATTATAAAAATAACATCTACCAAACGCTCAGTACTTTGTCGGCAGTAGTTCTCGCCTTAGTTTTAACTTATAATCTAACTAGCGACCCGCCCTCGCTTCGCTTCGGTGTAGTGTAGAATTTGACACCATGTGTTATACATATAAACTTTCCTCATGAATCATTCTATCTATTAAAAAAACCGCATCAAAATCCGTTGCGTAGTTTTAATGCTTTAAGCATACATAGGGATATAGGGACAGAGAAAGCGACTTTGTTTTATACTAAGTAGAGATTATGTACTATAAACATTGAGTACTTTACTATGTAGGAGCCTATGCAATTGATAACAGCGCAATTACATTTTCAATACCTTTGCTAATTGCGCGTCGTGTGAGATCTGTAGATTTTTATTATAAGTTTTTATTTATGGGTATGTATTATGTAGCATTTTTTTTATCTTTCTAAATGTGTTTATTTAATTATCTACATTATTAATCTTTAATTATAGGTAATAGTGATCTAGTGGCTTTTGGGAGTAATAATATAATTTTTTACTAAAAATTGTAAGTTCCAGACAATGTAAAATAAACTTCGTTTCTTAAAAATATTCGAGTTTGTTTATTATTTATTATAAACTAGCGGCCGCCCGCGACTTCGTCTGCGTGGAAAGGTTTTTTGCTATCCCTCGGGAACAATACTTTTTATCGGGATGAAATGTACCCTATGTCCTTCTCTGTACTCCTGACAACGTGTATACAAAATTTCATGATAATCGGTTCAGTAATTAAGACGTGAAGGCGTAACAAACAAACAAACAAATAAACAAACAAACAAACTTTCGCATTTATAATATTAGTAAGATTGCGAGTGTTATCAAACGTCGTCATACATTTTGATGGAATTGAAAAATTTAGATATTTTTTATTTTTTATTTATCTTTAACTGTATTTAACAAGAACTATCAAAAGTATCACTGATACAAAAAGTATTATTATAAAGGCAAAAAGTATCACTGATTTAAGATTATTAATATATAAAAAAAAATACTGGAAAACAACGACTCACCCGTTGCATCTCAGACGAGATGCTACGGGTGAGTCGATTTTTTCTAGTATTTTTCTAATAGGTATATTAATAATCTTAATATAAAAATAGCATTATGATGCCTAAAATAAAAAAAGTTATCACTGATTTCTTCTTATTCCTAACAAATACTTAACTCGAATTTTGTCAAAATAAATTATATTTTGTAAAAGCAAACTTATTGGATTAGCTGCTAAACGTTATTGCATTGTAAATTGTAACACCTTGTAACTTAAGCTTAAGTCGGCTAAAGTATAAACCTAGCTTAGTTTATTTCTTTAGAACTTGTCGAGACTTCACTAATAGTAGGGCTTATTGCAAACGAGATGAAATTAGCAACTGTGAGAGGTCTAAGAGTCAAGTTGCTCACGGAGACGGGTCTAGATCCGGCGAAATTACCGGACGTAAGAAAGACCTACGTATATAATGCGTTTCATTCTAAAGGGTGTAGATTCGCTTCACATTCCATTTTTAGGGTTCCGTACCAAAATGGTAAAAAGGAACCCTTACGGTGTGACTCAGTCTGTCTGTCTGTCACAGCTGGATATCTCGAGAACTACTAATGATATCAACTTGAAATTTGGAATAGTTTAAGATGACATTTGTACAACTATTTTGCAAATAAGAAAGAAATAAAAAAATAAAAATCTTTTTTACAACAGGGACTGAAAAGGGGTCTTAAAATTTCGAAGTGGGGCTACTAGGGCATGTGGGGTGTATGAAAGAACGCCGGTTGGACGTTTTCAATCAGTTACGACTTATGATGAAAAATGTAAAAAAAAATACCGTTTCCCCCCCTCCTTATCTCTGAAGTTTGCAAAGAGAAAAATCTGAAATAATTCTATGTGATAGCAGTTTATATAAAGATAACAGGAAAATAAATAAAACAATACACAAAGACAAAATGGCATAACAGGGGCCCTTAACAGGTTCAAGTAAGACCATACATTTATCACAATAATAATGCCCTTGGGACTCACTATAAAATTAAAACCACTAAAGAATGAGGGATTTAGAACTAGAAACCCTTAAAAGTTAAGGTGAGGACAAATTCGCTCGCTTCCAACCAGTCGGACGGAATAAACTGCCGTCTGTTTAGAAACGAACCTATATGTACCTACTGACAGGACTAATGCTACAATACAAATCATTTATCATCTTAACACAAGACCTTCATAGTAAAATAGAATTATTTATTCATTCCGGCTCATGAACAGAGTTTACGCTGAACCTAAATTAATTTAAAATATGTCTAAGACATTTATTGGCTGTAGAACTGCACTGGACTAAATTGAACATGACCTAGAGTAACCTTTGCAAATTTATACTTAAAAGGATGCTCAACGCATCATTAAAACAAAAGGAAACCAACAAGGAGTTACAGAAACTGGTTTCACATTACTAAAATACTACAACTATCCGACAAAGGTGCAAACAAAAGAATGAAAGTAAAAAACTTCCGCCGAATTACGACATGTCATTGTTGGAAAATGTCTAGAAAAATCTCGAATACCATCGACAAAAAGACTACGCCAATAGACAAACTACCTCCTATGAACATACTTAACTTTTACATGAATATAATTATTAAAATCTCTAACTAGCATACCAGACTTTACATCTTCTTTAATTATTTAAAATAACAAATAAGACATGTTTATTTATCTTATTTTATCGAAAAGTATAAATTTATTGGTCCGAAACGTCTAGGTAGCTGGATTCGGAACACCAAACGTCACATCTGACAGCTGTCACCCGTCAATAGATAAGTCAGCCGTGAGATGTGTAAACAAGAAAATCCATTTATTTTAATTATCAAAAAGTACTAAAATTCTTAGTGAATTATGTTTCAAAACGAATTTAAGTGAATGCCCGAATGCCGGAATGTGTGGTACAAACGCCGACATTCGCCAAGCCATTGGAAATTAACGCAAACAAAGGTAGTAATCTGCATTCAATAAACTAACACTAAACATATCAAAAAAACTACATGAAAACGCTGGATGTGTTTTGTAATACCTTTCTAAACCTAATACCTAATGTTGCCGTCCAACCCACATGACTATAGCGAGAATCCCGCTATAAAAAGTACTTCAAAACCAAGTGTCTGCCACCCTATTAGGTATGTGAAAAAATGGTGTTACAGTTTGTACTGTATAAGGGCCGACACACACAACGGCGTTGCGGCGCCGCACCGCAACGCAACGCAGATTTTTGCGGTGCGTTGCGGTGCCGCACGGCGCCGCGCGTTGCCGGGCGGCGCCGCGCGGCGTCGCGCGTTGCTTGAGGTGACCATTTTTCTGTGATTCGTGAGTATTAATACACGTGTCTCTGCGATGGATCACAATAAGCGAATAGCGCTTTTGTTATTATGTAGACATTACGCCAAATTGAATAAACGACGACAGAGAAGATATTGGGTACATCCACTTAATAAATTTATGAATTCTGATGGAGAGTACTTTTCGCAAAATTATGAAGTACCTATTAAAAATAGACGTCACGCGTGAGCACTTCGACCCCTCAACGTGCATACGCCGCAGTCACCGCTGCAAACCGACCCGCTGTTCAACAACTCGAGCGGGGTACCGATGAGGGAGACAAACAAGGCCGACCGGTCTCTAAGCCTGTGCATCCACGGAGACTGGATGAAGAGTGTGACGAGGAAGGCTTCAAAAAGGTGGAAAGGAAGAGGAAGCCCACCCGCCGTAACCTTTGTGGCACCGCCCTGACCGGACACAACCACCTGCTTCGTCCGGCCATCCCGACGACGCTGCTGTACGTATCCCGCCTGCACTACAGCACGAAGCCTGATGATATTGTTGAGTACATCAGAGTGAAGACCAAATTCTGTCTGAGGGTCGAGCGGTTGGAGTCCCGCCACAATGTAAATTTTAATTCATTTGTGGTGAGAGCACCGACCGAACATCTGTCGACCTTCTTGAAAGAAGATTTTTGGCCGAAAGGTGTCTTGTTCCGACGGTTTCGCGGTCGGATACCGGACACTGCATTGCGCAACACGCCGCCGTCATCAATGCGTGTAAAATAGTTTAAAAGTGTAATTTAAGTATAATGTATGTATGTTAGTCTGTAAGGTATATCTTGTATGGGCCTAGTTGCCTGATTTAAATAAATAAATAAAAAAAAATAAAAAGAAAGATTTTTTTTATACTTTAGAGAGTGCGTAAACCTAAGCAAAAAAAAGTTTTGGTTATTATGTCACTTACAGTCCCCCCGGTCCGGTCACCCTTTTTTGCTAACAAAAAAAAACCGGCCAAGTGCGTGTCGGGCCACACGCAGTAAGGTTCAGTAGTTACCATATACCATACCCTATTTAATACCACTATCATTTTTGATCTGCAAAAATAACTTTGTTTTTCATAGTGTTTGTATAAATGACCAAGTTATATTTACGGTTTTGGAAAGTATGCTACATCTCGTTCAAACCAATTTTCGTTGAAAGTGTTTATTAAGATCAATGACATATATTTCTTTTAGATTTTTCACTCTCTTATTTTAAAAGTTAAAGGGGAGGGGACATTTTACTACTTTGGAAGTTTCTATCTTTCAAACGGTAACTTAAAGAAAAAAATGTTTTAGAAATCTCAATGTCATTTTTAAAGACCTATTCATAGACACCCCACACGTATAGGTTTGATGAAAAAAAATGTTTTCGGTTCAGTTCCATGTTTAGTTCAGTCCAGTTCCAATCGTAAAGTGGTTCACAGAATACATCTACCTACTTAGTTTCAACTTTGTAATCCTAATAGTTTCGGAATAAAGTGGCTATGTGTGACACACGGACAGACAGACAAACAGACAGACAGACAGACATGGCGTAGATACGCCTTACCTTATAGATATAAGGGTTCCGTTTTTTTCCAATAGGCCACGGAACCCTAAAAAGTCACTCTCAATATCTTTTTTTAGTGTAAAGAAAGTTAAAATAAGGACTTTATTTTTACTGATTTGACTATCTATGGTCATAATTCGATATAATATCAAGATACTGAAGAGTACTTTTTTCCGGGATAAAGATAAAATGAAAGAGGTTCAAGCTTTTACTCAGGAAGTTAAAACGCGCCATTTTAGCAAATATAAGTTTAGAGAATAAAATTTCAATGGTGTTTCAGGTGCTAATAGACGAATGTAAGTTTTTTTTAATTAATTTGCTGAAGGAATGCAAGTGGGTCAAAACTATTCTTAGTTATTTCTTAAATGATTAATACAAATCAAGGGACTAGCAACTTAAATATAGTCCAGTGGAACTCTCAAAGCCTAAGGCCTAAATTAACAGATTTTGATTGTTACTTAAATCAACAAAAGATACATGTTGCCATTCTAAGCGAAACATGGCTTGCACCAGAATCATCATTGAACATAAGTAATTATAATATATATAGGAATGATAGATTAGACACTTATGGAGGTGTTTCCATTATAGTTCATAAATCACTAAGAACTCTGGAATGTCCAATATATGTTCGTAATTCTGGTATCCAAACATTACATATTAAGGTGTTAAATTGTAATGACTTACAAAATATAGTCTCCATCTACTGCCCTTCAACCGTACGAACGTCACAATCGGATTGGGACTGCATTTTTAGTAAATTTTCTAATAAGACGATCATCGCAGGGGACTTTAACGGACATCACTCAAATTGGTCGAGTAAAAATGATTCTAGAGGCATACAGCTATTAGACTCAGCTCTGGAATACGGGTACATTAGCCTCAATGATGGTAGTCATACTAGAATCAAATTTGTCGACGGTAATATCCAAAAAACTTCACCTGATATCTCCTTTGTATCGTCAGATATTGCTATGAAAGTACAGTGGGAGGTAGCGAACGAAACCTTTGGCAGTGATCACCTTTTAATAAATATGCGCCTTAATTATCGTTTAAATACATACGTAATTAAAAAACGTAAATACAAATATGCAGATTGGAACAAATATCGAAATCTATTAGATGAAGCATTCACAAATCCTATCGAGGAAAGTGGCTTACAGGATAAATACAACAAATTCGTAAACTTAATGAATACTGTGGCCTCCGAAACTATACCATGTTCTAAAAGCTGCAATAACCCAGCTTCCAACTTTATTCCAAAAAGCTATTGGACCCCTGCCATTTCTGAGGCGGTAGCTAGACGAAGACTCGCGCTAAGTCAATTTAGGCGTAATCCTACCCCAGAAAATTTTAATAATTTAAATAAAAAAATCGATGAAAGTAGCCAACTCATACGACAAGCCAGGAATAACAACTGGAAAAAGTTTTGTGACTCAATAGACGACGTAACGTCCAGCCATGAAATGTGGAAACGTATGCGATGGTTGAAGGGCTGTAGAGGGAGAAACAACACTGTAGACTCAGATAAGAAAAAAGAACTTTTGTGTAACCTAGCGCCTGATTCTGTCCCAGCAAAGGTTCCAGTATTTCGCTCGATAAATACTCAGCTCTCTTCTTCATTTTCCATACACGAATTAAATAACTGCCTTAAAAAATCGGATACTGCACCAGGCGAGGATAACGTTTCATATTCAATGATTTATAATTTACCCGACTCCGCAAAGAAATACTTACTCAATATTTACAATGATATCTACTTTACAGGAACTATCCCACATCAATGGCGCAATATCTTAATACTGCCTATACCGAAAGCAAACATTCCTAATAATGAAACCAAACTAAGGCCTATATCTTTAATATCATGCTTGTGCAAAACTTTTCATCTTATGCTCACGAAAAGACTAGAATGGTACGTCGAAAAAAATAATTTGTTTACTAGAAATACTACAGGTTTTAGAAGAGGTCAGTCTTGCATGGATCCTCTAGTTCGTTTAATTTCACAAATATTAATTGGTTTCTCTAATGGTGTACCCACTTCAGCTTGCTTTCTGGATATTGATAACGCCTATAACAACGTGTTAGTTGAGACTGTCTCTGGTACTTTGGATGAAATAGGTGCAGGTGCTGAAATGTGCGCTTACATTCACTCTTTTCTTTCTGAAAGACATCTTACAATTAAAGGGGATATAGGAAGAAGCGAGACTGACCTATGTAGATGGACTAGGAGAGGCTTGGCACAGGGGGATCCTATTTCGCCATTACTTTTTAACATAGTAACGTGCAAAATTGTTCAAGCAATCCAGAATGTCACGTTGCTACAGTATGCTGATGACTTTGTGCTGTACTCTACTAATAAATTACAATTTAGCGAAGAAGGACTGCAAAGGGCATTGGAGACAATAACAAACTTTTTAGAAAATATTGGTTTACAGATATCTCCTGCTAAATCAAAAACTTGTGTTTTTAGTAGAGGGCATAGGCAATGTTTCGTTAATCTAACCATAAACGGGAGGATGTTGGAATGTGAGAACAACGTTAAATACTTGGGTATGTGGCTTGATAGAAAGCTGCTATGGGCTAAGCACATAAATGAAACACGTGAAAAAAGCCAAAAATTCTTAAACATACTGAAAGTTTTAGCAGGATCTTCGTGGGGAATACACCCAAAACAACTGCGTAGAATATACATGGCGGTCGTTAGGAGTCGTATAGATTACGGCAGCTTTTTATACGATAACAGCGCAAAGACTCACGCTTCTAAGTTGGACAAGGTACAGAACCAGGCGCTAAGAGTGATAGGAGGCTTTATTAGAAGCACACCTATACAGGCAATGGAGAGTGAGATCTGTCTACCGCCATTGGCTGTTAGGCGTCAGTATCTGGCATACAATTATTGCTTGAAGGCTAAATCATGGTCAGATTATCCAACCTTAAAATCCCTAGAGAACCTGAGCACACTATGTAACAATAGTAGATACTGGCAAAATAAAAAAACACCTTTATTAGTAACAGCTTTTAACAGAACTAAAAATGAAAGTATTCACACATCTTACCCATTACAAATGTTCACCTTACCCGTATGGATTTCTAATATTAATATAAATGAAATTGTTAAAACGAACTTAGATTGTATTACAGCACCAAAGAAGAGAACTGATCCTAACTCTCTGAGAAATAATGTACTAATTGAATTGGAAATGAAATACAGAGTGTGGCACAAGGTTTACACTGACGGATCTAAGTGTGCTCAGGGCT